>CM060922.1:319497788-320816955 GCA_030737875.1 Allium sativum
CCCATTAAATCTTAATAAAATGATTTATAAATTCCAAATAACATTTCACTGCAAATCAGGTTAAAGAACGAATGCCATTAAAAACACAGTTCACGATAAACCCTAATCACATTCCATTTTATTCCAATTAAATGCTAATTAACTGGAAATTCTCATAATCTTAATTAAAAGATTTATTCTCTTCACATAGGGTTTAAATACAGTGTTATTCAAGACACCATTCATGGAAAACCCAAAATCCCATTCTTTTATTCAATTCCAATTAAATATTAATTAATTGGAAAACTTCAATAAATCTTAATTAAAAGATTTATTCTTTTTCTCAAATGGGTTTAAGAACAGTGTTAATGAAGACACCATTCATGACAAACCCAAAATCCAATTTGATATTAAATACAAGGCTCTGAATAGAAATTATATCGGCTTATATTCAATATCAAATTCTGAAATCAACAAATATCGTATTGGGAATAAAGATATATATATATCTTCCCTACAATATCCGTATAATTATGGAATCCAGTATCGAAATATTCCAAAAATAATTTCGATTCAAATCCATTCCAATTCATATATTGGAAATTCTGGTTATTTTTAAAACCATTTCAAATCCAATTTATTTATTTATAAAATATTGGATTATAATTCTAGTTCATAACTAGTTCATTTTGATAAGAAAAAAATATTTTTATCTTTACAAACATGGAATTTTTCACCTAAATTCTTTCCAAATCATTTATTATGATTTTACACAAATTAATGATATTTTTAATAATTTTATAAAGGCCCGTACAGTCGGTTTCTAATAACGGCCACCGAACTGCATCTATAGCGACCTTTTCCAAATTTGATTTGGACATAATTCCTAATCCAACCGTTAGATTTCAAATTCCTTATATTCTTTGGAAAGCTCTTTTTGATACGAACCCTATGGTTCCGGCTTTAAGAGAATCCGACGGTCGGAACTCCCGTAATGTTAATTCAAAGTCAATGGTCGAAATTCGCAAACTACCGCGGCGCAACGCGTTCTATTCAGGCCATTAAATATATAATATATATATATATATTATATATTTTGTCGATTTCTATTTAAAACGTATTTTATAAATCGTTTTAAATTCGTTTTCAAAACGATTTCAACTTCATATTCAATTTCAAAATCAAAATAGAATATTCCATATCATTAATATGTAAAAGATAATATTTTCAAAACATTAGATTTTGAAATCACCTCCTTTTCGGTATTCATTATAAAAAATGAATAAAATCGATATAAATATCGTTCACGTCAAAATGACGTTAATCTAACCAACACAACTTCGTATATTTCAATATTTTCATGTCCATCCCAAATCGGACATCAAAATCATATTTTGATTCATTACTGAATATTATTTTAAAATATTAGTTATTTTAAAATATTCATTACTCGTTATTTTGAAATATTCGTTAATTTAAAATATTCGTTCTTTCCGAACTGGAATCAGACACGGTCAATTACCATATAAATGTATTTATATGGATTTCAAACACACACGTACAACGATAATCAAACACAGTCAACCATCATCCAGAGTGCATTACACAACTGCATAAGCGTAAAATATAAATAATTAATGCTTACAACAGTCTATCAACCAATCGATTAACATACAACTAGATATTGGGATAGTGTATTTCCAATATCTTACCAACACCCGTGTGGGGTTTTCAAACAACAAGCACTGATTATTATTTGTGCAGTTGGGCGATGTGTAAAATATATCATCCCAATCCATATCAGTCAAATGTGTGTATATAAACAAATCATCCAATTTGTAGATGAATATTTATTTTATTCACATTAAATTTAACTATAAAATATTTATTTCATCTCATGAATATTTTATATAGTTCATTTATAAATAAAAATGATATTTTTATTGTTCTGATATTTTTAGAAAATTTCTGCAGCATAACGGCGCGGTACTAGAATCAGAATAAGGTCTAGCCTTATCCCTCGCCTAATAATGGCTCGTGCCATGTGCAAACCAAATTCTAATCAATCTATTTCACTTCCCAAACCAAATTCAACCTAATCAACCAAACAAACATGGTTTCAAATAAAGGTGTCGGGTGCTACTAAGCACCTCTGCATCCTAGTATATATTTTTAACTAGAAAATAAAATAAAGTGAGAAGTTCTCATCTTTGGGATCCACTCCTCCTGTTTTATTTCTGAATTTCTGATCTGTTTGGGATTTGCCTGAAATTCCAACGTAGTCTTTTCCATGTTGTTCATAGTAAAAATCACATTTTTAGTATGATGTTTATATATTTATAAATCGCATTTTTATATCGCTATACAAACAATAAAAATCCTATCTTTCTATTTTTAAAAATCAAAACTTTTTTTTAAATCCTATCTTTCTATTTTTAAAAAAATCAAAACTTTTTATTTATAAAAATCATAACTTTTTATTTTTAAAAATCAAAACTTTTTATCTATAAAAATCATAACTTTTTATTTATAAAAATCAAAACTTTTTATCTGTAAAAGTCATAACTTTTTATTTATAAAAGTCAAAACATTTTATCTATTAAATATATAAAAACTGAAAAGAAAATTAAATAACAAATTAAAAAACTCACTGTCGCAAGAAGAGGGAGAGAGCGGCGAGGTGATTGCGGCGGAGGAGGCGGTTGGTGGGTGGTGGTCGCGGAGGGTGGTGCGGCTGGTGGAGTTGCGGTTTGGGGGTATTCGTCTTGGGGTTCGGCAAGTTGGAGAAGGGGGAAGGAGGAGAGACGTCGAGGAGGAGGAGAGGAGGTCGGCGCGTCAAGGGAGGGGTGGCGCGATGGGCAGCTAAGGCGTGATGGAGGGACGCAACGCCTCCGATTTGGTCAAGGCAGATTTTTTTTTTGAAAAGGGGGCCTTTGGATTTGATCGATGAAAAGTAAACGGAGGGGGGTTTAAACGAAATTATATATATATATTATATTTTATTATTAATTTATTCTTATAATTAGGGTTTTATGTCCGAACCCCAAATCAACCCCAATGACTATCGCCCCTATCTAATTACCCCCCTCCATTCCGAACACAATATGATGTGTTTCGTAACCCAATTCGGCTATTACGATCAGTTTCCGCAAAATTTAAAATATAAATCATTATATTTTAAATTCTAACGCACATTTTAATTTACCGAGGCCACATACTGACTCCAAAAATTCCCAACATAAAAATCTAGCTATGTTTTGATGATATGGTCCTAACAAAACTAATTCCATCGAATTTGGAAACCAATTGAAAAACGGTCATTTTCCAGTCGATTAAATTCAAATTGAATTGACCAAACATGTTTAAATACACAACGCTCACATATTGATTCCAAAAATTATGAAATTGGAACCAAGCAATAATTTGACATTCCGGATCCAATAAAAGTGGTCTCGTTGAAAATGGAGGTCGTTTGCAAAAATCTCTATTTTTAAGGGTTATATATTATAAAAATTCCATAGCGATTATTTTGAATTTTCAACTGGACATAACTTTTTATTCCCGCTATGAAATCTGGTTTTTTCACATATGATGGAAAGATATTTTGAAACATATTCAAATATTTCTGGTGTCACTAAATTCCAGTTTATTTTGAATCCTGTACATTCATTTGAAATTGAATTTTCAAACTACCGCACCATTTCCAATTATTTTTGTAATTAAAATAAATATTTATATTCTAACTTCAATTTAAATAAATATATATGTTCTAATTCTATTCAAAATAAATTTCTTGTCTTTATTATTTAAAATAAATCATTTTAAATATCCAAAATCCATTAATTTAGCCAAAATTAAAATTTTAAATTGGTTTTGATTTTCCGGGTTGTTACATTCTCCCTCACTTAAAATCTTTTCATCCTCGAAAAGGAACAGAGCTGAAAGTTATTTTACTAATCAACTTAACTTTCATTTTGGCGTTCATTCTTCAACTTTTCAGTTTCTAAGAATTTTTAGTTCTTCAAAAATTTGGCTAACACCCTAAATTTTTGAAAAATTTCGCCATAACCTCCTTTGTACGGGGAGACATTTAAAACTGCAACTTGCCATGCAGGGCCCTCATCATCCAACAAGAAAAATAAAATGCCAAGCGACTAGCCAATTGGCTCATAAAATCATCCAAACCCAATAAATTAGTAAACATGTACCTATTTGCCGGGCATACAATTTTATTCCTCTTCTTAGCTTCCCTGCTATGACTTGTTTAATATATATACATGTATATGCATGCATTTGCAATCAATTTTCAAGTCAGTTCAATATTTGATTCAATTTGGCTTAATGGTTCAACATTAATCAAACCAATAGTCAAACAACACAATCAGCAATCAATTAGTTGATTATTATTTCAAACACATAGCTTTTTTATATATTCTCAAAATCATATTTTGATGCCAATTCACAACAACAACCCTATCTAGTTTTGGTTCTCACACCAGTCAATTGGAAATATACATACATCTCACTTTCGAAACTCGAATATGAATTTTGATGATGTAGCTACAATCATCAGAATCATCTCTGGGCATCTAGAGTGTGATTCTATATCTATCCAATATATTAAAACTTCGAATATACGTTCATGACGCGTATATGAAAAATCTTATATACTCGATTGTCCAAAATAAAATAAAATAATATACTCAAATACGTATAATTAGATTAAATTTTCAAAACAAAATTGGTTTTCATTTTTAATTTAAAAATAACACCACTACAAGAAAAAGACCTTTTTAAAGCGTTTAAAAAATGCTATGAAAGGATAAGATGGCGTTTTTATAAACGCTATATATCAGCATGTTGTAATATGTCAAGGGTCTACAATAGCAACCTAATAATCGCTATAAAAACATGCTATAAATGATGTTACTCACAACGTTTCAGAATTGCTATTAAATGGGCAATTTGTAACATACAAATTCCTATCTATAGCGATTGTTGCTTAGTATAAAACTTTTACCAAAGTTGTAGTTTATACTTCTATTATTTATGACGTCAATTAATTGCTATTTATTGCAAATATAAATGTTGTAGGTAAGCATTGCTCGATTAATATAGCAATTAAAGATGCTATAGAACTGTCATAGCCTAGTTATTATAGTAACTATAAACGCCATAGAAACTCTATAGAAAGTTTAATTAGTATTTTATGGCATTATTTCCTTGCGATGAATGGTGTTTAATCATTGCAGAATATTTTTTATTCCACTAGCAAAATACTATAGTATGCATAGCTATTATCAAAAGTATTTCATGCATAATATCAAGCATATAATTACTTGTGATCAAAAGTATATCATACAAAGTTCGAAGCTTATAAGTATTTATGATCAAAAGTAACAATTCTTACAATCATAGCTAACCAAAACAATACATACAAAAAGAACAATCCATACAACCGAAGCTAACCAAAATGATATATATTAAAAGTAAATATGTATGAACATCGACGCAAAATACACTTAAAGGAGAATGAGTGCAACATATTTTTTTCACGCCTTTCACCATAGCATAAACGTAGAGCATCATACAACGCCCGTCAAAAAAAAAAACATACGTCTGTTAGTCATAAAATCTGAAACATGCATGGTTTAATGTTAGCAGAAGAAAGTACACTGGCCATCTAAACTAGTACAAACTAACAAGAACGATTTATCATGTTTTAATGGGATGCCCTGGAACTTAACGAAACTTGGCAGATGAACTTAAGGACGGGAAAGTAATTAATCAGTAATAAGTCTCCATGTTTTATTAAAACTTTAAAGGTTGACCTACATTGATTAAGTTGGACTTATACCCACAAACGAAAAATTCTTTCATCAACACTTATTTATAATAGTAAGACATTGTCTGAGTCAAGAAGCTTGCCATCAGATAGACCATGGACAAGTGGTTCTAGATTGCTCAACAAACTAGGATATAATACAATAGCATTCATAGGTTGATAGCAGACCAAGTAACAATATACATAATGGCACTTGGCAACCATCAGTATTGTAACAAATAGAGGCAATAATTAGGATATTAACCAAAATATGATTTAAAAACAAGAATAACTTTTAATGAAAAAAGTTATACCATGGTCTCACGTTATAGTTCTTATTTCATTTCATCTGGCTGGTTCCCATGAATCACATCCACACTAACATTCCTGACCAACCCAGTTTCCTAGTAGCTCTATTCTGCTCCATAAGTTCTGCCACAATATAGAATCAATTGTAAAATCTCTTTTAAATTTAGATAGAACCTAGTGTTATAATATTTAATATTTTTTCATTGTGATATATCATATAATTGATAGAACTTAACGTTATAACATATTACAAAAGCATACGCATGGAATTGCATATGCTTGGTAATGCATGGCAAATGCAAATGCATCTGCATATGCCTGGTAATGCATGGCAAATGCAAATGCAAATGCATCTGCATATTCCTGGGGCATAAGCATCTGCATGTGCCAATGCATGCATTGCATGGAAAACGCAAATGGATCTGCATATGCTAATGCATTTTCATTTACATGCCAGTACATGTGCATATGCCAATACATTCGCATTTTCATGCCAGTACATTTGCATCTGCATACCCAAATGGGATGCTCAGTTTCGAGGCTCAATTTCAAGCCTGAAAGCTCAGTTTCGAAACTGCACTGAGTCCGCAGTTTTGAATCATTTACATGTAGATAAGCATTGTAGTGCAGACAACATTTTCTAGTTGAATACATGGTGATGATTATCCTCATTAGCAAAACTTATATATGCAGTTAAGAATATAACATGGTGAAATATAATTTTTTTTCCCAAATACCTATTTATAGACAGAACTATCTAATAATCATAGTTGCTCTAAGTGATATAATAGATGATAAAAATATAATTTAGTACAGTAGATATCATGTAACCTGATTCAATTTCCGAATTTCCCCATATAATGGAATGTACACAACAACTCACTAAGTTGAACCAGTCTGATTAATTAGGGGCATACAACAGACGTTTGACATGTGCTTTGCTACTTTTGTCAACTCAGTACATCGACATTCCCCCATCTATAGCGAACACCTGCATTTTCCAAGTATTTTTCTTTAGTAAATATTCGATTTATTTTAATCAGCTTTTGCATTATTTCTACTTCTCATAAAACTGAACCAATGACGGCGAACTTTTTTACCTGTCCAGTAATATAACTTGAAGCAGGTAAGAGAGCAAGAAACTCCACTAATCTAGCAACCTCTTTAGGTTTTGACTTTGAACTTTTGAGAATACGAGAATTTTAGCATTCAGAGCAACAAAAAAGAAATAGAATGGTTTTTTACCTAGTGGAATTGACTGTAATATTTTCTTCTCTATTTCAACCCCAAGCTCAACAGTCATATTGGATGCGATGAATCCAGGAGCAACTGCATTTACCTGATCATCGTTCGGCTTCAAAGTTTAGATCTAATGATTAGAATAACTTTAAAGCATATCTAAGTTTTAACAATTTTATTTTTATCACCATAACTTCAAATCTTTTTTCATTATAAAGCTTAAAAGTACTTTAATGATGAAAATAAAATATAAAGTTAAAATAACTTTAAAGTTTTAACGTACATTGATGTAATACGATTACAATAACAAACATTGACAGGTAAGAAAGACTTAACTAATTTTGACAAACCCCCAATAATTACTGTCATAGATATACTGGCAAAGCTGACTAACCTACACCAATCTGGATTCCGTCCAGCATGAGTTCCAGTTAACATTTTTCAGTCCAAACTTGCACAACAGACAAACTTAATAACATGTATAACAAAACCCAATTGCATGAGATTAAATGAAAATGTCATGATGAGAATGATCCCAACCATTGAATGATAACTTCGGTCATTATAGTCCTTCATGTCAAATTGTGCATAAGCTTGCATAAATGGAGGCAAAGCAAGGAACGTGAACTCCATGCTCATAAGTTTACAGAAATAAAATATAAAGCCTAGAAGCACTTTAATGGTGATTACAACCTAATTAAAAAAAGGGGAAAAAAGGATTTTAAAGTTAATGATGAAAATAAAACTTAGATAAGTTATGCAAAAGGTATGGCTAGTCATCAGCCGAATGAACAAAAAATGGCGGAACTACAGACTCTACAGGTTAGACAAAACATTACAAAAGGTATGACTAGTTATTTAGGATTTGCAAATGTTATTACATTATCGTATCCATGTTATTCACTAATTCTGTTAGACATACAGGATTAATAGTTCTGCCACGATACTAGAAAAATAGAAACCATAATGCATCCCCTTCTCCAAATTCCTAATGTAAAACAGGTTTAATAATCCACATTTTTCAAAGTCATAAGACAAAATTATTACAAATACTGTCATGATATACAAAGATTGCTTAAAGCTACGGGTTGAGCTCACTCTTTAGAATAGTAAATTTGAACTTAATAATACGAAGAAAATGGTTAGAAGGTATGATGGAAACTTCCCAAATCATCAGCAAAAGAGAATAAAATGATGAATCAAGCATTCTTATATTTTGTGATGGAGGTATCATAATGAGTTGCACCGCATTTGGAGCTAAAACGCCTATTAGTTGACAAACTGGATTTTGATTTTAGGAGACATGTTAACTGATACACTTTGTTGATGCTTGCAACCTCCGCCCACTTAATCTACAACAATACTTCATTCCTGGTTATTCACAAGCCACTAAAATAAAATCCAGTTAATAACTTTTACAAATTTACAATTGCATTTAATATTATATAATTTTTAACACAAAGTATTTAGTTTTAATGGGTATTCGCAGACTTACAAATAACAATCAGTACAGATCCAAGAAAAAGACAAATCAAAAATCACTATTTATGTTGTTTTTTGTCCGCTAGTGCATATACTACTTGTACATTTAGTAGTAGTAGCCAAGCAGTGGATAAGTGTTCTTGTAACACCCCACTTCCATTAAAGTCACTCACAAAGGGAATGCCTTAACTCCAGTGGAGCGTTTTAGGTAAACAAACACAGAATATCACAAGACAGATATTAAAATTTTGCAGCGGAAAATAAACAACTTTATTAAATCACCAAAATACTTTGTTACATAATACCATGAGTCATAAAACACTTCTGTCTTACATTATCAGAGTACATAGGTATTTAAAAGAAAGACATCATTCCCCATATTAAAGAGCAAGCCATATAAGAGACAGAGACTCAAGCCATACTTCAGAAGTAGCTCCTAGAAGATGATATCCAAATCCTGACTAAACCTAGGTGTTTCCTCCCTGAGAACCTAGGGGGGAATGGAAGAAAAGAGGCGAAACAAACTAGGTCAGACATACGTCTGGTGAGTCCAGTAACTTTTATCCAGTAAATAAATAAAGGTAAACATGAGAGACATACAAAGTGGATAAGAGGATTCACAGTACAGATGGCAGGTATGACAGGACAAATAAGGTAAGATGTATGCTTCACTACAAACTACTCTGCACTATTACTAGTAAAATCAAGATGGAATGATCCCTTCCACTGGTAGTTTCGTGTATTCCTAGCTGCTGTCATAGGTGCCGCCTGCTCCTATCTCAACTAGTCGTACCCACTACCCTCCTACTATAAATTGGTAGACTTAGGGCATACGTCCGGGTATACCCTAACCACTACCCTAATCGATCGGCTCCTTATTCTGTAGATACCCTGTGCTGGTCCCACAACTAGGGGGTATCACTTTCCTAAAGTGGCAACCCAAGGTGTGCACAGTTATACCTACTGATGTCACGGTCGTCTTGTCCCCCTCTGCCCGGTCCATGCACGCACATGTCCCCGGTCGGTTTGCGCCGCCCACAACATCCGTCTCGTTTTGGATCTCTTACAATCAATCAGTAAGCGTGCCCCTTCCCCGCCTAGTACGGAGTTCTTTACTTTGATACCCCTCCAGGTTACTGACTGAAATGGGTCCCACACAACATGATACAAGCACACCCCTATGTCTTGTATCCCCACTAGGTTATCTACTGACTATGTATAACCTAAGGTGTCTTTAATTACATAGCCCTCAATCAGTTATGCGTGCCTATAGGTGTCTTTAATACATAACCCTTAATCTACCTATCGGTTATGCTTACCTATAAGTGTCTTTAATACATAACTCTATCTATTCCCATTAGTTATGCATACCCCTAAGGGCGTCTTTAATACATAACTTTACTATTTTGCCCCGGTTATGTATACCATTAGGTGTTTTTAATTACATAACCCTTTTTATCTGGTTAAGTTTGTGGGCCTATATATATATTAATATTACCCACCTACCCTTCAGTTGTACTTAACCCTTCAACTAATTTAATCCTATTTATTTAATGGTTAAGTTTGTGGGCCTATATATATTAATATTACCTACCTACCCTTCAGTTGTACTTAACCCACCCACAATCCAACTCATTTTACTTAACCCTAACTTATGTATATCATCATACAGTCCACATGTATTAAGTTTGGTTAAGTAGACTTTTCTTATTACCGTGTCCAATTATGGTTATATTGGGCTAGACCTCCCACATTAGGCCTACAACATGTGGATGCTGGATATGTCGGTCGGTTCTGGGCAGTCTTATTCCATAATTGGGTCTAACCTCGTGTCTTAGCCCGAGTCGTATTCACACACTTAGACCTCTCACATTAGGTTCAACATTAGTGGCTGCTGGATATGCCGGTTGGGTCCGGGCAGACTTCCACCACTAATGTAACCTAACCTCATGTCATAAGTGTTAATTAAATTGTCAGACTTTAATTGCTTAAACGTTCATCGTTTGATTAATTAAGTTAATTAATTAATCCTTTCCTTTTTATAGGTGTCAATACCTATTTTATTAACAATTTGAATTTCCTATCCATAAATGGTCATATTCAAATTATACCATTTTTACTCAACTTTACCTATGTCATAATAGGCAATTATTTATATGTTTCCCTACTAGAATCATTTGCCTAATTTACATAAACACTATGTAAATTATGCCTACTACAAATTCCCTTTTTCCCCCTTTCTTGACTAGCATAACCGTTTGCGTTTTTGGCGTCATCTATGCTACAAGATAGCCTCGCAATAACAATAAAATAAAGGGAATGACAAGGTGATCGTTTTCAGTACAATTTTTGGCATAAGCATGACAACTAGGGAAAATGACATGATAACTTCACATGTAATTATGATTCACCACATAATTAACAACTTGCATAGATTCATGATTTTGCAACATAATAACTTGCATAGGTGAATTGCATAGGTTCATGATTCACAACATAACAACTTGCATAGGTGACTTGCATAGGTTCATGATTCACAACATAACAACTTGCATAGGTGACTTGCATACGTTCATGATTCACAACATAACAACTTGCATAGGTTCATGATTCACAACATAACAACTTGCATAGGTTCACGATTCCCAACATAACAACTTGCATAGGTGACTTGCATAGGTTCACGATTCACAGTATAACAACTTGCATAGGTGACTTGCATAGGTTCACGATTCGCAACATAACACTTGCATATGTGACTTGAATTCATCACACAATAACTTGCTTAGGTTTATAAATTTCTCTTGCATAATTTCATGATTCACTACAACAATAAACTTGTATAATTTCATGATCCACAACAATAATAAACTTGTATAATTTCATGATCCACAACAATAATGAACTTGTATAATTTCATGATCCATAACAACAATAAACTTGCATAACTACAAACAACATATACCCAAATCATAGTTTACCACAATTCACTTTTATCTATTTAAACCTAAAAGTGACTAGAACTCACAGAAAAAGAGGGTCTTGAGTTCCGGGATCTGAATTCTGTAATTGATTAGTGTTCCCTTGATGTAGACAATTTTGTTATTGAGATTAGACTTTGATTTGAATAGAATTGAGTTGATTTACTTTGCTTCTAGTTGGTGGCGGCTACTCTAGGTTTTGGAGAGACAGTATGACGGCCATTGATCTAATTTTGATTTGATTTTGGGGATTGAGTCTACCCATGTTTATATAGAATTTCAATTTAATTATAGCCGTCGGATGATCTTAGGGTTAATCAAAACCATTCAGTCAGGATAAGGTGACACCTCAGCCCTAATGACTCAGCAAGGAGTCAGAAAGGACTCAGCAATGAGTCACAATGTGGATCAGATCACACGAGAAAGCTGTGCAGCCTTTCTGCTCCTGGGCGCACTTGGGAAGTGCGCTAGTTTATTTTTGTACTGCGCACTTCCCAAGTGCGCCAGTGCATTTTTTTCTTCTTCTGGTTTTTTTTCGTCTAACTTCGTTCATCCATATCTCCATCATATAGTGTCCATTTTACGCAAACTCGGACTCTATCTCAAGCAGAATTCCGAGACGAACGCAATGGCGTAACCCGTTTCCCTCAATTCCCACATTTGAAATTAAGTATTCTTAAATTTAGTTAATTTGACTATTCAAAAATTTGGGGTGTTTCATTCTCCCCTACTTAAAGGATTTCTTCCCCGAAATCTTCAAGTTAAAAAGAATGTGTCCTATCATCAAATCACCCATCTACTCAACCATCATCAACAAGCATCCATTGTCCTTAGAAAACTTCTAATGTTGTATGAACATATGCAAAAGTGTGTGCATATGTTCCTTATCTAATGCAAAGATTAGGCGGTCCACTGATTCAGTTGACCTCCTTAATGTGAATTATGTCAGTGCCATGAGTCCAACATGTATGCAATTTTCCTATTTAATACATATTATCTCTTCATGTGTGCACAACCATTCATCAAAATGCAGCATCCATATGATAACACAACCATTATACATCCATTACCCTAAATACGCACACATTTTTATATGCAATATGAAAGTGATTTGAGCCGATCTAGCGCCTAATGTGTGTGTAAATGCATCCACGAGCAACCACTAGCAAACACTTGCATCCACTTGCAACCATCAAACATAACATGTCTCAAACACATGTTTACATCCATGGATTTCCTATCTAAAGGTCGAAGATTCAGTTGATGGGATACAAACAAATGATATAACTAAAACAAAAGCTCTGTTCCCATTTGACATCGGTTAAGAGAATAATTCTCTAAGTTTCATCCCGAAGACCGAAATCAACATCAGACTGACACTCAGAGAATCACCCCCATTAAAAAATGTCAAAACTGGAAATCTACTTCATGCTTCGAGTAGAGACCCCTATCCATCAGAAATATTCAGATATTTACAGATTAATGTTATAGATCATATTACAGAATGATTCTCAAAAAGCTAAGCATAACGGACCCTTGCAGGTCACAAGAAACTTTGGGGGTCTTCCAATGACAAGTTAGAAACTTAACGACCCTCCTCTCAAAATCTAGAACGACCCTCTACATAGAAAGTTGGTCCATTTAGAATCAACCCATAGCCTATAAACTTGAGCACACAAATGTCACATTCAAATTTTTGACGCCTAACACAAATAATTTCAACCCCTTACAAATCACCAATAAATGAGCCGAACCACCAAAGGGGTTTGAAACAACTACGAGATCAGAAACAAGACTAGTATTAAAGAGCAGAGTCTCAATTACAAAATTAAAATGTCAGAATTCAAAAGAGTCTTAACTTCATAAGGAAATTAAACCTTTTACATAAATTTTTCCTATCTCTATCCTATCCCTCTGCCACGAGAGCATTCGCCTGCCCTCCAGAAGTCCCTTGCGATCCATGCGCCTTCGGGCATTCTTTGGAGAAGTGTCCGACCTCTCCGCACTTAAAGCAATTGAACTTCCTCCTTTTACATTCTTTAACTAGGTGACCTTCTTTCCCCCAATAGTGGCATTTCCTCTTATCCTTGCCCTTGTCATCCTTCTCGCTTTTCTTCTGTTGTTGCTGTTGCTGTCCTTTCTTGGGTCCCACCTTCTCATTTTTCAATGTCCCTTCAATTTTTTCCTTTTTCTTTGCTCCCTTGTCCTCTTCATGCATTAGGTCCATATCCACCAGCTTTTTTAAAGTGGCCTCCATGGGAACGTGGGTCATAGCCAATCCGTGTAGCGGCTCATTCAAGCCTTTAACAAATATCAGAGCCTTTTTCTCAGGTGTGTTCACCAAGTCTAAGCCAAACCTCGCCAACTGATTGAACTTGTTGACGTACTCTTTTACTGATAGATTCCCCTACTACAATGCCAAGAACCTTTCCATATATAGATTTTCTTCTGCTCGTGAGAGAAATTTCGCCTCAAACCCACACCTGAAATCCGGCCACGTATCAACTGGACGCTCTCCATTAGTGACCTCCCACCAAAACGAGGCCTCATCCTTCATTAACCATGCACCTAACAGGACCTTTCTTCCATCTTCTACCTCAAAGATTCCAAACAATTCTTCCACCTCCTTTAGCCAATTTCAAGCTTCAACAAACGTATTCGACCCATGAAAAGGTTTCCCGCCTATTGCCCGAAAGTCCTTACATATCTTTGCAAAAGTATCAACACGAGGAGGGGGAGGAGGAGGAACGGGTGCAGCTGGGGGAGGAGGAACATTTGCTGGACCTACGGTGGTGGCCCTAGCTTCCAAATACCACCTAAACCAACCTGGTATCGGTACACCCTCTGGAAGGTTAAGATCCTCAGACATGCTAAGAAGAAAAAGGGAGAGATTTTAGAAAAAGGACCGAAGGATATTACATATGGGTTTTCGAGGAATTTTTTTTTTCAAAACAGGCTTTCCTTTTTGAAAATACTTTCTTTTAAAAACTTTTTGAAAAATATTTTCAAAACTTTTATGTAATCTGGTAACCTTCAACTCTGATACCAAGTGTAACACCCCACCTCCATTAAGGTCACTCACAAAGGGAATGCCTTAACTTCAATGCAGCATTTTAGTTAAACAGACACAGAATATCACAAGATAGATATTAAAATTTTGCAGTGGAAAATAAACAACTTTATTAAATCACCAAAATACTTTGTTACATAATACCATGAGTCATAAAACACTTCTATCTTACATTATTAGAGTACATAGGTATTTAAAAGAAAAACATCAATCCCCTTATTAAAGAGCAAGCCATATAAGAGACAGAGACTCGAGATATACTTCAGAAGTAGCTCCTAGAAGATGATATCCAAATCCTGACTAAACCTGGGTGTTTCCTCCCTGAGAACCTGGGGGGAAACAGAAGAAAAGAGGTGAAACAAACTAGGTCAGACATACGTCTGGTGAGTCCAGTAACTTTTAACTAGTAAATAAATAAAGTTAAACATGACAGGCATACAAAGTGGATAAGAGGATTCACGGTACAGATGGTAGGTATGACAGGACAAATAAGATAAGATGTATGCTTCACAACAAACTACTCTGCACTATTACTAGTAAAATCAAGATGGGATGATCCCTTCCACTAACCATAATAACGATAACAATGGTGATAATTTCGTGTATTCCTAGCTGCTGTCATAGGTGTCGCCTGCTCCTATCTCAACTAGTCGTACCCACTACCCTCCTACTATAAATTGGTAGACTTAGGGCATACGTCCGGGTATACCCTAACCACTACCCTAATCGATCAGCTCCCTATTCTGTAGATACCCTGTGCTGGTCCCACAACTAGGGGGTATCACTACCTAAAGTGGCAACCCAAGGTGTGCATAGTTATACCTACTGGTGTCATAGTCGTCTTGTCCCCCTCTGCCTGGCCCATGCACGCACATGTCCCCGGTCGGTTTGCGCTGCCCACATTATCCGTCTCGTTTTGGATCTCTTACAATCAATCAGTAAGCGTGACCCTTCCCCGCCTAGTACAGAGTTCTTTACTTTGATACCCCTAAGGGTTACTGACTGAAATGGGTCCCACAGAACATGATACAAGCTCTCCCCTATGTCTTGTATCCCCACTAGGTTTTCTACTGACTATGTATACCCTAAGGTGTCTTTAATTACATAGCCCTCAATCAGATATGCATACCTATAGGTGTCTTTAATACATAACCCTTAATCTACCTATCGGTTATGCTTACCTATAGGTGTCTTTAATACATAACTCTATCTATTCCCATTAGTTATGCGTACCCCTAAGGGTGTCTTTAATGCATAACTTTATTATTTTTCTCCAGTTATGTATACCATTAGGTGTCTTTAATTACATAACCCGTTTTATCCGGTTAAGTTTGTGGGCCTATATATATTAATATTACCCACCTACCCTTTAGTTGTACTTAACCCTTCTACTGATTTAATCCTATTTATTTAATGGTTAAGTTTGTGGGCCTATATATATTAATATTACCCACATACCCTTCAGTTGTACTTAACCCACCCACAATCCAATTCATTTTACTTAACCCTAACTTATGTCTATCATCATACAGTCCACATGTATTAAGTTAGGTTAAGTAGTCTTTTCTTATTACCATGTCCAATTATGGTTATACTGGGCTAGACCTCCCACATTAGGCCTACAACATGTGGATGCTAGATATGCCGGTCGAGTCCAGGCAGTCTTATTCCACAGTTGGGTCTAACCTCGTGTCTTAGCCCGAGTCATATTCACACACTTAGCCTCTCACATTAGGTTCAACATTAGTGGCTGCAGGATATGCCGGTCGGGTCCGGGCAGACTTCCATCACTAATGTAACCTAATCTCCTGTCATAAGTGTTAATTAAATTTCCAGACTTTAATTGCTTAAACATTCCTCTTTTGATTAATTAAGTTAATAAATTAATCCTTTCCTTTTTATAGGTGTCAACACCTATTTTATTAACAATTTGAATTTCCTATCCATAAATGGTCATATTCAAATTATACCATTTTTACTTAACTTTGCCTATGTCATAATAGGAAATTATTTATATGTTTCCCTACTAGAATCATGTGCCCAATTTACATAAACACTATGTAAATTATGCCTATTACAAATTCACTTTTTCCCCATTTCTTAACTAGCGTAACCGTTTGCATTTTTGCATCATCGAGGCTACAAGGTAGCCTTGCCATAACAATAAAATAAAGGGAATGACAAGTTGATCGTTTTTAGTACAATTTTTGGCATAAGCATGGCAACTAGGGAAAATGACATGATAACTTCGCATGTAATTATGATTCACCACATAATTAACAACTAGCATAGATTCATGATTTTGCAACATAACAACTTACATAGGTGACTTGCATAGGTTCATGATTCACAACATAACAACTTGCATAGGTGACTTGCATAGGTTCATGATTCACAACATAACAACTTGCATAGGTGACTTGCATAGGTTCATGATTCACAACATAACAACTTGCATAGGTGACTTGCATAGGTTCATGATTCACAACATAACAACTTGCATAGGTGACTTGTATAGGTTCATGATTCACAAGATAACAACTTGCATAGGTGACTTGAATTCATCACACAATAACTTATATAGGTAACTTGCATAGGTTTATGAATTTCTCTTGCATAATTTCATGATTCACTACAACAATAAACTTGTATAATTTCATGATCCACAACAATAATAAACTTGTATAATTTCATCATCCACAACAATAATGAACTTGTATAATTTCATGATCCACAACAACAATAAACTTGCATAACTACAAACAACATATACCCAAATCATAGTCTACCACAACTCAATTTTATCTATTTAAACCTAAAAGCGACTAGAACTCACAGAAAAAGAGGGTCTTGAGTTCTGGGATCTGAATTCTGTAATTGATTAGCGTTCCTTTGATGTAAACAATTTCGTTATTGAGATTAGACTTTGATTTGAATAGAATTGAGTTGCTTTACTTTGCTTCTAGTTGGTGGTGGCTACTCTAGGTTTTGGAGAGACAGTATGACGGCCATTGATCTAATTTTGATTTGATTTTAGGGTTTGAGTCTACCCATGTTTATACAAAATTTCAATTTAATTATAGCCGTTGGATGATCTTAGGGTTAATCAAAACCATTCAGTCAGGATAGGGTGACACCTCAGCCCTAATGACTCAACAAGGAGTTAGAAAGGACTCAGCAATGAGTCACAATGTGGATTAGATCACATCAGAAAGCTGTGCAGGCTTTCTGCTCGGCCTGGTGCACTTGGGAAGTGCTCCAATGTATGGACTCTATCTCAAGCAGAATTCCGAGATGAACGCAATGGCGCAACCCTTTTCCCTCTATTCCCACATTTGAAATTAAGTATTCTTAAATTTAGTTAATTTGATTATTCAAAAATTCGGGGTGTTATAGTTCTTATCGACATTCAAAACCAGGTATTTAAACAAAAATATTTCAGTTACATGCAATACAGAGGTCCCTTAGTGGTTATTCAATATAACTAAGTTTTTTTTGCTATTTATGAGCTTTTCTACATATATAAATAAAACTACAAGATCAGAGTGCTTAATAAAATCATGAAACTGTCATAATAAGAAACAATCTACATAAGACAATCTATAGGAAAATTCGGAAAACTAAGAAGAGAAATCACATCAAAAAATGGTTTCCATGAGAAAAACACATGCATTCTTTTTTAAGAATTAGGACTGATGAGTCGTGCTTGGACTACACAGGATTAGGAAGTAAGTTATGGACATTGCAAACAGGTACAACCAGATGCTGTGAGACAAGTCGAAAAATGCATAAAATTGCTCCTGTATAGAACCAATTTTTTTTAACATGGTCATTGGTATGCCAAGGAACCAAAACCTGTAGCAACAACCCATATGTCCCACCACTTGAAACAATGTCCATCAGCAACTCTTATATAGAAACAAGGGTATTGCAGTAGCAACATATTGATGTCTTTAATCATTGAGCCATGCAAATAAACAAGTTGGAGTGTTGAACCATTGTGGCAGGAAATTGCAACGAGTCTACATTATATTGTCTATAGTAAGCACAAATGATACGAGTGATATTTCAAATGCAGTCCGGACAACTTTTGTAGAAGTACCAAATATGCAAATATGTTCCTTGCTGTTGTCCGATACTAAATTGTAAGTTTTATGGATTTTCTCAACAAGTTGCAAAACATTTTTGTTAATTATCACAGCGACTCATCAATTGAATTTAAGTATGGAAATCAATTTAAAATGATTTTAGGAGCAGAAAAACCATATGCTATCCTACATGAAAAGCATGGTCTGCTTTTTCTCCTCCTAAACAAAAAAATTTGCAAATGATGGAAAAGCTTTGTTAATAATGTGCATAAACCATATTTTATTAGTGAATGTGAATTTATATACGAGATTATAGAAATATAAATAATAGATAAACTCTTACAAAGTCATCACTAACATTGTTACTCCAACTTGTTTATTTGCACGGCTCAATGATTCTCCACTCATTTACCCATTGCTGATGCTGCACCCCAGCTACTTCCAACTAATTTTAACTGCATTTTACTTACATTTTCGTATGTGAGAAAAACTAATTTTACCTCATATTATGCATCTTGTAACAATATCGAAATACAGACTGAGAATCTAAGCCAATTTTGTGAATAAAACTGAAATATTTGAGCTAATATGATTAAATCACATGCCTACAGGTTAATTTAATTGCAAAAGAGTTTACCGAGAGACAAAGATTAATGTGATACTTGCAAAAAGAACATGCGCAAAGCTAACTGAGCATATGCTGAGACAAATGTAGTCAAACTATAATAAATACTTTTATAATGCAAGATTTAAGCAACATAAGGTGAATGCAGGCTTACAAAAATTAATTTGACAATATACGTGTAGAGAAATATAAATGATGTAGGTTTTGTTCCTTTTTTTCTTTAATGTGAGTGTTTACATACTTGAAAATTATATATTGTATTTATATTATGCTTATATTTTTTTATTTATGGTAGGCGAATTGATCTACGTATGTCAATTGGTTGCTACTAACTATAGGGTTTAAAATCATACAATGCTAACAAATAGCATGGCACAATGGTTAGGGATTTATGGGATTATCCTACCAATATTTATGACATTAATTTCTCTTTGCATTTATGGTTAATAGTTTCATTATACCACATTAATTTTTCAAATGGCTGAAACATAACTGATCGGAATGGAAATTCAACATGTCTAAAGAATTCTTGAATACATTTGCACAATTGATTGAGCAACGCGTAATATTTTTCCAGTCTTAATTAGTTTTTCGATATTTGAAGTCGGGGCTGCTGAAACTAGGGGGTTGCCTAAGACATGGAAAGATAGGCTCAACCATCACGATAAGGAACATAGAGTAGGGAATCACAAAGACTTATGGTGTAATTATTGGACGATGGGACTCAATAGGCTGTTTCGATCAAAAGGGAGCTCAAACCAAGGTAGAGCCTGATAGATACCTTCAGAAACATGTCTATAAAACTTTACAAGAGGGCTATGAATGTCCAAAAATCAGTTTCTAGTACTATGACGTATCCATACATATACAATTAATGCCTCGCTGTAATCCGGTAGCGGATTTCTACCATTACGACTTTTCCAAATAACTTGAAAATATAACATTGTAGACTCACCAAAAACCGCCTTAAACAATAATATTGCCCTTCCACCACCACAAATCATTGCCAGTTCAGTCAAACCATCAACCAATACACCTTCACAACTAAATTCCTGCATCGAACAACCTACTTTAGCCTTGGAAACTTCGCCAAAACACTTCACATTCAACACCCTGCTTCATAAAGCCTTTAACCATCACCTGAACAACACCCATTCCATCACAAGCCTTCAGCAAACCTGCTGCACATCTAACTTCAGCATTTCTACCTGTTACCATTAATAATTCACACCTCAGCAATCCCTCAACTTCAACTGTGAACAAACCAATCTCTAGAACCTGATACATTTTTCTATCTTCAATTTAGTCTCTAGTCTTTAATCATGATAAGATTAATGGATGTCTAGCTATGAAATAGAAAACAAGTTTATTTTGCTTTTTATATTTTGGGAGATAATAAAAACGCAAAGAGCAATTAAACTCTTCCGTTCAATATTATATTGTTATTTGTTTGATTAAATTTGATGAAAAACTATAGTGCTTTTTCTTGTTTTTTGAAATTATACGAACCAGCAATAGGTTTTTCTTAGTTTCAAGGTTATCATGCCCTACCCGGTTTCATTACAGCATAATCTCATGATTCATAATCAGTATTATAAGACCGAAACCCGATAAGATCTAACCTTCAATAACTTGATCCATAAACAATTTTACACTGTTGAAACTGTTTTAAACTTCAGATCTTATATAATCAGCATAATTTAAACTGATTTATATAATCAGCATAATTTCATTTACAACACAGTTTATTTTAATCTGCTGAAACTGATTTGCACTTCAACCTATAAATTATATTCCAACAAGTAGAATATTAATTTAATTCAATACTTAATTATTTTTAATTACTTATTTATCATATAACCACGAAATAGATCAAAATTTTCTATTATTTCAATGCCATAAAAATCATTAACACTACTAATTGGTATCATTTTTTTCGTAGAATAATCTCAAAATTCACAAATGTCATTTATTTTACTTATATGGATTTAAATGGCTTTTGAGTTCATAGAACACAATTAAAATGCTGAATTGAATTTTGAATCACTTTATTTCTTTTTTATTCCCATACAATTACAAAAATCAAAACATCCACTACTTAGCACATCTCCTCCATCCACCCATCATTGCCAATCCCAATTTTCACCAACCAGAACCTGACCCTCAAGTGTGGTACTTCAATCACCAGAACAACTCAATGCAATTACAACCAGAAACACGTGGCATTCATATCACAATCCAAAACTACAACTTGCACAATCTAATACACTCTAATAACATCAACAGCCTGCCACAGACCTTAACTTTTCATTTAACAACATGATAATCTCCCTACCTTAATCACCTCCATTTCAGCGAAATCTACAAGCAAACAAACTAATTCAGGTATGACCTAAGGCCCATTAATAAAAAATAATAGTATATTAAAGCATTTTCATTGTTTCAACTATATGAAATAGTCATAGTTTGAAAACGGAAAAATGTGAACTAAGGCCTATTAAGCATGCTGTCTGTATAGACTGGATAGCTTGTCTAACACGTGTGTCAAAAGTCAGTATCATATATGATACATTTTTCCGATTCCTCTAACATTAACATGAGAAACTTACATTAAACGATCAAAGTTGAGCAAGTCATTGTTTAGAAACACACATTAACATGCACATGCATTTTCATTTTGTTTGAACTCAAAATATTTGATATAAAACGAAGTCTAGCCCAACACAAATACATAGACATGGTAACCATAAAATAATAACATGAGACAATAAAAGATACATGATTTTTATAGTAGTCATATATTCTTTTGTTACACGAGGATTTTCGGAGGAGTGTTACAACTAGAATTAAAAGTTTATGAGTTTTTAACCATTGTTTTATTAATGAAATTCTTACAACTATATATGTTTATGTTTATCATTTGCACTTGCCCTGCTATGTTTATCAATGAAATTATGAGGACTATTACAAATAGTGTCTATTTGGGATATTTGGCGATTTTTATATTTTTTATAATACATAATACTTTTTATTTGTTGGAGGAAGAGGAACATCATCTTCTATGCTTTTTCTATGTTGTAGTGCGTTACTGCAACTAGCCGACATTTTGTGCTAGTATACAATAAATAGATCCAATTTTGCAAAAAAAAATCTATCACACATAAGAATATAATAAAAGCAGCACAATGATTCGAACTAAGTGGGCATGCAGCTGAGTAATTTGTAACTAAAGTGGTGGGATGAGATTACTTTGTAATTAATAATAACATAATTTGCACTTATTTATTGCATTTATGATATGAATATGGAATTCATAAGCACTTTATAAATAAATGAAATATCGGATCAAAGCAGTAAAAAAACACATATGAACGCAGGATATGCTTGAAATATACCATTGTCCTCTGGTAGACAGAATCTCGCTGTAACAAAAATGAAGCATAGTTAAAAAAGAGACATTGTTCTAAGATTAATCGTGTTAATAGAGGATAGAAGATCGAGTTAGAAACGTCTATATGAATGCATATAAAGGTAACAAATAAAATGATGAAACCATATCAGTTAAGCTTACTATTCTGGGAAAATAAGGTTGGCAGTGGCATTCAACATTAAGTCCAAGAAAACTGAACTGTAACAGGTAAATTGAACTACTTATGTCTGCTTCGTGTAAACATCCATGAATCATGAGTGTTGCAAGTTATCATTTAAATAACGATTTTAGGCCATGACTTCTAACATTTAGATTTAAATGATATTTTCTACTTGAACTAAAATATTTTTATATCAAACGCTAAGCATAATTCCCTAACGAGGAACACAAAATAATTTTCATGACAAATTTAAAATACCGTTTATCTGTTAAAATTTGAGAATTCAATAATAAAATATTGGTAGAAAGAGCAAAGCAAACAAGAGAAAACACTTATAATTGCAAACTATAGTAAGTTGGACATGTAATTTATGTAGGCTTTGAAGTTAAATTTAAGTAACTGAAAACAAGCAGATTTCCAATGAAATATACTAATATATATAGAAATTTGAGCTTACTAAAATATACTAAAATGTACAGTATACAGTCCATTAAAAATAAAATATCATCTTCGCAAACCTATAAATCAACAGATGCAAGGGAAAAATGCTAGGCATTTGGACTATTGGAAGAAAATGGTTAATACTGAAAGCTGGGCTATTAGCGAAAATGGTACTAACATGTAAGCTTGTAAAAACCATTGACAACAAATTAATTTGTGTTTACAAAAGCTAAGTCGTATTGCTTGTAAATAAACTACGTTCAGATTTCTAATTAATCAGACCTGCTTCCAGCAACACACCATCATCTACATAAGGTAGCTTTAAATCTATATAATAAAATGACATAACCAGCATATAGAGAGACCATGTTACAGATTTCTAATGACACAATCTAACTAAGGCCTGCATTAACTTCAATTCAAGCATTAACGTTTCACAACTTCATGGATTAACTTCAATTCACAGCTTCGTGCATTATACTTATGAGCCACAGTTAGTTTACTGAACCGCTTATCGGCTAAACGAATATTGTTTGTTTATCCTACGTTTCTTATCTACAATTTCATTTAATACCATGTGGAATGGATTTTGTTCCTCTTTTTTCTTAAATTAATCCATTATATAATATTCACTAGCAATCACAACTTGGAATTTAACTAAGTACCATCTGCAATTTTCACTTGTTGATACTCTGACATAATTATGAAATGTCTGAAGCATTATTTGCCACTGTATGCTACACTTATTAAATTACCTACATACCTTAGATTTAGGACATTTTGTGTTTGTTTGAAATCATTGTGTGTCCAAAGCACAAAATAGCTATAAAACTGTCGTAATTTCATTTTACATAGACAAATTAATTAGGTATCATTATATTCAAGCACTAACTTAAATTCATGCATTAACGTTTCACAGTTAATGAAAAAAGGAAAATTTACCAAATTCAGGGCTTCGTGCTTTTCAGGGCTTCGACGAGCATTTCAGGTTGTAGAGGAATCGCGACCTCAAGATCCAATTTGAGTCAGACTTCGAGCGTTTCATAGCTTTTAGAGGAATCACGATTCGAAGATGCTTTGTTAAGACCCAATTTGAATCGGGGAAAGGAATCGGTGTGGAAAGAAGAGGAGATTCGTATGGCACACGATTAAAGGAGATTCATAGGGAAAACATATTCGAAGTGGTTTTTGGAATTGGGAAAGGAAAAAATAATTAACGTCTGGCAAGGAGGAAAAACAGTTCACGTCTGTAAAGGAGGGAAACGAAAATTTTTCCACACTCAACCCTGCATCAGGTAAAAAAGAAGGCGTCCAAGCAAGCCATCTTTTCTCTAAATAGACACTGGCCCATCTAACTATAGCAAGTCAACTTATCGTGCTATCCTACATTGCTATTAATTAAACATTTTCTTGTAGTGCACTCTTCAGACTCATTCTAGGATACTACTAATCCTATCTCTAACGACTCATTCTCATTGGATATTACTAATCCAATCTCTGGTGAATTCTTTTGTCTGGTTCTAATGTGTCTTGGTTCTCGAGCTCTGTAAACCAAAGCTCCGATACCAAACTATAACGACCCAAACTTCCATGGTCTCTGAAAAGAAGAGAAAGGATGGATTGTCTGAAAACACGACAAATCAGAACACAAACATAAGAGCATTGCATTACTATTACAACAATTCCATCAGAGTACAAGAATATGACAGAGTATGAATACATAATATACATCAGAAAAATATCAGAGATTTACAGATTACAATTCAGCAGAAAAATAATACATAACACAACTGGAAGAGATAAACGGATACAGAGCTTTCCGAGTATAGTTCCAGCTGTAAATCCAGGATCCTGTGAATATAATATCTGCAGAAACCCAACTACTAGCTGCCCATGTGGAAAATAGGGGCACCCAGAGTTTAGGTTAAAACAATAAACTCCAGGTCAGTCATGTGACTGGTGTGAGAACTAAAACAGTTATTTAAAACTTTACATTAAAATTTGGTAAGACCACGCCGTATAACACGGAACGGGTTTCCTCCCAAGAATACCAGTGCATGTAACAAACAACGCAATGCTTTTCGAAAAAACGAAGCTATTATAAGACTCAGGTCCCATCACACAATGCAACACAAGCCGGAGGATAGAGTTTTCCCTTATAATAGCCAAACATGCTTGGTACGTTTCAAACAAATCATTTTGATATTATTATAAGTGTAAAGTGTATAAAACAACTTCAAATATAAATGTATCAATCATAGACGGCATAGTACCCCATCTTACTATGTCGCCATACTAGGCTCTACAATGAAAACCGAAATGTCACGTATTGGAAATTGGATTCATCTATGAGCCGAGGCCAGGGATGGCTCCTCACCACTTCAAGACACTCTAGCTAATGTCTTAGGACTACACACTCTCGGCAACACTTGGATCGGTTAGGTCGGTCCTCTCTTACGTTTGAGGATTGGAAATTCCTGAACACATGTTTCCCCGCCCTATGGGGCGTAAATGAGCCAGATGGCTCAATATCCATCGGCTCCATAGTAACCGATATATCTGAGGCGCCTTGCAATCCAACAACCACATAAGTAAAAATTTCTGGGCTCCATAACATGATGCCACTCCTAGCTAGAAAGAAACGCCATGTTCTCCCAATGGTCTGATCCCGTTTTTGACTTATACTGAAGTGCGAGGCTCGCGAATTAACACTACACAAGGCTATGCTATATTAAAGCCGTGCTTTGATCATCAACCATAAGACTTTGCTTTTCAATAGAAGCCTTGATCATTTGCATCTCAACATGCCACACAGGCAATTCACGCCATGCGACTGATGTCTATCGATACATAACCTATGAGCTCGTACGTATCAGAGAAGGGTGTTAAGCAAGAGAATAAATTCTCCACCACCAAATAGATATATATATTTAATAGAGATCAATCAACGTAGAATAAAATCCAGTTTCAGACACATATCCATTTACAAGTTCGTTCTGGGTCTGAACAAAACTGGAGGCGCCTTATTCCTCGTCCCTTGTCCAATACAGGAGAGAGGTCCTCGCATATCCGGTCGATCTCCAAGTACGTCTGGACGATCACCACTTATTATATTGTCTTGGGTTTACAGCCCGATCAAGACATCAGTAATTGTCTAAATGATGTGAAGACCTCCAATCTTCAACCACCGTCTTCATCATCGACTTATCGTCGAATCAGTTATTCAGAATGGGTATAAACCCGGCCTTTCCAAATAACTCGCGTATATAATAAACAAGTGCTATAAAAATACAACATACGCCTCATTCCATTTCTGAATATTCTTTTATTTAAATATTCATATCATTTGGGAAAGTTTCCCATTAATTTTATCAAGGATAAATTCTTCAAATTTATTCTTTGATCTTCCTTTGGATATCAATTCAAACCAAATTAAGGTTTTCCAAGCTAGTCGGGATTAACGCACCTTACCAAAGTAATCAATTGTTTTATTTCCTAATCCCAACCTATTCATCCCATGGAGAAAAACTGGTAATACTCCATATCTAACACCCCGGTATTATTGGTAAAATTAATTACCATTTCACGTTCAGATCTAATAAATATATAACTATTGCTTGGAATAAAACTAGTGCTACTCCATTCTCGATCATTTCCTGAATTTGATAATTTAAATTATCACATTCTCTTTTCAATCTAATTAAAGATTCGTTAAAACTCCACTTAGTTTTAATCTTCCCAACAATCAATATTAATGATTATTTAAATTTGGAAACACAAACATGCCGCATTGACAATCTACACCGTACTATTGATCTCTGCCAATATATAACCTCTAAGCTCGCACGTCTTAGATAAGGATGTTAAGCAAGAGAATAAATTCTGCGCCAACAAATATATATATATATATATATATATATATATATATATATATATTTAGCACTGATCAACCATACAGTTTGAAATACAATGTTAGACGTGTAATCCTGTCTTTAACTGGGTTAAAGAACTAATGTCATTTAAAACACAGTCCACGATCAACCCAAAATCCCATTCCATTAATTGTGGAATCTTCACAGAAAAACATATCAAAATATAATCGATATCGATTCCCGTATCCGACTAATAATATAAATGGAATAATAACAAAGCCTTTTAAATTCCATATATATTAACAGTCTTCCTCCACAGAAGCTCATTTCGATTATTGTCAAATCGATTTCCATTCAATTCCAATTTAGTATATTAAATTGGAAAACTTTGCTTTGGAAAATTCCCATTAAATCTTAATAAAAAGATTTATAAATTCCAAATCACATTTCACTGCAAATCGGGTTAAAGAACAAGTGTCATTAAAAACACAGTTCATGATAAACTCAAATCACATTCCATTTTATTCCAATTAAATGTTAATTAACTGGAAATTCTCATAATCTTAATTAAAATATTTATTCTTTTCACATGGGGTTCAAGAATAGTTTTATTTAAAACACCATTCACGAAAAACCCAAAATCCCATTCTTTTATTCAATTCCAATTAAATATTAATTAATTGGAAAACTTCACTAAATCTTAATTAAAAGATCTATTCTTTTTCTCAACTGGGTTTAAGAACAGTGTTAATGACGACACCATTCTAGATAAACCCAAAATCAATTTGATATTAAATACAAGGTTCAGACTAGTAATTATATCGGCTTATATTCAATATCAAATTCTGAAATCAACAAATAACGTATTGGGAATAACGATATATATATATATATATATCTTCCAAATTCCTCCACAATATCCATATAATTATGGAATCCAATATCGAAATATTCCGAAGATAATTTCGATTCAAGTCCATTCCAATTCATATATTGGAAATTCTGGTTATTTTTAAAACCATTTCAAATCCAATTTATTTATTTAAAAATATTGGATTATAATTCTAGTTCATAACTAATTCATTTTGATAAAAATATATTTTTATCTTTACAAACGTGGAATTTTTCACTCAAATTCTATCCAAATCATTTATTATGATTTTACACAAATTATTGATATTTTTAATAATTTTATAAAGGCCCGTACAGTCGGTTTCCAATAACGGCCACCGAACTGCATCTATAGCGACCTTTTCCAAATTTGATTTGGACATAATCCCAAATACAACTGTTAGATTTCAAATTCCTTATATTCATTGAAAGCTCTTTTCGATACGAACCCAATGGTTTCGGTTTTAGGAGAATCCGACGGTCGGATCTCCCGTAATGTCAACTTGAAGTCAATGGTCAAAAGTCGCAAACTACCGCGGCGCGACGTGTTCTATTCAGGCCATTAAATATATATAATATATATATATATATATTATACATATTTCATTGATTTCTATTTAAAACGTATTTTATAAATCGTTTTAAATTCGTTTTCAAAATGATTTCAACTTCATATTCAATTTCAAATCAAAATTAAATATTCCGTATCATTAATATATAAATGATAATATTTTCAAAACATTAGATTTTTAAATTAGTTCCTTTTCGATATTCATTATAAAAAATGAATAAAATCGATATAAATATCGTTTACATCAAAATGGCGTTAATCTAACTAACATGACTTCATATATTTCAATATTTTCATGTCCATCCCAAATCGGACATCAAAATCATATTTTGATTCATTACTGAATATTATTTTAAAATATTGGTTATTTTAAAATATTCATTATTCGTCATTTTAAAATATTCTTTAATTTAAGATATTCGTTCTTTCCGAATTGGAATCAGACACAGTCAATTACCATATAATTTTATCTACATGGATTTCAAACACACATATACACAACGATAATCAAACACGGTCAACCATCATCCAGAGTGCATTACACAGCTGCATAAGCGTTAAATATAAATAATTAATGCTTACAACAGTCTGTCAACCAATCGATTGACATACAACTAGATATTGAGATTAGTGTATGTCCATTATCATCCCAATACCCGTGCGGGGTTTTCAAACAACAAACACTGATTATAATTTGTGTAGTTGGGCGATGTGTAAAATATATTGTCCCAATCCATTTCAAACAAATGTGTGTACACAAACAAATCGTCCAATCTGTAAATGAATATTTATTTTATTCATGTACACATTAAAAATTATATTTTTAACTATAAAATATTCATTTCATCTCATGAATATTTTATATAGTTCATTTATACAATAAAAATGATATTTTTATTGTTCAAATATTTTTAGAAAATTTCGGCAGCATAGCGGGGCGATACTAGAACCAGAATAAGGTCTAGTCTTATTCCTCGCCTAATAATGGCTCGCGCCATGTACAAACCAAAATTATCAATTTATTTCACTTTCCAAACCAAATTCAACCAAATAATCCAATCGACCAAAAAACCAAACAAACATGGTTCCAAACAAAGGTGTCGGGTGCTACTAAGCACTGCCTGCATCCTAGTATATGTTTTTAACTAGAAAATAAATTAAAGTGAGAAGTTCTCACCTTTGGGATCCACTCCTCCAGTTTATTTCTGAATTTCTGAACCATTTGGGATTTTCCCGAAATTCCAATGTAGTCTTTTCCACGCTGTTCGTAGTAAAAATCACATTTTTAGTATGATGTTTATATTTTTATAAATCGCAATTTTATATCGCTATTCAAACAATAAAAATCCTATCTTTCCATTTTTAAAAATCAAAACTTTTTATTTAAAAAAAATCCTATCTTTCTATTTTTTTAAAATCATAACTTTTTATTTTTAAAAATTAAAAGTTTTTATCTATAAAAATTATAACTTTTTATTTATAAAAATGGAAACTATTTATCTATAAAAATCCAAACTTTTTATTTTTAAAAATTAAAAATTTTATCTATAAAAATCATAACTTTTTATTTATAAAAATGGAAACTATTTATCTATAAAAATCATAACTTTTTATTTATAAAAATCAAAACTTTTTATCTATAAAATATATAAAAACTGAAAAGAAAATTAAATAATAAATAAAAAAAACTCACTGTCGCAAGAAGAGGGAGAGAGGCAGTTGGTGGGTGGTAGTCGCGCAGGGTCGTGCGATTGGTGGAGTTGCGATTTGGGGGCATTCGGCTTGGGGTTCCGTGAGTTGGAGAAGGGGGAAGGAGGAGAGACGTCGGAGAGGAGGAGGTGAGGTCGGCGCGTCACGGGAGGGGTGGCGCGATGGAAGGTGAGGCATGGTGGAGGGAGGCAAAGCCTCCGATTTGGTCGAAGCAGAAATTTTTTGAAAAGGGGCCCTTTGAATTTGATCGATGAAAAGTAAACGGCGTGATGAGGGTTAAACAGGATTATATATGTAACATAATTTGTTATTAATTTATTCTTATAATTAGGGTTTTATGTCCGAACCCCAAATCAACCTCAGTGACTATCACCCCAAGCTAATTACCCTCATTCCGAGCATAATGGGATGTGTTTCGTAACCCAAATCGGCTATTATGATCAGTTTCCACTAAATTTAAAATATAAATCATTATATTTTAAATTCAAATGCACATTTTAATTTACCGGGGTCACATGCTGACTCAAAAATTCCCAAAAAATAAATCTAGCTATGTTTTGACGATACGGTCCTAACAAAACTAATTCTGTCGAATTTGGAGAAACCACTTTTATTGGATCCGGAATGTCAATTTATTGTCAGGTTTAAATTTTCATAATTTTTGGAATTAATATGTAAGTGCCGTGAATTTAAATGTGCTAGGTAATTTCTGTTTGAATTTAATCGACCAGAGAAAGATCATTTTTCAAACGGTCTCCAAATTCGACGAAACTAGCTTTGTTAGGACCGTATCATCAAAACATAGCTATTTATAATTTTTCTATAAATTTTGGAGTTAGTATGTGGCCTCGGTAAATTAAAATGTAAATTGGAATTCAATATTGAACGCTACATTAATTTATATTTTAATTTTGATAAAAACTGATCGAAATAGTCGAATTGGCTTACAAAACATATTCCATTATGTCGAAAATAGGGGTATTTGGCTAGCAGCGATAGTCATTGGGTTTGATTTGGAGTTTGGAGATCAAACAACTATTTTATGAATTAAATAATATAAATTTATATATAAATAGCCTTGAAAATAGTGGAAACCCTAATTCCCATTTCTGAGCCGCCACTTCAAAACCGACGGTCTAGAACTTCCGAATTTCCATTACGAAAATCTCCCAATCCATAACAAATTAAATCGTAAAATCAAAAAGAAAAATAAGGGCTTCAAGATGATACAACTATGATCATCTAGCTTGTGCCGTGGTGGTCGGAATTTGCACGAGAACGGGTGGAGTTCAAAGTCGATTTTTGCGTGCGCTGGGGGGACTCGAGCTTGAAGCCGCTTCTGGCGATGGGAGAAGGCGCTCCGCCACATCATATGGTGGCCTCGATCAGTCTTTGGTGGTCCGGTTGGTGATGCGCAAGTTGAAGTTCATCGTGTAGATGGTTTGTGAGGTAGAAGACAACGTCCAGATAATTAAAGGGATTAAAGGTAATGGTTAACTTTATTTTGCAATTAATTATATTTTCATGTAATTAAGGTAATTAATAGTTTGAACAGCCGTAACTTGTACAAATAGAAATAGAATTCAACAATTCAAGATTCGTTGGAATTGTGGCGACGAACTCTACAATATGGAGGTGACCAAAATGGAAACGGAGCAAGTTCATTTTTTCAACTAAATTAAACGCGTGTTTAATTTAGTTGAAAAATACAATCTTCAAATAAAAACTGGCGGAGTGGAAACGAATGCGGGAACTCTCTCACTCAAATCATTTACATTATGTTAGTATATCATAGGTTGTAAATGTGGCTTAGTAGCTCCTGTCACTACTTTTTGCAAACCATGGTTGATTTGTGTGTTGTGGTTGTGGTTGTGATTGGATGATATTGATTGGGATTTGATGATTGATTGATGTGTATGGCGTGAGCCAGTATCAGAAGAGGGATAATGCTAGGCAGTATTACAAATAGGCGCCGTTATAATGGAAAAAATTTCTAAAATAAAATGAATAAAGTTGTCATTCTATGGAATAATTAATTTGTAATAACCCGGAAAATCTGGGCCAGTTTAAAATTTTTTATTTTGGCAATTTTAATGAATTTTGAATATTTAAAATGAATTATTTTAAATAATATCAACGATAAATTTATTTTGAATAGAATTCGAACGTATATATTATACGCGTCGTCGTTAGAATATAAATAATTATATATAATTATAAAAGGAAATGAAAATGGCGCGGTAGTTCGATAATTTGATTTCAAACTTCAATTGAATGTACCGAGTGCAAAACAATCCGGATTTTAGTGAAACCAAAAATAATAGGATCTAACTGATAATATATTTCCAACGAATTCGACAAATCGAAATTTCATAGCGGGAATCAAAAGATATGTCTGGTTGAAAATTCTGAATAGTCGCTATGGAATTCAAGCCCTTAAAAATGGAAATTTTGCAAACGACCTCGGATTTCGACAAAACCAATTTTGTTGGATCCGTGATGTCAATTTATTGCTAGATTCCAAATTTCATAATTTTTCGAATCAATATGTGAGCGTGGCAGAGGAAAACGCGTTTGACCAGTTTCGGTTGATTTTAATCGACTGGAAATTGACCATTTTTCGAACGGTTTCAGAATATGACGAAACTAGTTTTGTTAGGACCGTATCGTCAATACGAAGCTAGAATATATTTTTCTGGAATTTTTCGAGTTAGTATGTGACCACGGTAAATTAAAATGCGCGTTCAGATTCAATATATAGAGTTATATTTGGATTTTGACGGAAACTGATCGAAACAGTCGAATCAGCTTGCGATACATATCCCATTGTGTTCGGAATGGGGGTAAAACGCTATGGATGACAGGCGGTGGGCCTCGTTTTGAGGTCGAAAAAAAAAGTTGCTTTTTGGTGAAAATAAAATAATTAAATAAATTAAAAATTAAAACCCTCCCTCCTCTCTATATTCCTCTGCCCCCTCCCCCCCTGTATCATTTCAAAACAGAAATAAAAAAGAAAGAAAAAAAAGATATGGCAGGAGGGAAATCGCGATCGCCCCCCCCCCCCCCCCCCCATTTACTCGTCGCCGCCGCCTAGGGTAGGCCACCGCACCAGGCCCCTCCTCTTCCCTGCTCCTCCCTCTTCTCCTCCCATCACCGCACCCCTCCCCATCACCACACACCCGAGCCCGCCCCACAATCGACGCCACCCATCTCCGGACGCCCACCCATCGCCTCCTCCTTCCGCCGCTCTCCTCTTTCTTTAATCCCCAAACCGCAACCCCCTGTTAAAACCCCACGCCCAATTCGAGACTGAAGCACCCCACCAGCAAGCCGAAACACCAGCCGCTATTCTACCTCCAAGCACCACCAGCTCCGCCGCGATACTCTACCTCCGACGCCACCTCGCCGGACCAGCGAGCCCCTCGAACGCTGTAAGTTTTCTTGTTTTATTCTTTTCTTTTTTTCCTCTTTCTTCTTTTCCTTTTTGTTATAAATAAAAATTGATTTATTTTAAAAACTGAAACCATATTTATTTTGATTTGAAAAGTTATGATTTTTATATATTGAATAGCGAAGTAAAAATTCGATTTTTATTTATTGAATAGCGAAGTAAAAATTCGATTTTTTTATATTGAATAGCATAGTAAAAATTCGATTTTATATATTGAATAACATAGTAAAAATTCAATTTTTATATATTGAATAGCGAAGTAAAAATTCGATTTTTATTTATTGAATTGCGAAGTAAAAATTCAATTTTTATATATTGAATAGCATAGTAAAAATTTGATTTTTATATATTGAATAGCGAAGTAAAAATTCGATTTTTATATATTGAATAGCGAAGTGAAAATGTGATTTTTACATATGTAGAGAATACGGGCAAAGAAGATGACAAAAGGCGAGAATGATGAAGATTTCTATAAATGAAGTGTCGTGAAGTTGGATAGCTATCGGTGAGAATTTCTCACTCTTCAAGTTCTTTTCTAGTTATATATATATATATACTAGGATGCAGACGGTGTTTAGTAGCACCCGAAACAATCGTCCACAGACCATGGACTTGTTTGTTTGGTTGCATAAATTAGTTAGATGATTTGATTTGAATTTGGTTGTTTGGTGAATTTGATTGATGTGTGAATGGCGTGGGCCTTCACTAGACCGGGGATAAGGCTAGGCCTCGTCCCATTTCTAGTATCGTGCCGTTATGCCGCCGAAATTTTCTAAAATAAGTTAGAAAAATAAAGAAATCATTTTATTTAATAAATGAACTGAATAGAATATTTTCATAGGTTGAATAAAATGTTTTATCGTTAAAAATATAATTTTTAACGTGAAAGTGAAAAAATAAATATTTATAAACAAATCGGCCGATTTGTTTATATACACTGATTTGACTGATATTGATTGGGTCGATAAATTTTACATATCGCCCAACTGCACAACTAAAATCTGTGTTTGATTGTTTGAAACCCCACACGGGTGTTGGGATGAAATTTGAAGTTCACTCATCCTGATTGATTAAATATGTCGATCGATTGATTGACAGGCTGTTATAAGCGTTAGGTATCTATATTTGATGCTTATACAGTGTACTGCACTTTGGTTGATGGTTGATTATTTTTCAATGCTATTATATACATGTGTTGTATGGAATCCATATAATTAACTTTATATGGTAATTGATTGGGCCTCATTCCAATTTAGAAAATAAAGAATATTATAAAATAAAGGTTCATGTGTTGACCGTACTCATCCGTTGAGATTAGTCATGTGTTGAGCGAAATATTTTAATAATAAAATTTACATCTTTATCAATATAAAATAAAGGTTCATGTGTTGATAGTACTCATCCGTTGAGATTAGTCATGTGTTGAACGAAATACTTTGATAATAGAAATATTTGAAATAGGAATATTTTGATAATAAGAAATATTTGAAATAGAATATTAGAAAATAGAAATATATGAAGCCGTGTTTATTAGATTGACGCCATTTTGACGTGAACGATATTTATATCGATTTTATTCATTTTAAAATGAATATGGAAAAGTGATTTCGAAATCGAATATTTTGAAATGAAATTTGAATTGAATCGAATAGAAAATGAATTGAATTTGAATTGAATAGAAAACGAATTGAATTTCGATTGAATAGAAAATGAATTTGATTTAATTGAAAAGCAATTTGAATTGAATCGAATAGAAAACCAATTTGAATTGAATCGAATAGAAAACCAATTTGAATTGAATCGAATAGAAAACCAATTTGAATTGAATCGAATAGAAAACCAATTTGAATTGAATCGAATAGAAAACCAATTTGAATTGAATCGAATAGAAAACCAATTTGAATTGAATCGAATAGAAAACCAATTTGAATTGAATCGAATAGAAAACCAATTTGAATCGAATTGAATTGAAAACGAATTTGAATTGAACTGAAAACGAATTCAAATTGAATTGAAAACGAATTCGAATTGAATTGAAAACGAATTGAAATTAATTCAAATTGAATTGAAATTTGAATTGAATAGAAATGAATTTTAAAACGAATTTATAAGGAAAAATTCAATTTTGATTTGAATTGAAATGGAGGTTGAAAATGTTTTTGAAACGAATTCAAAACTATTTATATAATTAGATTTAAATAGAAATCGACAAAATATAAATTATATATATATATTATATATATAATATAATGGCCTGAATAGAACGCGCCGCGCCGCGGCAGTTCGTGAATTTCGACCATTTATTTCAAACGGACATTACGGGAGATCCGACCGTCGGATTCTCCTAAAACCGGAACCGTTGGGTTCGTATCGAAAAGAGCTTTCGAACGAATATTAGAAATTTGAAATCTAACGGTTGGATTTGGAGATACGTCCAAATCAAATTAGAAAAAGGTCGTTGTAAGTGCATTTCGATGGCCTTTGATGGAAATCGACTGTACGGGCCTTGATAAAATTATTAAAAATAGCAATAATTTGTGTAAAATCATAAGAAATGATTTGGGAAAATTTGGGATGAAAAACTCCATATTTGAAGAGATGAAAATAGATTTTTATCGAAATGAACTAGTTTTGAACTAAAATTAAACCCGTTGTTTTTAAATAAATAAATTGGATTTGAAACGGGTTTTAAATAGAATTGATTTTGGGTTTATCGTGAACGGTGTTTTAAATAACACTAGTTCTTTAACCCGATAATAAATAGAATTTTATTTGGGTTTATCGTGAGCTGTGTTTTAAAAGACATTAGTTCTTTAACCCAGTGAAAAGAGTTTTAATGAATCTGCAATTAGATTGAAATATGCATTGATAATCTAAACTATCAAATTTAGAAAATGAGCGAGAATGGAGTATCACCAGTTTTGCTCCAAAGCGATAGTTAAATCTTTAATTAGATTTGAACGTGAAATGGTAATTAATTTTACCGATAACACCGTGGTGTTAGATATGGAGTATTACCAGTTTTGCTTCATGGGATGAATAGGTTGGGATTGGGAAATAAAATAAATAATTACTTTGAAGTGGTTCGCTAATCTCGACTAGTTTGGAAAACCATAATTTGGTTTGAAATGACATCCAAAGGAAGATTAAAGGATAAATTTCAAAGAATTTATCTTGGATAAAATTAATGGGAACCTTTCCCTAAGAATGTGATTTTGTGAATAAAAGAATGTTCTGAATTGGAATGAGGCGTATGTTGAGTTTGTGTAACATTTGTTTTTAATATACGCGGGTTGTTCGGAAAGTCCGGGTTTTTATCCATTCTGAATAACCGATTCGACGATATGTCGAAGATGAAGACGGTGGTCGAAGACCGGAAGTCTTCACATCGTTTGGGTGATTACTGATGATATTGATTGGGTTGTACACCCAAGATGAGGGAATCAGTTAGTGGTCGTCCAGACGTATTTGGAGATGGATGGATATGCGAGGAAAGTGCCTCCGGTTTCGTTCAGACCCAGAACGAACTTGTAAATGGAATGTGTGTCTGACATTGGATTTTATTCTGTGTTGATTGATTTCTGTTAAATATATATCTGTTTGGCGGCGGAGAATTTATTCTCTTGCTTAACGCCCTTCTCTGAGACGTACGAGCTTAGAGGTTATATATCGATAGATATCAATCGCATGGCATGAATTGCCTGTGTGGCATGCTGAGTTGGATGGATCAAGGCTTCTGTTGAAAAGCAAAGTCTTGTGGTTGATGATCAAAGCACGGCCTACGTGGCAGCTTTGTGTATAGCGTGGATTCGCGAGCCTCACACCTCGGTATAAGTTAAAAACGGGATACGGACTGCAAGGAGAGCACTATGTTTCTTTCTAGCTTTGATGGTGTCAGTGACTTACCAGCCTTGATATTTATATACTTTTCACCTATGTGGTTGTTGGATGAGGCGCCTCGATTTTAGGTCTGTAAGGACCGGGAAACGTGTGTTCAGGAATTGCCAATCCTCTAACGTAAGTGAGGACCGGCCCTGAAGATCCAGGGTTGCCTAGAGTGCGTAGCCCTGAGACATTTGCTAGAGTGTCTCGAAAGCGGAGAGGAGCTTGCCCCTTGCCTCGACTCATGACGGAAATCCAATTTCCAATACGTGTATTGCGGTTTTAATTGTAGAACTAGTATGGCGACATGATAGATGGTACCCTTGCCGCCTATGATTGATATTTATGATTGAAATTGTTTTGACACTATACACTTATTATAGTATCAAATGATTTGTTTTAAACGTACCAAGCATGTTTGGCTATTATAAGGGAAAACCCTATCCTCCGGCTTGCGTTGCATTGTGTGATGGGACCTGGGTCTTATAATAGCTTCATTTTTCGAAAAAGCATTGCGTTGTTTTCTCTATGCACTGGTATTCTTGGGAGGAAACCCGTTCCGTGTTATACGGCGTGGTCCCTTGAATTACTCTCTTTTAAAATAAAGTTTTAATAACTGTTTTAGTTCTCACACCAGTCACATGACTGACCTGGAGTCTATTGTTTTAACCTAAACTCTGGGTGCCCTTATTTTCGACACGGGCAGCTAGTAGTTTTGGTTTTGCAGATTTATATTCATAGGATCCTGGTTTACAGCTGGAATGATATCCAGAAAGCTCTGTATCCGTATATCACCTTCAGTTGTGCTTTGTATTATTTTCCGCTGCTATGTAATTTATTGTAATCTCTGATATTTATCGAATGTAATGTATTCATTATACTCCGTATATTCTTGTATTCCGATGGAATTGTTGTATTAACAATGAAATGTTCTTCTATCTGCGTTCTATTATGTGTTGTTCTCAAACGATCAGGGGTTTCGAACGGTCTAGATCGGTTTAACGACTGATTCAGATCGAGCGAAATTCCCGGTCGTCACATTTGGTATCAGAGCTTTGGTTTACAGAGCTCGAGAACAAGGCACACTAGAACCATACGAAAGAATTCATCAGATATTGGATTAGTAATATCCAATTAGAATGACTCGTTAGAGATAGGATCAGTAGTATCCTCAAACGAGTGTGAAGAGTATATTTTTCAAATGAAAACAATTTTGTTTTGAAAATTTAAATCATTTTATACGTATTTGAATATTTATTTATATTGAATTTGGACAATCTAGTATATAAAGGTTTTGCATATACGCGTCATGAACGTATATTCGAAGTTTTAATATACTGGATATATATAGAATTACACTCTAGTCGCCCGGAGATGATGTTGATAATGACCATGGCATCATCAATATTTATGTTCGTGTTTCGAAGGTGTGATATCTATATATTTCCATTAGACTGGTGTGAGAACCAAAACTAATATAGCTAGAATACATTGTTGTGAATTGGCATCAAAAACATGATTTTTGTATATATATCAAAATTATGAATTTGAAACGTTAATCCACTAATTGATTGATGTTTGTGTTGTTTGTTTATTTGTTTGCTAATTTTGATCCATTAAGCCTAATTGAACCAAATATTGAATTGTATTGAAAATTAGTCGCATTTGCTTGCGTATACATATACTTACATTGAACAGGTCATAGCAAGGAGGCTAGAGCAGAGAATAAAATTTGTTTGCCCGACAAATAGGTACATGTTTACTATAATTTACTGCTTTGTTTGGGTGATGATGATTTTATGAGCCTATTGGCTAGCCGCTTGGCTTTTTCTTTTTCTTTTTGAGATCAGAAGGCCTGTATGGCAATTTCGGGATTTTCCCGTGGCTCCCGGTGCAGGGGAGGTTATGGCGAAATTTTTCGAAAATTCCGGGTGTTAGCCAAATTTTTGAAGAACTTGAAAATTCTCAGAAACTGAAAAGTTGGAGAATGGAAGCCAGATCGAACGTAGAGTTGGATAATCAAACCACTTTCGACTTTGTTCCTTTTCGGGGACGAAAAGTTTTAAGTGGGGGAGATTGTAATAATCCGGAAAATCCGGGCCAGTTTAAAATTTTTATTTTGGCAATTTTAATGAATTTTGAATATTTAAAATGAATTATTTTAAACAATATCGACGAGAAATTTATTTTGAATAGAATTCGAACGTATATATTATACGCGTCATCGTTAGAATATAAATAATTATATATAATTATAAAAGGAATTGAAAATGGCGCGGTAGTTCGATAATTTGATTTCAAACTTCAATTGAACGTACCGGGTGCAAAACAATCCGGATTTTAGTGAAACCAAAAATAATAGGATCTAATTGATAATATCTTTCCAACGAATCCGACAAATCGAAATTTCATAACGGGAATCAAAAGATATGTCCGGTTGAAAATTCTGAATAGTCGCTATGGAATTCAGGCCCTTAAAAATGGGAATTTTGCCAACGTTCTTGGATTTCGACGAAACCACTTTTGTTGGATCCGAGATGTCAATTTATTGCTAGATTCCAAATTTCATAATTTTTCGAATCAATATGTGAGCGTGGCAGAGGAAAAATCGTTTGACCAGTTTCGGTTGATTTTAATCGACTGGAAATTGGCCATTTTTCGAACGGTCTCAGAATTCGACGAAACTAGTTTTGCTAGGACCGGATCGTCAATACGAAGCTACAAAATATTTTTCTGGAATTTTTCGAGTTAGTATGTGACCCCGGTAAATTAAAATGCGCATTCAGATTCAATATATAGAGTTATATTTGGATTTTGATGGAAACTGATCGAAACAGTCGAATCAGCTTGCGATACATATCCCATTGTGTTCGGAATGGGGGTAAAACGCTATGGACGACAGGCGGTGGGCCTCGTTTTGAGGTCGAAAATAAAAGTTGCTTTTTGGTGAAAATAAAAATTAAAACCCTCCCCCCTCTCTATATTCCTCTGCCCCCCCTCGTATCATTTCAAAAATGAAATCAAAAAAAAAAGATATGGCAGGGGGGAAATCGCGATCGCCACCCCTCCCCCCCCCCCCCCCCCCATTTACTCATCGCCGCCGCCTAGGGTGGGCCACCGCACCAGGCCCCTCCTCTTCCCAGCTCCTCCCTCTTCTCCTCCCATCACCGCAGCCCTCCCCATCACCACACGCCCGAGCCCGCCCCACAATCGACGCTACCCATCTCCGGACGCCCACCCATCGCCTCCTCCTTCCGCCGCTCTCCTCTTTCTTTAATCCCCAAACCGCAACCCCCTGTTAAAACCCTACGCCCAATTCGAGACTGAAGCACCCCACCAGCAAGCCGGAACGCTAGCCGCTATTCTACCTCCGAGCACCACCAGCTCCGCCGCGATGCTCTACCTCCGACGCCACCTTGCCGGACCAGCGAGCCCCTCGAACGCTGTAAGTTTTCTTGTTTTATTCTTTTCTTTTTTTCCTCTTTCTTCTTTTCCTTTTTGTTAGAAATAAAAATTGATTTATTTTAAAAACTGAAACCATATTTATTTTGATTTGAAAAGTTATGATTTTTATATATTGAATAGCGAAGTAAAAATTCGATTTTTATTTATTGAATAGCGAAGTAAAAATTTGATTTTTATATATTGAATAGCATAGTAAAAATTCGATTTTTATATATTGAATAACATAGTAAAAATTCGATTTTTATATATTGAATAGCGAAGTAAAAATTCGATTTTTATTTATTGAATAGCGAAGTAAAAATTCGATTTTTATATATTGAATAGCATAGTAAAAATTCGATTTTTATATATTGAATAGCGAAGTAAAAATTCGATTTTTATATATTGAATAGCGAAGTGAAAATGTGATTTTTACATATGTAGAGAATACGGGCAAAGAAGATGACAAAAGGCGAGAACGATGAAGATTTCTATAAATGAAGTGTCGTGAAGTTGGATAGCTATCGGTGAGAATTTCTCACTCTTCAATTTCTTTTCTAGTTATATATATATATATATATATATATATATATATATATATATACTAGGATGCAGACGGTGTTTAGTAGCACCCGACACAATCGTCCACAGACCATGGACTTGTTTGTTTGGTTGCATAAATTAGTTAGATGATTTGATTTGAATTTGGTTGTTTGGTGAATTTGATTGATGTGTGAATGGCGTGGGCCTTCACTAGACCGGGGATAAGGCTAGGCCTCGTCCCGTTTCTAGTATCATGCCGTTATGCCGCCGAAATTTTCTAAAATAAGTTAGAAAAATAAAGAAATCATTTTATTTAATAAATGAACTGAATAGAATATTTTCATAGGTTGAATAAAATGTTTTATCGTTAAAAATATTATTTTTAACGTGAAAGTGAACAAATAAATATTTATAAACAAATCGGCCGATCTTTTTATATACACTGATTTGACTGATATTGATTGGGTCGATAAATTTTACACATCGCCCAACTGCACAACTAAAATCTGTGTTTGATTGTTTGAAACCCCACACGGGTGTTGGGATGAAATTTGAAGTTCACTCATCCTGATTGATTAAATATGTCGATCGATTGACTGACAGGCTGTTATAAGCGTTAGGTATCTATATTTGATGCTTATACAGTGTACTGCACTTTGGTTGATGGTTGATTATTTTTCAATGCTATTATATACATGTGTTGTATGGAATTCATATAATTAACTTTGTATGGTAATTGATTGGGCCTCATTCCAATTTAGAAAATAAAGAATATTATAAAATAAAGGTTCATGTGTTGACCGTACTCATCCGTTGAGATTAGTCATGTGTTGAGCGAAATATTTTAATAATAAAATTTACATCTTTATCAATATAAAATAAAGGTTCATGTGTTGACAGTACTCATCCGTTGAGATTAGTCATGTGTTGAACGAAATATTTTGATAATAGAATTATTTGAAATAGGAATATTTTGATAATAAGAAATATTTGAAATAGAATATTTGAAAATAGAAATATATGAAGCCGTGTTGATTAGATTGACGCCATTTTGACGTGAACGATATTTATATCGATTTTATTCATTTTAAAATGAATATGGAAAAGTGATTTCGAAATCGAATATTTTGAAATGAAATTTGAATTGAATCGAATAGAAAATGAATTGAATTTGAATTGAATAGAAAACGAATTGAATTTCGATTGAATAGAAAATGAATTTGATTTAATTGAAAAGAAATTTGAATTGAATCGAATAGAAAACCAATTTGAATTGAATCGAATAGAAAACCAATTTGAATTGAATCGAATAGAAAACCAATTTGAATTGAATCGAATAGAAAACCAATTTGAATTGAATCGAATAGAAAACCAATTTGAATTGAATCGAATAGAAAACCAATTTGAATTGAATCGAATAGAAAACCAATTTGAATTGAATCGAATAGAAAACCAATTTGAATTGAATCGAATAGAAAACCAATTTGAATTGAATCGAATAGAAAACCAATTTGAATTGAATCGAATAGAAAACTAATTTGAATCGAATTGAATTGAAAACGAATTCGAATTGAATTGAAAACGAATTTGAATTGAATTGAAAACGAATTCGAATTGAATTAAAAACGAATTGAAATTAATTCAAATTGAATTGAAAACGAATTGAAATTAATTCAAATTGAATTGAAATTTGAATTGAATAGAAATGAATTTTAAAACGAATTTATAAGGAAAAATTCAATTTTGATTTGAATTGAAATGGAGGTTGAAAATGTTTTTGAGACGAATTCAAAACTATTTATATAATTCGATTTAAATAGAAATCGACAAAATATATATTATATATATTATATAATGGCCTGAATAGAACGCGTCGCGCCGCGGCAGTTCGTGAATTTCGATCATTTATTTCAAACGGACATTATGGGAGATCCGACCGTCGGATTCTCCTAAAACCGGAACTGTTGGGTTCGTATCGAAACGAGCTTTCTAACGAATATTAGAAGTTTGAAATCTAACGGTTGGATTTGGGGATACGTCCAAATCAAATTTGAAAAAGGTCGCTGTAAGTGCAGTTCGATGGCCGTTGATGGAAATCGACTGTACGGGCCTTGATAAAATTATTAAAAATAGCAATAATTTTTGTAAAATCATAAGAAATGATCTGGGATGAAAAACTCCATATTTGAAGAGATGAAAATAGATTTATATCGAAATGAACTAGTTTTGAACTAAAGTTAAACCCGTTATTTTTAAATAAATAAATTGGATTTGAAATGGGTTTTAAATAGAATTGATTGTGGGTTTATCGTGAACGGTGTTTTAAATAACACTAGTTCTTTAACCCGATAATAAATAGAATGTGATTTGGGTTTATCGTGAGTTGTGTTTTAAAAGACATTAGTTCTTTAACCCAGTGAAAAGAGTTTTAATGAATCTGCAATTAGATTGAAATATGCATTGATAATCTAAACTATCAAATTTAGAAAATGAGCGAGAATGGAGTATCACCAGTTTTTCTCCAAAGCGATAGTTAAATCTTTAATTAGATTTGAACGTGAAATGGTAATTAATTTTACCGATAACACCGTTGTGTTAGATATGGAGTATCACCAGTTTTGCTTCATGGGATGAATAGGTTAGGATTGGGAAATAAAATAAATAATTACTTCGAAGTGGTTCGCTAATCTCGACTAGTTTGGAAAACCATAATTTGGTTTGAAATGACATCCAAAGGAAGATTAAAGGATAAATTTCAAAGAATTTATCTTGGATAAAATTAATGGGAACCTTTCCCTAAGAATGTGATTTTGTGAATAAAAGAATGTTCTGAATTGGAATGAGGCGTATGTTGAGTTTGTGTAACATTTGTTTTTAATATACGCGGGTTGTTCGGAAAGTCCGGGTTTATACCCATTCTGAATAACCTATTCGACGATATGTCGAAGATGAAGACGGTGGTCGAAGACCGGAAGTCTTCACATCGTTTGGGTGATTACTGATGATCTTGATTGGGTTGTACACCCAAGATGAGGGAATCAGTTAGTGGTCGTCCAGACGTACTTGGAGATGGATGGATATGCGAGGAAAGTGCCTCCGGTTTCGTTCAGACATAGAACGAATTTGTAAATGGATTGTGTGTCTGACACTGGATTTTATTCTGTGTTGATTGATTTCTGTTAAATATATATTTGTTTGGCGGCGGAGAATTTATTCTCTTGCTTAACGCCCTTCTCTGAGACGTACGAGCTTAGAGGTTATATATCGATAGATATCAATCGCATGGCATGAATTGCCTGTGTGGCATGCTGAGTTGCATGGATCAAGGCTTCTGTTGAAAAGCAAAGTCTTGTGGTTGATGATCAAAGCACGGCCTACGTGGCAGCTTTGTGTGTAGCGTGAATTCGCGAGCCTCACACCTCGGTATGAGTTAAAAACGGGATACGGACTGCAGGGAGAGCACGACGTTTCTTTCTAGCTTTGGTGGTGTCAGTGACTTACCAGCCCTGACATTTATATACTTTTCACCTATGTGGATATTGGATGAGGCGCCTCGATTTTAGGTCTGTAAGGACCGGGAAACGTGTGTTCAGGAATTGCCAATCCTCTAACGTAAGTGAGGACCGGCCCTGAAGATCCAGGGTTGCCCAGAGTGCGTAGCCCTGAGACATTTGCTAGAGTGTCTCGAAAGCGGAGAGGAGCTTGCCCCTTGCCTCGACTCATGACGGAAATCCAATTTCCAATACGTGTATTGCGGTTTTAATTGTAGAACTAGTATGGCGACATGATAGATGGTACCCATGCCGCCTATGATTGAAATTGTTTTGACACTATACACTTATTATAGTATCAAATGATTTGTTTTAAACGTACCAAGCATGTTTGTCTATTATAAGGGAAAACCCTATCCTCCGGCTTGCGTTGCATTGTGTGATGGGACCTGGGTCTTATAATAGCTTCATTTTTCGAAAAAGCATTGCTTTGTTTTCTCTATGCACTGGTATTCTTGGGAGGAAACCCGTTCCGTGTTATACGGCGTGGTCCCTTGAATTACTCTCTTTTAAAATAAAGTTTTAATAACTGTTTTAGTTCTCACACCAGTCACATGACTGACCTGGAGTTTATTGTTTTAACCTAAACTCTGGGTGCCCTTATTTTCGACATGGGCAGCTAGTAGTTTTGGTTTTGCTGATTTATATTCACAGGATCCTGGTTTACAGCTGGAATGATATCCGGAAAGCTCTGTATCCGTATATCACCTTCAGTTGTGCTTTGTACTATTTTTCGCTGCTATGTAATTTATTGTAATCTCTGATATTTATCAAATGTAATGTATTCATTATACTCCGTATATTCTTGTATTCTGATGGAATTGTTGTATTAACAATGAAATGTTCTTCCGTCTGTGTTCTATTATGTGTTGTTCTCAAATGATAAGGGGTTTCGAATGGTCTAGATCGGTTTAACGACTGATTCAGATCGAGCGAAATTCCTGGCCATCACATAATTATTGGGTAAAAATATCATTTTTAACAAATATCAACGATATATAAAATTATCATGTAATGAAATTGGAATAAATATTCATTTACAAGGCGGACGGCTTGTTTATGTACACCTATTTAACTGATATTGGCTGGGACGATAAATTTTGCACATCACCCAAATGCATAAATAATAATCAGTATTTGTTGGTTGAAACCCCACACGGGTATTGGGATGATATTTGACATACACTAATCCCAATATTTAGTTGTATGTCAATCGATGGATTGACAGGCTGTGATGAGCGTTATTTATTTATTTTAATGCTTATACAGGTGTAAATTGCACTTTGGATGATGTTTGAATGGTTAATGATTATTTATCATTATTGTTGAATACATGCGATGTATGAAATCCATATAATTGAAATTATATGGTAATTGATTGAGTCGCATTCCGATTCAGAAATAACGAATATTTTAAAATAATATTCAATGAATAATCAAAATATGATTTCGATGTCCGATTTTGGATGAACACAGAAATATATAAAAATATTGAGTCGGGTTAAGTATAGAAACGCTATTTTTAACCCGAACGGGTTTATCGTTCGATTTTATTCATTTTAAAATAATATCGAAAAGAGTTGATTTCCAAATCTGATATTTTGAAAATATTATCATTTTAATATTATAATGATATAGAATATTCAATTTGGATTTAAAATTGAAAATGAAGTTAAAATCGATTTAAAATGAATTGATAAATATTTTATAAAATACGTTTTAAATGGAAATCGACAATGTATATATTATATTATATATATAATGGCTTGAATAGAACGCGCCACGCAGCGACCGTTCGCGAATTTCAACCATTAAATTCAAATTGATGTAACGGGAGTCCCGACCATCGGATTCTCCTAAAACCAGAACCATTGGGTCCGTATCGAAAAGAGCGTTCCAATGAATGTAAGAGATTTAAATCTAAATGGTTAGATTTAAAAATGTGCCCAAATCAATTTCAGAACAGGTCGCTATGGATGTAGTTCGGTGGCTATTATTGGAAACTAACTATAAGGGCCTTATAAAAATTATTAAAAATAGGGTAAAATTGTGTAAAATCATAATAAATGATTTGGAAAGATTTTGGTTGAAAAATTCAATATTTGAAAGGATAAAACATATTTTTATCTAAATGAACTAGTTATTAACTAGAATAATAATCCAATGTTTTTAAATAAATAAATTGGATTGAAAAAGGGGTTTTAAAATAACAAGAATTTTCCAACTAATAAACTGGAATGGATTTGGAATAGTTATCTTTGGAATATTTCGATATTGGATTCCGTGATTATACGGATATGTTGAGGAATTTGGAAGATACAGATATCGTTATTCCCAATACAATATCCGTTGGTTTTAGAATTTGACATTGAATATGAGCCGATATAATTTCTATTCAGAGCTTTGTATTTAATATCAAATTGGATATTGGGTTTGTCATGAATGGTGTCTTTACTAACACTGTTCTTAAACCCCGTTGAGAAAAGAGCAAATCTTTTAATTAAGATTTAGAGGAGTTTACCAATTAATTAATATTAAATTGGAATTGAAATTGAATTTTTGGGTTTATCATGAACATGTTTTAAATAACATTTGTTATTTAACCCAAATTAACAATGAAGATATGGCTTGGAACTTATAGTCTTTTAATTAAGACTAATGGAAATTTTCCAAAGTAAAGTTTTCCAATTTAATATATTAAATTGGAATTGAATGGAATTAAATTTGGTAATAATCGAGATAAACTTTTGTGAATGAAGACAGTTACTATATATGAAATTTAAAAGGCTTTGTCACTATTTCATTTATATTATTAGTCAGATACGGGAATTTATTTCGATTATACATTGTTATGATTTCCGTGTAGATTCCATTTTGATGGAAGGATTTTGGGTTTATCTTGAACGATGTTTTAAAAGATATTTGTTCTTAACCCAGTTAAAGACGGGATTTATTTCTAAATTTGAATAATAATTAAATAATTATTTTTGGAGATTACTAAGCGGAGTTTTAATGAATCTTTAATTAGATTGAAAATTTAATGTGGTAATTAAATTTGCCAAATTTGAGAAGTGATCGAGAATGGAGTACCACCAGTTTTACTCTAGGTGATAGTTAATTCTTTAATTAGATTTGAACGTGAAATGGTAATTAATTTTACCGACAACACAGTGGGTGTTAGACATGGAGTACTACCAGTTTTGCTCCATGGGATAAATAGGTTGAGATTGGAAAGATAAATACTTGGTTACTTCGGTAAGGCTCGATAATGCCGACTAGTTAATAAAATCTCTTGAAAATGATATCCAAAGAAAAATTAAAGGGAAAATTTAAAAGAATTTATCTTTGATATTAACGAGACCCTTTCCCCAAAGTTGAAAATATTTGAATAAAAGAATATTCTGAATTGGAATGAGGCGTATGATGTGCTTTATAGCACTTGATTATAAGATACGCAAGTTATTCAGAAAGACCGGGTTTAACCCATTCTGAATAATTGATACGGCAATTAAAAGTTGACGATGAAGACGGTGGTTGAAGACCGGAGATCTTCACATCGTTTGGATGATTATTGATGTCTTGATTGGGTTGTAAACCCAAGACGAGGTAATAAGTGGTGATTGTCCAGACGTACTTGGAGATTGACCGGATATGCGAGGGCCTCTCTCATGTATTGGACATTTAGGACAAGGAATAATATGCCTTCGGTTTCCTTCAGACCTAGAACGAACTTGCAAATGGATGGTATGTCTAACATTGTATTCCTTTATACTATATTTGTTGACTTCTGCTAAATATATATCTTTTTGGTGGCGGAGAATTCATTCTCTTTCTTAACACCCTTCTCTGAGACGTACGAGCTTAGGGGTTATGTATTGATGGAAATCAGTGGTACGGTATGGATTGACAGCGTGGTATGCTGAGTTGCATGGATAAAGGCTTTTGTTGAAAAGCAGAGTCTTGTGGATGATGATCAAACAACAACTTTAATTAGCATAGCTTTGTGTAGCGTTAATTCGCGAGCTTCACACCCCGGTATGAACCAGAAACGGGACGAGGACTCCAGCTAAATGGACATACGTTAGTTTCTTGGTACGAGTAACATCATGGTATGGAGCCCAGACTGCTTACTTATGTGGATGTTGGAAAACTTTATTGATGGAAAGCTAGGTACCTCGGATTTGATACTAGAACTGACTAAAAGGTTCTAGATGGTCGAAGGACTGACCATTTTGGAGGTTCGATAGAACCGGCTAAAATATGGTATTGCTAATCATCGACGGATGAACGGCCCTGTCGCTAACCTAGGGTTCACTGTAGGGGATTCTGAGGCATTGCTAGTGTGTCTCGAATCGGTAAGGAGGATCACTTGCCTTGGTTCATAGATGGAAACCAAATTTCCAATACGTGATTTTACGGTTTTAGTTGTAAAGCTATATGGCGGCGTAATATATTGGTACCTACGTCGCCTATGATTGATACATTTATATTTGAAGTTGATTTCTTCACTTATAGTAATAATAAAAATGAAATTTCGCGTATTAAGCATGTTTGGCTATTATAAGGTAAAACTGTATCCTCGATTGCGTTCATTGTGTGATGGGACCTGAGTCTTATAATAGCTTCATTTTTCTCTTTAGCATCGCGCTGTTTATTTTTATGCACTGGTATCCATGGAGGATAAACCTGTTCTGTGTTATACAGCGTAATCCCCTGATTTACCTAACTTCAAAATAAAAGCTAATAACTGTTTTACTTCTCGCACCAGTCTCATGACTGACTCGGAGTTTATTGTTTTAACTTAAACTCTGGGTGCCCATATTTTCCACACGGGCAGATAGCAATTTTGGTTTTTGCAGATATTTCTTTTCATAGGATCCTGGATTACAGCTGGAGCTATATTCGGAAAGCTTTGTATCCGCATATTTCGTTCAGTTGTGCTAGTTGATGATTTGTATACCATACATTATATTCATATATTTTGTTTTCCGCTGTTTTGTAATTTATTAAATCTTTGATATTTTTCCACTATGTATATTATTAATTTGAACTCTGATATTCTTGTACTCTGATGTAACTGTTGTAATAGCATTGAAATGTTCTATTGTTTGTGTTCTGATGCGTCGTGTTCTCAAAGCAATCCGAGCTTCAAAAGGTCTCTGTCAGTTTAGCGATCGATTCAGACCGAGCGAACTTTGGATCATTAAAACCGGTTTATTCTGACTCTAAACGTCGATATGAACTCGACGGAATTGGTTTCGTGGCTTAATTCAGTCATCTACTCAAGTTATACACAAATACCTCTCTATTAAATTAAATAAATTTAATTATGCGCTATAGAAAATGACTGGGAGTTTACGACCGCCGTTGTCAAATACGACATCAGTTTGCCACGAAATTTAATATCGTACAATAATTTAGCGTTACGGTTCCAATGAAACTAATTTCCTTGAAAACGGACTCAGTTTGTAAAATGGCCGCTTTTAAGGCTTATAATAATATCGAATAAAATATTATTTAAATTCGAAAATAATCAAATAAAATAATAATAAATCATCATCATCATATTTATCAAAATAAAATTATCGTAAAGTTATACAACTCGATATCAACATTCCAAGTTAAAACGGTATTCAAAATATATTAAAATCCTTTTAAATTCATTAAACAAACGTTATCGCTTATTAACGATTTCCATAGCGATTATTTTAAAATTTGAATTGGACATAACTAACAATCTATAACATGGAATCAGAATATTTATCTTCCTTCCTATGAAAATTATAATAAAAAAACTCCAATGTTTCATGTTTCACAGAAATCCGACTTATATCGGATCCTGTATATTCAATTAAAGTTCAAAACTCAATATTACAAACTACCACGCCATTTCGAGCTCGTTTTAAATTATATATAAACTTAACGTTCAAATTCAATTTAATAACCGAATTCAACATTAAAATCCCTTAATATCCCAAATAAAATATTTAAAATAATAAATTAAATTAAATATTAGACTTCCAAAAATACGGGACATTACAAGAGACGTAGACAAATTTAAATTATGGATCAAATACTATTTGTTTGTTAGAATTTTTTTATAAATCTTATGTGTATTATTTTTTACTCATCTTAAATTATATTCCTTCTCCTTTTTTCCCTTCTAAATCTTACTAACAATGTGCCATTTTTGGCCTAAACAGATGTAGACAAATTTAAAATATGGATCAAATACTATTTGTGTGTTAGATTTTTTTATATTTATTTTTACACTACATAGTTACTAATTATCAGATTTGAATGTTGTAACAATCTGCTTTTTCGATCGCTTCAACGTGCTAACTAAAGCTCTAACAAGTGTCATTTACTAAAATAAAGTAAATAATATATAAAATTAGATCAAAATTTTCTTCCTCCTTCAAAAGATATTTTTTTAATTTAATATGTATATATATAAGTTTATGCTAACATACATATAAGAGTCAGATAGTGTTCTCAAGGAACACAGTTAAATTTTTATGATTATTACAATAATTTGCTACGACGGATTAATGAATGTTTAAATTTTACGAAACGAAAAATGATGTGCCTTCAGAATGTAGTCTTGTATTTTAGTTCAAATTCTCTCAAATTCCAACAATGTTTTATTTGTAGTGATTTATTAAATGTTTAACTAAATTAACGGAAATAAAATAAACTTGCATATTTTGCTACAAAATTCATTCCTCTGTTATGTCCAGTTAAACGTATCCCAAATATTAAATTTTGGAATTATATTTCAAATTTTATTGTTATTTATGATATATATGTTACTATTACCACCAATCGATCTTCAAAACTCGCTTTAAATGGAGCGAGTGAACTTTGACGTTTTTGTTATATAATTATTTAGATCACTTTTATATGAAAATTTTAAATCTTAAGGAACAACATTTAATTATAAATCGATTTCACGTTTTGGTTGTCAAATTAATTCATTCTAAATTAAACTTATCTCTTAATCCTCAATCAATGTACGTATTTTAAATTTGTTTGGAAATCAGATTCATATATTCATACATAACTTAACTTTAAAAATTCAAAGTTAAATTCCAGTTATATAATATTTAGAACATTTAATATCGCGATTTTCTTCACTTAGAACTTTTTGTCCAAAGGGACGAGATGATAGTAACATTAAACCCAATCAGATATTAACGTTTTGCAGTTTTCTTTATTAATGGCGGCTGGACTGTCACCTACTTCTTCTTCACTGCTTTCTTCCTCTTTCTTCCTCCCGATTTTCCCGTTCACATCTTATACTTTTCCCTTCCTCGTCTCTCCTTTCCTTCCTCAGTCCATCTTTCGTGTTCCTAGAGTAAAAAAATTGTTATCCTAAACGAGATATGGTTTATAACCTTCTCTTTTTTATCGGTTCCGGCTTGCCTAGCACTCTTTCATGTCGTTTACACTATATCTATTCAATCCCATGCTCTACATCGATACGCGGTGTTACCCCCTCCCTTCATCACCTTTTCGACCTTTGTCTTTAAACAACAGTTTTTGCAACTCCCCAACTAGCTACTGTACTTAGGTCTTCAGTCCCTTCTTCTCAAAAACACCGAAAGGCAGTCCTTTGCATATTACTAACGAATGTGGATCGAAGTCTCTTCGAAGTGTTGATGTTTAGTTTCAGGTGGTTTCTGGTCATCTCTGTGCAGTTTTGCTTGGTTTGGTTTGTTATAATTGTTCTCTTTATTTCGAGTTTGGGTTTTGTTGACTGTTGTGGGGTGTTTCGACTTGCGTCTTTGTAGTCTCTTTGGTGCTACACTTTTTTATCTGGTTTCGCCGTAGTGACATTGTATAGGATCTGTTATGAATCTTCCCGTTTTGGTGCCTATTTTTTCTTTAGGGTTTGTTACTACTAGGAGTTCAAAATTTGTTTTGTGGTGGTTGCGTTTGAATCTGAGTTTGCTTGCTTTGCCCCTTTGTTTTCTCTGCGATTGCTAAGGCAACGGAGAAACAAGACAACATTTTACATAGGATTTTATGACTTTCTACAGCTCAGTTCTTTTTTGGTGCCACATTCTTATAACTCTTGGTTTGTCAGCATTGGTGATTTTCCTTAGTATCTTACTGTGTGAAATGTTTCTACCTTGGTTATATTGGTTGAAGTAAATATGGTCTGTTTCAAATCATGTCAAGATTATGCTAGGAGCAACTCCAATTGTTTGGGTGCGAAAATTCGATTTTCCACACTGCAAATAGTCGGGACGCTAAAATTCTCCGATAGTTTTTGAAACCAAATGTTTTTTCAGCAAACGCCTAGTTTTCTGGCATTTGTTGAACAAACGCCGAACTCTTCGTGTGTATTCAACAAACGCTAGGAACCCAGACGTTTGTTGGACAAACGCCAAGATTTCGGCGATTGTTGAACAAATGCCAGGAACATTTACTTTAAATTTAACTAACCACGTTTAGTAGAATGGATTACAATTAAGTTATTTCATAATGATACAAGTAATTCAACTAATAATCACAATGATACAACTAATAATCATACAGAAAAAAGTGGTCATGATCATAATGATACTAGAAATATTTCGCATAACGATACAACTAATTGTAAGCATACAGATATAACAGGTCGTAAAGATACAACAATTAATGATAATAGATGCCAACTAAAACATCAAACCAGACATAGGAAATAATTACTTAACCAAAGTATATGTTACGTTAGATCTCAAGGGAGTCTTAACGCAGTTTTAAGTCGCCTAATCATTACGGCCAAACCGCAACTGTTCAATAACATTTTGGAGATGTCTAATCTCTCGTTCGAATTCGTTTCATATGTTATTCCCCTTGGGCACAAAGGCTCATCTATCTATTCTGTGTAATTGCATCCGTTCAGATAGGATGGACATTTCCGAATGCGCCGACCTATATTGTTTCCATTTGCTCGAACTACAACTTCAACCGCATAACCACAGTAGCAACAAAATGGATACGAATCAACTTCCTGTTCGTAAGAATTTTGAACATGTGGTACTTGATATACCTCTACTTCTTGCCGTGGCTGAGCGACCAACTGTTCGTACGAATGTTGAACATTTGGTGCTTGAGCTTCATGTAGAGGTTTTACGGTCCCCAATTCATACAGTGGTTCATCCTGATGTCTCATTTGGTTTAAAAACTGGAATTCGTCTGCAAGCTCCTAAAGTCACATCTATTCATACTCCTGTTCATTAGAGTCTATAGATGATGGCCCAGAAGGCATAGTTGTGGGAATGCACAGAGTAGCTGGAAGCAAAGTTGTTTTGAGTGAGGTAAGTTATGAGTAATTTGATAGAGATATATAGCTGCATAGTGTACAAATGAATAAAACAAATAATGATGTAACCGGTCACTAGTACGACTGTGCTTTACGTGATGTTCAACATTGTTTGACCTGACAAAATACTGCAGGGAATGTGCTTATATTTCTGGCTCGATTGACGTAATACTATAGGGAGTCTGCTTTTATTAATGGCGTGATGTGAATGATCACTGGTTCCACTTTGCTTTACGTGTTGCAATTTCCAAAGCATTTATAACCAATAATGCTCATGTGGATGACCCTAGTAAAAAATGTTTAATCTGTGTATTGGCGTGATTTTTTAACTCCTTTGTGTACTAAAATGTTTAATTTAAATGGGGATGACCCTAGTTTGAAATGTTCGACCCGGTTGGTTTTGAGTGATTAAAACAATAAAACAATTTGTGTTGGGATATGTCACTATAGCGAATCTTCTTAACATATTGTCCTACACTATTAGACCTATCTTTGTACTGGAGCGAATCTGCTTTACGTACTGTCCTACACTATTTCCTAAGCGTTTCAACGAATACCATAACCGAGGAGGACCCAAATATTGAAATAAACAAACATATGTTTGAGTTAGTTGGTTATGTTAAATAAAACAAAGATAAATTAATCTTGCGAAAAAGATTCATGATACATTATCATGATACATTCATGGTACAAGTAAGCTAAACAGCACTTAGTCCGACCAACTTCAAATTTAAACAATTACAACTTAATTGGTGACGTAGCGTGTTATCCAGCTAGAGTGAACTTCATAAGCTTCATGACCAAAAAAATCTCTTCCATATTCTAATCGGTAACGTGCATCGAATGCAGGTGTACATGCTTGAAATATATCTTCATCTTCCACCAACTCGATTATTTCGTGGTAACGATGATATTCATCACAAAATGCTCTATGAGTCTGATGAACGTCTGTAGTAGACCTCCACGAAGGGCATTCGAGATGGGTGTTCTAAATGTCTTAGACCATTATCGAAAAAAAATCATGGCTTACTCCCTCTCCATTTTGCAACATAATCTCGTTTCTTCTATCAAACTCAATATAAGCTTCTACAAGTATTAGTAACTCAGCAGTAGACCAGTTTGGATGGACATTTTCCTTTAGGAGTTTGTCTGTAATATTTTAGAATGAGAAACATAACAATTTATAAGCAACACAATTTGTATCAAATAGTGTTGCTTATAAAATTTTCAACCATTTTGACAAAGCCATTGTTGATATGTATGTATGTGTAATCCATTCGAACTGCTTTATGTCAGTGATACTTTAATGTGTGTTGTCATAGAAAAACATAGTTGATGTATTGCAAGTTTATTAATTTTGGTGCATAATAAGATTTGACAACGTACTGTTTACAGAACTTAATTAGGATACAACACTTGGTAATTAGAAATTTACTACTACAACTTAGGATACAACACTAGGATCCATAGTTTCTGGATACACCGTAGCACCCATGAAGCATTTCAGCCTTTACTGCTACATTCATTCATTCCAAGCGACCAATCTCAGCTTGCATCTCAAGTGCGTATTGAACGCCCCTCTTCGATAACGGTGGATTGACCCAACAAGAAAAATTACAACTTTGCAAACCTTGAAAATTTTGCGCGTCAACATACGCTCTACAACCATAAAAGCGATGAGCTGCATTCGCCTGGCTTTTAGGAATAAGAACATTGCATTCAATTCCATAATAACATAGTACCGTACGACCCATCATGCCGAAGCTTGACAAATCTGGGTTTTGTCGAGCTCCTTCAACCGAGCATTGTGGGTTTTTTGAACCGGTCCTATATGTTGGACTGCTACGTTTGGTTGCATCACACTAAAGAGTTCTGATTCCACTTCTGCAACTTCTACTTGAACATCTTCGGCTTGTTGCTCATTACGTTCATACTCATAATACATTTGAACCATGGTTTCATCATCGACCTCCCATCAACCATGTTAATCTATATGAAAAGCGGGTTATAAAAATAAATCAGATAATATTGACAAACCGTAGAGAACATAACAATATATGTAAAAAGAAACATGCAAGCAAATGTACTATTAAATCACTTGCTGCACTATTCTTTAACATAAGTGTTAGCCTACTTTGTTAACTAGGCTATACAAAGTCAAGAAGTCAGAAGATCAAGTAGACAAAAGACACTCTGTTACGCATCCGGTTCGGATCAGAATTACAGGGGTAGGAACAGAGGCAACACAAAGCTAAAAGATCAAGTATTAGAATATAATCTGCCTATAAATCGGATCGGATCGGGTGTAGTCAGAGAAAAGCAAAGCGAGACAAAGTGAGGAAAGGCAAAATTCAAGCCGGATCGGATCGGATAGGATGCTCCGATCCGAACCCCATTTGCTAGCCTATCCGATCCAAACCCCATTTACTAGCCTATCCGAACCGAACCCAGTGTACCCTGCTACTTCACTCTACGATCTCCTGGATATTTGGGGCAGTTACAACCACTTTCTACCCACGATGGCCACTAACCAGATGCGTTGTCCTCACCAGAACTCACCCGATCCCGAAAGTCATGGGATGGAGGCCACGTGTCCCCGATCCGAACCGGATCTCGAAGGAATTCTCACCTATAAATAGATCCCCAAGGGTTGTTTGAAAGGATCTTTTGGCACTCTGAGAGTTCGAACATCTTTGAGAACCGAATTCCAGCATTCCCAAACAATCCAAATCATCATTCAAAGTATATTTTGAGAGAATTGAGTGAATGTATATGAAAAGTAAGTGAGATTGAGTGAATATCTTATTGTATTTTCATCTACATCATCAAACAAAGTGATATAAAGTGGTCGTAGGCTCTTTAACGCCGAACCACTATAAATCATGTGTCTCTTTTCTGTTTTTGATCTCATTTTATTGTAATTTCAGTCAATTTGGGTGTTAGAACCACTTTTTGGTCTAACATTTTTGGTGCTTTCGCTGAGAACAATTTGAATTCTCTGTTTTTCAGGATTACTATTCTACTTTTCGGACCGTTGAGTTCAAAGAAGTTAATCCCCAAATTTCGACGCTTTTAAGTACTTGTTGGCTGATTGTTGAAGAATTATGGCCAAAGGAAAAGTCAAGGAAGTTCAAACCAGTCGAGGGAACGAAGTTGGTGAAGATCAGCAAAATCCGGTCGTGACGAGGTCTCGTGGACAGAGTTCGGGAGCGGATCAGATAGGTTTAGGAAATCCGAACCGATCGCAAAGGGAGAGATCCGATCCGAACCGAATAGAGGATGTTGAAGAGGTGCGCTCCCCCAACCCGAACCGATCCAGCCAGGTTACTTTGCTCCGATCCGATCCGGCACTAGGTGATGCTGGAACCTCTACTCGAGCCCCTCCAAATGCTCCGACTCCAGCCACCAGGACCAATGACCAGATCAATCCATCTGCACATGTCACCCAAGGAGATTTTTCGTGCCTTCTTGACATGCTTGAGAGCACTAGGGAGGCTATGAGAATCCACGAGCGCACCAATCTTATGATGCAAGAGAATATGAGAATCATGAGTAGGGAAATTGGCGAACTCCGCAGACAAATAACTCCGTCCTTAGTTCATCATACTGCAATGGATCAGTCTTCTTCTGAGGAAGAACGGCCCCGTGAAAGAAGGCCGCTCGAACGACCTCAGAATTTGGAGCAAATGACTTTCGGATCTTTGGGAACCCACGAAGACGTTGCTCGTGTACTAGGACCTAATGATCCGAGCTTGAGAGAGCCTAAGCTATTACCAATGTGAGGATCCCATGTTTTGCCTAGAGACCCTAACCTCACCAATCCCACTCAGGGACAAATGCTTCAGCCCCTTCCTCCCGAGATCGACCGGGAACGTAGGGAGCAAAGCAGAGCAGAAGCTGCTAGAAGAAGGAGGGTGTCCCCTGATTAGGAGCCCAAAGGAAACCCGAACATCAGAGCCAGGGAGCCTGAACGGCCCTTGACCAATGCTGACGTATGGGCTATGGTACGCCAGATCATGTCTGAGAGTGAAAACTACACCAATGAAGATTATGGTATTGAGAGAAGCCATACTCCCTTTACTGATGACATTCTTGACTTTCAGTTCCCCCAACGTTTTAATTGCCACAGATGGACAGATATAACGGGAGAACTGACCCACGACAACATTTGATGCGATACGCATGGCTTATGAACGTTGCTGCTTCCCCTGACGCTGTGAAGTGTAAGGCTTTCCCGATTTACTTAGAAGACGTAACATTACTATGGTTTACCTGACTTCCTCCTCGATCGATATCGAATTTCAAAGAACTAAGTGAACGTTTTATGAATCAATTCCGACTTCACGCCCGAAAGTCTAAGAATGTTATTGAATTATCGAGAATTAAGCAAGCGTCGGGTGAGTCCTTGAAGTCGTATCTAGACCGCTTCAATTTAGCTGTAACAGAAGTCAGCGACCCGCATGAGCCTACCATCTTGATGGCCTTAATGGAAGGAGTTGATCCTGATTCAGAGTTTGGAGATTATCTTTCTGGGAAGCCGCCTCCCATAAGAGAGTTGTTTTATGAGAAGGCCAATATTCAGTTAAGATGGGAGGAAGCAAGGGCAAACAGAAAGAGGAAGTCCGGAGTGGCCTGAAAAGAAGCTGTTCAGAGTAATGTTGCCGTAAAGCAGTCTGGAGAAAGATCTGGGAAAGTCGAAGTGAATGTTGGAAACAAGAGTGGAAACAATAATAATGGAAACGGGGGCAACAGCAACCGCAATGGGAATGCTAATAGGAGAAACAGGAACCGAGGAAGTAATTCTAACAAAAGACCCCGGTTCCAGACATTTGAAAACTATTCACCGTTGAATGACACATTAGAGAACATTTATTTGGACACGTATAATGTTTTGCAATACAAAAGACCGCCGCCACGAGATTCAACAGAGAAAGAAATCGCTACCGGAAAATTTTGTTTATTTCATGGAACTCACGGACATTCAACAAACGAATGTCGACACTTAAGAGATGTGGTTGAGAAGTTGTTACGTGAAGGCAAGTTGGATGAGTATAAGGCTGCCACAAGGGACAGGGGGCAAGGAGGACAGGCCCCAAACCAGAATCAGTCTGCTCCCAAGCCTACAATGCATCAGAAAGGCAAAGAGATTGTCATTAACACCATAGTAGGTGGACTCCATCCAGTTATCCACAGTTTCAGAGCAATGGACCAATACGTTAATGCAGTTAAGCACATAGATATGGGCGAGTGCGATGATTTGGAAGACATCACCCCTGTGAAACAGCAAAAGACAATGTTCGATGATGTAGTGTTCCATAGCAGAGACGATACCGGAATCCAGTCACCTACCGAAGATCCGTTAGTTATTACCACTACCATCGGACCGGCACTGGTTCGTAAGGTACTAGTGGACAATGGAAGCTCTATCAACATTTTGTTTAAGAAGTCGTTTGATCAAATGAGACTCGAGTTTGGGGATTTGAAGCCCTGTGAAGGTTGGATCCGAGGCTTCAGTGGGGCATCGACAGCTCTAATGGGGTATATAGAATTACCCGTAACATTGGGACAAGGGGATCGTCGAAGAGTATGAGTGCTTCAGTTCGTAGTGCTATATATAGATTTGCCCTACAAAGCATTTTTAGGAAGGCCTGCCCTTGCAGAATTCAGGGCTTGTATTGCGCCATGGTGCTTATTGATAAAGTTCCCAACTGAAGCCAGAACAGGAGTAATGAAAGGAGATCAAGTCTCCGGACGAGCTTGCTATATTGCTGAATTAAAGATGCTGATGAAGGGACTCAACATCGAGACTAAAGGTACCTCACCTCCTCTAAAGGAGGGTTCGGCGTAGCAATTAGAGGGATCAGCCCCGAAGGAGTTGCCTAAGGGAATGCCCGAAGACCTGGATCCCAGAGAAGATGAGGAACCTGAAGATAGAAAGGCAACTCCCAACGAAACGATAGTGGATATACCCATTGATGAAGCTGACCCGACAAAAGTTTTGAAGATTGGATCCCAGTTGGATCCGCACCGAGCCAAAGAACTGACTAACTTTCTGAAGGAAAACCTGGATGTGTTTGCCTTGACCCATGCTGACATGTGTGGGATATCACCATCCATCATAAGTCATTCGCTGAGTATAAACCCAAAATACCCGCATGTAAAGCAAAAGAGACGTGTGCTGGGCCCACAGAGGTCGGCAGCTCTGAAAGAAGAAGTGGAGAAGCTGAAAGAGAACGGATTTATTAGAGATTCGACATATCCCGACTGGATATCGAATCCTGTTTTGGTAAAGAAGTCAAACGGAAAATGGCGGACATGTATTGATTTTTCAGACTTAAACAAAGCCTGCCCGAAAGATAGCATCCCACTCCCCAGAATAGACCAGCTTATGGATTCGACGGCGGGACACGAACTTCATTCTTTCATGGACGCGTATTCTGGATACAACCAGATTCCTATGCATGTGCCCGATCAAGAGCACACGAGCTTCATTACAAATTTTGGGGTTGTATTGTTATGTGGTCATGCCGTTCGGATTGAAAAATGCTGGAGCTACCTACCAACGCTTGGTGAACAGGATGTTTTATAACCAAATAGGGAAGACTATGGAGGTTTATGTGGACGATATGGTCGCCAAATCAAGACAGTCCTCCAGCCATACGCAAGACCTGGCAGAGATGTTCGGTATCCTGCGAAAGTATCAGATGAAGTTAAATCCTTTGAAGTGCTCGTTTGGGGTGGCATCTGGAAAGTTTCTAGGTTTCATCGTGAGCTCTCGAGGGATTGAAATCAATCCCAGTCAAATAGCAGTGATAAGGAACATTGAGGAACCAAGGAGAATCAAAGACGTCCAAAGTCTTGCAAGGAAAGTAGTTGCGTTGAGTAGATCTATCTCCAAAGCAACAGACAAGTGCGTCCCGTTTTTTGACTTGATAAAAAGGGGAAAGAAAAATTTTGAACGGACTCCGGACTTTGTTGAGGCCTTTTGAAATCTACTGGACTTACTAGAGAGACCACCGATTTTGTCGAAGCCAATGGATCATGAAGAGCTGTTTGTTTATCTAGCAGTATCGGCTCACGCCGTTAGCACCGCCTTGGTCCGGGAAGAAGACAAGGTGCAAAGGCTGGTATATTACATAAGTAAGAAATTGGCAGCTGCAGAGCGTAACTACCCAAGGATTGAAAAGCTTGCTTACAGTCTTCTGATCGCCTCCCGAAAACTTCGCTATTATTTTCAAGCTCACCCAATAACCATATACACTGATCAGCCTCTGAGACAGGTGTTGCAAAGACCCGAAGCATCGGGACGGTTGATCAAGTGGAGTATTGAATTACGTCAGTTTGATTTAAATTTTCAACCGTGGAGATCGATCAGGGGGCAAGCTCTGGCTGACTTTATAGCAGAGTTCACAATTCCGGAGGAAGAGATGATTAATGACAAAGTGGTCAAGTCAGAGGAGGAATTAAAATTAGATCCATGGAAGTTGTACACAGACGGAGCCAAGAACGATCGAAGGTCCGGAGCTGGAGTCGTCTTAGTTACTCCTAAAGGACGATCGTTATATTATGCTCTGCGACTAGAATTTTCAGCGACCAATAATGATTCTGAATATGAAGCCCTGATTGTCGGGCTAAAACTTGCTAAGGAATTCGGAATAAAGGCATTGGATATATTCTGCGACTCCAAAATAGTCGTCTGCCAAGTGCGAAAGGAGTTTGTGGCCCGGGGACCTCGACTTATTACCTATCTCGGAAAAGTGGAGGAGCTGTTGAGCAACTTGGAACGGTATACCATAACGCATATCCCAAGAGCTGAAAACCAGAAGGCAGACCGACTAGCAAAGCTGGCTAGTTCCGACAATCCGGAGGAAACCGAAATGGTTCCAATTGAGACATTGGGATCGCCAAGCTTTGAGTCAATGGAAATTGAATTAGCTTTCGAAGCAGAACCGGAGAGGGAGTCGTGGATGACCCCAATCAAGAATTTCCTTAGAAATGGAGTACTCCCGACAAAGAAGAGTGAGAGGCGAGCCATAGTTTGCAAAGCCACCAGATACATCCTTCAAGATGATACCCTTTATCGGCAAGGATTTTCTATGCCCCTATTACGATGTACAGCGCACGACGACATCAAGCGTGTACTAAAAGAAGTACACGAAGGTGAGTGTGGAGATCATATGGGGGGTCAGACTTTAGCAAAAAAGGTATTGCGGTATGGGTATTTCTGGCCCACAATTAATAAAGATGCAGCTGATTACTCACGATGCTGCGACAAATGCCAGAGGTTCGCCAAGATCTCCAGAGCACCACCGACCCAGCTTAAGTCGATAGTGAGTCCGTGGCCATTTTCCATGTGGAGAATTGACATCATCGGAGTTCTACCGATTGCCAAAGGAGGAGCGAAGTATGCAATAGTCGTCATAGATTATTTTACGAAGTGGGTGGAAGCTGAGCCCTTAACCAAAATCACAACAAGAAAGGTGATAAGTTTCATGGTTAGAAATATCATATGCCGATTTGGGATTCCAAGGACCATTCTAACCGATAATGGAACCCAGTTCGATGGTGCTGAATTCAGAAACTTCTGCCAGAAATATAAGATCGACAAGCAGTACACTGCAGTCGCCCATCCACAGTCAAATGGGCAGGTAGAAGCAATAAATAAAGTCATAAAGTCCATCCTCAAGAAACGATTGGAACGTGCAAAAGCAAAATGGGTGGATGAATTTCCCTTGGCTTTGTGGGCATATCGGACAACGTTTAAGACAGCTACCGGTCATACTCCTTTCTCTCTCTCATTTGGCTCGGAGCCAGTAATCCCGGTAGAGCTTGAAGTTCCCTCTCACAAGGTGACATATTATGACCCGATGACGAATCGGGTGCTCCTCCTAGAGTCCCTTGATGAAATCGAAGAGAAAAGGGACGAGGCAGACTTGCGTGCGTTGAGACATCGACGTCAGATGGCATGCTATTATGACAAGAAAGTTCGTTTTAGAACCTTTGAACCAGGAGATTTGGTGCTAAAGCGGGTTTTTCCATCCCTTCCTCACCTTGGTCCAAAGTGGGAGGGACCATTCGTCATCCAACGGAAACTTGAGATAGGATCCTTTAAGTTAATGACCGTAGATGGCGAAGAAGTGCCTAGGGCTTGGAATGCCCAACACTTGATGCAATATTTGAATTAGGGATGTTGTATTTTCTTTTGTTTTTCTTATGAACCCTGTAAAAAGGCACGACTTGCCTTAGAAAAGTCCGTTGATACGAACAAAGGACTATAAAGTGGATGTAGGCTATGACTTAGCCGAACCACTATAAAAATATCGTGTGCCATTTACTTTCCTGCATTATTTATATCTTCAATTATTATTCTATTGTGACTGTGGAATACGAGATGTTAAATTAAAATCTGAAAAGTTGGAGATGGCTTATATGCAGGAACGAACAAAATGACTGTTTGTACAATAAGACATAAAAGAATGGGAAGACGACATTCTTAACTCTAACTCTCAAGAATTGAGAGAGAGTATAAAGGACGGGAAGACGACGTCCTCTGAGGCGTGAAGGTGCACCCAGATGAGAGACCGCCTCAGCAAGAACTCTAACCTGAATATAAGACAGGAGAGTATAAAAGATGTCAGAAAAGAACAGGCATCAATGACAAAAGGAATGTGACCCCCGTCAGAGAATCGGCGACATTCGGACTTTTTAATTTAATCTTGAATAGTTTTTCAAGACTGACTGGGGGCATATATGTACACACATATTCCCCCTACCATGACTCCATTACATGACTTTAACATAACATGCATTTGTATTTTTGAATAATTACTGAACTAACGACATACATGCATTGCAGGAAATGAATTATTTTTATTTACAAATGTGTGAATTTGTACAGGAAAACAGGCAAAAAGAAGATGCGAGGGCCACACTCGCTGCAACAATTGTGGGCCAATTAAATGCTAAAATGAAGCAAAACACTTCATCACTTAGAATTTGAAGTGGATTTGGATTTTTTAGCAGCCTTCTGAGCATCCTTCGCCTCTCTTTCAACATCAGTTAAGGTACGCCTTGGTTTTTTCTTCCCTGAGGCTGAAGTGCTGGAATCGGTTGACTTTTTCCCGGGAGTCGGAATGCTGGAATCAAGAAAAGACTTTTTAGCAAGTTCTTCTGTAATAGATCTAGTCGAAAGCTTAACAACTAACCTTGATCTAGCATCCACTACTGCGAGAGGCTTAAGGCTTTCAGGGTCTAGGTCTTCAACTTTAAGTTGCATGCGTTTGTCTTGTTCGGCTTTCAATGCAGCTAAAGTAATGTCATCGGCGCTTTTTGGCTCCCCAACGATAGCCACCTCAGGGTCTTCCTCATGTCCCTCATCGCCACTATCATCCTTTAAGGCGCCTATCATCTCTCCATCGTGAGGTGCGTCAGCCTTACCCTTGTCTCCTTCATCCTTCTCCGCTGACTTTGCTTCGGCAGTGGTTCCCTGGGGCACGTCTGCCTTCTCGGACGGTTCAGCACCTGCGGAACGAGAAGCAACAGTTATCAACTCGGGAGAAAATGAAGGGTCCTTCATTGATTGTCCGACTATACGATGGAAAGTGGAGACAGCTTTGACGAATTGGGGTGAAAAGGTAGAAATACCATCCGATGATTTCTCAGCTGGAGTAGCTGCCGCCTCTGAAGCCGATTCAGGAATAGGACATAAAAGAGATGTCTGAGGGATCGCCATGTTTTCGGGGTCCTATCCCTCTACTTCAAGAGTTTTAGCGGCAGTGGAAGAAGAACCAGCCTCCAAGATGTCCTTTTGTTTAGCCTTCCGCTTTTCCTCATCCATGGCGGCAGAAATCAGGCGACTCCCCTCGGCTAGGCTAGCCGGCTCGTCATCTCTTAGATACTTTTCCATAAGTTTGTCCTCGTCAATGGAATCTACCTTGAGTTCTTCTTTTTCCCATTCAACAATTTGGCTCCACACATGAACCAAGGTAGTCGGATAATCATCAATCCAAGAGATGTTTCGATGACGGATTATATGTGAAAAAAAATCGATTAGTAATTCACCAAAGCCCTGCACATCTTCCTAGGCCTCCGCCAGCTGCTTGCGAGATTCTTCGGCCGATCTAATGACACTTTCAACATTACCCTCCGCCAGGGCAGCCCTGTTCTCGGCCTCCATCAACTTGGAAGCCAAGTCAGCATTTTTCTTCTCCAATTCGGCGTTCTTCTTCGCCAACTCGGCTTTTTCTCGCTCAAGGTCAGCATAAGCAAGTTGCATTTTGGCAGCATCTGACTTGTCGTCTTCTGCTTGCTTTTTCAGCTCCGAACGCTCTTGAGTATGGGACTCGAGCAAGTCATGATATCGTTTTTGTAGATCTTCAAATTGTTGCTTGAAGCTAGCAGCGTCCCGTTGAGCGATAGCAAGTTGAGCCTATGTATCCTCGAGGTTTTTCCTAAATTTTTCAAGGCCCTTGCATCATCTTCTGCGGTCTTCTGCATCGAATTAGTATTCGTGATTAGATTTCGGATGATTCTGTAAAGGTTACGTGAATACTTGAACATCTCTGAATATTATTTCTCGACCGCGTCAATTTTTGCTTTGGCCTCATCTGTCCACCTCAAGGAAATAGGCTCAAGAGCAGGTAAGAAAGTCAAGTTTTCAAAGTAGTGATCGGGGAACTTCTCCTCTAGGTATGCTCGCTTAATTGCAGTTTCAGAATCCAATGGCGGAGGTGCGGGGAATGTCAGCTCAGTATCCTTATGTGTGGAGGGCTCAATGGCTTCCTCACCCTTTCTGGGCCGTTTAGCAGGAACCTTGCGCTTGCTTCGCAAGTCGATATCTCTCGGTGGGCTCCTTTCCCTACTGCGCTTTTCTTGAGAAGAAATTGGGTCTTTTCACTGCGGCCTGTCATCTTCTCGATGACCTTGGTAGCCCTTATATCGCTCTGGATCTGATCAAACGGGAGAGCAAGAGCGCAAGGACCGCGAATGATAAGAATCATAGGGCCTTCTATCCTCCCTACCGCGGCTTTCGCGACGATCATACTCAATATCATGAGGGGATCTGGTCATGCTGCGGCGTAGTTTCTTGATGTCATAGTGATCACGAGACATTGTACCTGCACAATAATGCAAGTGGAATTCAGAATCAGTATTCTCATAAGACATAAGTGCTGTGAAGTGGGGTGCAATTGTGTTAAGTGCATCCTAAGTAGTGTCCCCCCTCCAACAAACCAGAGTCTGAAGCCGAGCCAGTGCTAGAGGGCTCTTTGGCCTTAATAGGAGTGGCCTCCTCCGAAGAAGTAAAAACTAAAGGATTTGTGCCAAAATCTTCGGAAGTGTAAATAGTGTCAGGAAGAAGGAGATCTCCCAAGCCCTGAAATGTAGGATCATCAACAGTAGGGGCATCTCTTTGGGAAGCGCCTATTGGCTGTTCTTTAGGAGATGGTGATTTCTCAGGACAAACGACATCCCCAGGAGTGATGTACCCCTCTCGATGCTTTTCAGGTAAATTAGCCAACTCATCGTCTTGGGTCGAACTTGGAGAAGGTGAAGTTCGAAGTGGCATGGCGGGACCTTTCTAGCTCTCGCCCATTTCTGGAATTACATCCACCGGAGGGATATATACATATGGACCTAACCCGTGTCCTATGCTACGGTTAATGGATAGCAGCCCATGGTGTTGAAGATATTCGTCCTTGAGGACCTCGTCGATAGTTAGAAATTTTTGATCACCATTGAGAAGTTGATGCATCCGATCAAAATACACTTGACCCGATACTTGCTTTGGATTATCAACTGCAAACAAAAAGAAAACGGATTGATGTGGTGGCGTAGAAATTCAGAGTTAAGATTTAGAAAACCAGTGCCTTACTCGATTTTGCCCATCTCCTAGCACACCCCGGCTGTTGCCTTATATAAAACCATTCCAGCTTGGAGTCGCCGGCCTTGCTGCTAAATGGAGCCGAGATTATCTTTCTTTTTGGGACAGACTCGAAGTAAGAAAAAGAAGGAGTTTGTCGAGTCTGATGCTTAAAGTTGTAAAATAAATGAACGTCATCAAAAGTGAGATTTGTGCCTAAGATCTCGCGGTATGCTACGTATAAGATATGCAGGTAAGCATAGGAATTGGAAGGCAGCTGCATGGGAGAAATCCGCATCTGTCTTAGAAAGTCGATGACAAAAGGAGAAAATGGAGGGATAGCCCCAACCATGCACATTAATCGGGTAATTGCCATAAACCCCTCCGGAGGATTATGAGGATGATCAGTCTTTGACGGCACCAGGGTGTCCTTTTTCAGTACCCCATACTTCAAACATATTCGAAGGAGCCTGTCATAGTCAATCGTTGATTCAACAGAATCTTGGGGTGATTCCAATATGACGGCAGATTCAAATTCATCAGGAGCTCGAGTATCTCCAACCCCTCCTTCCTCTTCACAGCCCAGGGAAACTTCACTGTCAGAAGGCATTTCATTATTATGCGCCTCTACTTCATAATCCGATCCCTCGTCGTCCCATTCAGGGTCTGAGGAAGAAGATATGTCATCAAGAGTAACTTTAGTGGATGTCTCTGGCATCTCTTTCTTTTCTGCCAGTCTAGAAGAATGTCTTTCAGCCATGGTCAATAAACTATCGAAGAAGCAATAACATAAATTAGAGTTAATTAGCCCGTGTCCCCCTATGCATGTGTATGAACTAAAGTGTGTACGGTGTGTGCAGGAGAAGTAAAGTGAACACTTAAAAGTGTAATACAAAGCTTTGAAGAAACAACGAAGTTCAGAATAGTTTTTGATGTTCGTTTATGTTCGCGAGGCACTATCCTAACTGTCCATTAAGTTGAAGATTATGCCAAGAGTTGATTTGGCCAGTTAAGCAAGTTCTTATGCATTAATTTGGACTGCTCTTTGGTTCGGTTCAGATGCATTCATTGGGATCGGATCGAGGGCATAGCCCTGCCTTGGACTCGGACAAACATTGAAGCCCAGGGATCAAAGTCGGATCGATTCGGGAGTAGACTCCTCGAATGGTCCGGATCGAATTAAGCAACCATGCCCCTCTCCTCCTTTATTTCACTTTCCGATCCGATCCGGTTGCGAGAGTACTGTCCGACTCAATCCGGTTAGGTGAGCTCTGTCTCCCTCTTCAAGTTTTGCACTGACTCGATCTGGCCTTCTGAGCCTTTTCTTCCTTTTCTTCTCCTCCATCTTCCATACCTCCTCATACCAACTGATCACCTATGCTCTTCATATTCTTATTCCTCCTCAACCAACACCGAACTCAATCCCGTCTCCAAAACCCCACTTAGAACCGAACAAATACCATCTTCCACCTCACAGCGCTTCGAGGTGATGGCGGAGCCACCAACGACGACGGCGAGGGAGGAGAGAGCCACAGCGTCGAAGCCGAGCAATAACCACACTCAAATCACTCAAATCGACCACAAATTTCAATTGGAACCAGTTATTACTAAGATAATTGAAGTTTTAAACCTACCGAGGTGTTTAAATTGAAGACTAACAAGAGAATTTTAGAGTTTTTGAGCTTTCTGAAAGCTAGGGTTTCGGTGTAGGATCTGTTGAGCGAGATTAATGAAAGAAATGGAGGAAGAAGGAAATAGGTAATGGGTTTATATATGTATTCTTAGTGGCTAATCGTTTTCCCAGTTTTCTTCTCCCCGCTCGGACCGGGATACAGGCCCACGAACACATTCTGGCCTGTTGGACCAGCATTAAGCAATGCAAAGGGAAACCCAGTTCAGTTCGGGTCCGAACCGGATGGAACTAAGCACAATGGCTTGATGTGCAAGAAAAAAATTACCTGGAAGAATCACTAGACGTTAAAAGGAGCTCTTGAAGTTGTTTAAAAATGAAGAAAGTATTTCACATGCTTTGCGATGTATATATAGACATCAAGAGATGCGACTTTCTTAAGCAGTATATCCCTATACGTCAATGGAAATGACTTTTCAACGACTCAAACTCAAGGATTAATGAGCAGATGATATCAAAGCACGCTTGGTCTTCAACAGAAGCATCCTTTGAGGGGGCAAAATGTTAGCCTACTTTGTAAACTAGGCTATACAAAGTCAAGAAGTCGTAAGATCAAGTAGACAAAAGACACTCTGTTACGCATCCGGTTCGGATCGGAATTACAGGGGTAGGAAGAGAGGCAACACAAAGATAAAAGATCAAGTATTAGAATATAATCTGCCTATAAATCGGATCGGATTGGGTGTAGTTAGAGAAAAGCAAAGCGAGACAAAGTGATGAAAGGCAAAATTCAAGCCGGATCGGATGGGATGCTCCGATCCGAACCCCATTTGCTAGCCTATCCAATCCGAACCCCATTTACTAGACTATCCGAACCGAACCCAATGTACCCTGCTACTTCACTCCATGATCTCCTGGATATTCGGGGCAGTTACAACCACTTTCTACCCACGATGGCCACTAACTAAATGCGTTGTCCTCACCAGAACTCACCCGATCCTGAAAGTCATGGGATGGAGGCCACGTGTCCCCGATCCGAACCGGATCTCGAAGGAATTCTCACCTATAAATAGACCCTCAAGGGTCGTTTGAAAGGATCTTTTGGCACTCTGAGAATTCGAACATCTTTGAGAATCGAATTCCAGCATTCCCAAACAATCCAAATCATCATTCAAAGTATATTTTGAGAGAATTGAGTGAATGTATATGAAAAATAAGTGAGATTGAGTGAATATCTTATTGTATTTTCATCTACATCATCAAACAAAGTGATATAAAGTGGACATATGCTCTTTAACACCGAATCTATAAATCCTTTGTCTCTTTTCTGTTTTTGATCTCATTTTATTGTAATTTCAGTCAATTTGGGTGTTAGAACCACTTTTTGGTCTAACAACAAGTAAATCTTAATGACGAGAGGAAAAGAGACAAGGGTGTTATTTAATAACGCAAAAAAGTCAGTATGTAAAATCCAATAAATCTTGTATGTGGTATCCAATGCAGACCATAATGCGGTATCCAATGAAGACCAGAGCACGGTAACCAATGCACACTAGGACGCGGTATCCAATGCAGACCAGAATGCGGTATTCAGACCAGAACGTGGTACCCGATGAAGACCAGAATGTGATACCCAATAAAGAACAGAGTGCGGTAAACAATGAAGAACATAGTACGGTAACAAATGAAGAACATTTTAATAAAGAAAAACTATGTATATTAGGGGAAGACTTACAACATCTATTATCCAAACATTATTCAATATTCTGAGTGTAGTCTCAAATATTTCTAGAGTCAGAAATGTCCACTGAAGAGTTTTTGATGTTCGATGATAATGATGAAGAACTTGATATTATGGTGGATGATGATTTTTGTCGATAAAGGGTGATAATAGCTACACTACATGTAGATGGTGAATCTAGCAAGAAACATGGTGGTTCTGTCATAGGGCATCGATATAAAAATCGACATCATTCATGGCACAACAAGAGACTAAGGGATGACTATTTTGTTTCAAATCCAACGTACATAATTCAAGAGTTTATGAGGAGATTCCGAATGAGGCGTCCTATATTTCTTCAAATCCTAGAGTGTATTAAACAACATGATTCATACTTTATCTACAAACGCAGTGCTTCTTTTACAATGGGGCTCATTGGAATTTAAAAGATGAAAACTGCACAGCATATGATAGCATATGGAGGTCCTGATGCTCAAGACAAAAACTTGAAAATGGCGGAAAGAACAGTATTAGAATGAGTGGACCATTTCTGTCAAGCAATCATAGACGTTTACGGTGACCAATACTTGCATAGACCAAACGAAGCCAGTATTGCAATGTTAATGAATATGCATGGTAGCAGAGGATGGCCTGGAATGTTAGGTAGTTTAGACTGCATGCATTGGGAGTGGAAGAATTGTCCAAAAGCATATGCTGGAGCTTACCAAGCTAAGTCTCATACGTCAACTATTATACTTGAAGCTGTAGCGTCGTACAACCTATGGATATGGCATGCTTTTTTTCTGAATGCTAGGTTCGAACAATGATTTGAACATAGTTGAACGTTCAACGTCGTCTAACAATTTGGCAAACGGTAGATCAGTTCCATATCATTTCACTTTAGAGGGAAACATGTACGACCATGGATATTATCTAGGTGACGGTATATGCCCACAATGGAGTACCATTGTCAAGACAATACTGAACCCACAAAACAATAAACAAGCAAGGTTTGCAGCAATGCAAGAAGGACAAAGAAAGGATGTAGAAAGAGCATTTGGCATTCTTCAATCCATATTTTCCATAGTCGGTAATCCTTGCAGACTTTGGTCCCCAGCTAAAATGAATAGAATAATGTACACTTGGATTATTTTACATAACATGGTTATAGAGGATGAAAGAGACATAGAAGATGATTTCAATCACCACCACTTGAGATTTGGCACGAAAACATGATTGGAAGCGAACTGAAGCTAGAGTTTCACGTAAAAAGCCAAATGTCCTACCGTAACGCTAGCATTCATCGAAGACTCCAAAATGATTTAACAGACCATCTTTGCAACTTTGTTGGTAGTCAGTAAAACTATTTATCTTCAACTGTTGTATTTTCGTTGTTTTTGTACTTCTAATCTTGTACTGTAACCATTAGCCATTAGCAGAAACTATGTATCCTTTAATAGTTAGTGAAACCATGTATCCTAAGCTTTTGTAACCGTTTATCGTTTTTGTTTAATTACATCTAGGTGTCTAAATTTCTACGTCAATGTAAATAACATAAATACCAAAAAAAATCTTCATAACCTATCATAAAATTAATAATAAAGGTAGATTAATTTTTGCTAACACATTCAGCCACCGGTTATGTAGTAATTAACCTACGTGTCCGTTGAGCAGGCGCCTGACTCTAGGTGTTTGTTGAACAAACGCCTATATCCAAGCGTTTGTTGAACAAACGCCTGGAGTGAGGCGTTTGTTCAACAAGCGCCCGAAGGATTTACACATTCCGAAAATATCCAACCAGAAATCCATAATATGTTTATAATCTACCCTCTGTTGGACGCAATAATGAGTGCGGATTTCACATATACTGATTTCTGCGCACTTATTGGAGTTGCCCTGAGTCCCTTGGCTTTGTTATTGCCTTGCTTGGTGAGAAATGCAGCTACAGGTCATGATGAAATAGATTGGTTCTAGTGTGGTTATGGCTTCTGAAGTGTTACTGTGGTAATTGCATTTACTTTTTGTGAAGGTTGCTGGTTATTCTAGTTTAAATTCTCATCAGTCTGGAGTAGGTGATAGTTTCATGTAATTATTTTGTAATAATGAGTTTGATCTGTCTTTGCAGGGTTGGCCCTGATGATGCTGCTTCCCGAGGCAGAAGTAAGGGATAGGGAAAACTACCAAAAAAATGTTGCCCTTACCATGACTTGAACACAGGACTTTTGAAACATTAAACACACGCACTACCACTGAACCATACGAAGGGCTGATAAAATTCTACAATAGTAATCTAAAATTATACATATTCGTACCTACTGCTACATTTTTCTCCTCCTTGTTGTCCATCCATAGTGTTGCCCTAGGCGGTCGTCTCCCTCGACTACCCTAGGGTCGGGCCTTTGTCTTTGACAGTCAGATGAAATGTGTGCCCTACATAGCCATATTTCATGTTAGTAATGTAGGAAATTTTGGCTACCTCTTGTACCTTAAGATTTAAGTGGTTAGTCCACTGTAAAAACCAAAGTAGTAGTTAGATGACCTATCTAACTCCTGTACCTATTTTATTTATTATTTGTTATAATAAAAAGTATTATGGATCACTTTGAAAACCTGTTGGCTTTGTCCAAAAAGATTATAGTATAGTACTTTAATAGTATACCATTCATATATCAAATTCGGCTGCTAATTCGAATACGAAATTTTGCTTTTAATTTGTATCGATAGCCTGACCACTCTATTGCAGACTATGATTCAACTTCTTGACTGGAAACTTCCATTCTTCTTGCATAGAAATAAGCTATGATAAATAATTTTAGATTCATATCAAAAACTCTTTTCAGCATTCATCGTCGAGAATCGAGCGAACAGTTCTATCTGGAATCAAAATCGTATATTCGAACTGAATCAAAACTAGTATAAGAATAGAATGATTTTCGTATGGTCACACATTATATTTCGTTGGTTTCTTAGTTATACTAATATATGTAAATAAGGTATTTCATTTTATATACAGATTTTATAGTTCATAAGAAATTTTTTGAAAATTTTCTTTCATATTAAGGATAGATTATATCAAAAATAGATTTTGGTAACTCGATGCTGCCACAAGTTTAACCTCGTTCTTCAAGAATCTAGTAATATGTTGATCGGATTCAAAAATAGAAATCTTGAATAACTAAGTAAACTTGTTTCAACATCTAATAAAAATACTTGAAAAACATAAAAATAGATAAGTAAAGTGCCAGCCGAAGCCAACCGAAGAAACTATTCATAAATCATAGATCCATAAGGGTTATGCCTGGATCCATGAAGAAACATCCATACCCATAGAAAATCAGTTCTCTGCAAATTTTGTCTTGAGCAAATTAGCAGAATGCATTTAATGAAGAATACGATAACCAAAGATAATCATGGAGCGCAGCCCCTAGGGCCGCTCTATCACCAGATCGAGAGGACAAAGTGCCGCGGTCAAATATGGACAAGCAATCACTATGATACGCATTTCTCTATAATACATCAAAATAATCACATGGATCGCAGTCAACATCTAGTAACGCCGGTGGTTACATCTATTTCAACCATAGACCTTAGGTCGTCACTACGACGCTATGTAGACCGCAAATACACAATATTTGCGCCTGGATCCTCCAGAAAACATGCGTACCCATAGGCCTTTGCTGCCCTACGAATTTCCCCCCATAAAACGACCATAGATCGCAGCAGACACAATAGTTACGCCTGGTTCCCCCAGGAGACATCCTTATCCGTAGGCCTTTGCAGCCTTACGAATTCCTTTATGCAACCGAGTTCAACATAGACTCATGAGTATTATGCCCAAAAAACCAATCACCGCATGCAGCACCTACCAAATAGGACTGCAATTTCGAAGGTAGGTAATTCCCTCACCTTAATTTTCTAGGAAAATATATAGTCATAGTTCCAGATATATCATTCTCATATAAACTTCCTTATATTAGATTGTGGTCTTCGTATCGTGTTCTTTTCAAATCAATAGTTTCCAAATTCACTTCATACTTATATAATCATATATATAAGTTCGAAAACTTCTATTCCCAATATCCATAATCAAATATTCTCGAGATTTCTTTTCAATATCAATTCGGTTTCGAATTTCACATTATGATTTTTGCAATAACTTTCTCAATTGGAATATTACTCAAATTCAAACCTTTAAAGATTTCAAAATAAATAGTTTAATGAATTCACTTATGATTCATATAATCATATTTTCAAAGTAATTTTTTGTTTCAAATCATTAATTGGTTTGAAATATTTCTTAAATAAGATTTCTGTTAAACCTTTCAGAGCATTTAATACTTATATAAGATAAGATTTTAACTATTTTTCATTTAAATATATGATTGCTTTGAACTCATTTAAATTATACTTCTTAAAAGTTAAATTTAATCGAAAGGGTTAGGTTATTCAAAATAGTCGGAAAATCAAATTTTTATTTAATAATTTGGAAATCAGAATTCAGTCATCTGTTCAAGATTTAACATCAGATTATCAAAATACATAGGATTATATCATCTAATCAAAACTCGAGACTTAAGCACCGAGTTATTAAATTAATCAAAAAATATACATATTTCTATATCAAATCGTACTTCAAATTTAAATCAAATTTGTTTTATCAAACAAACAAGCAGCTAGGCCACCATACTGGTTTCTCCCACTTTGAAACTCGAGAATGAATTACGATGATGTACAATTATCATCGATATTATTTTCCAGTGACAAAAATGGGTTCTCCATCCATTATTTCTTTCGAAAACCATCTCTGAAATCATTCAAAAAAATTTATATTCCAAAATACTTGTGTACTACCAGAATTATTTTCGGAAATCAATTTCAAATTTTTGGGAAATAGATTCTCAATTTTTAAGTCGAACGATGTCTTTTGTTATAAATATGACATCTTCTCATTTTACTTCAAGTTCAATTCCTTTGATTAACTCAAGTACATAACTTCCTTCCAATGGCTTAACGTTTTCCGAATTATTAATCCATTTGACGTATACACACTATTATTAACCTTGAATAATACAAACTTAAGTACATTACTCAAGATGGAAAGAACGAATTTACATTTCAAACTAAAAGTATTTGTATAAATCCATTTAATATTCATAAGTTTTATATATAACTCATGTCATTATTCCTTCCATAGATTCCTAAGTTCCCACTTAAAAGGAATCAAATTAGTATCTCAATAATATTATAGATCTTGTTTGTCGCAATTATACATTTTTAAGTGATTTGACCCTAGGATTTCTTTCCTTTTACATTTCCTTGAAAAATAACCCTTTGGTTAACATTACAAAATTTTCCATGTAGGATCATTATCATTATGGTGATTTCGAAATACTTTCTTCCATTCCAATAGTTGATAATTTAAGTTATTAATTCGCTTATGATTATACTTATATTCCTTGATTAATCTTGGAAGACTCGAAAATGGATTTTGACTGAGACTAATAGTTAAATCTAAGGAAAAACCTTATTAAAGAGAAGTTGGTCAAGGAAAGATGGATCTAAAGGAGTGGGGATTCATAAATACTTTTAAACTTCCAAAATAATTTATATTTCAAAATACGCCCTCTCTAGAGCGATTCCATTGGCGATTCCTCTTATTCTAGGTCATTACCACCTTATCTTTAATGAGTTTTAAACCCCATAAGCTAAGGTTTTTATCAAACCTGACTCTGATACTAACTGTAACAAACTGCTCCTTTGACCGCTTCAAGTTGATAATGAAACCAACTTAAACCATTCGAAATAGCAGATTGTTATTGCTTATGGAGTTTAACAAAATCACATCACAGTATTACAGACACGGAATAAGATACAATAACTCATTGCCGAATAAATAATACAATATATCAGAGTTACAACATTAAATACAACATAAGGTTAATACATACATTTTTCTTATAAGTAAAAACGAAAAGAATAATCCAACAAGGGCAAGGACTTCACAAATCTCCAGCTTCGACAGATGCCAGTCTCCAGCTGTAATACTCATTCTGACTCGAGCTTCACGCGAAAAACATAAAACACTCGTATTAGGGCTATTATTCTCATATGCATAAATTAATTCAAGTAACATGTTCACAAAAGTGCACAACAAAAAATAGGATATCAAGTTTCATTTCATTAGGATCCATAGAAACCTTAGGTGTCATCTTCACTTAAATTAATTTGATAAGCTACTCAATTTATATTTAGTTCAATATTGACTTAATGAATTCGTATCACATTCATTCATTAAATTTCATCATCATATGTTTTATGGAATGTTAATAAGTTTGACTATCGAAAATCAATTCACACTTCGTTATTTCAAATAATTCAGTATACGATCCAATTTTCGAATTTTATCTTTATACTATCAAATAATTCCTTATTAATTCAAGTCCTGATTCTAGATTCCATATCACAAATGCCATGCAAATTGAAATCTAAATTTCCTCACCTCATATTTATATCTCTGATTGGAAATATATTTATTTAAAAAATTAAATATATTAAAATAGTTAAATCAAAGATATTTAATATACTGTACTTTTAATTTAATATAAATAGTTTTATTGAAATAGTTATAAAGTTAAATAGATAAATAATTTGAAACTAAACAGTTATGAAATAGTTATGGAAACAGTAGTAAAAAAAGAATAGTTTAAGCGAAATATCTTAATATAAATAATAGAAATGTAACCTAGTTCAATTAAATAGCCAAATCTGACCCAGATATCCATATTCCAAATTCAGCTTATTTCTTATTTCAATTTCAAATTCCTATTCATCTGTAAATCGCATCATTAAATCTCCAGGTATTATATACTTGAGACCAAGTTATCCTAACTTGATAATTCATGCAATTTGATTCTATTTTTTTGGCAAATATGATTTTAGTTCAACCTCAACTATTAACTTCAACAATCTTGAGATATGTTTAACTAAATAGTTAAATATACTTGTTCCAATGAGATCAAATTTTTAGGTTTTTTTTAACTATATATTTTCAAATCTCATTTCCTTAAAACAAATTTCAACTTAACTAATTCTATTACATTGCCGCCTATATCAATTCTTAAAATATTAACTTTACCCATCTTATGGACTTGGTTTTATCTTAATGATTCAATTTTCTTAGTAATTACAGTACAAGAATGTACAGTATATCGTCAGTGTTCCAATGGCCGCCAACGACTGTTGACCAACGGCTTCCGTGGCTTCCAACAGAAGCCAAAAGTTGGTATTTTCTTATGGTACACAAATATACGACGTTGGAAACCATTGGCGGCCGTCGGTTATAAAACCGATGGACGCCGTTGGTACCCATTACACGGAAGAGCAGAAAAATAACCCGAACCATTCTCCTTCTTCCCCATTTGCTTACCCCATGAAATCAAACCCAAAAACCCCAAATTTTCCCCCTTTATTTCTGAAATCACCCTATTTTGCGCCCCCATCCACCTTGGATCTCTCCAAGTCGGTCAAGGCACTCTCTTCTCCTCTCTAATCTCGGATTCTCTCCAATTTGAAGGTATGTTTGTGTATGTTTTGTGAATTAGCCCTAATTTTGTTAATTAGTGTATGTTTGTCTATATGATACTTTCAATTAGTCGCTAATGTAGGGTTTAATCATTTAAGTTGCTAATATAGAGTTTTTATTTATAAATTACTTAGTTGTTAATTAATCTAGGGTTTTAGTTAGTTTAATTAGTTGTTGTTAGTAAGTTTGTATTTGAAGATTTATTTGATTATGTAGCTAATCTAAGATTTAATTAGTTCAAGTTGAATATGTATATGTTATGCATATGTATAGTGATGTATGCATTGAAAAAGATATCTAATTTGTTGAAAACATGTGGTGGAAATAGAAATATTTAAGTTTATGTTTTATAAAAATTTAGCGAAAACAACATTTAATTTTGTATATAACGTACGACTATACAGTTCGATTTAATGTTGAAAATATACGTATGTGTGATAAAATTTATATACGTACAATTTAGAGTAGTTAATTAAGGCGCTAAGGCGCACAAACGCGCACGGCTTGAGCTTTGGCCTTTTTTTGAGTTCTGCAACTGATTGTAAACCTACAACTATGATTTTAAAAAAATTTATGTTGAAATTTGGAAATCAAAATTGAAAAAAAAAAACACTTCAACCAGGGAAAAAAAACCAAATCGTAATATGTTATATTCATAAAGCCTTAGAGAGTTTTTTTGGACCCGTCTGATAAGTATTGTATATAATTGTTATGTGAATGTTCGTTTTATTAACAAAACGGACATTTATATTCATCATATACAATATTTGTTGGATATTTCCTTTGTATTGGACAAGTTACGAACAAAATAACGAAATTAAATCTCGTAAAATATTTCATTTTAAACCGTTCTCAAAATTTCGCAAGTACTTCCTTTATGTTCCCTGTGTACACGCAATTATGTACTGTTCAGGGAACTGAAGGGAAGTGCTGCCAAAATTTTGTTGAATCATTTAAATTGAAAAGATTTACGTGATTTAATTACGTTATTGTATTTGTAATGGGAGGTAGGATGACACACCAGTAAATGATCAATTAACATAACATGTATTCGGTAATAAAATTGTGAATATATTTCAACATAACATGCATATATCAATTATAAGAGAATTTTGAGAATTTAGTGACAGACACAAAAATTGTTATAAAAGTAATAAAAATTGTAAATTTTAACATTCGTTCTAATTTATATGTACTTAGGAAAAATGGATCACGATTATTTTAATGATCCAAGCTGGATGTACCAACAAAGAGAAACTGATGGCACAATAAAGAAACAATTTATTAACAGTGTCAGCGTGTTTATTGATTTCGCGTTAAGTAATAACGGAAACGACGTCGAAATCCGTTGTCTATGTAGTAGATGCAAGTTATTGAAGCATTTGATACCACAAATGGTTAGAGTTCATTTGCGTCAGTATGGTTTGTGTCGAACTATTCAGTTTGGGATCGTCATGGAGAACCATTAGCATCTACTTCTACACAAGTTGAGGAGGTAGTGAATAATGAAATTGCAGATGAATCTCATAGAACAAATGGTTGAAGATGCTGCACGTTCAATGTTTCCGGTTCAACAATTTAATGATAACGATGGTAATGATGACGATGGTAATGATGAAGAAGAACCAAATATTCAAACCAAAAAAATATATGATTTATTAGATGCTGCAAAAAAACCCATTTGGGAAGGTTGTGAAAGCGGAACTTAATTATCAGTAACAGCTGAATACATTGCGATGAAATCGAAATACAACCTCACAGTAGCTGGATTTACACCTGGTGTACAAGCTGCGAACCGGCATATGCCTCTTAATAATTTGATGTGTGAAAATCATTATGAAGTTAAAAAAATGATGTCGGCCTTTAGTTTACCATATCAAAAGATAGATACATGTGTAAAGGGTTGCATGCTATTTTGGAAGGAAGATATCAACCTTAAGAATTGTAGAATATGTAATCAGGAAAGATACAAACCTAGAAAGAAAAAGGGAAAGGAAGTCCCATATAAATGTATGCATTATTTACCTATTATTCCTAGACTTTAAAGGTTATATGCATCTTCTGTAACCGTGCAACATATGAGATGACACAGTGTGAGAGCACGTGAAGAAGGTACGTTAACACACCCGTCCGATGGAGAAGCATGGAAGCATTTTGACCAAAAATATCCCAATTTTGCATCTGAGAGTCGTAATGTTAAACTTGGTTTAAGTACGGATGGGTTTTCACCATTTTCTCAGTTTGGTTCTAAATATTCATCCTGGCCTATAATTGTAACACCTTATAATTACCTCCGTGGATGTGTATGAAAACGCCTTATATGTTTCTCACAATTGTCGTCCCTGGTCCTGATGATCCAACGCAAGGAATCGATGTGTATTTACAACCGTTGATTGAAGAATTAAAAAAGTTATGGTATGAAGGGGTAGAAACATGTGATATTCGAAAAAAAACCTTCTGTATGCATGCTTCTATGTTGTGGACAACTAGCGATTTTCCTGGTTATGAAATGCTTTCAGGTTGGAGTACGGCTGGTCATCTGGCTTGTCCGTACTGCATGCAAGAAACAAGAGCATTTTCTTTACCTATCGGAAAGAAAATTTCATGGCTTAACTATCACAGGTGTTTCCTTAAAATTAATCATCCTTTTGGAAGAGATAAAATTTTTTTTACAGTCAATAGGCATGAAACTTTGCGACCACATAAAGTATGGACAAGCGAACAAATTTTTGAACTTGTAAAAGATCTTCCCAAGATTCATGAAACCGGAGTACAGGAAGAAATTCAAGGTAAATCAATGACTCATAATTGGTGGAAACAAAGCGTATTTTGGGAGTTGCCTTATTGGAAAGATCTTCTGATTCGTCATAATATTGACGTGATGCATAATGAGAAAAACGTTTTTGATAATGTAATCAATACAATTTTGAATGTCAAAGGAAGATGAAAGATGATTTGAAATCAAGACGCGATATTGAAGTAATATGTAATCGTCCGGAGCTTCATACAAAGCCAAATGACACCAAAAAACCGAAACTTGCTATGAATTGGACAGTAATCGAATTAAAATATTTTTAAAATGGGTGGAAGGATTAAGATTCTCAGATGGTATATCTTCCAATCTTCGTAGATGCGTCGACTATAAGAACAGCAAACTTAGCGGGATGAAAAGTCACGACTGTCATGTTATGATGGAAAATTTATTGCCCGTCGCTTTCAAAGAACTATTACCCCGTAAAAGTTAGGACTGTTGTAATGGAGCTTAGTTTGTTTAACAAAAGAAATTTCAAGCACAAAAGGTGCAGTTACTGGAATCTACTAGGAGGACTGAGTTGACCAAGGATGAGGAGGACATGATATTTGATGCTTTCATGGATAAGCCCACCGGGAACAGACGATACGGTTATGGAAATCTAGAGGTAATACTCAAATTATTTTACATCACACATGCAGAACAATTATCAATCAACTCATTTTACATCACTCATACAAAAAATATTGGTGAGGTTAAGAGTATACCTTGAGGATAATCATGTAATTTAATTATATAATTTATTTATTTTCGAAATGTTCATTGTTTTGCTTCTTTCAATTTCGATGTTATCCAATACTAATTGACTTTGTAAAATATCAACTGCTTCAAACAAATTTATATTAAAGTGCAAAACTATGAACATTGTGCGCTTTAATTTTTGGAATAACTGAAAAATATTTCCCATTACTTAATATATTCATACAAAAATTATATGGTTATTAGTAAAATTCAAATTAAAATAATCAGTTACTTTTATACAAAGTACTTTCGAATACATTTAAAAATACATTGGAATGACATCTTATTAATGATAAAATAAGATCATTTAGTATAAGTAAAACAAAGACAACAATGTTGTTAATAAAAAAAATTATGACATGACTAATTATACAAGCAGAAATTGCGGAGCTTCGTGAGCGTGAGGATCGGCGTGATCAGCAGATGTAGTTGCTTAATCAGAAGCTAGCGGAGTTCATTGCCCAGTACGGTACGCCACCTTCATCTTCTGGTGGAGAGACTTGATCAGGTTAGCGTTTGGACATGGTTGTGTTTGTGTTTTGAGAGTTGGTGAGGCTTGCTACATGTTGTATATATTGATGGTTTGGACATGTTATGATGCTTTGGTGATGGTATGGTGTGCTGGTTATGATGTTGGACATGCTTGTGTTGTTTTGGCTACGTTTGGACATGGGTTATGATGTTTTGGCGACGTATGTTATGTAAATATTGGTTAGTTAATGTGTTTTGTGTTTGATTTTTATTTTGGTTGGGTGTATATATGGTTCAGATTTTGAGTTATATGCTCGGATTGGAGCAGTTTCGATGGTTGTATGTGTAGTGTGTGGCTTGAAGAGGCAAGTCTGAAATCTGTAAAAAAAAAAAAAAACAAAAAAAAAAACCACACCCAGATTTCCAACGGCGAGCAACGGCTTACTGGTCATTGTATATCAACGATTTCCAATGGCGATAAACGGCTATTTTGCAATGGTTTTCATCCTTTTCCAACATCCATTTGATCATAAATATGGGACACGTGGTCATATCTACCAGTTGGAAGCCGTTGGAAAATGGGCGTTGTTTGCATTGGAAACCGTTGATCTATATACCAACGGGTTGACCAACGGCCTCCAACGGTGTTTCCAACGGACCCTGGCCGTTGGAAACTACTGTTTCTCTTGTAGTGTTAAAATCAAGTTGTTAAATTTTTCCTAAAATTGACTTGTATGTTCCAAGTTATCATAGCTTAATAAATTTTATAATAAAGATCGAACCTAACTTTATTTTTTCTTTATAAATCATAATATAGTTATACAACAATCTTTTTATTGAAATTTAAGTAAACTTGCGCTAAATTTTAAAGTCATTAAGTCATTCAAAATTTTAACACTTAATTCTTATTTATTAAGTGTTAAATGTGTTATTTATAAAATCTATATTAATACAATCATTATTCATTAAAAAAATTATTTTATCATGCATTTCTTAACTACATATATATACAATTTAACTTAATACTATTATATTTCAAAATACAATATATACATATATATTACAAACATAGATTCTATAAATTCAAATATCTAGATATATCATTTTATTTGCGATTTCAAATTAAATTTTCATTTTATAATTTAAATTTTAAATTTTAAACAAAGGTTTAAATTTTCGTTTTAATTCCGAAAATCCATACAACAATTCGGATATATATCATTTCCACCCATCGTGAATTTCCTAGATCTAGGGGAAGTTATAGTGTGAGAACAATTTCAAATAATATCACACACAAAATCAACACATACCATAACAGACGTTAAACAATTTCATGTCATATATCGAGAGTGTGCATGCATGTCACAAGTGCTCAACCACATAATTTACAATTTCTGAATTTTCTAAAGAAATTCTAATACTACATGCGACATCCTACTAGTGCTAATTTACTTATTCAAAATAATAGCCATGAGTGAGTAAACTCACCTTTCATGGTGAACGCTTTTGAACTAACACAAGTGAAGACAAGACTATAGCTCAGGCTACTTAACAAAGCACTATAGCAAATGTTCCAAGCTTAATAACTTCAATGACTTGTTTGCCAGGCCAGTCACGGAAACAACCCAACAAAGTCCAAAATCAACTCAACGATCCAATGCACAACTCCAAGCTCACAATTTGATCATGCATTACAACCCAAGCAATGACTCAACTAAACACGAATCAACCCACATATGAACAAGCTTCGACAAGTAACTGTTTTTTCTTCTTCTTTTCACTTTGACAAAAAAAAATAAAAAATTATCCTAATATATGAGAATGGACACAACTTGTTCTAGCAAGCTATAAACTACAGATCCTCATCACAAAGCACCAATAAGCCATTGCCAGCTGCAGGCTTCAGACAAGGTGGCTTCAGGTGAGAAGCGGAGACTATTTCTGGCAGTGATGGTGGAACAGGGTTTAGAAGTGAGGAAATATTAGGGTGCGTTTGGTTTCAATTTTGAGTTTTCAATTTTGAGTTTTCATGGTTGTTTTCAATTTTCCATTTTGAATGTTTTCACTATTTCTCAAAATGCGTTTGGTTATCCTTTTTTCGAAAACAAGTTTTCAAAACTAAAAATTGAAAATGCGTTTGGTTTGAAATATAGTTTTCAAATTTTGAAAATTTGAGTTTTCATTTTGGCAATTCAAACATATATTATTCAAATAGTCACTCCCAATGATATATACTGTTCATTTTTCATGTTTGCATGAACATACTACATGTTGTAAATCGAACAAAAAACAAAATGAAGAATTCAAACATAAAGAAGTTGAATAAAACCAACTGTAAATATATCAAGCTGCTAATTAAAAACTATTATATATGAAAGATAATAAGCTGAATTCTAAACATAATGATTAAACATTAAAGAGAATACAATATTTTAAATTACATAAGGCCGAATAGTACATGAATAAAATTACAATAAAAAAGTTCATAACACGGTTTTAAATTTAACATAAGAGATAGGCTAGATAAAGAGAAAGTTGAAAGAGAACAACTCAAGCATCTATTATAACAATATGATATTTATATTAGCCACAAACTTTGTAAGCAACGTGCTTCTGATGTCTTCCAAGTTACATCTGCAAATGATAGTACAAAAGTAAGATATCTACTGAATCACAACATAAAAGTAAATAAAAATAAGAGTACCTGAACAACTCAGATATGTTACTAAAATAAAGATGGATTGATTTATTAAATTGGAATTGAAATAAAATTGTACCTGAACTATAAATGACGAGTTGTTACATACTCGTTCCACATCCTTGTGGCTATTTGATCTCTAATATATCCCATTTGAGCCGATTGACTAACATTAAACTGCACAACCTCTTGTTCATGACTTGACTCCAATATGGGTTGAAATACCATGTTTTCAGATGAATATTCAGTAAATAGAGTATCCATCGTGTGTTCTTCCCGAATAAAGTTGTGTATTGTGCAACATGCAATTGGAATTTGCCTTTGTCTAGAAAGCGGGAAATTTGTCATCAACTTTAAAATAGGAAATCTTGCTTTTAGAACTCCAATACAACGCTCAATAATGTTCCGACATGATGAATGTCTATAGTTAAATAAGTCTTCCTTTCCACGTAGTCTTCCTTGTCCGTTATAGTCACGTAAATGATATCTTTGTCCACGATAAGGAGAAAGAAATCTAGGTATGTTTGGATATCCAGAATCAACAAGATAGAATTGTTCTACAAATAAATTATAAAACCATCATATGAAAGAATTATGCTTTTGAATAAGTTAATTATAAATATTTATAAATTTTTGTTATCTATCACAAATAAAACTAGTTAAAAGTACCTCCTCGTGGCAATGGAAATTTGTTGCTTGGTTTTGAAACTGCATCGATAAATACTCGAGAATCATTAGCGGTACCTTCCCATCCAGCATATACAAATATGAATCTCATATCGAAGTCACATGCAACCATCACATTTTGTGTCACGGCATTTTTCCTGCCACGGAAGGATGTTTGCCTTGAAGAAGGAGCCCACGCTGAAACATGTGTTCCATCTATTGCTCCAATACAATTCTGTTGTATGATATTGAATGACAATATTACTATTATTCTATTTCTAACTAGATAAATATCATAAGTATTCGATTGTATCACCTTGAAATGAGGATACTTTTGCAAAAGACGCTGATGGACAGTATCATGATTTTTTGGTTGAATAACCTCCATGCCTAACGAGCAAACAGCTCGCAAAACTTTACGAAACCATTTTGAGATTGTATGATTGGAATGCTGAAAACGATCACCAACCACTCTATAGCGTGTTGTGTGTCCTATAATCATCAAAAACATAGCAACACCCTCCTCAACATCCACTTTTTTACCATTTTTTAGTAGTCCCTTCTCTTTCAAAGCATTACAAAAGTTCAGAAACACATGTTTTTGCATGCGAAACATTTCATGACAGACAGATGGATGCCCATTTAAAATCTCAAGCATAAATCCTTTTCCGGTAAGAGATGATGTCCTACAAGGCCTTCCACTAACGACACTTCTTCGGTTAGCAAACAAAAAATTAATCATCATTATATCTTCACTGTCATCTGATGTAATGTCATCCATTATTATGGAATCATCATCGCTTGAACCATTGTCGCTTGAACCATCATTATATGTGTTTAAAATTTCACCAAACTCAACAGGCATCTCACTGGAAAAATACTTAATATGAATTCATCATTTAATGAACTTTTGCATTTATAATAAATTTTCAAAAGGTTGACTGAAAAATTAGACAAGTTTTAAATTATAAACTTACTTGGTAGAATTCGTTATGCTCTCTTCATCCATGTTATAGTAACTTTAGTACCTAATATAAAGTTAACGGAGTAAATGTCAAACAAATACGTGTTATATGTAATATAAAATTTGTAACCATGGGTAGAATTTTATCATTAAACAAAAATATCAAAGGCTCATATCATGGAAAAATCATCACAAGACATCCAAAAACAAAGACCACAATGAAAAATAAATTGACATTCACAACAGGCCATTCACATCAACAATACATGGAACAATCCAAAGTGAAATTAGACATAGCATTGACAGCAACTTTAAACCAGAAAAAGGCATAGACACCACCAGACCCAAACATAACAACGTACAAATAATCCTAACAACATAACAATGTATCATAGTTTAGAATTAGCTAAGCTCCTAGCACAAAAGAACAGTAGAGCAAAATACAACAATAACATGATTTAATTCAGATAAACATTATGTGAATCAAAGAAGCTCTAAAACAGGTAAGCGCCTATGCTCCGCCATCTTCACAAATGTCACTCGAAAAGCTGGATCCTTAAAAGCTTTTACTGCTTTGACATAAACTTCGTTTGTCACCTCGGTCATGCTATTCAATATGTCTAAACAAGCCATATGTGAGTAAGGGCCCAAATCAGTGGCACTGCTCTCCGAAGTAGACGAATTTCTCTGAAGGCGTGCAAGCTTTTCTTTCAAGCATGCATTTTTCAACTCAGCTTCTTCACTACGTATGCTAATCCACTTTTCCATAAAAGCTTCAAGTTTGTCTGTCTTGTTACTTTTCAATTTCTTATGACGACGATCGTTCGTACTCGTATCATCACTCATACGGAAGCTTGCTCCATCATCATCTTCGGTCTCCACGTGCACGTGCACTCCTTTGGATAAGAAATTTTCTTCTAATTGTCGTTCTTCATCTGAAGTAGGAGGTTGCTGAGTAGAAGCATTTCCCAATCCACCTGTGGCGGTTGTCCCACCAAATATCTCTCCAAGAATTGCATAATGCTCACATCCTTCCTTCCTAAATTTCTTGTACTCCGTCTTGTTTTTCTATAATTGCAAAAGTAATATATTATATATTATTTAATTACAATATTTACAAGGATTATAAATTTTAGTTTAATTGTACATTTTTTCATAACGTATATTACCGTATAGAAGTGTTGCCAAACTTCTTCTGGGGCATTGACTTGATTTGTATTAGAATCCCATGTAACTCCCGTATGTGCTAAAAGATCAGAAAATAGACGATGCTCACAACGAAGACGATTCCATTTTCCTTTTAGCTTATCTATCCCGTAGTCTAATTGCGTTGCCTGAATCATCTGCTGATTAATTTGACCCCAAACGTCTTTTGTGAAAGTAGAACATTGTAATTTTCCCGCTTTCACATTCTCATAAAGTATATCAATGAAAATCTTCTCATTCTTTGCGGACCATGACATCGGTTCTTTTGTTTTTCCACCTCCCATATTCTATTTTTTAAGAAAAAACAACTTTATAAGTGGTTCCTCAAAATGACTCTAACACATGAATATTATTGAATATTATTGAATTAGTTTCAACACATGAAAATAATTCTAACACATGAATATTATTGAAAATTTCGGCAGCATAACGGCAGGGTAGTTAAAACCGGCACCGTCCCTAGTACGGCTCCTCGCTCTACCTTAAAGCCTCGCAGCTTTTGACAATGGGGATTTTCAATATCTAGTTCGTACGCAGACGAATTTTCCCATATACTAATCCTATTGGGATTTCAATCACAATCAATCATTTCAAATCAACCATTCATGATATTCACCAAATTTCACATCAACTAATAATCCAAACAATATCACAGCCAATACATATCGTCCATGGTCTGTGGACGAGGGGAGTATATATATATATATATATATATACGTATATAACTATGATATACGTATATAACTATGACATAGTTCACGTATATGCTAGTAAAGAAAGAATCCTATGACATAATTCTCAAATTTTAATGGCTTTAGTCTGACTTCTATTCTGTTAAAATCAAATCCTATGACTTGTTGTTATTGATGAAGAGAATCGGCTGCTTCAAATAAGATAATCTGAAAGAATTCTGGCTACGAAATTGAGCTTGTATCATCAATGGTAAATGTATTCATACCTGGTTATCAATAGTTAAATTGACTGCTTCAGTTTTTGTTATGTAACCCTGAATGCCTGCTTCTATCTGCATTGTGTATGATAATAAAAATTATTCGAGGGCATAAAGAAATATTATGATGCAATGAGTAAGAAAGATTCAGAACAACTTATAACGTTTGACTCTTTATTCGATATTGTAGGCAATTTAACATAAGAAGTACTTCACAGACGAATATGTTATATGCATATCATATTAAATAGCGGAGCTGCTATTTTTTTTTTGGAAAAAAAAAAAAATAAAAAATTGGATGCTTAGATTATACAACATAAGTACTTTACATAGCATATAAGATACTAACTGACAATTCAAATCCTTCAAAATCGAATTCCAACTTGCATCAGGTCGCAATGCCTTGACCATTTAAACAACTGCTATATGCAGAGCTTTACTGTCTATGAACACGGCTTTTGCAGTTTCTTAAATTTCTTTCTTTCTTTGTGATTGCAGTTACTCTAAAATAAAAGTGAAAAAATTAAGCAAAACCAGTAAAACTGGAAATAAAAAAAACAGCAGCCAAAATACAGCTATACATGTTCCCATTTCTTGAAACTTTCTGCATCCTTTTCAAATAATTGTTCAAATAAACCAAACAATGCATGATAGAACTTCTCTCAAAATGTGCTGCCTAGCAACTGTTTATGTGAACCAAAAAGGACAGTTAGAAAGGGACAGAACAGCAAAAGATCAACGATTTTTCAGACTGAGGCAGACACAAGAATTAAACCAGTTGTTCTGAATAAAAGTGTAAACTGTGTGTAAGAAAAATGAGAAACAATAGCAGATTCCTTTTTTTTTTTTTTGTATTTATTTAAAGCAAATAGTGCTTGGACAAACATAACTTGAGACAAGAAGTTGTATGCAACTCAATGCATCAATTCAAACGAAAACAAAACAGAAACTAAGGAAACATACACAAAAGAAAAAAAGAAACTAAGGAAAACAGATTTGAGACAGTATTTTTTTTCTGAGAAAAAAATAAGAAACAAATGCAAATGCAATTACACAAAAATACAATCAACAGTCAAAAATACAATCATCTGAATGAAATACTATGGAGCAAAATTCCCCAAATTAAACAATAATCATCAATATAAATTTTATTATGTAATCAATACAACGGGTTTTTAAAGTGGACTACCAAAACAAGAACTCATCTAAACTGCACACAGGGAGTGATGTATTGCTGAAACGCACGATCATAATACGCACGATCATAATACGCGGTACAAGGCAACTGCAACGTAGAAAATTGAAATACGACAGATCATCACCAAACATGCAGCAGTGGTTCACTTCCAATACAAAAATATAGCAGCAAAACATGGTTTCTTCGGTCAAGAGACCAAAAACAGAGCCAAACTCTGTAGCATAAACACAGCTAGCCTCCACTTTCATTGGTTAGTGTTCATGTCATGGAGAATCTCCACCTTCATTCACCTTGCTACAGGATTTTAAGTTCATTGTAACTGGGGTTAATAGCCGAGAGAGGAGAGACGACAGTGTCATTCACAAGTTTATTAGTTGGACCAATGTATGGCACGACTATTTTTCATTCACAAGTTTTTTTTTCCTCCTTAATATAATAACAGCACAGGCTAATTCTCAACATTACAGGATATTTGAACAATGATCAAGCTACTTCATCAACCATTGATGAAGATGGTTGGTTGAAAACCGGAGATATTGCATATTTTGATCAGGATGGTTATATGTACATTTTGGATCGCTTGAAAGATACCATTAAATACAATGGTTTTCAGGTATAAACTAGAATCTAACTGCAATTATGAATATGTATAAAAGAACTTGAGTCCTGCTATTTACATCCTATCAGGAAGTACAATTTATTCACTCTTCATTTTATCCAGCATAGTTTAGTTGGATACTGCATATCACGCATACTTTATTTCATGCTATTCAATTTATCATCTCCCTTAGAAGACCCTAAACTCTACCATTAATACTCTTTTTCTCACAAAATTCTCTCTCCATGAATGTCTTTGCACTATCTTGTTGTCATCGCAATGCCCTCCCCCATCATTGTGCAGCTCTCACTCCATCATTTTATTATTTTTTTTACTTCATTCGGTAATATGTTATCAATTAACAACCGAAATGTGGTCCGAAATATAGGGATTTTCATGTTATTCAAAATTCGTTTAGTTCAGTTAGTAACAATTAACCTGCTCTGAGTTCAGTAGTATGTTTTTTTTTCTTTTGGAAAGTAACAATTATGTTTATATACATAATCAATAACTAAAGAAAAATGACCCATTACAGGGTAAGACCAAAAAAATTGAAAATAAATGTGAAGCTGAACAGTATATATACAAAAGCCAAAACGTAAATCCTCAAACAGAGATTTTTCATCATTCAGAGGACTTGATTTGTTATCTTTGGTGCGATATTCCATATGCAGTTCAGTTTATGAGTGTGTTTATTACTTAGTTAATGTAATTAATTATAATCATATATTGATGATACGTTTAACTCGTAATATATATGCAAAGAAATATCTAGAATCAAATGCACTTTAATTAACATGTCCATGCACGTCATTAAAACATTAAAATGGAGTAACAGATATAATGTATACATTGCATGCTTTTTGTAATGAACGATGCTATGTAAAGGAAAAATGAGAAGTATAATGTGGCAAAATTCACGCGAGGAGTTGGGGATTCAATTATCAAAAACTAAAGTAACGTATGGATTGACCTTCAGGTGTTTAGACTAGAGTGTGTTTAATTTCTGGTAGATTAGCAATTTCCATTAATAATATTGATCATTACAACTTTAGCTGTTTCAAAATTAAAAATTGTTATAAGTTCTCACTGTAAATAGCCCAAATGATGCGTCTATCAATGCTACCATCAGTTTAGGTGGGTGATCAGGTTCAGGCACAGAATCAATAACATGGCTTGTAACCGAAAGGCAACCACATTCAGTTCAGTTAGTAAGTATGGGAAAGCAAATTCAACCTCAGACTTCTGATAAATCAGATCAACTATCTCAATTTTTGAATCAAAGAATCAAAGAACAGAAGCATTCGACCAAACTACAATATAATAAATCAAAGAATTTACCTTAGAACAGCACCAAATTAAAAGTGGTCCACAAAACCCTAATCCGCACTAGAAGGGAGAAACGCTGTCACAAATTGCAAAAATCTAGATGAGGTAGTGAAATCGAAACAACGGAAGTATAAACGAAATAAGAAATCGCGATTTTACCTCACGTTGAATGATCGGCGAATTTGAGAGAAACCATTTTTTGCGGCCAGAAAACAAAGCTACGTTGTAAGAACGCGTTTGGTTGGATTTTGGAGTTTGGGTTTTGAAATTTTGAGCGGGCCTCAAAAGGCTGAAAATAAAATAAACTTGTTTTGAGTTTCCTTTGGTAGGCCCATTTTCAAAAATAACAATTTTTCAAACTCAGTTTTTCAAAATGGCAAAAGGAACAAGTTTTCATCATTTTTCAAAACTAAAAACTGAAAATGATTTGAAAATAGTAAACCAAACGCACCCTTAGTTTTTTAAGTAAATAAAAGGAAAGGGGGAGCGTAAAACTTTCAGCAAAAGTTTGGCCAGTCAAGTCATCAGGCACGACCAGAGAGTGGTCAATCACGGGAAGAGGAAGTGCTGGACTCGGTCGTCCTCAGGTGATGGAGGACAGGTGGATGGAAACGGCGGGAGAGGAGGTTTGAGATGCATGTGGTGACAGGGAGGCTTGGTTCTAAGTCGATGTGTTTCAGGGTGTTGAATGGAAAAAAAGAGGAGACTTGGTTGGTGCCTTGACCAGCTGTGCGTGTTTCAAGTGAGCCGGAGGGTAAACGAGGATGTGCGGTCAACGTACGTAGGGCAACCGATGGCGAAGCTCTGATGGACTGACAGGTTTCGTTGGTTTTTTTTTTTTTTTTTTTTTTGTTAGAACTGGCTCGGATTAAGGGAAGTAGAGGGAAAAATGACCGAGGATGATGACCAGAGGTTGCGTGGGTGGGCCACAGGTGAAGGGAATGGATCTGGCAAGGGAAGTTACGCTTAGGTGCTCATGCGGTGGTGGTTCGTGGCTTTCAATGTATATGTATATTGTGAACATGCTCAGATTTTTTAAATAGGAGATGGGAGAGAGAAGGAAGGTGGCCGAAGAAGGGAAGAGAAGGCGGGGTCGACTTTGGTGATGGTGGTGGATGGTGCGACGTTCCGATGGATGGTGAACAAGTCAAGGGGAAGGAGCAGCACGATTAAATTATGGGGAAGAAGATGAAGCTTTAGCTTTTCATTTTCTTCCCTTGCTTTATTTTGTTTAGAGGTGTTTGTTATGAAAGCAAATCGCCTCTACCCACTTCTGCCCCATGTACCAACCAATCAAGGTCTCCAGATTTTCATTTTTTTGCAATTAAGATAGAGAGAAAGACAACGTAATTGAAAATAGTTGAAAATCAAGGGTCTTGATTGGTTGGATACAGGGGATAGATGATTTTGGGTATAGGTGATTTGATTCTGCAATTTATAGGCCAAAACAATATTAAAACTTTATTAAAGAAAAAAAAGATGTAACAAGAAACTAATTATTTAATGAATGATATGTCAACATGACAACGTCGTTCTTTCCAAAACACTCATGCCCAAGTACCATTTCAAAACCTCTAGAAGTAGTTTTCTTCAAATCTCATCAACATATTCTTTGTTCTTATTTTTATGTTTTCCTAACATCAATTTATGATCTTTGTGAAAAAAATTATAAGAAAAATTAAACTTAAAAGACTAGCCAACTAAAAATATGACATTAAGACCTGCATAATCATCTTCTTCTTCGACATCCTCAGGATCTGATGCCTACATGTTGTGCATATCCACTGATGTTCCAATGGGGAAAATCAAACTCTTTTCCATCACTTAAACTTGATTCCAACACTGGAGCTCTTTGATTTCAATTAGACAGTAGCAATAAGATCAATGTATATCTCAACTGATTTCTCCGTTTTCCTTGAGCAATTTGAATTTAAGCTTGGTTCTTATTCAGCTTTCCAGTCTGATCTAGGAAAGCATTGACGATGGTTTCAGCAAATGTATCTCTTTAGAGCAGATAAAATTCTAGCCAATAAAACCCATGCTTTATTATATGATTAGCCTTCCATTTTAAGAAGTTGCTTCGCATATCAAGTGCTGCATCGAACTTCCTTTGCTCTGCATATTCTATATCTATACTGAGATTGTATAAAACCTGATAGTCCTTACCTTGTAAATATGTTAAAGTACGTCAGCGTTTAGCAATGGAAAGCATGTTGAATTCTTTCGTTTAGATTTGAATATAGGAAATGCTGCCATCTTATTTTGCAAGAGTTTTAATGCCACATTTCTTAAAGATTCTGCATCTGAGACCTGTAATAAGATGGTCCATTGAAAACGATAGGGTAAAACAAGTGACAAAAAACCGAAAAATAAGACTACTTAACTTTTTTTCTCTTATCAACATAATAGTTTTTAAATAGAACCATTAATTAGAATTACCTCATAAATGACAAGTTCCTATCTGTAAATTGCTACGCTTGCAAGAACCATCTTTATGTAACTCTTTAACTAATTACTAACCAATTACCAAAATTGCTATTGTAAGATATTATCAAAAACAGTGGATGTGACGGTCCGCCCCGCACCAACCGACATCTACTCCAAAAGTGCGCTGTACACATGTCCAGTTAGCACGGAACGGGTCGCCGGAAGGGAAAAGGAAGAAGGAAATGAACATACAAAGAATCTGTAGAATGTCTCATAGCGCATAGAATAAAATATAATAATAACATACTTGACATAAAACAGGCGAGACAGTGCATAAGCTGAAAATCAGAACTAAACATCATAGCAGCGGAAATTCAGAATACAGCTTATTACAACTTTCAAACTGTCTCAAAGCAAAAGTAAGATAAATGAGGTACACTACTAATGCCCAAGTAGCGACCACCAACGACACAGGGAGAATGTGTATATATATATATCATACGTGGAAGCCTCCTGCCCGCCTCCGAATCGGCTACTCGCGCATCACCAGCTAACCTGTCTCTAGTCTGCTCGTGTGAGCACCCAGAGTAATAAGAGGAGACATAAAACTCTGGGTCAGACATAAAGCCTGGTATGAGCGATAAGCATCTAAAGTGAACAATAACAGGTAGACTAAAACATACCTGAACCTGGACCTGCAACCAAAGAGTTAGCACTACATACTGTACAACACTCTAAGGTATCATACCAAACAGTGTAAAGATACGGAGGTGGGGGAGGTGTGCATGTCATAATGATGGCAAACAATCAAGCATAACATCCATCCTCACATCTCTCACTCAGTGCGTAAAGCATACGATATTCACCACTTCGATCACCCAACATTTCTTGCTATGATCACTTTGCCCCATGAAGTCATAAATGGCTTCACTGCACTGATAACGTAGCCACAAATCCTTTACAATGTCCACTTTGCCCCATGGAGTCACAAGAACCCCACTGCACTAGCTCATAGCCTTATCAATCCTTACTATGTCCACTTTGCCTCATGGAGTCACAAGAACCCCACTGCACTGGCTCATAGTCTTACTACGCATCACCTTGCCCCTTGGGTCATAATGACCCTACTGCACTGATAACGTAGTCTTGCTACCATCACCTTGCCCCTCAGGTCGTAATGACCCTACTGCACTGATAAGTAGCCCATCATTCCTTTTAGTGGTGAATCGAAGTTATGAACGTCGACAACTCCTTAGCACACGTCCCGCAGCAAAGTCCAACCATGAAGTGAGCTCATTGGTTCCCAACTGGTTCCGGGATCCTGAGCTCTAACTTCCCCTATTGGACTACCTTTGCATCTCGGGTTATTGGTCAATACTGGGTCGGGTTGGGTTCTTCCTCAAGTTATCAGTTCGGGCCGGTGTTCTTCATCCGTTCGGGTCGGGTCCCCCTTCTGGTGCGGTTCGGGTCGGCATTTCTCTAGGTTCGAGTCAGATGCTTCTCTTCGGGTCGGGTCGGATGCTTCCCTTCGGGTCGGGTCGGGTGTCCTTCTGGTTCGCGTTTTTGATCCGTCTTCATGCTCCCTTCATATGCTCCTATCCGATCCGCTTCCGTGCTCCTGCTCTGATTCGTCTTCGTGCTTCCGATCCGATCCGTCCTCCTCGATCCGATCCGTCTTCCTCTATCCGATCTGATCCCAGTTCAACTAGCGTGGCCTTCCTTTTTGCCACTTTTCCCAAGTGTTGGGTTCCGATCCGATCAGATTCTTTGCTCAGTTCTGCATATCCGATCCGAGGCCCCTTATCCGATCCGATCTGGACCCTGCACTATTTTCTGAAACTGTTCCAGCAAGTGTTTACGCCATTCGACGACGTTTTCGACCATTCTAACTATTGGAATCAATCACAAAACATTTCATACAGTCATAGCAACATACATGATCAACCACAAACATCAAAACATCAATATGATAGGTTAAAATGGATCAAACATACCCAAAATCTCATATTTCCCCTTAAGCATGTTTAGGTGAAACTAATGATAGGATTAGCAAAACTTAACCAAATTAACCCAAATTCATATCAGAGGTCTAAAACATCATTTAGGAATTTATGAACATTTTTCCCGAATTTTATCATGCTTAAATTCGCTAATTAACACTAATCACCCCTAATTAGCCATAATTAGTGTAAAACTATGCAAATCACTCACCTTAGCCACAAATAAACTAAGATCTGAAATAATTCTCTGATTTGATGCGAATTTCAATGCCAAACAGCAGCTCCTATGTTGATTCGGTGAAGATCTTCCTTGATTAGGGGTTGCTAAGCCAAATCCTTGACCAAAAGATGATTTGGAGGTGATTTAGAGGTTAGAGGCCATTTTTAGGGATCCTTGGTGATAAGTGGAGGCTAGAAAACTGAAATGGAATGATTCTCTATCTCATTTCAGCCCTCCCATAACCCTAATCCCGAAATGGGTTATGGGCCTACTCACTAATCAACCGATTTGGCCCGGTTAAGCAGTTTTTCACCCTCCAAACCTTGTTTCAGCCACATCTCCCAAACGGTAAGTCCGTTTGGCTAGTGTAACCACACTACGGAAATGTAAACCATCAAACGAATCAAATGGAAGTGGTTTCAGGTCAAAATTCCTTTCCAATCAAAAGTTATGGCCAAAACAGTACCAACTAGGCGCAAAATGGTCATTTAAAAATCGACAAAAATCATGAACATGGGAAATGACTCTAATTGATGTTTCCCAAAGTTACATGACCATACGACTTCACATGGGAAAGAAATAAATATTCTACGATCCTATGATGTGTAGAATACGGGTCATTACACTCTCCCCCCCTTAGGAAATTTCGCCCCCGAAATTCCCTAATCCAAACATACACAAAGGTTCCCGCATGCCTATCAATCATAAAGCAACAATCAAACATGCAAAACAAGCAAAACAAGTCTATCCTAGCATGCGGAAAACTAAATTGCAAAGTAAATCTTACCAGGTAAAGAGTTCTGGATATGCCTTCCTAATGCTCTCCTCCGTCTCCCAAGTACAATCATTCTCGTTCTCGCCCCACTGAACCTTGACTAGCTTCACCGCCTTCCTTCGAAGTTGCTTCGTATCATGCCCCACAATACGAATCGGCTTGCGGTTCCCAACCGCCTCGGGTTCTACTTCGAAGTTCTCTAACTGATCAGGTGAAATAGTCATATCTGAGTTGTGAACGAACTTCCTTAGTTGGGAAACATGAAACACATTGTGAACTCCCGCCATCTTCTCTGGTAAGCCAACTCTATATGCCAAATTCCCGACTAATTCAAGAACAGGGAATGGGCCAACGAATCTTGGTGCCAACTTGCCTCTCCTGCCAAATCGTATCACGCTCTTCAACGGAGAGATCTTGACAAACACCAAGTCACCAACAGAGAATTCCAAGTCCCTTCTCCTCTTATCGGCATAGCTCTTCTGTCTATCTTGAGCAGCTTTCATTCGTTGCTGAATGACCTTAATCTTATCTGAAGTTTCCCTCACCACATCTGGTCCAAGCACAAACTTCTCGCCAGTCTCTATCCAACATGATGGTGAGTTGCACGGTCTTCCGTACAAAGCTTCATATGGAGCCATACCGATACTGGATTGGTAGCTATTATTATATGCAAACTCTACTAGATGCAAATGGTCATCCCATGATCCACCAAAATCCAGTATACAAGCTCTCAAGAGATCTTCCAATATACGATTCACCCTCTCCGTCTGACCATCGGTCTGAGGATGATATGCGGTACTGAGATGTAATCCTGACCCTAGAGCCTCTTGTAAGCTTTTCCAAAACCCACTAGTGAACAACGGGTCTCGGTCACTCACAATGCTTTTGGGTACTCCATGAAATCTCACTACCCACTTCATATACAATTCTGCCAACTTGGCTGCCGTTATGGTCGATTTGACTGGTATAAATCTTGCGCTCTTAGTCAATCGATCCACAATTACCCAAATGCTATCATATCCCGATCTAGTCCTTGGTAGGCCATCGATGAAATCCATCGAGACTTGCTCCCATTTCCATTCGGGAATTTCTAATGGTTGCAACAACCCACTAGGCTTCTTTTGCTCGGCTTTAACTAGCTGGCAATTCATGCATTTGGATATAAACTTCCCAACGTCTCTTTTCATCCCTTCCCAGTAGTAAGTCTGTCTCATGTCTCGATACATCTTATTACAACGGGGATGTATAGTCAGTTTTGAGTGATGACATTCTCTAAGCACTTCATCTCTCAAACCATTCACGTTAGGCACAACTAGTCTTCCATTCTTTCGAAGCCATCTATCTCGATCAAGCCCATACACACTCATCTCCTCATCGATACCCATCTCTAACTTGGAGATGATTTCCAATAGATTAGGATCATCCCTCTGGCTAGAACCAATCCGCTCTATCAAAGTGGGTCTGATCGTCAAACTAGCTAGCATAACTGGATCCAACTTGCACTTTGGTCTGAAATCAAACCCCGCGATATACTGCAGTTGCTTCCATTCAAGAAACATTGCCCCTAAGCTGGCATGTCTCCTACTCAAGGCATCGGCTACCGCATTACCTTTCCCAGGTGTATATGCGATATCAAAATCATACGAAGCCAAGAACTCTAACCATCTTTGCTGACGGAGATTCAAATCTTTCTGGGAGAAGAGATACTTTAACGATTTATGATCGGTAAACAACTCAAATCTTTCTCCCAAGAGATAATGTCTCCACATCTTCAGCGCAAATACGATCGCTGCCAATTCCAAATCATGGGTAGGATACTTCTTCTCATGCGGCTTTAGTTGTCGACTAGCATAAGCTACAACCCTACCTCCTTGCATCAATACTGCACCCAGTCCGGTACCACAAGCATCTGTGTATACCGTCATCTCTTCATTCCCTTTAGGAATGACTAACACTGGCGCACGCGTCAACCTCTCTTTTAGACTCTTGAAGGCATCCTCACACACTCCGTCCCAAACGAAGGACTGATTCTTCTTAGTCAATTGAGTCAACGGTGCTGCAATCTTGGAGAAGTCCTGGATAAACTTACGATAATATCCAGCTAATCCCAAGAAACTTCTTACATCTGTGGCATTCTTGGGCGTAGGCCAATCCTGTACCGTAGCCACCTTCGCAGGGTCCACGGCAATACCACTCTCTGAAACAACATGACCCAAGAATCTTACTTCCCTTCTCCAAAAATGACACTTAGAGAATTTCGCTTTCAATTGGTGTTTCCTTAACACCTCCATCACTATCCTCAAGTGTCCCTTGTGTTCCTCCTCTGTCCTTGAGTAAACAAGGATATCATCCACGAACACAAGAACAAACTTATTCAACTGATCTCTGAATACTCGATTCATAAGATCCACAAAATAGGCTGGTGCATTGGTCAATCCAAATGGCATAACCAACCACTCATAAAATCCAGACGGCGTCCTAAATGCCGTTTTTGGAACACTCTCATCTGCTACTCGAAGCTGATGAAATCCTGTCGCGAGGTCCAACTGGGAGAACACTCTAGCTCCTTCCAGCTGATCAAACAAATCATCTATCCACGGTAGAGGATACTTATTCTTCCTCGTCACCTTATTCAACTCGCGATAGTCCACACACAAACGAAGGGAACCATCTGCCTTAGTGGCAAACACAACTGGTGCTCCCCACTCGGAGACACTCCTTCTAATAAATCCCTTCTTCAAAAGATTGCTGACTTGCACCCCGAGCTCTCGCTGCTCCCTTGGTGACATACGACGAAGTGGCATCACTATAGGTCTGGCATCTTTCACTAAATCAATACGCAACTCAATCTCTCGGTGTGGTGGAAGCCCGGTCACCTCCTCGAAGACGTCCGGATACTGGCCAACCACGGGCACATCTGACAACTCATCATGCGGGATGTCGAGGGAATTTACAAAACTAGCCATAACCCCATCACTAGGTAGGCTACCAAACACAACCCTCCGCCCATCATCCGCCCTCACTGTCACCAAAAAGCCCTCACAGTCTACCACCACCCCGTATCTTTGGAGCCAATCGACTCCCAATATAATGCCATACCCAGTAAAGCCCAAAACAAAGCAATCACATACAAACATACATCCATGACTCGATAAGACCAAATTCCTGCAAATCATACTAAGGCTAGTCGAACCACCAATCGGGTTCGTCACAATCAATGGTCTATCGACTATCTCGGGTTCCAGTCCCAACCTATCTACCAGGTCACTAGATATGAAGGAACGGGAAGCCCCAGTATCAAACAAAACTCGAACTGGTATATCATAAATAGAAAGCATACCTTGAATAACAACATTCTTTCCTTTCTCCGCCGCAGTTGGGGCATTCGACGAAGAAGGAACAGCATCAATAGCATATGCTTTCACAATCTGCTTCTCCTTAAGAGGTTGCGGACACTTATCCTTCTGATGTCCCACTTGACCACAGTTGTAGCACTTCCTTTCCGCTGGCTTGGCCCGACATTCCTTAGCATAATGGCCCTTCTTCCCACAGCTGAAGCACTCAACATCATTCTTGCTCTTTTTCTGGCCACCTTTTGATTGGTCCTGCTTCCTCTTATTCTGAGAATTATTCTTGCCTCCACCGCCTGCTTGCGGCTTTGGCCCTTCTGCAGATGCAGCCTCAGTCTTTGACTTAGAGTAAAGGCTCTCTGACCTCAAAGCTTTCCCCACAATCGATTCAAAAGTCTCATCGATGTGGTTGATAATCCTCTCCCCCAAGTACCCATCAAAACCAGTAATGAACTTCTCATTCTTCTTTTCAGGAGTATCAATAAGAGACAGTCCATACTTCGACAAAGTGTCGAACTCAGCAATATAATCAGAAACTGCCCTTCCGTTCTGCTTAAGTTCCAAGAACCTCTTAAACAACACTGACTTCTGGGCAGCTGGGATAAACTTCTCACTAAAGCGAGCCTTGAACTGATCCCAAGTAACCTGATCCTCTAGAGTAGCTGTTCTAATGGCATTCCACCAATTCATCGCTCGCCCTTGCAGCTGACGAGACGCTAGCCTTCTCTTCATCGCATCCTCGAGACCCAAGTCATCAAAGATACGGTCACAGCTATCCATCCAATCTTGAACATCCGTGGTCGACTCCGTTCGGTGGAACGGCTTCCCACCAAGATTAGTGTAATCTTTGCACAACTTGGCGAAATCGACCCTAGGCGCCTGCACTACTAGGCCAACACCAACTCCGGGATTGGGAATTGCCCCTTGCACTTCTTTAAGCATGTCTCTCATGAGGTTAGTAAACATAGCCCTCATGTCGGCGGAATTTCCTTGGTTGGTCCCTCTACCAGCACCCCTCGTGTCTCGGCTCATCGTTAATCTGTAAAAAGGGAAACGATTAACGACCCCATAGTGGTGGTAGTGCAGTGCGACTTCATATTTATACTACTAATAGTATATATACATAGCTTTTGAAAACCAAAGTAATCACAAATACGCGCTCTCATATACATACTATCTCTCCCTGGTGTCTTTCCCTAGGTTAACTACGCAACCTAAAGCTCTGATACCAAGTGTGACGGCCCGCCCCGCACCAACCGACATCTACTCCAAAAGTGCGCTGTACACATGTCCAGTTAGCACAGAACGGGTCGCCAGAAGGGAAAAGGAAGAAGGAAATGAACATACAAAGAATCTGTAGAATGTCTCACAGCGCATAGAATAAAATATAATAATAACATACTTGACATAAAACAGGCGAGAGAGTGCATAAGCTGAAAATCAGAACTAAACATCATAGCAGCGGAAATTCAGAATACAGCTTATTACAACTTTCAAACTGTCTCAAATCAAAAGTAAGATAAATGAGGTACACTACTAATGCCCAAGTAGCGACCACCAACGACACAGGGAGAATGTGTATATATATATATCATACGTGGAAGCCTCCTGCCCGCCTCCGAATCGGCTACTCGCGCATCACCAGCTAACCTGTCTCTAATCTGCTCGTGTGAGCACCCAGAGTAATAAGAGGAGACATAAAACTCTGGGTCAGACATAAAGCCTGGTATGAGCGATAAGCATCTAAAGTGAACAATAACAGGTAGACTAAAACATACCTGAACCTGGACCTACAACCAAAGAGTTAGCACTACATACTGTACAACACTCTAAGGTATCATATCAAATAGTGTAAAGATACGGAGGTGGGTGGAGGTGTGCATGTCATAATGATGGCAAACAATCAAGCATAGCATCCATCCTCACATCTCTCACTCAGTGCGTAAAGCGTACGATATTCACCACTTCGATCACCCAACATTTCTTGCTACGATCACTTTGCCCCATGAAGTCATAAATGGCTTCACTGCACTGATAACGTAGCCACAAATCCTTTACTATGTCCACTTTGCCCCATGGAGTCACAAGAACCCCACTGCACTGGCTCATAGCCTTATCAATCCTTACTATGTCCACTTTGCCCCATGGTGTCACAAGAACCCCACTGCACTGGCTCATAGTCTTACTACGCATCACCTTGCCCCTTGGGTCATAATGACCCTACTGCACTGATAACGTAGTCTTGCTACCATCACCTTGCCCCTCAGGTCGTAATGACCCTACTGCACTGATAAGTAGCCCATCATTCCTTTTAGTGGTGAATCGAAGTTATGAACGTCGACAACTCCTTAGCACACGTCCCGCAGCAAAGTCCAACCATGAAGTGAGCTCATTGGTTCCCAACTGGTTCCGGGATCCTGAGCTCTAACTTCCCCTATTGGACTACCTTTGCATCTCGGGTTATTGGTCAATACTGGGTCGGGTCGGGTTCTTCCTCAAGTTATCGGTTCGGGTCGGTGTTCTTCATCCGTTCGGGTCGGGTCCCCCTTCTGGTGTGGTTCGGGTCGGCATTCCTCTGGGTTCGAGTCAGATGCTTCTCTTCGGGTCGGGTCGGATGCTTCCCTTCGGGTCGGGTCGGGTGTCCTTCTGGTTCGCGTTTTAGATCCCTCTTCATGCTCCCTTCATATGCTCCTATCCGATCCGCTTCCGTGCTCCTGCTCTGATTCGTCTTCGTGCTTCCGATCCGATCCGTCCTCCTCGATCTGATCCGTCTTCCTCTATCCGATCCGATCCCAGTTCAGCTAGCGTGGCCTTCCTTTTTGCCACTTTTCCCAAGTGTTGGGTTCCGATCGGATCGGATTCTTTGCTCAGTTCTACATATCCGATCCGAGCCCCCTTATCCGATCCGATCCGAACCCTGCACTGTTTTCTGAAATTGTTCCAGCAAGTGTTTACGCCATTCGACGACGTTTTCGACCATTCTAACTATTGGAATCAATCACAAAACATTTCATACAGTCATAGCAACATACATGATCAACCACAAACATCAAAACATCAATATGATAGGTTCAAATGGATCAAACATACCCAAAATCCCATATTTCCCCTTAAGCATGTTTAGGTGAAACTAATGATAGGATTAGCAAAACTTAACCAAATTAACCCAAATTCATATCAGAGGTCTAAAACATCATTTAGGAATTTATGAACATTTTTCCCGAATTTTATCATGCTTAAATTCGCTAATTAACACTAATCACCCCTAATTAGCCATAATTAGTGTAAAACTATGCAAATCACTCACCTTAGCTACAAATAAACTAAGATCTGAAATAATTCTCTGATTTGATGTGAATTTCAATGCCAAACAGCAGCTCCTATGTTGATTTGGTGAAGATCTTCCTTGATTAGGGGTTGCTAAGCCAAATCCTTGACCAAAAGATGTTTTGGAGGTGATTTAGAGGTTAGAGGCCATTTTTAGGGATCCTTGGTGATAAGTGGAGGCTAGAAAACTGAAATGGAATGATTCTCCATCTCATTTCAGCCCTCCCATAACCTTAATCCCGAAATGGGTTATGGGCCTACTCACTAATCACCCGATTTGGCCTGATTAAGCAGTTTTTCACCCTCCAAACCTTTTTTCAGCCATATCTCCCAAACAATAAGTCCGTTTGGCTAATGTAACCACTCTACGGAAAGGTAAACCATCAAACGAATCAAATGGAAGTGGTTTCAGGTCAAAATTCCTTTCCAATCAAAAGTTATGGCCAAAACAGTACCAACTAGGGGCAAAATGGTCATTTAAAAATCGACAAAAATCATGAACATGGGAAATGACTCTAATAGATGTTTCCCAAAGTTACATGACCATACGACTTCACATGGGAAAGAAATAAATATTCTACGATCCTATGATGTTTAGAATACGGGTCATTACAGTGGACCTTGGCAGATTGAATGCAATAGATAAAAAAATAAGCAACTTCTGCCTTGTGCATTTTGCATAGCAAGCTAATTAGTTATGCACATTGACCAATACTACACACTACCGACCAATTTGCACTTTGTTTTTAAAACCATCGACCAATCTACTTTATGTCCTTTTAGAAACACGTAAGGAGCGTAATAAATGTGCGGTGCCTGTTTTGCTCGTACAAAAGGGTCGAACTTGTGATAATGCTATGTGTGCTTTATTTCGATAAGATTATAATGGTTGTTCACATTAATTCCAGAACCTGAAGCATTGCTAAACTAATTGCATCTAAATAGCAACACTTCCTTTGTGGGTTATTAGTTAATTTTTCTGTACTCGGGATCGTCGCTACCTTTAACAAATACACATGTATTTTTAGTTAATTATTCAGTACCGTATTCTTTGGTGTTAAATTTATATCTACTGACGAAATATATTGGATATGCCTTGACCACTCTTTTTGGTCCCATCACAAGATGCTTCAACCCTTCGTAAGCAACACAATTTTTCGGCTGGTAAACGTAATTTGAAAACCAACCAGAAATTTCTTCACTAAGATCTCTGTTTGGATGTTCATGTTCATTAACACTGTATATATAAATATTGCATTAGATTCTACACACACATGCATTATAGAAATGAATAAAACACAAATTATTATTTCATATTACCTAACAAATGGTGCAACCTCAGCACAATTTAGAAGAATATAAGTGTGTACTACATAAAGATATCTATCGTCTAGCCATACATCTACACGTTTTGTAGAAGGCTGACCATGTTGTCTAAAAATAGATAACATTATTTAAGTAGACTCTTGTTCGTCGTCTTCGTCATTATGAGAAACACTTTCAAATGATATATTCACATGGTCATTGAAATAGTGAGAGAAAAAGAATGAAGCTTCTATTTCTATATAAGATTTACACATCAAACCTTCAACTTGTGTTTTTGTCTTACTTTTTTCTTCGAATGATTCAGATATCTACGCAAAATTAATCTAAATTAACTTCCTCTTTCAAATGAAATTAAATTAATAGGTAACATCTTGCATACTCCTCAAATGGATACTTCCATCCATATTAGATAGGACCCGGAAGTCGTGCTTCAGATGGGAGATGAACAGGTAAATTTTCCGTTACATTAAAAAAGCTAGTGGAAATATTTTCTCTACTTTGTAGAGCAATATCAGAATATCTACTTCATGTTTACGTAAACATTGCATTTTTAAAGTAATCGAACAAAGCTTTTTGTAAAACAACTAAGCTCCGTGACTACCTTCCAAACTTTTAATGGCAGTAGATCTTTTAATAGAATGAGCAATAAATTTTCAATTATTATGTGACAGTCGTGGCTTCTCATTACGCTTTATCTATAGTTTTTCAAGTCGACACATCTACAAAGATTTGATGAAATCCCATCGGGAAATCTTGACCCTTCCACCCATTTTAACACAACTTTAACTTGATTACTATCTAATTCGTAACATGCCTTCGGTTTTTTACTATCATTTGGTTTCATATGATGATCAGGACGTTTGTGTAATTTTTCTATATCATGTCTTGATTTCAAATCATCCTTAGTCTTTCCTTTGACGTTCAAAATTATGTTAAAGACATTATCAAATACATTTTTATCATTATATATCACATCAATATTATGATGAAGCAGAAGATGTTTTCAATACGACAACTCCCAAAATATACTCTATCTGCACCAATTATGAATGGTCGATTTTCCTACAATTTCTGTTTCCACTCTAGTTTCATATACCTTTGGGCAGTCCCTAACAAGTTCGTATGTGTCTTCACTCGATCTTATCATTGGTTGTGGTCTGGTTTCTACTCTATTAGCTAAAAAGCTTTTCTTGTTTGCTCTAAAGGGATTACATGGAGAGAAAAAATCAGTGATAGTCAAACCATGAAATTTTCTTACCATTCGGTAAAGAAAACTCCCGCGTTTCTTCCATGCAATATGGACATGCTAGGCAACTATTAGACCAAAAACTGGTTCTAACACCCAATTGAATGACGATTCTAAGAAAAATGAAACAAAATACAATGAGAACACAAGATTTATAGTGGTTTGGCGTTAACGAGCCTACGTTCACTTTATACTTGTTTGATTAATGAATTGAATACAAGTACAATGATGATATCCACTCAATCTCATAAGTACCATCGATAATTTCTCTCAATTTCCTTGAAATAGACTCAAAGATTCTAAGTACAATTTTAAATAATAGAAGAGATTCGTTGGTGACGGAGTAGGAGTGGATAAATGGCCAAAAAGATCCTTAAAAATGGTCCTTATGGTGTATTTAAATGTAGAAATTCCATTCGATTCGGGTGCCACATGGGGTCCACCCCATGAACTTCGGATTTGGGAGCTCTGAGATGATGAAAACGCATCAATAACGTAGGAGAGTGGGTTGAAACCATCTTCTTTTGTGCCATCGTGGTATAACCACTTCATAGCATGAAGATCGGTTCGGATCGGTGGAAAATACGTGGTTCGGATGAGTGGAAAATATGTGGTTCGGATCGGTGCTCTTGGGTCGAACCGATCCGGGGTTTGGATTCTGGAGTTGGCCTATTAGCTCATGCGCATAGAAAATGAGGTTCGGTTAGGGATGTCCAATCCGATCCGGTGGTTTGCCTATCATATCTTTCTGTCCGTGAGTGCATCCATCAATTAACTCCATGGCTTTGCATAGCCTGATCACAAAGTAGGCAAACATTTTGACCCCTCGAAGTATGTTTTCATGGGAGATGAAATGTACTTCGAAATAGCCAACTTGTTTGCTCCTGAATCAGCGTCAATCAGCAGTCGTGTCTTTTGGTTGAGTCGTGATGCTTTATGAAGTCGCATCTCTTGACATATGCAAGGCTTATAAATACATCATGGGAGTACAAATTACTTATGTTGTTTCTAGTAACCTCAGGATTCTAAGCATTTCTTTCAGGTATTCTTTTAGGACTTTAATATTTTCTTTCCAATTCCCTCATTATTATTTCAGGTGTTAAGTCATGTTGCTGGACTAAGGACCGCAATTTAGTGTGGATCGAGTTAGCTTATCTCACTTTGTACCCAGTCCATTTCGTCATTTCTAGGTAAAAAGGCTTTTAATTTGCCCATTCTTCTTTCTACGCTGGTCGGGTTGGATTGTCAAATCCATGAGAAGACGAATGGTCCTTCCTTCTGCATATAAATTCACGCACCTTTATTTCTCATTCCTCGTTTCTCACTACCGTCTCTCCTAATTTTATTGCAAACCCTAACTTACGTAAATCCAAGAATCCTTCTAATTCTTCAAAATAAACTTATAGGTGGGGTTTTAATTCTCGTTTTACTCAGTTTTTATCAAGCTATTCCCGAAATTGAATTCGTTTTAGATAATTTTATTCACTTCGACATCAATTTTGATGTCGGCGTCTTCTGGTTCACCACCACCGTCGATAGTGACTTCGTTGTTTTCTCGAGGCGGTGGTGAAGATGATCTAAGCACGAGAATAAGGAGCGTTAATTCATGAGTGCGTTGCTAAAAATGGATGAAGAAAAAATGAGGGGTTCGTAGTTTTGAGTGAAGTAAGAAGGAGGAGGAAATTGTCAAGCCTAAAAGAACGAAAGTGGACCGGGCTGGATTGGATGAGACTGGAACAATTTCATACGTATTGTTAGGGGAGTGATTGAGTAAGAACAAGTGGGACCGGTTCGAATTAGAAGGCCTAAAGCAGGAGTGGACTTTCAAAGTATTAAAGTGGAGGAGTTAGGCTTGAAACCATTGGGTCGGTTTGGCTCGGTGTTCACTGACCCAAGTAAGTAAAACTTCACAAGACCCGATCTAAACCGCTCTTACTCCTCTTCATGTTCCAAACCAACCCGACAAGTTTGTACAACCATTTCTATTCTGATATAATAACTGCCCACAAACTTCCGAACCAAACCGTTATCCCAAGCCTGGACATTTGACCCAACCCGAAAGCATTTAATATAAAGCATATACATATTCTAAACTCCAACATTCAAACTTGGTAAAAATTAGCGCCTTAGCAAAGTAAAAACTCTATGTACCATTTTGCGAAAACCAAGTATAACTTGTAAACTTACGGACATTTAGGATATAGCCACTATAATTGGACATTCTCGGACTGAATGAACAAATTACTGTTAACTTTTCTTTATACCGCATTCCATTCTGCTTGCTTTTATATTTTCTAACTTCAGTACTGTACACATCAGCATAGATTAGCACACACACATGGGGTATGGGCAACTACACTCTAATTTATGTTATCTCTTGGATAGTATAGCAATCATGACCGGAAGACGTTCAACCAGATTAGCACAGAGAAAAGTGAATGTAGGGCCATTTAAAAATCCCAACCCCGAGGATGTACCCTCTGGCCTCTACTTTAGACTCAGCATTGGATAGTGCCGGCTCGGATTATGAAATAGAAATTCACGAAAGTGGAGAATCATCTAGAAGTGAAGTTTCCATTGATGAGGAAGAGGAAGGAGGTGTAAGAGACAAAGACAATCGTGCTCCCAACGAATTTGATAATTCCACTATCTTAGGAGCACCTTTAGACTCGGTTGAATCGACGATCGATGATCCCAAGCTTACACAGATATGTTTAAAACACGGAATCCTCTGGAAAGATACCAAAGCGGTTACTAAAACAGACATGCCTCATAATCCTCCCAAAGGATACATGGCGATTAGTCGGTTGATGTGTGTTGTGGGGGCCATCCCTCCGTTTCCACCATTCGTTGTCGATTTTTTAAGACGAATGCAAATTTCCCCCATGCAACTTCACCCAAACGCCTACACCTATTGTATACATTGTATATCACTTATAGGGAAGTTTTGGGAATAGAACTCACTTTCGAAGACGTATGCTTCTTCTACAATTCCAAACGCTGAACAAAAGAGACACTGTCTTTCGTGTACTTTGAGTCTGTACCAAAAAAAAGATTACCGACGAGCCGTTTAGCAGTAAAGTAGGTGATGTAAAGCCTGAATGGTTTTATATCAAACAACAACTGTGATGCACTAGGCGATGGATTAAATCAAGTAAGCTTCATACTTCGACATTTTCACTTTAATGGCAACCGTATATATGTTGACTTATCTCATTTTTACTGCAGTTGCCAATCCAAAAAAGGAGGTGCACCAAGTGTACTTGGATCGTCTGAGCTGCTTGCTTTATGGTGATCAAAAATTCCTAACTGTCAGAGAGTGTCTAATAGATTACTATCTTCATCGCCATCGCCTACTTGCTATGACTCGTAACATAGGCCATGAGTAAGGTCCTTACATGTATGTTCCCCCAGTTGAGGAGCCCTCTGAAACTTTAATTGGGAAAGGAGAAAGTTTGAAGGGTTACGAACTTGTAGGATCCAACCAAGAACTGTAATTAGGAAGTGAGGGGATGACCAGGGGCGAAGACCCAACTGCACTCTGAAAGAGCCCTTCTCGTATGCTATTTCAAGACGATGTATTAGTGAATATACCTACTATGGATAGGCATAAACATGTTACTCCTGAGGATGCTGCCACCCCCGGAAAAGGTAATTCCCCAAAGTCATCACCATTAACCAAGTCTGAAGTTGTTGACTCTTTCATAGATGACTCCATATATCAGGGTTTAGAGAAGCTTCCTCTGCCTGATGTTATTTCCATTTCACAAGATTTTGGAACTGAATCTTTCATTCCCACTTCTGAGGAAGATGTTACTCCTGTGAAGGTCGGAGAGACTACACAAATAGTCCTAGCTCTAGGCTCCGATCTGTTGGGGGATCACCAAGGATACGCACAACACACTTGCACTGCACATCACAACAATCGTGTATCATATTAATCTTGATCCTAATATTTGCTTGTATTGTTTTGTAGGATAAATGATGCGCTATAGCCACCCTCTCAGAAATTTTCGTTCAAGAATGCGTAGATTTGACTATGAAATGGAACATGATCGGGATGATAGTCGCGGGAGAGATAGTAAGAGACACTATGTGTTAGCCTACTTTGTGGTTAGGCTACACAAAACTAGAGAGTTAGTCGATGGAGGTGTACAAGAGAAGGATGCACAAAAGGAATCCAGATCGGGTCGGTCCCCTCGAACCGAGCCCCTTTCTCTCTGCTACGCACAAGTCGAGGAGGTCAATTCCAGGCAACACGGTTGGATCGGTTCGGTATACAAATGTCCGATCCGAACCCTCTTTTTGCTCCACCGACCCAAACCAAAGAATCGAGGCTGTAGTAGTCATATCCCATGTCCCTGCAAGTTTGGAGCAGTTACATCCCACCATCTCATGTTTTCTAGTGTGTTGCCATCATCTCAAGACTTCCAATCTGGAAACGTGCGGGATGGACCCCACGTGGCACTGAACCGGATCGGTTTTCTACCGCTAAATACCCCCACAAAGCACCATTTTAAGGGGTCTTTGGCAAATTAAGTACTGGAACTTCTAGTTTAGCAAATTGCTCTGCATTATTCAAATTATATCCAAACTTTTGGAGTATAATTCCATAAATTGAATCGTCAATCAAAGAAGTAAGTGGACGTAGGCTCTTTAACGTTGAATCACTATAAATTTGGTGTTTTCATTGCTTTTCTTTCTATTTTATTCAAAATTACTATTCAATTGGGTGTTAGAACCACTTTTTTAGTTTAACATTTTGGTGCTTTCGCTGAGAAACGTTGAATTCTCCTCATTTTGGACTATCGTTCTATTACTTCGATTTTCAAATCCGAAGAAGCTAGTCCATTTTTTGATATCTTTGAAGCTTTCTTTGGTTAAATTTCAAAAGAATTGGATTTCATGACTAAAGGAAAAGAACCGCAAGTTGCTCGGGAAAACGAGATGGGAGAAGATCAACAAATCATGGTTGTCACCAGATGGAAGGGACAAAGTTCAAGACCGAACCGGTCCGGGAGGGCATCACCAATCCGACCCGAGGATGATGGTCCGAATTAAGCTGAGAATGAAAACCCGAACCGAACCGGAACCGTGGACATTTCTGGTAACTCCCCTCTGATTCGAACCGGAAGTGCAGCTATGACTCGATCCGAACCGAATGTGGAAGAGGCTGGTACTTCTACTTGAGCTCCTACAGATGCTCCAATGTCAGCCGCAACAACTAGTAATTAGCCTGATCCCTCTGCGCCTGTAACACACATGGAATTCTCGCGCTTACTCGATATGCTAGACAGTACCAGGGATTCATTAGAGGCCCATAAACGTGATAACGTTCTTATGCGAGAAAACATGAAAGCTATGAGTAAGGAGATAAGTGAACTTCATAGACGAAGAACATCCTCTACAACTCATCGTCTCGCTGCGGATCATTCATTCTCTTCGAACAAAGAACGTTCATGTTAGAGGAGGCCATATGAAAGGCCTGAAAATCTTGATCAGTTGACATTTGGCTCACTGGGATCTCGCGAGGATGCGTCCCATGTCCTCGGATCTAATGACCCTAGCCTGGAAGAACCAATGTTATTGCCGATGCGAGGATCCCACGTACTTCCCTGAGATCCTGACATCACTAATCCTACTCAAGGACAACTTCTTCAGCCCACTCATCTTGTGAATAACTGGGATCGTAGAGGGCAAGGGAGTTCAGCTGCAGCCCAGAAGCAAAGAACGTTGCCCAATATAGGAACTGGGCATGTTAGAAGAAATAGGAGTGCGGATCCTGAACCAACTTTAACCAATACTGAGGTAAAGGCGATGGTGCGCCGGGTCATGGCTGATAATCGGCACTACACCAATGGGGACTGGGGTATTGAACGTAGCCACACCCCATTCACCGATGACATCTTGAATTTCCAGTTTCCCCAATGATATAATCTGCCGCAAATGGATCGATGTGTAGGAAGAACTAATCCAGGATAACATTTGATGACATATGCATGGTATATGAATGCTACAGCAGCACCTGAAGTAGTGAAATGTAAAGCTTTTCCGAAATATCTAAAAGATGTAGCATTGATGTGGTTCACTCGACTCCCTCCCCGACCGGTATTGAGCTTTAAAGAACTAAGTGAATGTTTTATGAACCAGTTCCGACTCCATGCCCAGAATTTTAAAAGCGCCATTGAACTGTCCAAAATCAAGCAGGCTTCTGGTGAATCTTTGAAGTCTTATTTAAACCACTTTAACCTAGTAGTTACCAAAGTAAGCGACCCACATGAGCCAACCATTCTAATGGCGTTAATAGATGGGATCGATCCAGACACAAAGTTCAGAGGGTATCTGGTTGGAAAAGTGCCATTGATAAGGGAATCTTCTTTGAAAAAGCCAATATCCGCCTGAGGTGGGAGGAAATATACGCCAATCGAAAAAGAAAATTTGATGGAGCTTACAGAGAAGACATCCAAAGTAATGTCGTTGTGAAACAGTATGGGGACAATACGGGGAAAGTCGAGGTGAACGTCGGTAACAAAATTGGAGTAAATAACAATCGGGATGGATACGGTGGTAAAAGGAACAGGAATCAGGGGAATAACTCTGGAAAAAGGCCTTAATTTCAAACTTTTGAAAATTACAGACCGTTGAGTGACACTTTAGAGAATATTTACTTGGATACTTATAACGTCTTACAGTACAAGAAACCTCTGCCCAGGGACTCTACTGAGAAGGAGCTTGCGACTAGGAAATTCTCTTTGTTTCATGGAACTCATGGACACTCTACTAATGAGTGTCATCATCTAAGAGTCATTATCAAAAATTGCTTCGGGAAGGAAAATTGGATGAGTACAAGGTTGCCCCAAGAGACAGGGGCAAGGAGGACAAGCCCCAAATCAAAATCAGTCTACCTCCAAACCCACTACCCAATAGAAGGGGAAGAATATTGTCATCAATACCATAGTTAGGGGATCGCATCCAGCTGGGTCCAGTAACAGGACAATGGAACATTATGTTAATGCAGCCAAACATCCTGAAATAGGGGAATGTAGTAACCTTGTAGAAACCGCACCAATAAAACAGCGAAAGACAACAACTGATGGCATTGTCTTCCGAGATAAAAAGAGTGTTGGAGTTGAAGCACCGAGCACCGATCCATTGGTAATAACTACCATTCTCGGACCTGCAATAGTCAAGAAAGTCCTTGTGGATAATGGGAGTTCTATTAACATCTTGTTTAAGAAGGCTTTTGACCAAATGAAATTGGAGATCAAGGACTTAAAGCCATGTGAGGGGTGGATTCGTGGCTTTAATGGAACCTCAAACACCCCGATTGGAGTGATAGACTTACCCGTAGAATTAGGTGAGGGAAAGCATAGAAGAGTGAGGATTCTCCAACTCGTCATCATGGACATTGACTCACCCTACAACTCTTTCCTAGGACGAACAACACTTTTGGAATTCAGAGTTTGCATCACTCCCTGGTGCCTGCTAATGAAATTCCCCATGGAGGCCGGGGTGGGAATGGTTCGTGGCGACCAAGTTACTGGTAGAGCCTACTATATGGCAGAGTTGAAGATGTTACGTAACGGAAAAAGCTTAGAGCCTAAGAATGCTTCCTCTCCTCCCAAGGAAAATACATCATAGCAACGAAAGAAAATACCACCGAGGGAATCGCCGGACGATCAACCTGAAGATATCGACACTAGAGAAGACGAGGAGCCAGGAAGGCGACACCAAACGAGGCAATTATTGATACTCAATTGATAACGATGACCCCACAAAGGTCTTGAAGATTGGATCTCATTTGGATTCTTTCCAGATGAAAGAATTAATTGATTTTTTGAAAGCAAACCTTGATGTGTTTGCTTGAACCCATGCAGACATGTGTGGAATTTCTCCGTCGATCATGAGCCATTCACTAAGCCTAAACTCAACGCATCCCCCGGTGAAGCAAAAAAGGCGTATGTTGGGCCTAGAGAGGTCAGCAGCCTTGAAGGAAGAAGTGGAGAAGTTAAGGAATAAGGGATTCATCAGAGACTCAACATATCCCGACTGGATATCAAATCTTGTCCTGGTTAAGAAGTCAAATAGGAAGTGGTGAACCTGCATCAACTTTTCTGATCTCAACAAAGCTTGCCCAGAGGACAATGTTCCACTCCCCAGTATTGATCAATTGGTAGACTCAATGGCGGGGCACAAGCTTCTCTCCTTCATGGACGCATATTTAGGGCACAAACAGATCCCCATGCATATACCAGATCAGGAACACACTAGTTTTATTACGAACTTAGGGTTGTACTATTACGTGGTGATGCCATTCGGACTAAAGAATGCCGGAGCCACGTACCAACATTTGGTGAACTGAATGTTTTACAATCAGATCAGGAAAACAATGGAAGTTAATGTTGATGACATGCTTATGAAGTCTAGGCCATCCTCCAATCACACAAAAGACCTGGCAGAGATGTTCGACATTCTACAGCAGTATGGGATGAAATTGAACCCTCTGAAATGTTCGTCCGGGGTTGCATCAGGAAAATTCCTCGGTTCGTAGTCAGTTCTCGGGGGATTGAGCTTAATCCGGCCAGATTGCAGCAATCTGGAACATAGAGGAGGCACAAAAGATTAGGGATGTTCAGAGTTTGACCAGAAAAGTTGTGGTTTTAAGCAAATTCATTTCTAATGCTACAAAAAATGTGTTTCTTTCTTTGATTTAATTAAGTGAGGGAAGCGAAACTTCGAATGGACCCCTGATTATGTAGAGGCCTTTCAAAACTTGTTGGATCTGCTAGAGAAACTCCCAATTCAGTCTAAACCGGTGGACCATGAGGACCTATTTATATATTTAGCAGTGTCATTTCATGCCATCAGCTTTGCTCTGGTATGCGAGGAGGACAATATTCAGAAGTCAGTGTATTTTGTAAGCAAGAAGTTAGTGGAAGTAGAGTGCAATTACCCCAGGATATAAAAAATTGCTTATAGCCTACTGATTACATCCCGAAAACTCTATTATTATTTTCAGGCTCATCCAATTATTTTATATACTAATCAGCCGCTCCGATAGGTCGTACAACGACCAGAGGCATCTGGGAGATTGCTTAAATGGAACATCGAGTTGAGCCATGTCGATTTAAATTTCCAGCCTAGGAAATCGATAAGGGGGCAAGCTTTAGCCGATTTCATCGCTGAATTCACAATCCCCGAGAGAATGTATTAGATGATAAGGCTAACCCCTCGGAGCAGAGTTTAGAACTTAACCCTTGGAAACTATATATAGATGGGGCTAAGAATGATCGAAGATCCAGTGCCGTAGTCATTTTAACGACTCCTGAAGGACGATCTATTTACTTTGCTTTGTGATTGGAATTCTCTACCACCAATAATGATTCCGAATACGAGGCCCTGATTCCCGGGCTAAAACTCGCTAAGGAATTGGGGTGACCACGCTAAACATTTTCTATGATTCCAAAATAGTTGTTTTCCAGGTCCGAAAGGAATTCCAGGCTAGGTGACCTCGACTTGTTACTTACCTTGAAAAAGTAGAGGATTCGTTGGATAACCTGGAGCATTACAACATAACTCACATCCCGCGGATAGAGAATCAGAAAGCGGAAAGGCTAGCTAAATTAGCTATCTCTGACAATCCAGAAGAGACAAAGATGGTTCCAATAGAGGTACCGAAGTCTCCGAGCTTTGATCAAATGGAAGTCTGCCCAGTACTGGAAGCTGAGCTGGAAAGGGAGTCATGGATGACACCAATTAAGAACTTGCTTAAAAGAGGAACACTCCTAGCGAAAAAAGAGCGAGAGACAAGCTATGATTAGTAAAGCCGCAAGATATGTCTTACATGACAAAATTCTTTACCGCCAGGGATTTTCTATGCCCTTGCTCCAGTGTGTAGCACATGACGACATCAAACATGTACTAAGAGAAGTACATGAAGGTGAATGTGGAGACCACATCGGGGGCCAAACACTGGCAAAGAAAGTATTACGGTATGGCTATTTCTGGCCTATAGTAAATAAAGACATAGCTGATTATTCGCGATGCTGCGATAAGTGCTAGTAATTTGCATAGGTTCCTAGGGCGTCTCCGAGTAACCTTAAATCAATGGTGAGCCCATGGCCATTCGTTATGTAGGGGTATAAACATCATTCGAACTCTGCCAATCACTAAAGGAAGAGCTAAATATGCAATCATGACCGTGGATTATTTCACAAAATGGGCAGAAGTCGAACCATTAACTACGATCATGACAAAGTGGGTGATAAACTTTGTGGTCAGGAATATCATATGTCGATTTGGAATACCAAAAACCATTATAACTGACAATGGAACCTAATTTGATAGCACATAATTCAGAAATTTCTGCCAGAAGTATAAAATTGACAAAAGATACACTGCAGTAGCTCACCCGTAATCAAAGCAATAAAAAAACTGTTAAGTCCATCCTTAAAAAATGATTGGAACAGGCAAAGGCCATGTGGGTCGACGAATTACCATTGGTATTATGGGCTTATCGAACGACTTACCAAACGGCAACAGGTCAAACTCCTTTTTCACTTTCTTTTGGATCATAAGCGGTCATTCCGGTGGAGTTGAAAGTTCCCTCTCATAGGGCGATGTATTATGATCCGATGACTAAAAAAGAACTTCTCCTTGAATCCCTGGATATGGTCGAAGAGAAGAGAGACGAAGTGGACTTGCGTGCCTCGAGGCACAGGCGCCAAGTGGCACATTACTATGATAGGAAAGTTCGTCCTTGGAACTTTGTACCTAGAGACTTAGTATCGAAGTGTGTCTTTCCACCCCCAGTCCATCTGGGTCCAAAGTGGGAAGGACCATATACCATCCAGCGGAAACTTGATACAGGAGCTTTCAAGTTAACGACTATAGATGGCGAAGAGATTCTCAGAGCTTGGAATGCCCAACACTTGCGGAAGTACTTGACTTAGATCTTTATTGTTTTCTTTTGTTTTATGAACCATGTAAAAAGGCAAGATTTGCCCAGAAAAGTTTGGTTGACATAAACAAAAGGTTATGAAGTGGACGTAGGCCACGACTTGGCCGAACCACTAAAAAAATATTGTGTGTGATTTACTTTTCCTACATGAATATCTTTACACACTGCGATTATTGTGATCTGAGTATGAAATATTAGATTTGACTTAAAAAAACCCGGTGTAACTCTACCTTAAGAAGTTATATGTGGAAAGAAATTGGGGTAAACGAAATAACCGTTTGCATAACAAGATGGAAACGACGGGAAGACGACGTCCTAAAATCTAACTCTCATGATTCGAGAGAGAGCATAAAGGATGGGTAAACGACATCCCTATGGCGTGAAGTAGCACCACAACAGAAGACCGCCTTGAATTCACTCTAACCTGACTGTATGACAGGAGAGTATAAAGGTGCTAAGAATAAGTACCAACGAAAAAGAACCTTGGCCCCACTGAAAGGCTGGGGGCAATATAATGTCGAACCTAATTAATCTCGAACAAGCCCTAGCCAGGCACTTTATCCAAGATTGAATGGGGGCATACACACTACACTTCCCTGTTGTTAATCGTTTAGCTTAATAATGATGTTGTGACATTACACGTATTGTTATTTACTGAGAACCCAGGAAGGTCTGTTTGCTTTGTTTGGTTTATTATATAACTTACTATTTGTTGCTTATGTTTGCATTTGATCAAAATGAATGACAAACATGCAAATTTACCACGTCATAGAAAAATAAACTACTTTATTTACGTAGATGCTGGCTTATACAACGAAACTAATCAAAATATGTGAGGGCCGCGCTCGCCATAACAACAATAGGCCAATGGAAAATTAAAACAAAAGGCGAAAGCGACTTTCATTTGGGCTTTGGGGGCAGACTTAGCTTTCTTTGCATCCTTGAGCTTATCCCTTTCCTCTTTTTCACCTTCGAAAAAGATACACTTTGGCTTCTTATTCCCCGAAACCAGAGTGTTGGGATCAGTAGAAGATTTTGGAGCAAGCTCTTCCATGATCGACCGGGTTGAAAGCTTGACAACTAATTTTGAACCAAGAGGGATTGTCGCAAGGGGTTTAAGATTTTCGAGGTCTTCCTTCTCAACTTTGGGTTTTAAAAAACATATATTGCTTTGCCTTCATATCATCCAAAGTCATGTTATTGGCTTCCCCCGAATCTCCAGTCACTGCTATGTCGTCATCCTCCTCGTTCCCATCACCACCGTCATCTTCTTTCAGAACATCTATCATATCCCCATCTTTGGGAATATCAGCGCTAGAGGGCATGAGAGCATTGTCCGTGACTTCTTCCTCTTTGTCCTCGATCTCCTCTGCAGATTTAGAGCCAACGGGTTCATCCTTTTCCTCCTGAGCCTCCTCGGAAAAATTTGCATCGATGATTCCTCCTTGTCGTTCATCGGTCTTTTTAGTGGGCTCTAAACCTATAGGATGAGTAATGACAGTTATTAGCTCAGGAGAAAGAGCGGATTCTTTGATTGTTTGTCCAATGATATAATGAAAAGTTGAGATAGCTTTGACAAACTGAGGTGAAAAGGTTGAAATAGCTTCAGACGATTCTTCAACATGAGCGACAGGAGTCTCTGGTATCGTTTCTGCAATAGGAGACAAGAAAGATGCCTTGGGAATTCCCGGATTCTCTGGGTCGTATCCCTCCACCTCAGTGACCTCGGGGGCAGCAGAAGAAGAACCGGCATCGATAGTTTCTTTCCCCTTAGCCTAACGCTTCTCCTCTTCCATAGCAGTAGCAATAAGCTTATGCCCTTCAGCCAAGCGTACTGACTCTTCACCTTTCAGATATTTATCCTTAAGTTTCACTTCGTCAATGGAGTCCACCTTAAGATCTTTTTTCTCCCATTCAACAATTTGATCCCACACGTTGACCAAAGTTGTTGGGTAGTCCTCAATCCAAGCAATGTCCCGATAACGTATCACTTGGGCAAAAAATTGTACCATAAGCTCACCATAACCATCCAGTTCCTTTTGAGTAGCAGAAAGCTGTGCCTGGGAATCCTCGGTAGATTTATTGGCAATACTTGCATTCCCTTCAGCTAGGACTGCCCTCGATTCGACTTCCATCAGCTTGGCTTCTAACTCGGCGTTTCCTTCGCCAACTCGACTTTCTCTTACTCAAGAATGGAACAAGCTAATTTTGCCTTAGCACATTCAAACTCAGCACCCTCGTCTTTCTTTTTCAAATCTAAACATTCCTGGTTGTGAGATTCCAGTAAGTGTGATAACGCTTTTGTAGCTCCTTGTGTTGTTTTATTTATTTATCAGCATTTCGCAAAGCAAGAACAAATTGAGCCTGTGCGTCCTCCACTTCCTTCTCTATATCTTTCTAAATGGTTTCATAATACTCGGCCATTTCCTTAATGTTATCTATATCAGTGATCAAGTCCCAAATGATCTTGGAGAGATTGCGCGAATACTTATACATCTCCTTATACTACTTGTTTATTAAATCTGTTTTTTCTTTAACATCATTTGCCCATTTCAAAGGCATCGTCTCGAGAGAGGGAACAAATTGCGTATAGTCGAAGTAATGATCTAGGAATTGTTTCTTCAAAAATGCTAATTTCTCTTTATTCTCAAAATCGAGTGACACGGGCTTGGCTACCAACAATTCAACATTTCGTCGTTTAGCAGGTACAGTCGATGTCTTTCCTTTATCTTGACCTTTCTCAGAAACTTTATGTTTGTTTTGTGGATCAACAGGCTCCAACAGTGGCTTCTCTTGAGGATGCTTCTCTTTAGGGGGAGTCGAAACTTTGGAGCATGGTTACCTCCTTCGCGACGGTCCTGATGACTCTTATGCTTGTCAAGATCTGACCGACAGGGAGAATGGGAGCGTGAAGAATAAGGGCGGCTAGAATCATAATGTCTCCGGTCATCCCTACCACGGTTTTCATGCTGATCATGTTCGGTATCAGAGTCAAACCTTGGCATACTTGAGCATATTTCCCTGATATCGTAGCATTGACGTGTTGTTTGTCCTGCAAAACGATATAAGTACACATTAAAATCAAGATTGGTATAGAGCACAAGTGTTGTGACATGCGGTGCAAGTGTAGTGCATATATCTAAAGTGATTCCCCCCTAACAGACCAGAGCCTGGAGTTAGGCCTATATGCACAGTTTCCCTATCTTTCACGGGGGTAATGTCTTCCTCAGAGGTGAGAGAGAGAGAGGATCTTTGCCAAAGTCTCCAGAAGAGTAGATAGTGTCGGGTAGGTGAAGTTCTCCAAAACCCATATATATAGAATCATTCATGTAACAATCATCGCCTTAGGACGTGATTAATGGTAGCTCTCTTGGGGAAGTCAGTTTTTCAGGAGTAGCCGCATCCTCATTAGTGATGTATTTATCCATATCTTTGGCAGTTAAGTTGGCTAATATATCACCTTCGGTCGAAGTGGGAGGACTCTTTTCAGGCACGGTTGGATCTTTCGAGCTCTCTCCCTTCTCAGGTAAATTTTCTATTAGGCCCTCGACTTGGGGTATATATACATAGGGACCTTCCCCATGGCCTATACTAGGAGTGATAGCAACTAAGAGATGGCAGTGAAGATACTCGTGCACTAGACAGTCTCTGATAGTCAGGAATTTTTTTATCACCATTGAGAAATTGGTTCAAGCGATCTAAATACACCTAATGTACCTCCTATTTCTGGTTAGGGACTGCAAGTGAAAGTGAACGATAGTCAATACATTTACAGTAGTAATTGAAGTTAGAGATCGAAGCCTAAAACTTTTACTTGATTTAAGCAATCTCCCAGCACATCCTGGCCACTACTTGATATAGAACCATTCGAGTCTCGGATCACCAACTTTGCTGTCGAATGGTATGCTAATGATCTTCCTCTTTGATACCGATTCAAAATATACAAAAGATGGAGTCTCTTATGTTCAACGTTTGAAATTATAGAAGAAGCGGACATCTTCGAAGGTAAGCTCTACAGCCAGAATTTCCCTATAAGCAATATATAAGGTGTACAGATAAGCGTAGGAGTTGTGTTGGAGCTGCATTGGAGTGATTCGCATTCGTCTTAGAAAATCGACGATAAATGGTGGAAACGGAGGTATCGCCCCAACAATGCATATTATCCTGCTAATCACCATATACCCTTTGGGCGGATTATGAGGTCGGTCTGTTTTAGCGGGTAACTCATTGTCTCTTCGGAGAATTCCATGTTTTAAGCATATTCATGTGAGTTTGGCATCGTCAATTGTCGATTCAACGGAGTCACCAGGCGACTCTAAGACAGTAACATTCTCAAACTCGTCGGGAGCACGACTATCTCCTACTCCTCCTTTCTCTTCTTTATCCATAGAGACATCACCTCCGGATGATTCTCCACTTTCATGAATTTCCATTTTGTAGTCCGGGCCCTTACTATCCCATTCTGGATCTGAAGTGGAAGGTATGTCTTCGATGATAAGATTTTCAGATGATCCTGTGGCTTCTTTTCTCTCTGCTAGCCCGGTTGAACCGTCTTATAGCCATGATCGCCATACTGTCCAAGAGATATCAGAATTAGAGTATAGTTGCCTGTGCCCCCATGTGTGTGTGTGTGTTAAACTATGAAAATGTGTACAACTGAAATCAGAGAATATAAAATTAGCAGAGAACAAAGTGATATGGAAAGTGGCCATGTGTTCATTAAAGTTCAAACGATCAAGTTATGAAGGCTTTATCCGAACTGAGCCCCTTTCTCTTTGCCATGCACAAGCCAAGGAGGTCAATTCTAGGCAACCCGGTCAGATCGGTTCAGCATACAAATGTCCGATCCGAACCCTCTTTTTTGATCCATCGACCCGAATCAAAGAATCGAGGCTGAAGTAGTCATATCCCACGTCCCTGCAAGTTCAGAGTGGTTACATCCCACCATCTCATGTTTTCTGGTGTGTTGTCATCATCTCAAGACTTCCAATCCCGAACGTGCGGAATGGACCCCACATGGCACCTAACTGGATCGGTTTTCTACCTATAAATACCCCCACAAAGTACCATTTTAAGTGATTTTCGGCAAATTAAGTACTGGAACTTCTAGTTTAGCTAATTGCACTGCATTGTTCAGATTATATCCAAACTTTGGAGTATAATTCCATAAATTGAAGAGAGATTATCAATTGTATAAGGGAGATTGAGAGGAAATTACCATTGTATTTTTATTTGAATCGTCAATCAAAGAAGTAGTAAGTGGACGTAGGCTCTTTAACGCCAAACCACTATAATTTGGTGTTCTCATTGCTTTTTTTTCTTCTATTTTATTCAAAATTATTATTCAGTTGGGTGCTAGAACCACTTTTTGGTCTAACAATATGATTCTGGTCATCCTTATTCTTCACTCTCCCATTCTCCCCATTGCTCAAATCCTGACAAGTATAGGAGCCATTAGGACCGTCGTGAAGGAGATAAAGCACAACCCAATGTTCTGACTCTTCCAAAGGAAAAACATCATCAAGAAAGGATACTACCAAAACATCCCGACTCATAGGACAAAACTAAAATTGCTGAGAAAGAGCTAGAGAAAGGTAAAATGGATCTTGTATCTACTAAGCGATGAGAAGTCGACCTATCAATAGCGAAGCCTGTGACTCTTAACTTTGAGAATAAAGCAAAATTAAAAGCTCTAAAAAAACAATTTTCGGATCATCACTTTGATAATATGCTCATTGTTCCCGCCCTTGAGCTGGTGCCTTCGAAGTAGGCGGATGATGTTAAGGCTAAAATACACTTAGAATATAAGCAATATAAAGATATGTTCAAGTACTTGTGCAATCTTTCCAAGATCATTCGAGACTTAATCAGGGATGTAAAAAATATGAAGAAAATGGCCGAGTATGATGTAGCATCTTGAAAGAGACAGAAAAAGAAGTGGAGGACGCATAAGTTCAACTTGCACTTGCTCTGTGAAATGCTGACAATTACAAGAAACAACACGAGGAGCTACAAAAGCGTTATCATACTGAATTGGAATCTCATAGCCAGGAACGCTTAGATTTTAAGAAACAAGCTGAGGATGCTAAATCATAAAGTGCCAAGGAAAAGTCATCTTATGCTTGTCTCGAGCAAGAGAAGGCAGAGTTAGCGAAGAAAAATGCTGAGATAGAAGCCAAGCTAATGGAAATCGAATTGAGGGTAGTCCTAGCCAAGGGAATGCAAGCATTGCTATTGATCTACCAAGGATGCCAATGCACAACTTTCTGTAGCCCAAAAAAAATTGGACGATTATAATGAGCTTACGATACAGTTTTTTGCTCAAGTGATCTGTTATTGGGGCATCTCTTGGATCAAGGACTACCCAACAACTTTGGTTTATGTGTGGGATCAAGTTGTTGAATGGGAGAAGAGAGAGCTCAAGGTGGACTCCATTTATGAAGGGGAACTCATGGAGAAATATCTGAAGGGTGAGGAGACAGTATGCTTAGCTGAAGGGCATAAACTTATCGCTGTTGCTATGGAGGAGGAGATGCGGCAGCTTAAGGGCAAACCAACTATCGAAACCAACTCTTCGTCTGTTGCCACTGGGGCTACCGAATTAGAGGGGTATGATCCATAGAATCCCAGAATTCCCAAGACATCTTTCTTGTCTCCTATTGTTGAAACGACTTCAAAAACTCGTACTCCTCATATTGAGAAGTCATTTGAAGGTATCTCCACCTTTTCACCTCAATTTGTTAGAGCTATTTCAACTTTCCGTCATATTGTTGGACAAACAATCGAAGAACCCGAGTTTTCTCCTGATTTAATAACTGTCGCTTCTCAACCTGTAGGTGCAAAACCAGATGAGAAAGAAGGAGTCACCGATGCAAAGTCTGCTGATATGGGTGAGCAATATTCAGTTCAAACCGAATTAACCGACCAAACCGGTTCATTTCGGTCGGTTCGGTTCGGTTTTAAAACTAAATCGGTTTGAATTCGGTTTGTAAAATAATTTTTTTTGGTTATCGGTTTAACCGAATTAACCGAACTTTTAATTTATCATCTAATTTTACAATATTGTAGTAGTTTATATAATTAGTTTAGCTATATAATACAAAGACATTTGTTGCAAATAAATCAAATCTTATCTTAAACATAAATTTTACTATGTAAAATTTCTCCAAACATGAATTTATATTATATCTTGAGTGAAAAAAAATACATTCTTCAAGTTCGATTAATTCGGTTACCGACCGAATTAACCGAAATTAATTCGGTTCGGTTCGGTTTGGAAAATTTCCGGTTTCAATTCGGTTTGAGTTTTTTTAGCTCTAAACAAACCGAACCGACCGAACGCTCGCCCCTATCTGCTGAGAAGTCTAAGGAGAAATAGGAAGAGGTCACCGAGCCAAGATATACCGAGAGGGTCGAGGAGAAGAAGGAAGAAACCACTGACGAAGCCATCATGCAATCCATTACTAAGAGTCCCAAGGAGGGAGACATTATAGATGCTCTAAAGGACGACGGTGGGAATGATGGAGACGAGGGAGACAATGATGTTATCGTAACCGAAAGCTCGAAAAAACTGATGACATGACTTTGGCTGAGATAAAAGCAAAACAAGATGCACTTTTGAAAGTCAAGTCTGAGGGAGAGACTGAAGAACCCCTTAGCATTTGACCCCATCCAGTCGGTACCTCCTGATCAAAAAATAGTCGTCAAGCTTTCAAAGTCAATCACTTCTCAGCTAGCATCTCAATCCTCCACTACTCCCTAAGTTACTACTCCCAAAGAAAAGAAGAAGTCAAAAAAGAACCTTCTTACGGATGCTGAGAAGGAAGAAAAAGAGAAACAAAAGGCTGCTCGGATGTCCAAGCCTTCCCCCAAATCCAAGTGAAATGTGATTTGGTTCCTTCATTTTGTTTTCCATTAGCTTGCTATTGTTGTAGCGAGTGCGACCCTCGCATTTTTTGATTAGTTTTCTTGTATAAACCTACACTTATGTAAATAAAGTAGCTTGTTTTCTCGCGATACCAATATTTGCTAGTTGGTCATTCGTTTCAATTAAATGCACTAGCAGTAAAAACAATATTAGCGTAAGTGACAAATGACAAATTACAACATAGATTAAACAAAAAGTTTCCCTGCAAACAGTAACATATATAGTGCAAAAATCATTACTAAATTAAAAGTAATAAGCAACAGGGAACTGTGATATGTGTGTATATGCCCCCAATCAATCTTGAATAAAAGGCCTGGCTAGGGCTTATTTAGGATTGATTAGGATTGTTGTTAAGCTGCCCCCAATCCTTCAGTGGGGTAAGGATTTTTTTTTCGTTGGCACCTGTTTCCAGTGCCTTTATGCTCTCATTTCGTCTGTCCAGGTTAGAGTAAGGTCTAGGCTATCTTTAATTGTGGTGCACCATAACGCCATGGGGACGTCGTCTTCTCGTCCTTTATATTCACTCTCGAATCATGAAAGTTAGAGTTTAGGGTGTCATCTACCCCTCTTTTTCACTCTACTATGAAAACGGTCGTCTCGTTCTCACCGATTTTCTTTCTACACCTAACTTTCTCAAGGACAAAGTCGAACTTGTTCGAGTGTTATACTTGTTCAATTCAAGTTCAATACTTCATACCCAAAGTAAAATGACCATAGGATATAGAGAGACAAATGCAGGAAAAGTAAATAACACAAGATATTTTATAGTGGTTCGGCCAAGTCATAGCCTACATCCACTTTGTAATCTTTTGTTTATATTAACTATACTTTTCTAGGCAAGTCATGCCTTTTTACATAGTTTATTAAATAAAAGAAACTGTACAATCTCAAGTCAGGTATTGCCGCAAGTGTTGGACATTCCATGCTCTTGGTACTTCCTCGCCATCTATGGTCGCTAACTTGAAAGCTCCTGTATCAAGTTTCCTTTGAATGGTGTATGGTCCTTCCCCTTTCGGACCTAGATGTATGGTAGTTTGGAAGACAAGTTTCAATACTAGGTGTCAAAGTTCGAAGGTTCGAGGCCGAACCTACCTGTTATAGTATCGTGCAACTTGGTGTTTATGCCTCGAGGCGCGCAAGTCCGCTTCATCTCTTTTTTTCTTCAACCATGTCTACGGATTCAAGAAGAAGTGCTTTGTTCATCATCGGATCATAGTACGTTGTCCTGTGAGACGGAACTTTCAACTCCACTGGAATGATTGCTTCTGATCCGAAAGAAAGTGAAAGGAGGTATGACCCGTTGCTGTCTTGTAAGTCATTCGGTAAGCCCATAATGCTAAAGGTAACTCATCGACCCATATGACTTTTGCTTGCTCCAATATCTTTTTCAAAATATACTTAATAATTTTGTTTATTGCTTCTACTTTTCCATTTGATTGAGGGTGAGCTACTACGGTGTATCTCTTATTAATCTTGTATTTCTGGCAGAAACCTTTGAACTTAGTGCTATTGAACTGGGTTCCATTATCAGTTATAATGGTTTTGGGAATCCCAAATCGACAAATGATGTTCCTAACCATAAAATTAATTACCCGCTTTGTCATGATCGTAGTTAATAGTTCGGCTTTCGCCCACTTTGTAAAGTAATCTACAGTCATGATTGTATATTTTGCCCCACCTTTGGCGATTGACAGACTTCCAGTGATGTCTATTACCCACGTAGCAAATGGCCACGGGCTCACCATCGACTTAAGCAGACTGGGAGGTGCTCTTGGAATCTTTGCAAATTTCTGGCATCTATCGCAGCATCGTGAATAATAAGCTGCATCTCGATTTATGGTTGGCCAGAAGTAGCCATATCGCAATATTTTCTTTGCTAGTGTTTGACCTCCGGTATGATCTCCACACTCACCCTCCTGCACTTCTCTCAGTACAAACTTGATGTCACCGTGTGCTATACATCGGAGCAAAGGCATTGAAAATCCTTGACGATAAAGAGCTTCATCTTGCATAACATACCTTGCAGCCTTACAAACCATGGCTCGTCTCTCACTCTTTTTTGTCGGGAGTGTTCCGGTTTGCAGAAAGTTCTTTATTAGTGTCATCCATGATTCATTTTCTAGTTCGGTTCCCAGCACCGGATCAACGTCCATCTGGTCGATGATTGGGGATCCTAGTACCGCAATCGGAACTATCTCGGTCTCTTCCGGATTGTCAAAACTTGCCAACTTAGCTAATTTATCCTCTTTCTGATTCCCTGTCCGCGGGATGTGAGTTATGTTATAATGCTCTAAGTTGTTTAACAACTCCTCTACCCTTTTTAGGTAAGTGACTAGTCAAGGTCCCTTAGCCTGGAATTCCTTCCAAACCTGGCAAACGACAATCTTTTAATCACAGAAAATGTCCAATGTCGTTACACATAAATCTTTAGTGAGTTTCAACCCGAAAATCGAGGCCTCATATTTAGAATCATTGTTTGTCGTGGAAAATTCTAACCGCAAAGCATAATAAATCGATCGTCCTTAAGAAGTTATTAAAACAACTCCAGCACCGGATCGTCGATAATTCTTAGCCCCATTTGTATATATTTTCCAAGGACTAAGTTCTAACTTCTGTTCTAAGGGGACGGCCTCGTCATCTAACACATCCTCCTCCGGGATCGGAAATTCGGCAATGAAGTCAGCTAATGCTTGCCCCTTTATTGATCTTCTAGGTTGGAAGTTCAGGTCGAACTGGCTTAATCAATATTCCATTTAAGCAATCGCTCGGATGCTTCGGGCCATTGTAGTACACAACAATTAGATGAGCTTGGAAATAATGACGGAGTTTTCAGGATGTAATAAGGAGGCTATAAGTATGTTTATCTGTCTTTGGATAATTGCACTCGGTCGTAGCTAAGTTCTTGCTAACATAATGCACCGGTCTCTGAACTTTGTCTTCCTCGCGTTCCAAAGATGAACTGATGGCATGATATGACACTGCCAAATATACAAACAAATTCTCATGGTCCACCGGCTTAGATAATATCGGGGGTTTCTCTAATTGATCCAACAAGTTTTGAAAGGCTTCTACATAGCCTAGGGTCCACTCGAAATTGTGTTTCCCTCATTTGATCAAGTCAAAGAAAGGAATGCATTTGTCTTTAGCTTTGGAAATAAACCTGCTTAATGTTGCAACCTTCCCCGCCAATTAGAGAAATTGTGTTTCCTTCATGGCTTTTCTATGTTCCTGATTGCCGCAATTTGGTCATGATTAATTTCGATTCCATGATAATTGACTATGAAACCGAGGAATTTTCCTTATGCGACTGAGAATGAACATTTCCAAGGGTTCAGCTTCATTCTGTATTGTCGTTGGATTCCAAACATCTCCGCCAAATCCTTTGTGTGATCGGATGATCTCCTGGTCTTCACATGCATATTGTCTGGTTGTAAAACATTTGGTTCACTAAGCGTTGATAGGTGGCTCCGGCATTTTTTAGTCCAAAAGGCATCACCACATAACAGTGCAACCCCAGGTCTGTGATAAAACTGGTATGTTCCAAGTCGGGCAAATGCATAGGAATCTGGTTGTATCCTGAATATGCATCTATGAAGGAGAGAAGTCCGTGTTCCGTCGTTGAATCTACTAATTGGTCAATTTTGGGGAGTGGAAAGTTGTCCTTCGAGCAGGCTTTGTTTAGAACAGAAAAATTTATACATGTTTGCTAGTTCCCGTTGGATTTCTTAGCTAGGACAGGGTTTGATATCTAGTCAGGATATGTTGAATCTCTGATGAACCCATTGTCTCTTAACTTCTCCACTTCTTCTTTCAAGGCTGTTGACATTTCTGGACCCAACATACGCCCTTTTTTTCATAGGAGGATGTTTTGGGTTTATGCTTAGTGAATGGCTTATGATCGAGGGATAAATTCCACACGTGTCTGCGTGGGTCCAAGAAAACACGTCAAGGTTTGCTTTTAAAAAGTCTGTTAATTCCCTCGTCCAGAGGGGATCCAAATGAGATCAGATCTTCAAGACCTTTGTTGGGTCGTCGTTATCAATCAGAATATCTATGGTTGCTTCGTTGGGTGTCGCCTTCTTGCTTCCTGGTTCTTCATCCTCTCTGGGGTCGATATCTTCAGGCGACTCCCTCGGCAATATTATCTTTAGTTGCTTTGTTGAGTTCTCCTTAACAAGAGAGGAATTATTCTTAGGTTCTGCCTCTTTTTCGCTACGCATTATCTTTAACTCTTCCATATAGCAGGCTCTTCTACTGACTTGGTCACCACGAATCATCCCCACTCCAGCTTTAGTTGGGAATTTCATTTACCGACACTAGGGTTCAATGCAGGCTCTAAACTCTGCAAGGGTCGGTCGGCCTAGGAAAGCGTTGTAAGGTTAATCAATATCCATGATCATGAATTGGAGGATCCTTACTCTTTGGCGCTCTCCTTCCCCTAACTCTACTGATAAGTCAATCATTCAAATTGGAACGGTTGAAGATCCATTAAAGCCATGTATCCATCCTACACACGGCTTTAAATCCCTCTTTTCTAATTTCATCTAATCAAAAGCCTTTTTGAATAGGATGTTGACAGAACTTTCGTTATCCACAAGGACTTTCTTAACCACCGCAGGTCCGATAGTAGTAGTTATCACTAATGGATTGGTGTTGGGCGCTTCGACACCAACACTCTCTCTGTTGCGGAAGACAACATCATTCGTAGTTGTCTTTTCCTACTTCACTAGTGTAGTTTCATCAAGATTACTACATTCTCTAATTTCGGGATGTTTGGCTACATTAACCTATTTCTCCATTGTTCTGTTGCTAGAACCAGCTGGATGTGGCATCCCAATTGTGGTGTTGATGACAATATTCTTTCCCTTCTGCTGGGCAGTGGGTTTGGAGGTAGGCTGGTTCTGATTCGGAGCTTGCCCTCCTTGCCCCATGTCCATTGGGGTGAATTTTTACTCATCTAGCTTTCCCGCACGAAGCAGTTTCTCTACGACATCTCTTAGGTGGCGACACTTGTTTGTGGAGTGGCCATAAGTCTCGTAGAACAAACAAAATTTCCCACTTTCACGTTCTTTCTCAGTCGAATCCCTAGGCGGAGGTTTCTTGTACTGGACGACGTTATAAGTATCCAAATAGATGTTTTCCAAATTGTCGCTCGGCGGTGTGTAATTCTCAAAAGTCTGGAATCGAGGTCTCTTTCTGGAATTGTTCCCCCGATTCGTGTTTCTTTTGCCACCGTTTCCACTTTGGTTACCATTTCCTCCATTTTTATTACCAACAATTACTTCGACCTTTCCTGCGTTGTTACTAGATTGTTTGATGGCAACATTGCTCTGAGTGTCCACTCTGGAAACATTGTCAGGTTTTCTTTTTCGATTAGCATATATTTCTTCTCGTCGTAGGCGAATATTAGCTTTTTCATAGAACATTTCTCTTGTTAGAGGTGGTTTTCCAGCTAGGTATCCTCCGAACTCAGTTTTCTTATCAACCGCATCTATGAGTGCCTTAAAGATAGTCGAGTCATGTGGATAACTTACTTCAGTTACTGCCAGGTTTAAGCGATCTAAATACGACTTCATATATTCACCAGGAGCTTGCTTTATCTCGGATTGTTAGATGACACTCTTGGATTTCCATGCATGGAGTCGAAATTGGTTCATAAAGCTCTCACCCAGCTCTTTGAAATTGGAAATTGATCGAGGGGGCAGTCGAGTAAACCACATCAGTGTGAAGTCCTCAAGATAAATGGGAAAAGCCTTGCATTTTACGACATCGGGAGCTGCCGCAGCATTTATGTACCACGAATACCACATTAAATGCTGCGTTGGATCAGTTCTTCCTCTATATCGATCCATTTGGGGCAGGTTAAAACGCCGGGGGAACTGGAAATCTAGGATATATATCATCAGTGAAAGGGGTATGGATACACTGAATGCCCCAATCTTCATTGGTGTAGTGCCTACTATCAGCCATAATCTGGCGCACCATCGCTTCCACCTCAGCGTTGGTCAGCGCTGGGTCGGGATCTGCACATCTAGTTCCTGACACTTCCAGTTCCTATATTAGGTGGTGCTGTAATAGCCCGGATTTTTGAATAATCGAATTAACTAAATTAAAGAATAATTAATCTCAGACGTTAGAATCATGGGGATTGGGTTGCGCCATTGTGCTCGTATCAGAATTCTGGTTGAAATAGAGTCCGATTTTGCGGGAAACGGGCACCGGATGAAGGAGTTATAGACGAACGAAGTTTGGTGGCAAGAAAGAAGAAAAAAAGGCACTGGAGCACTTGGGAAGTGCGCCAGTACATATTTGCACTGGCGCACCTGCCAAGTGCGCCCAGGCCGAGGCAGGAGCCTGCACAGCATTCTGGTTCAGGCTGACCCATGTTGTTGAGTCCTTTCTGACTCCTTGCTGAGTCATTAGGGCTGACTCATCACCCTATCATGATTGAATGGTTTTGATTAACCCTAAGATCATCCGACGGCCTAAATTAATTCAAAAATTCTATAAAAAGACCCATAGACTCAAACCCTAAATCAGAATTAATATTGAAACTATGGCCGTCATGTTGTTGTCTTGAACCCTAGAGCAGCCGCCACCAAAATTAAGAGGAAGAACATCAACCAAATCAGAACTACTCAACCCTAACAGCGAATCTTCATCAAAGGAGTGCTAATTCAACTCCAGAAATCACAATTCAGAACTCAAGACTGTTTTTGAGTTGTGAGTTCGATAGTTTTAGCAAAATAATTAATAAATGAATTGGACTGAGTTATAATGCAGATAATTTGGATATGATATGAATTGTTGATTACATGTTGTAATTATGTTGTAGAATTGTGTTGTAATTTCTATGATACTATGTTATGATGCTATCATTTACGATGCAAAGTTACGATGCTATCACCCATGTTATAATCCTATGATTGGCTTATGTCTAGTTGAATCATCATGTTTCTTATGCTAGTTTGTTATATTAACTCATATGATAATCATATGTATGCAAGTTTAGATTTTGATTCAAACATGAATCATATACAAGTTGCGTAGAATTATATGTGAACTTACATGATTATGACACCTATTTTATGTGAGAATTCAATTAAAAGTTAGGCTATGACATATGCTAAATTCTACATGATACTTTACATGTTAGGTACTAGTTTACACCATTGTTGCGATGTATACATCACATATGTGAGTTTATGAGTTGGATATGAATCATGTTATGTTATTACCTATGCAAGTTTACCCTCTTTTAGATATAGATCTATGACATATGTTGTTTATGCAAGTTTGTGGCCATTATTTCATCAAGTTCACACCTTTAGATTTGGATCTATGTTATACATGATGTTTATGCAAGTTTGTGGCCATTATCTCATCAAGTTCACACCTTTAGATTGGATCCATGACATATGTTGTTTATGCAAGTTGTAATTTTGGCCTATGGAAGTTTTAGATGTAGAACATCATTCTTATATGCAAGTTCACCCATATGTTAGATCTATGTTTTAATTATGTGTATATATTGTGATGTTTTCTTTTATTTCATGAGATATACTATTCGAGTCTAACGTATATTTTACGTTCAACGAACAAACGTACAACGTGGGGTAAAAGGGGATAATAATAAAAAGATTTAATTGGCATAAATGCCTTAAAAGGCATAAAATATAATTGTGGTGAAAATTGGTATGATTTTACATACCATATATGGATGGACATAATTGAGTCAATTATGGACATCATTAAATTTGGAATTGATTGATAATTTGAATAGGGAAAGTAATTCAAATTGGGGAATGATTAATTAGGAGTAATTAATAGTCTAATACATGAGGTTAGATTCTTTTGTGGTGTAAGACTGCCCGGACCCGCCTGGCAAATCCAGCTGCCATAAATGGCAGTCTAATGTGAGAGGTCTTTATGAGGTTACGGTCTTAATGAATTAAGAAACACTTAACCAGATAAGCATGTAGTGGGACATGAGGGGGGTTAAGTGGGTGCCTTGGGTGGCATGTGGAATCTAGTGGGTGCCTTGGGTGGCATGAGGAAATACGATTAGTAACACTTAACCAAGGTAAAACATGTAAGTGGGATAAAGGGGTTAAGTGGGTGCATTGGGTGGCATGTGGAATTACTAATAGAAACCCTTAACCAAAATTGAAACATGTAATGGAAACATGAATAAGAAGTGGGGTTAAGTGGGAAATACTAGAGGGGACCAAGCTTAGGTGGATAGCTTGTGTCAAGTCATGGGGGCCCATTTCAACCAGTAACCCATACGTATCTTTGTGGGCTCGACCCAAGTCGAGGACGGGACACGCATACTGGGCTTGACTGTAAGAGGCCAAACAGGGTTAGCGGTGGCAACGCAAGTCCAACGGGTTCATATGCGTGTGTGGACCCGGGCTGGTAGGTAAGACGTTGTTGCATCGTGTAGGTATAAGCCGTGTATTCTTGGTTGTATCGGGTTGCCACTTTGGGGAGTGATACACCCCACTATGGGGCCAGCTCGGGTATCTACGAGTTAGGGAGTCGATCGTTTGGGGGTAATGGGTACACCTAGTGGAGATAGGGGCAGACGGCACCTATGAAGGCAGCTAGGGGTGCACGAAACTACCAATATCATTATTAAGTCTGTAGGCGGGATCACCCTTAGGGTGACTAGTGGCGGTGCAGTATAGCAATTATCTCATAGTGTTGGTGTAGTTTAGTAAATTATCTTAGTGGGTTTAGGTGCTCTTCAAACGATATCGTTGATCATCCTGTTTCCTTGTTTACTCTGCCATACTCAACGGTTCATGGTCATTTCCTTATTTTCCAACTTTTGCCTTAGCCTAGTTACTTTGTTAATTATATTGTTAGAATTATCGCACTCGCCAGACTTTATGTCCGACCCCCCTTTTTTCCATCTCTTTCCTCCCCCCCCCCCAAGTGCTCAGGTTGGAACTAGCACCAGTGGAGCTTGATTTTGGACTGCTTTTAGAAGATTTCTTGGACCGCTGAAGTAAAGTTCAGCTTCTCTTTAATTATGGCTATTTTAATGTTGGGGATTATGTCTTTCAGATTGTGTACTTTGTTTTATCAAGATGGATATGATGTACTTGACTTTGGTTTACGGTTTTGATGATGTAACCAAACATATTTACCTTCTGCTGCAATAAATAAAGTTTTGAATTTTCAAGTACTGTTTTATATCTGTCTTGTTGTGATTTTCTGTTCTATACTTACTTAAAACGCTCCATTGAAGTTAATGCATTCCCTTTGTGAGTGACATTAATGGACGTGGGGTGTTACACGTGGTATCAGAGCTGAAGGTTACCAGAACAGATAAGATATTTTGAAAAACTATTTTTCAAAAGCATTTTTATAAAGAATACTTTCAAAAATATGTTTGTAGAAGAGTATTTTTGAAAGAAAGGTTTATTTTAAGAACATAATCCCCAAGAGCCATATATCCTTCCTTCGATTCTCCGTTTTGAATCTCTTCCTCTTTCTCTTTTTGAGTTTTTCCCCCTCCGCGTATAGATGCTTTTTCTAAGATAAATAAGGACTTTCGTACGAAGGACGGAGAACCACTTCAAGGGACTTAGACGTTTGTCGGGATAAAAGTTAGCCCAAGGAAGTGGAGGGCTTGTTGGTACCTTTAAGATAGACGATGGGAGGAAGGTTCAAATAGCTGTTTGGTTAACAAAGGACGAAACCTCATCTTGGTGGGAGGTCACGAATGGAGAATGTGAAGAAGAAGGCTAGTTGTTTTGGAGAAATAGGACACCATAGGATTGTCCAAGGAGGCAAGGACAAAGTACAGGATCTTCTGGAGGGTAGTTGTATTCCCTCATGACTGGTATACCTGATGGGGGTAGGACCGTCTAGGTTGAAATTTGGTTTTCTTTATCATCCTGTTTGAACTTTGTTTGATTTTGGCGCTTCATACTCGTTAGTATCTGCTTCGTTAGTTGAAACACTGCACCTAAATAATAGTCTAGTTAAGGATCCCATCCTAGTCTCAAATCCTTTTGGTGGTTCGGCTCATCCTTCAGTGGTTTGTCGGGATTTGAGAGTGTCTATCTTGGACATTGGATTTGAATGCAACGCCTTCGTTTTCACGGGCTATAGTTTGATTCTAGGGGTGGATTGGCTAGCCAGGCGGGGTGCCATTCTAGATTATGATAGGAGGGTAGTTAGACTATTGATTCGTTATGGAAAGACCCTCATATTTCTTGTGACCCTAGGGGTTCAGTGATACTTAGTTGCCTAGAATCTTCTGACGCATCCAACGATGATTGGGAGTCTGTTTGTGTGGTCCGTGAGTATGGACGCGTCTTTGATAAAGTGCGGGGTTTACCCAGAGGTGTGAAATAAGTTTTCGTATGTGCTTAATAGATTAAGCAAAGCCAGTTATGTAATCCGCGGTGGTTTTGGAGAAAGACTGGCAAGGACATCCAGAGTCGGTCAAGTCTCAATTGGTTGACCGTCTTACTAGTATCATCTCACGTAGGTCGTCTGAATTCGAAGGAGGTATCCCTTGGGTGTTTATCTGATATTGGTTTAGGCCTTTGGGGCTTGCACTTGGGTGATGTCGAGTCGACTAGGATGGTCTGCATGAGAGATGGATAGTTGTGACGATTTTGCATGGGATAATATCCTGGTTTTCTCTAGAAGCAGAGAAGAGCATGCCCTACATCTTAGGGAAAGCTTAGGGACCCTACAAGTGCACCAGCTTAAAGCTAAGTGCTCCAAAATACCATTTTTGGAGGAAAGAAGTGAGGATTTTAGGGCGTGTGGTCTCTAGGGAAGGGTGATATGTTATGGTGGATACAATTCTTAGCATCCTACGACTTCGAGATAGCATATACCCCTAGCAAGGGTAATGTGGTGGCAGATGCCTTAAGTAGAAAAAGATTATCCTTGAGTCCGTTGTTTGTTGAGCGGAGAAGTTTAGAGTTCATCTCTACGTTTGACTTTACACCTTCCATTGATTTTGTACCCAGTTTGCTAGCATCCTTAGAGGTCAGACCTACGCTTTTGGGACGGATTGGCGAGGCACAGCGAGACAACCCACAGTTGGTTGAGTTAGTAGAGAAGCTCAAAGGAGGGGAGTCATCGAGCCATCTCCATAGGTATACCCTAGATGATAAGGGTTGATTACGTAGGGACGGTAGACTTTGTGTACCAAAAGACGATGACCTAAGGAAGACCATTCTTGATGATGCACATCGTTCGAAGATGACCATCCATCCCGGCGGGGACAAGATGTACATGGACCTGAGACGAGTTTACTTTTGGACCGGTATGAAGAAGGACATGGCTGAGTTTGTTGCCAGATGCTTGGTGTGCCAACAAGTAAAAGCAGAGCAAAAGAAGCCCGGTGGATTGCTTCACCCATTGGAAGTCCCACAATGGAAGTGGGAAAGCGTCTCAATGGATCTTGTTGACGGATTACCAAGATCGAGGAAGGGTAATACGGGGATTTGGGTCGTGGTAGACAGACTTACTAAGAGCGCCCATTTCATTCTCGTGAAGAGTAAGAGGACTGCTCCATGGTTAGCCTCCGTATACATTCGAGAGATAGTTCGTTTGCACGGTGTTCCTTCTAGCATAGTTAGCAACCGCGATCCTATTTTCACTAGCGAATTTTGGAAAAGCTTAGAAGAGGCGGTAGGGACTCAGTTATGCTTGAGCACCGCATATCATCCTCAGACGGACGGCCAGACCGAGAGGGCGAATCGTATTCTAGAGGACCTATTGAGGTTATGTGTCTTAGACTTCGGAGGTACATGGGAGGAACATCTTCCATTGGTGGAGTTCGCATATAATAACAACTTTTAGTCTAGCATTGGCATGGCACCGTTCGAAGCTCTTTATGGACGGCCGTGTCGTTCGCCTACATGTTGATGGGAGTCTACAGATAAGATCTTACTTGGACCCGATATGATTAGAGAGACTTCGAAAAAGATCGATTTGATTCGAAACAGGATGAAGACGACGCAATATAGACGGAAATCTTATGCAGACAAGAGGAGGTCAGATCTTGAGTTTGATGTTGGGGACATGGTCTTTGTCAAGGTGTCTCCATTACGGAACGTCGTTCGCTTTGGGTCCATTGGGAAGTTAGCACCAAGGTTCGTAGGGTCGTTTCCTATTAAGGAATGGATTGGGCAGATGGCATATAGAGTGGAGTTGCCCGAGAGACTTAGTGGTGTACACGACGTATTCCTTGTATCACATTTGAGGAAGTGCTTGCACGAGACCGCGGAAGTGGTAGAGCCGAGCTTGCTTAGACAGGTGGAGATCGAGTGTGATGCGACGATTCGACGAGCTCCTACGTGCATTCTAGAGTCGGAGATTAAGAAGTTGAGGAATCGAGAGGTAAAACTAGTCAAAGTGCAATGGGGAGATAATGGGAGCAACGCTACTTGGGAGACGGAAGCGAAGATGCATTCATTATACCCTTTTCTTTTCGAGGGTATGTCTTTTAATTTCTCCTTTATCGCTTACCTTGTACTTATCTTATCTTTAGTATGTCCTCTCACTAGTATCTTTGACCTTTAGATAGGGTAGTCCTATGGTTGAAACATGTGTTTGAGACATGTTATGTATGATGGATGCACGTGGATGCAAGTGTTTGATAGTGGTTTCTCGTGGATGCATATACACACACTTTAGGCACTAGATCGGCTCAGTCACTTCATATTGCATATTGCATATAAATGTCTGTACATATTTAAGTAATGGATGTATAATGGTTGTACCATCATATGGATGCTGCATTTTGGTGAATGGTTGTGCACACATGTAGAAAATAATATGTATCGATAGGGTTCTTTCGCATACATAATGGATGCATGGCACTATCATGGTTTGCATTAAGGAGGTCAACTGAATCAGTAGACCGCCTGATTTTGCATTAGATAAGGAACATATACACACATTTCTTGCATATGTTCATACAGCATTAGAAGTTTTATAAGGACAATGGATGCCCGTGTTTGATGGTTGTTTGGATGGTAGGGTATGCATTCTCCTTAACTTGGAGATTTCGGGGGCGAAATCCTTTAAGGAGGGGAGAATGTAACACCCCGAATTTTTGAATAATCGAATTAACTAAATTAAAGAATAATTAATCTCAAACGTGAGAATTATGGGGATTGGGTTGCGCCATTGTGTTCGTCTCGGAATTCTGGTTGAAATAGAGTCCGAGTTTGCGGGAAACGGGTACCGGATGAAGGAGTTATAGATGAACGAAGTTTGGTGGCAAGAAAGAAGAAAAAAAATGCACTGGCGCACTTGGGAAGTGCGCTAATACATATTTGCACTGGCGCACCTGCCAAGTGCGCCCAGGCTGAGGCAGGAGCCTGCACAGCTTTCTGGTTCAGGCTAACCCATGTTGTTGAGTCCTTTATGACTCCTTGCTAAGTCATTAGGGCTGCCTCATCACCCTATCATGATTGAATGGTTTTGATTAAACCTAAGATCATCCGACGGCTTAAATTAATTCAAAAATTCTATAAAAAGACCCATAGACTCAAACCCTAAATCAGAATTAATATTGAAACTATGGCCGTCATGCTGTTGTCTTGAACCCTAGAGCAGCTGCCACCAAAATTAAGAGGAAGAACAACAACCAAATCAGAACTACTCAACCCTAACAGCGAATCTTCATCAAAGGAGCGCTAATTCAACTCCAGAAATCAGAATTCAGAACTCAAGACTGCTTTTGAGTTGTGAGTTCAATAGTTTTAGCAAAATAATTAATAAATGAATTGGATTGAGTTATAATGCGGATAATTTGGATATGATATGAATTGTTGATTGCATGTTGTAATTATGTTGTTGAATTGTGTTGTAATTTCTATGATACTATGTTATGATGTTATCATTTACGATGCAAAGTTATGATGCTATCACCCATGTTATAATCCTATGATTGGCTTATGTCTAGTTGAATCATCATGTTTCTTATGCTATTTTGTTATATTAACTCATATGATAATCATATGTATGCAAGTTTAGATTTTGATTCAAACATGAATCATATACAAGTTGGGTAGAATTATATGTGAACTTACATGATTATGACACCTAGTTTATGTGAGAATTTAATTGAAAGTTAGGCTATGACATATGCTAAATTCTACATGATACTTTACATGTTAGATACTAGTTTACACCATTGTTGCGATGTATACATCACATATGTGAGTTTATGAGTTGGATATGAATCATGTTCTGTTATTACCTATGCAAGTTTACCCCCTTTTAGATATAGATCTATGACATATGTTGTTTATGCAAGTTTGTGGCCATTATTTCATCAAGTTCACACCTTTAGATTTGGATCTATGTTATACATGATGTTTATGCAAGTTTGTGGCCATTATCTCATCAAGCTCACACCTTTAGATTGGATCCATGACATATGTTGTTTATGCAAGTTGTAATTTTGGCCTATGCAAGTTTTAGATGTAGAACATCATTCATATATGCAAGTTCACCCCTATGTTAGATCTATGTTTTAATTATGTGTATATATTGTGATGTTTTCTTTTATTTCATGAGTTAGACTATTCGAGTCTAACGTATATTTTACGTTCAACGAACAAACGTACAACGTGAGGGTAAAAGGGGATAATAATAAAAAGATTTAATTGGCATAAATGCCTTAAAAGGCATAAAATATAATTGTGGTGAAAATTGGTATGATTTTACATACCATAAATGGATGGGCATAATTGAGTCAATTATGGACATCGTTAAATTTGGAATTGATTGATAATTTGAATAGGGAAAGTAATTAAAATTGGGGAATGATTAACTAGGAGTAATTAATCGTCTAAGACACGAGGTTAGACTCTTTTGTGGTGTAAGACTGCCCGGACCTGCCCGACAAATCCAACTGCCACAAATGCCAGTCTAATGTGAGAGGTCTTAGGCACAAACTAAATACGTAACAATTGTAAAGACACGAGGTTAGGCTCTTTTGTGGTGTAAGACTGCCCGGACCCGCCCGGCAAATCCAGCTGCCACAAATGCCAGTCTAATGTGAGAGGTCTTTATGAGGTTACGGTCTTAATTAATTAAGAAACACTTAACCAGATAAGCATGTAGTGGGACATGAGGGGGGTTAAGTGGGTGCCTTGGGTGGCATGTGGAATCTAGTAGGTGGCTTGGGTGGCATGAGGAAATACGATTAGTAACACTTAACTAAGGTAAAACATGTAAGTGGGATATAGGGGTTAAGTGGGTGCCTTGGGTGGCATGTGGAATTACTAATAGAAACCCTTAACAAAAATTGAAACATGTAATTGAAACATGAATAAGAAGTGGGGTTAAGTGGGAAATACTAGAGGGGACCAAGCTTAGGTGGATAGCTTATGTCAAGTCATGGGGGCCCATTTCAACCAGTAACCCATACGTATCTTTGTGGGCTCGACCCAAGTCGAGGACGGGACACGCATACTGGGCTTGACTGTAAGAGGCCAAACCGAGTTAGCGGTGGCAACGCAAGACCAATGGGTTCATCTGCGTGTGTGGACCCGGGTTGGTAGGTAAGACGTTGTTGCATTGTGTAGGTATAAGCCGTGCATTCTTGGCTGTATCGGGTTGCCACTTTGGGGAGTGATACACCCCACTGTGCGGCAACACGGGTATCTACGAGTTAGGCAGCCGATCGTTTGGGGGTAGTGGGTACACCTAGTGGAGATAGGGGTAGACGGTACCTATGAAGGCAGCTAGGGGTGCATGAAACTACCAATATCATTATTAAGTCTGTAGGCGGGATCAACCTTAGGGTGACTAGTGGTGGTGCAGTATACTAGTGGCGGTGCAGTATAGCAATTATCTCATAGTGTTGGTGTAGTTTAGTAAATTATCTTAGTGGGTTTAGGTGCGCTTCAAACGATATCGTTGATCATCCTGTTTCCTTGTTTACTCTGCCATACTCAACGGTTCATGGTCATTTCCTTATTTTCCAACTTATGCCTTAGCCTAGTTACTTTGTTAATTATATTGTTAGAATTATCGCACTCGCCAGACTTTATGTCTGACCCCTTTTTTTCCATCTCTTTCCTTCCCCCCTCCCCCAGGTGCTCAGGTTGGAACTAGCACCTGTGGAGCTTGATTTTGGACTGCTTTTAGAAGATTTCTTGGACCGCTGAAGTTAAGTTCAGCTTCTCTTTAATTATGGCTATTTTAATGTTGGGAATTATGTCTTTCAGATTATGTACTTTGTTTTATCAAGATGGATATGATGTACTTGACTTTGGTTTATGGTTTTGATGATGTAACCAAACATATTTACCTTCTGCTGCAATAAATAAAGTTTTGAATTTTCAAGTACTGTTTTATATCTGTCTTATTGTGATTTTCTGTTCTATACTTACTTAAAACGCTCCATTGAAGTTAATGCATTCCCTTTGTGAATGACATTAATGGACGTGGGGTGTTACAGGTGCTCTTTAGTTTTTGGTAGCAGCCGAATTTCTTTTCCCTCAACTATCCCGGTCGTTCACGGGACGAGTGGGTTGAAGGAGTTGTCCCTGAGTAGGGTTGGTGATGTTGGGATCTCTGGGTAGAACATGAGATCCCCACATTGGCTACAAAATCGGTTCTCTCATGCTAGGATCATCAGGTCCTAAGACACGGGTTGCATCTTCGCGAGACCCCAATGATCCTAACGACAATTGCTTGAGGTTCTCCGGCCTCTCATATGGCCTTCTCGGACGTGGATGCCCTTATTCCGAAGAAGATGAATGATTTTTTACGAGGCGATAAGTCAGGGTCAGTGTTTTACCTGCATAGCTCATCTAATTGCCTACTCATGTCTTTCATGTTCTCTCACACAGCGATGCTTTCACTCCTCTGAACCTTCACGGCATCATTAGTTCTATCCAACATGTCGAGCAGACGTGAGAAATCCATGTGTGAGATGGGTTTAGAAGCAGAGGGTTGATCATTAGTTGTCGGGGCTGTTATTGGAGCATTTGTAGTAGCTCAAGGAGAAGTACCAGCCTCAACTGTAGCCGGTTCGGCTCGGGTCGTAGTTGCACCATCGGTTCGGTTCAGGGGAACACTATCCATAACATTTCCTCTCCTCGGTTCAGATCGAGGCTCTCATTTCGGTTCGGTTCGGGTTCCTCTTTCGGCACGATTCGGAGTCGATCCAGTCCCTTGTAACCTAGTAGCAACCACAACCTTTTGATCTTCATTTGCCTCGTTGTCCCAAGAAGATTGAGGTTCCTTTCCTTGGAGCCATAAAATTTGAGTCTTTTGAGATCTATAAAACTTCGAAAAACGATAGAAAAGCGGACTAATTTCTGCGGACTTGAGAATCAAAATAGTAGAACGATAGTCCAAAATGCTGAGAATTCAAATTTCTCAGTGAAAGCTCCATACGTTAGAACAAAAAGTGGTTCTAACGCCCAACTGAATGATGATTCTAAGAAAAATGAAACAAAATACAACGAGAACACAAGATTTACAGTGATTCGGCGTTATCGAGCCTACGTCCACTTTATACTTATTTGATTAATGAATTGAATACAAGTGAAATGACGATATCCACTCGATCTCACAAGTACAATCGATAATTTCTCTCAATTTCCTTGAATTATACTCAAAGATTCTAAGTACAATCCGAAATAGTAGAAGAGATTCATTGGTGATGGAGTAGGAGTGGATAATTGGCCAAAAAGATGCTTGAAAATGATGCTTGGTGGTGTATTTATAGGAAGAAATTCCATTCGGTTCGGGTGCCACGTGGGGTCCATCCCTTGAACTTTAGATTCGGGACCTTTGAGATGATGAAAGCACATCAATGACGTGGGAGAGTGGGTTGAAACTGTCCAGTTTACTAGCATCATGGTGTAACTGCTTCACAACATGAAGATCGGTTCGAATTGATGGAAAATATGTGGTTCGGATCGGGTGCTCTTGGATCGAACCGATCCGGGGTCTGAATTCTAGAGTTGGCATGTTAGCTCATGCGCATAGGAAATGAGGTTCGATTGGGGATGCTCTGATCTAGTGGTTTGCCTACCATATCTTTCTGTCGGTGAGTGCATCCATCAATTAACTCCATAGCTTTGTATAGCCTGATCACAAAGTAGGCTAACAGCAACCAAAAGTACTTTATCCTGAAAGCATTTCATAGGCACGAAAATCACTTATAGTTCACAACAAAGAAGCAAACATACAAAAAAATCTTCTTTGAAACCTCGTGTGTTTCTACTTCATCATTCCACAGTATTTTTACCTCATCAATTAACGGCTGTAAATAAACATCGACTCCTTGCGTCAGCTCGTCGTGACCACCAAAAACAACAATAAGATACATATATTACCATTTCATACACATCCTCGGAGATAAATTATACGATATGATGATAATGGGCCGGGATGAATATCTAGAACCAAATTAAGAAAATGTTGAAAAACCATCCGTACATTATCCTAGTTTAACATTATGACTCTTCGCTACAAAATTGTATAAGTTTTATCGAAATGCTTTCATGCTTCTCCATCAGTCGAATGTGTCAACGTACCATCTTCCTCGGTCCCTCTGTTCTTGCACTATTCCATCTAATATGAAATGGAGTTACAGATGATGTATATAATCTTTGAAGCCTTGGAGTGATGGGTAAGTAATGCACACAATTGTACGAAACTTCCTTTCCCTTCTTTTTTCTTGGTTTGTATCTTTCCTAATTATATTTTTAAAATTTCTAAAGTTTACGTCTTCTTTCCAAAACAACAGTAGTCATTTAAACATGTGTCTATTTTCTAATAAGGTAAACCAAAAGCTGACATAAGTTTTTTAACCTAGTAGTGATTTTCACACATTAAATTATCATACAACATATGACTTTTTGCATCTTGTACAATAGTTGTAAACTCGCCTTCAGTGATGTTGTATTTTAACCATCACAATGCATTCTGCGATTACTGACAGCTAAGTGCCGCTTTTACAACCATCCCAAATATTTTTTGCAGCATCCAGTAAATCATTATTTTTTTGCTTCAATATTTGGTTCTTCAACATTTCCATCGTCGTCGTCAACTTCAACCATAGGAGACACTGACGTGCTGCATCTTCGACAATTTTTTCTATATGGGCCATCGTAACAGTTTCATTAATAACATTTTCCAATGCGGACTCAACAAAAGTATTTTCTACAACCTCTCCGTGACGATCCCAAACATAATACTCAAGTACGAAACCGTTTGAGTACAAATGGATTTTCACAATATCGAATAACAAATACTTCAAATGTCTACATTTACTACATGGACAATGAATTTTTGGATCGTTTCCGTTATTACTTTAAGCGAGTTCAACAAATATGTTTATATCATCATAAAAAAATTCTTATATTGAGCCTCTCACTAGTCTTTGTTGATACATCAATCTCCTCCTATCAACAAGATAATCAATCATTTTTCCTATTTAAGAAGATGAATAATAATTTCAAAAATAATACTTATTTTTAAGAATACAAATTCAAAAAAAAACTTATTTCGCATTATACATTTATAACATTGAATATAAATAAATATTTCACAAATTCAATAATATTTTCAAATATGGCACATTTTATTTTTTAACGTATTGATACAAAAGTTATACACATCAATTTTACCCCACTTAAGAATAAAATAAGGATATGTTGATTTATAGTTATCATTTTTCCATGGTTAGCCATCCTACTTTCCATTACAAACACAGTAAACACTTACATTTCATACATTATTTCGTTTCAAACGATTCAACAGAATTTCGATAGCACTTTTTTTTGTTTCCTGCATTGTACACAAATGCGTGTATGCAGGAAACTAAATAGAAAAGTTACAACAAAATTTTGTGAATTGCTTGAATGAAATAATATGCGAAATATAATTGCTTACTGTGTTTAAAACTTGTACAAATACAGATATAAATCCAACAAGCCTTGTACCAGATGAATATAAATGACCGTTTTGTGACCAAAACGATCATTTAATAACGATCATGTACGAGACCCATAGGATAGGACAAAAAACTATCTAAGGGACATAAGTTAATATGTTTGCATTTTATGAAAAAGAATATATTTTACTAACTAATTTTATACATTAAAAAAATATTTTAGTTTATCACATTTGTTCAAGATATTTCATTGACTTAAGACTGCTTTAGTATTTTTGTTATTTTTCAGCACACTTAAATCATTTTTAGACTAATGTGTTAATTTTTATTACCTAAACCAAGACGATCACAATACAATATTTCTAACTTGTGCTTTCATTTTATTCTATTCCAATTAATACAATACAATGGTAGCAACGATACACACACACACACACAATATATATATATATATATATATATATATATATATGTGTGTGTGTGTGTGTCTATGTGTGTGTGTGTGGTTTACATATACACAAACAACAACAATTGTACATACATTTTGCAATTTGACAATACATGTGAAATGTGCACCCAACGGGATGTTATTAACTATTACTACATTACTAGAAACTATTGCATTCACTGAATAACCCAAATTTATCAATATGTACAAATATAGGTTTAGGGTAAAAAAAAAAAATTTTTTTACCAAAATAAAAGATTATACCATAAATAGCTGCTGTAGACTTTGATTATGAAGCCGTGGATGTTCTAAATTGTTGAATTGGAGATTGGGAGCTTGAAATTTGAAAATTTGAAAGAATGGAGAAAAATGAGGCTTGGGTTAGTCGTATATGCAATATTCTAGCGGTTTCCGACGGCCACTGACGACCCGTCAAAGGCCGTCGAAAATATACCATCGGAAGCCATCGCTATGTCCTGTCGGGATTACACAATTTTCTAGTAGTGATATTACAGGGTTTTTAAATTAAATCATTTAAAATCAAGCAAGCACTTTGTTGAAATGGGGAATTGTTGCTGATCCAGCACACGCCAACCCTCGAGTGTATGTTTAGTATAAACATAGTAATCCAAATCCAAAGTAATGAAATGTGGGGGAGAACACGACTTTTTATAGTGGTTCGACACTAATGCCTAAGTCAACTTTATAGTAAGCATTCATCATATAATAGTTTATTACAAGAGTTGTACAAGTTTTGACAATATTTGTGTACATAGCGTTATAATAGAACAACAAAAAATTTGTTAATCCTAAACATTGGCCAAAATACCCTTCTTCTTTGTTGAGTGGAAAAGTGATAACCTAGTCAATAACGCCCAAAAAGTAGCTTCAACGTCCAAGAAATCCAAAAATATCGAAAAACTGTCCAAAAGCAGTGAAAAGGTCCTTGTGAATATCCAAAAGTTGATGGAAAACGTTTGTAAAACATTACAGAGGTCCAAGCTATGCCCAGTAGTCATCGAGAAGAAGATGGAAGCCATTAATGGTGCTTAAGAGCTTCCAAAGTATCCAAAATCCCCCTTTTGAATGCCAAACTTGGGGGTATTTATATGTAGTGGGGTAGTTGGGAGTAGATGAGATTTGGGGTCCACAATATGAAATTTCGCATCCTTGAGAGGCGAGATACGAAATTTTGTATCCCTCAAACTTGCATCCAAAAATTCACATTACTTTTCCTTGAGAAGCTTGCATTACTGAAAAATGAAGTAAAATACGCGCGGATCAGTGGAAATTAAATGATCCGCACAGTAGAAAACTCGTGCCAAGACATTTGGCATTTCCCATACTCCTAAAGCCGCTCCAGAAAATCACACCACATTTTATCATATCTGCATCGTAGAAAATCTCGTATCACCTGATGCAATCATGTGAAAATCGCACCACTCTGCCACGCCAAAAACTCGTACCACCTGGCCATGCCATGATCTCGCATCACAATGATGGGAAGCGCGCCCGTGGAAAACTCGCATTCTATCGAGTCGATCGCCCCTTTTTGCTTGTGCCAAAAACTCGCATCGCCTAAGCAGCCATTTTATCGCATCCAAAAACATGTGATCGACTCGCGGAAAGTGAGCCAGGGCAAAGTTATGATCCGGGATCTCACATCCTAGCTGGGATGTGAAGTGGAGGATGCGATTTTTACCAGTTTGCCATGCCATTTTTTGAATCATGATCGGGCCGAGTAAAACATGCGGATCTGATGGGTTTTCACGTGTTATCCAGGTACTTTCAAAATTCCAAATGTGCCAAGCTTGCAAAAGTGCCAGAGTGATCGACCAAGGTTTTACATGTGGGTTTTCATTATTTTCCCATGTCAACCAAGTAGTTTGAACGTGCCAAATCAGGTTATGCCAATTTAACATATTTCAATGTCATCAGTTGCGCAAGTCATTTTTCATGATCGGTGCATGTCGTTTAGCTGATTTTGAGTGCACGACATTGTTTTTACCAAAACAATGTATTTTTGCGTGATGAGTTTTGCCATGTGATTGGACTGACACATTCAAGCGTTTTGAGCTGATCGATCCGAGTCAATCACGTGTTTTCACTACACCTGTATTTTCAAGTCCATCGACGATAATTTTATAAATCAAAGCCATTTCCAATCCTTTTCCGAACACGTCGCGACTTCGACCAAATCGCTTTGAGTTTTCTGATGACGTTCTCGATGCTTGAACGGGTCGCTAACCAAAATCTTGACGTATGATAGCTTTAACCAAAAATGTGTCAACACTTTATCACCCAAAACATGTCCTGCTTGATCGAAGGAAGATGTGTTTTATGAGAAGAATATAAATCCAAAAACCAAAATCAGGAGAAGTCTGAAGTGGACCTCTATAAACAGAAAACCAGAGAACTACGATCGTGTAGGATCGTATTAACCAGAAATCCTAAGCTAAAAAAACAAAAAGCATGAAATCCAATAAAAGCCGACGATCGCTTTGGACCGTAACAAACCTGAGTACCAGGATAACCATATGGACAGATATCCATGTAAGTTCAAGGTAGCCTTGAGGAAGCGAGACGATCAACAATGAGCTAGAATTGAAATCTGATGAACCATTTGGTTGTATTTGAGCAGAATTCTAACGACCACTACATCACAATAGAAAAGGCCTTCGGTGATAGCTGAGACTGTGCTTAGAATAGAATTCCGATAATCGCTGGGATCGTATTAAGATGGAAATTCGATGATCACTAGGATCATATTAGGATGGAGTGCTGAGCCCGGGATGCTCAAAACCTAGAAAATAGAAAGTCATGGGATAGTTGGGTCTTGTCGGAGCAAGTATGTTCCTGCAAAAGAGGATTTTGCACTTGGCGGGCCAAATTATGTAATGTTATGTGCATGATGGGATAGGTTGTTAAGATTCCTATGATAAGAGGGTTGCGATAAAGAACTCCCATGCTCGGCGGACCAAATCGGGTAGTGCTTATGTTTGGAAAACTCGTTTTGGGAATCTCGACATTTGATAGGCCCAAACTTTTGGGAGAAGTCGTGAACCATAGTCCAAATCTAAGAACTGGAGTTCAAATTTTAAGCCCGACTCATCAGGAAGGGTAAGATAGGAGTCTTATGTTTATATTGGACGGATCCAGTGAGTGGGAGACTGGAGTCTGAATTTTTTACTGGACTGATCTAGTGAGGTGCCAAAGCCCGAATTTTATACTAGACTTATCCATTGAAGAGACAAAGCCCAAATTTTATACTGGACTAATCTAGTGCGAAGTCGAAGATTGAAAATAGTATTTATTAATTCCACATGGGTACAATGGTCGTTAGTCTAACCCTGAGCACCAACAAAGACCACAAGCCTGTTCCGTGCATGTGGGTTGACGTTGTCGCTTTAATTACATACGGGAAAAACAAAAGGACGAGAAGTTGCCAAAAAAAACATAAGTGCCAAACCGGGGTCCGGGAAAGCCAAAGGGGATCTGGGAAGCTGGGTCAGTTGAAGATGATGCCTCGGGAGTGGCTAGTTCTACCTCTGTCCTGAGATGTATTGTAACGACCCACATTTTCGTATCGGAGGATCGTAAAATATTTTTATTTAATTCCTTGAGGGTCGGATCATTCTCATATTTTGATATGTTGGTTATGGGGATGTGAGACATGTCCATAATTTTTATCAATTTCATTAGTGACCATTTTTCCCCTGTCAGTTTTGTACAGGGAATAACTTTTGATTGGGATCGAATCAGGTGCTAAGATCGAATTTATTGAAAAGGAAATGGTGTTGCCAAAGAGTGGTCACAATAAATATTTGGTCCAGCGGTTTGGTAGGAATCATTGTTTTTGTGTTACATAATTTCTGGACAGACTAATTAGTCATTAGTGGGTTGATTAGTAAGGCCCATTAAGGCTAGGGGTTGTTGGCTATAAATAGAGGGGTAAAGGTAAGGAGAATAGTTTAGTTTCTTCATTCTCTCGTTTGGTTGGGCTCGTGATTCTCCTTGCTCAATCAAATACTTCTCTAATCCATTAAATTCTTAGGTCTACATAAGAAGATTGAAGATCTACATCAAGGAAGGCTAGATCGCATCAAGATGATTTATTTTAAGGCCAATTCTTCACCGTTCTTCATTGTTCTTCGCTGTCCGGATTAGAGAATCATTGATTTAAAGCTATTTTGTGGATTTGGATAGTGATAAACATCTCTTACATGGAGTCAGTCGAGTATATGGGTTATTTGATCTTATTTTCATCATTTCAAGTTGTTTTCACTTAGATCAACATCATGGTAAGTATGTTTCCTTTCGAATCACCATAGGATCTATTCTAGAAACTTAAATCGGTAAATTGATATGTTAATTCTTGTGTTTATGCAAGTCTAGTTCCATTTGTTATTTCATTCATTTTTTTATCATGATTTGGTGAATTCATATGGTTATATGATGATCTATTGTTGTGCTAATGTGTATCAATGATTGCTATTGATTTTGGTTTGAAAATTGGTTGATTATGGATGAGTTGAACGTGAGGATGTTCATTTTTGAAATATTGATGGCTGGATCGTTTAGAAGCATGGCATGAAGCTCAGGTCGCCATGTCTTGTTGCGCAAGAAAAGCTAATTGAAGTTAGGTCGTTCGGCTATGGCGAGGTTGGGTCATTCGCAGACCATGTTGATGGATCATGATGTTCAAGTTTAGGTCGGGTTATCGATGACGTGGTAATAATTAGCAGACTTGGTATGAGAAGCTTGGGTCGGTTCATTGGTGGCTTCGGGTCGTTCAAAACCTGATGAGTTGGGTCGTTCAAGACATGTTGAGTCGGGTCGTCCAAGTTGGGTCATCCAATTTAGGTCTTCCAAGTTGGGTCATCCAAGTTAGGTCATTCAAGTTGGGTCGTCCAAGTTGGGTGAGGTCGCCTGGAGTTGGGTCGGTTAAGGTAGCATTTGACCGATTGGTGATAGTGGCTTGCAGCACTTCAGTGGTTCGCTATGATAAATGGGTTGTCATGGGAGAGGACTGATGAGTTGGGGAACGACTCGAGAATGGTCGCATCATTTGTGAAACATTGTGGATTGTGACTTATGGCAAAAGATGAAACACTGTGTTTCAACTATGGACCAAACAAAGCTTGTTATTTGTTTGATGATGGTCGTGGCTTCGACATGAGTTCAAGATTGAATGTTCGAAGTATTTTGAAGTGTTCATTGATTGATGAAATGCAACGAATGTGAAGACGACTCAAGATGATGTGAGCTCGTGGATAATGGCTGCTCAAGATGATTTGAGCTTATGAATGGTCGCCGATGATGACGGCTAGAGATATTGAAGGTCGAGGAATTATTGTTGTCGTAGGTTCTAGAGGACTCAAAGCAAGGTACAATAGGGATGCCTAAAAGACTGGTTGAATGGTCGAGTAGCCAAGGCAGTCACGACGGGCCTAGAGACACTAGTCATGATGACGTATGGGGTTTTTGCTAGAACCGGGGTTACCATTAGCCCTTGACAAATGGCGTGTCCTAGCCAATCATACGATTAATGATGGTTTCAAGGCAGGATTGGCGGTGATATGCAGAGTGATGGATGTTTGTTACTTTGCTTGTATCGTCTTGTGTAAATTGTTCGACATCGAATGAGACATCTCATGGGTGCTTGTCTGACGTTGATTTAGCCTTCGGGGATTGTACTTAGGGGATGTTGATCTCAATTAGAATGGTCTACGCTAAAAAAACTAGTTGCTATGTCTGCTATGTTTTCTCTTTGGTTGTTGTAAAGACCATCACCTTCATATGTGGGGAGACGGGTTTGAGTTTCTTCTCTGTAGACGTTAGCAGATTAGATGGTTATTCTACCTATTTCTCACATACTTTATTGATGATGTTAGATAGCTATTTTCTTGCTCATTATGACTATTGTCTGACTCAGGGTTTTATGTTTCCTCTTATTACATTGGGTTGTTCATCCATTGTATTATGGATGGGAAGACTAGGTAGCAGGTGATAGATCTTGATGCGATGATGCTGCAGAGCGATGACGAGCATGAGGCTTACGTATTACTTTCTACTATACATACTAGTTGATGTTTCCGTTGTTATGCTTAACGAGTGTTTTCTGAGTGATTGTAGTGACGCATTTTGTAGAGACTCTTATGATGTACTCCTGTGATGTATGGATTTTTCAAGTTGATATGAAAGTTTAAGTTTTTGCTCAAATATGCTTCATTATTATATGCATGTTGTATATTGTTAGACCAAAAAGTGGTTCTAACACCCAACTGAATGATAATTCTAAATAAAATGAAATAAAAAGCAACAAGAATACTAGATTTATAGTGGTTCGGCGTTAATAAGCCTACATCTACTTTAAACTTCTCTAATTGATGATTTGGTTACAAATACAATGATGATAACCACTCAATCTCACTAGTACTATCAGTAATCACTCTAAATTCATAGAACTATAGCCAAGGAGTTTGGGTACAATCTGAAATAAACAGAGGAATATTGTTAGTGATGATGCTTGAGTGGATAGAGAGCCAAAAAATCCTTGAAAATTGAGTGTTGTGGTGTATTTATAGGCTGGGAACTTGGTCGGGTCGGATGCCACGTGGGTCCCATCCCGCAAATCTCGGGTTTGGGTGCTCTATAATGATGATAGCACACTAGCGACGTGTGTGAGTAGGTAGCAACAGCTCCAATCGTGGTATGTAACTGTCTTGGTGTTTGATGCGAATAGAATAGCAGGTGGTTAGTTCGAGTCAGATATGACTTGGCCGAACCGATCCGAGACTAGTTATCTAGAGTTGGCTACTGGTTGGTGTGCAGAAGAGAGGGGGCTTGGTTAAGAAGATCCGATCCGATCTGGAGACTTGTCTACTACACCTTGTAGTCTCGAATACATTCATCAGTTGATCCCTTAGCTTTGCATAGCTTGATTACAAAGTAGGTTAACATCCCCCCCCCCCCCCCCCGAAGTACGTTTTATTGATAATAAGACGTGCTTCGAAATCATCAACCTATATGTTGTTAAATCGATGCCAGTCAATGATTGCGCCTATCTGAAGAATTGCAACACTTGGTGAAATCGTACTCCCTGATTTCTATGACCAGTATAAATAAGAGATCTGATTTATTATCATCCTTTATTGCACTCATCAACTCGACACTCTTAAGCAAGGTATTAGCGAATTCTCCAGGTAATTTTCTTGATGTGTACGTATAAATCTTGATAATTTCTCTTAGCCTCATCTATTCATTCTTCATATGTTGTCATAGTCATCGAATTAGTAGTTACGTTTGGTTTCAGATCAATTTAATTCGACCCATCTCGCACCCAGTCCACCGCCATATCATTGGACTGAAAGGCCTTGAATTTGCTTGACTTGCTTGCTGGGTGGGTCGAATTGGACTGTCAAGTCCATGAGAACACGAACGGTCCTCCTCCTCACATATAAATTCACCAACACTTGTCTTTATTCACCTTTACTCTTCATTTTTCCTTGCCTCTAGTCTTCCATTTTCTCTTTGCATAAAGAAAACACTCTAATTCCTCATTTATCAATCTTAATTCCGATTTCGGAATTCGAATTTAGGTTTGGACCTCTTATCGCATGTAATTTGATCCTTAATTTCATGTAAATAGTGTTCGAATCTTCACTGTGAACTATGCTGCTTTAGTCAAATCGATGTCAGAGCCGACATAGGGGTCACCTTAACCACCGTCGTCGACGGCGGCGCTATCATCACCTCCGGGTGGTGGTACGGGTGGTCTAGGTTTGTTGTCGAGGTGCTTTATATCGGGATCAGCTTCTCAACTTGATAATAAAGAGAGGATGAGGGGAGTCTGGTTCTTAGTGTGACAAGGAAGAAGAAAGAGATGGTGAAGTTGGAGGAGCAAGGACAGGTCGGGTTGGAGCAGAAGATTCTGGCGTGAACATAAAAAGGCTTAAGTGAAGATACCTAATTATGATGAGGTGGGTTGGTTCGGCAAGGAATCCACTAACCCGAACAGTTATAACTTCCTAGCAGGATGCTGATTCATTCCAACGCTACCTCTCTTATACCTCCGAACCAAACCATTGTCACTTCCCTCCTATCTTTGACCTGATTCGAAGCGATTTTCCGTGGAACTTTAATTCGACCTGAAGCACCAATTTTGGAGAATTCGATCCGAACCAATATTTTGATATGGAGTGCACACACAACTTAACACTCCCATAGTCGGATGAAGTTAAAATATTGGAGACACAGATTCACAACATAATCTTGTACATAACTTAATCAAATCCCAATATAGCTCACAAACTCGTGGATAGTTAGGATAGAGCCTCCTAAACAGGACATTCTCAAAATGAATTGACAAACGATTGTTTAACTTTCCTTTATACCGCACTTCATTCTTCTTGCTTTATACGTTCCGATTTCATCTCTGCACACACCAGCATAGATTACCACATGAAGGGCACGAGAAACTACACTCTAATTTCTATTATCTCATGGTTAGTACAGTAATCATGTCTGGAAGACGTTCAACTAGACTGGCTGAGAAGGCTGAAACTTCAGTGCCATCCGAGAATCCCAACCTCAAAGATGTTTCATCTACTTCGAACTCAGAATGGGACAGCTCAGGCTTGGACTACGAGATAGAAATTCATGAGATTGATGAATCGTCTAGAAGTGAAATTTCCATAGACGAAGAAGAGGAAGAAGGAGTGGGAGACAATCATGCTCTTGATGAGTTTGAGAATGCTATTATCTTAGAAGCACCTATGGACCCTGTTCAGTTAACGATGGATGATCCTAAGCTTAGACGCCTATGTTTAAAACATGGAATTCTCTGGAAAGATACCAAAGTGGCTACTGAAATGGATCAGCCTTATAATCCACCTGAAGGATACATGGCGATTAGCCAGTTGATGTGTATTGTCGGGGCCATCCCTTTGTTTCCACCATTCATCGTCGATTTTCTAAGACAAATGCAAATTATGCCCATTTAACTCCATCCCAATGCCTATGCCTATCTGTATACATTATATATCACCTATAAGGAAATTTTGGGGACAGAGCTCACCTTCGAAGACGTAATCTTCTTCTGCAATTTCAAACACTGAACAAAAGAAAATCCTTCTTTCGTGTACTTTGAGTCTGTGCCAAAAAAGAAGATTATTGATGAACCATTAAGCAGTAAAGTTGGTGATGTTAACCCCAAACGGTTCTATATTAAGAAGCAACCGACGTGCGTTAGGCGATGGCTCAAATCAAGTAAGCTTCTGACTTCAATGTTCTGACTTTAATTGTTGTTGTAACTGTACTAACTTGCCTTATTTTTTTTAGTTGAGCAATCCAAAAAAGGAGGTGCACCAAGTGTACTTGGATCGCATGAACCGTTTGCTTAATGGGGACCAAAAATTACTAACTGTTAGAGAATGCCTAGTAGACGAATAACTTCATCGTCATCATTTACTCGCTATGACATGGAGTATGAGCCGCGGGGATGGTCCTTACGTATACGTGCCCTCAACCGAGGGACATACTACAACTTTAGTTGAGAAGGGAGAGAGCTCCAGAGGTCAAGAACTTGTAAGCTCCAGCCAAGAACTGCAATTAGGTAATGAGAGGCAACAAGAGATGAGGATCCAACTGTGCTCCGAAAAAGCCATTCTCCTATGCCAATTCAGGATGACGTACTAACGAACATACCCATCGGAGATAAGCGACGGTACGTTACTCCTGAGATGCTGCTACTCCCGAAAGACAAACTTCTCCCAAGGCGCCGTCGTTAACCAAGTCTCAAGTCGATGACTCTCTTATGAATGTGTCCATATACCAAGATTTGTGGAGGCTTCCCCTACCCGATGACATTTACACTTCGTAAGATATTGGAATAGATTCTTTCTTTCTCACTATGAGGAAGATGTTACTCCCATGAAAGCCGGGAAGACTACCCAAACAGGCCTAGCTCCAGTTTCTGGTCCATTGGGGGGATCATTTATGACATACACACTACACTTACACCGCACGTCACAGCACTCGTGTACCATATAAATTCTGATTTCTAATGTTTACTTGTGTCATTTTGCAGGAAGTGACGTGTTACCGCTACCCACTTAAATATGTTCGCTCAAGTATGTCCAGGTTCGACTCCGATCTAGAGCATGATCGGAATGACGATCGCAGGAGACATCATGATTCCTACCGTCCTTATTCCTCACATTCTCGTTCTCCTCGTCGGTCAGATATTGATAAGCATAGGAGCCATCAGGACTGTTGTGAAGGGGACAAATCACTTCCCAAGGTTCCAAAACCTCCAAAGGAAAAACACTATCAGGAAAGGCCACCTCCAAAGCATTCCGACCCATAGGAAAATACCAAAGCTTTTGAAAAGGGCAAGGAAAGGTAAAATGGCCCTTGTACCTACAGAGCGACAAAAAGTTGAACTATCAATAACGAAGCTAGTCACACTCGACTCCGAGAATAAAGCAAAATTGAAAATTCTGAAGAAGCAATTTCCAGATCATCACTTCGAGAATATGCTTTTTGTTGCTGCACTCGAGCATGTGCCTTCGAAGTGGGCGGACGAACTCAAGGCTAAAATAGACTTGGCAGATAAACAATATAATGAAATGTACAAGTATTCACGAAACCTTTCCAAAATTATTCGAGACTTAATACTGATGTAAATAACATGAAGGAAATGGCCGAGTATGATGAGAGTATCTTAAAGGACACAAAAAAAAGAAGTGGAGGACGCATAGGCACAACATGCTCTCGCATAATGTGATGTTGGCAACTTCAAGAAACAATATGAAGAGCAACAAAAGCGTTATCACACCGAACTTGAAGCTCATAGCCAGGAACACCTAGACTTGAAGAAGCAAGCCGAGGATGCTAAATCTGAAACCACCGCGGCCAAGTTAGCTTATAATCGCCTTGAGTAAGAGAAAACAAAGTTAGTGAAGAAGAATGTTGATTTGGAGGCCAAGCTGGCGGATATTAAATCAAAGGCAGCTCTAGTTGAGGGGAATGCGAGTACTGCCATTAAGTCCGCCTAGGATGCTGATATACAACTTGTCGATGCCCAAAAGTAATTGGATGGCTACAGTGAGCTCATGGTTGAATTCTTTACCGAAGTGATCCACTATCGGGACATTTCCTGGACCTAAGACTATCCAATGATTCTAGTCTATGCATGGGATCAGGTTGTCGAATGGGAGAAAAAACAGCTTAAGGTGGACTCTATTGATGAGGAGAAACTCATGGAGAAATATTTGAAGAGTGAGGAGCCGACGCGCTTAGCCGAAGAGCGTAAGCTTATTTCTGTTGCTATGGAGGAGGAGGAACGATGGATCAAGGGAAAAGATATCATTGATGCTGGCTCTTCATCTGCTGCCGTTGGGGCTACCGAAACAGAAGCATACGATCCCGCCCATCCTAAGATACCAAAGGCGCTTTCCTATCTCCAGTCATTGAATCAATTCCTGAAACTTCCGCTACAGCTGAGAAATCGCCTGAAGGTATCTCCACTTTTCCACCTCAACTTGTTAGAGCTATCTCAACATTCTGTCATATTATCGGATGAACGATCAACGGCCCCAAGTTTTCTCCTGAACTAATAGTTGTTGCCTCTCATCCTATAGGTGCAAAGCCTGTTGACAAGACCGAGAATAAACACGAAGAGGCACTGATGCAAAGTCTGCTGAGAAGACCAAGAAGAAACAAGAAGAGATCACTAATAAAGCTATTGTTCCATCTAGTAATGAAACTCCCAAGGATGAAGACATGATAGATGCATTGAAGGATGACGACGACAATGATGGAGACAAGAGGGATAATGATGTTGTTGTGACTGGTGACTCGGGAGATGCTGAAAACATGACTTTGGTTGAAATAAAGGCAAAGAAATATGCGCTTTTGGAAGCCAAAACCGAAGAAGAAGAGCACCCCTAATGTCAACCCCATTTAAGTGATTGCTCCTCGGTTGATATTGGTTGTCAAGCTTTCTACCCGATCAATAACTGGAAATCTAGCTCAGAAGTCCCCTACTAATCCAAATTCACCTCCTGTAGATAAAGGGAGAAAGAAACGTGTCCTAACTGAAGCTGAGCGAGAGGAGAAAGCTAGACACAAAGCTACCAAAAAGTCCAAAGTCTCCTCAAAGCCCAAGTGAAATGTAGTTCAACCCTTTCATTTGGTTTTCCACTGGCCTGCTGCTTTTGTAGCGAGTGCGGCCCTCGCATCTTTTGATTAGTCTCCTTATATAAACTTCCACTTATGTAAATAAAGTAGCTTGTTTTCCTATGATGTTAAATATTTTCAATCTTGTCATTTATTTCAATTAAATGCATTAGTAGTCAAAACATTATTGATATAAGTAACAAATGATAAATCACATCACAGATCAAACAAAAAGTCCCATATGAGCTTCCCTAGAAACAATAACCTGTGCATGATAAAACCATTACCAAGCTAAATAGCAAACAACAGGGGATGTGATGTGTATGATGTGTATGCCCCTAATCAATCTTGAATAAAATGCCTAGCCAAGGCTTGTTCGGGATTGATTGGGTTTGACATTAGATTGCCCCCAATCCTTCAGTGGGGGTAAGGATCCTTTTTCATTTGCACTTGTTCTCAGTTCCTTTATATTCTCATTTCATATGACTTGGTTTGATTGTGGTCAAGGCGATCTTTAATCGTGGTGCACCATTACGCCTTGGGGATGTCGTCTTTCCGTCCTTTATACTCTCTCTCGAACCATGAGAGTTAGAGTCTGGGACGTCGTCTTCCCATTCTTTATACTCTCTTTCAAATAAATTAGATTAAGACTCTAGGACGTCGTCTTCCCATACTTTATATGTTTCATGCAAACGGTCGTTTCGTTTACTTTGGCTTTCCTTGTACACCATATTCTTTAGGAAGGAGTCTCACCGGTTTGAGTGCCATATTTTCTCTCAATTCTAATTCGAGTTGTATAGTCTAAGCCCAGAACAAAACAGTCACATGATGTAAAGAAATAAATGTAATAAAGCTAAATAACACATAATATTTTATAGTGGTTCGGCCATATCATTCCCTACATCCACTCTTTAATCTTTTTTATATCAACTAACTATTCCAGGAAAGTCATGCCTTTGTACATAGTTTACAAAACAAAAGAAACAATACAATCTTAAGTCAAATAGTGCCACAATTGTTGGGCATTCCATGCTCTGGGGATTTCATCATCATTCACGGTCGTTAGCTTGAAATCTCCTTTGTAAAGTTTCTATTGAATGGTGTATGGTCCTTCCCATTTTGGACTCAAGTGGATAGGGGTCAGGAAACCATGTTTCAAGACTATGTCTCCAGGTTCAAGGTCCGGGGTTGAACCTTCCTGTTGTTATATCGGGCAACTTAGTCTCAGTTCCTCAAGGCACGTAAGTCTACTTCATCTCTCTTTTCCTCAATCTCGTCTAAGGACTCGATGAGAAGTGCTTTGTTCATCATCGGATTATAGTACATCGTCCTGTGAGAGGGAACTTCCAATTCCACTGCAATGACCGCTTCTGATCCGAATGAAAGCGAGAAGGGAGTATGACCAGTTGCTGATTTGTAGGTCATTATGTAGGCCTACAATGCTAGAGGCAATTCATCAACCCACATGGCTTTTTCTTGCTTCCTCGCTTCTTAATAATAGACTTAATGATTTTATTTACTGCTTCAACTTTCCCATTCGATTGTGGGTGAGCTACCTAGATGTATCTCTTATCGATCTTGTATTTTAGGCAGAAATATTTAAACTCAGTGCTATGAACTGGGTTCCATTATCAGTTATGATGGTCTTAGGAATCCCAAATCGGCAAATTATGTTTCTGACAATGAAATTGATCACATGCTTTATCATAATCATGGTTAGTGGCTCAGCTTTATCCTATTTAGTAATCTACAGCCATAATTGTGTACTTTGCTGCATCGTTGGCAATTGGTAGGCTTCCAATGATGTCTATTTCCAACACAGAGAATGGTCATGGACTCGCCATTGAATTAAGTTGACTAGGGGGTGCTCTAGGAGTCTTTGCAAATTTCTGGCCTCGCGAATAATCAGCGGCATCCTGATTTATGGTAGGCCAAAAGTAGCCATATCGCAATATTTTCTTTTCCAATGTTTGACCTCCGGTATGATCTTCGCATTCACCCTCGTGCACTTCTCTTAGTACACTTTTGACGTCTTCATGTGCTACACATCGGAGCAGAGGCATCAAAAATCCCTGACAATTAAGAACTTCATCTTGCATGACATATCTTATTGCTTTATAAACCACGACCCGTCTCTCGTTCTTTTTTGCTGAGAGTGTTCCGTTTTGCAGGAAGTTCTTTATTGGCGTCTTCCATGACTCTCTTTTCGGTTCGGTTTCCAACACTGGATCAACTTCCATCAAGTCGATTCTTGGAGATGTTAATACTTCAATCGGGACCATTTGTGTTTCTTCCGGGTCATCAGAACTGGCCAACTTAGCTAACCTATCCGCTTTTCGATTCTCTGTCTGCGGAATGTGGGTTATGTTGTAATGCTCTAAGTTTTCTAATAGTTCCTCTACCCTAGGTAAGTAAAGAGTCATGGGCTCTTAGCCTAAAACTCCTTCTAAACTTGGCAAATGACAATCTTAGAATCATAGAAAATGTTTAATGTTGTTACCTCCATTTCCTCAATGAGTTTCAACCCGGCAATCAGGGCCACGTATTCGGAGTCATTGTTAGTTGTGGAAAATTCTAACCGTAGGGCAAAATAAATTGATCGCCCCTTGGTAGTTGTCAAAACAACTCTGGTATCGGATCATCAATCATTCTTAGCTCCGTCAATGTATACTTTCAAGGGGCTAAGTTCTAACTTCTGCTTTGAGGGGCCAGCCTTTTCATCTAACACAAACCTGCTTAGTGCTGGGACCTTTCCTGCCAAACTTTGGACATCTTTAATCTTTCATAGTTCTTCAATATTCATAAGCGCCGCAATTTGATCAGGATTAATCTGGATTCCACAGGAACTGGCTATGAAGCCCAGAAATTTTCCTGATGCAACCCCAAATGATCATTTCAGAGGATTAAGCTTCATTCTATATCGTCGAAGGATACTGAACATTTCTGCTAAGTCCGTTGTGTGGTCAGATGATCGCTTCGACTTCACAAGCATATCATCCACATATATTTCCATTGTCTTCTCAATTGGACTGTAAAACATCTGATTCACTAAGCGTTGATAGGTGGCTCCGGCATTCTTTAATCCAAAAGGCATCACCCCATAGCAGTACAACCCTAAGTCTGTGATGAAACTGGTATGCTCCAGATCTGGCACGTGCATAGGAATCTGGTTGTACCACAAATATTCATCCATGAAAGAGAGAGGTTCGTGTCCTATCGTTGAGTCTAATAGTTGGTTAATTTTATGGAGTGGAAAGCTGTCCTTCGGGCAGGCTTTGTTTAGATCAGAAAAGTCGATACATGTTCGCCACTTCCCATTGGACTTCTTGACTAGGATGGGATTTGATATCCAGTCAGGATATGTTGAATATCTAATGAATCCTTTATCTCTTAACTTCTCTACTTCTTCTTTCAAAGTGGCCGACCTCTCCGGGCCCAACATTCGCCTTTTCAGTTTCACAGGAGGATGCTTTGGGTTCATGCTTAGTGAATGGCTCATAACTAAAGGAGAAATCCCACACATATTAGCATGGGTCCCGACAAATACATTCAAGTTTGCTTTCAAAAAGTCTGTTAATTCCCTCATCCGGAAGGAATCCAAGTGAGATCCAATCTTCAAGACCTTTATCGGGTCGTCGTGATCGATCAGAATGTCTACGGTTGCTTCATTAGGCATCGCCTTCCTGCTCCCTGGTTATTCGTACTCTCAAGGATCAATGTCCTCGGGTGGGTCGTCGGGTGACTCCCTCAATGGCATTTTCTTTACTTGCTATGTTGAGCCCACCTCGATAGGAGGGGAAGTATTCTTGGAATCCATATCTTTTCCATTGCGTAGCATCTTTAATTCTATGATATAACAAGCTCTTCCGATGACCTGGTTACCGCGAACCATTCCTAACCCAGCTTCAGTTGGGAACTTCAATAATACGGACCAGGGTGCAATGTAGGCCCTGAATTTTGCAAGGGTCGGAGGCCTAAGAAAGCATTGTAAGGTGAGTCGATGTCCATGATCATGAATGAGAGGATCCTTACCCTTCGGCGATCTCCCTCTCCTTGCTCCAAAGATAAGTCTATCATACCAATTGGAGCTATCGACGATCCATTGAAACCACATATCTAACCCTCATATGGTTTCAAATCCTTTATCTCCAACTTCATTTGGTCGAATGCTTTTTTAAATAGGATGTTGACAGAACAGCCGCGGTCCATATGGACCTTTCGTAACAATGTTGGGCCAATGGTTATAGTTATTATCAATGAATCGACGCTAGGTATTTCAACTCCTATGCACTCTCTATCTCGAAAGATAACATCATCTGCAACTGTCTTTGGTTGTTTTACGGGTGTAGCCTCTTCAAGATTGCTACATTATCCAATTTATGGATGTTTGGCTGCGTTTACATACTGCTTCATTGTTCTGTTGCTAGACCCGGCTGGATGTGGTTCCCCAATTAGAGTATTAATGACTATGCCTTTTCCCTTTTGTTGAGCAATGGGTTTGGAAGCGGGATGATTCTAGTTTGGAGCTTGTCCTCCTTGCCCCCTGTCCTTTGGGGCAACTTTGTATTCATCCAACTTTCCGGCATGAAGTAGATTTTCCACAACATCCCCCAGATGGCGACACTCATTCGTAGAGTACCCATAAGTCTTGTGGAACAAGCAGAACTTCCCAGTTTCACGTTCTTTCTTGGTTGAATCCCTGGGTGGAGGTTTCTTATACTAGACAACGTGATAGGTATCCAAATAGATACTCTCCAAGGTGTCGCTTAGCGGTGTATAATTTTCAAAAGTCTGTAACTGAGGTCTCTTTCTAGAGTTGTTCCTCCGATTCCTATTTCTTTTGCCACCGTTCCCACCTTGGCAGTCATTTCCCCCATTCTTGTTACCGACATTTACTTTGACTTTTCCTGCACTATCTCTGGATTGCTTGATAGCAACATTGCTCTGAATGTCTTCCTTGGTAGCTCCATCCGACTTTATCTTTCAATTGGCATATATTTCTTCTCATCGTAGACGAATATTTGTGTTCTCATATAACAACACCCTAGTTAATGGCGGCTTTCCTACCAAGTATTCTTCGAACTCAGTGTCCTTATCAACTCCATCTATCAACGCCATCAGGATGGTCTGTTTATGTGGGTCACTCACTTGAGTGACTGCCAGATTGAATCGAACCAAGCATGATTTTAGAGTCTCTCCAGGAGCTTGTTTGAGTGCAGACAACTCAATGACACTTTTAGATTTTCGGGAGTGGATTCGAAATTAATTCATGTAACTTTCACTTGACTCTTTAAATCTAGAAATCGACCGAGGGAGAAGTTGGGTAAACCACATCAAACGTCTTCAAGATATATTGGAAACGCCTTGCATTTTACAACATCATGAGCTACCGTGGCGTTCATGTACCATGAATACCTCATCAAATGCTACCTCGGGTTGGTTCTTCAACTATATCGATCCATTATAGGCAAATTAAATCATTTAGGGAACTGAAAATCCAGGATATCGTTAGTGAAAGGGGTATGGCTACGCTCAATGCCCCAATCTCCGTTGGTGTAACCCCTACTGTCAGCCATAGTTTGGCGTACCATTGCTTCCACCTCAGCATTGGTTAGCATTGCCTTAGGGTCTGAACTTCTAGTTCTCCTAATATATCCAGTCCCTATATTAGGTAACGTTCTTCGATCTCTGACAGCTGTCGAGTTTCCTTGCCTTCTATTGTCTCGGTCATTCACAGGACGAGTAGGCTGAAGGAGTTTCCATTGAGTAGGGTTAGTAATGTCAGGATCCTTGGGAAGAACGATCCCTACATCGGTAACAACATTGGTTCTCTCAAACTAGGATCACAAGGTCCCAACGCACGGGCCGCACCCTCGTGAGACCCCAATGATCCAAATCTCAATTGCTCAATGTTCTCAGGTCTTTTGTATGGTCTCCTCTGACGCGGATGCCTTTCTTCTGAAGAAGATAAATGGTCTGCAGCTAGATGATGAGTCGAAGAAGGTGTCCTTTGCCTGCAAAGCTCGTCTATCTGCCTACTCATGTCCTTTATGTTTTCTTGCATAGCGACACATTCTTGTCTCTGGACCTCCAAGGCTTCATTAGTCCTATCCAACATATCGAGCAAGGGTGAGAAATACATGTGTGAGACGGATGCAGAGGCAGAGGGCTGATCATTAGTTGTCGTGGCTAGCATAGGAGCATTTGTAGTGGCTCGAGTAGAAGTACCAGCCTCAACTGCATCCGTTTCAGAGGAGATGATAGTTGTGCCACCGAGTCAGTTCGAAGAAGAAACATTAGCCTCGGGCAGGTTTTTGGTTCGATTCGGTGCACCATGCCAAGTTTGGGTCAATGTGTTCCCTCCGTATCGATCCCGAACCATGCCCCCGCGATCTGGTGATAACAATTGCCTGTTGATCTTCACTCGCCTCATTCTCCCAAGAAGTCTGAGGTTCCTTTCCTTTTCTTGGAGCCATAAAATCTGAATTTCTTGAGATCAATAAACACTTCAAAAACAATGGAAATGCGGACTAACTTCTTCAGAATTGAGAATCCAAACAGTAGAATGATAATCCAGAATGCTGAGAATTCCAATTTCTCAGTGAAAGCACCAAAATGTTAGGCTAAAAAGTGGTTCTAACTCCCAATTGAATGATAATTCTAAATAAAATGAAATAAAAAGCAGCAAGAAAACAAGATTTATAGTGGTTCGGCATTAATAAGCCAACGTCCACTTTAAACTTCTCTGATTGATGAGTTGATTACAAATACAATGATGATAGGCCGCTCAATCTCACTAGTACAATCAATAATCACTTTAAATTCGTAGAACTATACTCAAGGAGTTTGGGTACAATCTGAAATAAATAGAGGAATATCGTTGGTGATGATGCTTGAGTGGATAGAGAGCCAAAAGATCCTTGAAAATGGATAATTGTGGTGTATTTATATGTTGGGAACATGGTCGGGTCGGATGCCACGTGGGTCCCATCCCGCAAATCTCGGGTTCGGGTGCTCTAGGATGATGACAACACACCAACGATGTGTGTGAGTCGGTAGCAACCGCTCCAATCGTGGTATGTAACTGTCTTGGTGGCTGAAGCGAGTAGAATAGTAGATGGTCGGTTCGAGTCGGATGTTACTTGGCTGAATCGATCCGAGGCTAGTTATCTGGAGTTGGCCACTGGTTGGTGTGCAGAAGAGAGGGGGTTCGGTTAGGAAGATCTGATCTGAAGGCCTGTCTACTACACCTCTTATCTCGAATACATTCATCAGTTGATCCCTTAGCTCTACATAGCCTGATTACAAAGCAGGCTAACGTATATGTTCTATTATACTTTATCTCTGCATTGTGAGTTATACGATAGGTTTCTCTTGTACTTGTCTTACCTTGATGATCGTCCATAGCTACATGACACACCTTTCAGCTCATTATTCCTCTTGTTAAGTGTGGGAATTATGGGCGGTCATCACATTTGATATCATAGCTCTGGTTATCGATTTTATCCAAAGTCCAAGGACGTAATAACGTATGAGAGAGGTATTTGTAGATTTTTGATGGATGCATACTATATATTAGTGAATAGTATAATAGCGCTTGAACTCCATTGTAGTTTATCTCATAAGTGGACTAATCATTCTATTTTTAGAATTAGAATGAGTGGTCGAACATCGAGACATACTGGTAGGGAGGAGACTATTCCTGGAGGGGGTGATGGCGGTATACCAAATTTCCCAACTATGTTCGAGGCCATGATAGTCGCGACCATGAGGAGGGTACCTGCTCAGGAGACAACCACAGTAGATGTAGGAGTTCAAGTGCAAGTGCCTATGGTTGTGGACTTAGTGAAGCTATGAAAAGATTTTACTACCCTAGGAGGGAAGCCGTTTAAGGGGACGCAGCCGATTGTAGAGATTCAAGGGTGGCTTGATACTTGCATTTGGATTTTTGGGGACTTAGGCGTCGACGATGCGACTAAGAGGAAGCTTGCATCGAGATAGCTACAGGGAAGAGCTATGGATTGGTGGAACTCCATCACTCTGGAGATCTCAGATGATGTAGGATCAATTCCAAGTCAAGTTCGAGACAAAGTTCATTTCTACCGTTCAGAAGTCTATTCAGTTCAAGAAGCTCATTGAGCTGAAGCAGAATGGTAGACTGGTGTTGGAGTATGTTTTGGATTTTGAAGCCTTGCCCAAGTATGCTCATTCATATGTTGAGACCCCTTACCTGAAGAACGAGAAGTTTGTTACGGGCTTGGACAAGTATCTTGGGAATCAACTAGTCAATCATCTGGATGATATCTACGAGATGATCATTGAGAAAGCTCTGAGGCATGAGAGTTTGTTCTTTAATGAAGAGAATGTTGTTGCAGTTAAGGAAGACCAGAAACCACAGGAGGTAGGTAATAATAAGAAGAGGAAGCAACAACAACAGAAAGGAAAATATGGTCAAAAGAAGCAGAAAGGCAAAGTGACTTGCTACAACTGCCAGCAGAAGGGCCACTATTGCAAAAATTTGAAAGCTGAGAGGAAGTGCTACAACTATGGCAAGCCTAGGCATAACAAGAAGGATTGCCCAGAACTAGCTAAGGGAAAGCAGATTGTGAAAGCTTATGCTTTAGAAGATGTGCCATCTTCTTCGAGGGTTCGCACAGTGGAGGAGAAAGGGAAGAGTGTCGTCGTTCAAGGTAATCATTCCATTAGAGATGTTTCAGTTCATGTGTTGTTTGATACTGGAGTATCACATTCTTTCATATGTAATGAACTTGTGTGTCGCTTGGGTTTGGAACCCGACATTTGTGATAGACCTTTTGTTGTGACTAATCCAGTTGGGGGTTCGTTCAGTTTGTGTATGATTTTTTGTGGTCTACTGCTGTCGAGTCATGGTTGCTCCTTTGTGTGTGATTGCTTTGTTTTGAACGTCACTGGGTTTAGGATCATTTTGGGTACGGACTGACTTAAGAGGTATGCGCCAAAAGTGGACTGCGAGAAGCTCAAGGTGACAATCGGGAATGTGGAAGGGCGAACGGTTGTGATTCGATGTAAGCCCGAAGATGGTGTCTTTGTAAGATATTTATATTCGCTTGTGATTCCAAGGGAAGACTTGTCATCTGAGCCAATCGCTAGTGAGTTCGAAGATGTCTTTGAAGAGGTCAAAGGGTTGCTGCCGCATCATGAGATTGAGTTTAGAATCGATTTGGTCGAGCGTGCAAAACCTATCGTCACACCTCTTAGGCAAATGGAGCCTAAGGAATAGAAAGAGTTAGAGGTTCACGTATGTGATCTTTTGAGAAAACGATTCATTCGGGAAAGTGTGTCCAAATGGGGTGCACCAGTTGTGTTTGCAACCAAGGCTAATGGGTCTTTGAGATTGTGTGTGTATTATCGTGAGCTGAACAAGGTGACCAAGAAAAACAAGTATCCGTTGTCGAGGATAGATGACATGTTCGATCAGCTTCACAAGGCCAAGGTGTTTTCACAGATGGATTTAGCAATGGGATTTCAGTAGTTGAGAGTGCCGAAGGATAGTGTGTCGAAGACAGCTTTTAGGACACCATCCCGTTTCTTCGAATGGTTGGTGATGCCATTTGGCTTGACTAACGCGCCAGTGTATTTCATGGATCTTATTAATAGGGTGTTCAGAGATTAGTTGAACAAATTCGTGCTTGTGCTCGTGGACGATATTCCGGTTTTCTCTCGGAATGAGGAAGAGCATAAGACGCACTTGTGAGTTGTTTTGGAAATCTTGCGAAAGCATCAACTATAGGCTAAGTTTTCTAAGTGTCACTTCTGGAAGAGTGAAGTGAGGTTCTTAGGCCATGTTGTTTCTGGAAATGGTATAGCGGTTGACCTAGCTAAGGTGGCAGCAATACAGGACTGGGAAAGACTTAAGAATGCGATAGATGTTCGGCGTTTTCTTGGGTTGGCGGGATATTATCGTCATTTTATGAAGGATTTCTCTAAGATAGCTGCACCATTAACAGAATTAATGAAGAAGAATCAATTGTTCACATGGGATGTGAAGTGTGAGCAAGATTTTGGAATCCTGAAAGAGAGGCTAACGAGTGCTCTTGTTTTGATGATTCCAAGTGGGAATGAAGAGATGGTTGTATACACTAATGCATGAGGTACTGGGATTGGAGCAGTGCTGATGTAGATGTCAGAGTTGTGGCCTACGCGAGTCGATAGCTAAAGCCACACTAAAGGAATTATCTGACTCATGATTTGGAGTTGGCAGCGATCGTGTTTGCTTTGAAGATGTGGAGACATTACCTATTGGGATTTCGATTTGAGTTGTTTACAAATCACAAGTCATTGAAATATATATTCTTCCAAAAGGATTTGAATCTATACTCCTTGTAAAGGTAACGCAGTGCGTGGCAGATGCGTTAAGTCGAAGACACGCAAGTTTTGGAGCAATGTTTTCGAAATAGAGGCACCTCGAGTACTTGGCAGGATTTAATTTCAGACCACGGTGTGAGTTGGAACCTGAAATATTGGAAAGCTTATCGATATGACCTACTCTCATCAAAAGGATTGGCGAAAGCCAAAACGTGAACGCTTGTAGAGATTATCCAGAAGTTAGAACCAGAGGATAAGGAATTCGAAGTTGATCGAGAGGGTTGGCTTCGAAAGAAAGGATGACTGGTTGCTCCTGATGTTGATGGATTGAGGGATGAGATTCTGAGGGAATGTCATATCTCAAGATTGATTATTCATCCTGGTGGTAATAAGATGTATCAGGACATGAAGCAAGCCTACAACTGGAGATAGATTGATACTTAGACAAGAAATGATAAGAGAAATATCAAATTGTATTGAGATCGTTCAGCAACAAAGGACTCCCAAGATCGTCAGAAGAGTTACGCTGATAAGCGTCGTAAGGATTTGGAATTCGATGTTGGCGATATGGTTTTCGTAAACGTTTCTCCTTTGAAGATTGTTGTTCGGTTCGAAAGTAAAGGAAAGTAAGATCCAAGGTCCGTTGGACCATTTCCGATAGTCGAGCGAATTGGAAAGCTCACGTATAGAATGGATTTACCCAAGAAGATGTCGAGTGTGCACAATGTGTTTCATGTGTCTTTTCTATGGAAGTGTGTGCACGATTCGAATGCTGTGGTATCTTCGGAACAATACAAAGACCTAGAAGTCGAGTCCGTAGTTATGAAACCTCGTAAGCTGCTTCGCGTTGTGGGGAATGACACGAAATAGCTTAGGAGGAAGATGGTTAAGCTAGTCAAGATGCAATGGAGTGAGGATGATGATAATCGTACATGGGAAACGGAAGAGCGTATAAATACGATCCATCCAGAACTCTTCGTTGGTATGACCCATAAATGTCATGTCACCTTACACCATTGTATCTTATACTATTATTCATTAGAATTCTGCATGCTAGGTTAAGGCTATGGATGCATGGCTTGATGGATGCTAGTTTGGACGATAGATTGGCTATTCATGGATGATAGGCATGCTGAATGGTTTTGGTTGCTTGGGATTTTGGGGGCGAAATTCCTAAGGGGGGAGAATATAACAACCCGCATTTTACATACCAAAGGATCATAAAATATTTTTATTTAATTCCCAGAGGGTCGGATCATTCTCATATTTTGATATGTTGGTTATGGGGATGTGAGACATGTCCATAATTTTTATCAGTTTTAGTTGTGATTATTTCCCCCCTGTCAGTTTTGTACAGGGAATAACTTTTGACTAGGATCGAATCAAGTGCTGAGATCAATTTCATTGGAAAGGAAATGGTTTTGCCAATTCCATAGAGTGGTCACATTAAAGATTTGGTCCAGATGTTTGGGAGGATTCGTTGTTTTCATGTTACACAATTTCAGGATAGACTAATTAGTCATTAGTGGGCTGAATAGTGAGGCCCATTAAGGCTAGGGGCTATTGGCTACAAATAGAGGGGCATAGGTAAGGAGAATAGTTTAGGTTTTTCATTCTCTCGTTTGGTTGGGCTTGTGATTCTCCTTGCTCAATCAAATACATATCCACTCCATTAAATTCTAAGGTATACATAAGAAGATTGAACATCTACATCAATGAAGGCTAGATCGCATCAAGATGATTGATTTGAAGGCCAATTCTTCACCGTTCTTCGCTGTTCGGATTAGAGAATCATTGATTTAAATCTATTTTGTGGATTTGGTGAGTGATAAGCATCTCTCACACGAATTCATTCGAATATTTGGGTTGTTTGATCTTACTTTCATCATTTCAAGTTGTTTTCACCTTAATCTACATCATGGTAAGTATGTTTCCATTCGAATCACCATATAATCTAGTCTAGCGACTTAAATCGATAAATTTATATGTTAGTTTATGTGTTTATGCAAATTTAGATCCATTTGTTAATTCATTCATTGTTTATATGATGATTTATTGTTGTGCTAATGTGTGTTGATGATTGCTATTGATTTTGATTTGAAAATTGGTCGATTTTGGATGAGTTGCGTGTGTGGACGATCATTGTTGAAGCATTGATGGAAGGATCGTTCGGAAGCATGGCATGAAGCTCGGGTCGCCATGTCTTGTTGCGCAAGAAAGGATAATTGAAGTTAGGTCATTTGAAGTTAAGTCGTTCGACTATGGTGAAGTTAGGTCGTTCATCCATGGTGAACTTGGGTCGTTTGCAGACCCTGTTGATGGATTAGGTCGTTTAAGTTTTGGTCGGGTCGTCGATGATGTGGCAAGAATTGATCGAACTCGGTATGAGAAGCTTGGGTCGGGTCGTTGGTGGCTTCGTGTCGTTCAAGACCTGATGAGTTGGGTTGTTCAATGCCTGTTGACCCGGGTCGTCCAAGTTCGGTCATCCAAGTCAGATCGTCCATGTTGGGTTGGGTCATCCAAGTTGGGTCAAGTCGCTTAGAGTTTGGTCGGGTCAAGACAGCGTTCGATGGATTGGTGACAGTGGCTTGCAGCGCTTCAGTGGGTCCCTATGATTAATGAGATGTCATGGGAGCATACTAATGGGTCGTGGAACGACCCAGTAATGGTTGCAATATTTGTGATGTGCTTTGGATTATGACTTATGGTAAAATATGAAACGCTATAGAAAAGAAGGGTGAAACGCTGTGTATCGACTATCGACCAAAAAAATGTTTGGTATTGGTTTGATGATGGTTGCGACTTCAACGTTAGTTCAAGATGGAATGTTCGAAGTATTCATTGATCGATGAAATGCAACGAATGTGAAGACGACTCAAAACGATTTCAGCTTGTGTATAATGGTTGCTCAAGATGATTTGAGCTTATGAATGGTTGCCAATGATGGCTAGAGATATTGTAGGCATTGTCGTAGGTTCTAGCGGACTCAAAGCAAGGGTATAATAGGCACGCCTAAAAGACCAGTTGAATGGTCGAGTACCCTGGGCAGTCACGATGGGACTAGAGATAAGAGACACGATGGCGTATGGTTTTTTTTGCTAGAACCAGGGTTACCATTAACCCTTGACAAATGGCATGTTGTAGTCAGTCATACGATTTGTTGGAGAATGAAATTTTGATAACAACAACCTTGTTTCAATCATTATCATTATTGATTATAAATTATATACTAACACTTTTATCCAGAATATAATACGTATATGTAGGATTTATATGCAGGTAATAAATATTGAAGACTGTACAGTTTTAGAGATTCAAAATATTAAGGAATACAAGACTCATGAGTATCAAGATAACCAAGATTTCAAGAGCTCAAGATTATCAAGTAATAGAGTCTAGTATATATGTAAAACTCGGGTTAGCACTTTCAAATCAATTGAAATTCTGTTTTCAAATTGATTTCAAAATTATTTCGACTCCTTTTCTAAAATGATTTCAAATTATTAATATTTTTCTTATGATTTCACATATATATATATATATGTGTGTGTGTGTGTGTTTATAGTTTACAAAGTTTTATAATATATGCATGTATGTGTTCATAATATATGTTTTTATGGTCTTATATTAATGGTTACGCCTGGTTTAACCAGAAAACATTCATCGCCTTAGGCCTTTACGGCCCTGCGAATTTCGCTATGCAACCAAGTTCAAAGGAAAACTCATGAGTATTACGTCTGGACAATCACTATCAAAGAAATATCAACAAGAGTTCCTAACGTATGACCTCAATTTTTAATGGAAGGTACTTCCCATATCTTCAATTTGAAATCATATGATACTATATATTATAGTATTCATTTCACTCCACATATAACGTACATATATAAAGCTTCATTTACATAAGATTTATCAAATCATATTTCAACAAGTCATTCTTGTACAAATTCCATTATATATAAGATTTCATTTCATATCAATTACCTTTCGAATCAATAATTTCGAATTCACTGCATTCTTATATAAATTTTTCATATATATAAGTTTCAAAAACTTTTATATCAATATCCAAAAATTGAAGATTCTCAAAATTCCATTTCAATACCAATTTAGTTTGATTTCTTAATCGATTCAGATATTTAATATCATTTCAAATTAAGATTTACAAATCAATTCATCATCAAAACTTCAAATTCAATTTATATTAAATGTTCAAGAATATCATTTTTCAACTAAATCTTTACATTCAATCGTCTTGGACTTAAATTACTCGAATCGAAAATATATTTTTATCTTCAAAAGTTAAATTAAAATAGTTTCAATAAAATAATAGCTTGATATAAAATAGTTTGAGTTAAAATAAATAAGTTTTGGTATAAAATAGTTTAAATAAACTAAATAGGTTTACGATAGAATGGTTGAATAAGATAGCTAAGTTTATATTCAAAACAGTTTAAATAAAGTAAATAAATTATATTTTATAGTTTAGGAAAAATTGTAAAGCAAAAATACAAATTTCAATAGATAATTCAATCCAATTCAATTTATCTGAAATTCCAATGCTAATTCACCTTTGATTTCATAGTATGATTTCAATAATCATTTCTCAAATCGAACATTATTCACAAAAGATAAACTCTTTTAAAAGCTTCTGAAATTAGCTTATAATTCACACGCATGAATTTGTACAAAATAACCTTCTCAAAATATTTCTTGATCAAATATTTCTAACACATTTGTATAAGTTGGATTCAACGTATTTCAAAACAATTAAGAAATCTATTTTAGTCGATTTCAATTATCTTTGACATCTCATTTTCAAAATTTCCATTAACACAGTATAAAATCAATACTTCAAAATTCAGTTGTCAATTATTGTCATAATTCAAAGTTCAAATACTCGTTTCAAATCCAAATCTATTTCAATAATCCATCTTTATTTTAGACTTTTTCCGATGCACGGTAAACGAAAGGGTGCAAGGATACGAATTGGGCAGTTACGAAAGCTCAAGCATGAAAAAAACAAAGGTGAGCAGGTCAAACAACAACAAGTAAAGGTAAGCGAACGAATCAAAATTAACAAAGGAACTATCTATTTTATTAACGACCCGCAAATCAATACTTATTTGAGCTGACTAAATACAACTCACGTCCAACCCAAATTGCATGAAAATACGAATCATTAATAGAAAGAAGTTAGAGGATGAGAAGTAGAAAGATGGAAAACTAGAATAGATGACATAGATAGAAGATAGAACTACACAAAAATAAAAAATCTCACAATCGCAGCGGAATAAAATATAATGTATAAATAATCACTTTGAAATACATACATACATCACCAGAGTACATCACATATACTATACAGTAGAATAAAACTCTAAATATCTAGCACTGAAGCCTCCCCTGCATGCTCCTTCAGATAAATTTGTAAAATCCTGAACTACTTGACTGCCCATACAAATTTGGGCACCCAAGAGTTTAGGGAAAACATAGAAAAATAAACTCTGGGTCAGTCATGGGACTATTATGAATAAAACAGCTTAATTAATAAAGGATATCTCATAAGACCACGCCATATAACGCGGAATGGGTTTTTCCCTTATGAGACTCCAAAATATTTGGTCTAACTTTTAAAAACCTTTTCGAAAGAAAAGATAATCTTAAGACCAATCCACGCATAAACACGGATGGTTTCTACCTTACGATAACCCAAACATTTTATATCAAAACTCTTTTGATATTATAATAGTGTCTATCAAATCACAAATAAATAATCATCTAGCAGAACGCTTACATCTCACGCTCTACATACATAGTATACAATCAAAACCGCGAGCGCTTATTGGATAATGAATTTCCAACTATGACAAGGTATGGAACCACCTTCGGATATTGTATCTCTAGAGGGGAATACACTGGATTCAATAAGAACATCTTGTAACCCGGCCACTATATGACCGACCACTCATATCGCTTGAGTGTATTGAATATATTGTCACCAATGGTTGGGAGCTACCCACCGTTTCCTGAAAAGGACAGCATTGCTACTAGGATTTCAATAGGTTATGCCTACTAGTTTAACAAGATCGTATAACCCCAACAGGTTAAGTTTGTCAGGTTTATATGTATAACCCGCCCCCACATATTTAACAAGATTAACTTAACCCACCCATTGATTTAAGCAAACTTACTTAACCCATACTCAAGTTAACAAGTTCATGTAATCCTTATGAACTCAAATAGGTTAAGTATTATAAGTTCATCACCATTCATTCATTTATGGTTATAATGCGCTAGACCTCCCACATTAAGTCTACCACTTGTGAATGCTGGATATGCCAGTTGGGTCCGGGTAGACTTCTTACACAAGTCGGACTTAACCTCGTGTATTAGCGTCGTCACGTGTATGTTTATGCACTTAGAACCTTCATATTAAATTTACCACTTGTGGCCGCTGGATTTTTTGGGCGGTTCCGAGCAGACTTCTACCACAAATGTAATCTAACATCGTGTCTAAATGCGGTTATAGTTTCTAATTACTGTAAATCTAGGCATTTCCATTACTAACAAATTTTCATGTTTATTATGCCCCAAATTCCTATTCGTTCTATGATACAAATTATTCCCAAATTAAGAATTAGATCTATATATAGATTATGCCCCCAAATCCCAAGTTTTGGTTCTAAGTACAAATTATGCCCAAAATTCCCAATCATGTTTACAATATGAATTATGCCCCAAATTAATCATTCTCAAAGTCTTGTGTTCGCGTATTTCGGCGATAGGCCTAGGCTCGAAGGTAGCCTGACTATAAAACAAAAAGGGAAAGACGAAGAGAAGAGAACAAAAATAGGAATAGTAAATAAAATAGGCATATGATGACAAAATTAGGCAAACTATCATAATAGGCATAAGGTGGCATGAAAAGGCAAACTAATAGAATAAGGATGTCATGAATAGGCATATAGGCATAAATCAATAGATCAAGTGTACAAGTAATGGAAGATCTAATATGATTCAGGTTACTAATAGGCATAGGCTTAGGTCAAAACTTATAAACATGTCAAGATTACATTTTAGGCGTTTATATCTAAAAGCAACATAAACTCACTGTGATTGGATCTAAAGAACAGATAATTTGATTGCAGTTGTTGAATCATAGATCTCTGAGTACGTATAATTTGTTGTTTAAGAAGAATATGCTAGATCAGACTGAGTTTGGGCAGCACCTCATTGCTGCCATTGATTTAAATGAATAAAACAATGGGATTAAGGTCCTATTTATAGCCTAGGATCAACAAATTTGGTCAGAAAACAAGTCCACATACACAGAGCTGAATCTGGCTTGGATCTGGGGGGGTGTCGACCCATGGGTCGACAACCTTTGCTGGGTCGACCCCCAATGGGTCTGATTCCCGCGTCCGTTACTGCCTTCGAATTTCGAACTAATTTGAATTCTGGATTTTATTTTATTTATATATAAGTGGCTTATATGTTTATAAACTTCAAACCTTAATATCTTCTTCATACGATGTTCGTTTTACGCAAAATCAGAGTCTATCTTAAGCAGAATTCTTAGACGAACGCAATAGAGTATTATTTAAGTATTCCTTAGTTTATCATTTTAATGTGTTATAAAATTATGGGGTGTACAATGATTGTAAATTTTATTCAAAGTTCTCAATAAAGTTTTTATTTCTATATTATATTTTGTTCCACTGCGATGTGAGACTCTGATGTTGTTGTGTTCTTCTTCTTCTATTCTAATATTTCTTTCTTTCTTATCTCACCCTCTATTTACTTTCATTAACTATTTGGTATTTTCGATATTTGAGTTCTGGCAAGTAATATGGGTTTATGTATTATTGTTGGAATTCGGCGTCGAATCCCAAAGGTCGTTATAAGGCTGAACTTACATTTGCCAAATCATTTCTTTGAATGCCACATCGTCGATACCGTCAATCACTAATTGACTTCGCCAAAAATATATTACGGGTATAAAGCAAGAGAAACGAATTCCTCTACCACCAACATAAATACGATTGAAGAGATCAATGTACGTGATCAGTTAAGCATACTTTGTCAGAGATTCATCCATGCAAATTGTCCTGAGACTGGACAAACCAAAGGCGCTATCCTGTAAATCCATCTTAAGCAATTTCTACCTAGGATTAACATAATAGCACTTGCATAACACAGCCTTCAATGGTCTTCCTGTCTCGAAACGTATATATCGAATCGAAGTGGAATTTAGATCCAGGTCTCTTCGAAAATGAAAACGAAAAGGGCTAGATTTGATAGTCGGTTATTTAACTGTCAAATATAAAAAAATAAATAGATTTATTTCCATTGGATATGCTAAGCTTCATTCAAATGAATTAAATTGTTTACAATTCAAACGCCAACTTGTTTATGCATTTATTCGAAAACATAAGTATTCATAACTTAGAAAAGTCTTATTATCGATCTAACGTGGTAATATCACTCTTGAGTATACGTTTCATAGTTGGAAAGGGTATTCAAATCTAACACTCATTTCGAACACAAACTACTATCTATCGGATAAAAGTGAAATCGTTCGAGTTGGGGTATTTTAATTACCTCTTAGACCTTGAGTTGAAATCATTCTTATCGTCAAGATTCGTGTAAGTTCAATATCCGAAATATTCGACAAAACCAGGAATTGGCAAATCCATTTTATTCCCACAGCTTAAATTACTTTAAACAATGTTGTTATTTTGGAAACATTTATAAAGTTAACTGAGTTAACTCAATATTAAATCGGGGAATTTAATCCAAATAATTAGCTTGATTTTCTATTTCTTTTATAACTAAATTATCTTCTTTACTTACTTAATTAAGAGGTTAATTAAGTTTAAAACGTCCTTCTTAGATAATTTATCCAAATTTAAACTGCTATTTAACTATACATTATCTCCCCAAATCAGTTAATTAAAACTAATTAACTTCTCACAATTTAATTAAGAAGACGAATAGTTTAAAATTATTACGATTAATCTTCCCTTTTTAAATTAATAAATAATATAATTAATTAAAATTAATCTATTAAATTGTTTCTTAAAAACAATTTTTATCCAGATATCAAAACTCAAGTTTATTTTTGATTTACTTTATAGAAGCTATAACTTAGTCGTTCCAACAGTATATAACAGTTCTTATAATAGACGACATTTAAGTTGTTAACCCAATTTTCACAAACAACCATAATAATATAATTCAATACTATCAACTGATAATATAATAACTCAACAACATATATTAACTGATAAAATATGTCAAACTAATATAATAGCGGAATAGTGTTTATTTATGCTAATAGGTGTTCAAATAATTCAGTCAATCAAATATATAGTGGAACGGTGTTTTAAAAATGCTTTCCCAGTTTGAGGATTTCTCAGTCCATCAAATACCTCGCGGGGAGAATACCCAAGCGGGATCACTAACTAAATTAGCTAGGTCTCGGGAGGGTCCCCGAAACTCGAGTGATTCCCGTGGGTTATCAATAAAAGCCTAGTGCCGGGCATGAAAAATCGGAAATAGAGAAAGAGCTATTAGTCTTAACGAGATCCCAATCCTTGAGAGGGGGAGATGAGAGAGACAGAGAGGGAAACTCCAACGGGGATCCTCCCTTAACTGAAACGAATTGCCATCGTGAGAATACATGGATGACTTCTATAATGGATTATCTCCTAAACGAGACTTTGCCCCTTAATAAGAAAAATGCGAGAAGGATAAAACTCCGGGCTCCCACATTTGTGATTGCGGATAACATACTCTATAAAAAAGGACATTAGCTTCCTTACCTAAAGTGTTTAACTTCCGAAGACGGGCTCAACCTCCTAAAGGAAGCTCATGTAGGATGGTGTGGAGACCACTCCAGTGGAATTAAGCTATCCAAATGGGTCATGCGACAGGGATATTATTGGTCGTGGATGGTCAATCAAGCAGTAGAATATGTCAAAAGATGTGATATGTGTCAAAGGTACTCCAAGGTTCCCCAGCTTCCGCCTAGGGAACTAACCACTATATCAAGCCCCTGGCCATTCGACGTATGGGGAATAGATTTGATTGGACCCTTGCCAATCTCCAAAGGGGGAGCAAAGTACGTTGTAATAGCCGTCGACTACTTCATCTAGTGGGTAGATGCAGAACCCCTTCCGATAATCACATCCAAAAAGGTGTTAAGGTTTGTAATAAAGAATATCGTAACCCGCTTTGGAATCCATTACAAAATTATCTCAGATAACAGAACACAATTCGAAAGCAAGGAGTTCACTCGATTTTGTAAGAAAAATGGAGTCATCAAAAGTTTCTCCTCGGTAGCCCATCCGAAGGCCAACGGAGTGGTAGAAGCTGCCAACAAAACCACAAAGACGATTCTTAAAAAACTTTTAAACCAGGCTAAAGGGAATTGGGCCAAAGAGTTACCTTTAGTGCTTTGGGCGTATAGAAACTCTGTTAAAACAGCCACAGGGCAAACCCTTTTTTCCCTGACATATGGATGTGAAGCTATGCTTCCGGTCGAGATTGAGATATCATCACATAGAAGGATAGCATATGCGTTCAATCCTAACCAAGAATTAAGAAAATAATCCTTAGATTTAATACAAGGATTAAGAGATGAGGCAGCAATTAGAACAACCGAATACCAAAGAATGATTATGAAATACTACACTCAAAGGTTAGGACCAGAACCTTCACAAAAGGAGAGTTAGTTTTACGAAGGGTGATGGCAAACACAAAGAACCCAGCGGATGGCCCTCTCGTCCCAAATTGGGAAGGACCTTTGGTCATCCATCAAGAAGTTATACCCGAAACATATCGACTGAGCAAGCCTAATGGGGACCTTGTTCCATGAACATGGAACTCGGAACATTTAAGACCGTATTTCCTAACGGTGGAGAAATAAGAGAAAAGGTTTTTTTCCAAAGATGGTCACGTAACTAAGGGTATGGAAACCCTTCCTATGGCTTAAGAGAAGACCCAAAAGGGGTCGAGTTGAGAAAAGGGATCAAATCCCTCGTCATCAAGACGAGGCATCCCCCAGAGGGGGATGGTGTGTTAGTCTTTCTCCTTGCCCAAATCAGAGGGAGATAGGTTAAAGCATCAAAAGCGTAAGCCGCCGTTTCACATCAGCAATGGTCATGGTGGTGCGTCTAACTTAGCATACCCTGCCTATGCTAGAACTAAGCACGTCCTACCTCAGCTTGCAGAAGAGCACGTCCTACCTCTGCATAAGTTCTGTTTTACCCGTAGACAGGAGCGCTAACCCCTATCACAACCTACAATGGTTTGGATAGGGCCCCCCCGGAGGGTGTGTGTGTAAGACTTTATCAGTACCTACGATGGTCCGTATAGAGCATCAAAAGAGTAAACCTTAGTTTTGTGCCTATGATGGCCCTGTCTAAGTTTCTAAGATCTTATCACTACCTATGATGGTCAGGTTAAGGCGCCTCCTGGAGGGAGGATGGGTAAGTCCTTGGGCCCTGCTTGTGGATAAGCTAGCCAAGCGCACCGAACGCATAGGCCCAGAGAGTGGGAAAAAAAGCACGTACATCCTCTGTTTTGACACAGAAAGCCAAGAGAGTGGCTCAAGAAGCACATACAATCTCTGCTTCACAAATCAAATCCGAAGAGGATGCCAACAAAATTAATACCGAAAGGGGTTCCCAGTCTTCAATCTTCAAAATACCCGAATCTGGGTGGATTCGGCCCTTCATTAATACCGGAAGGGGTTCCCGGTCTTCAATCTTTAAAATACCCGAATCTGGGTGGATTCGGCTCTTCATTAATACCGGAAGGGGTTCCTAGTCTTCAATCTTCAAAGTATCCGAATTTGGGTGGATTCAGCTCTTCATTAATACCGAAAGGGGTTCCTGGTCTTCAATCTGCAAAATACCTGAATCTGGGTGGATTCGGCTCTTCATTAATACGGGAAGGGGTTCCCGGTCTTCAATCTTTAAATACCCGAATCTGGGTGGATTCGACTCTTCATTAATGCCGGAAGGGGTTCCCAATCTTCAATCTTCAAAATACCCGAATCTGGGTGGATTCGGCTCTTCATTAATACCGAAGGGGTTCTCGGTCTTCAATCTTCAAAATACCCAAATTTGGGTGGATTCGACTCTTCATTAATACCGAAAGGGGTTCCAGGTCTTCAATCTTCAAACTACCTGAATCTGGGTGGATTCGGTTCTTCATTAATACCAGAATGGGTTCCCGATCTTCAACCTAACAAATACCCGAATCTGGGCAGATTCGGATCTTCATTAACACCAGAAGGGGGCTCCCGGTCTTCAATCTTCGAAATACCTGAATCTTGGTGATTCGTTCCTTCACAAATGCCGGAAGGAATTTCCAATCTGCCATTTATATCAATGCCCGATTCTGGGTCGGTTCTTTTCTCCACCAACGCCGAAGGAGGATTTCTTTATCAAGACCCATGACGTAATCCAACATCAAGAAACAACTAACAGATGGATAGAAAAGAGTTTTGAAAAAGAAGCTTGACTTGGAAAGTTGAGGACACCCCTTCAATGGGGAGGAAAATGTTACTACCAAAAATTACTCTTAGCATAAGCCGACGATGAAGGGGTATCGGATAAATATAAGCATAGAGAGAATAATTCTAGGATGACATAAACCGACACCCCTTAGAAAGATAGGAACTCGAAACCTACAGATTGCCGGTGAAGCTCATCCAACACGATCCACCCGAAGGGGAGTTCTATAACGAAAGGTAACCTAAGCTAGGAACCAAGAAAAAAGGAGGGCACGGGCTTTGCATATCGAAACCCAGAAGGACTATCAGAATTACCCCGTTCAACGCCGACATGCAAAAAGGAGAAGGGTATCAAGCCAACTTGTAAGGATTGTCTAGAGTCGGCTTCTGAAATATCGACTGCTTAGATGACGAAGGGCCGCATTCATAAGTAACAGAGATATCACCGAAAGCCACTTTCCGGAGAACAAGAATACCAAAAACCTCAACCGAAAGGCTACCCGAGACCCAAGCGGAGATACAGGCTACCGATACTAATTTATTTAGTATAGAAACCAACTATGGTTTCGCGTCGGCAGTTATCTACATACATCATGAGGGCAGGCTCCTATAAGTATTCACGATAAAGCCAGAAGCCTACATCCGAAAACTTGTGTCTAAGTGCCTACACTCAGGGAGCTGTGGCCAAGGGTTCAAATACCATCTCAAAGAAGCCGCAAATGACCGAAACCTCACTCCGAAGACCATAATTAGCTCTCCAGAGATGACAGGAAGCCAAACATCTGAAACCAAGAAAGAAGCTGCCGGAAAAAGCCTCTGCAGGCCCAATAGCCCAGCAGCGAAAGCATCCCAAAGTCTATATAAATAGGACCTTAGAGGTCCCAAAAAGGAGGACGAATTTTTCATTCCTCAAGATTATCCTTTCTTCTCAGAAAAAGAATAAATCCTAATTCCCCAAAGCAGATTAAGGATTTTCTTCAACTTTTGTAACACATCTATAAGTTATGAATGGAGAATTCAAAGGCTTGAGTACCTTGCAATTTGATAATCTTTTTGTGCTGTTATGGTGAAATAGGTATTTAACACTAACCCTTAACGTGAAGAAGTTGATCGTAACGCCTTCGAAGAAGAAGGAGGACTTCGCAGAAATCCAAAGTCCTCCTCCTTCCATCCTGAGGGATTTTGCACATCGATTAACACCTTCATAATGAGCCTAACTCTCCTTGATCTTGAGAAAGAAGTTATCCTCTGTCTTATCACTTGGTCCTTGGAGCATCTTCGGCCCTTTAGGCCAATTCTATGCAAAACGACCGTCTGAGTCAATAAACATCGCGGTGGTTTCTTCCCTTAGTATGAGGAAGCGTTGGCCTATTTTCCTATTATCATAATATGTGTTATTGTGTTTGCGACTCAGGAAGTTATTAATCCAATGAGATCTTAGTCATGCCCGGCTGAGTGAACCCCCTCCGGACTATTTCGTATCTCTACGGTATTGTCAGTGGAGTATCCATCCCCTGAAGATAGGATATCTAATCTCCTAGGTCGATATCCCGATGCCTAAAGAGGGATGGATCTAACCCAACAATACTGATTTCTTGACATCCTCCAGCAGCCCTTGGTCATCATACATCAAATTACTTGAACATATGCCCCCACACCACCTATCTCTGGCATTGACGAAAAATATTGTTAACAATAGCCATGTGCAATTTTGTTGTAGCTGTTTAGTGATTGAAAGATGAGATGTGCAAGGCTTTTCATACTAATACCTTCCTACGGCTATGTGCTACAAATGAACTTTAATTTTAGTGTACAGCCTATGTTTTAAGTATTATAAACAAAAGCTTGGTTGCTAAGTAATCCAATCTATCAACTTGATGTGTACTTCTTAGATTAGGTTGCAAAATCCTTAGTACACAGCCTATGTAAATGTTTTAATCAAGTACAAAAGTGTTAAATGCAATATTTCTTCCATACGAAGTAATATACATCTTTACTTAAGTTATTTATATTTGGTTTTACTTAAGTCGTCTTTATTTTATAAGTTATAAATAAATACAAAACAAATAAAAATTATTGTATAAAAGGTTTAAACACATACATTCATATATTTGCCTAAGATTATAACAATATATATATACATACACACCCACATATATATATATATATATATATATATATATATTCCATGGATTTATAAAAAAAATGATCATTTCAAGGATTTCCCATAGTTACAACAAATACAAAATTAATTTACATTGGTTAAATTATTTTAAACCTTTTAAATATATATTCTTCAAATCTTCCTTAATTTATTATTTACAATTTAAATCAGTTGCTGAAATAATCCAAAACAAATGGTATTACAAGCTCAGTCAAAAACCGGGACATTACAGTCTACCCCCCTTAAAAGAATTTCATCCCCGAAATTAAAAAGTAACAAAGAGATACTAGTTATATTCAAAGTTATAGACTTATCCATACACCTACGTCAACAATGATAGTAAACAAGGCATCCAAAGCGCATAGTTTATCTGCCAAAACATTTTGCAGTAATCAAAACATATAATACATACATCAACATCAACAATTTGTTGTCTATCACAGTCAATTTTATAACTAGAAATATCTGTAACCTACAGTTTAAAAACATTTCTATTTTTTATTTATTCACTTCTATTCTTTAACACTCATTAGTTCCTGACTTTAAATTGGTAAGAAAACAATCCTCTAAGTATTAACCCCAAAGTCCGAAATCAACATCACATGAATACTAATAAAATCGTTTAACTCAACCAATCTCTAGATAGGTTCCAATTTCTTAACTCCAGTTAAAATTTCAGATTCCAAAATCTAATTTTTGATTTTAATTCCAAATCAGAATGAAATTATGTATCTTTATTCCATAAATTCAAAACCTACGAATTCTCCCAAAATATTTTTTTTACTCAACAAATTTTCTAGCTTTCCTTATTTGTATATTCCTTTCTTATACAAATTCAATTTGGTCTAATATATGACCACTATAATCTTATTTGATTATAATAACAACAGTCGACACATCCATTATATAATAATAATTTTGGAAAATTAGTCTTTTATAATAAAATATAATTCTAGGTAAAATTATTTCATTTACCTAGCTTTTAAAACAACACTGTGTCAAATTACTCTGTTCAAGAGTTTAGAAACACCTATCGATACAACTGTTCCTTTCTCTATCGACCAGAATTCATAAACCACTCGATAAACCAATCAACACCATATAAAACAGTTTTTATATCAATTAAAAAATACGCACTCATATATATACACTAAAACTCAATCTAGGGTATTACTAATCCTATCTCTATTGATTCATGCCATAGCGCCAAGGTTATTACTCAACCTTCAGCGCTGATACCAAGCGTAACGACCCACAAATCCATACTTGTTTGAGCTGACTGAATACAACTCACGTCCATCCCAAATTGCACGAAAATACGAATCATTAATAGAAAGAAGTTAGAGGATGAGAAATAGAAAATTAGAATAGAAGAAATACATAGAAGATAGAACTGAACAACAATACAAAAGTGGAAATTAGTGGCAAGGGCTTACTTGTTCGTCGCTATTATTTTGTAGGACACGGGTTTGAAATAATTTTTTTCTAGGACAAAAAATCTAAGTGCTTTGCTTCATCTTCTAAAACAATCAATTTCTGAAATCAGGTTCTTGTGGCGATTACATGAAAATTAAGCCGTAGTTTTTTGTGTAATGAAAGCGATCGTTTAATTTTTGGCAAAAAATTAAGCGTTATTATATTCAGAAATCAAATTCGACTTTAATTGTGGAAATCGTGAAGCGATCTTGTTTGTCCGGATAAGCTAATCGATTTTCTCTGTTGGAGTTCTATAACTGATGTTAATTTACTTATTTTATTACAAAATACAATTTCTAAATCGTTTTTTAAAAAGACAATTGTAGCAGATGGAAATGGTTAATATATTCACAAAACAGTTATACTGTTTTATCATGAAATTAATTTTAGATTGATTATGTATCAATATCTTATTCCAAATACATGGAAATGAACGTTTGAATATCATTGAACTAGATGTCGTACAATGCACTTGGAAACATTACGAATCACTATACTTAACCACAGGATGTAATCTGAAATGTTAAAAATTAACTATGAAATTTATTTGAGGATTGTCTTTCTTTAACTGATTTAATCTTTTATACAAATTGTATTTAAAAATACAAAAGATAAATGGTTATGTGGTCTTCAATGGCAAATAACAGGAGTGAAAAAGATAACTGATAAGTATTAAAAAAATTGTTGTATAATTTTGTATTTTATTCAATTTCATAACTGGACTGAAAAAGATAACTGGTTATATCTTTATGTGTTGTCTTATGAAAAGGTTAAAATTGTATAGTTATTTACTTGTTTAAGTTTTAAATTGAAGATCTGATAAATCTGTAATGGTTGTATGGTTTAAATTGAAGCTAAATAATCATTTATGTTGTTTTCTGTAAAATGATTATTGGATTATTTTGTTTTTTCGACAACAAAGGTTTGAAAAGATAATTGTATTTATATTTTCTCGTAAAGGCAATTTTATAAGTTTGTTGTATGTACTAAATGTAATAGGTAGTTGTTGTCTGAGTATGTATGTTCTATAAGGTAAATTTGTTTCATTATAGTAGAAATTAATTGCATGATTATTTTGTTGTTAAATTATTATATTATGTGGTATCATGATCAAAAAGATAAAACATTTTATCTTTATTAATAATTTTTAGCTAATACATTAGTGAAATAATTATTGATATGATTACAAATCTAATATGAATTAACCATACACAATAACAAAATCCAGCAATTAATCATATTCATCAACATAATCATAATAGATTAGCAGTTATACAAATAGTATACAATATATTTAAAAAAGATAAAATAGTTTATCTTTTTAGTTTATGTTTTGCTAATAGCAGTAGTGAAATAATTATGGATATATTACAAATCTAATATGAATAAATCATACAAACTAACAAAATCCATCAATTAATCATATTTAGCAACATTATCATAACCGATATATAAATATTATACAATATATTTGAAAAAGATATATGGTTTTACATTTTTAGCAAAACACAGTTTAATAATTATTTTTGCTGTTACATACTATTTTTTCGTCATTTTAGTGAGAAGAACAAATTATGTAACAGAAAAAAAATATTTGTACATGTTGTTGACTTTGTACATGCTCTTATTATCAAGAATACAAATTTACCACACTCATTACTTTCACTTTGTACTTGATATTTTTTTTATAGAAGCATTTCTTCTACACTGTTTTGCCTTCTTGTTTCACTATATCGTAACAGGTGGACAATACATTCCATGGTAATTGTCGCACAGAAGATTGATAACCTCTACAATCAGGATCGTAGCATTTCTGATAGTAGCCACCTCTTTGGAAATCAACAATGTACATAACATGATTACTTTTATGTTCTCTTCCAATTCGTTCACAATATCGACTTTTGGACATGCTATAAATTATATAGCCATGTTTAGAAAACCAGTACCACTTTCTGATTGTACCCAAAACATTTCCATGAGATGCTAATGATGAAATTTTTTCATCCAAATCTTGGAACGGAGATTTTCCTAAATTAAAGGACTTAGGTATACTGTAAGAGTAATCCTTTACTGCCTTTTCAATTTGGATGTACTTGTTGTTATCATTCTCCTCATTTTTAAACTGAATATTTTTGTAAGATGTCAAATCCATTTCACACTGTAATAGCTTATCTAAATTATCTTCTACGTTGCAAATAAGTGATTTTGTAAACACTTCTTCATCAGTAAGATTTTTACATCCAAAGCATCCGCTTGGCAGTAGTATAGAATTTTTTTCCCTGCTTTTGTTGAGAATGGAAGACGAAAACAACGATTACGGGTATAAACTCCAATATCAATGAATATACTCTCTATAATTTCTGACGAGCTTAACTCTTTGTTGATGTAAAGTTTTTCAAAGGGTGAATTAGTTAATCTTAAATTTTTAATAAATGAGCATATCTTAGAGAGAAATCCTCCAACATGCAAGTTGTCTTTGTATGCAATATTTGGGATACGAATTATCAAATGCCGAGAGAACTTGTTTTCATTAGATGAATCAAGTTCTATAACTCAATCCTCATTTCCCTTTATTTTGTATATGTCATTCAGAGTTTTGAATGTGATGGAAATCAAAAGATTTACCATTTCATCTCCATTTTGTATACTGTTAATTTTTTTGTTGAACTCTAGATCATAGTACAAGTGGAAAGGCAGTCCAACTTGAATAATCTCGTAATGGTGGCGTAGTTTGGATTCATGCTCTTGTACCTTCTCCAAAACTGATCATATGTAGAAACTAGAGACCTTCTTTGTCCAGTTAAATGATCTTGGTAGCAAAAAATGTTAGTGTTTGCATGTGTTTGGACAAATATTAAAGCTTCTTCTTGTCTAGGAAAAGTCACCCATATTGCGTTTGTTTGCTGTAAAAAAAATGGAATTAGAAAACATATTACAAATGAAGTGTTAATAATAAACAAAAGATAAAAGGATTTATCTTTTTAAACAGAGTAGTAAAAAATGCATTGAATGACAAATTAGGTGAAAGTAAAAATCATTATCTTCATAAGCATTGTAAGATTTACTGTCTAAAAAGTTAAGCAGTACAAATTATTAAAATATTGGTATAATTCCTTACAAATTAATCACCAATTGTTATATCTAATTGTAAGAATCACTTATTACAAATTCTGAATTTTTTTGTTAGTTCAAAGATTTTTACGAGTTGGACCAGAGCTACAAAAATTTTCTATTGTCCAACAATATGGTTCATCACTGAGAATATCTGGAACTATCTTTGCTCTGAATGAAGTAGCTTCTTCAGCAGTAATATTTGATGTACTCTCCATTCCATGTGCAATTTTTTGCATGAACATCATCACATAAATGCCGCAATCGTACCTACAATTATGAAATTTAGTACTTTGCATCTAAAGTTATATCATATTATCTTTTCTTATTATAATAATGAATTGTAATATGTTTCTTCTATATCTTAATGTAACGACCAGTTTTTTTTTGATCGATTAATTTTAAATATTTAATATTTATTTAAATATTGAATTGATAATATAAAAGAATTTTTATATTGAGTTACCGATCAATAATCGATATAGGATTTAATTTTTGATATATATATATAATTATTGTAATACGGTAATCTGAAATAATTCAATTCGAAGATAAAACTGAATCGAAACAGTGCAGATGATCAATATATATTCTATTTGAATATAAACGACGATAATAGTAATTTATTGTTGAAGAATTTATTTGTTTTAAATTTAAATTATATTATATTAATTTAATAAATATATTCAGAATAGTGTTATAATGTTGAAATATCAGTCGTTACGTTAAAGTAGCGCTTCGTGATTCCACGTTATGAACCCCAAGATAATCGTAATGGATAAGATCGAAATCGAATCGAAAATAAAATCGATATCTATTTAAAAAGGATAAAAATCTCTTTATTTCAAATCGCATTAAATAGAAATCAAATCGAAATTTATGACAGTGTACCTTCACCTACCACTTATTCCTTAACACCGAAGTATTATTCTTCTATATAAATCGCGATACCTTTCTTCTTTCTTTTCTCTTTACATTTCTGTAACTCATGAAAATCAAAGCCACCTCCTTTTAATTAATTCATTTTTCCAGTTTGTGTATTGCAAATCGTAAACCCGTGTACTCGAGAGAAGAAAATAGAAATCGATTGCAAGCTTCACTTCCGATTTTTCATTTCAAAGTAGAATCAATTCCAGCATATCAAGGAATGAAGGTGAGATACGAGTTGTTGGATTTATTGGCTTCACTCTTCATTTCTGTCCAATATCAGAGGGTCGCGAGATCCATCTTTTTGGAAGTTTTGGAGTTCAATTCAGGGACTGGGGAGTGCGATAGAGGTTACGGGGTGTTGCGATATCAAGAAGGAGCTGACGCTGAGTTGATGGGAGTAGTTCGAATCATTTAGGGTTGGAATCGATTTCACTAGTAAGGCAGGGATCGATCGTTCAAGGCATTCAGCTGCTCGGGGTTAGTCGCAATTTATGTTGGGAGGAGACTTTGGAAGTCCGGCAACCTGTTGGGTATCGGGGGGATTTGAAGTTGAACGTGATAAGTAGGAGAGTGCGACAGTGGCAATTTTTGAGAGTTCAAACTGGATTTGGAAGGAGGTACGGAGTTGGGTTATGGTGATGAGTTGAGGCTCGCTACATTGGTGAATTGATTGTAGCGTTCGATGTCCTGGGTTCGGAAAGGAAAATACACAAAATACTGTGTGCATAGTTGAAGTCGTGATAATTGGAAGGGAAGGAGCTGCTTCAGTATTGTCAAGTGGTGGAATTCAAATTGGCTTTTACTGTAAAGCCAGCCGACACCGTTTAACATGAATTAAGGTGAAATGTAGAAATGAAACAAAGCATTTTTAGGATGGTTGCAGTCAACGATGGCCGAGTAGTTGATAGTGGGTCGAGTGATGTGTGAAGGCAACAAGATATGAAATGAATCCAATTGAAACAAGCTGAGATGGTATGAAATTTTACTGGATATTTGGTAAAGGAAAACCACGGTGAGTAAATCTCACTCATTTTTATTTAGAATTATTTTATGCGTTAAAATAATTGTTCGATGGTTGTTTGCTTGCATTAGAATATTACTATGGCTATTATTAAATATATATTAGTTATTTAGGATTGGTGTTTGTGGCTATTATATTAGTGATTGGTTGAATTCCCGCAGTACCATTAGCGGATGCCCGCAGTATCATTAGCGGATGACCCTATACACCCCACACTATGATAGTGGATGACCTTCATACCGCGATATCCTGCCTCCAAGCAGGATGGGTATTATTTATGTTGGTTAACGTCTGTGGATGCAGGAAAACAGGTTGGAGGAATCCAACTAGATTCCTCAAAAATATTATCATTTGTTTGGTTTAATATATGTTATCTTATATGATGTGTTAGAAAAACCCGTGATTTGATAATTTGGTATTTTGGATGTTTAAAATATCACTGGGTCTGAATGATGATTTATAAAAATATCGTGAAAAGTAAATTTGAAATTTAAAAAGGAAAATCTATTTTTCTAAAAATAGAATTCGAATTTCGAATGGAACAGAAATATTAAATGTTTTTGAATAAATAAAACAAGTATTGAATTTATAAACGGCGTTTATAAATCAGATAATGCAGTGAATTAATAAACGGTGTTTGTAAATAAAATGAAATGATTTTCATGGGATAACCAGGGAATTGAAATGAATTTATAAACAATGTTTATAAATAGAAATGGGAAAAAATTATAATTGGATAATTTGAATATTTAAATTCAAATGTGAATTTAAAGATAGAAATGGGTAAATCGTTTTAAAGAAATAAACGATGGAATTTATTCTGATGTTCAGAATAAATAAATTGAACTAAAATAAATCTATAAGGATTTAGGATTTAAATTCGATTAATTCGAATTTAATTAAATAGAAGTTAAATTGAATGTGAAATTAAATTGGGTGTTATATATATAAATTATTATAAATAGAAATTTCCAAAATAAGATTTTGGTTTTAAATACATTTCGAAATGGACCAAGTTGATTCTATTTCATACATCATTTGTCATACGCTCGCCACTGTTAATGGCGACTGGGCGAATTCCCCTTTTCTTCGCAGTCATCTTCTCCTCTATTCCTCCTTTCCGCCGCTAATTAATCCACTTCCTCCTCCTCTCCGCTTTCTTCTGCTCCTAGTTTTCGTCATCGTGGTGGCCGCCTCTAACCCTAATTCTAGATCTACTTTTTTAAATCTGGTTGCCTTTTTTATCCTTTACCCCTGATTAGCTTTCTATCCTTCCTGTTTCATCCCTTCGTGCTCGCATCTCTTGCTGCTACCCTACTAAGCTTTAGTGCGGTGCTCCTCTCTGGTTTGCTTCGCGACTGCTCCTCCTTCCATCCGTCGTTGATCGCTCTCAAGTCATTGCAAGGTTTCCATGTTTTTTCGTTCGTTTTCCTCTGCTTGGTGAGTATTTTTATCATGCTCTTTGCTTGTGGGTCCAATGGTGTTGGTGGGGGTCTGGAGATGTGTTGGTGTTCTCCAGTAAGTGTTGTCGACTTGCTTTAGTTAGGAAGTCTTTGTGTATTCGTGGAGCTCCCTTTTTAAGTGCAGATTCCCTGATCTTTGAAAGTATTTCGCAACTCTATCTCCCTCCTACTCTGGTTTATACTGTGCAATTTTACTATTTCCGAGTCTGTTGTGCTTTGTTCTCTTACTCGGTGAGCGATTGCTATGTCATTACCTGGATGCTCTAGAGTTTAGTTTGAGTTTGGTAAGTGTTGGGGCTTTTTCTTAGTGTTCGATTCGTCTGAGTAGAACTGGGTGTCGTCTTGGATATGCAAGGTTGTAGTATGCTTGTGGTGTTTGAGTTATTTTGTTGCTGTGATTGTAACAACTCAAAATTCCGAGCCAGTTTAAATTTTTTATTTTGGCAATTTTAATGAATTTTGAATATTTAAAATGAATTATTTTAAATAATAACGACGAGAAATTCATTTTGAATAGAATTCGAACGTATATATTAATATAGATCATCGTTAGAATATAAATATTTATTTTAAATTATAAAAGGAATTGAAAATGGCGCGGTAGTTCGATAATTCGATTTCAAATTTCAAATGAATGTACATGATTCAAAATAAATCGGAATTTAACGAAACCAAAAATATTAGAATCTATTTGAGGATATATTTCCAACGAATCCGAAAAATCAAAATTTCATAGCGGGAATCAAAAGTTATGCCCAAATGAATTTTCAGAATAGTCGCTATGGAATTCTGAATCAATATGTGAGCGTGGCAAAGGAAAACGCGTTTGACCAGTTTCAGTCGATTCTAATCGACTGGAAAATGACCATTTTTCAAACGGTCTCATAATTCGACGAAATTAGTTTTGTTAGGACCGTATCGTCAATACGAAGCTAGAAAATATTTTTTTGGAATTTTTAGGGTCCGTATGTGGCCCTGGTAAATTGAAATGCGCGTTCAAATTCAATATATAGAGTTATATGTTGATTTGAATGGAAACTGATCGTAACGATCGAATTGGCCTACGTGGCATATCCCATTGTGTTCGGAATGGGGGTAATTAGCTATGGACAACAGTGGGTGGGTTCGATTTCGAGTTGAAAATAAAAGGGTACTTTATGGAAATAAATTAAATAAATTTATATATTATTAATTAAAGTCAACTCTTTATTTAACACCCTCTTTTTTTCTTTTTCCTCGATCAAACCAGTTTTCCCTTTTCAAAAAAAAACCGACATCCCTTTCCTCCTCACGACCGCCGCTCCTCCTCCCTCTTCTCATCGCCGCCCACTGCTATTCCTCGACCGCCGCCTCCAAGGCGAACAGTCCCCCCCCCCCCCGCCCTCAGCACCGCGAGACCCCCCTCCTCTTTCTTTCGATTCGAGATCCCTTAATTCGATTTAGCCGCCACCGCCGCCTCTATAGGGCCCACCACGACTAGCGAACCACCCCACCACCTCCAGCACCCCACGCCGCACCACCACCCCCTCCCTCTCCGACTGTGGGTCCCCCACAAAGAGAAAATCCGATTGTTTTTAATGTTTTTGGTTTGCAATTAGCACCCTCCCCCTCCTGAACAGCTGCCGTGAGTCCCCCTCCCTCTTAAGAACCAGGTAAGTTTTTTTTTAATTCTCATTTACATAAGAAAAATTCGATTTTTAGTCGTAGAAAAAAATTCGAATTCTAGTTGCATAATATATATATATATATATATATATATATATGATCTTATCGTAGGGAGCAAATACTTTTAGCAAGTTGGAAACATGATTTTTAACTAGTATATGTATAAGAATATTTTTAGAAAAGAAAGAATAGATTTTTAGAACTAAAAAGGTGTGATTTTTATTCATATGAAGTAGAAGTAAATATTAGATTTTTCTTATGTATGAAGAATTGAAAAAAAAATAGAATCTTTATATATATAATAGCGGTATAAAAATAGATTTTTTATCTATATAGTAGCGGTAGAAAAATATGATTTTTATATCATAGGAAGGATAAAAATATGATTTTTATACTATAGAAAGAATAAAAATATAATTTTTATAAAGTAGAAGTATTAAAAATATAGTTTTTACATAATAGAGAATATAAAAATATTATCTTTATTTATGTAGCGAAATAAAAACATGACTTTTAGTGAAGTAAATATACGATTTTTATATTATATAACAAATAAAAGCGTTGTAAAATATAATTTTTATTTGAACAGCGTGAAAAGAACTGCATTGGAATTGCAGACAGATCCAGACGGTTCAGTAGTTCAAAAGCAAAGCACGACGGAGTAGAACCCTCTGTGAGAACTTCTCACCTATTTAAATTTTGTTTTCTAGTTGAAATATATACTAGGATGCAGACGGTGTTTAGTAGCACCCGACACCCGTCGTCCACAGACCATGGACGGCTTGTATGCTTGTTTGTTTGATTTTGATGTGTAGTTGATTGTGTGATGTGATGTGAAATGAAATAAAATATTTATATAGTTAAGAATATTTTATAGTTGAAAATAGGATTTTTAACGTGTATTTAAAATGAAATAAATATAAACAAATCGAAGGATTTGTTTATATACACACATTTGACTGATATTGATTGGGACGATAAATTTTACACATTGCCCAACTGCACAAATAAAATCTGTGTTTGATTGTTTGAAAACCCCACACGGGTATTGGGATGATATATGACATACACTAGTCCCAATAATTAGTTGTATGTCGATCGATTGATTGACAGGCTGTTATAAGCGTTAAATATTTATATTTGATGCTTATACGGTGTAGAACGCACTCTGGATGATGGCTGATTATGTATCGTAGTTATTTTATAAATGTGGTGTAGAAAATCCATATATTAACATTATATGGTAACTAATTGGGCCTCATTCCATATTTGAAATAGAATATTTGAAAAAGAAATATTTGAAACAGAATATTTGAAAATGAAAATATATGAAGCCAGATTTACGCCATTTTGACGTGAACGATATTTAGATCGATGTTATTCATTTTATAATGAACATCGAAAGTGATTTCAAAATCGAATATTTTGAAATGAAATTCGAATTGAAATTAAATAGAATTGAATTCGAATTGAAATTAAATAGAATTGAATTCGAATCGAAATTAAATAGAATTGAATTCGAATTGAAATTAAATAGAATTGAATTCGAATCAAAATTATATAGAATTGAATTCGAATTGAAATTAAATAGAATTGAATTCGAATTGAAATTGAATAGATTTGAAATTCAAATTGAATTGAAAACGAACTGAAATTGAAATAAAAATCGATTTGAATTGAAATCAATTTGAAGTGAATTTAAAACAAATTTATAAGAAAAAAAAATCAATTTTGATTTGAAATTGAAATGGAAGTTGAAACTCTTTTTGAAACGAATTTAAAACCATTTATAAATTCGTTTTGAATTGAAATCGACGAAATATATTATATATATATATTATATATATATATAATGGCCTGAATAGAACGTGCCGCGCTGCGGTAGTTCGCGAATTTCGACCATTGACTTCGAATTGACGTTGCGGGAGATCCGACCGTCGGATTCTCCTAAAACAGGAACCGCTGGGTTCGTATCGAAAAGAGCTTTCTAACAAATATTAGAAATTTGAAATCTAACGGTTGGATTTGGAATTATGTCCAAATCAAATTTGAAAAAGGTCGCTGTAAGTGCAGTTCGATGGCCGTTGATGGAAATCGACTGTACGGGCCTTGATAAAATTATTAAAAAATATCGATAATTTGTGTAAAATCATAAGAAATGATTTGTGAAGAATTGGGATGAAAAACTCCATATTTGAAAAGATAAAAATAGATTTTTATCGAAATGAACTAGTTTTGAACTAGAATAATAATTTATTTATTTTTAAAATAAATAAAGTGGATTTGAAATGGTTTTGAAAATAACCAGAACTTCTAATAATTAAATTGGAATGGATTTGAATCGAAATTGTCTTCGGAATATTTCGATGTTGGATTTCGTGATGATACAGATATTGTTATGGGAATTTGAAAGATATATTAATATCGTTATTTCCAATACGATATTTGTTGGTCGTAGAATTTGATATTGAATATAAGCCGATATATTTTCTATTCAGAGCCTTGTATTTAATATCAAATGTGATTTGGGTTTGTCGTGAATGGTGTCTTCATTAACACTGTTCTTGAGCCCAGTGGAGAAAAAGATTAAATCTTTTTATTTAGATTTAACGAAGTGTACCAATTAAATAGTATTTAATTGGAATTGAATTGGTATTGATTTTTGGGTTTATCGTGAACAGTTTTTTAAATAACACTTGTTCTTTAACCCGATAATTAATGGAATGTGATTTTGGGTTTATCGTGAACCGTGTTTTAAATGACACTGATTCTTTAACCCAGTTAAAGATTAAAACTAAGTGGAGTTTTAAGGAATCTTTAATTAGATTGAAAAGATCGAGAATGGAGTATCACCAGTTTTGCTCCAGCCGATAATTAAATCTTTAATTAGATTTGAGCGTGAAATGGTAATTGAATTTACCGATAACACCGTGGTGTTAGATATGAAGTATTACCGGTTTTACTTCATGGGATGAATAGGTTGGGATTGGGAAATAGAATAAATGATTACTTCGGTGTGGTTCGCTAATCACGACTAGTTTGAATTGATATTCAAAAGAAGATTAAAGAGTAAATTTAAAAGAATTTATCTTTGATAAAATTAATGGGAACCTTTCCCAAAGTATAAGGATATTGGAATAAAAGAATATTCAGAATTGGAATGAGGCGTATGTTGTGTTTGTGTAACACTTGTTTATTATATACGCGGGTTATTCAGAAAGACCTGGTTTATCCCATTCTGAATAACTGATTCGACGTGGTGTCGAGGATGAAGGCGGTGGTTGAAGACCAGAGGTCTTCACGTCGTTTGGATAATTATTGATGATCTTGATTGGGTCGTACACCCAAGAGGAGGGAATCAGTTAGTGGTCGTCCAGACGTACTTGGAGATCGATGGATATGCGGGGTACTAGGTGCCTCCGGTTTTGTTCAGACCCAGAACGAACTTGTAAATGGACTGTGTGTCTAACATTGGATATCATTCTGTGTGATTGATGGATATCAGTTTCATGGAGTGGTTTGCCTGTGTGGCATGCTAAGATGCAAATGATCAAGGCTTCTGTTGAAAAGCAAAGTCTTGTGGTGATGATCAAAGCACGACATGTGTGGCATAGCTTTGTGTAACGTTGATTCGCGAGCCTCACACCCCGGTTGTGAACCAGAAACGGGAGAAGGACCTCAGGGAGGACATGCGTTTCTTTCTAGCTAGAAGTGGCGTCATTGGTTTTACACGCCCTGACGAGTTTGACTTATGTGGTTGTTGCTGTTGCGAGGCGCCTCGGTTATATCGGTCGATCCGGGACCGATGGAGTCGTTCGTTGGCTCATTTACGCTCCATAGGGCGGAGAGACGTATTATTCAGGCATAATAATCCACTCCGTGTGGACCAGCCCTAACGATCCATGGGGCAGTTGTGGCTGTTCCTGAGACATGGGTTAGATTGTCTCGAATCGGTTGAGGACGATCCCTGGCCTCGGTTCACAGATGGAAATCCAATTTCCAATACGTGACGTTTCGATTTTAGTTGTAATCCTATATATGGCGACATAGTGGGATGGGGCGCTCATGCCGTCTATGATTGATACTTATGATTTGAAATTTTTTTGACACTATACACTTATAGTAATAATAAAACATGAAATTTCGCGTATAAAGCATTCTTTGACTATTATAAGGTAAAAACCCTATCCTCCGGCTTGCGTTGCGTTGTGTGATGGGACCTGGGTCTTATAATAGCTTCATTGTTCTTTATTTAGCATTGCGCTGTTTGTTTTATGCACTGGTGTTCCTAGGAGGAAACCCGTTCCGTGTTATACGACGTGGTCCCTTGATTTACCTAACTTTAAAATAAAGATTAATAACTGTTTTAGTTCTCACACCAGTCCCATGACTGACCTGGAGTTTATTGTTTTAACCTAAACTCTGGGTGCCCTTATTTTGACATGGGAAGCTAGTAGTTTTGGTTTTGCAGATTTATATTCATAGGATCCTGGTTTACAGCTGGAACGATATCCGGAAAGCTTTGTATCCGTATATCTACTTCTAGTTGTGTTTTGTATTATTTTCCGCTGCGATGTATTTAAATGTAATTTAAATCTCTGGTATTTTTCTATTGTGTAATATTTATTTATACTCAGTATATTATTGTATTCTGATGGAATTTTTGTAACATACAATAAAATGTTCTTCTGTTTGTGTTCTAATTTGTCGTGTTCTCAACACGAACGGGCGTTTCAAACGGTCTTGGTCGGTTTAGCGACTGATTCGGATCGAGCGAAATTCCTTGTTGTCACATTTGGTATCAGAGCCTTGGTTTACAAAGCTCAGAGAACAAGACGCATTAGGACCATACTAAAGAATTCATCAGAAATTGGATTAGTAATATCCAACGGGAATGACTCATTAGAGATGGGATCAGTAGTATCCTAGAACGAGTGTGAAGAGTATATTTTTAAAATGAAAACAAGTTTTGTTTTGAAAATTTAAAATCAATTATTCGTATTTGATTATTTATTTTATATTGATTTGGACTATCCAGTATATAAAGATTTTGTATATACGTCTGATCCACGTGTATTCGAAGTTTTAATATACTGAATGGGTATAGAATCACACTCTAGTCGCCCGGAGATGATTCTATTGATGACTACGTAGCATCAGCAGTTTGTGTTCGAGTTTCGAAGGTGTGATTTCTATATATTTCTTATTGACTGGTGTGAGAACCAAAATTAGATAGGGCCTATTGTTGTGATTAGGCATCAAAAATGTGATTTTTGACTATATATCAAAGTTATGAATTTGAAAAGCTAATCAACTAATTGATTGCTGATTGTGTTGTTTGATTGTTGTTTGATTAATTAAAATTTGAACCTATAGCCAAATTGAACCAGACAGTGAATTGTATTGAAAACTAGTCGCATTTGCATGCATATACGTGTACTTACATTGAACTGGTCATAGCAAGGAGGCTAGAGCAGCAGAATAAAATTGTTTGCCCGACAAATAGGTACATGTTTACCATAATTTACTGTTTTGTTTGGGTGATGATGATTTTATGAGCCGATTGGCTAGCCGCTTGGCCTTTTCTTTTTCTTTTGGACTGAAGAAGGCCATGGGAGGCTATATGAAATATCCCCAAGTCCCCGGTGCAGAGGAGGTTATGGCGAAATTTTTCGAAAATTTAGGGTGTTAGCCAAATTTTTTAAAAATTTGAAAAGTTCTTAGAAACTGAAAAGTTGAAGAACTTAAGCCATAGCGAAAATACTGGAAGTTGAGTTGATTTGTTAAACAACTTTCGGCTTCGTTCCTTTTCGAGGACGAAAAGTTTTAAGTGGGGGAGATTGTAACAACCCGAAATTCTTAGCCAGTTTAAATTTTTTATTTTGGCAATTTTAATGAATTTTGAATATTTAAAATGAATTATTTTAAATAATAACGATGAGAAATTCATTTTGAATAGAATTCAAACGTATATATTAATATAGATCGTCGTCAGAATATAAATATTTATTTTAAATTATAAAAGGAATTGAAAATGGCGCGGTAGTTCGATAAGTCGATTTCAAATTTCAAATAAATGTACATGATTCAAAATAAACCGGAATTTAACGAAACCAAAAATATTAGAATATATTTGAGGATATCTTTCCAACGAATCTGAAAAATCAAAATTTCATAGCGGGAATCAAAAGTTATGCCCAAATGAATTTTCAGAATAGTCGCTATGGAATTCTGGCCCTTAAAAATAGACATTTTGCAAACGACCTCGGTTTTCGACGAAAACACTTTTGTTGGATCCATGATGTCAAATTATTTCTATGTTTCAAAATTCATAATTTTATGAATCAATATGTGAGCGTGGCAAAGGAAAACGCGTTTGACCAGTTTCAGTCGATTTTAATCGACTGGAAAATGACCATTTTTCAAACGGTCTCAGAATTCGACGAAATTAGTTTTGTTAGGACCATATCGTCAACACGAAGCTAGAAAATATTTTTCTGGAATTTTTAGGGTCCGTATGTGGCCCCGGTAAATTGAAATACGCGTTCAAATTCAATATATAGAGTTATATTTTGATTTGAACGGAAACTGATCGTAACGATCGAATTGGCCTACGTGGCATATCCCATTGTGTTCGGAATGGGGGTAATTAGCTATGGATGACAGTGGGTGGGTTCGATTTCGAGTTGAAAATAAAAGGGTACTTTATGGAAATAAATTAAATAAATTTATATATTATTAATTAAAGTCAACTCTTTATTTAACACCCTCTTTTTTTCTTTTTCCTCGATCAAACCAGTTTTCCCTTTTCAGAAAAAAACTGACATCCCCTTCCTCCTCACGACCGCCGCTCCTCCCCCCTCTTCTCATCGCCGCCCCCTGCTGTTCCTCGACCGCCGCCTCCAAGGCGAACAGTCCCCCCCCCCCTCAGCACCGCAAGACCCCCCTCCTCTTTCTTCTGATTCGAGACCCCTCAATTCGATTTAGCCGCCACCGACGCCTCTATAGGGCCCACCACGACTAGCGAACCACCCCACCACCTCCAGCACCCCACGCCGTACCACCACACCCTCCCTCTCCGACTGTGAGTCCCCCACAAAGAGAAAATCCGATTTTTTTTTTTATGTTTTTGGTTTGAAATTAGCACCCTCCCTCTCCTGAGCAGCTACCGTGAGTCCCCCTCCCTCTTAAGAACCCGGTAAGTTTTTTTTTAATTCTCATTTGCATAAGAAAAATTCGATATTTAGTCATAGAAATAAATTCGAATTCTAGTATATGTATAAGAATATTTTTAGAAAAGAAAGAATAGATTTTTAGAACTAAAAAGGTGTGATTTTTATTCATATGAAGTAGAAGTAAATATTAGATTTTTCTTATGTATGAAGAATTGAAAAAAAATAGAATCTTTATATATATATAATAGCGGTATAAAAATAGAATTTTTATCTATATAGTAGCGGTAGAAAAATATGATTTTTATATCATAGGAAGGATAAAAATATGATTTTTATACTATAGAAAGAATAAAAATATAATTTTTATAAAGTAGAAGTATTAAAAATATGGTTTTTATATAATAGAGAATATAAAAATATTATCTTTATTTATGTAGCGAAATAAAAATATGATTTTTAGTGAAGTAAAAATACGATTTTTATATTATATAACAAATAAAAGCGTTGTAAAATATAATTTTTATTTGAACAGCGTGGAAAGAACTGCATTGGAATTTCAGACAGATCCAGACGGTTCAGCAGTTCAAAAGCAAAGCACGGCGGAGTGGAACCCTCTGTGAGAACTTCTCACCTATTTAAATTTTGTTTTCTAGTTGAAATATATACTAGGATGCAGACGGTGTTTAGTAGCACCCGACACCCGTCGTCCACAGACCATGGACGGCTTGTATGCTTGTTTGTTTGATTTTGATGTGTAGTTGATTGTGTGATGTGATGTGAAATGAAATAAAATATTTATATAGTTAAGAATATTTTATAGTTGAAAATAGGATTTTTAACGTGTATTTAAAATGAATAAATATAAACAAATCGAAGGATTTGTTTATATACACACATTTGACTGATAATGATTGGGACGATAAATTTTACACATTGCCCAACTGCACAAATAAAATATGTGTTTGATTGTTTGAAAACCCCACACGGGTATTGGGATGATATATGACATACACTAGTCCCAATAATTAGCTGTATGTCGATCGATTGATTAAGAGACTATTATAAGCGTTAAATATTTATATTTGATGCTTATACAGTGTAGAATGCACTCTGGATGATGGCTGATTATGTATCGTTGTTATTTTATAAATGTGGTGTAGAAAATCCATATATTAACATTATATGGTAACTGATTGGGCCTCATTCTAGATTTGAAATAGAATATTTGAAATAGAATATTTGATATAGAATATTTGAAAAATAAATATTTGAAACAGAATATTTGAAAATGAAAATATATGAAGCCATGTTGATTAGATTTACGCCATTTTGACGTGAACGATATTTAGATCGATTTTATTCATTTTATAATGAACATCGAAAGTGATTTCAAAATCGAATATTTTGAAATGAAATTCGAATTGAAATTAAATTAAAATGAAATTCGAATTGAAATTAAATAGAATTGAATTCGAATTGAAATTAAATAGAATTGAATTCGAATCGAAATTAAATAGAATTGAATTCGAATTGAAATTAAATAGAATTGAATTCGAATCGAAATTAAATAGAATTGAATTCGAATTGAAATTGAATAGATTTGAAATTCAAATTGAATTGAAAACGAACTGAAATTGAATTAAAAATTGATTTGAATTGAAATCAATTTGAAGTGAATTTAAAATGAATTTATAAGAAAAAATTCAATTTTGATTTGAATTTGAAATGGAAGTTGAAACTCTTTTTGAAACAAACTTAAAACCATTTATAAATTCGTTTTGAATTGAAATCGACGAAATATATATTATATATATAATATAATGGCCTGAATAGAACGCGCCGCGCTGCGGCAGTTCGCGAATTTCGACCATTGACTTCGAATTGACGTTGCGGGAGATCCGACCGTCGGATTCTCCTAAAACTAGAACCGTTGGGTTCGTATCGAAAAGAGCTTTCTAACGAATATTAGAAATTTGAAATCTAACGGTTGGATTTGGAATTATGTCCAAATCAAATTTGAAAAAGGTCGGTGTAAGTGCAGTTCGATGGCCGTTGATGGAAATCAACTGTATGGGCCTTGATAAAATTATTAAAAATATCAATAATTTGTGTAAAATCATAAGAAATGATTTGTGAAGAATTGGGATGAAAAACTCCATATTTGAAAAGATAAAAATAGATTTTTATCGAAATGAACTAGTTTTGAACTAGAATAATAATTTATTTATTTTTAAAATAAATAAAGTGGATTTGAAATGGTTTTGAAAATAACCAGAAATTCCAATAATTAAATTGGAATGGATTTGAATCGAAATTGTCTTCGGAATACTTCATGTTGGATTTCGTGATGATACAGATATTGTTATGGGAATTTGAAAGATATATTAATATTGTTATTTCCAATACGATATTTGTTGATCATAGAATTTGATATTGAATATAAGCCGATATAATTTCTATTCAGAGCCTTGTATTTAATATCAAATGTGATTTGGGTTTGTCGTGAATGGTGTCTTCATGAACACTGTTCTTGAGCCCAGTGGAGAAAAAGATTAAATCTTTTTATTTAGATTTAATGAAGTGTACCAATTAAATAGTATTTAATTGGAATTGAATTGGTATTGATTTTTGGGTTTATCGTGAACAGTTTTTTAAATAACACTTGTTCTTTAACACGATAATTAATGGAATGTGATTTTGGGTTTATCGTGAACCGTGTTTTAAATGACACTGATTCTTTAACCCAGTTAAAGATTAAAACTAAGTGGAGTTTTAAGGAATCTTTAATTAGATTGAAAAGATCGAGAATGGAGTATCACCAGTTTTTCTCCAGGCGATAATTAAATCTTTAATTAGATTTGAGCGTGAATTGGTAATTGATCTTACCAATAACACCGTAGTGTTAGATATGAAGTATTACCAGTTTTACTTCATGGGATGAATAGGTTGGGATTGGGAAATAGAATAAATGATTACTTCGGTGTGGTTCGCTAATCCCGACTAGTTTGAATTGATATTCAAAAGAAGATTAAAGAGTAAATTTAAAAGAATTTATCTTTGATAAAATTAATGGGAACCTTTCCCAAAGTATAAGGATATTGGAATAAAAGAATATTCTGAATTGGAATGAGGTGTATGTTGTGTTTGTGTAACACTTGTTTATTATATACGCGAGTTATTCAGAAAGACCGGGTTTATCCCATTCTGAATAACTGATTCGACGTGGTGTCGAGGATGAAGACGGTGGTTGAAGACCAGAGGTCTTCACGTCGTTTGGATAATTACTGATGATCTTGATTGGGCCGTACACCCAAGAGGAGGGAATCAGTTAGTGGTCGTCCAGACGTACTTGGAGATCGATGGATATGCGGGGTACTAGGTGCCTCCGGTTTCGTTCAGACCCAGAACGAACTTGTAAATGGACTATGTGTCTGACATTGGATATCATTCTGTGTGATTGATGGATATCGGTTGCATGGAGTGGTTTGCCTGTGTGGCATGCTAAGATGCAAATGATCAAGGATTCTGTTGAAAAGCAAAGTCTTGTGGTGATGATCAAAGCACGGCATGTGTGGCATAGCTTTGTGTAAAGTTGATTCGCGAGCCTCACACCCGGTTGTGAACCAGAAACGGGAGAAGGACCTCAGGGAGGACATGCGTTTCTTTCTAGCTAGAAGTGGCGTCAGTGGTTTTACATGCCCTAACTAGTTTGACTTATGTGGTTGTTGTTGTTGCGAGGCGCCTCGGTTATATCGGTCGATCCGGGACCGGTGGAGTCATTCGTTGGCTCATTTACGCCCCACAGGGCGGAGAGACGTAGTGTTCAGGCATAATAATCCACTCCGTGTGGACCGGCCCTGACGATCCATGGGGCTGTTGCGGCTGTTCCTGAGACATGAGCTAGATTGTCTCGAATCGGTTGAGGACGATCCCTGGCCTCGGTTCACAGATGGAAATCCAATTTCCAATACGTGACGTTTCGATTTTAGTTGTAATCCTATATATGGCGACATAGTGGGATGGGGTGCTCATGCCGTCTATGATTGATACTTATGATTTGAAATTGTTTTGACACTATACATTTATAGTTAATAAAACATGAAATTTCGCGTATCAAGCATTCTTTTGCTATTATAAGGTAAAAACCCTATCCTCCGGCTTGCGTTGCGTTGTGTGATAGGACCTGGGTCTTATAATAGCTTCATTGTTCTTTATTTAGCATTGCGCTATTTGTTTTATGCACTAGTGTTCTTGGGAGGAAACCCGTTCCGTGTTATACGGCGTGGTTCCTTGATTTATCTAACTTTAAAATAAAGATTAATAACTGTTTTAGTTCTCACACCAGTCTTATGACTGACCTGGAGTTTATTGTTTTAACCTAAACTCTGGGTGCCCTTATTTTGACACGGGCGGCTAGTAGTTTTGGTTTTGCAGATTTATATTCATAGGATCCTGGTTTACAGCTGGAACGATATCCGAAAGCTTTGTATCCGTATATCTACTTCTAGTTGTGTTTTGTATTATTTTCCGCTGCGATGTATTTAAATGTAATTTAAATCTCCGATATTTTTCTGTTGTGTAATATTTATTTATACTCTGTATATTCTTGTATTCTGATGGAATTGTTGTAATATACAATAAAATGTTCTTCTGTTTGTGCTCTAATTTGTCGTGTTCTCAACACGATCGGGCGTTTCGAACGGTCTTGGTCGGTTTAGCGACTGATTCGGATTGAGCGAAATTCCTTGTCGTCACAGTGATATGGTTTAGGATATATGTTGGGGTAATGGTGATTCTGCTGATGTCTTTCTTGGATGTTCTGATATGGTGGTTGTGTGTATGTGAATGCTTCTTGGCAATCTGCGGTGCTTGTGTCTTCTATTATGCTCATTTGCAGTTCGGCTTGGTGATGTATGAAATATTTTTTCTGCGTTTCATGTATGTATGTCATTGTAAGTTTATAGTAGTTCGAGATTCAGCTCGACTACTGTACTGTAATCTAGATAGATATAGTGGGCGGTCCACTTCAAAACCGCTTGTAGCTGATAGACCAACTATCTATCACCTGTGCTCTCCTTGTCTCATTACTCATTATAATGAAAGTGAAACGGACCACTATAAAAACTGGCTTGCTTTGCAAAAAAAAAAAAAGATTTCAAAATGGACTTGTTTAAAAATAAAACAAGTAGATTTATAAATAATGTTTATAAATATGGTGAATAAATTATCAAGAGATAATTGGTAACATTAAATTCAAGTATGAATTTAAAATGGAAAGTTGAAATCATTTTAAAAAGGAAACAGTGGTTTTTATTCTATAATTCAGAATATAAAAGGAGTTGGATTTCAAAGGGGATTTGAAATGGAAAACTTGTTTTAATATATAAAACAAGAAAGAGGGATTTACAAACGATGTTATAAATCTACTGAAATAAATTATCAATGGATAATTTAGAAGTTTAAATTCAAGGAAGAATTTAAAAAGTGAAATTGGAAAACGTGTTGAAAATAGAATAATTGAGTATATTCCGGGATTTAGAATATAAATTGAATTGAGAAAATCCAAAGGACTTATAATTGGAATTCGATTATATAGAATTTTATAATTTATTTATAAAAGGAATTGGGATTTTGAAAAAAACAAATCGAGTATAAATAAAGGTATAACCAAGTAAGGAAAAATCAACGATTAAAGATAATCCGAATTTATCGAGTTGAATTGGTTGGAAATATATTAAATATATATTAGAATGGAGTTGAATTTATTTTAAACGACGTTTAAAAGTTTTAATATATAAATATAATTGAACGAACTCGCCGCAGCGCGGTAGTTCGTGAATTGGCATTTCGAACTTCAACTGAGTATATATAACTCAATTTAAGTTGGAATTCTTTGAAATAAGAACCGTCAGGACCGATTGGATAATAGTTTTCTAATGGAAGAGAAAAATCTGGATTTCGTCTTATAGATTTTGAGTTATGTCAAAATCAATTTTTCTGAAAAACAGCGCCATAACCATTATAAAACCATAACGGTTTATTGGAATAAATAAAGGAATTTTAAGTAAATAAAATATGGATTTTCATTAGAAAAATACAGACTTGAGTTATGAAAGTATATCTGAACTCAAGTGTAGTAGTAAATTGATTTTTGAAACCAAAAATTAGATTTTTAATTATAAAATAGAGTTAACTAATTTGAATAAAAAAAATTAGTTAATGAGATTTTGAATCAAAAACGGACTTTGAATAAGTGAACTGGATTTGTAAATTCATATCTGAAATCGAATGTTGAAATTTGAGTTGGAAATGACATTTGATTGCTTTATAAACAAATTAATTTATATTTGAATGTGATATGTTCAAATAAGAAGCGAAATAGACAAAAGTGTTAATTAAAGAATAAATTAGCGAATCAAGTTAAAAATGACCGGATTGAGTTGAAATAAATTAGAAATGGACACATATGTGTTAGATAGGTATGGAATGAAGTGTATGAAGTGTTTGAAGATTATAATGTGTGTGCCCGACAAAAAGGTACATGTTTAAATTCCATATGAGATTTTATGCGCCGAATCAGCAAGCGACTTGACTTTTTGATTTTCTTTTTGAATGGAAAGGGCCTAGAGAGGCGAGTTGAGGTTTGAACTATTTGTCGGTACAAAGGAGGTTATGGCGAATTTTTCCGAAAATTTAAGGAGTTAGAATTTTTTTAAGAAAACTTGATAGTTAGAAATCAATATATCGATATATATAGAATTCGATAAGGAAATGAACTTAAAAATAGAATATTATAAACAAAAAGAAAATCTATAATTAAATCGGGTAAAATTAGAAAGAGAAACATATACGGGTTTGAAAAGAAATAATTGGTTTTTATGGTGTTGATGATTTGAGATAAGTGGTCTTGCCTGTTTTGAAGTTAAGGATGTTTTCAGTCAAGGTCTGAGAGGTAGTTATACCCCAACTTGATTGATTTCATTTTTAACTGATAAATAGCAAGATCCAGGCTCGAAGAGAAATGTTTGAATAAGAGTTAGCTGAATGCAGTGTTTTGGGTTGTTGTAACGATATTTTACACAACAGTTGTTTTAACTCAATAAGTGGAATTTTGGAAATAAAATTATAAATATTTCCTAAGTCTAAAAGTGAATGGTCGTGAAAGAGATAAGTAATTGGAATTTCCTCCAATCAAAGAGAAGATATTTTCTAAGTATAGAAAATAAAAGAAGGTGATATATGGAAATGTTTTTTCCAAATAGCGTAAGAGACCAATAAGATTACTGAAAATATTTGGTTAACAAATATTGATAAGAAAGGGAGAAGTGATTTAATTAATTAAATATTAATTAACGGGCCTAGTGATTGTTGGATGAATGTTTGTTTGTTTTCTTCGATAGTTAAATAACCGACTATCGAAGTGTTTGCCAATACCGTTGTCTGGAGAGATCGGTTGGATTATTATCTGTGAACCACTCCGTATTGGCAGTAACGTTGCGAATCAGATTATATGAAGATAATCAAAGATAGAGTAAAGTGCAATGACTTTTTCTATTAATAAAAATGGTGCCTTCGGTTTCGTTTAATCCCAGAAAGAAGTGTATGGACGAATGTCTGACAGAGTATTTCCAATGATCGCATATATTGGTCTGTATAGATATGTATGGTGGCGGAGAATTTATTCTCTTAGCATAATATCTAGAATGTATTTGTGCAAATCAATTAGTGATTAACGGATCTGACAATGTGGCATTCAAAGTGATTGTGCTATCAATGAACGATAAGAAATCGTAGCCTCAGGCCTCAACAAACGGGAAATGACAAAAATCGGGCAGGCATCATGGCTATGTGGGTCGCTCCCATTAGGGTGTATAATCACCTATCTAGAGAAATTCCTTTTACTTCTTTAATCTATCGATGTTGTCCCATTCAGGAAACGGTTGCTGATCCCAACCGTTGGTGATATACATTCGATACACTCAAGCGAAATGAGTGGTCGGTCATGTGTGGGTCGGGTTGCAAGATGTTCTTGTTGAACCCAGTGTATTCCTCTCTAGAGATACACTATCGGCAGGTGGTTCCATACCTTGTCCTATTGGAAATCCAATCTCCAATAAGCGCCATGCGGGTTTTGATTTTATATTATATATATGGAGCGTGAGATGCAAGCGTTCCGCTAGATTCTATTTTTTTGATTAGACATTATTATAATATCACTGGATTTTTGTATCAAAGTGTTTTGGGTTATAGTAAGATAAAAACCTTCCATGTTTATGTGTGGGCTGGTCTTACTATTATCTTTTCTTTGAAAAGGATTTTGAAAGTTAAACAAATGATTGGAATTTACTCACACCATTCCCATGACTGACCCAGAGTTTATTCTGTTTTTGTTTTCCCTAAACTCTTGGGTGCCCAAATTTGTACGGGCAGTCAAGTAGTCAGGGTTTTTCAGATTCACTTGGAAGAGCTGGAAGTAGGAGGCTTCACCAGTAAGCTATAGACTATCATCTTTTCCGTTGTGTATTTTGTTGTATCTGGAAACAGGTGTTTGTAACTGTTCCATAAATAGCTATTGTTCTCTGATGATGGTATGTATATAAGGTTACCGGATTGTCTTTCAAAAGTTATGTTATTTAATATATTTTATTCGTTCCACTGTGAGTTTGTGATCTTCGTTTTTCTTCTATTCTAACATTTCTTTCTTTCTATTTCTCATCCTCTAACTTCTTTCTAATAATGATTTGTATTTCTGTGCAATTTGGGTTGGACGTGTGGTGTTATTAGTCAACTCAGATAGTACGGATTTGCGGGCCATTACAGTTGGTATCACAGCTTAGGCTGAGCGAATACCTAGGCTTTGGTGGGATGTGCTCATTAGAGATAGGGTCGGTAGTACCCTAGAATGAGTTGAGTGTATATATACGAGAGTGCGTATTTGTTGATTGATTAAAACAAATGTTTTATATTGTGATGGCCAGTCTGTTGAGTGGTTTTTGAATTCTGATCGAACTGTGGGACGCCACGAAGTCGATAGGATTTTTAGACACTTGAGCAGAGCAGTTCGACACGATATTATTTTAAATGGGTAAATGGAATAATTTATCCAAAAATTCTATTTTTATATAGAAATAATAATTTTCGAAAATTGTTGGATATGTTGATTGTTAGGATTATAATTAAATGAGAGTATAAAATTTGAATGGTTATATATAACCAAAGTATAAATTGTATATGAATGAGTTATATACAAATGAGATGAATTAAAATTGGATTCAAACCAGAATTTGTAATTTTAATCCTAGGAAGTTGGAAAATATTTTCAGAAGTATATTAAAATAAAATAGTTTTGTTTTGAAAGGGTTTTTAAATAAGGACCAATTTGAATAGATTTTGAAAGTGATTAAGCACTGAACTCACTTTAGTGGCTAGAAAATAATTCTGATGATGACTGCAGCATTATCAGTGTTCATTTTCGAGTTTCTAAGTGATGAATTGCTACCTTAGAAAATTTTTGGTGGAAATTTGTTTGAAAAAAAACAAGTTGGGTTTGAAAATTCAAATTTTTTGTGATGAGTTATAAATATAGGTATATGTTTATATGATTTCAAAGGTATTTGAAATAAAAATCTAGGAATTTGAATTTTGGAATTTAAATTTAACTTAAGTAAGTTAAATGGCTTGAAATGGGTAAATTGATTAAAATCAATTTGAATGAGTATGAATTAAATTTGGATATATTGGTTGTAAATCATTCGAATTAAATGAATGTAAGCTTACATGATGTGGAATATGAATGAAAACAAAAGTTTTGTAGGAATTAAACTTTGTTGAAATATGAAGAGTTGAGTTCAACTAAATGAGCTTTGGAAAGTTAATGGGTTTGAAGCACTTTTCTACCTTAGTAATTTTGGGGACGAAATTCTTTTAAGGGGGAAAAAATGTAACGACCCAATTTTTTTTGATCGATTAATTTTAAATATTTAATATTTATTTAAATATTGAATTCATAATATAAAAGAATTTTTATATTGAGTTATCGATCAATAATCGATATAGAATTTAATTTTTGATATATATATATATAATTATTATAATACGGTAATCTGAAATAATTCAATTTGAAGATAAAACTGAATCGAAACAGTTCAGATGATCAATATATATTCTATTTGAATATAAACGACGATAATAGTAATTTATTATTGAAAAATTTATTTGTTTTAAATTTAAATTATATTATATTAATTTAATATGGTTATTTTATATATACGTTCGAATTAAATTTTATAGTCTATTCTGTTATATTTAGAATAGTGTTATAATGTTGAAATATCAGTCGTTACGTTGAAATAGCGGTTCGTGATTCCACGTTATGAACCCCAGGATAATTGTAATGTATAAGATCGAAATCGAATCGAAAATCAAATCGATATCTATTTAAAAAGGATAAAAATCTCTTTATTTCAAATCGCATTAAATAGAAATCAAATCGAAATTTATGACAGTGTACCTTCACCTACCATCTATTCCTTAACACCGAAGTATTCTTCTTCTATATAAATCGTGAAACCTTTCTTCTTACTTTTCTCTTTACATTTCTGTAACTCATGAAAATCAAAGCCACCTCCTTTTAATTAATTCATTTTTCCAGTTTGTATATTCCAAATCGTAAACCTGTGTACTCGAGAGAAGAAAATAGAAATCGATTGCAAGCTTCACTTCCGATTTTTCATTTCAAAGTAGAATCAATTCCAGCATATCAAGGAATGAAGGTGAGATGCGAGTTGTTGGATTTATTGGCTTCACTCTTCATTTCTGTCCAATATTAGAGGGTCGCGAGATCGATCTTTTTGGAAGTTTTGGAGTTCAATTCAGGGAATGGGGAGTGCGATAGAGGTTACGGGGTGTTGCGATATCAAGAAGGAGATGACGCTGAGTTGATGGGAGTATTTCGAATCATTTAGGGTTGGACTCAATTTCATTAGTAAGGTAGGGATCGATCGTTCAAGGTGTTAAGCTGCTCGGGGTTAGTCGCAATCGATGTTTGGAGGAGACTATGGAAGTCCGACAACCTGTTGGGTATCGGGGGGATTTGAAGTTGAACTTGATAAGTGGGAGAGTGAAACAGTGGCAATTTTTGAGAGTTCAAACTGGATTTGGAAGGAGGTTCGGAGTTGGGTTATGGTGATGAGTTGAGGCTCGCTACATTGGTGAATTGATTGAAGCGTTCGATGTCCTGGGTTCGGAAAGGAAAATACACAAAATACTGTGTGCATAGTTGAAGTCGTGATAATTGGAAGGGAAGGAGCTGCTTCAGTATTGTCAAGTGGTGGAATTCAAATTGGCTTTTACTGTAAAGCCAACCGACACCGTTTAACATGAATTAAGGTGAAATGTCGAAATGAAACAAAGCATTTTTAGGATGGTGGCAGTCAACAATGGTCGAGTAGTTGATAGTGGGTCGAGTGATGTGCGAAGGCAACAAGCTACGAAATGAATCCAATTGAAACAAGCTGAGATGGTATGAAATTTTACTGGATATTTGGTGTAATAACCCGTATTTTAATAACAAGATATAACACAAAACAAGGCAGAATTAAATAATTAAATCTGAATCAAGGGAAACGGGCTTTGCCATTGCGTTCGTCTCGGAAAAATATGCGAAATAGAGTCCGAGTTTTCGAAAATCGGAGTCCGTATGACCCGATTAAGGCCCAACAAAGTTTTCAGAAAATTTCTAAATAAAAACAGATTTTCAAATTCAAATCTAAGCTTGGAAATTGGGCCAGTTGGGCCAAGGAGGGAAAATTCCCGCCACAGTACCCAAGTCGACAGCCCTGTCGACTTGGGAGTCGACTGGGTCTGACCAGGTCGACAGCCCTGTCGACTTGGCTGTCGACTTGGCTCAGACGCCCAGTCCTGCCTGGTGCACCATCTTGAGAATGTGTTGAGCTAGAGGGCCAGATTCGATTTGGAGGGCTGAGATGGGAACTAGGGTTTAATCCTATGGTCTAAATCACTAGCCTAATCTATAAATAAGACCCTAACCTACCCTAAATCCTCATTAATCTATCCTACAACTAAACTATGGCAAAATCAATCCTCTCATGGCCTCCACTCTCTTCATAAATTCCTAAATCAATTTTCAAGAGATTCCCATGCATACAAGTGTATTTAGGCTTGTATGATCCTCTTTAGCTTGCATTAAAGTCTTGTTTCTCTATTGGCATCATAAAGGAGGAGTCTTGATCAAGTTTGCTTGCATTTTGGGGGTTTTAATTAGTTGCATAAGGGGTTTCTTACATTTGCTATACTCATTTGAGTCTTCATAGCATTGTAAGCCTATTTCTACTCTTGTATTTTAACTATGAAGTTAATATGTTATGTTTCAAGTTTGAGTTTGGGGTTAATCATGATATGTGCTTTGATCTTATGATTTTATGCATAAGATTACTCTATGCATGTTAGTAAAGTCATTACCTTGGCTTTATGCATAGAAAGATATGATCTTTGGTTGGAAATGTTGCATAATGCAACTTTGAAACTCTCATAACCCTTGCATTAACATGCATATAATGTTATATGCATGTTACTAGCCCTTATCTCATGCTATCTATGGCCATGTTCCACCTATTTGCCAAGTTTGATGTTATGCATGCATATGAACCTTATGCAAGTTGAAACCATATTATGCATGCATATGAACCTTATGCAAGTTGAAACCATATTATGCATGCATATGAACCTTATGTAAGTTGAAACCATGTTATGCATGCATATGAACACTATGCAAGTTAAAATGATGTTATGCATGCTTATGAATATTTTGCAAGTTGATAACATGATATGCAAGTTTATGATCACATCTTTGTCTCATGCCACCATGTTTAACTTGTGGCTACAACCCCTCTATGCCATGATTATGCCAAGTTCCCTCTTTCTATCCTTTATGCGCTATTGCGATATGTAAGCGATGGGATTGCGTTTGGGATTGGGTAAACTTAAAAGACATAAAAACATAAGCTTGGGAATTTACCTATTAAGTTAGGTCTACCGATTGGGAATTTACCTATTTAGTTAGGTCTACCCAATTGCTTGAAAACTTGTAATGTGATGGACATGACACTTAGAAAACATGAGAATGGCCAACTCGAGGTTGGGTTGAGCTTGTAGCATAAACCTACCCGGAACCGACCGGCTTAACTAGTGGCTACAAGCAATAGGACCCAATGTGAGTAGTTGGTCATGTTGCACGTAAGACCCGAGGTTAGACTAAGTTGTGGTGTAAACCTACCCGGACCCGCCCGGCCTAACTAGTAACCACAACAAGGTCTAATGTGAGAGGTTGGGTGCATTAAATTAATTAATGCCACATGGTAGGGTTAAGTCATGGACCGCTTGGATACTTAACCAATTAGACACGATGGGTTGGTAGGGTTAAGTCATGAACCTTGGGTACACTTAACCAACTTGGTACTTAGATGAGTTGGGTTAACCATGTTTAACCCATTAAGGAAACCCTAGTTATGTGGTCCTTTGCACCAGTAACCCTCTTGGATGTATCATGATACCCTAGGGACTAGGCTAGGGTGGGGCACGATTACTGGGATGACATGTAAGCGACCAAAACGACGGCTATGTAGGTGCGCCGGTGTAGGTTCAGGCGGGCCATGGTCGTGCACATGGTCCGGAGTTGAAAAAGCAGGCATGGGCACCAGTAGGTTTAAACTGTGCGTGCTTGGTTTGTGTCAGGGGTTGACACCCTAGGACTTGATACACCCTAGGGTGGACCTAGCACAGTTTGGCTACACTTCGTAGTTGGGCCGTATGACACCGACACTTGACGAGTTAGGCTGTAGGGAGCCGATCGACTAGACCGTGCTAGTTGGACCTTGATTTAGGTCATTCATGATGATGGGCCAAACTTGGGCCTGGGGATCACCTCTTGTTTACACTTGACACGACTTGTGATACTAGTACACTTGGTGCAAACCTCAATCTTGTTTATGCGGTACCACATTTGATATATCTTGTTGACTTCTTACCATGCCAGTTATCATCCTATGACTCATCCTTGTTTATATATACTGTTAACTTTATTAGTTGTTGTACAATTGTAGATAGGACTTACCAGTCTTTTGACTGACCCATTTTCTTTCGCCTCTTTTCTTTCGTTTCCCCCCCCCCCCTCCCAGGTTTACAGGGCGGGAATACCAGCACTTAGCTTGGATCTTAGCTGCTTTTCTTGGATAGCTCATGTATGCTTCGGACTTGAGCTTGCTATGGTTTTCTACTTGGGGATAGCTACTTCATGTTTTCCTTTTCAGTTACAAGTTTTATGTTTCTAGACTTTGTTTATGGAAAATAATTAAGTACTGTGTTGTAACTTAACCTATGGTTTTGATATGCTAGCTTTTATCCGCTGCTATACTTACTCTGTTTTTACTTATATATTCTGCCTTGTGATATCTGCATGCATGATTACCTTATTTAAACGCCCCTCCAAAGTCAGTGTCCTTGCAAGAGTGGCACTGGCGGAGGTGGGGTGTTACATTTGGTATCAGAGCATAAGGTTTACGAGATTGGAGCAAAAAGGGTTTTAAAGTTACTTTTAAAAGCTATTTTCAAAACCAACTAAGTATTTTCCAAAGAAAAGTCTAGTTTATTTTGAAAGGCTATCCCCCAAGAGCCATAAGCACTATCCTTCGTTTCCTCGTTCTAAATCTATCTTTTCCTTTTTCAGCATGGCCGATCTCAATCTTCCTGAGGGAGTCACCATTCCCGGATGGTTCCGGAGGTACTTGGAAGCTAGGGCCAATAATGCAGGTCCAGCAACCACTCCCACTATCACTGAGGTTCCACCCCCTCCTCCTCCTCCTCAGCAACCACAAGCCGATTTCGCCAAGGTTTGCAAGGACTTCAAGGCCATGGGTGGCAAAAAATTTATTGGGACAGAGACTTTCGTGGAAGCAAGAAATTGGTTGAAGGAGACCAAAGATCTTTTTGCCATCTTTGATATAGAGGACCATAGAAAGGTTCTGTTGGCGGTTTGGCTACTAAAGGAGGAAGCTTCTTATTGGTGGGAGGTCACCAATGCTACAAGGCCCGTAGAAACCTGGGCCGACTTTAGGGCAAGGTTTGGGCTTAAGTTTCTATCATCTGCAGAGGAAAATTTGCAACTAGAGAAGTTCATAGCTTTGAAGCAAGGAGACATGACAGTGAGAGAGTATGTGAATAAGTTCAACCAGCTTGCCCGATTCGGTTTGGACATGGTCAATACTCCCGAGAAGAAGGCTCTACGTTTTGCACGAGGGTTAAATGAGCCATTACAAGGTCTAGCTATGTCACACATACCCATGGGGGCCACTTTCGAGAGCCTGGTAGACATGGCATTGCTGCAGGGAGAGGATAAGAATGGGAAGAAGGAAGTCAAGCCCAATGAAACTCAGCCTAAGAAGACAGACTCCAAGTGGGGAGGGAATCAGAGTAATCAGAACAACAAGAACAACAAGAACAACAAGGGCAACAAGAACAAGGCAAAGGACACAAGAAAGTGCCACTTCTGTGGGATTGTTGGGCATGTAGCCAAGGACTGTAGGAAGAAGAAAATGAAATTGGGTGGATGCTTTCATTGTGGAGAGACGGGACATTTTAGCAAGGATTGCCCTAAGAAGCAGGGGCATGGACAAACTCAGCGCGCAGGTTCATCTGGAGGGCAAGTGTATGCTCTCAACACCGCTCCAGTTCAGGACCGAGGTACTATTTCTGTGGAAAGTCTTGTTTATATTTCTGGTTTTCCTGTTCGCACTTTGTTTGATTCTGGCGCATCACATACCTTTATTTCCTCTGATGTTGTTGGAAGTTTGCACCTAAGTACTAGTCTTGTTGAGGATCCCGTTAGTGTTTCAAATCCGATTGGGGTTTCAGCCCATTTGTCTATGATCTGTATGGATTTGAGGATTTCTATCTTGACCATAGAATTCTCGTGTGATGCTTATGTTCTCGGGTTCACGGGATACGGGTTGATCTTGGGCATGGATTGGTTGTCCCGCTATGGAGCCATTCTCGATTGTGAGCATAGGGTGGTGAGACTCATGACTCGCCTTGGCAATACCCTAGAGATTTCTTGCAACCCGCTAGATCCCGTCATGCTATGTTATCTTGAATCTCTTGACTCGTATATCGATGATCTGCAATCTGTAAGGGTGGTTCGAGAATACCCTGATGTTTTTGAAGTTAAGGGTTACCCCCTAAGCGAGAGATAGATTTCCGCATTTATCTGGTTGATAATGCTAAGCCTGTCTCCTTACCAGTTAGGCACATGGCCCCGCGGGAAAGGAGAGAGCTCAGTAAGCAAATCAAGGAGCTTCTTGAGAAGAATTTTATTAGGCGAAGCATTTCCGAATGGGGTGCTCTTGTGGTGTTCGCTACTAAGGTGGACGGCTCGCTTCGTCTATGTGTTGATTATCGAGAGCTGAACAAGCTGACCAAGAAGAATAGGCATCCATTACCGAGGATAGATGGCCTCTTCGACCAGCTTGTTGGTGCTTCTGTTTTCTCTCAGCTTGATTTAGCCACCGGATTTCATCATCTTAGAGTGGCCAAAGACAGCATTGATAAGACTGCATTTAGGACTCCAGACGGATTCTTTGAATGGCTTGTCATGCCATTCGGCTTGACTAATGCACCCGCCTACTTCGTAGATTTGATGAGTGGGGTGTTCAGGGAGTTCCTTAACAAGTTTGTTGTTGTCTTCGTGGATGATATTCTGATCTTTTCAAAAGACGAGGAAGAACATGCTAGACACCTCAAGGAGGTGATGGATACGCTTAGAGCCCATCAGTTGAAAGCCAAGTTCTCCAAATGCCACTTTTGGAGAAAAGAAGTCCGATTTCTTGGGCATATAGTTTCTAAGCAGGGTATAGCTGTGGATCCCGCGAAAGTGGTTGCAGTTCAAGACTGGAAGACTCCTAAGAATGCAACCGAAGTGCGAAGCTTTCTCGGTCTGGCAGGCTACTATAGGAAGTTCATTAGAGACTTCGCTAAGATTTCGGCCCCTCTCACTAGATTGACGAAGAAGAACTTAGTCTTTGCATGGGACTTAGAGTGTGAGCTTGCTTTTCAAAGGCTCAAGAGGGCCCTTACCACAGCTCCAGTTTTGGCATTACCCGATGGCGGTAAGATGTTTACCGTGTATACCGATGCATGTGGCACAGGGTTAGGCGCTGTTCTAATGCAGGTAGGAAGGGTGATATGTTATGGGGGTAGGCAACTTAAAGTTCATGAGAAGAACTATCCCACTCATGACTTGGAGTTAGCGGCGATTGTCTTTGCACTCAAGTCCTGGCGCCACTATCTTTTAGGCGAAAGGTTTGAGTTGTACACTGATCACAAATCACTCAAGTATCTCTTCTCGCAGAAAGATCTGAATCTTAGGCAGCAAAGGTGGATGGAATTCTTGGCATCTTATGACTTCGAGATAGCTTATACCCCTGGCAAGGGTAATGTTGTGGCTGATGCACTAAGCAGAAAAAGGTTGGCTTTGAGTCCCTTGTTTGTTGAGATGAAGAGCCTAGAGTTCCTGGCGACCTTTGATTTCATGACAGCAGTTGAGTCGATGACAGGATCGTTAGCATCTCTCGAGCTTAGACCCACACTTCTTGATCAAGTAGGGACTTCGCAGAAGGAAGACCCACAGATAGTGGAGATCATGGATAGGTTGATTCGTGGTGAGACGTCTAGTCACCTTGCTAGATATACTATTGATGACAAGGGTTGGCTAAGGCGTGATGGAAGGCTCTGCGTTCCACAAGTGGGAGACTTGGTGCATAAAGTTCTCGAAGAAGCACATCACTCAAAGATGACTATACGTCCTGGTGGAGATAAGATGTATAGGGATATGAAGTGCATTTTCTTTTGGCCTGGAATGAAGAAGGATGTGGCAGACTATGTTTCAAAGTGCATGGTGTGCCAACAAGTGAAAGCTGAGTCGAAGAAACCAGGTGGGCTATTACATCCATTGGAGGTCCCGCAATGGAAGTGGGAGAGCATCTCTATGGACTTTGTGGATGGATTGCCTAGATCAAGAAAAGGGAATTCGAGCATATGGGTCATCGTTGATCGACTTACGAAGAGTGCTCACTTTATCCCAGTAAAGAGCAAAAGGACTGCATCATGGCTGGCATCTGTTTACCTTCGAGAAATAGTGAGATTGCATGGGGTTCCTTCTAGCATAGTCAGTGATCGTGACCCAATCTTCACTAGCCAATTCTGGAATAGTTTGCAGGAAGCAATGGGTACGCAATTGAATCTGAGTACAGCCTATCACCCCCAGACGGATGGCCAAACCGAAAGGGTGAATAGAGTGCTAGAAGACCTTCTGAGGCTTTGTGTTCTTGATTTTGGTGGTACTTGGGAAGACCACCTTCCTCTTGTGGAGTTTGCTTACAACAATAGCTATCAAGCTAGCATAGGGATGGCACCATTTGAAGCTTTATATGGGAGGCCGTGTAGGTCACCATCTTGTTGGTGGGAGACAACAGATAAGCTTGTACTTGGGCCCGATATGATACGAGACACATCTGAGAAAGTTGAATTGGTGAGAAGGCGGATGAAAGCGGCCCAAGATAGACAGAAATCCTATGCTGATAAGCGAAGGACAGATTTGGAGTTCGAAGTTGGAGACATGGTTTTCGTGAAGGTTTCTCCTTTGCGTAATGTGGTTCGCTTCGGAGCAATTGGGAAGCTGGCACCCAGATTCGTAGGACCCTTCCCTATCATAGAGAGAATTGGGAAGATGGCTTATAAAGTGCAATTGCCCGAGAAGCTGTCCGGAGTGCATAATGTCTTTCATGTCTCGCATCTCCGAAAGTGCCTACATGAGTCCGCTGAGGTGGTTGAACCTAGCATTCTTGAAGATGTGGAAGTAGAGAAAGAGGCAACCTTGAGGAGAGCTCCGATTCGTATCTTGGGAACGGAGATCAGAAAGCTAAGGAATCGAGAGGTCAAATTGGTGAAAGTTCAGTGGAGTGAAGCCGAAGAGGATGCAACTTGGGAGACAGAGGAGAAGATGCTTGGGCTTTATCCATTCCTTTTTGAGGGTACATTCTCGATCTCTTTTCCTCTTTAGCATATCTTTCTTTTGCTATCCATGTTTATCCTGTTTATCTTGTAACTTCGTCATGAGAACCTTAGGTAGGAACCCCTTGGATGAAACATGTATTTGAAACATGTTATGCTTGATGGTTGCAAGTGGTTGCAAGTGTTTGCAAGTGGATACTCGTGGATGCATGATACACATTAGGCACTAAGATCGGCTCACACACCTTCATATTGCATATGCATGAGTGCTTATACTTATTCATGGCTGAAACTTGTTGTGCTATCTCATGGATGTTGCATATGGATGAATGTTATGTGCACTCATGTAGAAATTATAAAATTAGGCTAGGAATTTGCATACATATGGACGCATTTCACTAGCATACTTCGCATTAAGGAGGTGTACTGAATCAGTAACCGCCTGATTTTCGCATTAGATAAGTACAAATACACACACCTTTGCATATGATCATACAGCATTTAGAAATTGTTAAGGACAATGGTTACTCGTGGATGATGTGGTGAGTAGATGGATGATGGATGGTAGGACACGTTCTTCCTAACTTAGAGATTTCGGGGACGAAATCCTTTAAGGAGGGGAGAATGTAATAACCCGTATTTTAATAACAAGATATAACACAAAACAAGGCAGAATTAAATAATAAAATCTGAATCAAGGGAAACGGGCTATGCCATTGCGTTCGTCTCGGAAAAATATGCGAAATAGAGTCCGAGTTTTCGAAAATCGGAGTCCGTATGACCCGATTAAGGCCCAACAAAGTTTTCAGAAAATTTCTAAATAAAAACAGATTTTCAAATTCAAATCTAAGCTTGGAAATTGGGCCAGTTGGGCCAAGGCGGGAAAATTCCCGCCACATTACCCAAGTCGACAGCCCTGTCGACTTGGGAGTCGACTGGGTCTGACCAGGTCGACAGCCCTGTCGACTTGGCTGTCGACTTGGCTCAGACACCCAGTCCTGCCTGGTGCACCATCTTGAGAATGTGTTGAGCTAGAGGGCCAGATTCGATTTGGAGGACTGAGATGGGAACTAGGGTTTAATCCTATGGTCTAAATCACTAGCCTAATCTATAAATAAGACCTTAACCTACCCTAAATCCTCATTAATCTATCCTACAACTAAACTATGGAAAAATCAATCCTCTCATGGCCTCCACTCTATTCATAAATTCCTAAATCAATTTTCAAGAGATTCCCATGCATACAAGTGTATTTAGGCTTGTATGATCCTCTTTAGCTTGCAGTAAAGTCTTGTTTCTCTATTGGCATCATAAAGGAGGAGTCTTGATCAAGTTTGCTTGCATTTTGGGGGTTTTACTTAGTTGCATAAGGGGTTTCTTACATTTGCTATACTCATTTGAGTCTTCATAGCATTGTAAGCCTATTTCTACTCTTGTATTTTAACTATGAAGTTAATATGTTATGTTTCAAGTTTGAGTTTGGGGTTAATCATGATATGTGCTTTGATCTTATGATTTTATGCATAAGATTACTCTATGCATGTTAGTAAAGTCATTACCTTGGCTTTATGCATAGAAAGATATGATCTTTGGTTGGAAATGTTGCATAATGCAACTTTGAAACTCTCATAACCCTTGCATTAACATGCATATAATGTTATATGCATGTTACTAGCCCTTATCTCATGCTATCTATGGCCATGTTCCACCTATTTGCCAAGTTTGATGTTATGCATGCATATGAACCTTATGCAAGTTGAAACCATATTATGCATGCATATGAACCTTATGCAAGTTGAAACCATATTATGCATGCATATGAACCTTATGTAAGTTGAAACCATGTTATGCATGCATATGAACACTATGCAAGTTAAAATGATGTTATGCATGCTTATGAATATTTTGCAAGTTGATAACATGATATGCAAGTTTATGATCACATCTTTGTCTCATGCCACCATGTTTAACTTGTGGCTACAACCCCTCTATGCCATGATTATGCCAAGTTCCCTTTTTCTATCCTTTATGCGCTATTGCGATATGTAAGCGATGGGATTGCGTTTGGGATTGGGTAAACTTAAAAGACATAAAAACATAAGCTTGGGAATTTACCTATTAAGTTAGGTCTACCCATTGGGAATTTACCTATTTAGTTAGGTCTACCCAATTGCTTGAAAACTTGTAATGTGATGGACATGACACTTAGAAAACATGAGAATGGCCAACTCGAGGTTGGGTTGAGCTTGTAGCATAAACCTACCCGGAACCGACCGGCTTAACTAGTGGCTACAAGCAATAGGACCCAATGTGAGTAGTTGGTCATGTTGCACGTAAGACCCGAGGTTAGACTAAGTTGTGGTGTAAACCTACCCGGACCCGCCCGGCCTAACTAGTAACCACAACAAGGTCTAATGTGAGAGGTTGGGTGCATTAAATTAATTAATGCCACATGGTAGGGTTAAGTCATGGACCGCTTGGATACTTAACCAATTAGACACGATGGGTTGGTAGGGTTAAGTCATGAACCTTGGGTACACTTAACCAACTTGGTACTTAGATGAGTTGGGTTAACCATGTTTAACCCATTAAGGAAACCCTAGTTACGTGGTCCTTTGCACCAGTAACCCTCTTGGATGTATCATGATACCCTAGGGACTAGGCTAGGGTGGGGCACGATTACTGGGATGACATGTAAGCGACCAAAACGACGGCTGTGTAGGTGCGCCGGTGTAGGTTCAGGCGGGCCATGGTCGTGCACATGGTCCGGAGTTGAAAAAGCAGACACGGGCACCAGTAGGTTTAAACTGTGCGTGCTTGGTTTGTGTCAGGGGTTGACACACTAGGACTTGATACACCCTAGGGTGGACCTAGCACAGTTTAGCTACACTTCGTAGTTGGGTCGTATGACACCGACACTTGACGAGTTAGGCTGTAGGGAGCCGATCGACTAGACCGTGCTAGTTGGACCTTGATTTAGGTCATTCATGATGATGGGCCAAACTTGGGCCTGGGGATCACCTCTTGTTTACACTTGACACGACTTGTGATACTAGTACACTTGGTGCAAACCTCAATCTTGTTTATGCGGTACCACATTTGATCTATCTATTTGACTTCTTACCATGCCAGTTATCATCCTATGACTCATCCTTGTTTATATATACTGTTAACTTTATTAGTTGTTGTACAATTGTAGATAGGACTTACCAGTCTTTTGACTGACCCATTTTCTTTCACCTCTTTTCTTTCGTTTCTCCCCTAGGTTTACAGGGCGGGAATACCAGCACTTAGCTTGGATCTTAGCTGCTTTTCTTGGATAGCTCATGTATGCTTCGGACTTGAGCTTGCTATGGTTTTCTACTTGGGGATAGCTACTTCATGTTTTCCTTTTCAGTTACAAGTTTTATGTTTCTAGACTTTGTTTATGGAAAATAATTAAGTACTGTGTTGTAACTTAACCTATGGTTTTGATATGCTAGCTTTTATCCGCTGCTATACTTACTCTGTTTTTACTTATATATTCTGCCTTGTGATATCTGCATGCATGATTACCTTATTTAAACGCCCCTCCAAAGTCAGTGTCCTTGCAAGAGTGGCACTGGCGGAGGTGGGGTGTTACATTTGGTAAAGGAAAACCACGGTGAGTAAATCTCACTCATTTTTATTTAGAATTATTTTATCCGTTAAAATAATTGTTCGATGGTTGTTTGCTTGCATTAGAATATTACTATGGCTATTATTAAATATATATTAGTTATTTAGGATTGATGTTTGTGGCTATTATATTGGTGATTGGTTGGATTTCCGTAGTACCATTAGCGGATGCCCGCAGTATCATTAGCGGATGACCCTATACGCCCCACGCTATGATAGTGGATGACCTTCATACCGCGATATCCTGCCTCGAAGCAGGATGGGTTTTATTTATATTGGTTAACGTCTGTGGATGCAGGAAAACAGGTTGGAGGAATCCAACTGGATTCCTCAAAAATATTATCATTTGTTTGGTTTAATATATGTTATCTTATAAGATGTGTTAGAAAAACCCGTGATTCGATAATTTGGTATTTTGGATGTTTAACATATCACTGGGCCTGGGTGATGATTTATAAAAATATCGTGAAAAGGAATTTTTGAAATTTAAAAAGGAAAATCTATTTTTCTAAAAATAGAATTCGAATGGACTAGAAATATTAAATGGTTTTGAATAAATAAAACAAGTATTGAATTTATAAACGACATTTATAAATTAGATAATGCAGTGAATTTATAAACGATGTTTGTAAATAAAATGAAATGATTTTCATGGGATAACTAGGGAATTGAAATGAATTTATAAACAATGTTTATAAATAGAAATGGGAAAAAATTATCATTGGATAATTTGAATATTTAAATTCAAATGTGAATTTAAAGATAGAAATAGGTAAATCATTTTAAAGAAATAAACGATGGAATTTATTCTGATGTTCAGAATAAATAAATTAAACTAAAACAATTCCGTAAGGATTTAGGATTTAAATTCGATTAATTCGAATTTATTTAAATAGAAGTTAAATTAAATGTGAAATTAAATTGGGTGTTACATATATAAGTTATTATAAATAGAAATTTCCAAAATAAGATTTTGGTTTTTAATAGATTTCGACATGAACTTGTTTAAAAATAAAACAAGTACATTTATGAATAATGTCTATAAATATGGTGAATAAATTATCAAGAGATAATTGGTAACTTTAAATTCAAGTATGAATTTAAAATAGAAAGTTGAAATCATTTTAAAAAGGAAACAACGGTTTTTATTCTGGAATTCAGAATATAAAAGGAGTTGGATTTCAAAGGGGATTTGAAATGGAAAACTTATTTTAATATATAAAATAAGAAAGAGGGATTTACAAACGATGTTATAAATCTACTGAAATAAATTATCATTGGATAATTTAGAAGTTTAAATTCAAGGAAGAATTTAAAAAGTGAAATTGGAAAACATGTTGAAAATAGAATAATAGATTATATTCCAGGATTTATAATATAAATTGAATTGAGAAAATCCAAAAGAGTTATAATTGGAATTCGATTATATAGAATTTTATAATTTATTTATAAAAGGAATTGGGATTTTGAAAAAAACAAATCGAGTATAAATAAAGGTATAACCGAGTAAGGAAAAATCAGTGATTATAGATAATCAGAATTTATTGAGTTGAATTAGGAGAATTGGTTTGAAATATATTAAAAATATATTAGAATGTAGTTGAATTTATTTTAACTGAAGTTTAAAAGTTTTTATATGTAAATATAATTAAACGAACTCGCCGCAGTGCGGCAGTTCGTGAATTTGCGTTTTGAACTTCAATTGAGTATATATAACTCAATTTAAGTCGGAATTCTTTGAAACAAGGACTGTTAGGACCGATTGGATAATAGTTTTCTAATGGAAGAGAAAAATCTAGATTTCGTCTTATAGATTTTGAGTTATGTCAAAATTATTTTTTCTGAAAAACAACGCCATAACCATTATAAAACCATAACGGTTTATTGGAATAAATAAAGGAATTTTAAATAAATAAAATATGGGTTTTCATTAGAAAAATACAGACTTGAGTTATGAAAATATATCTGAACTCAAGTGTAGTAGTAAATTTATTTTTTAAACCAAAAATCAGTTTTTTAATTATTAAATAGAGTTAACTAATTTGAATAAAAAAATTTGTTAATGAAATTTTGAATCAAAAATGGACTTTGAATAAGTGAACAGGATTTGTAAATTCATATCTGAAATCGAATATTGAAATTTGAGTTGGAAATGACATTTGATTGTTTTGTAAACAAATAATTTATATTTGAACGTGATATGTTCAATTAAGAAGTGAAATAGGCAAAAAAGTTAATTAAAGAATAAATTAGCGAATCAAGTTAAAAATGACCGGATTGAGTTGAAATAAATTAGAAATGGACACATATGTGTTAGACAGGTATGGAATGAAGTGCATGAAGTGTTTGAAGATTATAATGTGTGTGCCCGACAAAAAGGTACATGTTTAAATTCCATATGAGATTTTATGCGCCGAATCGGCATGCCACTTGGCTTTTTGATTTTCTTTTTGAATGGAAAGGGCCTAGATAGGCGAGTTGAGGTTTGAACTATTTGCCAGTACAAAGGAGGTTATGGCGAATTTTTCCGAAAATTTAAGGAGTTAATTTTTTTTTAAGAAAATTTGATAGTTAGAAATCAATGTATCGTTATATATAGAATTCAATAAGGAAATGAACTTAAAAATAGAATATTATAAACAAAAAGAAAATCTATAATTAAATCGGGTAAAATTAGAAAGAGAAACATATACGGGTTTGAAAAGAATTAATTGGTTTTTATGGTGTTGATGATTTGAGATAAGTGGTCTTGTCTGTTTTGAAGTTAAGGATGTTTTCAGTCAAGGTCTGAGAGATAGTTATACCCCAACTTGATTGATTTCATTTTTAACCGATAAATAGCAAGATCCAGGCTCAAAGAGAAATGTTTGAATAAGAGTTAGTTAAATGCAGTGTTTTGGGCTGTTGTAACGATATTTTACACAACAGTCATTTTAACCCAATAAGTGGAATTTTGGAAATAAAATTATAAATATTTCCTAAGTCTAAAAGTGAATGGTCATGAAAGAGATAAGTAATTTGAATTTCCTCCAATTAAAGAGAAGATATTTTCTAAGTATAGAAAATTAAAGAAGGTGATATATGGAAATATATTTTCCAAATAGCGTAAGAGACCAATAAGATTACTGAAAATATTTAGTTAGCAAATATTGATAAGAAAGGGAGAAGTGGTTTAAATAATGATATATTAATTAACGGGCCCAGTGATTGTTGGATGTTATGGATGAATGTTTGTTTGTTTTCTTCGATAGTTAAATAAACGACTATCGAAGTGTTTGCCAATACCGTTGTCAATATGGAGAGACCGGTTGGATTATTATCTGTGAACCACTCCGTATTGGCAGTAACATTGCGAATCAGATTATATGAAGATAATCAAAGATGGAGTAAAGTGCAAGGACTTTTTCTATTAATAGAAATGGTGCCTTCGGTTTCGTTCAATCCCAGAAAGAAGTGTATGGACGAATGTTAGACAGAGTATTTCCAATGATTGCATATATTGGTCTGTATAGATATATATGGTGGCGGAGAATTTGTTCTCTTAGCATAATATCCAGAATGTATTTGTGTAAATCAATTAGTGATTAACGGAATTGACAATGTGGCATCCAAAGTGATTGTGCTATCAATGAATGATAAGAAATCATAGCCTCAGGCCTCAACAACCGGGAAATGACAAAAATCGGGCATGCAGCATGGCTATGTGGGTCGCTCCCATTAGGGTGTATAATCACCTATCTAGAGAAATTCCTTTTACTTCTTTAATCTATCGATGTTGTCCCATTCGGGAAACGGTTGCTGATCCCAACCGTTGGTGATATACATTCGATACAATCAAGCGAAATGAGTGGTCGGTCATGTGTGGGCCGGGTTGCAAGATGTTCTTGTTGAACCCAGTGTATTCCTCTCTAGAGATACACTATCGGCAGGTGGTTCCACACCTTGTCATGTTGGAAATCCAATCTCCAATAAACGCCATGCGGTTTTTGATTTTATATTATATATATGGAGCGTGAGATGCAAGCGTTTCGCTAGATTCTATTTATTTGATTAGACATTATTATAATATCACTGGATTTTTGTATCAAAGTGTTTTGGGTTATAGTAAGGTAAAAACCGTCCATGTTTATGTGTGGGCTGGTCTTACTATTATCTTTTCTTTCGAAAGGATTTTGAAAGTTAAACAAATGATTGGAGTTTACTTACACCAGTCCCATGACTGACCCGGAGTTTATTCTATTTTTGTTTTCCCTTAACTCTTGGATGCCCAAATTAGTACGGACAGTCAAGTAGTCGGGATTTTTCAGATTCACTTGGAAGAGCTGGAAGTAGGAGGCTTCACCAGTTAGCTATAGACTATCATATTTTCCATTGTGTATTTTGTTGTATCTGGAAACAGGTGTTTCTAACTGTTCTAGAAATAGCTGTTGTTCTCTGATGATGGTATGTATATAAGGTTACCGGATTGTATTTCAAAAGTTATGTTATTTGAAATATTTTATTCGTTCCGCTGTGAGTTTGTGATCTTCGTTTTTCTTCTATTCTAACATTTATTTATTTCTATTTCTCATCCTCTAACTTCTTTCTAATAATGATTCGTATTTCTGTGCAATTTGGGTTGGACGTGTGGTGTTATTAGTCAACTCAGATAGTATGGATTTACGGGCCATTACAGTTAATGTGTATGATGAAAATATATATTAGATTATTTTCTACTTGTATAATTACCCATTGATTTGTTGAGCACAGTCAACATTTACAAATTGTGTCTTCTTTTTAATAATTGTTTTGTGACCTTCTTGTTTTAGCTCGTCATTTATGTTATTCGCTGCTGTTTTCTAAAAAAAAATAGTGTTTGTTAGAATAAATATGAACAAATATATTAAATACAATTTTTGAGAATATTTATTGACCACATTAATGACAAATTTGGTATGTTCACTTCTGCGGGATTTAGATCTTGTGGTTAAGTGTAGTGAGTCGTAGTGTTTCCAAGTGCACTCTATGACATCTAGTTCAAGGAGGCTCCAATGATCATTTCCATGTATTGGGAATAAGACGTTGATACATAATGGATCTAAAAGTATTTTTTTTAATAAAAGGGTTGAACTTTTTTGTTAATATATTTTCCAAGTTTCCATTTGCTGCATTTGTCTGTTAAAAAAATGGATTAGAAATTGCATATTGTATTAAAATAAGTTAATTTGAGAATATAATTCACTTACTGTATTTTTAAAAGAATATGATTCACTTAAAATAAGTTTCCAATCAATGATCTGCATTTTTAAAAGAATATGAGTAAAGTAATCAATTAAGACTAAAGATAAGTTTTGATTTTTTATACTTGGCCAAAAGTATTCTGTTCGAATAAGAGATCTTCTATCATGTCTTTTGTTATGGTGATGTTGTTTTCATCATCACAACTAAATGCTTCATCGCTGAAAAATAAGATATTTTTATTTATTAAATCTTTTTTTAATACAGATATAATATGTAAATATGTTTTTTGTATATAAATATTATTACTAAAATAGCAATTATTTTTGAAAACTTATTCTGTTATCTTCAAATAACTAAGTGATATATGAAAAGATAAATGCATTTATATTTTATAAAATTTAATGGTGAAAAAAAATTATTATGAAATATTACTTTTGAAAATAACATATCATATATTTCAGAAATCCATATAACGAAATAATCATTCAAAAAAAAAGATTCAGTTGCATAATTTTAAATAAAAAGATAAAGTTGTATATCTTTTTAATCTTGTAAACCATAGCATATAAAAAACCAAAACTTTCCTAATTTCAATCACTTTTGAACATTAATCACTGCAATAAAGCCAACTAAGACAGATGTTGTGTAATTAATTAATTACTAATTGGTGTTGAGTAAACGAAGAGTTGATATTGATATTTCAAACAATACTTTAATCAACAACTTGATTTTGGTAGTATAATACCACATAATGTATCATTACAAAGTAATAAGTACAATAGACAGCTGAACTATATAGGTTATTTTGCAAAAAAGTAATGTTTCATTACTTACTTGTTATCTCCAACAACCTTGAAAAAAAGTTTGACATCTTCTTGCTGTTTCTCTGTTAGATGCTTCAGAAGTGGGCATTGGTCAATATTTTTGTTACTCTTCCTTTTTTTGGTGATTTAACAATGACATCTTCAACACAAATAGGATTCTGAACAGCATGTTCTTCTGTAAATTCTTCGATATCTTCAGATTTTGAACTTTCTTGATTATCTATAATTAAATCTTGAGTTTCAAACAAATCAAAACAAGGAGACTTAGCAGAACAATTTATATGTACCATACCGACTATTTTTCCTTGCTTGATATGTTTTTCAGGTTCAGTGGTATTGGCCATAATTTGATGTTCAAAAGTATACACTTTTTGAAGTATCATTTCAATTTCTTTGAGTCTTTGGTCAGACTTTTGTCTTAAAATCTTCTCTTCTTCCAGTTTTTTTACAACACTAATCATTTCATCACTCAAAAATCTGACTTTGGTCTCTAACTCTTTCAGTCTTTCTGATTCTGCATTTTCAGTTAATTTTCTTTTCTTTGGTCTTTCATCTTGTAGGAGTGGTTGTATTAATTTTTTTGAAAGAAACTCTTTCTCCTCTGATTTTATATTTGAAAATTTTGTCATAATCTGCATGAATAATATTTGTAATTAAATATTGTTGCATATCATTAAATAATCCTACAATCAATTCAATGTTATATACATATTTGACTGTACAGTTTAAAAAGATAAATGTATATATTTTTTAAGGTAAATTATATATTAACACAGTGAAGTTAATTCTTTTTATGTTTATTATGCTATAATGATTATAACTTATTTTAGAAGTCTTATTACTAATATTATGGATTATGTAAGCAACTATTTATTTAATCATTAATTTTACTTCTAAAATTCAAAACATACATTCATATATCTTTTCAATAAATTAAATAGTAAAGTTATACATTTATACCTTATTGTTATTAAATGCAGTAAATTATCAAGGTACTCAATATTTTAATCATAAAAATAAATATTTCTACAATAAATTCAATGTTATAAATATATTTGATTGAATAATTTAAAACATAAATGTATTTATATTTTAAGGTAAATGATTTATTTACACATTGAACTTAATTTGCTTTATGTCTATTATACTTCATTATTATAACTTATTTCAGAAGTATTAATATTGACATTATGTATTATGTAAGCAATAATAAATATGCCTTGTAAACTTGAAAAGATAAAAACATATATCGTTTAAATTATATAAAAAGTAAAGTAATACATTTATACCTTATTGCCGTCAATTGCTGTAAGATCCATGTCCTTCAAGTTAGACAAGTCCCACTTTATCATCCTTGGGAAATTTTTCTTCAGATTTTCTTTTTCTCGTATAACTTTTGTCTTCTCACAAAACCAATATTGTAATATAAAGATATATATATATATATATATATATATATATGTATATACTTTTGTAATAATGAAATATTAGAAAAGTGTAAGAAAACTTACAAGTAAAACCATAGTGCAACCAGGTGTGTTTCTTGGATCAGTATGATGTTTTCGAACATTCGTGCAAACATTCTCATATATTGCTCTTGGCCAAAAAATAGAACTGATTTTTTCAAATTGAGGATTTTTGGAAGAAATACCCACTGTAAGTAGCTTTGATTGTTCGGAAACAAGAATGTTATGATTAATAGCAGAAATAATAGCTTTACTAAATCAACGCTACCATCTTTGTTTTCAATCATTTTATTCAGTCTTTTTGTCACAGTTTTTTGACTTATGATGTCTCCTTCTTCAAAGGTGTTTGTCCAAAATTCTGAGAAATTTTCCATTGCTGTAGCTTTATTTGATACGGGTATTGGAAATAAATCCTCTCAATGCAATGGCATTCCAAATATAAGACTAATTTCTTCTGTTTTCAATTTAATCAACTTGTTACCAAATCGGAAAGCTTGTTCTATAGTATCATAGGAGGTAATTAGGTCATCCAAATTTACAGCACTTTTTCTCAAATCTTGCCGTGATATAGAACCTTCTAGAAAAACATTGAAAAAGAGATTGAAAGGTGATTTTTCCAAGTATCTTTTTGCGTCAGCAGAAAGAATTTTTTCTCTTTCTTAATTGTTTTCATTATTTTGTAAACAGCATCTAAATTGCATCTATATGTCCCTGAGTGTTGAATTTTTATTGTCTTCTTCGGAATTTGTTGAATTTCAAAGTTATTGGCTTCATATGTATCAGTAGATTCTCCGTCATATTCTTGTTTCTCTGTAATTTTTTCATCAAAATATTCTCTGTTGTTATCTTCTGTTCCAGTAGTTGATAAATTGTTTGTTGGTTCAGAACTTTCCTAATTGTTAAACAACATTTTTAAGAAATTAGTATAAATAATAACATAGTTTGTATAATTATTATGCAAAAACTTATAAAGATAAGTCTATTAAGCTTTTTTAAAGAGTGTGTTAAAATTGAATCGTTCATGCAATATTTTTTGCTAAATTTTTTTGAAATAAGGTCTGATATACAAATAATGATGTTTTTAAAATATATATTTACACCATTCTCATTATTTTTTAAAAAGATAAGAGAATATATCTTTTTGATAAAACAGAGCTACATATTAAAAATGAAGGAAAATTTACATGATTGAAATATAATATAATAAAAATATATATATTATAATTATGATAATAAAAAATATAGGAAGAAAATTTTACCAATGGAGTTATTGATAACACTCTTGATTGGCTGTGCTCTTCACAGTATGGACTTGATATAGGTCTGAAATTTATGCATTGATGTCCTCTTCATTTAAAAAAATGCATATTGGATGTTTCTTAAACAAGCTAGAGGTTTTTTTTGGTTTCATATTTTATCCTGCATAAGAAAGATAAGTATACTTATATGTTAGTAATCATGTACATACATTTAATATTTTAATTTTTTTTTTTGCAATATAGTAAACAAACAGTAAATCCTAGGTATTACAAAACACTGTTTTTTGACAGATAAAATTACCTGGTATATGTAACTATGTCTAAAAAGATAATCCTAAATTATAGCAATTATTATTTCAGTACTGTTATTAACGAAATATAAATTAAAAAGATAACGATCTTTATCTTTTTCATTCTGTAAACCACATAATATAATAATTTAATAGTGAAGCATTGTTAAACAATTTACTAATTTATAAAAGAAAAAATTTCTTTATATAACATACATACTCAAACGACATCAGCCTATTAAATTTTGTACATATAACAAATTATAATATTGTTTTTATAGCAAAATATAAACACAAATATATTTTTAAACCTTTGATTTCGAAAAAAAGATATAATCAAATAATCACTCAACATAACACAGTTTAAATTTCAGATGGCCATATAAGTAAATAATCATTTCACATAACAATGAGTTGCTTAATATAAATTAAAAAGATATAATTGAATATCTATTTAATCACTGAACTGACAGCATATAACAAAGCATAAACATAAATTTAAATTATATTAAATCCTAGGAATTAGAAAACTTACTCGTTTGCTAATCGATTGAAGAAGATAATGTCGTCTACCAAGAAATTTTGTAGAAGATAAGCAGATCCAAAATAAACCCTAAATTAAGTAGAAAACGATTAGAATAAGATTTAATAAAAATTTGAAAATCGATAAGAGTATAGCAATAAAAAACGTCTTAACAAAAATTAAAGGAAAATAGATCGATTTTGAGTAAAACCTAATTTGTGATTATTTCTAATTTTTGAATGAAAAGTGGCGGAAATAGGTATTTAATCGAGATGCGAAATTGGAAAATGGCGGAAAAATGACGTGTCGTGTACAGTTCACTAAATACTGTCCTAGAAAAAAATTATTTAAATGATGTGTCCTACAAATTAATTTTATATGGTAAATAAGCCCTTATAGTAAAAAAAACAATACAAAATCTCACAATCACAGTGGAATAAAATATAGTATAAATAAACACTTTGAAATACAACTGTATTTTCACTTACATCCATCACCAGAGTACATCACATATACTATACAACGAAATAAAACTCAAAATATCTAGCACTGAAGCCGCATGCTCCAAGATCCTTCAGATAAATCTGTAAAATCCTGAACTAATTGATAGCCCATACAAATTTGGGCACCCAAGAGTTTAGGGAAAACATAGAAAAATAAACTATGGGTCAGTCCTAGGACCGGTATGAGTAAGCGATTTTAAAACAGCTTCATTAATAAAGTATATCTCATATGACCACGCTGTATAACCGGAACGGGTTTTTCCCTTATGAGACTCCAAAATACTTGGTTTAACTTTTAAAAACCTCTTCGAAAAAAAGGATAATTGTAAGACCGATCCACACATAAACACAGATGGTTTTTGCCTTACGATAACCCAAACATTTTATATCAAAACTCTTCTGATATTATAATAGTGTCTATTAAATCACAAATAAATAATCATCTACCAGAACGCTTGCATCTCATGCTCTACATACATAGTATACAATCAAAACCGCGAGTGCTTATTGGATAATGGATTTCCAACTATAACAGGTACGGAACCACCTTCCGATAGTGTATCTCTAGAGGGGAATACACAGGGTTCAACAAGAACATCTTGCAACCCTACCACACATGACCGACCACTCATTTCGCTTGAGTGTATCGAATATATTGTCACCAACGGTTGGGAGCTAACGATCGTTTCCCGAAAGGGACAGCATCGAAAGATTTAAGAACTAAATGGAATTTCTCTAGATAGGTGACAATACACCCTAATTGGGAGCGACCCACTTAGCCATGTTACTTGCCCGTTTTTTGTCATTTCCCGGTTGTGCGGCTTGAGGCTGAACTTACCTTTTGACAAACATTTCTTTGAATGCCACATCGTCGGTACTGTCAACCACTTTAGGTATAAAGCAAGAGAAACGAATTCCTCTGCCACTAATATAAATACATTTGAAGAGATCAATGTACGTGATCAGTTAAGCATACTCTACCAGACATTCATCTATACAAGTTGTCCTAGGATTGGACAAACCAAAGGCACTATCCTGTAAATCCATCTTAGGCAATTTCTACCTAGGATTGACCTAATAACCCTTGCATAACACCGTCTTCAATGGTCTTCAATAATTTCGGACTCGAAACATATATATCGAATCGAAATGGAATTTAGATCCTGGTCTTTTCGAAAACGACAACGAAAAGGTCCAAATTTGATAGTCGGTTATTTAACTATCAAATATAAAATATAAAATAAATAGATTTATTTCCATTGGATCTGTTAAGCTTCATTCAAAAGAATTAAATTGTTTACAATTCAAACACCAACTTGTTTATGCATTTATTCGAAAACATAAGTATTCATAACTTAGAAAAGTTTAATTATCGATATTATGTGATAATCTCACTCTTGAGTATACGTTTCATGGCTGGAAACGGTATTCAACTCTAACACTCATTTTGAACACAAACTAGTACTATATATCGGATAGTAGTGAAATCGTTCAAGTTGGGGTATTTTAATTACCTCTCAGACCTTAAGTTGAAATCATTCGTACCGTCAAGATTCGTATAAGTTCGATATCCGAAATATTCGGCAAAACCAAGAATTGGCAAATCCATTTTATTCCCATAGCTTAAATCACTTTAAAACAACGTTGTTATTTTGGAAACATTATCAAGTTACTTAATATTAAAATGGGAAATTTAATTCAAATAATTAACTTGATTTTCTATTTCTTTTACAACTAAATTATCTTCTTTACTTACTTAATTAAGAGATTAATTAAGTTTAAAACATTCTTCTTAGATAATTTATCCAAATTTAAACTGCTATTTTACTATACCATTATCTTCCCAAATCTGTTAATTAAAACTAATTAACTTCTCACAATTTGACTAAGAAGACGAATAGTTTAAAATGATCACGATTAATCTTCCCTTTTTAAATTAATAAATAATATAATTAATTAAAATTAATCTATTAAATTGTTTCTTAAAAGCAATTTTTATCCAATTATCAAAACTCAAATTTATTTTTGTTTTACTTTACAGAAACTATAACTTAGTCATTCCAACGGTATATAACAGTTCTTATAACATACGACATTTAAGTTGTTAACCCAATTTGCACAAACAACCATAATAATATAATTCAATACTAACAACTGATAATATAATAACTCAACAACATATATTAACTGATAAAATATGTCAAATTAATATAATAGCAGAATAGTGTTTATTTATGCTAACAGGGTGTTCAAACAATTCAGTCAATCAAATATACAGTGGAACAGTGTTTGTTTCCACTAATAGGTGTCAATATATGTATATATATATATATATATACACATACACACATATATATAATTACGATTAACGTAATTAAAAACATCTGAATTAATATAATGATTAATTGAACAAATAATTCAAGATTTACTGAATTACAAGTCATTACTGATCAATTCGTAAGCATTGACTAAATTTACTTTCGATTTAGTTTAATGATGTTTAGTATTTCAATCATTTGTAACTTGCTTAACCAATTAATTTAATTTAAATTGACTTGTTTAAACTTGATAACTACGTTGAGTTACTTTCGGCATACACGAGCCAAACTATCCAATCATATCTTCTTGATCTAACCTATATATACACATCACTATATATGAAATATATATATCCTACTTATATTTGAATTTAAGCTTAAGTATTTCTTATATATATATATATACATATATATATATATATATATTGATGGGTCTAGCCTAATTAAATCAACCCGTACATATTATACATATATTTACCAATATATGTACATTAATTTATAATATTTAAAACTTATATTTGCATTAAACTTTCTTCGTGCTATGGACGGGCCCAGCCTAGACCAGTACTCGAGCCATGTCAAGTATTATCTGGTATCATGTCTTCCAATCTAAACTTCTACTCTCGTTAAACAGGTTGTTGTCCAAAGAACCATTGGGCATATACTCATACACAAACAATTTGTGCAGACATGGAGAGCAATATCCACGCAGAATACATTATTTTGTTAAGAATATGTAAATCTTAGGGTAGAGCATGTATTAACTAGGCTGGTTATAAACTCGTATAATTGATAATAGTAAAACCTAGTAACTATGTATTAGTCATATCAATATATTTATAACTCATATTACAATGTATACTAACAAGTGGAAAACTCAAATTGAAAATCTTTATTTAAAACGTATATGCATCTAACATACTGATAACAGTGGTTAATTCCAGTCATTTACATGTATAGTCTCATTATATTATTGAAACAATGTATATGTTCCAGTCTCCAAAAACGAGGTAACAACAAATGTCACACGTCAATAGTTAAGCACTTCTTCTTGCATCTTACCCACCCAAACTCTCCTTCTCTTTATCCTTACTTTTTCGATCTTATCTGTTTGTTTGTTTTTCTTCTTTAAAAAAACTGGGCTGAGCCTGCATTACCCAGTATTAACTCACGTATGACAAAACCCACATGCAAACTCCCCATTTCTTCCTATTATTCGGCTGCTACATCACACTTCATTCCCATCTTTGTTTTTCCTTTTCTTTCTTCTGCTTTATTTCTCTCATTATTTTCTTTGAACCAATTTAGTCAAGTCCACCACTGATCGGCCTGCTCCCTTTTCTTTTTCCCATTCTTTCCTTCCCCTGCCCTCTTTTCTTTCCTTGAATTTTCTGTTTCTATATATATAGATTTTCACACCTTTAAATAATGCATACAATTCTAGATATGCCGCTGCATTTCCTAGGTTCCATACCTAGTTATGGTGGATTAACTGAGCCTTGTTTCCTAAATACAGTAACTTGCTATTTGAAGAACCTAACAGATTTAATATGCCTTAGTTTTAGGTGGCATATTGCTTAATACATAACAACCAGTGAATACAAGGAAAAAAAATTACTCGTAATGTACACTATTTCTATGTTGTTCATATTCAGGTTTAAGTTTATCAGCCCATTCATATATGCTCATGTATATATATGAATAATCAATACTAAATGGGGGGTTTTCTCACAATTAGTTCATAGCTTCAGCTCTAGTACCCAATTGTTCAAATTATTTTTTTACTATCCTCTATTATATAGATTCAACCAATCCAATACCCTTAACTACGAACATGATATCCTATGTATTGCCTAACCATCAGTAATAAAAGGAAGAAAGTTTCCTCGCAATGTATTTACAGTTTGGTTCCATGTTTTAGTCCTTTTGTTTCCAAGTTTATTCAGATTTTAGCCAAATATCAACACACACACACACACACACACACACACACATATATATATATATATATATATATATATATATATATATATATATGCACAATCAATAAAAAAAGGGGAAGGGAATTTACTCACTTAAGTCCACTCTCCTAGCCTCTGCTTTTTTTCATGTATTAGTTCTCTGTTTTTCATACTTGTTTCTAGGTTTTGGCATGCAAATCAAATCGATTAAACACAAAATATTCCCAAACATATACATATCTATGTTAGCATAAAAATCAGTAACAAAAATGGGGAAGTTTAGCTTGCCGATTTCTTAACATTTTGGTTCCCAATTTGGTTCGCTTTATGCCATTTTCCTTTACAGTCTTATGGTTTGAGTTTACTAATTTTTTGATGGTTACGGGATGGTATTCAAGGGTATTTATAGGTTCAACCTGATACTTGCAGTTGAAGTATGAGATGCAGTAAGGACGGGCTTTAAATGTGATTAGAAATAATGAAGCTAAGTTTGATTGAAAGGGTGTGCTATGTTCTTTCTTAGTTGTGCATACCTTTTGATTTGAAGAAGAGCTATATTATATAGTTGTGCTTGTGTGTGTATTGGCAAGAGCGAGGCTATGCGCTAGCTGATAGAGGAAGCCTAGGTGTAGCTGGTTCATTCTTTGCTGCATGGCAGCCAACTTGAAGTACACATTTTCATTTGGTCATGTTACTAGCTATTGTGTTTTGCATATTTTTTTATTAGAAAAGGCTACATGCAAGGATGAAGTACACTGTACATGTATAGTCATGTGAAATGAAATGTTTCCAAGACAATCTTAGCTTCTAAGTGCCACGGCTAGCTATGAAGTGATGCACATAAATGTGTACTTGTCATGTGCTGAAGGTTCAGATAGCTAAGCATAGCTTGGAAAATGGTTAAGCTGACTTTATCTGTATACATAGCCATGTGCAATTTTGTTGTAGTTGTTTAGTGATTGAAAGAAGAGATGTGCAAGGATATTCATACTAATACCTTCCTACGGCTATGTGCTAGCTTTAGTTTTTTTGTATAGCCTATGTTTTAAGTATTATAACCACAAGCTTGGTTGCTAAGTAATCCAAGCTATCAATTTGATGTGTACTTCTTAGATTAGGTTTCAAAATCCTTAGTACACAACCTATATAAATGTTTTGATCAAGTACAAAAGTGTTAAATGTAATATTTCTTCCATAGGAAGTAATCTACATCTTTACTTAAGTTATTTATATTTGGTTTTACTTAAGTGATCTTTATTTTATAAATTAAAAACAAATACAAAACAAATAAAAATTATCGTATAAAAGGTTTATACACATACATTCATATGTTTGCCAAAGATTAACTATACACACACACACACACACACACACACACACACATATATATATATATATATATATATATATATATATATATATATATTCCAAGGATTTATAAAAAAATGATCATTCCAAGGATTTCCCAGAGTTACAAAAAATATAAAAATAATTTACATTGGTTAAATTATTTTAAACCTTTCAAATATATATTCTTGAAATCTTCCTTAATTTATTATTTACAATTTAAATCAGTTGCTGAAATAATCTAAAACAAACGGTATTACAAGCTCAGCCAAAAACCGAGACGTTACAATTCTCAAGACCAATAGGGGTAAACGATGCAAATATGAGTTCCGTTCTTTTCCTATTTTAAATTGTATTTTCTTTAGTTCATATTTCCCAAATTATTCACTTGTCGTCATAATTTTTTCTATTTCATTCAAGTCATTCACCATTAACTATTTAAATTTACAATTTAGTTCTGAACATTCATTTGTAAATTCTACTTATATTTCACAACAGCTTAACTTTATTTAAATTTTGATCATTTACCCAAGTTTACATTAATTTTTCCAAAGCATTTTCATTAAAATTTATCTAACTCATTTTCGAACATTTATCGGAATAATTAGTCTAAGTATTTCTCGACGTTTCAATTAGAATCATATAGTCATCTCACTTTTGAAACTTGAAAATAAACACAGACGATGTCGCAACAGTCACTAGAATCATTTCCAAGCGACTAGAATGTGATTCCATATCTATTTAGTACAAATAAGACTTTGTATATAAGTTAGCTAGGCACATATTTAAAATCTTACATACTCAATAGTCCAACCTTGATGAAGATACACCATCTTCAAATATATATGAAAAAACGGTATATTTCAAATTAATTTATCAATTTCCAAAATAATTTTGTTTCAAAATTTATTAATTTCACAATGCTTCCGCTGTGCTTCTCTTTCAAAATATTAGTTTCAAAACAATTTATATTTCAAATTACGCTCTCTCAATAGTGGTTTCTAATGACAGATTCTTATTAAACACCATAAGTTAAGCTTTGTATTGTCGAGAATGGAGTTTTGATGACGACAACATTATTTCAATTATCATTGATTATAAAATATATACTAACATCTCTATCTAGAATATATATGTAGGACTTAAATACTGAAGACTGCACAGTTTTAGAGATTAAAGAGATTCAAAATTCGAACAAAGATTCAAGACTTATGAGTAATCAAGTTATCAAGAGTTCAAGACAATATAGTAATAAAGTCTAGTTTATATGTAAGATCTGAATAGCACTCCATGTTCAAATTCAAAATCTATTTTTTTTCAAATTCTGATTTTTAAATTTCAAATTCTGTTTTTCAAAATTCAAATTCTAAGTTTAAATAGTTTTACTATCTTACTTTTGATTTCAAACATAAGTTTTAAAATTTACATATATATATATATATATATATATTTATAGTTATATAGTTTTATAATTATATTTACATAGTTTTAAACCTTATAATTTTACAAATATGTTTATATAAGTCATATTTATGTTTTCGTATGATTTTATACTTTATAATACACATTTATATCACTTTGTTTTAATTTAAGAATTTCTAGAATTATATATATAGTTAAACACTTGAAAATAGTCAAAATTCAAATTTTTAAAAAGCATATGTCGACATACATATATACATATGCCGACATACAACTGTCACTTTTTCAAAAAGGAAGTGTCTTTTCACCATTTGTAACATTCCAGAAGCGTTGCAACCTTTCAAATTTTATAAATAGGGGTTGATTTAAGATTTTTTTAACCATTCTTCTTCTCCATCTTCACCCCTTTTCATTCTTCCAATATTATTTCATTTTTTTATTGATTTATACACTTCTACTTTTCCGATTTCTATTCTAATTACATAAAACTTCTTCTTTTCTCGCTCTCTACTCATTACTCTCTGAATTGAAGTGCTATTGAAGAGTTATAGGGTTGTTGTAATCATTTAGGATTTTTTGGGAAAGGGTGTGTTCCTTGTAGCCCTGGAATCAAGGAAAGTAATCGGTGTTAACCTTGTAGCTGTGAAATCAAGGGTATTGGAATCGGTGTTAACCTTGTAGCCGTGAAATCAAGGGTGTTTTGAGCGGTGTTAACCTTGTAGCCGCGAAATCAAGGGGACTGTACTTGGATATTGATATAGTAATAGAGCTCTGTGCAATCCAGCGTTACGTGGGAATAGACGTAGGAGTAATCCGAACCAGTAAAAAATCCGGTGTGTTCTTTCCTTTTCTGCATTTTATTTTTTCTTATTTGTGTGTTTGTGTTTTATTCTGTGTCTGTGATCATCTTTATGGTGTGTGATTCATATAGTAGATCATATAAGTTTTAGATTTTCTTAAATTCCTTGAAAACTCTATTCACCCCCCTAGTGTTAGTTTTTCCTTAAGATCTGCATTCCACATTCCCTAACAATTGGTATTAGAACAAGTTTTTTCAAAAAGTTCATAATCTGATTTTTGAAAATATTAAATGGCAACCAACACTGGTAATAATAGTTCTTTTATAGAGGGTCAGTCCATTGTTAGACCACCACTGTTTAATGGTAGTAACTATTCATATTGGGCATGTAGAATGAAAATATATTTACAATCAATAGGAGTAGACACATGGAATAGTACACAAAATGAGTTTGTTGAACCCACAACTAATTTTGCACAATGGACTAATGAACAAAAGGCTGCTCCACAAAGCAATTCTAAAGCCGTGAATATGTTGTTCTATTCATTAGATAGGAATGAATTTAATAGAGTGTCTGAAACACCCCACCTCCGTTAAGGTCACTCACCAAGGGAATGCCTTAACTTCGGTGGAGCATTTTTAGTACAAGATGCAGAAAAATTACAAGACAGACAAATAAAGCAGCGAAAAATAAATAACCTTTATTGATTAAAACAACTTGTACAACGATTGTTTTACAACACCAATACTTATTACCAGAAAGCATCTGTCTTGTTTAATATATAAGAAGCACAAAGTGACAATGATATTCCCCAATAAAGCATGAGCCAGCCATAGTAGTAGAAAATGAAGTTCAAAGCAATGCACCAAAGAATCTTCAAGCTCGGAAAGAGTAACGACCACAAAATGAGATGAGCTTTTCCCTCCCTGACTACCTGGGGGGAAACAGAAGAAAAGAGGTGAAAGTAAACTAGGTCAGACATAAAGTCTGGTAAGTCCAGTGATTCTTAGTATTTAAACGAGGAAAAGGGTCATGACATGAATAAACTAAATATAAGACTAAACCATAGTAACAAGATAACATGGGGTAAGCATGGGATATGGCAAGATAAACTGAACGTACCGATAAACTGAATGTATTGATAAACTGAATGCACTGATAAACTGAATGCACTGATAAACTGAATGCGCTTCTACTCCTTCTCTGCTTCGCAACTACCCTGTTATACTGATTTCTATATCTCTGCACTACCTACTAGTGTCCAAACTAGTAATCTATGATCATATGATAATGTGATCCCAATCCTTTGTATTTGCGGTTGCCTTCAGGTGTACATCTATTCTGGGGATTCCATTTATTACCTAGATCTAATCTAGGGTTTACTATCGAGCGCTTCCTAGATTCAACCAGGGTTTACGCTACCCAGGGCCACTGAGGTTTATGCTACCTATTGAACGCTTCTCGGATTCAGGGTTTACGCGACCTAGGTCCAACTAGGGATTATGCTACCTAATTAGTATTAATTTTCCATGTGTCTGTGTCAGTCGGCCCTCTCTTGCGTGTAGATACTCTGTGCTGGCCCCACCATAAGGTATCAAGCCTTATGATAGCGACCCGACATGATTCAAGATGCACAGTGTATAACTACTGGTACCCAGTGCCTGCTTTTTCCACTCCGGAGTACGTGCACGCCCGTAAACCGTCGGAACCTACACTGACGTACCCCCTGCCGCTATTTTTGACCGCTTATAATCAGCCCAGTAATCGTGCCCCCACCCTACCTAGCTCAGGGTACCATGATACATCTATGTGGGTTACTACTGAAATGGGTCCCCGTTACTAGGGTTTCCTACTGGTTAAGTTTATGGGCCTATATATACACAATATTACCCACCTACACATGATGTACTTAACCCTCCCACCGATTCAAGCATGTCTATTTAATGGTTAAGTTTGTGGGCCTATATGTACTAATATTACCCACCGATCCCGATATGTACTTAACCTTTCCACTGGTTCAAGCATGTTTATTAAATGGTTAAGTTTGTGGGCCTATGTTACTAATATTACCCACCGATCCCGATATGTACTTAACCTTTCCACTGGTTCAAGCATGTTTATTAAATGGTTAAGTTTGTGGGCTTATATGTACTAATATTACCCACCAACCCGATATGTACTTAACCCTCCCACTGATTCAAGTTGATATATATTCTTGGTTAAGTGTTATCCATTCATTCAAGTTAACTTAACCTGCCCACACATCATGTTTTATATATATATATATATATATATATATATATATATATATATATTGGTTAAGTGTTCCCCTTGTGTTACTTAACCCCTATCACATATCATGTTATATATATATATTTTTGGTTAAGTGTTCCTCTTGTGTTACTTATTCCTATCACACATCATGTTATATATATATATATATATATATATATTTGGTTAAGTGTTCCTCTTGTGTTACTTAATCCTATCACACATCATGTTATATATATATATACATACATATATATATATATATACATATATATATATACATATATATATATATATATACATATATATATATATATATATATATATTGGTTAAGTGTGTCCTATTAACTTAGCCTCACCCACTTGCCTAATTAACATGTTATGACAGTTAAGTGTTCTAATTTTACTTAACCTCACCCACTTGCCTAGTTAACATGTTATGACGGTTAAGTGTTCTAAATTTACTTAACCTCACCATCTAGTCTAGTTAGCATGTTACACTACACGAAAATATACATATGGTTACATTCGTTGGTTGCGTTTGATATGTAAATGCGACCAATGTAGTTTTTAATTTTGTATTTAGGGGCTTTGGTTACATTTATTTAACAATTATCATTTATTTAGCACTATTACGTTTGACCTTTCCCTTCCGTTGCTTTCCGCTTCCCTCCTCTATTTCATTTTTCCACCAGAACCTAAATTTCTTTCCCCCCTCTTTTCTCATGATTTTAGATTTTTTTTGTCTTCCGCAATATTTAAAAAAATCCATTCTCCCGCTTGCTACCGATCTAAAATTTTGATTCCTCCTAACATATTGCTGCTTCGACCCGTCCTTCTCTGAAGCTTTCCTCCTCCACATCATTCATTCTTCTTTGACACGCTTATGTGTGCTTCTCCGTCGCAGTAGTCACCAATCCACGATCGTCTTCATTCAAAAACACCATCGCAATCGTCACCAGTCCTTGTCCCCGACCACGTACAGGAATACAATGTTTGCCCTAGCTTCTGTTGGCGGCTCTACAAGGTGAACAACAAATTCTTGAACTTACCTTTTATAGATGATAATGGTGAAGGGGATTTCTAATTGATTTGTTGTTGTAATAATCATACATACAACTAGATCTGTCTCGTAACAAAATTGAGTAATGGATTTCTAATTGATTAATAAAAAAAATTATAACTTACGTTGTAATGTTGTTTAACTAATTGATTGTTGTTTTATTCATTTTTTTCTTTTTATTTATTACTATTTATTTCAATTTAATGTCAAATTCACAAATGTTGTATGCTTACATTGACAAGTTTTTGCTGCAATTTGAGCTTAAAGCGTAATGGAGTGCTATATTACTAGCTATATCTCCTTCAAATTGATGTCCTGAAATTCTACATGATGCATAAAATTGTATGCTTGATTGTTGATATGTTGTTCACAATAGAATGGAAAGTCAGCAATGTGTGGGTAATTTAATTATATATTTACTATTATTTTTGTTGTTCAATATATCTCATTACTGTAGCTTTTCATGGCATACAAGAGTCATCGCACAATGTGGATACATCAGTTGGTCAATGTTTAATGCTTTTCTATAATTCAATATGTCAATACTCATCTTGTTATTCTTTTCATTAAGCCATCTTGGACAAAATAATAGCTTGAAACTATAAGTGATTTATGGGATTAGCAAAAGATAAACAAAAAAATGTTGTGCATTTGTTGTTAGATTAGTGTACTGTTTATTTGTTGTGTGTTGGTTGTGTTCAACTTTCAGTTTGTTATACATTAATATGTTTGTTTCGCATTAAAAACAAAAAAGATTTTACAATGATTTGTATTTTGATTGGGTTGTGCATTCCATTTGGTTCCATCTGTTGGTCTCATTACGTGTTTGTTCTCTATTCTCTATTGCTAAGTATTTATTTTTTAACTTTCATTTGCATTAGATTTTCACTTGTTACTGTTTATTTATATTTTCACGATTTTCATATTTCCAGCCACCTCTTTAAGACCTTTTTGTAATTTTCTTCTCTATAAAGAAGACAATTGACTTATGTTCATTCTCTTCATTTATTTATAATAATGTGATAGTTTGTCGTTTGTGTATAATATCAATGTTAATCTCTGTAGGAAAAAATTAATAGCGTTGTCGATGGATCACATTCAGGCACAATAATCGGTTTCAAAGAAGATGTAGTATCGCAAGTGTTCGGACCTGATAGACTATGACAATTGAGAGGAATGGGAAGAGGAATGTCCACCACCAAGGCAATTTTGTCACATGCCTGGGATAAACAAGCAATCCAAATGCAAAATAAAATTTCAAAATCAAAGGCGATGGCTCAAGCGCTAATGAAAAATCAGGTGAATGCACCAATTCCTCTTTGATTTTTTGCATTGGAGTTATTGTCTGTCTATTTTGATTTCTAGCTGCCTCATTATGATGATTGTTTCCTTTTTTGTTAAAGGTTATTGTTTAGGATATGTAATTATTATATAAGTGGTTCTTGATAGTTTCTTTGATGATTTGTTGGTGGGGGAGGAATATAAGGTGGTGCAGAAATGGCTCTTAGATTATTGTTTAGGTTAAGACCTCCCCTTGATTGGCCTGTCTGTCTGTCTGATGCCTCGTCCGCTCTAGATGTCTTCATCACTAGTCCATTGGTAGAGCTTCATTGGTCCACTAGTGGACAATGAACCTGGAGCGATCTTTGAATCCAGGTTGTTATTAATCATACCCCCTCTTCAATCTATTGCCTGCTGGCCCCTACACGTTGATATGTTTTCGGGTCGTGTAGTGTCTGCGAGTTTAGTTGTACATGAAGCTGTTCAATCGTATAATGAATACATAGTATGTTGCTTCATTGAACCCATTATATTTAGTCTTGCATGAACATTCATATGCATATTTTTGTCCTCCTTTAAGCTACTATTTAATCAAGTAATATTGTTTCTTTGTTCTTTTGGAATGCATGGCCAAGCTAGGAGAAGTAAATGTGTTACATTCATTTGTTATTCTCATATACTTTATAATGTATGAGTTAGTATGTATTGAAAATCTAAGTGTGCAACTAAGAACAGTCAGCTATGAGCAAGCATATAAATGTGTAGTTATAAGTAAATTAGGTATAGGACTCTTACGTTCTCGGTAACTTGTAGAGCTGCATATAGAAAATTATAATATTATGGACTTCACTTTTGAGACAGACAACGTAGTCCAAAGCTGCTAGAATGGATGGTTTATTTCTAATTCCATTGATTTCTTCTGCGCTTACTAGACTCCATTTATTGTGTAAATTAGGAAATTGTAACTTTAAAGGTTCAATTGCCTTTTTGCCTCCAAAGGTGTGCACCAGCCCAGTATGTTCTTGTACTCTTTGATGTTCCAAGTGCCTGGAGCATTGTATACAAAAAGAGCATTCTTTTTAGAAGTGGCATCATGTATACCTTGTGCATGTTTTAGGAATTTTTTTACGAGATGTAATGATAATGATTTAAAGCAGTGAGAAGTTCTATCAACTTTAGACATTCCTCGAAATTTCGAGGGCGTTAAGTGGGCAGAGACCTACAGAGTATCTGTCTTCTACAGTAAGCTTAGAGCTTGATGTTAGTAACTAAGGCTTGCAAGCTCGTTTGGTTTCATTTTTTGAGTCCTCCTTTTTTCTGATACTCGAGTGACATCCTGTTTTGACCCAAACATCATTTTCTAACCTAAGATGCAATGCCATATAAGGCCCTTCTTTCCCTATCTTTTTCCTTATTTTTTCTGCCATTTTCTCAATCCAGGGTCGAAATCTTAGAGTCTTAAAAGCCACATGTTCAAAAGGTATTGTGCACATTGTTGATTATTAGAATCTAGTCGTATTAATTATACATATATTATGTCTGAAAAATCAGCCACACGTTGCGCTTGAGTTTTCGTAAATCAGCATTCAAATCTTTTGAAAGACGTGAATCAAATGAGCGAATGAGCGAAACTCTATCTCTTCTAAGTTGTGTCACGATACAGAGTAGCTTTCAGTAAGCGCCAACTCAAATTTCTTGTGAGAAAACGTATTTAGATATAGTACCTTATTTCCATTGTTTGTTCGGATCCAATCTTCATCGGCATGGAAAGGCGTAATCATTCCTCTAATACGACGCCTCCTTAGCATCTTTGGTGGTAAAGATGATACTATCACCACATCATCTTTAAGCACTTCTTTGAAGTGTGTATCATTAAAAATATCCGAAAATTCACTACACATCAAGTATGCCATTAGCCTCACTATTTGAACCAGTGACGTCAATACTACTCAAGTAATTTCCACGATGGTTTCGTCTGGTCAAAACATAACACAATGCTTTCAAAACCTTAATAATATTAAGTATAATATTTTCGGTAGTTCAGCAGAAATGTCACCGGTGTTGAATTAAAGCAATGGATTTCTAACTGCTTTTTTGTGAGAACTATAATCAATTTCTATTTATAAGCCTGTTTTAGATAGTTGATTATTCTAGCTTATACCTTTTGCTTTTGTTGTTGATGATATTTGACAGCTTAATATTTTTGTCATTTACATTGGATACTTTTTGACGTACCTTTGCAAAGTAGGTCCAGTAGGGAAAGGTATGTATCTTTCAGTTTCATTGTGTAATTTTATGATATTTATGACGTGGTCAAGTATTTTATATAATTATGTATGTATTTTATATAACTATGTGATATGTCCAGAAAAACTGAACACTAGAGATTCTCTCTCTTAATCTCTATATTACAATAATATGATATTGCTGAACAAGAATCTTTCTTAATCCAATCGGTCCAGTAGGGATCGCTGAACAGATGGTGCCAAATTTACAAGGCACCCAGGCATTGGGTGTCTATTACATAGGCATTAGATTTATGTTAAATAAGCTCCCAATATCTGGTGCCTTTTAGGTAAGAGTTTGTGGTCAATTTGAATTGGTATGTGAATATTCAGTTCAGTATTCAAGTTGTTGAGGAGAGAGATCAGTTTAGCACTGAATATTAAGGCTGAATGGAGCCTTATTGTAGATGTTCTTAGTATATGGATATTTTGTTCTTCTACCAAATTATATGGGTACTTTTGCCATATATGATTTCATACCAATGCTATATACCCAAAAAAAGTGCATATATCATAGTATTGATTGTAACTTTTAATTATGTCAGTATTTCCATCTCAATGGGAAAAAGAATATTGATTGTATTATTAAGAATAGCATGTAGGATTAATTACTGTAAATGTTCGTTTTGCTCATGTCATCATAACATGTCAGCATAAAGATATTGCTGAAAAGATGGAACAATTTCTAATTTTCAGACAGTTTTTTTCCTCAGTTTGTATAAATTGCTTTTAAAACAAGTTTTGAAGTTAACATTCTTCATTAACAGAATTGAAATGTATTATTAGCATTCAAATTAAAGAAATTAAAAAAGATTACATAATCAATTCAAATTCTATCTCATAATAATAAGTAAAAATGCAGCAATGAAAATTTGCTAGATTTGAATTGCCAGAGAAGTATTGGACTGAAATCTCAATTGTTGGTCTTAGGAATATTGCATGGTATAGTTGACTACGGTGATAAGGTCGCTAGACGATGATGCAAATACAAAATAGGTAAATTGATGCAGATACTAAATTGATAGCTTTCAAATAAGGTTATAGACGTCTAATTGAATCTTCATTAGTTAGAATCAGAGGTCCTGCTGAGGCTACTGTTGATTCGGTTCATGCCATTCCAATAGTTCTTATACCCAAGGCAATAAATGAGTCACAAGTATTAAAGTAATATCCAACTTGTTGAGTGGAGGTTGGCAATGCAGTTTTTGAATCATTAGATAGGATGAAGGAAGAAAGCAAGAAGGAGACAATAAAACTGGTATATGTGGAATGCAGTTACTTAACAGTTGATATATTTCTTAAGTTATAGTTTTAATTTGCATAATTATTTTTTGGTCTTTATAGTTCGCTTTCAACAGTCCAGAAGGAAGTGTCACCTTTGGAATCGTATGCCTTCGACACTAAATATGCTTGTCACTGTGAACTCCAAATGAGATAATTCCAGATCAAAATAGGGAGCTCTTAACTCGTTAACTTTACTGAATTTGAATTCTAAAAATCCCATACCTTTTTGAGTAGTTAACAGTTCTCATGGTTATTTTTACAAACTTTATTTCACAATTCCTTTAATGTCACCGGTCCTTAACAAATTTCGTAAGGCAACCCATCATGATCCACTATTCATGTAAGTTTTTGAAAGGGCTTGGGTTGAGTTGTTGGTTTTCAAGGATATTTTTTCTTATATTCCTTCATCAAGCAAGCATTTCCATAAAAATGTACATGTTATATTGAAATTTGAAACAGGTTACAAATTTCCCAGAAGTGATACTATATTTTAATTACATCACCAGTTGAACATGTGTGAATCAAAGCTTATTTCAGCCATCATATACAAAGCATTTTGCAAATGTTAATTCATAACAATTGATGGAAAACCTGCTTAACTCTTTATTTTACCACACTACTCAAGCTTTCATAAAATTAATGGCCAATAAGTTAACTTATTATGGAATTAATGTTAAGATCATTTTTCTTAAGTCTTGTAAATTTTAAGACAAGTACGAAGTTTACATATACTATTTGAATTCACATCCACATGTAACTCTTGTTTAAAATGACAAACGGCCATTATGCAATTACGGTTGCTTCATATAACTCGAACAAAATGATAAAATTTGGAAAAATTCATTATTTGCACATCAAATTACTATTATTATTTTTCTTGCCCACAATGATTTTAATCCAGAATACTATTATTATTTTTCTACAAGCATATCAGAACTTGTATTTTCTACTCATATAAATCATTTGACCTTATGTTGCAAGTTCCTGTTCAATTTTGTGTTGACTGGAAAACATCTAATGCATTAGGTATTCCCATGTGTTTGTCTTTGGTTGTTCTAACTTATCCAATTCTTGTGCTTTAAAGATTACCCTGCTTTTGTTCTTTGGTTTCTCGGTTTTATGTTTTGTTTATGACGTAACAGAGCTCAAATATGGTAGAAAAAAGTAGATGCAAGTTGATTGATGTGGCTACAATGGGGCAAGTAGTGCTTGAAGGAACTATCTTTTCTACTGATCCGACATTAATGGTTTACTCTGTTCCATTAGGAGAAGATGCAGTAACAGTTTGGGTGGACTTTGTGAGAGTTAATGACGCATTGCTATGGAGGCCTACTTCGAAGTGTACATACATTGAAGATGCATTTTGGAATACCGTAGCATGGCCGACGACATATGTCATTGCGGAATCAAGTTCTAGTAAGTATTAGTTTTCATCTTAACAAGAATATTATATGAACTCTGCCTATTAGACTGCATATAAACAAAAACTACTCGTCTATCAAAGCATACTATTAAGTGGGTAACATGTCTAGGTGTATTGGAAGTTAATATTGATAAGGAAGTGGTTTGGATGTTGACGTCGGTATTTTGATGCTCGATATGTTGATGTTTACAAATACAACCCACCTCACTGCAAGGTTTATAAGGTTTTCAGGCACACTGAGAATTGGTCATGTGCTAAAAGTATAGAGCGGATGCCTTAGAAGCCCGTGTGTGCTTCTTTGGGGTTTGCTATTGTTGCGCCAGTCACTAGTGTAGTCGTTGCCCCTTCAACCCAGTTATCGACTGGTTTTTCTCACCCAGTGATGTTTTTGCACAAGTTTCTCGATCGTAAATTGATCTTCAGGTTGATTGTGTTCTGTCTACACAATTTGTGGTGTCCAGGTCTGATGCTAACTCGATCTGTGGTTACCACAGATGGTTAGGTTGTGTCTGCCTTGACCCTTCACTCTCTCGGCTATTTCCCATTGTCCTCTCATACCTCCTACATTAGCTCTCTCCCATGTATCTATGTTTCCATCTCCTCCGTTGCCTGTTTGTCAGGCTCTTGTGCCCTTCTCTTTTTCTTGTGTGTCCTTATGGCCTGCTCATGCTTCTCTTTCAGGTTTAGTTCTTGATGATGTCCTATGTGATACCCCTATAATACACCCCTTATATCATGATTAAGCCTGTTCAGTCTTATGCTTCAATGTTATATCCTCTCATTCTACTATTTTCCTTCCACTTAAGAGTGTGTATTTTATTGTTTCTGACCCCATTCAAGTTATTGCACCCATTTCGATCAGCAAGGTCATGAGGAGCTTGATGCTTCCGGCTTGCATGAACAAGGCTAGTAGTAATACCTTATGAATGCTTATGATTCAGTTTTATTTATTTTCACAAAACCATGTATTATGATAGTTTAGGTCTAAGTATCTTTAATATAATACTGCACACAAAATTTGTATTTAATATTTTCATTAATATGCATCTTAAGTACGTTTAGAGGGATCTAGAATGAAATTAATTTAAATAACAAGAGGATATGATTGAAAGTGATGTCGAGTAGGCTCTTTACTTTAGTTGGTGTATGTATGGAATCAACTAATTTGAGTTCTACTACACTAGTGAATATGTGCCTAATCCATCATTGTTGTTGATCAAATTCTGAACTTTTGTAGCTAGTGGGTATTAACTACAAGGAGTAAGTGATTAAATGATTTGTGTTGATATTAGGTCACAGGATAAGAATGTACACTGGGCAGTGATTTAGATCATTTTTTTTACTCTCGAAGAGTTATAGGTTAGTCGGTTTATAGATGAGGTAGAGTGATGTTGATCAACATTGATTTCCTTTAAAAATTCTAAATAATAAACAATATCTTCATAATTATTTTCTTTTGTTATATTTTAACAAGTATTACCTTCAAAGTGCTCAAATTGTCTTTCTTTCTTAGAGGTCAGCACATGTTTATATGTAACATGATGCATACTTGGCGAAATACTTGTTTTCCTTCAAACAAAAGGATATTTTTTTGTTGAAAAGAAATAGCAACCTACAACAATCTGATGTTCATTGTAGCCAGATTCATTGAATCTTTAGTGATTTTGGTTCAGGAAGAAATGGATTCTGGTCAAGGGATAGTTGGAGTTTCTCTGTAGTATATTTAGGAAAATATGCACAATATTCATTTACACTCATATACCTTCTCAGTTTACAATTGTTACTATCCCACGCTGATTTGATCATATATAATCATCATGGCTGAAATCATATAGCGACATTTTCCTATATTTTAATGTTCTACAAGATGATCTGCCCATGCCTTTGTCTATACATTTAAACAACACATGCTTGTAGTTATAGATGCTTGTATTTGTTTGGCTTGAGTTTTATGAAAAACTGTGTGCACCTGCACCTGACAAGTAATCTCCTTAATGATCCCTTAACTTTACGTCAAGAAGGCTCTTTCATTACTTGGTATAGATGAGATCTAGGAATTTAAATTGTACCATGATTTAGAAAGACAGTGAAAGATGTGGACATTCAATTATTACTACCATAATTAATTATGATTCCTCACTCTATAACTTGATATATCATTTGTTAAGATACCCGACTTTCTTTTGTACTGACTTAGATATTACTCGTTTACAAACCAATTCCTATATAGACTTCATGTCATTAGCGAGAGTTAATATTGTTTATGTGCAAATCTGAATTTTGCAGTGGAATAAAGTATTCATGGTCATTATATTAATATTGTTTTTGTGCTTGTTTTAATATTAACCAATTAATATTATCTACAGGCAATTAGTTTTGTTGGAGTGAAGACCATCAGCAACAATGGGCATGATTTAATTATTGTATGTATCATGATATTTGTTAGTACTTATTGTGTAAAATTGTTTTTGAATGCTTGTGGTATGTAAATTTGCTGATTTTTTTAAGTAATTATTATTTAAATGATTATGGAAAATACTTATGTGACTAATATGTTCTCCGTTAGTTGAATATGATGATTGATTGATTGTTGTTTTGAATTCGACTTTTATACGACTGTTACTAGAAATAATAGAGGACGTTAATAATATATAGTAGCATTTAAAATATGTTACAAAACAGTCACTACCTTTTAGTTGCGTTTCAGAAATGCTACAGAAACAAATGTAACATGCCACCTAAATGTTTAGTGGCACAAAATAAATGCTACATAAAGCAAAAATTGACCTATATATTGAACTTTAGTAGCGTTTGAAAAACGCCACTATGCAAAAACATGAATTTTTAGTTGCATAAAATAAACGCTACAGAAAAGCAAAAAGTGACTCACATATGGGACTTCAGTAGCGTTTGGAAAACGCAACTACGCTAACCATATGGTAGCGTTTATTAAAATGCAACCAAAAAATTCAGACATTTAGTTGCGGGACCTGTAGTAGCGTTTATTAAAACGCTGCCAAAAGCTTTGGTAGCGTTTTTCGAATGCTACCAAAGGTCTTTTCTGGTGTAGTGTTTAACGCTTACTTAACCTTACCCACTTGTCTAGTTAACATGTTATTATGGTTAAGTGTTCCCTTAGTTACTTAACCCCCCACAAGTCTTGCCTTGTTAACATGTTAAGTTGGTTAAGTGTCCAAATTAACTTGACCCCCATCAACCTTGTCTAGTTAACATGTTGAATTGGCTAAGTGTTTTCTCGATTACTTAACCTCACCCTTCTTGTCTTTGTTAACATGTTATTACGGTTAAGTGTTTCCCTAATTACTTAACCTCACCATTTCTAGCTTGATTTATTCATGAGCCTTAATTAATTAATTAATTAAAGCACCAACCACTCACATTAGACAGATATTATTGTGGTTACTGAATGTGCTGGTCGGTTCCGGGCAGGTTTACACCACAACTCAGTCTAACCTCGGGTCTTTCTGGGCTTGATGCACTAACCACTCACATTAGATAGATATTGTTGTGGTCACTGGATGTGCTGGTCGGTTCCGGGTAGTTTTACACCACAACTCAGTCTAACCTCGGGTTAGGCATATTTGTCTTTTACTAAATTTACATATTTACTATTTATGTAAATTTTTCCGTAAACCAATTTAGCCTAGATCATATTCAACTGTCATGCAAATTAACATACTTATATTCTATGCTAAAACTTGATTTACGAATCAATTAACCCAACTTGCAGTTTATACCAATTTAGATTTAATATTCCCCTTTTTCCAATTCATGCCCAATCTAGATTAATATTCCAATTTACGGTTCATGTCAAAACTAGATTTAATATTCTAGTTTACTGTTTATGTCCAAAACTTGGTTTACACGCCAATTACACACTTTGCGGCCAATTAAATTTATCAATTTATGCCCAAGTCTATTATGCATGTAAATCATTCACTATTATAGAAAATTTAGATTATGCCAACATATTTTTTTATGCCAAATTAACTTAATTAAGCTACGCCCAAATTCCCGCACCGTAATCGTACGTATAACATGATTTCACAAGTTTCTAAGTACTCATGATGTGATGCTAATAGTATCAAAGCAAGGAATAGGGGATAAGCACGAGAATTGACATAAAAGAATAGCCATGCAAGAATGAACCAAATACAAAAATAATGGTTCCAATGGGTTTGATGTACATAACAGTGAATAGGAATAAACTAGACAAGTTACACCCCAAAAATGAGATCCATCATAATTAAGGGAATTGGCATAGGTGATTTGGTCCAACATAATGCAAGTTCGAAGTACAACCTAATAGGTTAATTGTAATAACCCAGAAATTCTGAGCCAGTTTAAAATTTTTATTCTGGCAATTTTAGCAAATTTTGCATATTTAAAATGAATTATTTTAAATAATATCGACGAAAATTTATTTTGAATATATTTAGAACGTATATATTTATACGCGTCGTCGTTAGAATATAATAATTATATATAATTATAAATAGAATGGAAAATGGCGCGGTAGTTCGATAATTCGATTTCAAACTTCAATTGAATGTACCGGGTGCAAAACAATCCGGATTTTGGCAAAACCAAAAATACTGGAATCTAATTGAGAATATCTTTCCAATGAATCCGGAAAATCGAAATTTCATAGCGGGAATCAAAAGATGTGTCCAGTTGAAAATTCTGAATCGTCGCTATGGAATTCAGGCCCTTAAAAATGGGAATTTTGCAAACGACCTCGGATTTCGACGAAACCACTTTTGTTGGGTCCGTGATGTCAAATTATTGCTAGATTCCAAATTTCATAATTTTTCAATTCAATATGTGAGCGTGGCAAAGGAAAACGTGTTTGACCCATTTTAGTTGATTTTAATCGACTGGAAATTGGCCATTTTTCTAACGGTCTCAGAATTCGACGAAACTAGTTTTGTTAGGACCGTATCGTCAATACGCAGCTAGAAAATATTTTTATGGGATTTATAGAGTTAGTATGTGACCCCGGTAAATTGAAATGCGCGTTCAAATTCAATATATAGAGTTATACGTTGATTTTGACGAAAACTGATCGAAACGATCGAATCAGCTTACGATACATATCCCATTGTGTTCGGAATAGGGGTAAAACGCTAGGGACGACAGTCGGCGAGTTTGATTTTGAATTCAAAATAGAAAGTTGCTTTTTGAATTTAAAATAAATTAAATAATCAAACTTCTCTTTCCTTTCCTATACCTTGCCCCCCCCCCCCCCCCCGAATATTCATCATTGAGAAGAAAAAAAAACTCCAGATCTCGTTCAACGCACCCACCACCAACACGCTACCCACCACCGCCTCCGTCGCGCATCGACGGTCCTACGGCGATCCTCCCCATTAGCTCCGACCCCCGATCCCCTCTCTTCCCCTCTGAATTGAATCGCACCCCCTAGCCCCTCAAACCAACCTCCGCCGACCCCAAATGCCCCTTCCCCTAGCCCACCGCCGCCTGCTCGACACCCACCTCACCTGAGCCGCCATCCCCACACCCCCCCCCCCCAAAACGATGTAAGCCTTCCTTTTTTTATTTTATTTCTTTTATTTTATTTAATGTATTTGGTTATAGGAAAATATAAAATCAGTTTTTATATGAAATAGCGAATAAAGCTGAGATGTTTATAATTAAAAAGATTTGATTTTTCTTATTTGAACAAATAGAAATAGATTTGATTTTTCATATATGAACACATAGAAAAAGATTTGAATTTTAAAACAAAATGATGTGATTTTTATGTTGTAAAAATTATAATTTTTCGTTCATGAAAAATTGAGATTTTTATATATTGAATAGCAAAGTAAAAATTCGATTTTTATATATTGAATAGCAAAGTAAAAATTCAATTTTTATATATTGATTAGCAAAGTAAAAATTCGATTTTAATATATTGAATAGCAAAGTAAAAATTCGATTTTTATATATTGAATAGCAAAGTAAAAATTCGATTTTTATATATTGATTAGCAAAGTAAAAATTCGATTTTCATATATTGATTAGCAAAGTAAAAATTCGATTTTTACATATGTAGAGAATACGGGCAACGAAGGTGATAAAAAGGCGAGAACGATGAAGATTTCTATCAATGAAGAGTCGTGGTATTGGATAGCTATTGGTGAGAATTTCTCACTCTTCAATATGTTTTTTTCTAGTTATATATATATATACTAGGATGCAGACGGTGTTTAGTAGCACCCGACACAATCGTCCACAGACCATGGACTTGTTTGTTTGGTTGTGTAGTTAGTTAGATTATTTGGTTTGAATTGAATTGTTTGGTGAAATGGAATGGATTTGATTGATGTGTGAATGGCGTGGGCCTTCACTAGACCGGGGATAAGGCTAGGCCTCGTCCCGTTTCTAGTATCGTGCCGTTATGCCGCCGAAATTTTCTAAAATAAGTTAGAAAAATAAAGATATCATTTTATTTAATAAATGAACTGAATAGAATATTTTCATAGGTTGAATAAAATGTTTTATCGTTAAAAATATAATTTTTAACGTGAAAGTGAATAAATAAATATTTATAAACAAATCGGCCGATTTGTTTATATGCACTGATTTGACTGATATTGATTGGGTCGATAAATTTTACACATCGCCCAACTGCACAACTAAAATCTGTGTTTGATTGTTTGAAACCCCACACGGGTGTTGGGATGAAATTTGAAGTTCACTCATCCTGATTGATTAAATATGTCGATCGATTGATTGACAGGCTGTTATAAGCGTTAGATATCTATATTTGATGCTTATACAGTGTAGTGCACTTTGGTTGATGGTTGATTATTTTTCAATGCTATTATATACGTGTGATGTATGAAAATCCATATAATTAACATTATATGGTGATTGATTGGGCCTCATTCCAATTTAGAAAATAAAGAATATTATAAAATAAAGGTTCATGTGTTGACTGTACTCATCCGTTGAGATTAGTCATGTGTTGAACGAAATATTTTAATAATAAAATTTACATCTTTATCAATATAAAATAAAGGTTCATGTGTTGACTGTACTCATCCGTTGAGATTAGTCATGTGTTGAACGAAATATTTTAATAATAAAATTTACATCTTTATCAATATAAAATAAAGGTTCATGTGTTGACAGTACTCATCCGTTGAGATTAGTCATGTGTTGAACGAAATATTTTGATAATAAGAAATATTTGAAATAGAAATAGTTGAAATAGAATATTTGAAATAGAAATATTTGAAATAAGAAATATTTTGATAATAAGAAATATTTGAAATAGAATATTTGAAATAGAAATATTTGAAATAAGAAATATTTGAAATAGAAATATTTTGATAATAAGAAATATTTGAAATAGAATATTTGAAAATAGAAAACCAATTTGAATTGAATCGAATAGAAAACCAATTTGAATTGAATCGAATAGAAAACCAATTTGAATTGAATCGAATAGAAAACCAATTTGAATTGAATCGAATAGAAAACCAATTTGAATTGAATCGAATAGAAAACCAATTTGAATTGAATCGAATAGAAAACCAATTTGAATTGAATCGAATAGAAAACCAATTTGAATTGAATCGAATAGAAAACCAATTTGATTTGAATTGATTAGAAAACCAATTTGAATTGAATCGAATAGAAAACCAATTTGAATTGAATCGAATAGAAAACCAATTTGAATTGAATCGAATAGAAAACCAATTTGAATTGAATCGAATAGAAAACCAATTTGATTTGATTTGATTAGAAAACCAATTTGATTTGAATTGATTAGAAAACGAATTTGAATTGAATTGAAAAGAAGATGAATTCGAATCGAATTAAAATCGATCTGAATTGAAATCAAATAGAAATGAAAGTAAAAAGGATTTATAATAGAAGATTCAATTTTGATTTGAATTTGAAATAAAGGTTGAAATTGTTTTTGAAACGAATTCAAAACTAATTATAAAATTCGTTTTAAATAGGAATCGACGAAATATATATTATATATATTATATATAATATAATGGCATGAATAGAACGCGACGCGCCGCGGCAGTTCGCGAATTTCGACCATTGACTTCGAACGGACATTACGGGAGATCCGACCGTCGGATTCTCCTAAAACCTGAACCGTTGGGTTCGTATCGAAAAGTGCTTTCTAACGAATATTAGAAATTTGAAATCTAACGGTTGGATTTGAAGATACGTCCAAATCAAATTTGAAAAAGGTCGTTGTAAGTGCAGTTCGATGGCCGTTGATGGAAATCGACTGTACGGGCCTTGATAAAATTATTAAAAATAGTAATAATTCGTGTAAAATCATAAGAAATGATTTGAGAAAAATTGGGATGAAAAACTCCACATTTGAAAAGATAAAAATAGATTTTTATCAAAATGAACTAGTTTTGAACTAATATTAAAACCCATTTATTTTTAAATAAATAAATTGGATTTGAAATGGGTTTTAAATAGAATTAATGTGGGTTTATCGTGAACAGTGTTTTAAATAACACCAGTTCTTTAACCCGATAATAAATAGAATGTGATTTGGGTTTGTCGTGAACTGTGTTTTAAAAGACATTAGTTCTTTAACCCAATAAAAGGAGTTTTAATGAATCTGCAATTAGATTGAAATGTGAATTTGTAATCTAAATTATCAAATTTAGAAAGTGAGCGAGAATGGAGTATCACCAGTTTTTCTCCAAAGCGATAGTTAAATCTTTAATTAGATATGAACGTGAAATGGTAATTAATTTTACCGATAACAACATGGTGTTAGATATGGAGTATTACCAGTTTTGCTTCATGGGATGAATAGGTTGGGATTGGGAAATAAAATAAATAATTACTTCGATGTGGTTCGCTAATCTCGACTAGCTTGAAAAACCATAATTTGGTTTGAAATGTCATCCAAAGGAAGATTAAAGGATAAATTTTAAAGAATTTATCTTGGATAAAATTAATGGGAACCTTTCCCTAAAAATGTGATTTTGTGAATAAAAGAGTATTCTGAATTGGAATGAGGCGTATGTTGTGTTTGTGTAACATTTGTTTTTAATATACGCGGGTTGTTCGGAAAGGCCGGGTTTATACCCATTTTGAATAACCGATTCGACGATATGTCGAAGATGAAGACGGTGGTTGAAGACCGGAAGTCTTCACATCGTTTGGGTGATTACTGATGATCTTGATTGGGCTGTACACCCATGATGAGGGAATCGGTTGGTGATCGTCCATACGTACTTGGAGATCGATGGATATGCGAGGAAAGTGCCTCCGGTTTCGTTCAGACCCAGAACGAACTTGTAAATGGATTATGTGTCTGACATTGGATTTTATTCTGTGTTGATTGATTTCTGTTAATTATATATCTGTTTGGCGGCGGACAATTTATTCTCTTGCTTAACGCCCTTCTCTGAGACGTACGAGCTTAGAGGTTATATATCGATAAATATCAATCGCATGGCATGAATTGCCTGTGTTGCACGCTGAGTTGCATGGATCAAGGATTCTGTTGAAAAGCAAAGTCTTGTGGTTGATGATCAAAGCACAGCCTACGTGGCAGCTTTGTGTATAGCGTGGATTCGCGAGCCTCACACCTCGGTATGAGTCAAAAACGGGATGAGGAACCAAGGTGTGCACGACGTTTCTTTCTAGCTATGGGTGTTGTCAGTGACCTACCAGCCCTGACATTTATATACTTTTCACCTTTGTGGTTTGGATGCGAGGCGCCTCGATTATAGGTCCTATAGGGCCGGGAAACGTGTGTTCAGGAATAACTAATCCTCAAACGTAAGAGAGGACCGGTCTTGGAGGATCCCAGGGTTACCCAGAGTGTGTAGTCCTGAGGCATTTGCTAGAGTGTCTCGAAGCGGAGAGGAGCTTGCCCCTTGCCTCGACTCATGACGGAAATCCAATTTCCAATACGTGCATTTCGGTTTTAATTGTAGAACTAGTATGGCGACATAGTGGTATGGGACATTCATGCGGCCTATGATTTATATTTATGATTGAAATTGTTTTGACACTATACACTTATTATAGTATCAAATGATTTGTTTTAAACGTACCAAGCATGTTTGGCTGTTATAAGGTAAAACCCCATCCTCCGGCTTGCGTTGCATTGTGTGATGGGACCTGGGTCTTATAATAGCTTCATTTTTCGAAAGAGCATTGCGTTGTTTATTCTATGCACTGGTATTCTTGGGAGGAAACCCGTTCCGTGTCATACGGCGTGATCCTTGAATTACTCTCTTTTAAAGTAAAGTTTTAAATAACTGTTTTTAGTTCTCACACCAGTCACATGACTGACCTGGAGTTTACTGTTTTAACCTAAACTCTGGGTGCCCCTATTTTCCGCATGGGCAGCTAGTAGTTTTGGTTTTGCAGATTTATATTCACAGGATCCTGATTTACAGCTGGAACGATGCTCGGAAAGCTCTGTATCCGTGTATTACTTTCAGTTGCGTTTTATATTGTTTTTCCGCTGCTATGTAATTTATTGTAATCTCTGATATTTATCGAATGTAATTTATTCATTTATACTCTGTATATTCTTGTATTCTGATGGAATTGTTGTAATAACAATGAAATGTTCTTCCGTCTGCGTTCTGATTTGTCCTGTTCTCAAAACGATCAGGGGTTTCGAACGGTCTAGATCGGTTTAACGACTGATTCGGATCGAGCGAAATTCCTTGTCGTTACATTTGGTATCAGAGCTTTGGTTTACAGAGCTCGAGAACAAGACACATTAGAACCATACGAAAGAATTCATCAGATATTGGATTAGTAAAATCCAATTAGAATGACTCGTTAGTGATAGGATCAGTAGTATCCTAGAACGAGTGTGAAGAGTATATTTTTCAAATGAAAACAATTTTTGTTTTGAAAATTTAAACCATTTTATACGTATTTGAATATTTTATTTGTATTGAATTTGGACAATCCAATATATAAAGATTTTGCATATACGCGTCATGAACGTATATTCGAAGTTTTAATATACTGGATAGATATAGAATCACATTCTAGACACCCGGAGATGATTCTGATGATTGATATATCATCATCAGAATTTGTGTTCGTGTTTCGAAGGTATGATATCTATATATTTCCATCAGGCTGGTGTGAGAACCAAAACTAATATAGATAGGTTTATTGTTGTGAATTGGCATCAAAAACATGATTTTCTGTATATATATATATATATATATATATATATATATATATATCCAAATTATGAATTTGAAACGTTAATCCACTAATTGATTGATGTTTGTGTTGTTTGTTTATTTGTTTGATAATTTTGAACCATTTATCCTAATTGAACCAAATATTGAATTGTATCGAAAATTGGTCGCATTTGCTTGCATATACAAGTACTTACATTGAACAGGTCATAGCAAGGAGGCAAGAGCAGAGAATAAAATTTGTTTGCCCGACAAATAGGTACATGTTTATTATATAATTTACTGTTTTGTTTGGGTGATGATGATTTTATGAGCCTATTGGCTAGCCGCTTGGCTTTTTCTTTTTCTTTTTGAGATCAGAAGGCCTATATGGCAATTTCGGAATTTTCCCGTGGCTCCCGGTGCAGGGGAGGTTATGGCGAAAATTTTCGAAAATTCCGGGTGTTTGCCAAGTTTTTGAAGAATTTGAAAATTCTCAGAAACTGAAAAGTTGGAGAATGGAAGCCAGATTGAACGTAGAGTTGATTGATCAAACCACTTTCGACTTTGTTCCTTTTCAGGGACGAAAAGTTTTAAGTGGGGGAGATTGTAATAACACGGAAATTCTGAGCCAGTTTAAAATTTTTATTATGGCAATTTTAGCGAATTTTGCATATTTAAATTGAATTATTTTAAATAATATCAACGAAAAATTATTTTGAATATATTTAGAACGTATATATTTATATATATACGCATCGTCGTTAGAATATAATAATTATATATATAATTATAAATAGAATGGAAAATGGCGCGGTAGTTCGATAATTCGATTTCAAAATTCAATTGAATGTACCGGGTGCAAAAAAATCCGGATTTTGGCGAAACCAAAAATACTGGAATCTAATTGAGAATATCTTTCCAACGAATCCAGAAAATCGAAATTTCATAGCGGGGATCAAAAGATGTGTCCAGTTGAAAATTCTGAATAGTCGCTATGGAATTCAGGCCCTTAAAAATGGGAATTTTGCAAACGACCTCGGATTTCGACGAAACCACTTTTGTTGGGTCCGTGATGTCAAATTATTGCTAGATTCCAAATTTCATAATTTTTCGATTCAATATGTGAGCGTGGCAAAGGAAAACATGTTTGACCAATTTCAGTTGATTTTAATCGACTGGAAATTGGCCATTTTCTAACGGTCTCAAAATTCGACGAAACTAATTTTTTTAGGACCGTATCGTCAATACGAAGCTAGTAAATATTTTTATGGGATTTATAGAGTTAGTATGTGACATCGGTAAATTGAAATGCGCGTTCAAATTTAATATATAGAGTTATACGTTGATTTTGATGAAAACTGATCGAAATGATCGAATCAACTTACGATACATATCCCATTGTGTTCGGAATGGGGGTAAAACACTGGGGACGACAGTCGGCGGGTTTGATTTTGAATTCAAAATAGAAAGTTGCTTTTTGAATTTAAAATAAATTAAATAATCAAACTTCTCTTTCCTCTCCTATACCTTGCCCCCCCCCTCCGATTCATCATTCAGAAGAAAAAAAAAACTCCAGATCTCGTTCAACGCGCCCGCCACCAGCACGCTACCCACCACCGCCTCCGCCGCGCATCGACGGTCCTCCCCATCAGCTCCGACCCCCGATCCCCTCTCTTCCCCTCTGAATTGAATCGCACCCCCCTAGCCCCTCAAATCAACCTCCGCCGACCCCAAACGCCCCTTCCCCTGGCCCACCGCCGCCTGCTCGACACCCACCTCACCTGAGCCGCCATCCCCACCCCCCCCCCCCCCCAAAACGATGTAAGCCTTCCTTTTTATTTTATTTCTTTTATTTTATTTAATGTATTTGGTTATAGGAAAATATAAAATCAATTTTTATATGAAATAGCGAATAAAGCTGAGATGTTTATAATTAAAAAGATTTGATTTTTCTTATTTGAACAAATAGAAATAGATTTGATTTTTCATATATGAACACATAGAAAAAGATTTGAATTTCAAAACAAAAAGATGTGATTTTTATGTTGTAAAAATTATAATTTTTCGTTCATGAAAAATTGAGATTTTTATATATTGAATAGCAAAGTAAAAATTCGATTTTTATATATTGAATAGCAAAGTAAAAATTCGATTTTTATATATTGAATAGCAAAATAAAAATTCGATTTTTATATATTAATTAGCAAAGTAAAAATTCGATTTTTATATATTGATTAGCAAAGTAAAAATTCGATTTTTACATATGTAGAGAATACGGGCAACGAAGGTGATAAAAAGGCGAGAACGATGAAGATTTCTATCAATGAAGAGTCGTGGTATTGGATAGCTATTGGTGAGAATTTCTCACTCTTCAATTTGTTTTTTTCTAGTTATATATATATACTAGGATGCAGACGGTGTTTAGTAGCACCCGACACAATCGTCCACAGACTATGGACTTGTTTGTTTGGTTGTGTAGTTAGTTAGATTATTTGGTTTGAATTGAATTGTTTGGTGAAATGGAATGGATTTGATTGATGTGTGAATGGCGTGGGCCTTCACTAGACCGGGGATAAGGCTAGGCCTCGTCCCGTTTCTAGTATCTTGCCGTTATGCTGCCGAAATTTTCTAAAATAAGTTAGAAAAATAAAGATATCATTTTATTTAATAAATGAACTGAATAGAATATTTTCATAGGTTGAATAAAATGTTTTATCGTTAAAAATATAATTTTTAACGTGAAAGTGAATAAATAAATATTTATAAACAAATCGGCCGATTTGTTTATATGCACTGATTTGACTGATATTGATTGGGTCGATAAATTTTACACATCGCCCAACTGCACAACTAAAATCTGTGTTTGATTGTTTGAAACCCTATATGGACTTGTTTGTTTGGTTGTGTAGTTAGTTAGATTATTTGGTTTGAATTGAATTGTTTGGTGAAATGGAATGGATTTGATTGATGTGTGAATGGCGTGGGCCTTCACTAGACCGGGGATAAGGCTAGGCCTCGTCCCGTTTCTAGTATCTTGCCGTTATGCTGCCGAAATTTTCTAAAATAAGTTAGAAAAATAAAGATATCATTTTATTTAATAAATGAACTGAATAGAATATTTTCATAGGTTGAATAAAATGTTTTATCGTTAAAAATATAATTTTTAACGTGAAAGTGAATAAATAAATATTTATAAACAAATCGGCCGATTTGTTTATATGCACTGATTTGACTGATATTGATTGGGTCGATAAATTTTACACATCGCCCAACTGCACAACTAAAATCTGTGTTTGATTGTTTGAAACCCCACACGGATGTTGGGATGAAATTTGAAGTTCACTCATCCTGATTGATTAAATATGTCGATCGATTGATTGACAGGCTGTTATAAGCGTTAGATATCTATATTTGATGCTTATACAGTGTAGTGCACTTTGGTTGATGGTTGATTATTTTTCAATGCTATTATATATGTGTGATGTATGAAAATCCATATAATTAACATTATATGGTGATTGATTGGGCCTCATTCCAATTTAGAAAATAAAGAATATTATAAAATAAAGGTTCATGTGTTGACTGTACTCATCCGTTGAGATTAGTCATGTGTTGAACGAAATATTTTAATAATAAAATTTACATCTGTATCAATATAAAATAAAGGTTCATGTGTTGACTGTACTCATCCGTTGAGATTAGTCATGTGTTGAACGAAATATTTTAATAATAAAATTTACATCTTTATCAATATAAAATAAAGGTTCATGTATTGACAGTACTCATCCGTTGAGATTAGTCATGTGTTGAACGAAATATTTTGATAATAAGAAATATTTAAAATAGAAATATTTGAAATAGAATATTTGAAATAGAAATATTTGAAATAAGAAATATTTGAAATAGAAATATTTTGATAATAAGAAATATTTGAAATAGAAATATTTGAAATAAGAAATATTTGAAATAGAAATATTTTGATAATAAGAAATATTTGAAATAGAATATTTGAAAATAGAAAACCAATTTGAATTGAATCGAATAGAAAACCAATTTGAATTGAATCGAATAGAAAACCAATTTGAATTGAATCGAATAGAAAACCAATTTGAATTGAATCGAATAGAAAACCAATTTGAATTGAATCGAATAGAAAACCAATTTGAATTGAATCGAATAGAAAACCAATTTGAATTGAATCGAATAGAAAACCAATTTGAATTGAATCGAATAGAAAACCAATTTGAATTGAATCGATTAGAAAACCAATTTGAATTGAATAGAATAGAAAACCAATTTGAATTGAATCGAATAGAAAACCAATTTGAATTGAGTCAAATAGAGAACCAATTTGAATTGAATCGAATAGAAAGACTATTTGATTTGAATTGATTAGAAAACCAATTTGATTTGAATTGATTAGAAAACGAATTTGAATTGAATTGAAAAGAAGATGAATTCGAATCGAATTAAAATCGATTTGAATTGAAATCAAATAGAAATGAAAGTAAAAAGGATTTATAATAGAAGATTCAATTTTGATTTGAATTTGAAATAAAGGTTGAAATTGTTTTTGAAACGAATTCAAAACTAATTATAAAATTCGTTTTAAATAGGAATCGACGAAATATATATTATATATATATTATATATATATATATATAATATATAATGGCCTGAATAGAACGCGCTGCGCCGCGGCAGTTCGCGAATTTCGACCATTAACTTCGAACGGACATTACGGGAGATCCGACCGTCGGATTCTCCTAAAACTAGAACCGTTGGGTTCGTATCGAAAAGAGCTTTCTAACGAATATTAGAAATTTGAAATCTAACGGTTGGATTTGTAGATATGTCCAAATCAAATTTGAAAAAGGTCGCTGTAAGTGCAGTTCGATGGCCGTTGATGGAAATCGACTGTACGGGCCTTGATAAAATTATTAAAAATAGTAATAATTCGTGTAAAATCATAAGAAATGATTTGAGAAAAATTGGGATGAAATACTTCACATTTGAAAAGATAAAAATAGTTTTTTATCAAAATGAACTAGTTTTGAACTAATATTAAAACCCATTTATTTTTAAATAAATAAATTGGATTTGAAATGGGTTTTAAATAGAATTAATGTGGGTTTATCGTGAACAGTGTTTTAAATAACACCAGTTCTTTAACTCGATAATAAATAGAATGTGATTTGGGTTTGTCGTGAACTGTGTTTTAAAAGACATTAGTTCTTTAACCCAATAAAAGGAGTTTTAATGAATCTGCAATTAGATTGAAATGTGAATTTGTAATCTAAATTATCAAATTTAGAAAGTGAGCGAGAATGGAGTATCACCAGTGTTGCTCCGAAGCGATAGTTAAATCTTTAATTAGATTTGAACGTGAAATGGTAATTAATTTTACCGATAACACCATGGTGTTAGATATGGAGTATTACCAGTTTTGCTTCATGGGATGAATAGGTTGGGATTGGGAAATAAAATAAATAATTACTTCGATGTTGTTCGCTAATCTCGACTAGTTTGAAAAACTATAATTTGGTTTGAAATGTCATCCAAAGGAAGATAAAAGGATAAATTTTAAAGAATTTATCTTGGATAAAATTAATGGGAACCTTTCCCTAAAAATGTGATTTTGTGAATAAAAGAGTATTCTGAATTGGAATGAGGCGTATGTTGTGTTTGTGTAACATTTGTTTTTAATATACGCGGGTTGTTCGGAAAGGCCGGGTTTATACCCATTCTGAATAACCGATTCGACGATATGTCGAAGATGAAGACAGTGGTTGAAGACCGGAAGTCTTCACATCGTTTGGGTGATTACTGATGATCTTGATTGGGCTGTACACCCAAGATGAGGGAATCAGTTGGTGATCGTCCAGACGTACTTGGAGATCGATGGATATGCGAGGAAAGTGCCTCCGGTTTCGTTCAGACCCAGAACGAACTTGTAAATGGATTGTGTGTCTGACATTGGATTTTATTCTGTGTTGATTGATTTCTGTTAAATATATATCTGTTTGGCGGCGGAGAATTTATTCTCTTGCTTAACGCCCTTCTCTGAGACGTACGAGCTTAGAGGTTATATATCGATAGATATCAATCGCATGAATTGCCAGTATGGCACGCTGAGTTGCATGGATCAAGGCTTCTGTTGAAAGGCAAAGTCTTGTGGTTGATGATCAAAGCACAGCCTACGTGGCAGCTTTGTGTATAGCGTGGATTCGCGAGCCTAACACCTCGGTATGAGTCAAAAACGGGATGAGGACCCAAGGTGTGCACGACGTTTCTTTCTAGCTATGGGTGGTATCAGTGACCTACCAGCCCTGACATTTATATACTTTTCACCTTTGTGGTTTGGATGCGAGGCGCCTCGATTATAGGTCATATAGGGCCGGGAAACGTGTGTTCAGGAATAACTAATCCTCAAACGTAAGAGAGGACCGGTCTTGGAGGATCCCAGGGTTACCCAGAGTGTGTAGTCCTGAGGCATTTGCTAGAGTGTCTCGAAGCGGAGAGGAGCTTTCCCCTTACCTCGACTCATGACGGAAATCCAATTTCCAATACGTGCATTTCGGTTTTAATTGTAGAACTAGTATGGCGACATAGTGGTATGGGACATTCATGCCGCCTATGATTTATATTTATGATTGAAATTGTTTTGACACTATACACTTATTGTAGTATCAAATGATTTGTTTTAAACGTACCAAGCATGTTTGGCTGTTATAAGGTAAAATCCTATCCTCCGGCTTGCGTTGCATTGTGTGATGGAACCTGGGTCTTATAACAGCTTCATTTTTCGAAAAAGCATTGCGCTGTTTATTCTATGCACTGGTATTCTTGGGAGGAAACCCGTTCCGTGTCATACGGCGTGGTCCCTTGAATTACTCTCTTTTAAAGTAAAGTTTTAAATAATTGTTTTTAGTTCTCACACCAGTCACATGACTGACCTGGAGTTTATTGTTTTAACCTAAACTCTGGGTGCCCCTATTTTCTGCACGGGCAGCAAGTAGTTTTGGTTTTGCAGATTTATATTCACAGGATCCTGATTTACAGCTGGAACGATGCTCGGAAAGCTCTGTATCCGTGTATTACTTTCAGTTGTGTTTTATATTGTTTTTCTGCTGCTATGTAATTTATTGTAAACTATAATATTTATCGAATGTAATTTATTCATTTATACTCTGTATATTCTTGTATTCTGATGGAATTGTTGTAATAACAACGAAATGTTCTTCCGTCTGCGTTCTGATTTGTCCTGTTCTCAAAACGATCAGGGGTTTCGAACGGTCTAGATCGGTTTAACGACTGATTCGGATCGAGCGAAATTCCTTGCCGTTACATTAATGGGAATAGACATAAGTCACTGACTACAATAGTTATAGGCAATTAACCACAATAGTCATGGGCGACTAATCACAATAGTTTCTTAATCAATGTCATAAGCAATAGTCTCATAGTCATGAATCTTGGTAATAGTCTCATAGTCATGAATCATATGCAATAGTCTCAAAATTACGAATCATAGTCATAGTCATAGGCAACAGTCTTATAGTCATAGTCATATGAAATAGTCTCTTTGTCATGAATCATAATCATAGGCGATAGTTTCATGGGCAACAGTTTCATAGTCATAGTCTTAGGCAAAAGTCCCATAATCATAGTCATTGGCAATTAGCCACAATAAGTTCTAGGCCACAAGCGAGAATCAGATCCAAAGGCATAGATAACATTAGATTTGACATAAGCATGAATCAAAGATAATTAACTTGCAAATAGGCACAGTTCTATATTTTAATTTATTACTTTCACGAGTCCAATTACACGTTCAAATTTAAAGAATAACCAAACTTAGAGTGATCGGTGTAGAAAAGGATAATAAGATAACATTGTGGTGATTTGCTATGATTCGCGTGACGTTGCTTGAAGCCATTGAATTAGCCTTTGATTCCCTTCTTGAAGCTTTAACTTGATTTGAATCTCCAATTTGAAGAAGAACTATAAATGTTTTAGTGGAGAATAAGATTTATTTTAATGGTGGAGGCTAGAATAGAGAGAAACAGCATGTAGACGCCTCAAAGAATTTGTGTGGAGAAACCTTAGGTCTAGGCATTCTTTTATAGGTGTAGAGAGTGTTTTAGAGCCATTAGATCGCCCTAGAAGCCATCCGGTCCGTCCAGAATAGGTCAAAATCGTTGCAGTCCAGATCTGGAAAAACAGGGCAGGTCGACCTATAGGGGGGAGGCCGACCCCCTGGTCGACCTATGTACACAGGTCAACCCCCAGGTCGACCTGGGTCCTGGGTGGGAAATTTCCCGCCTAGCCCGGGTGTGTGTTTTGAATTCGAATTTTGAATCTGTTTTTATTTATTTAAATTCTTGAAACTTCTGAAGGCCATAACTTCTTCATACGGAGTCCGATTTACGCAAACTCGGACTCTATCTCAAGCAGAATTCCGAGACGAACGCAATGGCGTAACCCATTTCCCTTAATTCTTCTTCTAAAAATTAATTATACTTTGATTTATTACATTAACGTTTACAGAAAATACGGGGTGTAACATTCTCCCCTTTTAAAGGATTTCGTCCCCGAAATCTTCAAGTTAAGAAGAATGTATCCTAACATCCAACATCCGTCTACTCAACCATTCAATCACAAGCATCCATTGTCCCTAAAAGTATTTCTAATGCTTTCGTGATTCTATGCATAGTGTGTGTACATGTCCTTATCTAATGTAAAATCGGGCGGTCTACTGATTCAGTTGACCTCCTTAATGCGAATTTTGTCAGTGCCATGAGTCCATCATGTATGCAATTATCCCTAGTCATGTAAGTACTATATGCGTGCATATTCATTCATCCATATGCAACATCCATATGATAACACATCAAGTTTTAATCCATATAAAAATACATATATGCATATGAAAACATGAAAGTGACTGAGCCGATCTAGTGCCTAATGTGTGTATATGCATCCACGAGCTACCACTAGCAACCACTGGCAATCACTTGCAACCATCAATCATAACATGTTTCAATTACATGTTTACATATAAATGGGTTCCTACCTAAGGATCGAAGATATGACCTAGGGGATATATTTAAAAGATAAACATTACGGAGAAAGTGGAATCAAGGATATACCCTCAAAAAGGGTATGATGCGCGTATCTGGTCCTCAGTCTTTTAAGTCGCATCTTCTTGAGCTTCACTCCACTATACCTTAACTAATTTAACTTCACGATCGCGAAGCTTCTTGGCCTCCATTTCCAAAACCCACTAGTAAAGATAGGACCTCGCTCACTTACTATGCTAGAGGGTATCCAATGTAGTCGAACTATCCTCCCGAGAAAAACATATGTTAATCATGATACCAACTGTATATACCTAAGATGATTAGAGGTATCTCCTCTACTTAGCTTATCCATCATGCTGCAAATCTGAGGGTCTAAAGCTAATGGTTACTATGTGCTTATTACCTCTCTTAAGGTCAGTCTAACTTAGGGTGCCAGCCCCAACCATTTATTTCTCACGCAAACCATCCTAGTCGAACTCGACATCACTCAAGTACAAGCCCCAAAGGCCTAGACCAATATCGGACATGCACCCAAGGGATACCTCCTCCGAATTTGGACGATCTATGTGAGATGATACTAACAAAACAACCAAACAATTGAGCACTTTATCGACTCTGGCTATCTTCTCCAATCTTGCTCCAGAATTATCGTTGATCACATAACTGGCTTTTCATTGTCATCTAGATACATGCGGAAGTATGTCTCGAGTTCTTAGGGGGAAAACCCCTACCCTAGTCAAAACATCTTGCGTACTCATGGACTACCCCAACGGATCGAAAATCGTCGATAGATAAGTAAAGTGATTCTAGGTAGCTAAGACAAACTGATCCCTTAGGATCGTACGAAATCTCAAGGGTATTCTCGAGGCAAGTCGAAAGTCTAACTACCCTTGTTTCATAATTACTAGCTAACCAATCAATGCCTAGAATCAACCCATAGCCCAAAAACATAATCATAAATATAGCTATTCTCAAATCCTCACAAGTCAAAGATAAATGGGTCGAACCAGCAATTGGATTTGAGACTATAATGGGATCCTCTACTACACAATATCTAGGGTGCAGAGACTCAACTATGGAAGCAGATATATATATACGGATGTGAAGTGCTAAAATCGGAAGGAGTACTAACATGATAATCAAAAAGGAAAAACTCTTTCAACCAAGATCTTACTGCCTCTCTCTCTCTCAGGTATGCTGGCGGTGAAAGCATGCACTCGCCTTCCAGAAAATCCTGTCCCTTATTCTTGCCCTTGCCCTTGATTATACGACCCGTTATACCAAAATAAAGATACTTCCTCTTGTTTTAGGTTTTACTATTTTTTTCCTCCCCTCCTTTGTGAACCAAGTCCATATCCATGGGTTCTTCATCCTTGTGTTGTGCCCCATAGCCAAACCCTCTCATTCTCAACTTTGCCATCCTTGTGTAACTTGTTGACATGTCTCTCGAAAGCTGCTTCCATCGCACGGAGAATCCTACAAAGCTCGAGAGAAAATTAGCCGCAGGTGAAACTGCTACGGCTATAGATGGAAGTTGGGCACTTGTTTGCCCTTTGACAAGTGTCGTAGTCTTGTCGAGCCTACGGAACCATGCCGCGATGAGGTTACCTCCCAGAAAGCCAGGAGCCCCGGAGACTCAAGAAAGAAGGAAATAAGGATTCAAACAGAGGATCAAAAGATAGTGCATATGGCTCTGAGGAATATGCCTTTAAAACAAAACTTTTCTTTTGAAAATGCTTCTTTTAAAACCGTTTGAAAATAAAAAAATTCAAATCTTTTTATCTGATCCGGTAACCTTCAGCTCTGATACCAAGTGAAACACCCCACCTCCGTTAAGGTCACTCACCAAGGGAATGCCTTAACTTTGGTGGAGCATTTTTAGTACAAGATGCAGAAAAAATACAAGACAGACAAATAAAGCAGCGAAAAATAAATAACCTTTATTGATTAAAACAGCTTGTACAAAGATTGTTTTACAACACCAATACTTATTACCAGAAAGCATCTGTCTTGTTTAATATATAAGAAGCATAAAGTGACAATGATATTCCCCAATAAAGCATGAGCCAGCCATAGCAGTAGAAAATGGAGTTCAAAGCAATGCGCCAAAGAATCTTCAAGCTCGGAAAGAGTAACGGCCCCAAAATGAGCTGAGCTTTTCCCTCCCTGACTACGTGGGGGTAACGGAAGAAAAGAGGCGAAAGTAAACTAGGTCAAACATAAAGTCTGATAAGTCCAGTGATTCTTAGTATTTAAACGAGGAAAAGGGTCATGACATGAATAAACTAAATATAAGACTAAACCATAATAACAAGATAACATGGGGTAAGCATGGGATATGGCAAGATAAACTGAATGTACTGATAAACTGAATGTACTAATAAACTGAATGCAATGATAAACTGAATGCGCTTCTACTCCTTCTCTGCTTCGCAACTACCCTGTTATACTAATTTCTATATCTCTGCACTACCTACTAGTGTCCAAACTAGTAATCTATGATCATATGATAACGTGATCCCAATCCCCGTATTTGCGGTTGCCTTCAGGTGTACATCTATTTTGGGGATTCCATTTATTACCTAGATCTAATCTAGGGTTTACTATCGAGCGCTTCCTAGATTCAACAAGGGTTTACGCTACCCAGGGCCACTGGGGTTTATGCTACCTATTGAACGCTTCTCGGATTCAGGGTTTACGCGACCTAGGTCCAACTAGGGATTATGCTACCTACTTTGTATTAATTTTCCATGTGTCTGTGTCAATCGGCCCTCTCTTGCATGTAGATACTCTGTGCTGGCCCCACCATAAGCTGTATCAAGCCTTATGATAGCGACCCGACACGATTCAAGATGCACAGTGTATAACTACTGGTACCCAGTGCCTGCTTTTTCCACTCCGGAGTACGTGCACGCCCCTAAACCGTCGGAACCTACACTGACGTACCCCCTACCGCTATTTTTGACCGCTTATAATCAGCCCAGTAATCGTGCCTCACCCTGTCTAGCTCAGGGTACCGTGATACATCTATGTGGGTTACTGCTGAAATGGGTCCCCGTTACTAGGGTTTCCTGCTGGTTAAGTTTGTGGGCCTATATATACACAATATTACCCACCTACACGTGATGTACTTAACCCTCCCACCGATTCAAGCATGTCTATTTAATGGTTAAGTTTGTGGGCCTATATGTACTAATATTACCCACCGATCCCGATATGTACTTAACCTTTCCACTGGTTCAAGCCTGTTTGTTAAATGGTTAAGTTTGTGGGCATATATTACTAATATTACCCACCGATCCCGATATGTACTTAACCTTTCCACTGGTTCAAGCATGTTTATTAAATGGTTAAGTTTGTGGGCTTGTATGTACTAATATTACCCACCTACCCGATATGTACTTAACCCTCCCACTGATTCAAGTTGGTATATATTCATGGTTAAGTGTTACCCATTCATTCAAGTTAACTTAACCTGTCCACACATCATGTTGTATATATATATTGGTTAAATGTTCCCCTAGTGTTACTTAACCCCTATCACATATCATGTTATATATATATATATTGGTTAAGTGTTCCTCTTGTGTTACTTAACCCTATCACACATCATGTTTTATATATATATATATATATATATATATATATATATATATTGGTTAAGTGTGTCCTATTAACTTAACCTCACCCACTTGTCTAATTAACATGTTATGATAGTTAAGTGTTCTAATTTTACTTAACCTCACCCACTTGCCTAGTTAACATGTTATGACGGTTAAGTGTTCTAAATTTACTGAACCTCACCATCTAGTTTAGTTAGCATGTTAAACGCTTACTTAACCTTACCCACTTGTCTAGTTAACATGTTATTATGGTTAAATGTTCCCTTAGTCGCTTAACCCCCCCACAAGTCTTGCCTTGTTAACATGTTAAGTTGGTTAAGTGTCCAAATTAACTTGACCCCTATCAACCTTGTCTAGTTAACATGTTGAATTGGCTAAGTGTTTTCTCGATTACTTAACCCCACCCTTCTTGTCTTTGTTAACATGTTGTTATGGTTAAGTGTTTCCCTAATTACTTAACCTCACCATTTCTAGCTTGATTTATTCATGAGCCTTAATTAATTAATTAATTAAAGCACCAACCACTCACATTAGACATATATTGTTGTGGTTACTGGATGTGTCGGTCGGTTCCGGGAAGGTTTACACCACAACTCAGTCTAACCTCGGGTCTTTCTAGGCTTGATGCACTAACCACCCACATTAGACAGGTATTGTTGTGGTCACTGGATGTGCCGGTCGGTTCCGGGCAGTTTTACACCACAACTTAGTCTAACCTCGGGTTAGGCATATTCGTCTTTTACTAAATTTACATATTTACTATTTATGTAAATTTTTCCATAAACCAATTTAGCCTAGATCATATTCAACTGTCACGCAAATTAACATACTTATATTCTATGCCAAAACTTGGTTTACCAATCAATTAACCCAACTTGCAGTTTATACCAATTTAGATTTAATATTCCCCTTTTTCAATTCATGCCCAATCTAGATTAATATTCCAATTTACGGTTCATGTCAAAACTAGATTTAATATTCTAGTTTACCGTTTATGTCCAAACCTTGGTTTACACGCCAATTACACACTTTGCGGCCAATTAAATTTATCAATTTATGCCCAAGTCTAATATGCATGTAAATCATTCACTATTATAGCAAATTTCGACTATGCCAACATATTTTTTTATGCCAAATTAACTTAATTAAGCTACGCCCAAATTTCCGCGTCTTAATCGTACATATAACATGATTTCACAAGTTTCTAATTACTCATGAAATGATACTAATAGTATCAAAGCAAGGAATAGAGGATAAGCACGAGAATTGACATAAAAGAATATCCATGCAAGAATGAACCAAATACAAAAATAATGGTTCCAATGGGTTTGATGTACATAACAGTGAATAGGAATAAACTAGACAAGTTACACCCCAAAAATGAGATCCAACATAATTAAGGGAATAGGCATAAGTGATTTGGTCCAACATAATGCCAGTTCGAAGTACAACCTAATAGGTTAATGGGAATAGGCATAAGTCACTGACTACAATAGTTATAGGCAATTAACCATAATAGTCATGGGCGACTAATCACAATAGTTTCTTAATCAATGTCATAGGCAATAGTCTCATAGTCATGAATCTTGGTAATAGTCTCATAGTCATGAATCAAATGCAATAGTCTCAAAATTATGAATCATAGTCATAGTCATAGGCAACAGTCTTATAGTCATAGTCATATGTAATAGTCTCTTTGTCATGAATCATAGTCATAGACGATAGTTTCATGGGTAACAGATTCATAGTCATAGTCCTAGGCAAAAGTCCCATAATCATAGTCATTGGCAATTAGCCACAATAAGTTCTAGGCCACAATCGAGAATCATATCCAAAGGCATAGATAACGTTAGATTTGACATAAGCATAAATCAAAGATAATTAATTTGCAAATAGGCACAGTTCTATATTTTAATTTATTACTTTTACGAGTCCAATTACACGTTCAAATTTAAAGAATAACCGAACTTACAATGATCGGTTTAGAAAAGGATAATAAGATAGTGTTGTGGTGATTTGCTATGATTCGCGTGACATTGCTCGAAGCCATTGAATTAGCCTTTGATTCCCTTCTTGAAGCTTTAACTTGATTTGAATCTCCAATTTGAAGAAGAACTATAACTTGTTTTAGTGGAGAATAAGATTTATTTTAATGGTGGAGGCTAGAATAGAGAGAAACATCATGTAGACGCCTCAAAGAATTTGTGTGGAGAAACCTTAGGTCTAGGCATTCTTTTATAGGTGTATAGAGTGTTTTGGATCCATTAGATTGCCCTAGAAGCCATCCGATCCATCCAGAATAGGTCAAAATCGTTGCAGTCCAGATCTGGAAAAACAGGGCAGGTCGACCCCCTGGTCGACTTATATGGGGGAGGTCGACTCCCTGGTCGACCTGGGTCCTGGGTGGGAAATTTTCCGTCCAGCCCGGGTTTGTGTTTTGAATTCGAATTTTGAATCTGTTTTTATTTATTTAAATTCTTGAAACTTCTGAAGGCCATAACTTCTTCATACGGAGTCCGATTTATGCAAACTCACACTCTATCTCAAGCAGAATTTCCAGATGAACGCAATGGCATAACCCATTTCCCTTAATTCTTCTTTTAAAAATTAAGTATACTTTGATTTGTTACATTAACGTTTATAGAAAATACGGGGTGTTACAGTGTCAGTCTGTAAAATTGCATATGAAATTTGGAGAACTTTACAAGTTACTCATGAAGGAACTAGTAAAGTTAAAATGAACGAGAATTAATCTATCTCTGATATGTATTGCAGATTTCAGGAGATAGCGCATTCGTTAATAGCATTGGGAAAAACTTATTCAGAAGAAGATCAAGTCAGAAAAATATTGAGTTCATTGACTCCAGAATGGGATCAGAAAACATTGGCAATTGAAAAAGCTAATAATATAAATGTAACAAAGATCGAGGAGTTATTCGGAAATTTGATGTCTTTTGAAGTCCAATTACAGAAAAGAGAAGAAAATAGACCAACTGAAAAGAAATCTATTGCATTCAAAGGGACAACAAATGGTTCAAACTAAAGCAATGAAGACGATGAAGAACAGACTTAATGACAAGACATTTCAGAAAATTTCTGAAATACAGAAGGAGAAATAATTTTCAAAGAAATAACCAAGGAAGTTTGGGAAGAAATGATGATCGATGTTATAGCTGCAATAAACCAGGCCATATAAAGAGAATGTGTCATATCCAGATAAATCAATTCAACAGACGGACAATAGCAATTCATCAACGAAAAGAAAGAGAGCATACGCAGCAACTTTAGACAATTCAGATTCATCGTCTAGTGATGAAGAGCCAGAAATCGAAAATTCAAACATATGCTTTACAGTAATTCAGAATTCAGAACATATCGAAGAAATGCATCTAAGAACCGGGTACGCCTTAATTAATTCTTAAATTTTTTGGTTGAATGGATGCTTTGTTTGCCTTGCCTGTTTGCTTTGAATTTGAAATTTAAATTTAAAAAATCAAACTTGATATTTAAAATTTGAATTTGAATTTTGAAATTCAAATTATTAATAAAATAATAAATAATAAATATAATAATAAAACAAATTTTTGGATTTTTGCTAGGATTAATATTATTTCAGGAAATAGTTAAACCGGAAATATAAATCGATAATTTAAAACCAAAAGTCACAAAAACATATTTCCTTTGAAATTTATACATGTATGTCGACAAACATATGTCCATATGTCGACATATAAGCTTGTAAAATGAAATTTAAATTATGAATTTCAAAGATTTAAACTTTCAAACTTCCCTCCAAATTTTCACCAACTCCCAAGGACTGAAAAGATGTCATTGATTTCAGAAAAATTGTTCCCATTCAATTCATATCTACTCAATATCTATTTATATATATTCTATCTTGTTCTCTCTAACTTTCATTCAAAATTCAAATTATTCTTCATATTTATACTCTTTAAAACTCTCTAATGGCTTCCTTTAGCAATACTCAAACTGTGAGATTATCCAAAACCATCAAGGGATATCTCTACAATGATAGATAAGCAATCAAAATCTATGTTGACTATGTAGCAAATGCAAAAGTCAATACAGGTGCTTTCGCAATCGTTGGAGATTTTCCTTTCTACGATCTTACTTCTCTTTTTAATCACAATGAAGCAAGCGGCTTGATTGATGCCCACGATAACGATGAATTATGTTACCCGAAACTCGTCAAAATGTTTTATGCAAATCTCAGTTGTGGCTTTTATGAAGGAGGTGAAAACCAAATTTGGAGAAGCGTAAAAGCCACACAAATCGTTCTAAATTGTGAAATTTTGGGCAATGTTCTAAATTGCAAAAATACGGGCTTGGATTTTTTGGAATTCGGAATCGAGGAAACGGATTTAGAAACCAGTTAACACAAAATTTTGTACCAATCAAATATGAAAAAGCGGAAGCTTTAAAGCCAAAAGGATAAAGGGGGTTTCGGACAGTGAAACCAGGTTCGTGGGGAAAAGACCAAATCCGAGGATTCATCGGAAGCAAAGTTTGAGAGCCAACAACAAAGCCATGAGGCAAAAAGGGAAAAGCCAAAAGCAGACGCCGACGGTCAAGAAGAATCAGAATATAATAATACCGATCCAATACCGACAGCTGGAGATAGAAAATAGTATTGAAGATTCCGAAAGGTCATGACAGAGGAAAGATCAAGGTCAATATGAAAATGAAGACACCGAGAGAGTAATGCCGACACTGAATGTGAGGCAAAATAACAATTCTAGAAGCATATACCTGGTGCCGAAAGCATATAATCCATGACGTAAGCAGAAGAAGGAAAGAACCTACAGATACCTACTTGACACCAACACCAACATCTAGAGCCATCTTCAACATCACCGGAAGGTATTCTGGAAACCGACCTTTATAACTAAAGACGAACACATATGCCAGAAGATGGAACCGGCTCCCTTTACCGCTACCAAAGACTTCATAATCCACTACTTAAGCAGAGAGGTATAGAGACGAATCGAGACCAGAGGTCCCGAAACCGAAAGCCATCAAGGCCAAGAATAACTTTCAAGACTAAACAACTGGAAGGCATGGTACCGTAGCCACTCCCGAGAGTCCAATATTGATATTGCAAAGACAAAGAAGCATCCATGAAGACATTTAATGGGAAGAAAGGCGGCCGAAATTTTTCTGCCGGAACTAGAGTTCACAAGAACATCTAAAACCCTGTTTCCGCATTCAAGAAGGTCTTCTGCTGAGCCCACAACAGAAGGGGTTCAGAAACCGGCAACTTGGTCTAGTAAGCTAGTGAAAGCTAGAGTAAGATAGAGACAGCTAGAGGAAGCTAACGAAAGGTTGTTAACGAAAGCCTGATGACGAAAGGGGTAAAGCCATAAAAAGACAAAAATGATAGCAGAAGGCCGTGGGGAGCAGGAGAAAGGAAGAAAAAGATAAAACAATGAAACCCAAAGGTGGGAAGAAAAAGATGGAACCAAAAAAAAGTGGCGGGAAAAAGATGCAGCAAAAAGGGACCCAAAACCTCTATAAATAAGACCCAAAGAGTCACATTGGGGAGGACCGACTTTTCTTCCTGATCTCTATAATTTCCCTTTCATTTTCGATGAGAACTAACCCAAATATGTAAATCAACTTGGGGATTTTTTATGTAAGCTCCTCCATGAATAAAATCATCAAAGCTCTTAAAGTGGACGTAGGTTCAATCCTAGCCGAACCACTATAAATTGTGTGTTCTTACTTTTTCCGCATACTATGCTACCTTTTAGTATATTTTTGCGTGTATTTTCCTATACAGTTGGATCATCATAATATTCCTGCTCAAGTCGTTAGGTTCTTAGCAACCTAACGCTTAAGTCGTCGTGTTCTTAGCGACCTAATGCTTTCCTCACCATATAAGCCTTACTGTACCTACCTCTCCTCAACTCCTAAACCATCAATTACCAAAATTATCTTCCTAAAACTTCCTACCTTGCACCGAGCCTAGATGAACCTTTCGAAAGCTTTTCAGCTTCCTCACATGGGTTGTGCTTAGGAAACCCTTATCCCAAGGTAACTGTTGGCTCTCGAGTGGCAAAAGCGTGATACTCACCCCTTGAGGGAAGAGTAACTAATCTCCAACCTTAAGACCTTGATATCTAGGAAAGGGTGAACTAACTCAAGCTTGTAGGAACTGAATAATCCCCCTTTTCTCTTAGGTCCATCCCCATAGATCTATCTCCGGTGTCGACGAAAAATATTGTCAACAAAACCTATCACCACATTTTTGAAAGCGATACTCACTTGGAATTCAAAAATCGCTTTTTCCGCCCAAAAACAACAATCATAAACCTTCTCCTTCAACATACCATCACTCCTCATTCCAAAAACTTTAATAACCCAACTCTCAAAGTCTAAAAAGCACTCTTTGCTATTATTGGTGGATATGACATTAATTGGGCCGATATGATCTTAAGAACCCAAGCCCAAAAGAAATTTCAACTTGTAAAAACACTGTATATTATGGAGTTTATCTCACTCGTATCTTCAAATATTTCGGAGTTGATTTCAAGAGAGAAGAATCCATATCAAGAAAGGTGTTTGACTCCACAAATATACACCTTATGCAAATCATACTCACTTTCAAACCTTATGAGACATATGAAGACAAACAAGCTGGAATGCAACAAGAATAAGAGTCTATGGATATCAAAGAAGAAGAAGAGACTTCTTTGGAAAGTGTTGAGTGTCCAATCAACACTAGAACCATTTCCAAAGAGACGATTGTTCAAAATCAAGTGAAAACAGTAAAAAATCAAAAGAAGCTCAAGAAGACTTTTACCAAAATGACTAAGTTCATGGGCAAGATAGGGAGAAAACTTAGAATTTCAACTTCCTCCTCATCATCCGCTGAAATCTAGCTTATCGTGTTTAATTTATCCTTAATATTTGCTTGTATTTGCTTTCGAATCTCGTATTTAGTGTCTCATGATTAGTTGAATGTATTTGCTTATTAAGAAGTAATAAATGGAATTTTATTTATGTCAAAACCATCTTTAAGTTACTGTGAAAACATTAGAATTAAATATATTAGTATAATATAATAAAAATTGACTCAAAATTGAAAATTTTTCAAAAAATTTCTTATGTTTGTCGACATACATAAATGCTTATATCGACATATAACTGTCATTTTTTCAAAATTATTCAAAATTTAAAATTAAATAACCGACTCATGTCCATTCAAATCCAATGAATTCCAGACCCTATTTAAACCTATTTCCTCCAGAAAAATTCATTTTATCATTCCTCCTTCCTCTTTATTCAATTCTTATCAAAACTATGGTAAATCCAATTCATACATGAGTGGAAATATTGAAAAGACTTTGAATTCCTTCAAGAACATCCTATCTATAATACTACGAAACCAGCGTCATCTTGAAGTAAGTCAAATCAAAATGGTAAAGCAACAAGAAAAGCACTTTGATGCCATCCGTTGGCTAATCTCCTCTCTTTTCAGAGATGAAGAAAACAATCTCGCTAAGGCACTACCAACAAAAGAAGATGAAGATTGAGAAGTCATCAAGAAGGATCTAATCTTTGGAGGATATGGATGGGTAGAAATTCCACGATACGTTTAATTATTTGGTATGATTTGGTTGGTTTGATTTGTTTGAATTTGTTTGAACTTATGTATTGATTGGTTTGAATTGCTTGACTTGAAACATGTATATATATTAAAACATATGTAAATATTACTTGGATTGGTTTGCTTGCTTGTATATATGACTTAAAACATATGTAATTATGATATTTGGATTGATATGTTTATATACTTAGTATAATATAGGCATAAATTTAGGGGGAGTTATATATACTTTAGTATAGAATCAATTATAGGATATGTATAAATAGATATAGGATTTAGGGGGAGTATTTTTAGAATTTCTTTTTGATAATGCTAAAGGGGGAGAAATTATAAAATATAGACTTAGTTTAAGTAGAGTATATAGGATTCATATTGATAGGGGGAGTGTCAGGAGGATCAACATCAATAGGTATGAACAGGTATGGATATTTTATAAACTAAGGTTGTCATCATAAAAAAGGGGGAGATTGTTGGAGAATGGAGTATTGATGACAACAACCTTATTTCAGTTTTCATTGATTATAAAATATATACGAACATCTCTATCTAGAATATATATGCAGGATTTATATACAAAACTTAAATACTGAAGACTGTACAATTTAAGAGATCCAAGAGATTCAGAATTCATAGAAGATTCAAGACTCATGAGTAATCAAGAGTTTAAGACAAATATCGTAACAGAGTCTAGTTTATATATAAGACTCTGAATAGCACTCTAAGTTCAAATTCAAATTCTGTTTTTTCAAATTCTGATTTTTAAATTTCAAATTCTATTTTTCAAAATTCAAATTCTAAGTTTAAATAGTTTTACTATCTTACTTTTGATTTCAAACATAAATTTTAAAGTTTATAAGTTTATATGTATATTTATATAGTTATATACTTTTTTTTTGAAAGGAAATTAGATTTTATTAACACTTGAAAAATTACAATGATCAACTAACTATACAACTGTCAACTCCAATATACATCACTCATATAACAACTATACACTGTACAGCTTGAGGAAAAAACAATAAAATGAACAATCAGTACCAAAAAGAAAACTCAAACTGTACAAAACTTCAATGACAACATCGATTTTCATCAGAATATAACAATCAGACTAACACGACATTAACTTGAATTCAGTTTCTTCACAATCCTTCTATGAATCAGCTCAAATAAGTCATTAGAAGACTGTTCCACATTATTAAGCACCCTTCTATTCCTTTCCGCCCAAATCTCAAAAACAAACATCTTTAGAATCTTCAGCAAAAGCATGCTTTTGCTTGTCTTCCACTTTGTTGATTTGAATAATAAAAACCATTCATCTCTGCTATTAACTGAAGGTATATGAAAAATTCCATTTGCTAATACTTCTCTTCCATATCTGACGAACAAACACACACTCAAAAAATAAATGTGTGTTGCATTCTACCTCCATTTTACACAATTCACAAGTATCATCAGAAATAACACCCATTTTGAAGAGTTTATCCTTGGTGTTCAAAGAATTTGACATAATTTTCCATAATAAAAAATTGCATTTTGCTGAGCTCATCAAACTCCATATTCTTTTATACCAAGGAAAAGTAGGCCTATCACCATAAGAAGATTATAAACATGATTAATTGAGTGTTCCTTACCAGACCAAACAACATAACGATTACCAGTAACCTTAAAAGATTTTGAGATTTCATTCCAAAGCCCACGTAAAACTGCTGAACTGTTATGAGGCAACAACAACTCAACATCATGTATAAAATCTCCAACTACAGCACCTTCAGTTATACCACTATTCCTGTGCAAATTATAATCAACAACTTCACTTAAAATCAGACCAGAACTAGCCCATGGAGAATGCTGAAAAGATAAAGCAGGATTCATACTTGCACTGCAATGAACAAAAGGAAGAAATAGTCTTCTCAGATTCAAAATTTGTCTCCAACTCCAGCTGCAGTTATGAGGAACCTCCATAGTCCAGAAATTCTTCCTTCCAATCGGATTATTCTTTACAAATTTAGTCCATAGGCAAGTATCATCTGAGTAAAGCTTTTCAATATACAAGGATATGGCAGCCTTATTCCATTGAAGAAGATTAATAATTCCTAGCCCACCATTCTTCTTGCTTTCACACACCTTTGCAAAAGAACTTGGAATAATCTTTTTGGCAAAAGGATCTCCATGCCATAAAAATTTGTTCATAACACTAATAACCATGCTAACAAGCTTAACTGGAAGAATAAAATGTCTCATGTAATAAGAAGTCATAGATGTGATAATAGATTGAACAACAGTTAATCTTCCTGCTTGAGATAATTTGCATGACGGCCATTGCATAAGCTTGTCAATGATTTTCTCATAAAGTGGTATGCAATTATCTTTAGTCACTCTAGAACTGAATAAAGGAGGGCCCAAATAAACTGATTTGTCAGGCAATTCCTTCAAACCTAACATAGAAATAATCTCTTCCTTCATAATAGAAGATAACCCAGCAATTTTGATATAGGATTTATTCAAATTAACTTGCAATCCTGTAATTTCTTGGAAGAGTTGAAGAGTAGAAAGAATACACTGAATATTACCCACAGTTGATTTAGTGAATATCACCAGATCATCCGCAAACAATAAATGAGTGATAAGAGGGTTTTTACATCGAGGATGAAGTTCAAAATTACCTAAATTTACCTGTTGCAGTATTAAAGAATTCAACAATTCCATTACCATTATGAACAGATAGGATGAAATAGGCTCCCCTTGTCTTACTCCATGCTTCCCTTTAAAATATCCATGCATTCTTCCATTTCAAGATATTGAAAACATAGGAGACGAAATACATGTATATATCCAGGAAAGAAAAGGTTTAGCAAAGTTCAACTTCGACATTATGGCTAAAATTGATGACCAAGAAACACTATCAAAAGCCTTCATTATGTCAAGCTTTAACATGCATCTAGGAGAAATGTGTTTCCTATCATATCCTAATAATAATTCCTGAGTTATTAAAATATTGTCACTAATAGATCTATTAGAAACAAAAACAGACCGATTAGATGATATTAACGAAGGCAGGATTGATTGTAGTCTAATAGCAAGCACCTTCGAAATGATCTTATAGAACACACTACAGCAAGAAATAGGCCTAAATTCTGAAACAAGGAAAGGATTTGGAACTAGAGCTATAAAAGTTGAGGATAACATTGCAGGAAAATGGTTGTTCATAAAAAGTGTTGCACTGCTTCAGAGACGTCATGACCAATTAAGACCAACACTTCTGCACAAAATTAGCATTATACCCATCCGGACCTCCAGAACTGTTAGGATCTAGACTAACACAGCTGTTTTAATTTCAACATCAGTTACTAAAGAAATCAACTCCAAAGATTGTTGATTAGAGATAAAAGGAAGTTCAATTTGATAAAGAGGATCAATATGGCTAACAGCTAAAGAACATGGAGCCAAAATAGAGCTAAAGTAGTTGACAAATGCCTCGTTAATACCATCAGCAGAAGTATGAATTTTACCTTGAATATCTTTAATCATAACAATAGCTTCCTTAAACTTGGCAGTTTTTATAGAATTGTGAAAAAACTTTGAATTCCTACCAGCATCTTTTTCCTTCCTTAAGTGTGAACATTGCCTAGCTGACGATAATTCAATGTCCAACAACTCTTTAAGTCTACTCTACAAAACTTGTTCCATTTGCTAAAGCTGATAATCAAACGGATCCACATTTAATGCCTCATGTACCCTGAATAACTCTTTCCTAACCACTGATGATTGAGTATTGCTAAACTGTTGCATAGACCAAGCCCTTAAATGAATTTTAAGCAACCTCAACTTATAAACCAAAATTTCCATAGGATTCCTACCAAATGAATTACCCCAAACCTGCAAAATTAAAGAAGGGAAATCTTTATGATTTAACCAAAAATTAAAATAAATAAATGAGGACTTCCCTTTACCAATGGAATCAGCACACCCCCAATTTAAAAGAAGAGGACAATGATCTGAAATAGAAGGAGGTAAAATATGATAAAAAGAGTTTGGCCAAAGAGATTAAAAAAAGCAGAATTAACAAGGATATGATCAAGTTTGCACAAGGTGGGGGAATTTGAATTACTTTTACTGGACTAGGTAAAAGTATTACCAAAGCTTCGAAGAGGAAAAAGATTAGACTTGATAATTGCTTGATTAAGAGGAGCTAAGTCTTTGATTGATAAAGCATTCCCTCCCAATTTATGAGAGGGAAAACATACAATTGAAATCATCACCCAGAATCCAAGGATCATTAAGTGAATGAATATGATGGAGATTTGAAAGAAACGAATGCCTCATAACAACTGCATTCTGTGCATAAATAGATGTAAGATGGAAAGAAAAGTTTGTAGGAAGATGAACATAAGAGTAGTGAATGAACTGATCAGATGATGATATTTTGATAAGATTGAAAATAGAAGGATTCCAAATAGTTAGTAATCGACCAAAGTTTGCCTCAAGAAGGTTATGATCATACTGTCAACCATTAGTAATGAAAGCCACATCTTTAGCAGTTAAATTCAAATCAAGCTTTGTCTCTGATAAGCATAATAACTTAATATTCCAACACCTGATAAAGAATTTAATCTCACTTTTCTTAGAGGGATGATTCATCCCCCTTACATTCCAGGAAGCTAAATTTTGTACCATAATTTGAGATTAACTGGATCTACCAATGGAGCAGGATGCTTCCTTGTGTGTCTTTTGGAAATATATTTCTGACTACCTGAGGGAATCACATCATCCTGGTCAAAATCAATACCATAATCAATATCATCCGGATTGTTTAACTTCTTCTTAGATTTCTTTTTCCTTCCCTTCTTTGATTTAATCTCAGAAAGAGAAGCAGGAGATAAAGAGTTAATGCCATTGATAGAAGAGGAATTACCAATGACAGTTGTTAAAGGAGGATCAGTAACATTTGAGGGAGCGAGATCATTGGAAGAAGTATGCGGAGGATCATTAGAAGAATCGGGATTATTGCAAACTAAAGGAAGAGGAAGCTTAAAACTTGAAGTTGGAGCTAAATGACAATATGAAGATGAAGATGAAGAATTAGACTTCAAAGGATTAAAACTGAAAGAAGAAAGACCATTTGAGGATGAAGTAAAACTGGAGGAGCAAAACATAGATTGACCACTAGAAGAGAAACTGTTATGGTGGAGAAAATTGCTTGTTGAAGTTGAAGCTTCTGATGAATTATCAGTAAGAATCGAAAAAGGATTGGTTATATGAAATTCATTCTGAACTGCCTCATTCAGTACATCATTAAACTCTTGAATTCCTTTTTGCTTTAAATCAACCAAATTTTCCTTCTGATGCACCTCACAATTACCATTTTTATCAACTATCACAATATTTTGATTTCCTCTACTAATTCTATTATCCATCTGTTCATCATTATTGACTAGATTATCAATATTTCCAGTCCCAGTAATTTCAACCACCTTATCCATTACTTTGTTAACTTCTTCTTCTACACTAGTGCCAAATTTACTTTCCTTAATTTTCCACATTTGTTTCTTTTTGTTATTAACTCTATTCCAACCTTGCTGGTTCCCATAAACTGGAGCTTTAAGTTTGACACTTTCATCTATATGACTAGCTGGAAAACTTGAATTCACATGCCTAAATACAGGTAAAATTACTTGAACATCTTTCCCTTTATTATGAATGTCACACTGAGAAGTATTGTGTCCAAACACTTTGCAAGAGGTACAAATACTAGGCTTCCAATCACAAGATACCACTACAGGGAGCACCAAGTCCACTCAATTCAAGTAACAGAGACAATTCAGAATCAACATCAATTTTCACAAGAACCTTTACATATCTTATCATGTGCATCTTTTCAGTATTAGAATAAAAAATATGAGCCTTCCAACTTGACATGCCATCCAATTAATGCCTATAAGCGTCCAAAGTAATACTGGTATTCTATGAAGATGAATCCATATAGGGACCTTCTTAATTTGTGATTGTGCATCTCCAATAGATGGATCCCAATTAGTAATAATGAACATACACCCCCTTATGAATATAGGATCAGCTTTCAACACCTTCTCCCTATCAAAATCATTAGAGAATTTGAAATAGAAATACCTTCCATCATATTTAATGTCAACTTCACCATGTAATTTCCAATAACCACGAAGAAAATTAGAAACTGATAAAAAAGAAAGAGAACCATCTAAAAAAAACCACTAAATGTTGTTGCCAGTATTTCATACCCTCCATTTTCACCAGATCTGGAGGAATTCTTTTCTGAGGATCTCTCACTTTCTAAATTCCACAGGTTTATATGATCCAGCATTTCTTGGAAGCGAAATAAAGAGAGACAGGTAATCAATTTTGGGAGCAATAGAGGAAGAGATAGGATTACCAGTAGAGGAAGAAACATTATCGGTACAAACAGAAGAAGACATAGACATATTCTTTTGAACCAACAAATCAGATCCAGAGCCACCAATACCTTTATCAGAAACAATTATAGGTACTTCCATGGTGCTCGATGAAATGCCAGACTGAGATTTTCCAGAGTTATTACTACTCGAATCAAGATTCCCATTGCCAATTACAACTTGACCGGATAATCCATTATGAATGATGTTTACGTTTGTAATAGAAACTCCATCAAGATTAGAACTCACATATGCACTAATAACTGGTTCAGAAAAAATGTCTTTGGAACTAACATCAACAGAAGAATTATCAGCAAGACAGCCAGAAAAAGAAAAAGAACGCGAATCAATTTCAAAAAGATTAAGATTAGAAATAGGATCAGAAACAGGTACATTACCAGAGTTGCCTAAACCAGAAGAAATCAATAACGAGGGGTCAAGAGGATCAGGAAGAGGTGGACGATTTGGAAGGAGAGGAAAGGTAGACGAATTAAGAAGAGATGAAGAAAGAGACGAATCAAAATTAGGGGTGGAGGACGCTATTAGAGCAGGAAAGTTTTACCCTAGTTATATACTTTTATAATTATATTTATATAGTTTTAAACCTTATAATTTTATAAATATGTTTATATAAGTTATATTTATGTTTTCATATGGTTTTATACTTTATAATACTCATTTATATAACTACATTTTAATTCAAGAAATTCCAGAATTATATATATAGTTAAGCACTTGAAAATATTCAAAATTCAAATTTTTAAAGAGCATATGTCGATATACATATGTCGACATACAACTGTCACTTTTTCAATTTTGAAATGAAGTGTCTTTTCACCATTTGTAATGTTCCAGAAGCGTTGCAACCTTTCAAATCTTACAAATAGGGGTTGATTTTGAGTTTTTTAACCATTCTTATTCTCCATCTTCACCCCTTTCATTCCTCCATTATTATTTCATTGTTTATTGATTTATACACTTCTACTTTGCCGATTTCTATTCTAATTACATAAAACTTCTTCTCTTCTCAATCTCTACTCATTACTCTCTGAGTTGAAGTGTTATTAAAGAGTTATAGGGTTGTTGTAATCATTTGGGATTGTTTGGGAAAGGGTGTATTCCTTATAGCCTTGAAATCAAGGAAAGTAATCGATGTTAACCTTGTAGACATGAAACCAAGGGTGTTAGAATAGCGTTAACCTTGTAGCCGTGAAATCAAGGGTGTTTGGAGCGGTGTTAACCTTGTAGCCGTGAAATCAAGGAGATTGTACTTGGACATTGATATAGTAATAAAACTTTGCGCAATCCAGCGTTGTGTGAGACTGGACATAGGAATAACCGAATCAGTATAAATCTGGTGTGTTCTTTTCTTTTCTACATTTTATTTTTTCTTATCTCTGTGGCATGTGATTCATATAGTAGATCATATAAGTTTTAGATTTTCTTAAATTCTTTGAAAACACTATTCACCCCCTTCTGGTGTTAGGTTTGCCTTAAGATCCGCATTCCACATTCCCTAACATGTATAAACCAAAGCTCTGATACCAACTGTAACGACCTTCCTTTTCGACCGCTTCAGGTCGGTAATTAAACCAACTTAAACTGCTCGAAACGAAATATTGTTATTTAGCTTATGGATTTAAACAAAATCAGACACCGAAATCACTGGATAAATAAACTACAATATCTCACAGGTGAAGCATTTCAAACAAAATATCAAAGTTGTATAATAAATTTTACACAGCGGAAAAATACATAGTTTTAATTAAATAAACTTTTCAGAGTTTCGATCCAGATCGCGCGCGTCTTCACGTGTTTTAACTTCGATAACTGAAATCTTTATGCTGAAACACTCGGTCTGACCCGAGCGTTTACGCAAAACACAAAAACACTAGAGAATTAACTTTATTAAAGTAAAGCAACTTCCATTAACCAATACAATATGATAGTTAATCCTAACACCAAATATATCAAAATGCCAAATATACACATGTGTAGTATCTATTCGATATCAACTTAAAAATTGTGGCAATGTCTGTTCAAATCAGTTTAAAAACTAGATGCAGATTTAGTGTAGTATCGGTTCAAAATCAAGTATAATATCTATGCAGATTAGAGGGTATGTGGAAGACCAAATATACACATGTGTAGTATCTATTCAATATCAGCTTAAAAATTGTGGTAATGTCTGTTCAAATCAATTTTAAAACTAGATGCAGATTTAGTTGTAGTATCGGTTCAAAATCAAGTACAATTTCGTGCAAACCAGAGGATATGTGGAATACCATATTTTACAGATGTTCAATCCAACAAGATTTTATAGAGTTTCAATCCACATATATATTATCATCTATCCAAAATTTGAGCTAGTTACAATATTCATAACATTTTCAAAATTTTAGCTCAATTATTCACCGTTCAGATATGTATTCGAACTATTAAATTTAAACATCAAATATATTGTTCTACGAATGTCGGAATGAGCTCAAATCTTGGATAGATGATAATATATATTGGATTAAAAATCTACAAATTCTTGTTGGTTTTGGATTAATGTATCTCACGGTAGGGTAGGGGTGCCCCGAAACCATCCTCATATATATATATATATATATATATATATATATATATATATATATATGGGATCGGCTATTTGGACACAAAATTAAACACAAAACGAGAGACACAAAGCCTCCACCGTGGGATTTATTTGTCTTTATGTGGAAAGTGTAATTCATGGGAGGATCCAGTGGTTGAGATTTATTGTGTGCAAATTTGTGTCCTCGTTTTGTGTCTAAATAGAGTTTCCATATATATATATATATATATATATATATATATATATATATATATATATATATATATATAACCACCAAAATATAGTTTGCAAACACTAATTAGAATAAATCTTCTTATAATATGAATTTAACTTATTTAATACACACAAATTTCTTATAAATCACAAATTCTTTTGCTTTCTCATCTGAAATTATTATACGAGTTAAGCCCATAAACTCGTGTTACATTCTTCATGGCTTAAAATCATAAAGCAAGCAATAATTTGTTTAGCCCAAGTGCTTAAAAACCCGAATTGCTCCAGTCGTGATCAATTTCTTTTGTGCAGTTACAGGATTTTGAATAGTATTTTTTTTTCTTTTCTTTCCTTGTATTTTTCTGTTGTACTTGTAAAACAATGAAATCTAGATTTTTAGGTTTGGATAGGCTTTTAATTTTCATTCTCCTTTTTGGGGGGGGGGGGGTTGTTATCTGTTAGGTTTGTTGACAACTTTTATTTTTAAATGTGCAATAAAATTACACGTGTTACGATCCGAAAAGTTCGTCCTTATGGTATATTTTGTTGAAGGTTTGTCATTTTCAATAAAAAATCGGAAGCATTTCCTGAAAGCAATTTTCTTTTAATGAAATTCGTCCTTTACGATATTTTCCCCAAAAAAAATTAATAGTTTATATTAGCCATAAACAAGTATGAAATAAATATTCAAGAATGCAATTTGTTTTTTTTTCTTTTTCATATTAGTTTTAGAAAATAATTTATGATAAACATAACAATGTTTACAAAATAAATTAATATTAAAATTTTATGCATCGAAAATTTGATCAACTTTTTATAACCAATAGTCTGAAAGTTGTATAACAAGACTGTTTGGGTTCGATTTTCGATAAAATAACTTACCAAATTTAGTTAGCTAGACAACAAAAAATACTGTCACCAACACTAATGTAATTAATAGGAAACTTTCATAAATTTGAATAATTCCATTAACACACACACACACACACACATATATATATATATATATATATATATATATATATATATATATATATATATATATATGTATGTATGTATGTATGTATGTATGTATGTATAGAGCTGTTATGGTAATGGTAAATTTACCAGTACCATACCAATACCAAGTAATTGGTAAAATAAATTAAGCCATTTTGGTTTACCAATGTTATCGGTATGGTAACGGTAAATTTACCATTGTTAACGGTAAATACAGCGGTAAAGAAAAGTCAAAACCAGTGGTAACGGTAAATTTACCAATCATATTAAATTTATTTTTCACTATTAGATCAAAACTTAACCATAGACACTTTTAACGATACGTCATGGTTTTTAAGAAAATTTTGTAGTATTATTTATGATGATGATTGTTTTTAAGTTTTGTTAGGCTCAAAGTTTGAGATTATAAATGTTACTATCTCATATTATTGTAAATAAGCTATGATGGATTAAGAAATACTTAGATGTCAAATAAAACATGTTGTAATACTAACATAAATATCATGGAGTAATAATAAAAAACAAGATAATTGCTTTTTTTCCAAATTTTAGTGCAACAAAATTTGAATGTTTGTTATACTGGTAAATTTCTCATTACCAGCCAACGATATACCAGTTTATCGGTATACCAATGAATATTTTACCATTGATAACGGTAAACTATCAGTAGCTATTTTTGACTTACCAGTAGTAATGGTACGGTAATGGTTCTCATGTATCGGTAGCGGCTATCATTACCATAACAACTATACATACATACATACATACATACATACATATATATATGTGTGTGTGTGTGTGTGTGTGTGTGTGTGTGTGTGAGCGTTCAACGACACCCCAAACAGTGCAGCACCCCCTAAATGTCCCCTGGTTTCCACCACACATTCTCTTTCTCTCTCCCTTCACTACTTCTCTCTCTTTCCACTAGCTTAATTTATATTAAATGAGAGGATGATATTATTTGGGTGTCATTGAGCGCTTATATATATATATATATATATATATATATATATATATATATATATATATATATATATTAGAGAGAGAGAGAGAGAGAGAGAGAGAGACAGGTTCAATGGCACCCCAAATAGTGAGCACCCCTTTAGCCTCTCATTTTTCCACCACTCATTTCCCACTAACTCCCTTTCTCTCTCCTTCCACTAACTCTCTCACTTCCCACTCACTTTCTTTAATATAGATGAGAGGTTGAAATCAGGGGGCTTTTGGAGTGCTCCATTTTTGGGGTGCAACGGAACGCTTGCCATATATATATATATATATATATATATATATATATATATATGAGGAGGGTTCCATGACACCCCTATTTGAAAGCACCCCAAATGCACCTCAAATGCACCCCATTAATAGCCACATATTTATATTAAAAAAAGTTAGTGGAGAGAGAGTTAGCGAAAGGAGAAAGAAATGGAAATGTGTGATGGAAATTAGGGGCTAAAGGGGTGCTACACTATTTGGGGTGCTCTTGATCCTATCTCATATATATATATATATATATATATATATATATATATATATATATATATATATATATATATATATATAGGGTTAGAATTATCATATTTGATCAATTAACTAACTTATATATAATAAAAATATTAGGGTAAAGTAATAAGTTTATATAAGAAAACAACTTTGGTTGATAAAACTATAGAAATGTTGACAGTTGTCGGAGTTACCACTGTTTCTTTTAGTGTTCCACCTAATGACCATTGGCTGTAAAAATTCAAACATGCATGCTGTCGATAATTTGTAATACGCATTTGATGCGGAATAATCTCCTGTATCCAAAATCTTATATCCTCCTATATCCAACCAATTATGACCTCTTGATTTTCAATTTTTTGCAGTTAAACTCACTTTATCTCTCTGACTTAATTGCAAAAATGTAAAAATCAAAGGTTCTGATTGATCGGATGCAGAAAGATAGAGAAATGTAGGTATAAAGAATTTGCTCTCCGTATTTTAAACCAATTTACATGAAATGTGGAAGACCAGAGGATATGGTGAAACACATAAATATAAATAGGTCAAACAGTCAAATAATGCAGTCATTTCGAATTTTCACAGAAAAATGTTATCACAATTTATAGTACCAAGTAACTTAGGAAAAGAAGGCAGTTCTACACTACACGCCTGTTACGTTACGTACAAAAGGCAAAATATTTTTTGTTTTTTAATTCGCTAACCTCGAAACCGCCCTCAAATTCTGCTATTTCCAGAAAAAAATCCAAATTCAGTTCCACAAACTTACAGAGCCCCACCATGTACGTGTTGCTCTCAGCTCTGCATGCTGTGCATTTGTTCATGCAACCGCCCAGTGAGTACTCCTATAAATAGCCTCATTCATTTAGTCCATTACATCAAAGCATCAGCCATCACTTTAATATCTTCTTAGCTAAAAAAATATATTCAACAATGAAGCTCGTCATAGCTATCGCTTTAATAGCTCTTGTTCTTGCTTTTACTGCATCTGCAGAAGAGTACTCTGACAGCTCATGTAGGCGAGAAGTGCAACGCCGCTCACTTAACAGGTGTCGCTCTTTCGTCATGTCTGGGAGACGACAGAGCCTTCTAACGACAGGTGCAGATCAGGATGATGATATGGATGATGAAGAGGATAACACACAAGTGCCACAAGAGTGTTGCATGCAGCTGAGGAGAGTGAGTGAAGAATGCAGGTGCCCGATGATCAGACATGCAATGAGACAAATGATGCAAGAAGAAGGATACACAGGCCAGGAGTGTACAGGCCGATGCAGACAAGCGATGATGAAAGGAAAGTTTCTGCCAGCAATGTGTAACATGGAGCCGCACTCCTGCAGAATGCGTCAGGGTGGTCAAATGTTAGAGTAAGATATCACAAGGCATGTCATGTATGTAACCAACAAATAAGGCATGAAGACACACCATCGTGTGTGACAAACATGCTACTCTTCTAGTTAATAAGAGGGAAATTCTCCAATGCAATAATTTTCTTTGCGCAGGCAACACTGTTACTTAAGTTTTCATATAACGTTTCACCTAACAATTGCCACTTGTCACCATCAGTCCACAGAAATATAAATATATTGGAAAGTATAGAAATAGGAGCCGTCAATGTTGCAAATTAAACCTTGTGACCAGCCAAACTCTAAAATCCAGGAACTACTAGTTCTTAAGGTGATCTCACATCCATGCTAATTATGTAGTTTTGTCAACCCAGGAGTTAAAACACTAAAAAAATGGAGATCCAAAAGAAGCCCAGTGTTTAATTATATCTCCTGGTCCTGGTTCGCAAATTACTATTGTGTAGTAAATAGTAATCATAAAATAGTCTTACAGTGAAAGGTCTCCACTAGATGTGCCAGGCATTGACTCATCAAAAGTTCAAAGTTCAAACCAGATTAAAAAAAAGTAAATTTAATACCTTTTAGATAGAGATCGTCAGACTTTGAAAGAGTTGATGTTCAACTGGGTGCAACACATAGAACCAGCTTGCACAACAAAATAGCAACGATCATATGTTCAACCTAACTAATAACAATCAGCGTGGTTTGTATTCTTGTATGGGCAAAAATCCAAAATCTAAAAGGGTAAACTGCAATCACCATTTAACCTAAGTATTCCTGTCCCTGCGCAGGTGCACACTCCAGGCATATATTTCAGTTTGAAAGCTATAGCTACTTGCAGTCAAAAACCATGCAGCTTTGCTTTCAGGTCTTAGGTGCGCATAGAAAGCGTAATCTTTTACTGTCTTCATGGCAACCAACTTTCTGAAAATTTTGATATATTAAAGCTTAGTCAACGTTAAAAGTATTGAAATATGTATTACAGAATATCTTAAATTAAGCTTACGATACCTGATACAAAATTTGAATTTCAAATCCAAATCACAGTGTGAAGGAAAAAGAAAAAATCTAAACTATTCAGAACAAGTATGGATTTTGTAAGACAAAAAACAAAAAATTCACCACTGCAGTTTTGTTCTAAACTGAAACATTCTTAAAAGTTACATGTAATAGTAGACAAGAAGGCTACACATAAATTCCAAAACAATCCAAACACTGCAGCATCGTTGCAAACTCATACTTTTATGCCACATCAGTGTTTCAAACATGTGCTGTAGAATAATATTTGTACAATTCATGGTATTTTTCAACTATGTGAATAAAGTAACTGAATATTTTGTTGTAATACGAAGTTTCTATAATTCATCATTCAATTGCAATAACACAGAATTTTATTATTCATACCCAAATTCCTATATTCAACATTCATATTGTTCAATTCACCCATTTTGAACAATAATTTTTTTTACCAAATGGTTCACTAAACTCCCAATTTCAATTCACTATCTGAAATCATTAACCCAATATGAAAATAAAAAGCAATTTAAGATACCGAATAACCTAATCTTATCAGCAATGCTGGCTAAGACAGTGGTCGTTGCACTAGGCTGCTGTCGAATTTGACGCAGCAGGTTGCAATAGAAGTGGAGCCATCAAATTGCGGCAGTGTAGGAAGAAATAAGCAAAGAAAGGAACGGCTGCGAAATAAGGCATCAGGTTGCGATTTTTAGTGTTCGCCATTGTTTTCTTTGCTGCAGAAAAGTGAAGGAGTGAAAACGGTTCAAAAGCTTCTTTTTAACAGTTTCACCAGAGTGAAAAGTTCAAAAAAAAAAAAAATTAAAAAAAAAAACACACAAACAAACAAACACATCCTAATAAAAAAACATGTAAATTAAGTTAACTAATAATTATATAAATTTATGCAATTATTCAATAAATAGTTGTAGACATTTGTGCAAATTTTTTAATAAGTTGCACAAGTTTCCCATAAAAATTTGAGGAAATTTGTGTAATTATTCAAAAAAAAAAAAGGTGGAAATTTCGCAATTATTTGTTAAAAAAATCCATAATTTTTCTTAAAAAGTTATGGACATTTATGCAATTTTATGGTATAATTAGTGTGTAGCCCGTGCCGATGGCACGGTGAACAAAACGTAAATTTAAATATAATTTGCAAATGTTATGCAATTGATGCTAAAATTTTTACATGTGAAAGTTATATAAAAGAAGAATGATTTGATGCACAACTGCCATCAAAATTTATCAATAAAAAAACATTAATTACTTTCACAACTAAATATAAAATTGGAATGCACTTGACCGTTTATAAATGGATATTAGAAGGTCACTTATAAATATTAAATATGTCAGCAAAAGTGTAAAAAAAAAAAAAAAGGAATTGTATGAACTTGAATTCTTTTTTTAATACATTTGGTAACTCATGTTTTTGTTGGACATTGCATATTCAGTAACCAGTCTTTAAATGAAATCTGTTCAGTGTGTGTATCCACCCATTACCTTAGTTACTGTTTTTTATTAAATAGTTTGTGCATTTTGAACTTATACAAATACCATCATATTGGAACAAAAAGGTAAATCCGTATGAACAAACTGTGTAATCAATTGAAGTTTTCATAGATAGTCAAAATCATCAAAAGCTAACACAATGACGAAAAATTAAGAGTAACAATAAGTTCATTTATACTTCTTGTAAAATTTGATCTTCTTTTACTATTATTAAGTGGGGATTTCAATATATTCAACAAACTCATATATAAAATCTTTTTTTACTCACATAAGTAACATATCAAAAAAGTTTCAAGTGGCATGTACTTGCAAACTATAATGCCTTACCTACTAGTTCCATCGTTAAATATGTATGTTTAATTTTGTAAATTTAGATAGAATTTATTTCAGGGAATAGTGTGCTTACTCATGTGAAATTTTGTTGTTATGTATATAAATATGATCTATTAGACTTAGGCCATAAACAATAATGCAATGTTTATGGCGACTTAATTGTTAAAAAAATTGTATATATCTAAATTTTTAGTTTCAATTAAATCTATATTCATCATGTTGTCATCTAAGTCAGCAAAAGGTTGCAGAACGTCACAGAACCCAAGTATTAGAATAACAGTATACTAAGAATAATGCTAAGAACAATTGATTCTCAAGCTTATGTTGTAACAATTTCTTGCTCATTGGATTAATATTTAAAAGTGGATCCCACATGCCATATATATAAGAAATAAAAGCCATATCCAATCTCACATGCGACTGTAGTAGTATTCTGATCTTAGAGACGAACTTAAGATAAGAAAACTAATTTATGAAAAAAAAAACGAATGTCCCGAAACAAAATGTCGGAAGACAAATGCACAAAACACAAAATATATTATATTCAAAATTTCATAGATTTAATTTGTGAAATATTAATGAACATAAAAACGTTTCTATCTCTTGCATTAAATAAATATTACAATCGGATTAAAAACACAATAGGACCATATCGTCTGTAACAGAAAAAGATACGCTTATAGGCCACTTTGGTCCTTGTAATTTAAGATGTCAACCAAAATACCTACAATTTATGATGCTAATCAAATTACCTTTTTTTCATTTTCGTTTAGAATAATATAAATTAAGATACATGGTAAATATCTTATTTCACACCACATATGAAACTTTGCATAGAAAAAACACCATAAACCATAGAGATGTTTGTGGAAACCATCCTATTTTTTTGTTGAACTAAATTCAGTAACCTAGTTTCCCAAACTAACACCCCCCCCCCCCCCCCCCCGTTTCTTTATAACAAAGCACCTGTTTCACCTTTTTTCTAAAACTACTCCCCCGATTCTTTATTACACAGCACTTAATTTCACCTTTCAAGAATAACATGGTTCTCAATTACAAAGCACTTATTACACCGTTCAAGAAAACATGATACATTGGTTAAAAAAAAACTATTATTTTCAACGGTTAATTTTCCTTCATCTCCGTAATTGTTTATAACTCAAATACAGAAAAACTGATCGACCATGAGTTTTTGAGTTGAGTAAAAAGCAAAGATTTATGTGTAGGTGAATGGTACCAAACTGAAAAATGAAGCTTAATAAATTTTATGTATTAAGGTAGTACCAGATGATACAATCACGATTAATTAAGATAGTTGAAAAAAGAGTATATATAAAGTAAATTGGCACCACTCGGTAGAAAATTAAGATTTGCTCATCAATAAACACTGGTAACACATAGATCATAAATACATACTTATTACTTAATAGTCTTTAATTTTAATTCCAAGTCCTAAATCCCATGGTTTTGTAGTTGTGTCATCTACGGGACATAAATCATTTGGTGTGAAATAGAGTAACAACTTTGAATATTTGTACCTTAGAAGTTGATGAAAATACCGTCTTAATTCTAAGTGATCGAAAATAGGGAACTAAACTTTAAAAGGTGGTTTATTGATTGAATGTGTGCCTATGAACTGTTGTTATATTGCCATTTTAAAAAACTAAGGTAACGTTTGATTTGACGTTTTTAGTGTTTGGTTTTCGACCATATAAAAATACGAACAACACATGTATATTATGAAAACCGGTTGTTTTAGAAAATTAGGGAACACACAAAGTAGAAAACAACTTTCATTTATTTTCTGTGTTTTGGAGATAATGGAAGGATGACAGACAACTTGCCCGTTCGTCGTTCCTCCGTCCCCTCCATCATTCCTTCCGCCATTCTTCCATTTCTCCCACCATCCATCAACTCTTCTTATTTTTTGTAGTTATTTTAAAAACTCAAAATGCAAAATACAATCTAACCAAACACTACCTAAAAGTGGGATAAAATTTATCATGTCTTTAAGATAGCAAAAGAAGTAAATACTTGTACTACATGATTCAATTTCTGTAGAAATGGAATGGAAGGCAAATGTGGTTTCCAAACAATTCCTCTGTGAGTAGGTCAAAGGGATGTATAAAGAGTAAATTAAAGAAGACATGTAGATGATATAGAACAATCGCAAGATGGAAAGAGCCACTAAACCATCTCTTTTAACGTACGCCTACGTCCACTATTTTGTTGTTGTAGGTATAGTACAAGGTTATCACGACGCCAAGTCGAGCCACTACCGTCTAGAAGACTAGTCGACAAATCGTCCAACTAGTCGTGACTAGTCGACAAGTCTTTTATATACATATATTTATTAGATTTAAATATATAATATAATTAGATATAATTATAAATTTATAATAAGTTCAAATTCAACAAAGGTAACATAATAATAGGTTCAAATTCAACAAATATTCATGTTATCGATCTAACAGCAACATTAGTGCACTTTTTTTTCTATGCTAAATAGGGGTAAAATAGTACACTTTTTTTTTATATACTAGACTATAATAGGGGGGGAAATAATACAGAGGTACAGTAGATTTTTTGTCTCATTTGCTACAGCTGTTTTCAAGCGAATACAAGAAATAGTATACTAAGTTACTGTAGCGCCTTTTGAAATAGCACTTTTTTTTCTTTCTACGCTAAAATAAGGTAAAAAAAAATCGAGAGAAGCGGAAAGAAAGAACAAGAAACAGAAAGCTAAAATTAGTGAGTTACCTTTTGATTTTGCTTTCCAGACTATCAAATATTGTGCCTTCTGTTTCGATTTTTTTTTCCTTTTCTCGACTTCGAAATTTCTGTTTGAATGCTCTTTTTGTGTTTTAATTTTGCCTTCTGTTTTGAAATGTCCAGCTGTGATGATGTTTTGTCTTTAGATGAAGTAGAAATTCGCTTCCAAATCTCCATAAAATTGGCGTTTTGAATTTTAGGGTTCAAGTTTTTGTTTAAACACAAATCGCGATCTGATTTCTACTTTCGATCTGCTAACAGAAATCGCGATCCTATTTCTACTCTCGTCGAATTGAAAAAGTCGACTATCGTCGAACTTAATCCACCGACTGGTCGACTTGTCGTCGACTAGTCGTCGACGTGATAACAGTGGTATAGTAGCATTTAAAAGTTCATCGATATATTCAGCAACAACAACAAAGCCATGTATCCCAAACAAGTTGGGGTTGGCTAGATATGGAATCCAAAATTAAAATAAATAATAATGGTAATAATACATATATAAAAAAGGGTCTAAAATAACCAAACAGATAAAAAGTCGTATGATAAAAGTTTTTTAAATAATAATAATAAATAAAGTAAAAAGGTTCAGTAAAAGTGAAATAAAGTCTAAAATAGTAATAAAAAGGTTCAATAAAGTCTTTAAAAAAATACAGTTCTGGTACATGGATTACCAACTTCCATGCACTCCTATCTACTACCAGCTCTTCAGATATACTCTAATTACTTAAATCTCTCTTTATTATCTCCTCGCATGTCATTTTAGGTCGACATCTACCTCTCTTTGGACCTTCGGCACGGCCTATAATCCCAACGCGCACATGTGCATCGTATGGTCTACGTTGGATATGTCCAAACCATCTCAAACAGTGTTGAACTAACTTCTCTTTAATAGGTGCATCGATATATACATAAGAAAAATTATTTTTCAAATAATGCGGTAATAGAAGATTAGAACGTCAAAGTGCGGGAGGAAGGAAATTCAATTGTGCCTGAATAGACAATGGCCTATTGGACTTGGACGTGGAGCCATCAGTTAGAGTTAATGAAATTGAGTGGTAAATGAATATAACGGTATCATTAAACAACTAATGAAATTAGGATGTGATGCATTTTTCAACCAAAATCATATAGGAAAAGAAAAGAAATTTTGGATTTGACAAAAATAACATACCCATTGTAATTCGTGGAAGCTTTTGCATGAAATTTTAGAATATAATTTGAGTGAAATGATGTATTGATAAAGTTGAAGTAGAGAAACAGAGAGACGTGAATGTCTTCTTCGTTGCCATCTGGTTGGAGCATATCCAAATTAGGATTGGAGAAAAACAGAAAGAGTGATAAAGATTTTCAACTTGATCAGCCGTCTGATGTCTTTGCCTGTGTTGAATCTGGACTGTTCTTTATCATTTGTTTATGTAATTTGAGATATAATATTATTAGTCTATTTAATTATTCAGACATGAAATGTTAACTATTAGTAACAAAAAGTCAGGGAGGAACTTTTACTGTGGAAACTTTAGGAAACAACAGTGCTGGACCTGACCAAAGCTAGGCCCTAGACCCAAAAAAATTAGAGGCCCAAAGTTTACTGAAGGGAGAGAAGCGAAATTATGAACAAAGCATGCTAGGAATCAAACCCACGCTGCATGCAAAGGAAGCTGCAAACATTACCACTCAACCAACTTGTCTTTGCTTAACACCTGTTAATAGTAAACTATTTTTACCTAAACCATTTGAAACTTTGGGGGGGGGGGGGGGGCTCCTCCACCTGCCGGACCCGAGGCCCTAGGCCATCGCCTAGGTGGCCTATGCCCAGGGCCGGGCCTGGGAAACAACAAGCTGAATATAACCTAGATCACAATTGTCAACTTTGTCTTCATGCCTCGCCCCTCACTGTATGAAACTACAAGCTGATTATAGAAGCAAAATAACCATGGCACGAATGTCAGCGTTAAAGTTACGAAATATTAGGCAATTTTTTTCTTTTTCAAAGCTTCTTTTTTATATGCACTTGGAGTAATTTTTCTTTGCAACCAAGGTGCCACCAATGGAAGTAGTTGGAGACTTGGAGTGATATCAAATTAAGAAGTATTTGAGGTTAGGAAGTTTGAATGAGAACACGCAGCTATGTTTGGTCCATGCCATCATATCTCAGCAGTACAGCAAACCGATCCTCAATCCAATATTAGAAGGATAATTGTATATGGGAATCCGCAAGCTTTGTATGCAGGGATCAACCAATTGACCGGGCTATGTGCTTGGTCATGCCTAAAACTGCACCTAAATTAAAGACTGCTTGCTGCCTTGGTGATTGGTTCTATTTTGTTGTTGACCATGGTCCATGTCGAATTGTGTTAGGGTCCTTTTCTTTCATCCTTGAATGAATTATCATGGTGTTAGAAGATCAGTAGAAATGGGAATTGAGGGCAGCAGAAGGGCATTAGGGAATGAAACAACATTGTTACTAGAAGAGAGAATTCAAGAAAGGAAGGATCGAGAAATTCAGAGAGTTTTAGAAGGGAAAATGAGAATTGCAAGAGAGAAGTAACAGAATTTTATTGAATGAAATAAGAGATTCTACGCACACGCTACATGATGTTCTCTCCTATATTTATGACTTTCAAATACATAGCATAATGGTTCAGCCCAATGAGATAATTCTCCTTCTTGGCAGTTGTACATGTGTATAGATGTGCAGGTGCACATCCAAATCAGGCTCTGTCAATGCCTGTGCTTGGTGCCATGTCGTTCCCCTCTCCAAGCTCATCATCACCCTCTCTTGATGAGTCATCTCCGGCCTTGGATGATCGCTGGTGGTGGCTGCTGGGAGCTTGTAGATCAGAGTTTGTTGAAATGCCTCTATGGCCTTTACATGTAACCAACATGTTTGATAAAAAAAATTATGGCCCTAGCAAATTGAGAACCCTTGATCTTTTTGGTATGCTTTTGTCGTTGATTGAAGATGGATTGTGTCTAAATAATATGAAACTTTTAATTGAAAATTCCATACATACTCATGTTTCCAGTACAATAAAAAGTTTCATAATTTATGGTCGTAATCGATATTTTTGAAATACTTTGAATTGCTTCATTTTGGTACAATTTAATTAAGTTATTTGTTTGTATGGCTTAATAGCTATTCACATACCATTCTAGCGTTGTTTGCATCCTCTTCGAGTTTGAAGTAATTAAGATCTTAATTATATTTTATTAAATAAACCAAAGTAACCTGCATTTCTTTTCTTATTCCAGATATACTTTCTCTCTCTCTCTCTCTCTCTCTCTCTTTTTTTTTTTTTTGCAAATGTGTTATATCAATATCTCCTCTTTTTGCCAATAATTTAATATGATTTATTGTCATTTTATCGTTAACATATATTCCACTATGCGGTTCTTTGATATTTTAATATTTTATATGTAATAATAATGACAATGTCTTATTATTTTGTGTAATAGTTATGGCAATATTCATTTTCAAAACGCTTGCACATATCGGAAAATTCAAAGGCCTACCATCTAAATTATTGAAAAGGGAGAACATTTGAACGTCATGATTCATATCTATGTCTGTTGAAATGGTAAATAAAAACAATTATAATTTAAAAAAAAATCATGTTCAGAATCTTATAGATTATTATACAATATATGACTGTTACTGCCTTATTTAAATTCAAATTTAAATGCACGTTTATCATTTAAACATGGCGGGTTAAATGTTTTATAATAACTGCCTTAGAGAAAATAATTCATTCTATATATAGAGAGGTAGAATTATCCATAATGATGGAATGATCTCCGCTGAAGATTTTGTTCGTTCTTCCTCAATTTATTTGTTTTCGTCGGCTTTTAAATGGAAGGTAACTGCAATCCTTTTTCCATCTGTTAGTATTTTGGTTCAATTTATGATTTGTTGTCTTTGTGTAATTTGACAAACCCTTGAAGTGAAATTAGTTAGTTTGATGTAATTTGTATAAACTGTGATTTATTTATTACATATATTCCTGCATTTCTTATATTCTTTGATCAAATATTCACGAATACAATAATATGTTTTGAGCTAATATTTATTTAATTAGTCCATTTAATTTACAAACTTAGTAATGATTCAGAGGTATAAAGATGTTCTTTATTTAGAGTATGGTAATCATCCTTGACATAATTTATATGTATGCATACGTCAGTGAGTGATTTATATCAATACATTGGTAGTAGATTTTTAGTATCAAACTGGGTTACATGCACAAATTTTATTTTAACTGAATTTACAATTTTCCATATACTTGTAATTTTTTTTTTTATTAGTGCAGTTAATTTGACAGTTAGTTTTTCTTGAAATTCACGTTCAAGAAAAAAAAAAATGTTAACAAAGATTTTTCATTTTAGATTTTATATAACTTAACGGCCGATTTTCCCACCGTTGTGTGGTTATACTAGTAATTTGTAATACGTATTTGATGCGGAACCAGGTATTTTCAACTAGTTTACATGAAATGTGGAAGACCAATGGCTATCCTCAAAGAGATAAATAGGTCAAACAGTCAAATAATGCAGTCATTTCAAATTTTCACAGAAAAATGTTATCATAATTTATACTTCCAAGTAACTTAGGAAAAGAAGGCAATTCAACAAGCCTGTTACGTTTACGCACAAAAGGCAAAATATATTTTGTCTTTTAATTCACTAACCTCGAAACTGCCCTCAAATTCTGCAATTTCCAAAAAAAAAAAAAAAAAAAAAAAAATCCAAATTCAGTTGCACAGGCTTACAAAGCCCCACCATGTATGTGTTGCTCTCAGCTCTGCATGCTGTGCATTTGTTCATGCAACCGCCCAGCGACTACTCCTATAAATAGCCTCATTCATCCAAGTCCATTCCATCAAAGCATCAGCCATCACTGTAGTATATCTTCTTAGCTAATAAAATACATTCAACAATGAAGCTCATCATAGCTATTGCTTTAATAGCTCTTGTTCTTGCTTTTACTGCATCTGCAGAAGAGTACTATGACAGAGCTAGCTCATGTAGGCGAGAAGTGCAACGCCGCTCACTTAACAGGTGTCGCTCTTTCTTCACGTCTGGGAGACGACAGAGCCTTCTAACGGCAGGAGCAGAGGATGATGATATGGATGATGAAGAGGATAACACACAAGTGCCACAAGAGTGTTGCATGCAGCTGAGGAGAGTGAGTGAAGAATGCAGGTGCCCAATGATCAGACATGCGATGAGACAAATGATGCAAGAAGAAGGATATACAGGCCAGGAGTGTACAGGCCGATGCAGACAAGTGATGATGAAAGGAAAGTTTCTGCCAGCAATGTGTAACATGGAGCCGCATTCCTGCAGAATGCGTCAAGGTGGTCAAATGTTAGAGTAAGAAATCACAAGGGATGTCGTGTAACCAACAAATAAGGCATGAGGACACATCATCGTGTGTAGCAAACATGCTACTCTAGTTAATAAAAGGGAGAATTTTCTTTGCGCACGCACCACTGTCAATTAAGTTTTCATATTACATTACATCTACATAAAGGCTGTCACTTGTCACCACCAATCCACAGAAGTATAAATATACTGGAAAGTACAGGGGATGCCAATATTGCAAACCTTGTGACTAGCCAAACAATAAAATTCAACTACTAGTTCCTAGTTCTTAAGATGATCCCACACCCATTCTAATGTAGTTTTGTCACTCCAGTTAAAAACACTTTATAAAAAAAAAGGATATCCAAACGGAGTATGGTATTTAATTATGTCTGCAGCATGCCAGCTTCTCAAATTCCGAAGTTGTATCCCATTTCGTGTATGGCTTTGCCACAATAAAAATATGCAACACGATCATAAAACAATCTTACAGTAAAAGACTTCACTGCATGACATTGAACCAACCGAAGTTCAAAGTTCATAATCGATAGAGATCATAAAACTTTGAAAGAGTTAATGTTCAAGTGGGTGTAACAAGTCGAACCAGCTTGCACAACAAAATACTAATGATCATATATTCAGTCCAACTAGTAACAATCCATGCACATAGATATGAATTTGACATCAACAGGGATCACTAGCAATGTTTTAAAACGCAAAAGGCGTACATGAGGCGTTTTCGGGTCCGTGAGGCGAGGCGTGAGCCTCGAAGCGTTGAGGCGTAAGCCTTTCGGGTAAAAGAAAAGCGCAACACATATACTTAATTTTTAATATGGAGTAACATTAAGCGTCAAATAATAAGTAAAAACCACAAAGCATTCAAAGCAATTCAAACAAAATACAATCATCCTTGCACATTTAATATAAATTGCAGAAGATCAAATGATATCTTCCTCCAGTGCATATATGATCACAAAATCCACAGAGAAAAAAAATTGAATTTGTAAAATTCGGTAAATCTTTGACCAACTTCCATGCAATATCACGTTTGCTCATTTTAAATTAACCTAGCCAACAATAGAAATGAGGAAACGATTAAAATGGCTTTTCAATGAAACACAACAAACAAACAAAAAAGCCAGTAAAAAAAAGTCTCCTAAACCAGAGTTTTTTTTTTAATGCATTTTTGCATTTTTTTACGCTTTTTTGCGTTTTTACGTTTTTTTGCGTTTTTTTACGCCTCAATTGGTTGAGGCTTAAGCCTCAGAGGTAAAACGCCTCTTGAGATGTGCCTCAAGGCGTTTTTGCCAACGCCTCGCCTCGCCTCGAGGCGCGCCTCAGGCGCGTTTTTTAATACCCTGATCACTAGTTATTAATATGGCTAATTTTGTCTAAATTTATAATTCTGTACTTTTCACGCAGAAATCGAGTTGAAGTGTTCAACAATTATTTTTGGGGATTGTTAAAGAGACTCCACTTTTGATTAAGGAAAGTACAATTTTCAGTTTATTTTAAAATTGTTAAGGGGGGGTAAAATAAATTAGCCTCCACTTAAACATATTAATAAAATTTTCAATACTAACCCTATACTCTTCATTAATACAACCTTAAAAGATAAACCCTATTTTAATTCTGCACATAGAAAAATAATAATACATGAAACATAAACGTTCTGCACACATGAAAATAATATATTCAAGCATTGTTTACTTTAGTTTTCACTATCAAAGTAAGCATGGAACACAATAACAACAAATAAACACATAAAAACGCACTAGCCACAAATAAAAAAAAGAGTAACAACATACACATACGCTTAACACAACATGAACATAAGCACAAATTCACTTAACAAACATTTGTTTTAACGTTGGAATATGTACGCTGCTTTGATATAATTACTTTTGACAAATCATCTCACAACGAGGTTGTTTTTCTTATCAAACTGTAAAATCTAAACCGTAATAAATTATATTCACCTTCGAACAAAATACAAACTTTCCATGACGAACTTTATTCATCATTCGCGCAACTGGACAAAATTCATCCACTTTCTGCAAACTGTATTCATCTTTTTCAACAAAATCTAAAATTTCAGAAAGGGGATTTATCAACGTTTGAATTTTTTTTATTTTTTTTTAAACCTCGCGGTGTGTTTGGATTGAACTGAAACTGAATTTTGATTGATAGGGTTTAAGGGATGATGAGGTCGGGGTATTTTAGTCAATATTTTATTTTATTTTTAAAATACCAAACCCCCCCTTAACAAATAAAAAATAAGATGGAGTCCCCTTAAATTTATCCTCCCCTTAACAAAAAATGGAGTCCCTTTAACAATCCTCTTATTTTTCTACTAAAATAATGGTAGCTTAGAAATTACATACTGCTATTATAGTTTGCATTATCGTTTGCATGAATTAGCTGTCATTAGGAAAGCATATATATATTGTTTGCTTTTGGCCAGTTAATGTTTGGGAAGACAATTCATAATTAATGAAGATAAGATTCTAGCTTTCCATGATATTATGGTACTATTTGAAGTAAGGATTGTGTATGATCTTATCATATTGAGTAATTAATGTATGGTAAAATCTAGGTGATATGAACACATGATCTTGTGTATAGCTACTTGCAGTTAAAAACTACCATGCAGCTTTGCTTACAGGTCTTAGGCGCATGGATGTAATCTTTTATTTCAAGGGCAACCGACTTTCAGATACTTTTAACATATTAAAGCTTAGTCAAAATTAAAAGTACTGAAATATGTATTATAAAATATCTTAAATTAAGCTTATAATATTGTAGCGTGTACAAAATTTGAATTTCAAAGCCAAATCACGCAGTGTGAAGGAAGAAAAGAAAATCCAAACTATTCAGAACATGGATTTTGTAAGACAAAGAACAAAATATTTTCATCCATCATGTACTAAAATTATACAACGATAATCCTGTTTCACATACACAATTTCCAATTCAAGTCAAATCGTAACTGAGAAAAATCATTTGATCTAAGCTAAATTAAAAAGGTAAAAGATGCCGATTGGAATCCTAATTACTCCTCAGAAGCCAGAATATTATGTATGTCGGTATTGCCATAATAAATATTGGTTCGTTATTAGTTTTTTACTTCGAAACATGATATAAATACATTGTTAACTTGATGGGAGCACATTTCAAAGCCAACTTGATGGGAACACATTTCAAAGCCAACACAGGCTTTGTGAGAAATTCAGAGCTTAGCAATAAAATTTACTGATATTTTGAACGAGATCAATTAATTATGAAATGAAATTCGAAATTTCTGTAGACATAATTAATTTTATAGCTATAATGTAAATTCATCTTAAGTAATCCATAGTTCATTTTCCTCTATTGTGCTTTCAAGCAAATATCTATTAGTAAATTCCAAGAGGAGGCTAACATGTATGAATTGAACTCTATAGAGGAAAATATGGAGAATGACAAACATCAACACAAATTTTGATGCAAGGAGGAAAATATGGAGAATGACAAACATCAACACAAATTTTGATGCAAGGACGACACGTTTCTTTTTAAGCACCAAGGCCAAACTTCTTGCAAACATACATTGCAATGCCAAAACTTAGGGGATAACTAAAATAATGGTGGCTTGATAGATGACCTCATGGCGGATGGGACATTGGAGGCGACCAGGTGGCAACGGCTTACGTTGGCGACAACGGTTGGTCAAGAAGACAAGGTGGCAACGCCTTAGAAGACGATGACGTGTTTGGTCGAGGTGAATTGAGGGGTGATGGGAGAGAAGAGTGCCAGAGTTGCAGCCATAAAGAAGGCTTAAGTTATGGCACAGATGATGGTGTCAGTGAAGACAACGCAAGCTGGTTGCAATTGATGTTTTTTGAGAAATTAATTAGCAGTAGAGAATGCTAAATATAACTAACACTATATTTAAGCAAAAAATAAAGGGAAAGTCTATTTAGACACATAACAGTGACACAAAATTAGATACAAAATTTTTGAACCGTCAGATCTTCCCCTGAATTCTACTCACCACACAAAGACAAATGAATCAAATGGTTCACAATTTGTGTCTCTAATCTTGTATTTAACAATTTATGAATATTATATTATATATAAAAAAATAAACCATAGATACATTAATTTATTGCATGCCCGAAATTATATCAAAATTCAAATTAGGTTTTATACATAATTAAGCGCACGCTACTCGTAAGCACTAAATTATTCACATATACACTAATTAACCCATATAGATATGCAACAAATTACCAAATTATACCCTAATAACTATAGTTAGCATTCACATATAAACGTACACCAAATTATAAATATAACACATAGAAACATATATTAAATTATACCTTAATTTTCAAATTCAAAACATAACAACAATAATTAACTTCAAGGGGGGCTATAACAAGCAATCAATTGGGTATCATAAAGAAGTAGAATCATTAATTAACCCTAATTTAGCAAATTGAATATAATTAGGGTTACATAAAGAAAAATTGATTAGAAAACTTGTAATTGGCTAGGCTTACGAAGAGTGAAGAATGATGAACTTGTTGAACATTGAGAAGGATGCAGAAGTAGCGGCGACAAAGTCTAGGTTGAAGATAATGGGGTTTCAAGTGTTTTGTCGGGGGAAGGTGATACAACTTTTAGCTTTAGCTGTTAATATAGCTGCGATTTTCCAACAAGTACTGATGATTGCTGACAGTAACGATTTCCGACGGCTTCTGACAGCCGCTACATGTTTAATTTTGCATTTCCAATCTTTTTAAAATAATTTTAATATAAGTTAATTTGTTTGAGAATCTTTATTGTATGAAAAAATAAATAATTTATATTAGTTATTAATGATTATGAAATAAATACTCATGATTGCAACCTTTTTAGCTTGCCTTTTCAAATTAGCTAAAAAAATATGGTTAAACGTAACAATGTTGAAAAATAAATAAAATAACTTTATATATTATAGATTTCTTTAGACTTTTTTTTTTTAACTGATAGATTGAAAGTTGCAAAATATGATTGTTCATGTTTGATCTCCGATAAATTACTTATCAAATATAATTTTCTAGACAATGAAAGAAATTATCGACAACATTAGTATAATTATCCGAAACTTTCAAAAATTTGAATAATTCAGCAAAAATATTTTATAAATTATTAGGGTTTGAATTATTGTTTAATCAAACCTCTAGTTTATAACTAAAATATTAGACTAAAATAATAAGTTTAAATAAGAAAAACAACTTCCGTCGAAAATAAAACATGGGAACTATCGACGACCGTCGAGAGTGTCCGCTGCAAGCACTACTTCTTGCAGTGTTATAACGATGACCCTTCGTTCTAATATTTTTCCAAAGAGTTTGTTTTAGTCATAAGTTTAAAAAAATTGAAAATTCGTACAAAACGATCAAAAAGAAAATTCTGAAATATGCTAATAAGTCAAGTATACGTGCTATTGGCAATTCTTAATACGTATTTGATGTGGAACCACATATTTTCAACTAGTTTACATGAAATGTGGAAGGCCAGAGGGTATCGTGCAACACATAAATAGGTCAAACCGTCAAATAATGCAGTCATTTTGAATTTTCACAGAAGGTATCATAATTTACACCAAATGACATAGGAGGAGTAGGCAATTCTACCCGCCTCTTACGTACAAAAGGCAAAATATATTTTGTCTTTTAATTCACTAACCTTGAAACCGCCCTCAAATCCTGCTATTTCCAGAAAAAATCCAAATTCAGTTCCACAAACTTAAAAAGCCCCACCATGTACGTGTTGCTCTCAGCTCTGCATGCTGTGCATTTGTTCATGCAACCGCCCAGTGACTACTCCTATAAATAGCCTCATTCATTTAGTCCATTACATCAAAGCATCAGCCATCACTTTAATATCTTCTTAGCTAAAAAAATATATTCAACAATGAAGCTCGTCATAGCTATCGCTTTAATAGCTCTTGTTCTTGCTTTTACTGCATCTGCAGAAGAGTACTCTGACAGAGCTAGCTCATGTAGGCGAGAAGTGCAACGCCGCTCACTTAACAGGTGTCGCTCTTTCTTCACGTCTGGGAGACGACAGAGCCTTCTAACGACAGGTGCAGAGGATGATGATATGGATGATGAAGAGGATAACACACAAGTGCCACAAGAGTGTTGCATGCAGCTGAGGAGAGTGAGTGAAGAATGTAGGTGCCCAATGATCAGACATGCGATGAGACAAATGATGCAAGAAGAAGGATACACAGGCCAGGAGTGTACAGGCCGATGCAGACAAGTGATGATGAAAGGAAAGTTTCTGCCAGCAATGTGTAACATGGAGCCGCACTCCTGCAGAATGCGTCAGGGTGGTCAAATGTTAGAGTAAGAAATCACAAGGCATGTCATGTAATGTAACCAACAAATAAGGCATGACGACACATCATCGTGTGTGGCAAACATGCTACTCTAGTTAATAAAAGGGTGAATTTTCCAATGCAATACTTTTCTTTGTGCGTCACTATTAGTGAGTTTTCCTATGATGATGCATCTATATAATGACTGTCACTTGTCACCACCAGTTCACCCAAATATAAACATAAATATATCGGAAAGTATGTGAAATGTCAATATTGCAAAGTTGTGACCAGCCAAACCCCAACATTCAACAACTGGTCCCTAGTTCTAAGGCAATCCCGCACCCATGCTAACGTAGTTTTTGTCAACCCAGTTAGAAACACTAAAGGAAGGTAGATCCAAAGGGAGTCTAGTAATTAATTATGTCTGCTGCTTCTAAAATTACTAAGTTGTATTCTAAGTCGTTGCCACAACAAAAATAAGCAACAGTCGTAACACATTTTTAGAGTAAAAGACTTGATCTGATGCCATTGAATAAATGGAAGTTCGTATTTAGTTCAACCTAGATAAAAAGAAAGTGAACTTTATACCTATTAGATGTTAATTATAAAACTTCAAAAGAGTTCATGTTCAAGTGGATGTAACGAATGGAATTTGTGAATTTGCTTGCACATCAAAATAGTGACGACCATATGTTCAACCTAGTAATAATCCGTGCACATAGAAATAAGTTAAAAGGTTGACATCAATAATCACCGCTCATTCCGGATAGCTATTTTTCACGATATTCATGCGTCATTCAAATTCTTGTATGGGCAAACCCCAAAGTTTAAAAGGGTAAACGGAACACTGTCTAAGTATTCTCCTCCACCCCTCCCTGCTCACGTGCACACACAAGGCATATGTCTCAGTTTGTAAGCTATAGCTACTTGTGCAGTCAAAAAACATGCAGCTTTGCTTACAGGTCTTAAGTGCATAGAAAATGTAATCTTTTACTTCATCCCAATCAACTTTCTGAAATTTTGATATATTAACGCTTAGTCAAATTTAAAGTATTGAAATATGTATTCTAAAATATCTTAAATTAAGCTTAGAATGTACCGTATACAAAATTTGAATTCCAAAGCCAAATCATTCAGTGTGAAGCAAAAATATTCAAACTACTCAGAACAAGTATGGATTTTGTAAGATATAGAACATCGGAACTGGTCAGACCATGCCATCTTAAGATTCAGAGTTCCGAAGATTGAACCGGTCGGACCATCGGAACCGTTCATTTCTTATTATTTGACAATCTGTACATTTAAAATATAAATTGTTCACAAAGTTTCTTAATATATGATATGCACTCATATCGTAAAACGAATAACATGCCCTTTTTACAATTTTTACAAGCACGACATATCTGACATATATAACACAAATACATAATTATAAACACATACAAACTGCATACAATATTTGAAAACTGCACATAATATCAAAGCAATATGAATTCACCATTGTAATTCTGTTCTAAACTGAAACATTCATAAAAAGTTACATGTAATAGTTGACAAAAAGGCTACATACAAAATTCCAAAACAACCCAAACACTGCAGCATGGCTGCAAACTCGTACTTTTATGCTACATCCGTGTTTCATACATTTGCTGTAGAACAATATATCTACAATTCGTAGTATTTTTCAACTATGTGAATACAGTAATTGAAAATTTTGTTGTAACACGGAGTTGCCATAATTCATCATTCAATTGCTATAACACAGAATTTTATTATTCATATCCAAATTCCTATATTCAACATTCATATTGTTCAATTCACCCATCTTGAACAATGATTTTTTTTTACCAAACACCCAATTTCAATTCACTATCTGACATCACTAACCCAGTATAAAAATAAAAGCAATTTAAGATACCTAATTACCTAATCTTATCAGCAAAGCAGGCTAAGACAGTGGTCGTTGCACTAGGTTGCAGCAGAATTTGAGGCAGCAGGTTGCAATAGGAGTGGAGCCATCAAATTGCGGCAGTGTAGGAAGAAATAAACAGAGATAAGAAGCAGAGAAAGGAACGGCTGCGAAGTAAGGCATCAGTTTGCGATTTATTGTTCGCCATTGTTTTGTTTGTTGAAGAAAGGTCGCATGATTCGAGCGAAAGGGTGAAAACGGTCCAAAAGCTTTCTTTTTGACAATGCTAGAACGACCAAAAAAAGCGGTGAAAAAGATAGGATCTCAAAACGCCGCAATTTAGGAAGGATGATCCGCAGTTCATGCGGGATAATAATCCTACCGTTCAAACCATTTTCGCATAAAACAACCGCCTTGTTTCCGGTTGAAATAGCATATCCGGGTTTTTTTTTAGGGTATTGTTATTGACACTCCAAATATTGTTAGAGGAAGGCCAATTTTTTATTTTTCAAAAATTGTTAAGAGGAGTACCAAGGAGGAAAGTAACCCTTTAACAAATAAATGTACTTTTACATTATTATCCATTTAGGCTTAATTTGGGTTTTTGTGATCTAGGAGACTTATGATTTTACGATTGACTAATTCTATTTATACACCAAAAATTGCTAAACATATACCAAAAATTATAATAAACTAATATACACCATATATTACTTTACATACACCATTTCTTTTACTAAAATATCCATGTTCTCATCTTCTTTTTCTTTCCTTTTTCAAACTTAAAACACAATTACCAAAAATTAGAAAATCTTTGCATCAAATTGAGTAAAATTTTACAAAATGAAATATAGTTCTTGTACTAATATTGCAACTTTTATTAACCTTATGAAAAAAATTCAATTTCAACAAAATTACTGTAATTTTAAAAAATAAATCAACACTTCTAAATTAGATCATTATTTATGAATGTTTTCTTAATTGAAATTTTAGATTTCATGATTAAATAATTTATTAACATATCTAATTTGTATCAAATTTCAATACATTTAAGAATAATTTGACTTTTTATATGCAGAAGTATTAAAAAAGTAACTATGAGAAAAGGGTAATTTAGTAATAAAATTTTATAGAAAAAATAATGGTGTATGTTAAGGAATTTTCGGTGTATAAATAGAATTTGCCTTTATGGTCACTAATTTTTAGAAGTAAGGGTAAAAACGTAAAAAGTAAAAAAAAATAGTCACCTACATTGATCCCTCCCTTAACAATTTAAAAAAGTGGAGTGTCCTTAAAATTTGGCCTCCCCTTAACAGAAAATGGAGTGTCAATAACAATGCCCTTTTTTTTATTGCACTGAAGTCAATCAAGAAGAAGAATAAAAGACTATTTGAACATAAAATTAGACACATACTCTTGACCGTTGAATCTTTTGTCCTTATATGAAGAAGTGGTATTCAGGAGGCGGTCCAACGGTGGAGATCAATTGTATCACCAATTGTGTCTTAAATAGACTCTCTTAAAAAAATGTAATTAAGTTAACTAATAATTATATAAATTTGTGCAATTATCCGATGAATAGTTGCAAATATTTATGTAATTTTTCGAAAAAATTATGGAAATTTCCGATGAAAATTTGAGGAAATTCCAGCAGTTATTCACCAATAAAGTTGCGTAAAATTTTCAATTATTTATTAAAAAAATATCTGTAATTTTTCATAGAAAATGCATATATTTATGCAATTTTACGATATAATTACATAAGTTGCTAAAATATTCATAGAATAATTGCATAATCTTGTGCAATTATTTAGTACTTAAATTACAGGGGTCTAATTTACAATTTTTTTTAGGGAAGAAGGTTTTATGTATTAAGTTTGATTTTGATGACCTAAGCCTAATATTCGTTTTTTTAATGGTTCAACCTACAGCTTCTACGTATTGAAGGCTAAATCCGGCTTCATAAAGTTTGATCATAGAAGAGATTGCAGAGTTGAAAGAGAAAACATAATTTTGTCTTTTAGTCAAAAATTGAAAATTTCTGTCCTTGTGCCAAAAAAAATTATCGATGTTTGTTCTTTTCTCGATTTTCCTCAATTCTATATATTAACTCTTCAGAAACACTAAGATCATCGCCTGCTATGATCACTCGCTGATACTCACGTGTTTAACGGATTAAGGGAAAAATCTGGGACCCGCTTTAGTTTAATATAAAAACAAAAAAAAATCTCCCCACCCAATCAAACGAGCGACTGTCAAGGTCACTCACTGATGCACGAGTGATCTTAGCTTCTCTCTTAATTCTTTAACCGAAACATTGGAGTGAAAAAAACTAAGCCGTGCAACTCTATATATTAATTACTCAACAGAAATACTGAAGTGAACAACGAATAAGTCATAATTGATAATGAATGTTAACAAAAATATTTCAAAGAAGAATGTAACAAGATAAATCTCACTGTTTCCAAAAACAAGTAGAAGGAGAAAAAAAAATTTAGGCATACAAAAGTAAAAATCCAAGCTTTAAAATCAATTTAAAAAATATAAATTACTAGTGTGAAATAAATCAATAAAATAGCGTATTCATATATGTAACTATATTGTGTTAATAAATTATTAAAAATAAATCTAACACACGAATAGTACATGATCCACAATTTAAATTTTGTGGAAATTTATCTAGATCTGTTTGGATCAAAAATAGCACGAACACCAAATAAGAATTAGAAGGGAAGAAAGATGAAGAAATATAATTGAAAATAAGTACAATAAATAAATAAATAACACATACAAATATTATCTTCGTTCGATCCATCGAGACCCATGTTCGCTTGGAGTTTTTAATAGTTTTATTGCTGATTTTATTATTATAGTTCTTATGGATCAATGGCGATCCACGAGCAATTACAAGATGTAGAAAATGGTATATGAGAAAAAGATTTCAAAAAAATTCCCCTACCCATTTATATGTAGTTGTAAACCGCTCGAATGTTCTCTTCCATGATCTACATCATTTCTTTCATGTTTCATCAGCAACTTCACACTATTAAACATGACCACATTATCACTTGTTATGGATCAGTAATGATCCATGAGAATGGGTAGGTATTGATCCATAAGATTCTCTAACAAGATTGATTTGAACTTATGATCAGGGCCGGTTTAGGCCCAGTGCGAACCGTGCTCACGCACCTGGCATCAAAAATCGTAGGGCATCAGATATTCATCCCTAAAACTAAAAAAAATGGTGGAAAGGATAAGAACGTAAAGAAAGCAAAAGAAAAGTGTAAATAGCAACGCGATGTTTGTCAGGGACAGTGTCGGCTGACTTCTTGGTAGGGTATCATTTTTCTTCATTTTTCATGTCAGTTGTTCTTTTTTTTCATTTGAATAAAACCTCGACGCCATGGTTTTGAGCGATGAGGAAAGCGTTTTTCTGACGACTTGAGTTTCTACCATGTGCGTTTGAAATTTCAGATGATGTGAAAGCACTCCCATATTTAAATTTGGATTTAATCAGCAAATTATCCTTTTTCAATTTAAATTCAATTTGGTTTGTAAACATAGTAGATATACTTCAAAAGATATGGAGAATTGGGGCTAATAGTTTAATCAACGCTTTCAGATCAGCCTAACATCTGGGTTGGGTTAATTTACTTTGTAGTCTTCCTGCACTTCTTCTAGTAGATTCCATGTTTCCCAACAATAAGGAAAGTTGTTTTATTGTGATTTGAGTCTCTACCATGTGAATCTAAAATTTCAGATGATATGGAAGCATCCCAAGTTTTAAATTAGGATTTGGTCAGTAGATTGTCTTAGTCAAATTTCAAGTTTTTTGTTTTTTGATCAGCTTGAACAATGAGGAAAACTATTTGTCCTTTGTTTGCAAAAAAGAAGAAGAGAAAACCCAAGATTTTTTTCTTTTCTAGATATCAAACGTTAAACACTGCTCGACATTGTCTGTTTTGCTCTAATTCATTATTCAGTAATAGATATTATGAAGTGTCGTGTTCAATCTTTTTTTTTTTTGGAAATTCCTTGTGGTGTATTTAGATTTGTTGGTGTATTAGAAAATTGTTAATATGGATTGTGATTTGTTTAAGATTATCACACTGAATTAGTTTGTAATTTATTCATGGGTTTTTTACATACCAGATTGAAGATGATTTGAATTGGTTCAATGCTTACATATGTACGTTTTTCATACTGTGATGCGTCTCTTTTTTTAGGGGGTTGGAGGGTCATTAATGGACATAATAAAATCAACACAACATAAAGCAATGCATGTTACTCCCACTTATTCTACCTAATAAGCAATGAATGACTACAGTAGAATAAAGGACTACCAATGCAGAATATACTGAACAATGTAGTGCAATTTCCAACTTGTCATGGTCAAAAGAGTTTGCAAGTTTACTTCAGTTCTTAAAGAATATTTTAGAGATTCGGAAGCTACTAGATGGAGAATTTGCTGCCTCTGTTTGCTTTCTAAGTTTAAATTATGTGTATGTTTTTTTATGTTACTTAGTTTAGTAATTTCAGCAGTGCATATGTTTAACCATTGTTAGTACCATCTAAATTCAAAAAGTAAATGAGTTGTATCTATAGATTAATAAGATTTTTTAATGCAATTTTTTTAATAAAAAGGTACTTTTTTATGTTTAGAGTCACTTTTTTTTTTTTTTTTTGCATGAATCCTATTTTCAAATTGATAAAACTAGGATTTATAAGTAAGACTTTTATTTAATATTGTTGAGTAAATTTTGACAACGAAGGGCATCGACTAAAAATTTGCACCGGGCACTATAAACCTTAGAACCGGCTCTGCTTATGATCACGAAGTGACTTGCTGCTTGCTTTATGTTTCTCACCATACTGTTCTTGGAGCTTGTTTCTTGGTCAATGTGATGGATGCGTGATGAGATGAAGTAGTTGGTGTTATGCATTCGAGGAGACTGATTATGTAACAACACAGAATTTTAGTAAAGTAATATTTAATTAATTTAAATTAAAATGAAATATATTTATTCTATTTATTTTATATGCATATATGAATTGATATATGAATTGTGATGCAATGGGGCGGGTTGGAGGGATCCAATAGGATTCCTCGATGTTTTGGATGTTACTTGCTTCCAAATTATTCAAATATGAATTGTCTAACATAAGTAATATTAAAATTACTTTGGACGATGATTGTTGAATTAAATTCAATACCGATGTGTTGTTAATAAATAAGCAATATTGTTTAAGAGGTTGGTAACAAATGACCTAAATTTAATATTTTTAAGATGTTGATTTGTCGTAAGACAAATTGACTAGTGAGAAGTTATAAATTTGTTTTTATAACAAAACTAAGATTTTTGAATCAAATTTTATATAAATTATATAAAGAATAAGCTTTATAAATAAATTAATATTTATAGTTTGATTTTATATGGAGCTTAATAGCTTATAAATTGTTTTGTGTAGCGAAATTCCAGTTTTATAATTGGATTTTTTTTAGTATTAAAACTTAACTATGTTTTTTAAATAAGTTTTATGAAGTTATAAAACCAAGTTTTATGAATGAAATTTTTTTACAAGTGATTAAAGTTGTTTTGAGTAAGTTTTACAAAGGACAAATTTTCAAAAGAGGCTGGTTTTTGAAACTAATGACACAAATAGACTAGTTTCAAAACTCTTTGCAAATATAGGCTAGTTTTGGCTAGTTCAGCGATGAGCTGGCCGATTTTTTATTTTTTTTAAATACGGGGCGCATTTGCCAAGTGCGCTAGTATAAATTTACACTATTAGATTATTAGTATATTTAATCATTTATGATAGTTAGTAATTACAAATATTATTTGCTATATATTTATTAGTGATTATTAGTATTATTTATTAATTAGTAATTGTAATTATAGATTAATTATTAATTATAATTTTTCAATTTGTGATTAGTAATTATTAATATTGATTATTATTAGTAATTATAAATTATATTATGAATTATATATTAATTTCAAAGCACAATCAATTATTAGTTAGTTAATGATAATAATTTAATAGCATTTAAAAATTAATTATAAATTTTAAGTTTCAAATATTGATTATTAACAGTTAGCTATTTAGTAGCATTTATTATTATTTTTGAAAACCAATATTAGATATTAAGTACTACTTTTTACTTATTTTCTTAAAGTAATTATTTAATGGTAATTGTTAACTATAAAAAAATAATTACTAAATGGTAAATATTAAATATTAGTCTTAATTGTTAAGTATCAGTAATTAACTATTACTTCTTAATTATTCAACAGTAAATGTTAATTATCAAATAACCAGTATTATTCATTAAATGTTATTTACTAATTGTTAACAATTAACAATAGTCAATTATTATACATAAACTATTATTATTTTTATTAATTTTAATTATTAACTAGTAATTGTTATTTAAAACTAACTACTATTTTTTACTATTTTGTTTGATATTTAAATATATGCGTCAGGAAATTAGAAGATGTTGTTTGACAGATATTTACACTGGCGTACGTGGCAAGTGCACTTGTGCAAATATACACTGGCGCGCTTGGCAAGTGTCGCAGTATAAATTTACACGGGCGCACTTGCCAAGTGCGCCAGTGTAAATTTATATTGGCGCACTTGCTAAGTGCGCCCTGTATTTAAAAAAAAATTGGTCAGTTCATTGTTGAGCTAGCCAAAACTAGCCCATATTTTCAAATAGTTTTTAAACTAGCCGATTTGTGTCATTAGTTTCAAAAAACTAGCCTCTTTTGAAATTTTTTTCCTTTCATAAATTGATTTATAAATTCATGAAATGACTTATAAATGGAGTTAGAACTTAAGTTAGAAATGCACAAAGCTTATAATTCTAAAGGAGAACCTACAATTGACTAAATTTGATATGCAAGTTAAGCTCTAAATAAAATGATTTGAAATCAATAAAGTTTAAATAAGAAATGAAGTTTTATAAAGATAAAACCAAATTAAGTTTATAATAAGATTTATAAAGGATTTTATAATAAATCCAAGTTTGTAAACAAGTTTTATAATAAGGAATTTAAAGAAAATAAGATGGTTATAAATACAGGTTTACTTAATGAATGAATCAAGTAAAAATGGTTATATATTTGAAGGGATTTTCAAATGAAAGAGAAAGTTTATAAAACCTTTTTTATATTTAATAATAAATGGAACTTTTTATGGTATATATTGGATATCAGCTCTTGCATTACAAACTTTTATCTATCTTAAAGATAAAAACGTTATTGAGTCAAGACCTGAAAGATAAATAAAATACCCCAACTTGAACGACTTCATTGTTATCCAAGGGAGTGTGCTAGTTTGAAAACGAAAGTATATGTTGGAAATTAGATTATTATTTCCATTATTGCAATTAAACTTTGATTTGAAAAGTTTAGATGTTAGGTAAAACTGTTTGAGTTTATAATAAACAAAGTATCACATGACTTTTTTTTTTGGCTCATGTAAGATGTGTGATTATACTTATACCATTTGGTTAAGTAAATAGCACTATTTTCTAAGTAATGGAAGGAATTTGTGAATATGCTTATTCCACCGAGATAAGTGTATGACTATGGTTTTCAAAATAATGAAAATAAGATATTTGTAAATATGTTTATTCCGTTGAGATAAGTATATGAAATCGATTTTAAAGAATCGATGAAGTACTTTTAATGAATGATTTAAAAGGTTCTATGTTGCTAATGCACTTAGATGTACAATTTTAGATCGGTAGTTAAAAGAAGTCGCTATCAATCAATTCCCTTTTAACTTATAATGCGTTGGTTCGAGGAACCGGTATAGGAGATCCAAAACCACTTGAAACTGGCTATGTGTTCAAAATTGGAATTGCATGTATACCTATGCTTATACCTATGATTTGAAAGCGTAGACCTTCGAAGAGGAAAGGACTGCTTATTGATGTCTCTGGTTAGCTAACAGGATTATACTTTGTCGTAGTAGTAGTACCTACGTTTTGGGGTCTGTAGGATGCGAGGACTTCTTATTACTAATCCTAGGGATTACTCCGATAGGATGTGATAAAAGAGTATCTCTAGTTTTTCTTGTTCCGAGACAATTTATATGGACGGATGTCTGTCATTGCATTTCTTAGATTAGTTACATTGATTTTTACAAACGTACATTTGTTGGTGGCAGAGAAAGCAACTTCTCTTAGCATAACACCCATCTCTGAGACCTATGAGATTGAAGGTTGTATTTTTATGGACATCAAATATCGATTGATGGAATGGCGATGCGGCATCCGAAGATGGGTATGTGCCAAGTATGAAAGGTAAAAACGAGACCTTATAAGCCTCATAACCGGTTAATAGCTAAAACAGAGGATTTTTCTTCAAAGCTATGTTGGTTGAACTCATTGGGAGCTGTCATTTCTCAATCTAGACTAGATATATATTTTTGGTATGCACAAGTAGTGGGACCAAATAGGTGCACATTGTTTTTGAACTTAATACACGAGGAATGAAATAATCTGGCACGTCACATTAAAGGGAAAGTTGGCTCTGATTTGTAGGCAGTTCATGTGAGGCTCTCCGGTACATTTGTCTAGAGGTGTATCGATATTAAGGTAGTCCCTTACCTTGTCAATGTATGGAATCCAAATCCCAATACGTGCCATGTTTTTGTATGTAAAGCTATGCAGTTAAAGCGATTAACGGTTCCATAACAGTAGAGGTGCAAAAATGTAGCAGGGATAAAGCGAGGAAATATCGGAGATATAGCAGAAGCACAAAAAGGTTCATTAGATGTTGAAACAAAATATTTTAAACTAATAAATTATCATTCACACATTATGTTTGTGGAAATAACCAAAACAAAATTAATTTTATATAACTAAACCAAAGAATATCATGGTTACGCACATCGCACACTAGATTTGATGACTATTATAGATTTCTATATTATATTAGACACTTATGCATTAAATTAGCTATTTATACTAACCTTATTGATATTTTTATAAAAAGAACTAGTCAAATAAAGCTCTGTATGTTATTATTGCTAAAGCGAGTTCTAAAAAGTCTTGATTTAGCGGATAAGATGGAAAATAGTGGGGCTGAAAGCGAGTCTACTGTTCATCGATGCTGAATTGAAATAGCGTAGCGGTTGAAGAGCACTACGAGATAGGGGGGATTTTGCGGGGCTTTAACTGCATAGATGTAGAGCCCATTAGGGTGCAGAATTTAATTATGTGTAATAATTTTGCATATGTGTATTATTTTATTTTAAGATATTCAGCAGACATTATAATATTATTATTTGATTTAATATAAAAGTGTTCTGGTTATCGTAAGGGGAAAAGACCTATTTTGTTTATGTGTTGTCTTGACTTACAAAAGTTCCATTCCTTTTTAAAGGATTTCTAAATTTAATTGATTTGTTTATGATGCGATTTTTCTCCCCTTGGAATTCCAGAATGATTCGAGCATTTTGGTTTCCTCCAAATATGCTTGAGTCAGACCAATTATATTTTCTAGATTTGCCTTGTATTTGCTTGAAGCTGCAGGAGAGGAGCTGGAGTTGAGACGTATTCTCATATTATATTATTTCCACTGTGTATATATTGTATTTATCAACACTTGTACAAATGGATTATTATCACCATATAGGCTGATCTATTTGTGTACTCTGACGGTATATTCACATGCATATGTATATGTATATGTATATGTAGTTTTCTTTTTGTAAAAGCATTTGTACATTATATTTTTATTTATCCCATTACAAGATTCTGATCTGATGCGTTTGTGTTCTTCTTTTTCTATTCTAACATTTGTTTCTTTCTTCTTTCTCATCCTCCAACTTATTTCTTCTAACTATTGGGATTTCAATACTTTAATCTAGACACGTAAACACAAATAATGTATTAGTGTCGAAATTCATGGTTTGAATTTTCTGGGCGTTATACTTAGTATCAAAGCGCAAGGTTAAGAGAGAACCTTGGCTTTGTGGTGTAACTAAGAAATAAATTAATGGAATTCCTCATTATGAGTCTGAGTGTATATATATGAGAGCACGTGACACTATCGACAGGGATTTCTAAACAGTTGAACGAGGCAAATTGACGTAGTATTATTTTAAAGAATTGGTAAGCGAAATAGTTTTACCAAGTTTTCATATATTTTATATATAAAATAAGTTTTCACACTAAATATAATTTTTATGGATGACTAGTTGGATAGGAAATGATGATATTTAATTATTATCATTTATTGATTGATTAATCATGCTAACTTTCGAGCATTGACTGTTATTGATTGATTTATAGTTGCATCCGACCGGTTTATGGTATTATCTACCTTGCTTAGGTAAGGGAATCTTATCACTCTTTTGCATAGGTTGGGTAAATTTATAATTAGAAAAAAATTGAAAACGGACATTTTGTGAATTCAGTTTCGCAATCTGACTATACATCATTCGATAATGACATTGGGTAAGAATTCAAACTAAGTAGAAGTATTAAATACGAGTTTAAATGAGGATGAACATATGTGAAGTAATCTCAAATAGAGCTAGAAATATATAAGTGTATTTCATAAACAAGATTTATAAATAGGAAATGGATTTGAGTTGAGAATTAAAGGATCCTGAATTTACGGTGAATCTGGAAAATGATTTTTCAAGATTTAAAAGGAATATAAGATTATCTTAAAGTATTCATGAATACAAATGGATTTTTAAGTTTATAAAAGCTCTAATCCTTCTTCGATAGCTGAAAAATAATTCTAACGATGACTGCAACATCATCGACGTTCATTTTCGAGTTTCTAAGTAAGAACTTACTACCATGGATAATTTGTCGGATTGAAATAAAATTTTGTTTTGAATCCAATATATTAAAGCATAAAATCCAGAAGTTAAAATTTTGAAGTTTTCAGATAAATGTAATACAGACTTGTGTACTCTATGTGTTAGAGTTGCATGATTTTGCTTTTTTTTTTTGATGCGATGTTTCATAGATTTATTTCTTAATGAAAGGGAATGTTCGACGATTTTTGATAGTCGATATTTCCAAGTTGAATGTGAATGTTTAACCAGTTTATGTGAAAACATAAAAGAATAGGTTTGTAATTTATTAATTTAACGAAGTTTGAATGTAGAAATCTAATTTAATTAAATCGAGCCTGCCTCATTGCGGCGGTTCGTAAATTTCCAATCTAAACTTCAGATGAGTGTATAAAAGGTAACAACTCGGAATTTTATCGTTTTGATTTAAAATATTTAATTAACTTTAAATACATAATTATAAGTGTTTTTATAACAATGCCATCTTTTAATTTATATTAAATAATGGGAAACACATTTTTTAATTTGATTTATGAAAATAAATGGTTAAAAGGAAAACAAGAATGTGACCTAAAAACGTTTTCAAAAATTTCAGTGTTTCAGCATAACAGAGTTGTCGAAAAGGTTGTAAATTCTTTACAATTTAATATATATAAATTTACATAAGTAATAAAACTTCCTTAAGGTTTTAAAATGTAATATATTAAGTTAATTTAAGTTCAAAACAAGCATGATGTGACATAATCCACCTACTTTCTTTTAGTAAGTAAAAATGGAATAAAGGTACAAAGTACTCTTAAATTGAGGAAGTAAGCACTAATGTGTTTGATTTGTACATAGTTTTCATTATGTATGTTTGTGAGGTAGCATGGAAGGTGGAAGAAGATGGAGAATTGGCATTAGCTCGAGAAGGGTATAGTATGAAAGAGTAGTTTGGTAATTTGACAACTTCATTTTAAATAAAAGTGATTTTTTTCTTCTTCCTTCTCATTTTCTATTTAATTTTTTCATTTTATTCCACTTCTTCACTCACCTCCAAGATTTTTAAAAAATAATCCATGGCTGTGACGATGGCCCATAACTCCTGCACTAAACAAGAGGAATAAAGCACTGAAAGACGTGCCAAGCAGCTATTGACAATCATCGAGGAAGGTAAACAAATGTGGAACTTATCATATAACTCACAACGTAAGGATAAAGTATAATAGAACATGTACAATAGGCTATAATATGGAAGCATAATTGCACAGAAATTTAAACTTCCATATCACTAAGGAATATCCATAACAACTTTGGATCACATCAATAAACTCTGTACAAAAGGCCTCACTACAACACTCAGAGAATACATCAAACAGCGGAAAAAAATGATATACTAGATAGTAAAAACTAATACAGAAGCCTCTTGCTCATCGTCGCTCTGCAGCATCGTCCTCATGAAGACATCACCTGTCACCTGATACCCAGTCCACCTATCAAAACCGAATGAACAACCCAAGGTAATAAGAGGGAGACATAAAACCTTAAGTAAAACAACAGTCTTAGTGAGCGATAAAACAACTAATTAACATCATCAATAAAGTATATGAGAATAGGTAGATTAATCAACCAGTCTGCCAACATACCAGAGAAGAACCCAAACTCATCTTCCCCACATCCAACGGTGATAGTCTTTACAACAATCAAATAGAAACAACAATACATTTATGGGAAATAGTTATCAAGTGTTGACCATCCTAATCGATCTTAACATCCCCCAAGCTCAAGCCCCGAAGGCCTAAACCAACATCTTACAGGCACCCAAGAGATATCTCCTTCAACATCGAATAACCTACACAAGACAATACAAGAAAAACAGACATCACTTATGACTCTGGCTATCACCGCCAATCTTACTTTGAAATCATCATTAATCAAATGTTCGACTAAACACCTTTCCATCAACTATCAAGGGCTAATGGTAAACCCCATTTCTAGCAAAACTCCATACGCCATACGACGAAACGTATCTAGGCCCGTCGAGCTGCCCAGGGTACTCGACCAATCACTTCTAGTCATTTAGGCATCTCTATTGCAACCTTGCTTTGAGTCCGCTAAAACTTACGACAACGATAATTCCTCGGCCTCCGATATCTCTAGCCATCCAACTCGATGACTGCTCATAAGCTCAAGCCCCTTCTCGAGCAACCTGTAACACCCCCACTCTGGTATACTTATCCGGAAGCGGTGATGCCACAAATAAGCCATGGTGCTAATAGAACAATATCAAAACTTAACAAATGCTTATCGGAATATAAAATCATTCATACTACATGATTTTAAATGGAAGAGCTATTATACAATCATCCTGTAACACCCCGTATTTTCTGTGAATGTCAGGTAACAAATTAAAGTATACTTAATTTTTAGAAGAAGAATTAAGGGAAACGGGTTACGCCATTGCGTTCGTCTCGGAATTCTGCTTGAGATAGAGTCCGAGTTTGCGTAAATCGGGCTCCGTATGAAGAAGTTATGGCACTTAGAAGTTTCGTGAATTTAAGATAAAAACCAGCCCGAATTCAAATTTAAAGTTTCGAAATTCAAATCACATACCCGGGCTGGGCGTGAAATTTGCCGCCCAGGACCCAGGTCGACCAGGGGGTCGACCATAGGGTCGATCTCTCCCCTTTTCCAGATCCGTGGACAGATTCGTTTTTCTGCATTTAGACACCCGTTCTGACCAGATTCATTGCTCCTAAGCTATTTAAACACCCCTAAACCTCACTTTCTCTCCATACAACTTCATTTCGCCTATACTCTACCCTAAATCATATAAAAATAAATCAAAGACGGGGTTATGCTGCTCAAGTCCTTCGTAGAATCAAGTTAAAAATTCAAGTAGAGATTCAAAAGCTAATTCAATGACTTCAATAACTATTTCTAAGAATCATATAAAATCAAATCTAAATAGTCTACTTCAAGGGAGAGCTATTCAGTTTCATAATACAGATCCCAGAATTCAAGATCGTTTTGTAATTTGTAAGTTCACATCACTTTCAGAAATAAAAGTTAATTGTGATTCTGACATTGTAATAAATCTGGATCTGAGATTATGCCTATTTCTATCTGTCTTCCTATATCTTTTGGATATATCTCGTTGATAATATTATGTCCATTCTTTGTCTCTTCTTTCCTTCTTCCCTTTTTGTTTATAGCCAGACTATTGCAAGCCTGAGCCAGATCTCATAAGAGATGAACGTACGTTGGAAATAAAATAGGGCATAAAATATGATTTGGACATGACCAGCGCTAAAAATTGGGAAAAAGAATTAAATTGTGTATAATTGAGGCATAAAGTATTGGACATATGACTTGAGATTTGAGGCATAAAGTATTGGACATATGACTTGAGATTTGAGGCATAAAGTATTAGACATATGACTTGAGATTTAGAACATAAAGTATTGGACATATGACTTGGGATTTGGGGCGTAAATTGAATTGTAAATATAATGCATAGTACATGTTGTGGTTTAGGATCTAAAAATTAGGGCATATATATATATATGATAATTTAAAATTAGTGTGTATAGTGATGTATGGCTTAGGCATGAAAACAAGATTTGCCTTTGTTTTGTAAGTCAATTACTTTTTAGATTTGAACACCTAAATCTAATTGTAACATGTAATAAAATGGATATGAGAATATGCCTGATGTAAGCTATCCTTTCATTGAAATCTATGCTTGAGTGTGTATATATATATATATATATATCTTTTGGGAATCATTTTTGACTATGAAACTGGTCCAATCATATCTATCGTTGTTGTATATCGGAATTGTAACCCTTTTTAAGTTCATGATATAATTCTTATCATATCTATATGCCTGCGATGTATTCCTTGCAAAACTTGTCTTTTTAGTACATCAAGTTTATCGGACCAGTAGTTCTTATCATCATATGAATATGTCTATCCTTGCGATGTTCCATCTTGCTTCTCCCCTTATATTATGAATCTTGAGTTGAATCTCGAAATACGTACGTTATGAATGCGAGGGAAATTGGGTATAACATGAAATTGACATTATTTGGCATAATTTGGAACATGTAATATGGCATAGCTGTTAAGATGCAATTTGGGGTAATTTGACATGAATTATGGAATATGTAATTTGACATATTGAATCTAGAATTGGCATGAACGACAAAGTATGAAGTTGGCATATAAATCAAGTTTTGGGCAAAATTGTTATTGTTGCGAATTTGGGGTAACTTGAGCATTAAATCTAGATTGGGTGTAAAATGTAACATGACTAGTTTTGGTGAATTTGGTAATTAGCATGTAAAATCTAGATTTGGGTATATAGGGTAAATGTGTAGATTAAAGATGAACATGCCTAACCCGAGGTTAGATTTAGTTGTGGTGTAAAACTGCCCAGAACCGCCCAGCACATCCAGTTACCACAACAACACCTATCTAATGTGAGAGGTTAGTGCATCATGCCCAAGAAAAACCCGAGGTTTGATTGAGTTGTGGTATAAAACTGCCTGGAACCGCCCGGCACATCCAGTTACCGCAACAACACATATCTAATGTGAGAGGTTGGTGCATTAATAAATCAATTAATGCTAATGAACAAGACATGCTAAGATGAATGACTAGGGTTAAGTAATAAGAACACTTAACCAATATAACAAGATGAATGACTAGGGTTAAGTAATAGGAAACACTTAACCAGTATAGCATGATGAATGGGTAAGGTTAAGTAATAAGAAACACTTAACCAATATAACTTGATTTATGGTAAGGTTAAGTTAAAAACAAGAGGGCAACACTTAACCAATATGACTTAATTTGTGGTAGGGTTAAGTTAACACAAGAAGGCAACACTTAACCAAAGTAATATGACAAGTAGGTGGGTTAAATTAACTTGAATTGATTGAAGATACTTAACCAATACAACATGATGAACACGTTAGGTTAAGTTAACAAGAAACACTTGACCAATATAACTTGATGAACGAACGAGGTTAAGTTAATAGGAAACACTTAACCAACATGACACGATGAATGGGTGGGTTAATTTAACATGAATGGACAACACTTAACCAATATGATATAATGTGCGGGAGGGTTAAGTACATATCGGGTTGGTGGGTAATATTAGTAAATATAGGCCCACAAACTTAACCGTTAAATAAACATGCTTGAATCGATGGGAGGGTTAAGTACATCTCGTGTAGGTTGGTGATATTAATACATATAGGCCCACAAACTTAACCGTTAAGAAAACATGCTAGAATCGATGGGAGGGTTAAGTACATCTCGTGTAGGTGGGTAATATTTGTATATATAGGCCCACAAACTTAACCAATAGGAAACCCTAGTAACGTGGATCCATTTCAGCAGTAACCCACATAGATGTATCATGGTACCCTGAAACTAGGCAGGGTGGGGCACGATTACTGGGCTGATTATAAGCGGTCAAAACAGCGGCAGGGGGTATGTCAGTGTAGGTTCCTACGGTTTACGGGCGTGCACGTACTCCGAAGTGGGAAAAAGCAGGCACTGGGTACCAGTAGTTATACACTGCATCTTGAATCGTGTCGAGTCGCTATCATAAGGATTGATACACCTTATGGTGGGACCAGCACAGGATATCTACACGCAAGAGAGGGCTGATTGACACAGATACAAGAGAAATGAATACAAGTAGGGAGCCGATCGATAGGGTAGTAAGGGTACATCTAACATGTTCATGGCAATTAGGCTGATTAAGGTGGAATCCTCACGATAGGTGTACACCTGAAGGCTACCACAATTACGGTGATTGGGATCACGTTATCATTTTATACAGATTACTAGTTGGGACACTAGTTAGGTGGTGCAGAGATATATATAAAAATCAGAATGACAAGGTAGTAGCGAAGCAGAGAAAGGGTAGAAGCGCATTCAGTTTATCTTGCCTTATCATATCTATACTAATCGTATGTTATCTTGTTATCCTTGTTCACACGGTATTGTCTTATATTCAGTTTATTCATGTCATGTTGCTTTTACCCGTTTATATGCTGAAAGTTACTGGACTTACCAGACTTATGTCTGACCTAGTATTGTTTCGCCTCTTTTCTTCCATTCCCCCTAGGTTCGTAGGGAGGAAATGTTATCACTTAGTTCAGTTTTCTTTTCAAGCTCGAAGATAGTTGATGTTTTTCTTTGGACCCTCTCTTCCACTGCTATGGCTGGTTCATGCTTCATTGGGGAATATCATGTTTATTTTTATGCTTTTTTTATACTTGGAAGTTTTTAAATCAAGACAGAAGTTCTATGTATTACTTTTAAGTATGATTGAGACAACTGTTGTAAAAGCTTGACTGAACCACATTGTTAATAAAATGACTTTCTTTTCCACTGTTTTATTTGTCTGCCTTGTAATTTATCTGCATCTTTTACCTAAAGCGCTCCGCCGAAGTTAAGGCATTCCCTTTGTAAGTGACCTTAACGGAGGTGGGGTGTTTCACTTGGTATCAGAGCTGAAGGTTACCGGATTAGATAAAAGATTTGAAAATTTATTTTCAAAATAGTTTTAAAAGAAGCATTTCCAAAAGAAAAGTTTTGTTTTGAAGGCATATTCCCCAAAGCCATATGCATTATCGTTTTGATCCTCTATTTGAATCCCTGTTTTCTTTCGTTGCTGGGTCTCCGGGGCTCCTGGCTTTCTGGGAGGTAACCTCATCGCGGAATGGTTCCGTAGGCTTGATGAGACTACGACACCTGTCAAAGGGCGGAGAAGTGCCCAATTTCCATCTATAGCCGCTGTAGTTTCACCTGCGGCTAATTTTCTTTCGAGCTTTGTAGGATTTTCCATGCGATGGAGGCAGCTTTCAAGAGACCTGTCAACAAGTTACACAAGGATGGTAAGAATGAGAATGAGGGAGTTAGCTAAGGAGCACAACCCGAGGATGAAGAACTCATGGATATAGACTTGGTTCACAAAGGAGGGGAGGAAAGAATAGTAAAACCTAAAACAAGAGGAAGTATCTTTATTATGGTATAACGAGTCATATAACTAAGGGCAAGGGCAAGAACAAATGACAGGATTTTTTAGGAGGGCAAATGCATGCTCTCACCGCTAGCGTACCTGAGAAAGAGGTAGTAAAATTTCTGTTGAAAAAGTCTAGTTTTTCTTCTTGATCATCCTGTTAGTACTCTTTTTTGATTTTAGCGCTTCACATTCGTTTATATCTGCTTTCATAGTTGAGTCTCTGCACCTTAGTACTTGTATAGTAGAAGATCCCATTATTGTCTCAAATCCAATTTGTGGTTCGGCTCATTTATCTTTGGTTTGTAAGGATTTGAGATGCTTATGTTTCCGGGTTTCATGGGCTATGGGTTAATTCTAGGCATGGATTGGTTAGCTAGTAATTGTGAAAGGAGGGTAGTTAGACTTTCGACTTGCCTCGGGAATACCCTCAAGATTTTGTGCGATCCCAAGGGATCAGTTTGTCTTAGCTACCTAGAATCACTTTATGTATCTATCAACGATTTTCGATCCGTTGGAGTAGTCCATGAGTACGCAAGATGTTTTGATTAGGGTAGGGGTTTCCCCCCCTAAAACTCGAGACAGACTTCCACATATATCTAGTTGATAATGCAAAGCCAGTTATGTGATCAACGATAGTTTTTGAACAAGATTGGCGAGGATAGCCAGAGTCGGTTAAATGCTCAATTGTTTGGTTGTTTTGCTAGTATCATCTCACATAAATCGTCCAAATTCAGCGGAGGTATTCCTTGGGTGCTTGTCTGATATTGGTTTAGGCCTTTGGGGCTTGTACTTGAGGGATGTCAAGTTCGACTAGGATGATTTGCGTGAGAGATATCGACCTCAGATTTGTGACATGTTGGATAAGCTAAGTAGAAGAGAGACCTCTAATCATCTTAGTATATACACTTGGTATCATGGTTAACACCTGTTTATCTTGGAAATATAGTTCGACTACATTGGATACCCTCTAGCATAGTAAGTGATTGAGGTCCTATCTTTACTAGTAAGTTTTGGAAATGGAGGTCAAGAAGCTACGCAATCGTGAAGTCAAGACAGTCAGAGCACAATGAAGCGAAGCTCAAGAAGATGCGACTTAGAAGACTGAAGACTAGATACGTGCATCATACCCTTTTGAGGGTGTATACTTAATTCCTCTTTTTATGTAAAGTTTATTTGCATGCTAGTCTTTATCTTTTAAGTATATCCTCTCGGTCATGTCCTCGATCCTTAGGTAGAAGCCAATGGATGTAAACATGTATTTGAGACATGCTATGTTTGGTGGTTGCAAGTGTTTGCTAGTGGTTGCATATACACACATTAGGCACTAGATCGGCTCAGTCACTTTCATATTGCATATGCACGAGAGAACTTTTATATATATATGGGTTGAAACTTGATGTGTTATCATATGGATGTTGCATTTGTATGAATGATTGTGCACTCAGGTACAAGTTATAAAGTACGATTAGGAATAATTGCATACATGATGGACTCATGGCACTGACATAATTCGCATTGAGGAGGTCAACTGAATCAGTAGACCGCCTGATTTTGCATTAGCTAAGGACATGTACACACACTATGCATATGATCATGAAAGCATTAGAAATCTTTTTTTAAGGACAATGGACGCTTGTGATTGAATGATTGAGTAGATGGATGTTGGATGGTAGGATATACGTTCTTCCTTACTTGAAGATTTCGGGGACGAAATCCTTTAAGGAGGGGAGAATGTAACACCCCGAATTTTCTATGAACGTCAGGGTAACAAATTAAAGTATACTTAATTTTTAGAAGAAGAATTAAGGGAAACGGGTTACACAATTGCGTTCGTCTCGGAATTTTGCTTGAGATAGAGTCCGAGTTTGCATAAATCGGACTCCGTATGAAGAAGTTATGGCACTTAGAAGTTTCAGAAATTTAAGATAAAAACCAGCCCGAATTCAAAATTAAAGTTCTGAAATTCAAATCACATACCCGGGCTGGGCGGGAAATTTCCCGCCCAGGACCCAGGTCGACCAGGGGGTCGACCTGGGTAGAACAAGTTGACCATGTGTCGACCTCCCCCCTTTTCCAGATCCGTGGACAGATTCGTTTTTCTGCATTTAGACGCCCGTTCTGACCAGATTCGTTGCTCCTAAGCTATTTAAACACCCCCAAACCTCACTTTCTCTCCACACAACTTCATTTCACCTATACTCTACCCTAATTCATATAAAAATAAATCAAAGACGGGGTTATGCTGCTCAAGTCCTTCGTAGAATCAAGTTAAAAATTCAAGTAGAGATTCAAAGGCTAATTCAATGACTTCAACAACTATTTCTAAGAATCAAATCAAATCTAAATAGTCTACTTCAAGGGAGAGCTATTCAGTTTTAGAATACAGATCCCAGAATTCAAGATCGTTCTGTAATTTGTAAGTTCATGTTACTTTCAGAAATAAAAGTTAATTGTGATTCTGACATTGTAATAAATCTGGATCTGAGATTATGCCTATTTCTATCTGTCTTCCTATATCTTTTGAATCTATCTCGTTGATTATATTATGTCCATTCTTTGTCTCTTCTTTCCGTCTACCCTTTTTGTTTTATAGCCAAGCTACTACGAGCCTGAGCCAGATCTTATAAGAGACGAACGTACGTTGGAAATAAAATTGGGCATAAAATATGATTTGGACATGAGCAGCGCTAAAAATTGGGAAAAAGAATTAAATTGTGTATAATTGAGGCATAAAGTATTGTACATATGACTTGAGATTTGAGGCATAAAGTATTGAACATATGACTTGAGATTTGAGGCATAAAGTATTGGACATATGACTTGAGATCTAAAACATAAAGTATTGGACATATGACTTGGGATTTGGGGCGTAAATTGAATTGTAAATATAAGGCATAGTACATGTTGTTGTTTAGGATCTAAAAATTGGGGCATATATATATATATATATATATATATATATATATATATATGATAACTTAAGATTAGTGTGTATAGTGATGTATGGCTTAGGCATGAAAACAAGATTTGCCTTTGTTTTGTAAGTCAGTTACTTTTTAGATTTGAACACCTAAATCCAATTATGGCATGTAATAAAATGGATATGAGAATATGCCTGATGTAAGCTATCCTTTCATTGAAATCTGTGCTTGAGTGTATATATATATATATATATATCTATATATATATCTTTGGGAATCATTTTTGACTATGAAACTGGTCCAGTCATATCTATCCTTGTTGTATATCGGAATTGTAATCCTTTTTAAGTTCATGATATAATTCTTATCATATCTATATGCCTGCGATGTATTCCTTGCAAAACTTGATTTTTTAGTACATCAAGTTTATTGGACTAGTAGCTCTTATCATCATATGACTATGCCTATCCTTACGAAGTTCCATCTTGCTTCTCCCCTTATATTATGAATCTTGAGTTGAATCTCGAAATACGTACGTTATGAATGCGGGGGAAATTGGGTATAACATGAAATTGACATTATTTGGCATAATTTGGAACATGTAATATGACATAACTGTTAAGATGCAATTTAGGGTAATTTGACATGAATTATGGAATATGTAATTTGACATATTGAACTTAGAATGTGCATGAGCGACAAAGTATGAAGTTGGCATATAAATCAAGTTTTGGGCAAAATTGTTATTGTTGCGAATTTGGGGTAACTTGAGCATTAAATCTAGATTGGGTGTAAAATGTAACATGACTAGTTTTGGTGAATTTGGTGATTAGCATGTAAAATCTAGATTTGGGTATATAGGGTAAATGTGTAGATTAAAGATGAACATGCCTAACTCGAGGTTAGATAGAGTTGTGGTGTAAAACTACCCGGAACCGCCCGACACATCTAGTAACCACAACAACACCTATCTAATGTGAGAGGTTAGTGCATCATGCCCAAGAAAAACCCGAGGTTGGATTGAGTTGTGGTATAAAACTGCCCGGAACCGCCCGACACATCCAGTAACCGCAAAAACACATATCTAATGTGAGAGGTTGGTGCATTAATAAATCAATTAATGCTAATGAACAAGAAATGCTAAGATGAATGACTAGGGTTAAGCAATAAGAACACTTAACCAATATAACAAGATGAATGACTAGGGTTAAGTAATAGGAAACACTTAACCAGTATAACATGATGAATGGGTAGGGTTAAGTAATAAGAAACACTTAACCAATATAACTTGATTTGTGGTAAGGTTAAGTTAAAAACAAGAGGGTAACACTTAACCAATATGACTTGATTTGTGGTAGGGTTAAGTTAACACAATAAGGCAACACTTAACCAAAGTAATATGACAAGTAGGTGGGTTAAGTTAACTTGAATTGATTGAAGATACTTAACCAATACAACATGATGAACATGTGGGGTTAAGTTAACAAGAAACACTTGACCAATATAACTTGATGAACGAACGTGGTTAAGTTAATCGGAAACACTTAACCAACATGACACGGTGAATGGGTAGGTTAAGTTAACATGAATGGACAACACTTAACCAATATGATATAATGTGCAGGAGGGTTAAGTACATATCGGGTTGGTGGGTAATATTAGTAAATATAGGCCCACAAACTTAACCGTTAAATAAACATGCTTGAATCGATGGGAGGGTTAAGTACATCTCGTGTAGGTGGGTAATACTAATACATATAGGCCCACAAACTTAACTGTTAAGAAAACATGCTAGAATCGATGGGAGGGTTAAGTACATCTCGTGTAGGTGGGTAATATTTGTATATATAGGCCCATAAACTTAACCAACAGGAAACCCTAGTAACGTGGATCCATTTTAGCAGTAACCCACATAGATGTATCATGGTACCCTAAAACTAGGCAGGGTGGGGCACGATTACTGGGCTGATTATAAGCGGTCAAAACAGCGGCAGGGGGTACGTCAGTGTAGGTTCCGACGGTTTACGGGCATGCACGTACTCCGGAGTGGGAAAAAGCAGGCACTGGGCACCAGTAGTTATACACTGCATCTTGAATCGTGTCGGGTCGCTATCATAAGGATTGATACACCTTATGGTGGGACCAGCACAGGATATCTACACGCAAGAGAGGGCCGATTGACACAGACACAAGAGAAATGAATACAAGTAGGGAGCCGATCGATAGGGTAGTAAGGGTACATCTAACATGTTCATGGCAATTAGGCTGATTGAGGTGGAATCCTCACGATAGGTGTACACCTGAAGGCTACCACAATTACGGGGATTGGGATCACGTTATCATTTTATACATATTACTAGTTGGGACACTAGATAGGTGGTGCAGAGATATATATAAAAATCAAAATAACAAGGTAGTAACGAAGCAGAGAAAGAGTAGAAGCGCATTCAGTTTATCTTGCTTTATCATATCAATACTAATCGTATGTTATCTTGTTATCCTTGTTCACACAGTATTGTCTTATATTCAGTTTATTCATGTCATATTGCTTTTACCCATTTATATGCTGAAAGTCACTGGACTTACCAGAATTATGTCTAACCTAGTTTTGTTTCACCTCTTTTCTTCCGTTCTCCCCCCAAGGTTCGCAAGGGAGGAAATGTTACCACTTAGCTCAATTTTCTTTTCAAGCTCGAAGATAGTCGATGTTTTGCTTTGGACCCTCTCTTCCACTGCTATGGCTGGTTCATGCTTCATTGGGGAATATCATGTTTATTTTTATGCTTCCTTTATACTTGGAAGTTTTTAAATCAAGACAGAAGTTATATATGTTACTTTTAAGTATGATTGAGACAACTGTTGTAAAAGCTTGACTGAACCACATTGTTAATAAAATGACTTTCTTTTTCGCTGTTTTATTTGTCTGTCTTGTAATTTATCTGCATCTTTTACCTAAAGCGCTCCACTGAAGTTAAGGCATTCCCTTTGTGAGTGACCTTAATGGAGGTGGGTTATTTCACATCCCATCATAGAAAATGGTTAAAGATCCAAAAGACTCATCATTAAATAATTATACATAGGGATACATAAAGAGATAATATACATAATAAAAATCTTCAGTTCAAAGCATCTAACTAACCATCTAAACCTGAAAAGTTTTAAGTGTAGCATCATAAGCAATATAGACCCAGTGAGATAGCTATTTAAGCTTAGTTTTCAAGCCATTTCTTAATGGGTTGTATTATAGTTTCATCATGATTCTTCTCTTCAAAGGTTTCATCAATCCAATGATTAAAACAAAAATCAAGGAAAGCTTCGAGGTATTAAATCAAACAAATTTATGATAACTTCATTCCATCAAAAATCCGTAATTTTCAAATATATAATTATGAATCTAAACCACACCCTCGACATTGTTTAGATGTTAGGATATGGTATCCTATTGCGGTCGACTTCCAAGTCACTAAGTAAGGATGTACTCTACTCGGCTCAATACCAACTAGAGTAATAGTGCACTACCCAAGGTCTATTGTCTTATATTGCACCCCATCGAAGAAATATAATTAATAAAATGTACCTCACTAGTAATCTTAAATTAGTTTTCAAATTCATATTTTTAAGGGTTTAAGATAAACCCAAAACTACCTCAAAATTATTCTAATCTATGTTAAAAAGAACGTCAAATCCATCTAATAAAGGTTTAAAATCCAAAAGAAAAGGAAAAGATAACATTTGAAAAAGTGCAATAAAAAGTTTCAGCATTAATAAAAATAAAGCTGTAGCGTTTAGAAATCATATGAAAAATTCTGGGCATGTTAAGAGTGTTTTATAAATAATTCAGAGAAAGACTGTAACAACCCGGAAATGCTAAACCAGTTTAAAATTTTTATTTTGGCAATTTTAATGAATTTTGAATATTTAAAATGAATTATTTTAAATAATAACAACGAGAAATTTATTTTGAATATAATTCGAACGTATATGTTTATATACATCGTCTTTAGAATATAAATATTTATTTTAAATTATAAAAGGAATTGAAAATGGCGCGGTAATTCGATTTCAAATTTCAATTGAACATACCGAGTGCAAAATAAACCGGATTTTGGCGAAACCAAAAATATTAGAATCTAGTTGAAAATATCTTTCCAACGAATCTGAAAAATCGAAATTTCATAGCGGGAATCAAAAGTTATGCCCAGTTGAAAATTCAGAATAGTCGCTATGTAAATTATACATGGCCCAAAAAGTCAATTTTGCATATTTATATTCACAGGATCCTGGTTTACAGTTGGAATGATATCCGGAAAGCTCTGTATCCGTATATCACCTTCAGTTGTGCTTTGTATTATTTTCCGCTGCTATGTAATTTATTGTAATCTTTGATATGTATCGAATGTAATTTATTCAATTATACTCTGTATATTCTTGTATCTGATGGAATTGTTGTGAATAGCAATGAAATGTTCTTCCGTCTGCGTTCTATTTTGTCGTGTTCTCAAGGTAATCCGGGCTTTCCTCACCGGGGAAGTTACGGGCTATCACAAAGACAGCATTGTAGAAATGCTATGATAAGTTCTGGGTGGTTTATAATGATTTTAGGGTTAAAATAGCTATCTACAATGTTTCAGACATGCTATGAAAAGTTCTATACATGTTAAGATACTTTATAATCAATTCATAGAAAAGACAGCGCTTCAGATATGCTACAGAAAGTTCTAGGTAGTTTAGAATGGTTTAAAACAAATACTGCAGCGTTTCAGATGCGTTGTGAAAAGTTCTGAGCTTGTTGGAATACTTCATAAGTAATTCAGTAAAGGTCGCGCTTCAGAAATGCTATAAAAAGTTCTATTTTGACACACTTCAGCGTTAGAAACATTTAAAAAGCGTTTCAAATTTCAGAAGTGTTTCAAATTTCTAAATTTCTGATTTTCAGCCAGCTTTTCGGCAAAATGTTTGATGTTATTTCTCTATGATGAAAATAGTTTTTGATTCCAAATTTTTTACAGTAAGAAGCTTTCTTAGTCTACTTAATTACCATGAAAGAAATGCTTAAAGTCATTTATTGGTTTAATTTAAAAAAATCAATATCATAAGGCATTTTTAACATGTTCATTTCTGGCAGAATTTTAGCTGACTTTGCGTCCAGTTTTCAGGTAACGATCGAATTAGAAAAGTGTTCGAAAACAAAGTTATAAGCCTTTGAGTTATCTTTACAAATTGATAAAGAAATCGAAATTTCATCAAGAATTGCAAAAGTTATGGTCAAAATATCGAACGTCATTTTCAGGGGTTCAAGTCTAATAATTCATTCTTAAATTTCACAACTTTTCTTCAAAATATGAAATGAATACATGAACATAAATAGTTTCTCTCACCTTATATTTGTATCTTTATCTTGTATGCATCCTCTTGGCTTGTCCTAAACTTCTCCTCTTTTTCTTATTTTATTTTTGTTTTGTGAATGCATGAAAAAAGTGAACATTTCCACCTTCATATAGTAATTTTTAAGGCTAGTTTGGTATTTTAGTTTTGGACACTTGTCCACCTTATCTTCATGCACGCTTTAGGATGTAGACACATGCCTCCTTAAGTGTCTTTAGATGTTTCTACATATGGACACCTAATGGGTTTATGTGTCTTTACCTCCTTAATTCTCATGACATGTGCAACTTTCGTTTTATGACACGTGTCCCTATCATTTTAAGCTAGTTTTCATATTCTAGAATATATTTACACATACCATTTGTCTTTTATTTATAAACTATGTGTTTTGTATATATTTAGACATATATATACATACACACACACACACACACACACACACATATATATATATATGTGTGTGTGTGTGTATGTGTTTATTATACTTAAATGTTTGAATTAGATAAAATTAAAATATTCAAAATTTCTAGAAAATTTGAATACCCAGATTTTTTTTTGAGTTAGGCTATTACAGAACCATTATCCATGAACTTATCACCTTGAGTTGTCTTCATATTCGTTGCATTACGATGATCAACAAACACTTCATGACGCTTCCTCCCTGAATTCGCGTCAAAGCTAGAACCATCGTCGACTCAAAAATAATCTTCGTTTGGCCAATGTTGCATTTCATAGCGTTTCCATATTTTTTTGTCATGAAAAACTGGCCACAGTGTCAAAATAGACTTTTACAACATTTCTGAAATGTTGTTATATGTCCTGGTTCAATTCTGGCACTCCCTGGCACTTGGCACTGTCACTTGGTACTCTGGTACTTGGTACTATGAAAACAATGTAAATGCCTAGCGTGAACCTTGGAAAATCACTAATTTTACCATATGCAGCACGTCTGCTACTTGACACTCTGGCACTTAGTACTTTGGCATTTAGCCCGACCCATGCTATTGTATTTAGCTCGATCCGTCCCCCCCTCGCGGTATTGCCAGATCCATAATTTTCCCAGAGAGCACCTTGGCAGATCACCTATTTCACTGTGTGCCGGCCAATGTCGTACAGGTACTCCGGTATTTTAGCCCGATCCATACCATAGCGTTTAAAAACGCTATGAAATGTATCTTTTGCCCGATCCATGCAAAATGCGCAAATCCTTAATGCACATCTTGCTAGATCCAACTTTTTCACGTGTGCACGACTCCGGTACTATCCCCTAGTACTGCCTGATCCATATGCAGTAGTTTTACCCGATCCATACCTATTATAGCTTTAAAATGCTGTGAAAGCCAGTTATTGATTTTTGGATGATTCTTCAACTTAATTTTTCCTGATCCATTGACCAATATTTTATCCTGATCCATGGCCAATATTTAGCCCGATCCATATGCTGAAACTTCCAAACTTCGACTAAGCTTCACGCTTGCGCACAACTCAATTTCATACTCAAAAACTAATCAAACTCCAACTTTTTCAACAACTTTTTAATCAATATAACTTCAACAAATCACGCAATCATCAACGAACATTAAAACCACGATTTAATCAATATGACAACAACAAATCACACAATGATCAATGAACATTAAAATAATGATTTAATAATTAATCAAATCATTAAATTGTTCTAAACATAGAATTAACATATGATTTTACCATTTCCAAGTTTCTAGATTAGATCCTATGGTGATTTGAGTTAAAATCATACTTACATCGATTAAATGTATATGAAAACAACTTGGAATGATGAACATATGGTCATATAACCCATATACTTGATTAAATCCGCGTGAGAGATGCTTATTACTCACCAATTCTTCAAATTAACTTGAAATCACTAAATTCCCAACTCGCACAGCGAAGAATTTTCTCAAAATCTCTTGATTTGATGTGATCTCCCTTGTCTCGATGTAGATCTAGCTTCGCTTTATGTAGATCTTCAATCCCTTTTGTAGATCTAGAATTTTAATGGTGGAAAGGTGTATTTGATTGAGCAAGGAGAATCACAAACTCAACCAAAACTCTTTAACCCTCTTGGTTTGACTATCGGTTTGGGGATGATAAGCTGTGCTCAAACACAAATCAGTTCCCAAAGCTTCTTGCAAACTCTTCCAAAATCCACTTGTGAATAATGGATCTCGATCACTCACTATGCTCTTGGGGATACCATGGAATCGAACTAACCATTTTATATATAGCTCAGCCAACTTCAATGTTGTCCTAATCGATCTGACAGGAATAAATCTGGCGCTTTTGGTTAAGCAGTCCACTATAACCCAAGTTCCTTCATTTTCTACCCTAATTCTAGGTAGTGCATCGATATCTGCTGCCACTTCCACGTAGGAACTTTCAATGGCTGAAGCAACCTACTCGGCTTTTTCTGTTCCGCTTTCACCAACTGACAGTTCATGCACTTGGAAATAAACTTTCCAACGTCCCTCTTTATACCTTCCGAGTAGTGAGATCGCTTCATTACTTGATACATCTTATTACCACCAGGATGAATCGTCAACTTTGAGCGAAGACATTCCCTCAGAACCTCATCTCTCAGTTCGTCGATATCAGGAACAAGAAGTCGTCCTTGCTTTCGAAGCCAACCTTCTCGATCGACCTAGAATTCCTTATCTTCTGGTTCCAACTTACGAATAATTTCAACAAGCTTTGCATCACGCTTTTGGCTCTCGCCAATCCTTTTGACATGAATAGGCCTTATCGATAAGCTTGCCAACATTTTAGGTTCCAATTTACCCCGTGGTTTGAAATCAAATCCTACCAAGTACTCGAGAGGTTTCCATTCTGAGAACATCACTCCTAAATTTGTGTGTCTTCGACTCAACGCATCCGTCACTGCGTTACCGTTACCAGGAGTATATGCTATACCAAAATCATATGATGCCAGAAACTCTAGCCACCGCTGCTGCCAAAGATTCAAATCCTTTTGGGAGAAAAGATATTCAATGACCAGTGATCTATATACAACTCGAATCGAACTCCCAACTAGTAATGTCTTCACATCTTCAAAGCAAACACGATCGCCGCCTACTCCAAATCATGAGTTGGATGGTTCCTTTCGTGCGGCTTCAGCTATCGACTTGCGAATGCCCCAACCTTATCCTTCTGCATTAGCACTGCTCCAAGTCCAGTACCACATGCATTGATGTATACGACCATTTCTTCATTCCCACTTGGAATCATCAAAATAAGAGCACTCTTCAGTCTCTCTTTCATGATTCCGAAAGCTTGCTCACACTTTACATCCCATGTGAACACTTGATTCTTCTTCGTTAATTCTGTTAATGGCGCAGCTATCTTGCAGAAATCCTTGATAAACCATCGAGAATATCCTGCCAACCCAAGGAAACTTCCCACGTCCTTCGCAATCTTAGGTTTATCCCCGTCCTGGATTGCTGCTACCTTAGCGGGATCAACCGCTATTCCATTCCCGAAAACAACATGGCCTATGAACCTCACTTCGCTCTTCCAGACGTAACACTTTGAAAACTTAGCTTTTAGCTGATGCTTTCGCAAGATTCCCAAAACAACTCACAAGTGCATCTTGTGCTCTTCCTCATTCCGAGAGTAAACCAGAATATCATCCACGAACACAGGCACAAATTAGTTCAACTGATCTCTGAAAACCCTATTCATAAGATCCACAAAATACGCTGGTGTGTTAGTTTAACCGAATGGCATCACCAATCACTTGAAGAAATTGGACGGTGTCCTAAAATCAGTCTTCGACGCACTATCCTTTACCACCCTCAACTGGTGGAATCCCGTTGCCAAATCGATCTAAGAAAACATCTTAACCTCGTGAACCTGATCGAATAAGTATTCTATCCTCGGTAACGGATACATGTTCTTCTTGGTTACCTTATTCAACTCATGATAACCCACTTACAATCTCAACGATTCGTCAGCCTTGGTTGCAAACACCACTGGTGCACCCCATTTGGATACACTTCTCCGAATGAATCATTTTCCTAAAAGGTCACGAACTTGCACCTCTAACTCTCGTTGTTCCTTAGGCGTCATCCGCCTAAGAGGCATGTCGATGGATCTAGCACTCTCGACCAAATCAAATCTGAACTCAATCTCACGATGTGACGATAACCCTTTGACCTCGTCGAAGACATACATAAACTCTTTTGGGATCAGTGTGGATGATAAGTCTTCCTGTGGAATCACAAGCGAATACAAATAGCTCACGAAGACACCATCTTCGGGCTTACACCGAATCACAACCATTCACTCTTCCACATTCCCGACTTTCACCTCCAGCTTCTCGCAATCCACTTTTGCTGCATACCCCTTGAGCAAGTCTATACCCAAAATAATCCCAAATCCAGCCAAGTTCAAAACAAAGCAATCACACACAAAGGAGCAACCATGACTCGTCAACACTAGACCACGACAAATCATACACAAACTGGATGAACCCCCGACTGGATTAGTCACAATAAATGGTTTATCACAAATCTCAGGTTCCAAACCCAAGCGACACACAAGCTCATGACGAACTTCTCGTTCTTCTGGTAAGGAGTCTCAATATACGAACGACCATACTAGGATAAAGCTTCAAAATCAGAAATATAATCCAACACTGGTCGACCATTTTGCTTAAGCTCCACAAACTTCTTAAATAGAATAGACTTCTGAACGGTAGAAATAAACTTCATCTCAAATTTGGCTTGGAATAAATCCCATGAAATCTCATCTTCTAGAGTCTCTAGAGTGACAAAGTTCCACCAATCCATAGCTCTGGGTTCTATCTGTCTTAATGCAAGCTTCCTCTTTGTCGCATCATCAATTCCTAAGTTTCCAAAGATTTGAATACAAGTATCTAGCCACCCATGAATCCCAACTGTCGGCTCTTTCCCTTTGAATGACTTTCCCACAAAGAGCATTGAAATCCTTAGATAGCTTTGCGAAGTCAACCACCCTTGGTACATGCACCTGAATACCAACATCTACCGTGGTTGATCCTGAAGCGGGTGGCCTCCGCATATTCGCTGCCATCATAGCTTCAAACATAGCTGGGTAATCTGGTATACATCCATCACCCACTCCAAGAACATTCTCCTCCGTAGAAGTGTGTCTTGACGATCGACGACTCATTCTAAATCTGAAAAATAGAATGATTAGCCACTTACGAGAAAAACTGCAAACGGAGTTGAAAAGATATTATAATATACACTCATATATAGTATACATCCATCAGAAATCTACAAATTCGTCACTTATACGTTATTACGTCTTTGAACTTTGGTTAAAATTGATAACCAGAGCTCTGATACCAAATGTGACGACCGACCATAATTTCTGCACTAAACAAGAGGAATAAAGCGCTGAAAGACATGCCAGACAGCTATGGACGATAATCGAGGAAGGTAAACACATGTGAAACCTGTTGTATAACTCACAGTGAAAGGATAAAGTATAATAGAACATATACAACATGCTATAATAGGGATGCATAATTGCACAGAAATTTAAACTTCCATATCACCAAGGAATATCCACAACAACTTTGGATCAGATCAATAAACTTTGTACAAAAGGCCTTACTACAACACTTAGAGAATACATTAAACAATGGAAAACATCATATACTAGATAGTAAAAATTAATACAAAAGCCTCCTGCTCGTCGTCACTCAACAACATCATCCTCATTAAGACATCACTTGATACTCAGTATGCCTATCCAAAACCGGATGAACAACCAAAGATAATAAGAGGGAGACATAAAATCTTGAGTCAGACAACAGTCTTAGTGAGCGATAAAACAGCTAACTAACATCATCAATAAAGTATATGAGAATAGGTAGACCAATCAACCAATCTAACAACACACAAGAGAAGAACCCAAACTCGTCTTCCCTACATCCGATAGTTATAGCCTTTACAACAATCAATTAGAAACAACAATATATTCATGGAAAACAGTTATCAAGCGTAGACCATCCTAATCGATATTGACATCCTCCAAGCACAAGCCCCGAAGGCCAAAACAAACTTCAGACAAGCACCCAAGAGATATCTCCTTCGACATCAGATAACTTACACAAAACAATACAAGCAAAACAGACATCACTCATGACTCTGGTTGTCACCGCCAATTTTGCTTTGAAACCCTCATTAATCATATGACCAGTTAAACACCTTGCCATCAATTGTCAAGGGTTAATGGTAAACTCCAGTTTTAGCACAACTCCTTACGCCATACGACGAAATGTATCTAGGCTCGTCGAGCTTACCAGGGTACTCGATTAGTCACTTCTAGTCTTTTAGGCGTCCCTATTGCACCCCTGCTTTGAGTCCACTAGAACATATGAGAATGATAATTCCTCGACCTCCGATATCTCTAGCCATCCAACTCGATGACTGCTCATAAGCTCAAGCCCCTTCTCGAGCAACCATTATCCACGAACTCACCACCTTGAGTCGTCTTCATATTCGTTGCATTATGACGATCAACGAACACTTCACGATGCTTCAGACATTCCTCCTTGAATTCACGTCGAAGCTAGAACCATCATCGACTCAAAAACAAGCTTTGTTTGGTCGATACTGCATTTCATAGCATTTCCGGCTTTTTTGCTATGAAAAACTAGCCATAATGTCAAAATAGGCTTTTACAGCATTTCTGAAATGCTATTATATGTCCTGGTTCAGTTCTGGCACTCCTTGGCACTTGGTACTATCATTTGGTACTTGGTACTGTGAAAACGTGTAAATCTCCAGCGTGTACCTTGGAAAATCACTAATTTTACCATGTGCAACACGTCTGGTACTTGGTACTTTGGCATTTAGCCCGAGCCATGCTACTGCATTTAGCCTAATCCATCCCCCTTAGTACTGCCCGATCCATAATTTTCCCAGCGCGCATCTTGGCAGGTCACCTACTTTACCGGCACAGGACAATGTGGTACTGGTACTCTGGTACTTTGGCATGATCCATACCATAGCGTTTACAAACGCTATGAAATGTTTCTTTTGCCCGATCCATGCAAAATGCGCAGATACCCAGTGCGCACCTTGCCAGATCCAACTTTTTCACGTATGCACTCCCCTGGTACTATCCTTGGTTACTGCTTAATCCATATGCAACAGTTTTGCCCAATCCATACCTATTATAGTGTTTTTAAATGCTGTGAAATCCATAAATTTATTTTTGAACAATTCTTCAATTTAATTTTGTCCGATCCATTGACCACTTTTCCGCTCGATCCACGAATAATATTTAGCCTGATTCATGGCTAATATTTAGCCCGATCCATACGCTGAAACTGCCAAACTTCGACTAATCTTCATGCTTGTGCACAATTCGATTTCATACTCAAAAACTAATCAAACTCCTACTTTTTCAACAACGATTTAATCAATATTACTACAACAAATCACACAATCATCAACGAACATTAAAACCATAATTTAATCAATATAACAACAACAAATCACACAATCATCAATGAACATTAAAACAATAATTTAGCAAATAATCAAATCATTAAATGGATCAAAACATAGAATTAACATATGATTTTATCATTTTTAAGTTGGTAGATTAGATCCTATGGTGATTTGAGTTAAAATCATGCTTCCATCGATTAGATCTATATGAAAACAACTTGAAACGATGAACATATGATCATACAACTCATATGCTTGTTTGAATCCGCGTGAGAGATGGTTACCACTCACCAACTCTTCGAATTAACTTGAAATCACTAAATTTATAATTTGAACAATGAAGAATTATCTCAAAATACCTTGATTTGATGTGATCTCCCTTGTCTCGATGTAGATCTAGGTTCGCTTGAAGTAGATCTTCAATCCATTTTCGTAGATCTAAAATTTTAATGGTGGAAAGGTGTATTTGATTTAGAAAGGAGAATCACAAGCTCAACCAAATGAGAGAATGAAGAAAAGTAACCCTCCCTCTATCCCTCTAACCCTTTATTTATAGCCAACAATCCATTAATGAGCCACATCAATTCAGCCCATTTATAACTTTTCAAATCCTGAACAAAATTTTGTGAAACCTAAAAACAACAATTGCTCCCAAACCGCTGAACCAAATCTGTAATGTGACCACTCTACGGAATTGGAAACATCATTTCCTTTTCGATGAAATCGATCCCAGCATCTGATTTGATCTCAGTCAAAAGTTATTCCCTGTACAAAACTGACAGGGGCAAAATGGTCACAAATAAAATTGGTAAAAATTATGGACATGTCTAACATCCCCATGAACAACATATTAAAATATAAGAATGATCCAACCCTTAGGGAATTAAAAATATATTTTACGATCCTCCAATACGTAAAATGTGGGCTATTACAATGACTTCCATGGTTTTTAAAGTTTAAAAATATTGAATTTTTCACATTTACAAAACTCAAAAACTAATGCTTTTATTTTCAATTTGTACCCAGATTTTGCTTGTACTTATTTCAGCCATAATTCCTTCTAAAATGTTTCAAATTAAGAATATCTTATTTTCAAATTTAGTACAATCGAGTTAGCTACAATTTTCATTTGATTTTAACCTAAAAGGATTTAGATTTGGGTATTTCATGATTTGATTAGGTTTGGATTCTATTCTGAATCCAAACGTATTCCTACTTGAAATATGTCAAATATAAACGTTTTTATGTGCATAATACCCAAAAAGGGATGAATTAGACAAAGTAGAGATTATAAACATACATGTGTAATTGTATGTAATACTCTACTTTTAATTAATACAGTATTGAAATCATTCCAACAAGCCTAGGATGCAAGTTGAAAGTTGCGTAAATGTATATTTTCCATCCACTGTTATATGTTATCTTGTTATTATGTCACCGAAGTTGTAGCGGTAAAAGTATGAAAAACTAACTTATATATCTTGATTTGGACAAAATAACAATTGTCATCTCGTTATAATGTTTCCTCGTTTGTACGAATATTTACGTTATTAGACGATATAATTACTATACTTATATAAACGTAATCAACGTTGTATTAGCGTAATAAATGCGATCAGGTTAGAACTCGAATTTGAAATGTCCCCATAATAAATATATATTTGATTGCTTAAGTGTGCGTATATCTTATGGCTTTATATATATATTAATAGTGATACATAGACACGAGGTTAGTTGCCAATTGTGGTAGAAGTCTGCTTGGAACCGACCGACAAATCCAGCAACCACAAGTGGGTCTAACTAATGTGAGATGTCTAGATGCCACGGGCCATTCAACAACTTAGTACACTTGACGCGAGGTTAAACCAACTTGTAGTAGAAGTCTTCCCGAAACCTACCGGCATATCCAACATCTACAGGTGTACGGTTTAATATGAGGGGTTTAGTATGTGTATATATATATAACTATATTTATTTATAAGTCTATTGTGTGTGAAAATAGGAAAGTTTACTACTCCTTGAGAAGATCTTAGACTCTCTTTTTATCTAGTTTGGGTCTTAAGTGGTTAGGACTAGGATCCCCCCGAAGGATTATTCCGTGGAGAGGAACCCAAGTCATGGGATCCACCTTTATTAGAATTGAAGTAAGTCTTGGGGTTCTCCTCCTCTAAAAGTGGTTAGGCATAAATGGTAATGGAGTAGGATAGTTCAGGGGGATGTCCACTTCCTCTAGAAGCTTGTAAGGGCTCAGCTAGGGATAGATTGGTATTTGAAAGATATATGGCCATTGCATGCTCATCAACTGTCTAAGAGAAGCCTTGAGTGACATAGATGTCCTACCGTAATATTAGTTAAGTAGTAACGTTCGCAATACTACTTCTCATATTACAAGTGAGAGTATAGATCTAAGAATGTTAACATATTAGGACGGGGTCTTAAGTGGCTGTGGGTCCGCCTCAGGGTTATCCATATTAATCCACCTTTAATAGGGCTACAAGTGACCGAGAATTCCCACCTCGTTGGGTCCTTACCCTAAAAACACTAATGGGCGATTGACTTGGATATCCACCCCATTGGTTAGATACTTGGTGTTTGTTGTGTGCTGCGTAGAGATACCTTGACATATGTAACCTGATAAAAAGATAGGCTATGGACATTAAGTATCACCATATTTCAGTCACACAGAACTTTATGTTATGACCCCTCTCCTTAACATATCCAATAGGTCAGTAGATGGGGTAAAAGCCATAGATGAAGTCATTATTAAAGCTGATGAAGAAGACGAAGTTGTTGTGCTATTTTTAGTAGTTATTTCTTTACTTCTTTTGGAAACTTGTGAGAATGAACTATTTGATGTACTCAATGAACAGATGTAACTGTGACTGTTGTATTTCTAAGATTTTTAAATAAGTGGTACATCTTATTTGAGTATTATATTTTCTCTTTCCGCTATGTGAGAATTCCATTCGAAGTATCTGTGTGTATATATTCTGTGCAAATGTAATCCTTATAGGAACCAACGACCCGTTTAGAATGGCTCTAAGTTTCGATAGGCCTTTTCTGGGTCAAAATTTAGGCCCATTCTGGGCGGGGTGTTATAGGAAATGTTTCTCGAGCCTCGAGATAGACGTTTGATCATATTGGATAGATGTCTGAGTCGACTTCTAGGCTATTTCGAGATGTGGGCTTGGCAAGCTGATTTCTGAAGGTTCAAAGGGTAATTTGAGAAATTACTATATATTAGTCTCTCCATATGTAAGCTATTCTCAGATGCAAAAGGGTTACGACAAGGAAAATGGATTAATCAAGAGATTAACCCAGATTTATTCTAATTAGGGATTTGGCAACCTTAATCTTCTTCAATTATCATCCCCACAAAATAATTTTTTTCTGGTGAATTGATCTTTGTAATCTTTTATAGTTTTCTATTGATATTAATAAAGATTCTCTCTCAAAGTGTATGTACACGAAATAGACGTTAGTGGAACCACTATAAATCCCTATGTGATTTACTTACTATTATTGCTATATTATTTCTCTTGTTTGGTGATTTTGATTGATTATTAGATTGGGTTGAGATCGTTTTGAGATATTGATTAGTTGTTTTTTGCACTTTTACCACGATCTCCTCTTTTGCTTTGTTTAAGGGTTTGATTTGAGCAGTCTTGATTCAAAATTCTCCACAATATTTGGTATCAAAGTATTGGTGCTGGTATATAGTTGTAGAAATGCCGAAATCAGATTCAAATAGCGTCTCAATAGTTGGTCCAAATGGTGTAGCTCCTTACGTACGTGGCTCATACGCAACTTCTGGGCCATAATTGGTTATTGACAAGTGAAATAGCGATAATGATTTTGGAAAATGGAAATGGAAGATGAAAGCGGTTCTTAGGCGGAATCGGGTACATCAGGTAGTATTTGATACACATTTATTCCGGCGGACATCTCGGATGTAGAGAATAGAAGTGGAAGAGTGGACATTCATTACACTTTAACTTGCTATGGGGGGAAATGTTATCTCCGAAATTGGTAGTGAAATGACCGCTAAGGGTATTTGGAACAAGTTGGAGGAGTTATATATAAAGAAGTCACTCACAAATCGATTGATCTTATTGTGAATTTTCTTCACCTACAAGATAAAGGAAGGAACTTCGCTAAAGGTGCATTTAAATGTGTATAATGATTTGCTAACGAAGATGAAGGCGGTAGATTTGAAGGTTGAGGAAGAGCAAAAGGTGATGATATTGTTATGTTTGTTGTCAGACCTTTATACGGGTTTCTCAAATAGTTTGATCTATTGTCGGGATACACTGACTCATGATGATGTCAAGGCAGGTCTTCTTAGTGAGGAATTGTGAGATCAGATGAAGGAGTTGAGTGATGGAAGTAGTGGTGCAGGAAATGGCCATGGTTTGTTTGTGGAAAAAGAGAAACATGAGAAGAGAAATCGAGGGTGCTCTAAGTCTAAAAAGCCTAGTTGGAGAGGAAAGTCGAAAGAAAGAAATAATAAGTGTTTTATATGTAGGAAACCTAGTCATGTAACACCCCACCTCCGTTAAGGTCACTCACAAAGGGAATGCCTTAACTTTGGTGGAGCATTTTAGTAAACAGAACAGAAACTTACAAGACAGATAAAACAGTACTTGAAAATTTTTAACTTTATTACAGTAGAAACAGAAATCAATGTGGTTACATCCTTTCAAATCTCAGAATTCAAGTACAAATATCAGTCTTGTACAAAAGCCTTCAAAATGCATGTTTAAAATCATAATCCCCATAGAACGGGAGCTATACAGAGCCAAGCCATACTTTAAGCACTTCAAGCAGAAAGAAATCCGGATCAAGCTAAAGTATTCCCTCCTTGGATAACCTGGGGGGGGGGGGGAACGGAAGAAAGGAGGCGAAACAACAAGGGTCAGACAAAAAGTCTGGCAAGTCCAGTGACTTTCAGCATATGAACAGATAATAATAATATGACATGAACATAAAACTGGATGAGAGATAACTGTAACAGGTGTAGCAGATATAACAGAAGAACAGCATGACATAGACTATTGCTTTACACTTCTCTGCACTAATACTAGTATAACAGAATTAGGTGTCACCCTAATGTCTAAACTGAAACGGAAACGGGTACAGAATAATTTAACAGAAACAGGATGCTAATAATGGGCCTTTACTACCCGATCAGAAACAGACAGAAGCAGAAACAGATTAATCCCTACGGAAACAGAATGTAGAATTAGGTGTACACTAGTAATGGGCCTTTACCACCCGAACAGACGGTACCACGCAGAAACAGACAGGTGTTACCACCCAACAGAAACAGACGGTACCAACAGAAACAGACAGAACTAAGTGTACCCAAAAACCCTACCCCAAGCGATCGGCTCCCTAATACATAAATATCCTGTGTAGGCCCCACAATAGGGTGTATCACTCCCTAAAGTGACAACCAATTGGCACAGACCTATTTACAGATGTCACGGCGTCTTACATCCTCAGAGGCAGACCGGGATCCATGCACGCACATGACCCGGTTGGAACGCACCATCAACACCCCTCGCCATTATCAGAATGAACCGCTTATAATTAGTTCAGTAAGCGTGCCCGGACCCTACTTCCTGTTGGGTCAAAGTTTTGATACCAGAAAGGGTTACTGACTAATATGGGTCCCAAACAACAGATGACACAAGTAATTCCCCTCCTAACCTTGTGTCCCCAGACTAACAGATTTCAGTTTAACTTGTCTACAAGTTTCAGACATACAAAATTTAGATTAACTAGTTCACTGATCAGGCAATCAAGTTAACAGGTTTTCAGACTAACGGATTAGATGTTCGGATTAACAGGCTTACAGATTAACTGGTTCCAGATTATCTAACTTTGTATTGGGCCTATGGATTCACGAAACGGGTTTATCAGATTCATTGGTCCAATTGGTTTAACCTTACCCAACATGTTTTAAACATCACAATTATCTTAGATCTTCATTAATTAAATATTAATGCCCAAACCTCTCACATTAGACTGACAGTTTGCGGCTACTGGTTAGGCCGGTTGGTTCCGGGCAGGTTTCTGTCGCAAACTGAGTCTAACCTCGGGTTTCAAGCACGTTATGACTAACTTCTCACATTAGAACCTATTGTTTGCGACCACTGGAATATGCCGGGCGGTTCCGGGCAGAATTACGTCGCAAACTCATTCTAACCTCGAGTTAGCCATGTTTATCTTTGCGGCCAATTAATTAATGATTTACCATTTATACTCATGCCTAATATACATGTCAATTATTCATAGCTAATGACAACAACAGACTGAATATATCAACTTAACGGATATAGCAGATAACAAGTTTTGCAGATTAGGCGACTTAACGGATTTAGCCGATTAAACAAACTAGCAGATTTTAGCATATAACAGATTAGACATCTCAACAGACAAATTTAACAGAGTAGGCATCTCAATCTAATTAGCAGTTTAGGCAGAATTGGCAGATTAGAACTAGCAAATTAGGCAAATATATTAGATTTAATCATTCCTTAAGGTTTCACAACATGTCTTACCTAAATATAAATCTTGCCTAAGTTCACATGCATAAATAATAGTCATGATTCCCAATATGATCATTTATCCCATGTTTGCATTAAATTCACATAGCACAGATTATGGTCATAATTTACCATATATCATATGTTCCCCTTTTTATTAAACTTGCAAAGTACAGAAGATCCATATATAGATTATACCAAATATAACCATAGATTACTATGCATGTCATATATCCCAAAGATCCCTTACTTAGGTATTTATTTACATAATAGATATCCTACTTTCATGTAAATCTTTCTACCTAAGCCATATTCCCTTTTTTTTTTTAAAGTCATAGTCCATTATATAAAATATGCCCAAGGATCTAGATCTAACCTGTATTATGTCTTTCTATTCAGATCTTAATTTTTAACATGCCTTATATTCCAGATTTACAAGTCATATATTATCATATGATAATCCCAAATTGTCATATATGCATAGATCTAGATCTAATTTACAACATATGTCCTTCACTCGAATCAGTCACAAATCAGTCCAATTATGCATCATTCATTTTATTGTCCCAAATATTTTAGCGTATGTTAATCTCTTATGAGATTGGCTCAGGCTCGTGGTAGCCTGGCTATAGAACAAAAAGAGGAAAGAGATAAGATAGATCCAAACAAAACAGAAAAGAACAGATATAATCTCATATTCAGATTTACAATTCATATCACAATCAGAATTAACGTTTATATCGGAAAATAACTGTACTTGCCTTGATTGGATTAAAGAAAGAACTTTAACTTGTTGTAGAATCTTTGCAAAAACTTTAATCTCTAGTTTGAATTGAGTTGCTTAGGCTGATGTTGATTGTCTTCTAGTTTTGATTCCAGCAGAGTAGCGACGCCATAATTTTATTTTAGTTAGAATAAAGGCAGAGTATAGGTAGAATAAGTTGTGTGGAGAGAAAGTGAGGTTTGTGGGTGTTTTTATAGGAGAATAGGGTGATTTAGAGCCTTCAGATCAGTCCAGAAGTCATCAGAATCGTACAGCTCGAATACACATCATCCAGCCACTCAAAAGAAGACACGTCACCTCAGAACACTCCAGAATTCGGTGCTGGATTTGTATGGGCGCACTTGGCAGGTGCGCCAGTGTATTTTTGTACTGGCGCACTTCACAAGTGCGCCAGTGTATTCTGACCTGTTTCCGGTTTTTCTGCCTAACTTCGTTCGTCCATATCTTCTTCATACGGACTCCGATTTACGCAAATTCGGACTCTATTTCGCGTATTTTTCCGAGACGAACACAATGGCGCAACCCGTTTCCCTTATTTCTTCTCCTAAAAATTAATTATACCTTGATTTTTAACTCTTATGTTTACAGAAAATACGGGGTGTTACATTATCCCCTCCTTAGAGGATTTCGTCCCCGAAATCTTCAAGTTAAGAAGAATGTGTCCTACCATCCAATCACCCATCTACTCAACCATCATCCACAAGCATCCATTGTCCTTAGAAAACTTCTAATGTTGTATGAACATATGCAAAAGTGTGTGTATATGTTCCTTATCTAATGCAAAGATCAGGCGGTCTACTGATTCAGTTGACCTCCTTAATGCGAATTATGTCAGTGCCATGAGTCCAACATGTATGCAATAGAATTCTAATGATATATATTATTTCTATATGAGTGCACAATCATTCACTCAAATGCAACATCCATGTGCTGAATCAACCATTTTGCATCCACAAGAATTGAAAAATGCTCACCCATCCATATGCAGTATGAGAGTGTTTTCGAGCCGATCTAGTGCCTATTGTGTGTATATGCATCCACGGGCAACCACTAGCAACCACTTGCATCCACTTGCAACCATCAAACATAACATGTCTCAAACACATGTTTACACCCATTAGTTTCTACCTAAAGTTCGAATATTCGATCGATAGGATACAGTCGAAAGATGGAAGAGAGTACAGATAGAACGAAAATTTGGTTCCCATTAGACATGGGTCCTAAGTATCGACCCCAAAGACCGAAACCAACATCAAATTGACACCCAGAGGATTACCTTCTTTAGACAATGTCAAAACTGGAAATCCTATCAAAAGTATTTAGATATTTACAGACTACTGGTACATATCAGGTTCCTTAATGATTCTTAGAGAGCTAAGCATGATAAAATCATAACCCACAAAAACTCAGAATGTATGCGTCATACTTGACGCCTAACACAGATATCCCTCAAACCCCAATCTCAAACAGATGATCCATAACCCTTATGGGTCTGAGTCTACAGCGGAATTCAGAAATAATACTAGTATTAAAGTGCAGAGTATCGATTACAAAATCAAAATACCAGAATCAGAAAAAGTCTTAACTCCATAATCAGATAAAGAAATTAAACCTACTATAGAAATTTTCCTATTTCTATCCTAGCCACTAGCCTCAAGAGTGTTCGCCTGCCCTCCTTGTCCTCGTCTCTTCGGGCAGTCCCTAGTGAAGTGCCCCATCTCCCCACAGTTGAAGCAAGCGCCCTTCCTTTTTCTGCAATCCTTGTTCAGATGAGTCGAGCTCCCACAAGTAAAGCACTTTTTCCCCTTCTTATCTTCAGACTTCTCATCCTTCTTTTGTGTTTCCTTTTTGGGCCCCGCTTTCTAATTCTGTGGTTCTTCCTTCTTTGTCTCTTTCGGGCCCTTGTCTTCCTCGTGCAGTAGTGCCATATCCATCAATTTCACGTAAGTTGCTCCCATGGGTACATGGGTCATGGCTAGGCTGTGCAGTGGCTCGTTCAATCCTTTAACAAAGCGGAGAGCCTTTTTATGCTGAGTGTTGACTAAATCCAATCCGAACCTAGCCAGTTGGTTGAACTGGTTGACGTATTCCTTGACCGTCATACTTCCTTGCTTAAGAGATAAGAACTTTTCCAATTGTAAACTTCGTTCAGCTTACAAGAGGAATTTTGTCTCAAACCTTGTTCTGAAATCCATCCATGTCTCAACCGGCCTCTCGGCGTTAGTGACGTCCCACCAGTAGGAAGCTTCGTCTTTGAGCAGCCATACTGCCAACTGTACCTTCTGCCTATCGTCCACCTCGAAGATAACGAATAGATCCTCAGTTTCTTTGAGCCAATTCCTTACTTCTACGAATGATTCAGTTCCTTTGAAATCCTTCCCACCCATGGCCCTAAAATCTCTACAGATCTTTGAGAAAGCAATTGCACGAAGAGGGGGTGGAAGAGGGGGATCATTTGCTGGACCTGCAGCGGCGGTCCTAGCCTCAAGATATTGACGAAACCAACCGGGTACATGAACACCCTCTGGTATCTCAGATGCTTCAGACATGCTGAAACGAAAAAGGAAAGGTTCAATACAAAAAGGGCTGAAAGAAAGATATATGGCTCTTGGGGATTATATTTTTCAAAATAAGCTTTATTTTTGAAAATACTTCCTTTCAAAACCTTTTTTGAAAATAGTTTTCAAAACTTTTTATAAAATCTGGTAACCTTCAGCTCTGATACCAAGTGTAACACCCCACCTCCGTTAAGGTCACTCACAAAGGGAATGCCTTAACTTTGGTGGAGCATTTTAGTAAACAGAACAGAAACTTACAAGACAGATAAAACAGTACTTGAAATTTTTTAACTTTATTACAGTAGAAACAGAAATCAATATGGTTACATCCTTTCAAATCTCAGAATTCAAGTACAAATATCAGTCTTGTACAAAAGCCTTCAAAATGCATGTTTAAAATCATAATCCCCATAGAACGGGAGCTATACAGAGCCAAGCCATACTTTAAGCACTTCAAGCAGAGAGAAATCCGGATCAAGCTAAAGTATTCCCTCCTTGGATAACCTGGGGGGAAATGGAAGAAAGGAGGCGAACCAACAAGGGTCAGACAAAAAGTCTGGCAAGTCCAGTGACTTTCAGCATATGAACAGATAATAATAATATGACATGAACATAAAACTGGATGAGAGATAACTGTAACAGGTGTAGCAGATATAACAGAAGAACAGAATGACATAGACTATTGCTTTACACTTCTCTGCACTAATACTAGTATAACAGAATTAGGTGTCACCCTAATGTCTAAACTGAAACGGAAACGGGTACAGAATAATTTAACAGAAACAGGATGCTAATAATGGGCCTTTACTACCCGATCAGAAACAGACAGAAGCAGAAACAGATTAATCCCTACGGAAACAGAATGTAGAATTAGGTGTACACTAGTAATGGGCCTTTACCACCCGAACAGACGGTACCACGCAGAAACAGACAGGTGTTACCACCCAACAGAAACAGACGGTACCAACAGAAATAGACAGAACTAAGTGTACCCAAAAACCCTACCCCAAGCGATCGGCTCCCTAATACATAAATATCCTGTGTAGGCCCCACAATAGGGTGTATAACTCCCTAAAGTGACAACCAATTGGCACAGACCTATTTACAGATGTCACGGCGTCTTACATCCTCAGAGGCAGACCGGGATCCATGCACGCACATGACCCGGTTGGAACGCACCATCAACACCCCTTGCCATTATCAGAATGAACCGCTTATAATTAGTTCAGTAAGCGTGCCCGGACCCTACTTCCTGTTGGGTCAAAGTTTTGATACCAGAAAGGGTTACTGACTAATATGGGTCCCAAACAACAGATGACACAAGTAATTCCCTTCCTAACCTTGTGTCCCCAGACTAACAGATTTCAGTTTAACTTGTCTACAAGTTTCAGACATACAAAATTTAGATTAACTAGTTCACTGATCAGGCAATCAAGTTAACAGGTTTTCAGACTAACGGATTAGATATCGGATTAACAGGCTTACAGATTAACTGGTTCCAGATTATCTAACTTTGTATTGGGCCTATGGATTCACGAAACGGGTTTATCAGATTCATTGGTCCAATTGGTTTAACCTTACCCAACATGTTTTAGACATCACAATTATCTCAGATCTTCATTAATTAAAAATTAATGCCCAAACCTCTCACATTAGACTGACAGTTTGCGGCTACTGGTTAGACCGGTTGGTTCCGGGCAGGTTTCTGTCGCAAACTGAGTCTAACCTCGGGTTTCAAGCACGTTATGACTAACTTCTCACATTAGAACCTATTGTTTGCGACCACTGGAATATGCCGGGCGGTTCCGGGCAGAATTACGTCGCAAACTCATTCTAACCTCGAGTTAGCCATGTTTATCTTTGCGGCCAATTAATTAATGATTTACCATTTATACTCATGCCTAATATACATGTCAATTATTCATAGCTAATGACAACAACAGACTGAATATATCAACTTAACGGATATAGCAGATAACAAGTTTTGCAGATTAGGCGACTTAACGGATTTAGCCGATTAAACAAACTAGCAGATTTTAGCGTATAACAGATTAGGCATCTCAACAGACAAATTTAACAGACTAGGCATCTCAATCTAATTAGCAGTTTAGGCAGAATTGGCAGATTAGAACTAGCAAATTAGGTAAATATATTAGATTTAATCATTCCTTAAGGTTTCACAACATATCTTGCCTAAGTTCACATGCATAAATAATAGTCATGATTCCCAATATGATCATGTGAAAACCCGTAACTTCCCCGTAAAGGAAAGCGTCGGATAGTTCGAGAACAAACCACAACAGAACACATACAGAAGAACGTTTCATTGTATATTACAACAATGCATCAGATTACAAGAATATACAGAGTATAAATGAATATTACATAGAAATATCAGAGATTTAAATTACATTTAAATACATAGCAGCGGAAAATAATACAATACACAACTAGAAGAGATATACGGATACAAAGCTTTCCGGATATCGTTCCAGCTGTAAACCAGGATCCTGTGAATATAAATCTACAAAACCAAAACTACTAGCTGCCCGTGTCAGTCATGTGACTGGTGTGAGAACTAAAACAGGTATTAATCTTTATTTTAAATTATTAGGTAAATCAAGGGACCACGCCGTATGACACGGAACGGGTTTCCTCCCAAGAATACCAGTGCATAAACAAACAGCGCAATGCTAAATAAAGAAAAATGAAGCTGTTATAAGACCCAGGTCCCATCACACAATGCAACGCAGCCGAGGATAGGGTTTTCCCTTATAACAGCCAAAGAATGTTTGATACGGTTAAAACAAATCGTTTGATACTATTATAAGAGCATAGTGTATAAAACAACTTCAAATCATAAGTATCAATCATAGGCGGCATGAGCGCCCCATCCCACTATGTCGCCATATATAGGATTACAACTAAAACCGCAAGATCACGTATTTGGAAATTGGATTTCCGTCTATGAACCGAGGCAAAAGATAGTCCTCAACCGATTCGTGACTCTCTAGCTCGAGCCACAGGGTCAGAGCGCATCGACCCTTGGAGCGACAGGGCCGGTCCACCGATGTGGATTAAAATGCCTGAACACTACGTTTCCCCGCCCTTTGGGGCGTAAATGAGCCAACTAAATGACTCCATCGGTTCGAGAACGACCGATCAATCCGAGGCGCCTCGCAACAGCAACAACCACATAAGTCAAACTCGTCAGGGCGTGTAAAACCACTGACGCCACTTCTAACTAGAAAGAAACGCATGCCCTCCCTGAGGTCCGTCTCCCGTTTTTGGTTCATACCGAGGGGTGAAACTCGCGAAGCAAACGTTACACAAAGCTACGCCACAAAGGCCTTGCTTTGATCATCACCACAAGACTTTGCTTTTCAACAGAAGCCTCGATCAATTGCCACTTAGGCATGCCACACAGGCAATTCACTCCATGCGTTTGATATCCATCAATATATAACCCCTGAGCTCGTACGTCTCAGAGAAGGGCGTTAAGCAAGAGAATAAATTCTCCGCCGCCAAACAGATATATATTTAATAGAGATCAATCACACAGACTAAAGTCCAATGTCAGACACACAGTCCATTTACAAGTCCGTTCTGGGTCTGAACGAAACCGGAGGCACCTAGTACCCCGCATATCCATCGATCTCCAAGTACGTCTGGACGATCACTAACTGTTTCCATCTTCTTGGGTGTACAGCCCAATCAAGATCATCAGTAATTACCCAAACGACGTGAAGACTTCCGGTCTTCGACCACCGTCTTCATCTTCGACTTATCGTCGTATCAGTTATTCAGAATGGGATAAACCCGGTCTTTCCGAATAACTCGCGTATATATTATAAAAGTGTTACACAAACACAACATACGCCTCATTCCAATTCATCGTCCCTAACCGTAAATTAATCAAGAGAATAATTCCCCAAATATTAACCCCGAAGGCCGAAACCAACATCAGATCAATATCCAGAAAACCACTCTACTTAGCTAACCGACAGTTAGTTTCTAAATTTCACATTCATAGGGAAAGGTTCCCATTAATTTTATCAAAGATAAATTCTTGAATTTATTCTTTAATCTACTTTTAAATTTCGATTCAAACTAGTCGGGATTAACGAACCTTACCGAGGTAATCATTTGTTTTAATTTCCCAATCCCATCCTATTCATCCCATGAAGTAAAACTGGTAATACTTCATATCTAACACCACAGTGTTATCGGTAAATTCAATTACCATTTCACGTTCAAATCTAATTAAAGATTTAACTATCGCCTGGAGCAAAACTGGTGATACTCCATTTTCGATCATTTCAATCTAATTAAAGATTCATTAAAACTCCACTTAGTTTTGATCTTCAACTGGGTTAAAGAATCAGTGTCATTTAAAACACGGTTCACGATAAACCCAAAATCACATTCATTAATTATCGGGTTAAAGAACGAGTGTTATTTAAAACACTGTTCACGATAAACCCAAAAATCAATATCAATTCAATTCCAATTAAATATTATTTAATTGGTACACTTCATTAAATCTAAATAAAAAGATTTAATCTTTTCTCAACTGGGTTCAAGAACAGTGTTAGTGAAGACACCATTCACGACAAACCCAAATCACATTTGATATTCAATACAAGGCTCTGAATAGAAAATATATCGGCTTATATTCAATATCAAATCCTACGACTAACAAATGTCGTATTGGAAATAACGATATATATATATATATCTTTCAAATTTCCATAACAACACCTGTATAATCACGAATCCCAACATCGAAATATTCCGAAGACAATTTCGATTCAAATCCACTCCAATGCAATCATTGGATATTCTGGTTATTTTTAAAACCCTTTTTAAATTCCATTTATTTATTTAAAAATAAATAGAATTATAATTCTAGTTCAAAACCAGTTCATTTCGATAAAAATCTATTTTTATCTTTTCAAATATGGAGTTTTTCATCCCAATTCTTTCTAAATCATTTCTTATGATTTTACACAAATTATTACTATTTTTAATAATTTTATCAAGGCCCGTACAGTCGATTTCCATCAATGGCCATCGAACTGCACTTACAGCGACCTTTTTCAAATTTGATTTGGACATAATTCCAAATCCAACCGTTAGATTTCAAATTTCTAATATTCATTAGAAAGCTCTTTTCGATACGAACCCAACGGTTCCGGTTTTAGGAGAATCCGACGGTCGGATCTCCCGTAATGTCCGTTTGAAATAAATGGTCGAAATTCGCGAACTGCCGCAGCGCGGCGCGTTCTATTCAGGCCATTATATTATATATATAATATATATAATATATATTTCATCGATTTCTATTTAAAACGAATTATATAAATAGTTTTAAATTCGTTTCAAAAGCAATTTCAACTTCCTTTTCAATTCAAATCAAAATTGAATTCTTCTTTATAAATTCGTTTTAAAATTCATTTCTATTCAATTCAAATTTCAATTCAATTTGAATTCATTTCAATTCGCTTTCAATTCAATTTGAATTCGTTTTCAATCCAATTCATTTCGAAATCGTTTTCAATTCAATTCATTTCGAAATCGTTTTCAATTCAATTCATTTCGAAATCGTTTTCAATTCAATTCATTTCGAAATCGTTTTCAATTCAATTCATTTCGAAATCGTTTTCAATTCAATTCATTTCGAAATCGTTTTCAATTCAATTCATTTCGAAATCGTTGATTTCGAAATCACTTTTCAATATTCATTTTAAAATGAATAAAATCGATATAAATATCGTTCACGTCAAAATGGCGTCAATCTAATCAACACGGCTGCATAAATTTCTATTTTCAAATTTTCTTTATTTTTCAAATTGGAATGAGGCCCAATCAATTACCATATAAAATTAATTATATGGATTTCCATACAACACATGTATATAATAGCATTGAAAAATAATCAACCATCAACCAAAGTGCACTACACTGTATAAGCATCAAATATAGATATCTAACGCTTATAACAGCCTGTCAATCGATCGATCGACATATTTAATCAATCAGGATGAGTGAACTTCAAATTTCATCCCAACACCCGTGTGGGGTTTCAAACAACCAAACACAGATTTTATTTGTGCAGTTGGGCGATGTGTAAAATTTATCGACCCAATCAATGTCCTTCAAATAGGTGTACATAAACAAACCGTCTGGTTTGTAAATGAATATTTATTTATTCACATTCACGTTAAAATTCTATTTTTAACGACAAAACATTTTATTCCAACATATGAATTTCTATTCAGTTCATTCTTTAAATAAAATGATATTTTTTTTTCTAACTTATTTTAGAAAATTTCGGCGGCATAACGGCACGATACTAGAAACGGGACAAGGCCTAGCCTTATCCCCGGTCTAGTGAAGGCCCACGCCATTCACACATCAATCAAAATCACCAAACAACCAAATTCAAATCAAATCATATAACTAATCTATGCAACCAAACAAACAAGTCCATGGTCTGTGGACGATTGTGTCGGGTGCTACTAAGCACCGTCTGCATCCTAGTATATATATATAACTAGAAAAATTAAATCGAAAGGTGAGAAGTTCTCACATATAGCTATCCTAGCTCCACGGCTCTTCATTGATAGAAATCTTCATTGCTATCGCATCTTCGTCATCTTCGTTGTCCGCTTTCACTACATATGTAAAAATCGAATTTTTACTTCGCTATTCAATATATAAAAATCGAATTTTTATTTCAAAGTTCAATATATAAAAATCGAATTTTTATTTCAAAGTTCAATATATAAAAATCGAATTTTTATTTCAAAGTTCAATATATAAAAATCGAATTTTTATTTCAAAGTTCAATATATAAAAATTGAATTTTTATTTCAAAGTTCAATATATAAAAATCGAATTTTTATTTCAAAGTTCAATATATAAAAATCGAATTTTCATTTCAAAGTTCAATATATAAAAATCGAATTTTTATTTCAAAGTTCAATATATAAAAATCGAATTTTTATTTCAAAGTTCAATATATAAAAATCGAATTTTTATTTCAAAGTTCAATATATAAAAATCGAATTTTTATTTCAAAGTTCAATATATAAAAATCGAATTTTTATTTCAAAGTTCAATATATAAAAATCGAATTTTTATTTCAAAGTTCAATATATAAAAATCGAATTTTTATTTCAAAGTTCAATATATAAAAATCGAATTTTTATTTCAAAGTTCAATATATAAAAATCGAATTTTTATTTCAAAGTTCAATATATAAAAATCGAATTTTTATTTCAAAGTTCAATATATAAAAATCGAATTTTTATTCCAAAGTTCAATATATAAAAATCGAATTTTTATTCCAAAGTTCAATATATAAAAATCGAATTTTTATTTCAAAGTTCAATATATAAAAATCGAATTTTTATTCCAAAGTTCAATATATAAAAATCGAATTTTTATTCCAAAGTTCAATATATAAAAATCGAATTTTTATTTCAAAGTTCAATATATAAAAATCGAATTTTTATTTCAAAGTTCAATATATAAAAATCGAATTTTTATTTCAAAGTTCAATATATAAAAATCGAATTTTTAGTTCGCTATTCTATATATAAAAATCGAATTTCTCCTTCGAAGTTCAATATATAAAAACCATATTTTTATTTCGTTGCTATGTATATAAAAATCACATTTTTACTTTCTCTACATTATAAAGATTATATTTTTAATACTTTAAAAATATTAAAATCATATTTTTAATTCTTTAAAAATATAAAAACCATATTTTTACATCTCCTTTTCTATTTAAAAAAAATCTAATCTTTTTCATTTTAAAAAAACTAAGTTTTCATTTTAAAAATTCAAATCTATTTCATTTTAAAAATCCAAATCTTCATATAGAAAACAACAAAGAAATTAAATAAAATAAAAACTTACAGTGTAAAATGAATCTATGGTTTCGGAAAGTTCGACGCTGTTGGGGTGGGTGGTGCTCGAGCTAGGCGGCGGCTCTTCTGGGTGGTGGCGGCTGCGTTGATTTTGGGGTCTCGACGGGTGGGGTGCGGACGGTTTCGAGAGGGGAGAGAGAATCGAGGGGGGTGAGGCTGCGGAGGGGTGGGTGCGGATGGGGGCTGCTAGGGAGCGCGCAGTGGTTGGGTTCCTCTGGCGCCTGAAGCGGCGGCTCTCGATTTCAGGGAGGGACACGATGGAGGGGTAGGATCGGAGGAGGGTGGTTTGTGGAGGCCAACAGCCGCGGTGGCGCGTCCAGAGGGGCACCGACGTCTGCGGCGGCGATGAGCCACGGAGGGGGGGGGGGGCGCGATGTTTTAATTGTTTTTTTTTCTTTTTTTTTCCCTGAGATCCACGAATGACCGGGGGGGGGGGGGAGATAAAGTAGGAGAGTCAACTTTGTTTAACTATTTAATTTAATTTTTAATTCCCAAAAAGGTAACTTTTTAATTCGATCTCAAAACGAGTCCCACCGACTGCCGCCCCTAGCATTTTACCCCCATTCCGAACACAATGGGATATGTATCACAAGCTGGTTTGATCGTTTGAATCAGTTTCCGTTGAATTTACATTTAAATCACTATATTGAATTCTAAACGTACATTTCAAATTACCGGGGCCACATACTAACTAGAAAAATTCCAGAAAATTATTTTCTAGCTTCGTATTGACGATACGGTCCTAACAAAACTAGTTTCGCCGAATTCTGAGACCGATGGAAAAATGGCCAATTTCCAGTCGATTAAATTCAACTGAAACTGGTCAAACGCGTTTTCCTTTGCCACGCTCACATATTGATTCGAAAAATTATGAAATTTGGAATCTAGCAATAACTTGACACTGCGGACCCAACAAAACTGGTTTCGTCGAAATCCGAGGTAATTTGCAAAATGTCTATTTTTAAGGGCCTGAATTCCATAGCGACTATTCAGAATTTTCAACTGGACATATCTTTTGATTCCCGCTACGAACTTTTGATTTTTCGGATTCGTTGGAAAGATATTCACTATTAGATTCCATTATTTTTGGTTTCACTAAAATCCGGATTGTTTTGCACCCGGTACATTCAATTGAAGTTTGAAATCGAATTATCGAACTACCGCGCCATTTTCAATTCTATTTATAATTATAAATAAATAGTTATATTCTAACGACGACGCGTATAATATATACGTTCGAATTCTATTCAAAATAAATTCTCGTCGATATTATTTAAAATAATTCATTTTAAATAATCAAAATTCGCTAAAATTGCCGAAATAAAAATTTTAAACTGGCCCAGATTTTCGGGTTGTTACAATCTCCCCCACTTAAAACTTTTCGTCCCCGAAAAGGAACAAAGTCGAAAGTGGTTTGATTAATCAACTCTACGCTCGATCTGGCTTCCATTCTACAACTTTTCAGTTTCTGAGAATTTTCAAATTTTCAAAAATTTGGCTAACTCCCTAAATTTTTGAAAAATTTCGCCATAACCTCCCCTGCACCGGGAGCATCGGGGAATTTCAAATAGCTTCCCCGGTCCTTCAGATCTCAAAAAGAAAAAGAAAAAGCCAAGCGACTAGCCAATAGGCTCATAAAATCATCATCACCCAAACAAAACAGTAAATTATGTAATAAACATGTACCTATTTGTCGGGCAAACAAATTTTATTCTCAGCTCTAGCCTCCTTGCTATGACCTGTTCAATGTAAGTATATGTATATACAAGCAAATGCGACCAATTTTCAATATAATTCAATATTTGATTCAATTAGGCTAAATGGCTAAAAATTAGCAAACAAATAAACAAACAACACAAACATCAATCAATTAGTGAATTATCATTTCAAATTCATAATTTTGATACATATACAAAAATCAAATTTTTGATGCCAAATCACAACAATAGGCCCTATCTAATTTTGGTTCTCACACCAGTCTAATGGAAATATATAGATATCACACCTTCGAAACACGAATACCAATTCTGATGATGTTCGAACTATCATCAGAATCATCTTCGGGCGACTAGAGTGTGATTCTATATCTATCCAGTATATTAAAACTTCAAATACACGTTTGCAAGGCGTATATGCGAAATCTTTATATACTGAACTATCCAAATTCAATATAAATAAATAATCAAATACGAATAATTGATTTAAATTTTCAAAACAAAATTTGTTTTCATTTTAAAAATATACTCTTCACACCCGTTCTAGGATGCTACTGATCCCATCTCTAACGAGTCATTCTAATTGGATATTACTAATCCAATATCTGATGAATCCTTTCGTATGGTTCTGGTGTGTCTTGTTCTCTGAGCCTTGTAAACCAAAGCTCTGATACCAACTGTGAAAACCCGTAACTTCCCCGTAAAGGAAAGCGTCGGATAGTTCGAGAACAAACCACAACAGAACACATACAGAAGAACGTTTCATTGTATATTACAACAATGCATCAGATTACAAGAATATACAGAGTATAAATGAATATTACACAGAAATATCAGAGATTTAAATTACATTTAAATACATAGCAGCGGAAAATAATACAATACACAACTAGAAGAGATATACGGATACAAAGCTTTCCGGATATCGTTCCAGCTGTAAACCAGGATCCTGTGAATATAAATCTGCAAAACCAAAACTACTAGCTGCCCGTGTCAAAATAAGGGCACCCAGAGTTTAGGTTAAAACAATAAACTCCAGGTCAGTCATGTGACTGACTGGTGTGAGAACTAAAACAGGTATTAATCTTTATTTTAAATCATTAGGTAAATCAAGGGACCACGCCGTATGACACGGAACGGGTTTCCTCCCAAGAATACCAGTGCATAAACAAACAGCGCAATGCTAAATAAAGAAAAATGAAGCTGTTATAAGACCCAGGTCCCATCACACAATGCAACGCAGCCGAGGATAGGGTTTTCCCTTATAACAGCCAAAGAATGTTTGATACGGTTAAAACAAATCATTTGATACTATTATAAGAGCATAGTGTATAAAACAACTTCAAATCATAAGTATCAATCATAGGCGGCATGAGCGCCCCATCCCACTATGTCGCCATATATAGGATTACAACTAAAACCGCAAGATCACGTATTTGGAAATTGGATTTCCGTCTATGAACCGAGGCAAAAGATAGTCCTCAACCGATTCGTGACTCTCTAGCCCGAGCCACAGGGTCAGAGCGCATCGACCCTTGGAGCGACAGGGCCGGTCCACCGATGTGGATTAAAATGCCTGAACACTACGTTTCCCCGCCCTTTGGGGCGTAAATGAGCCAACTAAATGACTCCATCGGTTCGAGAACGACCGATCAATCCGAGGCGCCTCGCAACAGCAACAACCACATAAGTCAAACTCGTCAGGGCGTGTAAAACCACTGACGCCACTTCTAACTAGAAAGAAACGCATGCCCTCCCTGAGGTCCGTCTCCCGTTTTTGGTTCATACCGAGGGGTGAAACTCGCGAAGCAAACGTTACACAAAGCTACGCCACAAAGGCCTTGCTTTGATCATCACCACAAGACTTTGCTTTTCAACAGAAGCCTCGATCAATTGCCACTTAGGCATGCCACACAGGCAATTCACTCCATGCGTTTGATATCCATCAATATATAACCCCTGAGCTCGTACGTCTCAGAGAAGGGCGTTAAGCAAGAGAATAAATTCTCCGCCGCCAAACAGATATATATTTAATAGAGATCAATCACACAGACTAAAATCCAATGTCAGACACACAGTCCATTTACAAGTCCGTTCTGGGTCTGAACGAAACCGGAGGCACCTAGTACCCCGCATATCCATCGATCTCCAAGTACGTCTGGACGATCACTAACTGTTTCCATCTTCTTGGGTGTACAGCCCAATCAAGATCATCAGTAATTACCCAAACGACGTGAAGACTTCCGGTCTTCGACCACCGTCTTCATCTTCGACTTATCGTCGTATCAGTTATTCAGAATGGGATAAACCCGGTCTTTCCGAATAACTCGCGTATATATTATAAAAGTGTTACACAAACACAACATACGCCTCATTCCAATTCATCAGTCCCTAACCGTAAATTAATCAAGAGAATAATTCCCCAAATATTAACCCCGAAGGCCGAAACCAACGTCAGATCAATATCCAGAAAACCACTCTACTTAGCTAACCGACAGTTAGTTTCTAAATTTCACATTCATAGGGAAAGGTTCCCATTAATTTTATCAAAGATAAATTCTTGAATTTATTCTTTAATCTACTTTTGAATTTCGATTCAAACTAGTCGGGATTAACGAACCTTACCGAAGTAATCATTTGTTTTAATTTCCCAATCCCATCCTATTCATCCCATGAAGTAAAACTGGTAATACTTCATATCTAACACCACAGTGTTATCGGTAAATTCAATTACCATTTCACGTTCAAATCTAATTAAAGATTTAACTATCGCCTGGAGCAAAACTGGTGATACTCCATTTTCGATCATTTCAATCTAATTAAAGATTCATTAAAACTCCACTTAGTTTTAATCTTCAACTGGGTTAAAGAATCAGTGTCATTTAAAACACGGTTCACGATAAACCCAAAATCACATTCATTAATTATCGGGTTAAAGAACGAGTGTTATTTAAAACACTGTTCACGATAAACCCAAAAATCAATATCAATTCAATTCCAATTAAATATTATTTAATTGGTACACTTCATTAAATCTAAATAAAAAGATTTAATCTTTTCTCAACTGGGTTCAAGAACAGTGTTAGTGAAGACACCATTCACGACAAACCCAAATCACATTTGATATTCAATACAAGGCTCTGAATAGAAAATATATCGGCTTATATTCAATATCAAATCCTACGACTAACAAATGTCGTATTGGAAATAACGATATATATATATATATATCTTTCAAATTTCCATAACAACACCTGTATAATCACGAATCCCAACATCGAAATATTCCGAAGACAATTTCGATTCAAATCCACTCTAATGCAATCATTGGATATTCTGGTTATTTTTAAAACCCTTTTTAAATTCCATTTATTTATTTAAAAATAAATAGAATTATAATTCTAGTTCAAAACCAGTTCATTTCGATAAAAATCTATTTTTATCTTTTCAAATATGGAGTTTTTCATCCCAATTCTTTCTAAATCATTTCTTATGATTTTACACAAATTATTACTATTTTTAATAATTTTATCAAGGCCCGTACAGTCGATTTCCATCAATGGCCATCGAACTGCACTTACAGCGACCTTTTTCAAATTTGATTTGGACATAATTCCAAATCCAACCGTTAGATTTCAAATTTCTAATATTCATTAGAAAGCTCTTTTCGATACGAACCCAACGGTTCCGGTTTTAGGAGAATCCGACGGTCGGATCTCCCGTAATGTCCGTTTGAAATAAATGGTCGAAATTCGCGAACTGCCGCAGCGCGGCGCGTTCTATTCAGGCCATTATATTATATATATAATATATATAATATATATTTCATCGATTTCTATTTAAAACGAATTATATAAATAGTTTTAAATTCGTTTCAAAAGCAATTTCAACTTCCTTTTCAATTCAAATCAAAATTGAATTCTTCTTTATAAATTCGTTTTAAAATTCATTTCTATTCAATTCAAATTTCAATTCAATTTGAATTCATTTCAATTCGCTTTCAATTCAATTTGAATTCGTTTTCAATCCAATTCATTTCGAAATCGTTTTCAATTCAATTCATTTCGAAATCGTTTTTAATTCAATTCATTTCGAAATCGTTTTCAATTCAATTCATTTCGAAATCGTTTTCAATTCAATTCATTTCGAAATCGTTTTCAATTCAATTCATTTCGAAATCGTTTTCAATTCAATTCATTTCGAAATCGTTTTCAATTCAATTCATTTCGAAATCGTTTTCAATTCAATTCATTTCGAAATCGTTTTCAATTCAATTCATTTCGAAATCGTTTTCAATTCAATTCATTTCGAAATCGTTTTCAATTCAATTCATTTCGAAATCGTTGATTTCGAAATCACTTTTCAATATTCATTTTAAAATGAATAAAATCGATATAAATATCGTTCACGTCAAAATGGCGTCAATCTAATCAACACGGCTGCATAAATTTCTATTTTCAAATTTTCTTTATTTTTCAAATTGGAATGAGGCCCAATCAATTACCATATAAAATTAATTATATGGATTTCCATACAACACATGTATATAATAGCATTGAAAAATAATCAACCATCAACCAAAGTGCACTACACTGTATAAGCATCAAATATAGATATCTAACGTTTATAACAGCCTGTCAATCGATCGATCGACATATTTAATCAATCAGGATGAGTGAACTTCAAATTTCATCCCAACACCCGTGTGGGGTTTCAAACAACCAAACACAGATTTTATTTGTGCAGTTGGGCGATGTGTAAAATTTATCGACCCAATCAATGTCCTTCAAATAGGTGTACATAAACAAACCGTCTGGTTTGTAAATGAATATTTATTTATTCACATTCACGTTAAAATTCTATTTTTAACGACAAAACATTTTATTCCAACATATGAATTTCTATTCAGTTCATTCTTTAAATAAAATGATATTTTTATTTTTTTTCTAACTTATTTTAGAAAATTTCGGCGGCATAACGGCACGATACTAGAAACGGGACAAGGCCTAGCCTTATCCCCGGTCTAGTGAAGGCCCACGCCATTCACACATCAATCAAAATCACCAAACAACCAAATTCAAATCAAATCATATAACTAATCTATGCAACCAAACAAACAAGTCCATGGTCTGTGGACGATTGTGTCGGGTGCTACTAAGCACCGTCTGCATCCTAGTATATATATATAACTAGAAAAATTAAATCGAAAGGTGAGAAGTTCTCACATATAGCTATCCTAGCTCCACGGCTCTTCATTGATAGAAATCTTCATTGCTATCGCATCTTCGTCATCTTCGTTGTCCGCTTTCACTACATATGTAAAAATCGAATTTTTACTTCGCTATTCAATATATAAAAATCGAATTTTTATTTCAAAGTTCAATATATAAAAATCGAATTTTTATTTCAAAGTTCAATATATAAAAATCGAATTTTTATTTCAAAGTTCAATATATAAAAATCGAATTTTTATTTCAAAGTTCAATATATAAAAATCGAATTTTTATTTCAAAGTTCAATATATAAAAATCGAATTTTTATTCCAAAGTTCAATATATAAAAATCGAATTTTTATTTCAAAGTTCAATATATAAAAATCGAATTTTTATTTCAAAGTTCAATATATAAAAATCGAATTTTTATTTCAAAGTTCAATATATAAAATTCGAATTTTTATTTCAAAGTTCAATATATAAAAATCGAATTTTTATTTCAAAGTTCAATATATAAAAATCGAATTTTTATTTCAAAGTTCAATATATAAAAATCGAATTTTTATTTCAAAGTTCAATATATAAAAATCGAATTTTTATTTCAAAGTTCAATATATAAAAATCGAATTTTTATTTCAAAGTTCAATATATAAAAATCGAATTTTTATTCCAAAGTTCAATATATAAAAATCGAATTTTTATTCCAAAGTTCAATATATAAAAATCGAATTTTTATTTCAAAGTTCAATATATAAAAATCAAATTTTTATTTCAAAGTTCAATATATAAAAATCGAATTTTTATTCCAAAGTTCAATATATAAAAATCGAATTTTTATTTCAAAGTTCAATATATAAAAATCGAATTTTTATTTCAAAGTTCAATATATAAAAATCGAATTTTTAGTTCGCTATTCTATATATAAAAATCGAATTTCTCCTTCGAAGTTCAATATATAAAAACCATAATTTTATTTCGTTGCTATGTATATAAAAATCACATTTTTACTTTCTCTACATTATAAAGATTATATTTTTAATACTTTAAAAATATAAAAATCATATTTTTAATTCTTTAAAAATATAAAAACCATATTTTTACATCTCCTTTTCTATTTAAAAAAATCTAATCTTTTTCATTTTAAAAAAACCAAGTTTTCATTTTAAAAATTCAAATCTATTTCATTTTAAAAATCCAAATCTTCATATAGAAAACAACAAAGAAATTAAATAAAATAAAAACTTACAGTGTAAAATGAATCTATGGTTTCGGAAAGTTCGACGCTGTTGGGGTGGGTGGTGCTCGAGCTAGGCGGCGGCTCTTCTGGGTGGTGGCGGCTGCGCTGATTTTGGGGTCTCGACGGGTGGGGTGCGGACGGTTTCGAGAGGGGAGAGAGAATCGGGGGGGGGGGGGGGGGGGGGTGAGGCTGCGGAGGGGTGGGTGCGGATGGGGGCTGCTGGGGAGCGCGCAGTGGTTGGGTTCCTCTGGCGCCTGAAGCGGCGACTCTCGATTTCAGGGAGGGACACGATGGAGGGGTAGGATCGGAGGAGGGTGGTTTGTGGAGGCCAACAGCCGCGGTGGCGCGTCCAGAGGGGCACCGACGTCTGCGGCGGCGATGAGCCACGGAGGGGGGGGGGCGATGTTTTAATTGTTTTTTTTCTTTTTTTTTTCCCTGAGATCCACGAATGACCGGGGGGGGGGGGGGAGATAAAGTAGGAGAGTCAACTTTATTTAACTATTTAATTTAATTTTTAGTTCCCAAAAAGGTAACTTTTTAATTCGATCTCAAAACGAGTCCCACCGACTGCCGCCCCTAGCATTTTACCCCCATTCCGAACACAATGGGATATGTATCACAAGCTGGTTTGATCGTTTGAATCGGTTTCCGTTGAATTTACATTTAAATCACTATATTGAATTCTAAACGTACATTTCAAATTACCGGGGCCACATACTAACTAGAAAAATTCCAGAAAATTATTTTCTAGCTTCGTATTGACGATACGGTCCTAACAAAACTAGTTTCGCCGAATTCTGAGACCGATGGAAAAATGGCCAATTTCCAGTCGATTAAATTCAACTGAAACTGGTCAAACGCGTTTTCCTTTGCCACACTCACATATTGATTCGAAAAATTATGAAATTTGGAATCTAGCAATAACTTGACACTGCGGACCCAACAAAACTGGTTTCGTCGAAATCCGAGGTCATTTGCAAAATGTCTATTTTTAAGGGCCTGAATTCCATAGCGACTATTCAGAATTTTCAACTGGACATATCTTTTGATTCCCGCTACGAACTTTTGATTTTTCGGATTCGTTGGAAAGATATTCACTATTAGATTCCATTATTTTTTGTTTCACTAAAATCCGGATTGTTTTGCACCCGGTACATTCAATTGAATTTTGAAATCGAATTATCGAACTACCGCGCCATTTTCAATTCTATTTATAATTATAAATAAATAGTTATATTCTAACGACGACGCGTATAATATATACGTTCGAATTCTATTCAAAATAAATTTCTCGTTGATATTATTTAAAATAATTCATTTTAAATAATCAAAATTCGCTAAAATTGCCGAAATAAAAATTTTAAACTGGCCCAGATTTTCGGGTTGTTACAATCTCCCCCACTTAAAACTTTTCGTCCCCGAAAAGGAACAAAGTCGAAAGTGGTTTGATTAATCAACTCTACGCTCGATCTGGCTTCCATTCTACAACTTTTCAGTTTCTGAGAATTTTCAAATTTTCAAAAATTTGGCTAACTCCCTAAATTTTTGAAAAATTTCGCCATAACCTCCCCTGCACCGGGAGCATCGGGGAATTTCAAATAGCTTCCCCGGTCCTTCAGATCTCAAAAAGAAAAAGAAAAAGCCAAGCGGCTAGCCAATAGGCTCATAAAATCATCATCACCCAAACAAAATAGTAAATTATGTAATAAACATGTACCTATTTGTCGGGCAAACAAATTTTATTCTCAGCTCTAGCCTCCTTGCTATGACCTGTTCAATGTAAGTATATGTATATACAAGCAAATGCGACCAATTTTCAATATAATTCAATATTTGATTCAATTAGGCTAAATGGCTAAAAATTAGCAAACAAATAAACAAACAACACAAACATCAGTCAATTAGTGAATTATCATTTCAAATTCATAATTTTGATACATATACAAAAATCAAATTTTTGATGCCAAATCACAACAATAGGCCCTATCTAATTTTGGTTCTCACACCAGTCTAATGGAAATATATAGATATCACACCTTCGAAACACGAATACCAATTCTGATGATGTTCGAACTATCATCAGAATCATCTTCGGGCGACTAGAGTGTGATTCTATATCTATCCAGTATATTAAAACTTCAAATACACGTTTGCAAGGCGTATATGCGAAATCTTTATATACTGAACTGTCCAAATTCAATATAAATAAATAATCAAATACGAATAATTGATTTAAATTTTCAAAACAAAATTTGTTTTCATTTTAAAAATATACTCTTCACACCCGTTCTAGGATGCTACTGATCCCATCTCTAACGAGTCATTCTAATTGGATATTACTAATCCAATATCTGATGAATCCTTTCGTATGGTTCTGGTGTGTCTTGTTCTCTGAGCCTTGTAAACCAAAGCTCTGATACCAACTGTGAAAACCCGTAACTTCCCCGTAAAGGAAAGCGTCGGATAGTTCGAGAACAAACCACAACAGAACACATACAGAAGAACGTTTCATTGTATATTACAACAATGCATCAGATTACAAGAATATACAGAGTATAAATGAATATTACACAGAAATATCAGAGATTTAAATTACATTTAAATACATAGCAGCGGAAAATAATACAATACACAACTAGAAGAGATATACGGATACAAAGCTTTCCGGATATCGTTCCAGCTGTAAACCAGGATCCTGTGAATATAAATCTGCAAAACCAAAACTACTAGCTGCCCGTGTCAAAATAAGGGAACCCAGAGTTTAGGTTAAAACAATAAACTCCAGGTCAGTCATGTGACTGGTGTGAGAACTAAAACAGGTATTAATCTTTATTTTAAATCATTAGGTAAATCAAGGGACCACGCCGTATGACACGGAACGGGTTTCCTCCCAAGAATACCAGTGCATAAACAAACAGCGCAATGCTAAATAAAGAAAAATGAAGCTGTTATAAGACCCAGGTCCCATCACACAATGCAACGCAGCCGAGGATAGGGTTTTCCCTTATAACAGCCAAAGAATGTTTGATACGGTTAAAACAAATCGTTTGATACTATTATAAGAGCATAGTGTATAAAACAACTTCAAATCATAAGTATCAATCATAGGCGGCATGAGCGCCCCATCCCACTATGTCGCCATATATAGGATTACAACTAAAACCGCAAGATCACGTATTTGGAAATTGGATTTCCGTCTATGAACCGAGGCAAAAGATAGTCCTCAACCGATTCGTGACTCTCTAGCCCGAGCCACAGGGTCAGAGCGCATCGACCCTTGGAGCGACAGGGCCGGTCCACCGATGTGGATTAAAATGCCTGAACACTACGTTTCCCCGCCCTTTGGGGCGTAAATGAGCCAACTAAATGACTCCATCGGTTCGAGAACGACCGATCAATCCGAGGCGCCTCGCAACAGCAACAACCACATAAGTCAAACTCGTCAGGGCGTGTAAAACCACTGACGCCACTTCTAACTAGAAAGAAACGCATGCCCTCCCTGAGGTCCGTCTCTCGTTTTAGGTTCATACCGAGGGGTGAAACTCGCGAAGCAAACGTTACACAAAGCTACGCCACAAAGGCCTTGCTTTGATCATCACCACAAGACTTTGCTTTTCAACAGAAGCCTCGATCAATTGCCACTTAGGCATGCCACACAGGCAATTCACTCCATGCGTTTGATATCCATCAATATATAACCCCTGAGCTCGTACGTCTTAGAGAAGGGCGTTGAGCAAGAGAATAAATTCTCCGCCGCCAAACAGATATATATTTAATAGAGATCAATCACACAGACTAAAATCCAATGTCAGACACACAGTCCATTTACAAGTCCGTTCTGGGTCTGAACGAAACCGGAGGCACCTAGTACCCCGCATATCCATCGATCTCCAAGTACGTCAGGACGATCACTAACTGTTTCCATCTTCTTGGGTGTACAGCCCAATCAAGATCATCAGTTATTACCCAAACGACGTGAAGACTTCCGGTCTTCGACCACCGTCTTCATCTTCGACTTATCGTCGTATCAGTTATTCAGAATGGGATAAACCCGGTCTTTCCGAATAACTCGCGTATATATTATAAAAGTGTTACACAAACACAACATACGCCTCATTCCAATTCATCAGTCCCTAACCGTAAATTAATCAAGAGAATAATTCCCCAAATATTAACCCCGAAGGCCGAAACCAACATCAGATCAATATCCAGAAAACCAATCTACTTAGCTAACCGACAGTTAGTTTCTAAATTTCACATTCATAGGGAAAGGTTCCCATTAATTTTATCAAAGATAAATTCTTGAATTTATTCTTTAATCTACTTTTGAATTTCGATTCAAACTAGTCGGGATTAACGAACCTTACCGAAGTAATCATTTGTTTTAATTTCCCAATCCCATCCTATTCATCCCATGAAGTAAAACTGGTAATACTTCATATCTAACACCACAGTGTTATCGGTAAATTCAATTACCATTTCACGTTCAAATCTAATTAAAGATTTAACTATCGCCTGGAGCAAAACTGGTGATACTCCATTTTCGATCATTTCAATCTAATTAAAGATTCATTAAAACTCCACTTAGTTTTAATCTTCAACTGGGTTAAAGAATCAGTGTCATTTAAAACACGGTTCACGATAAACCCAAAATCACATTCATTAATTATCGGGTTAAAGAACGAGTGTTATTTAAAACACTGTTCACGATAAACCCAAAAATCAATATCAATTCAATTCCAATTAAATATTATTTAATTGGTACACTTCATTAAATCTAAATAAAAAGATTTAATTTTTTCTCAACTGGGTTCAAGAACAGTGTTAGTGAAGACACCATTCACGACAAACCCAAATCACATTTGATATTCAATACAAGGCTCTGAATAGAAAATATATCGGCTTATATTCAATATCAAATCCTACGACTAACAAATGTCGTATTGGAAATAACGATATATATATATATATATATATATATATATATATCTTTCAAATTTCCATAACAACACCTGTATAATCACGAATCCCAACATCGAAATATTCCGAAGACAATTTCGATTCAAATCCACTCTAATGCAATCATTGGATATTCTGGTTATTTTTAAAACCCTTTTTAAATTCCATTTATTTATTTAAAAATAAATAGAATTATAATTCTAGTTCAAAACCAGTTCATTTCGATAAAAATCTATTTTTATCTTTTCAAATATGGAGTTTTTCATCCCAATTCTTTCTAAATCATTTCTTATGATTTTACACAAATTATTACTATTTTTAATAATTTTATCAAGGCCCGTACAGTCGATTTCCATCAATGGCCATCGAACTGCACTTACAGCGACCTTTTTCAAATTTGATTTGGACATAATTCCAAATCCAACCGTTAGATTTCAAATTTCTAATATTCATTAGAAAGCTCTTTTCGATACGAACCCAACGGTTCCGGTTTTAGGAGAATCCGACGGTCGGATCTCCCGTAATGTCCGTTTGAAATAAATGGTCGAAATTCGCGAACTGCCGCAGCGCGGCGCGTTCTATTCAGGCCATTATATTATATATATATAATATATATAATATATATTTCATCGATTTCTATTTAAAACGAATTATATAAATAGTTTTAAATTCGTTTCAAAAGCAATTTCAACTTCCTTTTCAATTCAAATCAAAATTGAATTCTTCTTTATAAATTCGTTTTAAAATTCATTTCTATTCAATTCAAATTTCAATTCAATTTGAATTCATTTCAATTCGCTTTCAATTCAATTTGAATTCGTTTTCAATCCAATTCATTTCGAAATCGTTTTCAATTCAATTCATTTCGAAATCGTTTTTAATTCAATTCATTTCGAAATCGTTTTCAATTCAATTCATTTCGAAATCGTTTTCAATTCAATTCATTTCGAAATCGTTTTCAATTCAATTCATTTCGAAATCGTTTTCAATTCAATTCATTTCGAAATCGTTTTCAATTCAATTCATTTCGAAATCGTTTTCAATTCAATTCATTTCGAAATCGTTTTCAATTCAATTCATTTCGAAATCGTTTTCAATTCAATTCATTTCGAAATCGTTGATTTCGAAATCACTTTTCAATATTCATTTTAAAATGAATAAAATCGATATAAATATCGTTCACGTCAAAATGGCGTCAATCTAATCAACATGGCTGCATAAATTTCTATTTTCAAATTTTCTTTATTTTTCAAATTGGAATGAGGCCCAATCAATTACCATATAAAATTAATTATATGGATTTCCATACAACACATGTATATAATAGCATTGAAAAATAATCAACCATCAACCAAAGTGCACTACACTGTATAAGCATCAAATATAGATATCTAACGCTTATAACAGCCTGTCAATCGATCGATCGACATATTTAATCAATCAGGATGAGTGAACTTCAAATTTCATCCCAACACCCGTGTGGGGTTTCAAACAACCAAACACAGATTTTATTTGTGCAGTTGGGCGATGTGTAAAATTTATCGACCCAATCAATGTCCTTCAAATAGGTGTACATAAACAAACCGTCTGGTTTGTAAATGAATATTTATTTATTCACATTCACGTTAAAATTCTATTTTTAACGACAAAACATTTTATTCCAACATATGAATTTCTATTCAGTTCATTCTTTAAATAAAATGATATTTTTATTTTTTTTTCTAACTTATTTTAGAAAATTTCGGCGGCATAACGGCACGATACTAGAAACGGGACAAGGCCTAGCCTTATCCCCGGTCTAGTGAAGGCCCACGCCATTCACACATCAATCAAAATCACCAAACAACCAAATTCAAAACAAATCATATAACTAATCTATGCAACCAAACAAACAAGTCCATGGTCTGTGGACGATTGTGTCGGGTGCTACTAAGCACCGTCTGCATCCTAGTATATATATATAACTAGAAAAATTAAATCGAAAGGTGAGAAGTTCTCACATATAGCTATCCTAGCTCCACGGCTCTTCATTGATAGAAATCTTCATTGCTATCGCATCTTCGTCATCTTCGTTGTCCGCTTTCACTACATATGTAAAAATCGAATTTTTACTTCGCTATTCAATATATAAAAATCGAATTTTTATTTCAAAGTTCAATATATAAAAATCGAATTTTTATTTCAAAGTTCAATATATAAAAATCGAATTTTTATTTCAAAGTTCAATATATAAAAATCGAATTTTTATTTCAAAGTTCAATATATAAAAATCGAATTTTTATTTCAAAGTTCAATATATAAAAATCGAATTTTTATTTCAAAGTTCAATATATAAAAATCGAATTTTCATTTCAAAGTTCAATATATAAAAATCGAATTTTTATTCCAAAGTTCAATATATAAAAATCGAATTTTTATTTCAAAGTTCAATATATAAAAATCGAATTTTTATTTCAAAGTTCAATATATAAAAATCGAATTTTTATTTCAAAGTTCAATATATAAAAATCGAATTTTTATTTCAAAGTTCAATATATAAAAATCGAATTTTTATTTCAAAGTTCAATATATAAAAATCGAATTTTTATTTCAAAGTTCAATATATAAAAATCGAATTTTTATTTCAAAGTTCAATATATAAAAATCGAATTTTTATTTCAAAGTTCAATATATAAAAATCGAATTTTTATTCCAAAGTTCAATATATAAAAATCGAATTTTTATTCCAAAGTTCAATATATAAAAATCGAATTTTTATTTCAAAGTTCAATATATAAAAATCGAATTTTTATTTCAAAGTTCAATATATAAAAATTGAATTTTTATTCCAAAGTTCAATATATAAAAATCGAATTTTTATTTCAAAGTTCAATATATAAAAATCGAATTTTTATTTCAAAGTTCAATATATAAAAATCGAATTTTTATTTCAAAGTTCAATATATAAAAATCGAATTTTTATTTCAAGTTCAATATATAAAAATCGAATTTTTAGTTCGCTATTCTATATATAAAAATCGAATTTCTCCTTCGAAGTTCAATATATAAAAACCATATTTTTATTTCGTTGCTATGTATATAAAAATCACAATTTTACTTTCTCTACATTATAAAGATTATATTTTTAATACTTTAAAAATATAAAAATCATATTTTTAATTCTTTAAAAATATAAAAACCATATTTTTACATCTCCTTTTCTATTTAAAAAAAAATCTAATCTTTTTCATTTTAAAAAAACTAAGTTTTCATTTTAAAAATTCAAATCTATTTCATTTTAAAAATCCAAATCTTCATATAGAAAACAACAAAGAAATTAAATAAAATAAAAACTTACAGTGTAAAATGAATCTATGGTTTCGGAAAGTTCGACGCTGTTGGGGTGGGTGGTGCTCGAGCTAGGCGGTGGCTCTTCTGGGTGGTGGCGGCTGCGTTGATTTTGGGGTCTCGACGGGTGGGGTGCGGACGGTTTCGAGAGGGGAGAGAGAATCGAGGCGGGGGGGGGGGGGGGGGGGGTGAGGCTGCGGAGGGGTGGGTGCGGATGGGGGCTGCTGGGGAGCGCGCAGTGGTTGGGTTCCTCTGGCGCCTGAAGCGGCGGCTCTCGATTTCAGGGAGGGACACGATGGAGGGGTAGGATCGGAGGAGGGTGGTTTGTGGAGGCCAACAGCCGCGGTGGCGCGTCCAGAGGGGCACCGACGTCTGCGGCGGCGATGAGCCACGGAGGGGGGGCGCGATGTTTTAATTGTTTTTTTTTTCTTTTTTTTCCCTGAGATCCACGAATGACCGGGGGGGGGGAAGATAAAGTAGGAGAGTCAACTTTGTTTAACTATTTAATTTAATTTTTAATTCCCAAAAAGGTAACTTTTTAATTCGATCTCAAAACGAGTCCCACCGACTGCCGCCCCTAGCATTTTACCCCCATTCCGAACACAATGGGATATGTATCACAAGCTGGTTTGATCGTTTGAATCAGTTTCCGTTGAATTTACATTTAAATCACTATATTGAATTCTAAACGTACATTTCAAATTACCGGGGCCACATACTAACTAGAAAAATTCCAGAAAATTATTTTCTAGCTTCGTATTGACGATACGGTCCTAACAAAACTAGTTTCGCCGAATTCTGAGACCGATGGAAAAATGGCCAATTTCCAGTCGATTAAATTCAACTGAAACTGGTCAAACGCGTTTTCCTTTGCCACGCTCACATATTGATTCAAAAAATTATGAAATTTGGAATCTAGCAATAACTTGACACTGCGGACCCAACAAAACTGGTTTCGTCGAAATCCGAGGTCATTTGCAAAATGTCTATTTTTAAGGGCCTGAATTCCATAGCGACTATTCAGAATTTTCAACTGGACATATCTTTTGATTCCCGCTACGAACTTTTGATTTTTCGGATTCGTTGGAAAGATATTCACTATTAGATTCCATTATTTTTGGTTTCACTAAAATCCGGATTGTTTTGCACCCGGTACATTCAATTGAAGTTTGAAATCGAATTATCGAACTACCGCGCCATTTTCAATTCTATTTATAATTATAAATAAATAGTTATATTCTAACGACGACGCGTATAATATATACTTTCGAATTCTATTCAAAATAAATTTCTCGTCGATATTATTTAAAATAATTCATTTTAAATAATCAAAATTCGCTAAAATTGCCGAAATAAAAATTTTAAACTGGCCCAGATTTTCGGGTTGTTACAGATCATTTATCCCATGTTTGCATTAAATTCACATAGCACAGATTATTGTCATAATTTACCATATATCATATGTTCCCCTTTTTATTAAACTTGCAAAGTACAGAAGATCCATATATAGATTATACCAAATATAACCATAGATTACTATGCATGTCATATATCCCAAAGATCCCTTACTTAGGTGTTTATTTACATAATAGATATCCTACTTCCATGTAAATCTTTCTACCTAAGCCATATTCCCTTTTTTTTAAAGTCATTGTCCATTATATAAAATATGCCCAAGGATCTAGATCTAACCTGTATTATGTCTTTCTATTCAGATCTTAATTTTTAACATGCCTTATATTCCAGATTTACAAGTCATATATTATCATATGATAATCCCAAATTGTCATATATGCATAGATCTAGATCTAATTTACAACATATGTCCTTCACTCGAATCAGTCACAAATCAGTCCAATTATGCATCATTCATTTTATTGTCCCAAATATTTTAGCGTATGTTAATCTCTTATGAGATTGGCTCAGGCTCGTGGTAGCCTGGCTATAGAACAAAAAGAGGAAAGAGATAAGATAGATCCAAACAGAACAGAAAAGAACAGATATAATCTCATATTCAGATTTACAATTCATGTCACAATCAGAATTAACGTTTATATCGGAAAATAACTGTACTTGCCTTGATTGGAGTAAAGAAAGAACTTTAACTTGTTGTAGAATCTTTGCAGAAACTTTAATCTGTAGTTTGAATTGAGTTGCTTAGGCTGATGTTGATTGTCTTCTAGTTTTGATTCCAGCAGAGTAGCGACGCCATAATTTTATTTTAGTTAGAATAAAGGCAGAGTATAGGTAGAATGAAGTTGTGTGGAGAGAAAGTGAGGTTTGGGGGTGTTTTTATAGGAGAATAGGGCGATTTAGAGCCTTCAGATCAGTCCATAAGTCATCAGAATCGTACAGCTCGAATACACATCATCCAGCCACTCAAAAGAAGACACGTCACCTCAGAACACTCCAGAATTCGGTGCTGGATTTGTATGGGCGCACTTGGCAGGTGCGCCAGTGTATTTTTGTACTGGCGCACTTCACAAGTGCGCCAGTGTATTCTGGCCTGTTTCCGGTTTTTCTGCCTAACTTCGTTCGTCCATATCTTCTTCATACGGACTCCGATTTACGCAAATTCGGACTCTATTTCGCGTATTTTTCCGAGACGAACACAATGTCGCAACCCGTTTCCCTTATTTCTTCTCCTAAAAATTAATTATACCTTGATTTTTAACTCTTATGTTTACAGAAAATACGGGGTGTTACATGTCATTGAAAGAATGAGTGTCCAAACAAGGAGAAGGGGAAAAAGGGAAGTAACATCTTCATTGGTTGCGGTGGAGAGATGTGTTGTTGAGGGAGATGTAGATGTTTTATCGATTGTAGCATTGGATGTTACGAGAAGCGAATGGGTGCTTGATTCGGGGGCTTCATATCACATGACGCCAAATAGAAATTGTTTTTCTTCTTATACTGACAAAGAAGGAAATTCAATTGTTATGGGGAATGGTGCTACATGTAAGTGGAAGGGCATTGGTTCCATGCAAATTTGGATGTTTGATGGAGTGTTTTGTACTCTCGCTAATGTGCGCTATGTTCCAGGACTACGGAAGTCGCTTATCTCTTTGGGGCAGCTGGATTCTTTAGGATGCAAGATCACTATTAGGAGTGATAACTTGAGCGTTTTGAAGGGTGCACTCATGGTTATGAAGGGTGCTAGGACTCATGGTGCTTGTTTGCTTCAATGAGTGACTGTTGACGGTGAAACTTGTGTTGATAGTTCTCTTGGCTTGGATGCGACACGGCTATGGCATTTGAGATTGTGTCATGTCTCGGAGAAGAGTTTAAATGTTCTTCGTAGAAGGGAGATGACTGATGGAGAGAGTTTTAAAAAAACTGGAGGTTTTAGAGGTGTGTCTCACTGGGAAGAAAACTAAAGTATCATTAGGTGAAGGGAAAAATGATTCAAGAGGGATTCTTGAGTATGTGTACATGGATGTTTGGGAACCGACACATGCAGCTTCTTTGGGAGGAGCAAGATATTATATTTCTTTTATTGATGATTTTTCTTGGGAAGTTTTGGGTGTATGTAATGAAAGCTTAGTCAGAGGCATTTGCAAGGTTCAAAGAATGGAAGACTCTTGTTGAGGACGAGAGTGGAAAGACTCTGAAGGTTCTTAGGTCCGACAATGGCAGAGAGTATGTTTCCGAAGATTTTCTGAAATTTTGCAAGCATCATGGTACTCGAAGGCATTTTACTACACTTGGCGATCCGCAATCAAATGGAGTGGCGGAAAGTATGAACTCTACTGGAGAAGGCTCGATGCAAGGGATTTTAGGTCGAAGCTTTATCAACTGGTGCATAGTATTAATCGAATTTTGTGCTCGGCTACTGATAATAAAATTTCGGAGGAAGTGCAGAAGGGAACAAGCATTGACTTGAGTTATCTTCGTGTATCTGACAGTCCAGTTTATGTGCATGTTCCGGGGACTGATAAGCTTGCAGCTAGAGCTGTCAAGAGGATTTTTCTTGGCTATACGGATGGTGTTAAAGGCTAACGGATTTGAAATCTGGAAACAAAAAATACTACAAGAAATTTGACCTTTACCTACCAATATTTTACCTGCCAATAAATATGGGTAGGTAAAGAGAACCTTTATCTACAAATATTTAATGGTAAAATTTATTTGTAGGTAAATATTGTCAATGTTATAAATATTTTAAAGGGTGATTAACTACCAATAATTATAGATAGGTAAAATGTATTATCTACACATATACAGAAGGGGAAGCTTTTTTGCGATTAGCCCCTACATTTTTATCGTATCATTTAGACTCTCGTTAAAAATAATGCTGAGTTGTATGATGATGTGTCAAAAATGTTTATTCTAGCAATTTTTTTGAATTGGAGATTTTGTTTACATATCCTAGCAATGTTTTTTTGTAAAATCATTTCTTTATTAATTATTAATAATTATTTTGAAATATGTAATAATTAACACTTACTGAATTGATAAACAATAATTAAATTGCAAATAATAAATATTAAATAATCTTTCGTTGATAACTTATCATACATTGTTATTTTTTTCCAAACAATTGACTACAAAAGTTTTAACTTTAAATTTTTCATAAAATGTTTCACAATTTCGCACTAGTATGTCATCATCTAAAATGACTAAAACATATTTTTTCTAGTTTATTGTAGAGAAACAATCCATACCATCCTCTTCGGCTTTAAATTTAACAGCTTATTTTAAATTAAATCTACCGGTACAAATCTCAATCCACGTGATCTCTTTTGTGGCCTCAATCCATGTAGTCTCTTATGATTGGCCACAGTATAAACCACAAAAACTGCCACTACAATAAACACCAAAAATCTTGATGACAACTAATGCTTAAAATAAATTTTTAGAATTTCTACCTCAATGATGATTAATTAGGAAAATTTTCTAATAATGAAAATACATTTTATAAAATGGAATATTATAATTTGTACACCTTAGATTGCTTTAGATACACCGGTCTTTTTTTAAATCATATACATCACTTTTTTCTTTGGATACACCATACATATTACTAAACTATCCTTAAGCCTAAATAGAACAAAATAAGTTTCTCATTTAGTATCTTTCTCACGTGCATTGATCGAACTAAGGAATATTGATTTCTAAAATCAATTAATTCACTTTTGCAACTCAAATTCAAATCCTTAATTGGATTTATATTTATTTAATTATTTATATATCAAAATTTAACTTTAAATTTGGAATAATAAAATATTAATCTACTTAAATATTGATTTTAAATTAAAAACCGATTTAAATGTAGTAAAAAATTGAGAACTTAGTACATGATGAAGCATATTAATTTTAGTACGTCATTTGTTAATTTATTTTTGTGACTAATTTGAAATGCACAATGTTAGAATTGATTATACATGAATATAACAAGAAAGAATATGAATAAAGTGAATATAACAAGAAAGAATTGAAATTTTTGTTATTTAATTTTATTTTGATTACTTTTTAATGAAGGTATTTTTATCTTTAATTTAATTAATTTTTTAAATGATGTAGGTAAAGTAATTTACGGTGTATAAATAGAATTTGCCTTATAAAATAGAATGTTAGACAACATAATAGTAGACTTATTATTGTAAGAAAAACTATAAACAATATGTACTTGAAGGGTATATACATTTTGTGGTACTAAGAATTTTTCTTTTCTTTCAAATATAGGATTTTTTTTCTTTTTCTTATAGTGAGCTGAGATTTCAACTCATGACTTTAAATAAATGAAATGTTTTTTTTTAAAGTGTGTGTTCATAAAGAGTTCATAAAGTAGTTTTGCCAAAAGTTCATAAAAGTGTGTGCCACATATGAAATATTTACTACTAGAAGATGGGAAGAAAAAAGTTAAGTGGTAACCTGCTATCCACCTGCAGAATAGGATATTAAAAGCAAAGATAGCACAAAATTACATTAATAATGAAAATCAAATTTGGGCATAAAGAGGATTTTGATTGTTTTAATTTTTAGCATTCAAATAAATGGAATGTTCCAATCGTTTCCTTCTACGTTCAAAGTATTTGTGAAGGCTTTTATTTAAGTATCAATAACTGTCAGTTTGATATATGATTAGTAAATATTTATTGCCTAATAAGTATATTACAGATTGTTAGTCTTATAAATGATAAATAAATATTTATTGTCTAATAATATTAGTTACGATGAGTAAATCTATTCACGCACGTAATCGTATATACAAATCCTAGCTAGCTTATTCGTTTTTCATTTTCCTCTCGCTCACCTTTCCCTAAAATTGATCCCTCAAAGCTTCTTAGAAAAGACCTTACGTCCTCTGATCTCATAAAAAATTAATCTGAACTATGGTCGAAAATGGCGGAAGCAAAGGGCTTCGCTGTCTGTAAAGATGATAATGCTCCATCCTCTCGATTTCTCAGGTAGGTCTTCCCAAAACGAATGGAATACTTCGATTCCAAAAAAATTTCCACCATAATTTTTTAAATTAACACCTTTTTATGTCTGTAATTTAATCTATGTTGTATATAACCTTTTTGGAATGCTATGAACATGCAGGCAGCTTCTAGCAAGCAATTACAGCTACATGGTTCCTTCAAAATTTTCGTCCTTCTTAATTATCACTAAACGCATATTGATTTTTTAGATTTTTTTACTTCTTAACATAAATTAATTCATTTCCATTTTCAATCAGTTAATGCCTAGATGACAATTTGGGTAAATCAACATTTATTATGACCTGGTTTTGGCGGAGCTTGAAAAGAAAATCTATTCTGCAAGATTGTAATAATTCAGGTATAGGCTTCTTCAGCATCCTATCAAATTTAGTAATTTGTTTCCATTTTTTTTATTCCTCCTTGCACGTTGTTTGTCCTTTTCCATTTCAAGTTTTGAAATTTTGCAGACCATGGGTGTGAAATTAAGATACTAAATGAAAATTTTGGAGTTATAGATATCGTAAATTTGGAAGGATTATTTCATAACCTGTAAAATGAAACAAGAAGAATTTGAGAACGGTCAACCTGATTTTGAAGTAAAACTAGCAGTTTCTCTTTTTCTATGTCTTTTACTTATCCATTTTTTTGGTTACTGCAAAGGAATTACATTCATTTACTATTCTATGTATCTGTTAGTTTAACATTCATTTTCAAAATTTGTTATGTCAATTTTATAAAATGGTTTATTGATTTGGACATCGAAGCCGAGTGTTAATCGGTGTATTTTATACTTACCTATATGAATGAAGTTGTAATGTCACCATTGTCCCAATTATTTGAATTACCATATGTGAAGTTTTTTCCGTTTAAATGTGAATTGTATATTTTTGTTGTTCAAATCAAATGTAAAAACTAATTTTACTCAAAAGTTTCTTTATGGTTTTCAATGTATCTATAAATTTAAAAGTTATTTATTGCAGCTATTTTTTAAAACAATTCATCTAGCAGCAGTAGCAACTTCAGCGATAAGCATGATACACTATCGAATTTGGATCTTTTCGACCTGGACCGTGATATTATGCAAGAGTTTGAATATAGCGATATTCAATGGTGAAGGGTGAGAGGTCGATGGGATAGAAAGAATAATTTGGGTTTTAATTGGGAGTCCGTTACAGAAAAGAAGATGTATGTATAGTTGTTGTTTTGAAACTATTATGCTGGTGGAACTGATGTTGGTTACTTTGGTTTTAAATTGATTATTTGGTGCATTTTACTATTTTTAGCATATAAATTGATTATTTACCAGTTTTTGTTTTTAGGGTTTGAAGGTAAAAAGACGTCGTCAAAGGGTTCCTTTGCTGCCAGAATTTGGTGCATAAACGGTGATGCAACTATGACTAAAACTAGTGAGAGTGTGAGTGACTGTGTATATTGAATGCGTATGTAGTAAGGAGCCAATGTATACAAGTGAAATGTAGCGAGGAAGTGTATGTATAAGTCATTGTGTAATAGTGAGGAAATAATATGTGCACTATTCGGAAGTGTAATAAATATTTGTTATTCGTTTAAAAATAAATTATGTGTAAATATTCAATTCTTATACGTATTTATTTATAGTAAATAATGTCATGTGGTCTAAAAATGATGTCATATGCACTAATCAAATGATGACACATGGACAAATATTGTTTGACACATGAACCAACCATTAAATTAGCAAATATAGCAACACTAGATAATTGTTTCAAGCCTAGAAACTAAAAAAAGGGTTTCTAGTGAAAAATACCATATGTTTCAAATTTCCCAATTTGGTGTATGTACGTCGACATACCTAGTGAAATTTTTTGAAAATTTTCAAAATTTGAATCTTTTGATCTTATATTATATTACATTTAATTCTAAAGTTTTTGTAGTAACTTAAAGATGATTTTAACATAAATATTACTCCATTCATTACTTCATAAAAAATAAATAGATCTAACTAATTAAGACACACTAAATACGAGATTTAAAAGTAAATACAAGCAAATAATAAAGATAAATTAAACTAGATAGACTAATTTTCAGCTGATGATGATGAGGAAGAGGAAATTCCAAGCTTTCTTCCTATCTTGACCATGAACTTAGTCATTTTTGAAAAGTTCCTTTTGAGCTTCTTTTGATTGTCGACAATCTTCACTTGATTTTGAACAATCATCTCTCTGGAAATGGTTCTAGTGTTGAAAGGACATTGAACACTTTTGAAAGAAGTTTCTTCTTCTTCTTTGACTTCCATAGGTGTTTGTTCTTGTTACATTCGAGCTTGTTTGTTTTCGAATGTCTCATACGGTTTGAAAGTGAGTGGAATTTGCATAAGGTGTATGTTTGTGGATTCAAACACCTTTCTTGGTACAAATTCTTCTCCATGAAGATCAACTCCAAAGTATTTGAAGATGCGGGTGAGACAAACTCCATAGTAAAGAGTGTTCTCTCTTGATGAAGTTTCTATGGGCTTAAATTCTCTTGAGATCTTATCGGCCCAGTTGATGTTATAGCCACCAATAATAGTAAAGAGGGGTTTTTGGATCTTGAGAGTTGGATTATTAAAGTTTCTGAAACAAGAAGTGATTGTACGTTGGAGGAGAAGATTTACAATGCTTGTTTTTGGATGAAAAAAAGCGATTTTTGTAATCCAATTGAGCATCGATTTCAAATATGTCATGATAAGTCTCTAAATCGGTTTCATCGATTTTGAAATCCGAAAAATCTGAGCCTATGCTTCTACAATATATGATATTTCCCAAGGTTTCAGCATCTAGAACAATTTGCGTGCCTTTAATGCTACTCCAAATTTGGTCTTTGTTTCCTTCATAAAATCCACGATTAAGGTTCGCAAAAAAAACATCTTCACAAGCTTAGGATAACACACTTTGTCATTATCCCGAGAATCAATTAGACTCAAGACTTCATTATAGGTGAAGAGAGAGATAAGATCGTAGGAAGGAAAGTCTCCAAAGAAGGCAAATGCACCTAGGTTGACTTTAGCATTTGCTAGATAGTCAACATAGGTTTTGATAGCATCTCTATCATTATGAAGATAACCTTTGATGATTTTGGTTAACTTTAATTTCTGAGATGAACTTGAGGAATCCATAAGAGTGATTGTTTTGAAGAGAATAAATATGAAGAATGTAATTTGAATTGTGAATGAAAGGTAGAGAGAATAGATATATATATAGAAATTGAATGGATATGAATTGAATAGGCACAACTTTTAATAAATCAATGACACCTTTTTAGACTTTGGGAGTTGGTGAAAATTTAGAGGGAAGTTTGAAAGTTTAAACCTTTGAAATTCAAAATTTGAATTTCAAATTATAGGCTGATATGTCGACATATGAACATATGTATTCTTTTTCAGAGGACATTTGGTTTTTGTGACATGTGATTTAAATTATCGATTTAAATTTTAGATCTAACGATTTCCAGAAATAATTCTAATCCTAGCGAACATCCAAAAAAATTATTTTATTTATTGTTATATTATTATTTTGAATTTCAAATTTTAAATTTGAATTTTAAAGTTTAATTTTTAAATTCAAAACAAACAAAGCAAAGAAATAAAATAACCGTTCAACCAAAGAAATTTTAAGAATTAATTAAGGCGCACCCGGTTTTTAGATCCTTTTCTTCGAAATTTTCTGAATTCCGAATTGCCATGAAGCACATATTTGAGTTTCCGATTTCTGCCTCTTCATCACTTGATGATGAATCCGAATCATCTAACAATGCTGCATATGCGTTCTTTCTCTTCTTTGATGAATTGTTGTTGTCGTCTTATTGTTGAGTATATTTATCTGGATATGGACACATTCTCTTTATATGGCCTGGTTTATTGCAGTTATAACATCGGCCATCATTTTCATTTCTTTCTGAACTTCCTTGATTATTGTTTTGAGGATAATTTTTCCTTCTATATCTCAGAAATTTTCTAAAATGTCTTGTCATTAGGGTTGTTTCTTCATCATCTTCACTAATCGAGTCAGAATCATTTGTTGTTGCTTTAAATGCGATGGATTTCTTCTCAGTTGATTTGTTTTCCATTCTTTTATGTAATTGGACTTCAAAAGACATCAGATTTCCGATTAACTCCTCAATCTTCATTTCACTGACATTATTGGCTTCTTCAATCGCTAAAGTTTTCTGATCCCATTCTGAAGTTAATGAACTTAGTATTTTTTGACTTGGTCTTCTTCAAAATAAGTTTTTCCAAGTGCTGTTAATGAATGCACTATCTCTTGAAATCTGCAATACATATCGGAGATAGACTCTTCATTTTGAATAACTCAAACTGATTAACTAACATTGATATCTTAGTTTATTTAACTGTACTAGTTCCTTCACGAGTAGCTTGTAAAGTTCTCCAAATTTCATGAGCAGATTTACAAACTGACACTCTATTAAACTCATTCCTATCTAATGAACAAAATAACATATTCATGGCTTTAGAACTGATTTGTGCAGCAACCTTTTGTTCATTTGTCCATTGTGCAAAATTAGTTGTGGGTTCAATAAACTCATTCTATGTACTATTCCATGTGTCTAATCATATTGATTGTAAGTATATTTTCATTCTACATCCTCATATATGAATAATTACTGTCATTAAACAGTGGTCGTCTAACAGTGGGCTGACCCACTACAAAAGAACTTCTATTGCTACCAGTGGTGGTTGCCATTATAACTATTTTCAAAAATCAGATTATGAACTTTTTGAAAGACCAGGCTCTGATACCAATTGTTAAGGATTGTGGAATGGATCGTTAAGGCAAAACTAACATTGGATGGGGGGGAGGGTGAATAGTGTTTTTGAGAAGTTTAACAAAATCTAAAACTTATATGATCTACTATATGAATCAACACCACTGAAATAATAACAAACACATAATCAAAATAAAACACAAAGATAAAAAAATAAAATGCAGAAAAGGAAAGAACACACCAGATTTTATACTGGTTCAGATTACTCCTACATCCTGTTCCACGCAACGCTGGATTGCGCAGAGTTTTATTACTATATCAATATCCAAATACAACACCCTTGATTTCACGGCAACAAGGTTACCACCGATTCTAAACACCTTTGATTAAGTATATTCCCCTTGATTTCCCCAACTACAAGGTTAACACCGCTGCATTTCCTTGATTTCAAGGCTACAAGGAACACACCTTTTCCTAAAAACTGTCCAAACAATTACAACAACCCTATAACTCTTCAGTAGCACTTGGATTCAAAGAGTAATGAGTAGAGAGTGAGAAGAGAAGAAGTTCTATATAAATGGAATTGAATTCGGTAGAGTATAAGTGTATAAATCATAAAAATATGAAATATTAATAGTGTAAAGAAAAGGGATGAAGATGTAGAAGAAGAGCGATGAAAATTCGAAATCAACCCATATATATAAGTTTTGAATGGTTGCAAAGCTTCCTGAACGTTACAAAAAGTGAAAAGACACTTCCTTTCAAAATCAAAATTATGACAGTTATATGTCGACATCCCTATAAATGTATGCTGACATAAGGGTGTTTAAAATTTAAAATTTGAATATTTTCAAGTGTTTAACTATATATATAATTCTGGAAATTCTTGAATTAAAACATAGTGTTATAAACAAGTATTATAAAGTATAAAATCATATGAAAAAACAAAAATATATGAACATATTTATAAAATTATAATGTTTAAAACTATATAAATATAAGTATATAACTATAGAAATATATATGCACTTATAACTATAAAATTTGAGTTTAAAACCAAAAGTAAGATAGAAAAATCAATTAGAATAGGAAATATAATTTGAAAATAAAAATTTGAAATTTGAAAATCAGAATAGAATTTGAATTAGAACCTGGAGTGTTGTTTATAGTCTTATATAAACTAGACTCTATTACTATATTTGTCTTGAACTCTTGAAATTTTGATTACTCATGAGTCTTGAATCATCTCTAAATTGTGAATCTCTAAAAGCTTTTAAACTATACAGTCTTCGGGATTAATTCCTGTATACAAATCCTGCATATGTGTGTGTGTGTGTGTGTGTGTATATATATATATATATTCTATATAAAGGTGTTAGTATATATTTTATAATCAATTAATATTGAAATAAGGTTGTTGCCATCAAAACTCCATTCTCCAATAATACTCAGAACCAGTGTCGTTGGAAGCGATACCAAACGCAAAGAATTGAAAGCAATTAAATCAGTACCAAATACATAAGATGGAAGTATGAGAACGAAACCAAATTCATGAAGCGGAAGCGTAGAGTCGATAAGAAATATATTGGGATCGAAAGAATATTATCGACACTAACAAGCTTGGCGTCAATACCATTGCATAAAGGCAACATAGAAGTTATGAAGGTAAAAGCATAGGGGCAACACCTATAAGTGCAAGCGGCAAGAGATAATACCAAAGCCAGTAAGCATTTACATGGGCTTATATTAAAAGGTCAGTGCGAAAAGAGTGTTTACCAGATGATTTCTATAGAAGAGGGTCCTAATCCTCTAAAAGTAAGACCCCAGGGGTCACATTTTAGGGGAATTTTCACTCATTCCAATATCTTGTACTCAATTCTAAAGATACTAAACCCTAATTTGGATATCAGATTGGGGATTTCTCTTGTGGTCTTCCATGTATTTCATCAATTGATTAATAAAGGAAATATTTAGCATCTACAATTGATTGTGCTTGTCATTCAACTACTAAATTGGATTTAAAACCTTAAATTGGAAGTAATTACCAAACCAACCTTAACGAATATTTCAGATTCAACCAGCAACAAACTTATGAAGTTCTTATCCCAAGATAATTTTGTTTCCCCAAGTATTACAAGCGTGATACTCACCTCTTGAAGGAAGATAAATAATCTTCAAACTTGGGACATTGATATCTAAAAAAGGGCGAATTAAGTCGAGCTTGGAAGAATTAGATTACACCAAGGTCCACAACCGTAACCCTACATTCGGGTATTAACGATATTTATCGTTAACACTCATATATTGCTTTGTGAAGTCTGCATACATATAATTTGTTACTATTCTTCATAGCCTTTTGGTTGTTGCATATAAACTTTTACTTGTAATTCACCATTTAAAAATGCATTGTTTATGTAATGCAATATATAGAATGATTCGAACTACAGTAGGTTTAACAACTGGAGAAAAGGTCTCATTGAAGTCAAATTTATATTGTTGTGAATATCCTTTTGCAACAAGCCTGACCTTGTATTTTGATGTATTCCCATTTGCATCTTTTTTGATTTTGTACGTCCATTTGCAACCAACTATGTTTTTGTGCTTAGGTGGGTCAACGTACTAGGTCCATGTCTTATTCTTGTGTAACACCTCGAATTTTAGTTAATACTAAAATTCACTAATTACAGGATAAATAATTTCAGATGTGGGAATTGGGGGTAACGGGCTGCGTTATTGCGTTCGTCTCGGAAAAATACGCGAGATAGAGTCTGAGTTTTCGAGAATCGGAGTCCGTATGGCCCGGTTATGGCCCAAAGAAGTTTGCAGAAAATTCAAAGTTAAAAACAGATTTAAAAATTAAACTTGATTTCGAAATTGGAGCCAGCAGGGGGCCAGGCGGGAAATTTCCCGCCCTACCCATGTCAACAGGGCTGTCGACAGGCCTGTCGACAGGGGGTCGACTTGCCTGTCGACTTGCCTGTCGACCTGGGCGCGGCGTCCAGAGAACCTGGGTGCACCAGGTTGGGTTTTAGGCTGGCTTGGAGGGCTGGGTTCTAGAGATTTCCTAAATCTAACAGACCTAATCTAATCTAGGGTTAATCTAAGGGCCTAAAACACTAACCTAATCTATAAATACACCCTAAACCTACCCTAATCCATACTAAAAATAGAAATGATGGCCTCATGCCGCCAAATTAAATCTTAGAAGGAGCCTCCACTAATTTATGAAGGAAGTTGCAAGCTAATCAACCTCTAATCATTATCTTCTTCATATTTAGCAACTAATTCCACTTCATAAGTTTGCTAATATTGGGTTTGGTGAGTTTCTATCACTTTAACACCAATTGTTAAAGTAAGTAGATTGGGTGTAATGAGACTTATGGTCTTAAATGCGGATTAGTGAGTTTGAATCATTTGTAATGATATGCTACTCTATGTTTTTCTATGTTTATGCATAATTAATAAGTGGGTTTATGCATGTTTGATAAGTTGGTTTATGCATGTTTGATAAGTTGGTTTATGCATGTTTAACAAGTGGGTTTATGCATATTTAATAAGTGGATTTATGCATGTTTAACAAAGTGAGTTATGCAAGTTCATATGCAAGTTATGTGTATGATGTTATGTGTAGGTTGTTATGCAAGTTCATATGCAAGTTATGTATATGCTTAAATGCAAGTTTAACATGATATGCAAGTTATGCATGCTTATGCAAGTATATGAATGCTTATGCAAGATATGTATATGCTTAAATGCAAGTTTAACATGATATGCAAGTTATGCATGCTTATGCAAGTATGTGAATGCTTATGCAAGTTATGTGTATGCTTAAATGCATGTTTAACATGTTATGCAAGTTATGAGAATGCTTATATGCAAGTTCAACATGTTATGCAAGATATGTGTATGATAATATGCAAGTTTGGGTTAAATGTAGTTGGGTTAATATATGCTCATATATGCAAGTTGACATCCTCTTAACCCATGACAAAGTTATATGCTAAACCCATGATGTTTGTGATGGATCTTTCCCTTTATTACGTCATGAAATGAGAACGATTTACGTGGGGAATGATGGGGTTGGTAAATATGTTAATAAAAGTATGATTGGGTATGATTAAGCATACCATAAAAATAAATTAACATAAGTGGGAATTTACCTATTGAGTTAGGTCTACCCCATGGGAATTTACCTATTGAGTTAGGTCTACCCATGTTATGAAAAACTTGATATTAATTAGGGATAATTAATATGGGGGTGATTAATTAGGTGTAATTAATCGACTAAGACACGAGGTTGGACTCATTTGTAGTGTAAAACTGCCCGGACCCAACCGGCTTAACCAGTTGCTACAAATGTCAGCCCAATGTGAGAGGTCTTAGCCATAAATTAAATACGTGATTAAAGTAAAGACACGAGGTTAGACTCTGTTATGACGTAAGACTGCCCGGACCCTACCGGCTTAACCAGGCGGTCATAACAGCCAGTCTAATGTGGGAGGTCTTTATGGGAGATCACGGTCTTAATTAATTAAGAAACACTTAACCATATTAGCATGTAGTGGGACATGAGGGGTTAAGTGGGTGCCTTGGGTGGCATGTGGAAATTTAGTGGTTGCCTTGGGTGGCATGTGGAATCTAGTGGGTTGCCTTGGGTGGCAATAGAAAATACGATTAGAATACTTAACCAAGTGGAAAACATGTAATTAAACATGATTAAAGGGTTAAGTGGGATACACTAGATAAGTGACAAGCTTAGGTGGGTAGCTTGTGGGGGCCCATTTCAACCAACATCCCAAACGTATCTTTGTAGGCTCGATCCATGTCGAGTGACGGGACACGCATATTGGGCTTGACTATAAGAGGCCAAAACGGGTTAGCGGTGGCAACGCAAGTCCAACGGGTTCCATATGCGTGTGTGGGCCCGGGCTGGTAGATAAGCCGTTGTTGCATCGTGTAGATATAAAGCCGTGCACCGTTGATATTATCAGGTGGCCACCTTGGGGAATGATACACCCCATTGTGGGACCAGCACGGGTATCTACGGTAGGGAGCCGATCGCTGGGGAGTAGTGGGTACACCTAATAAAGATAGGGGCAGACGGCACCTATGTAGGGGTACACGAAACTACTGGGTAAAATTACTAAGTACACCTAGTGGAGATAGGGGCAGACGGCACCTATGTAGTGGGCTAGGAGTACACGGAACTACTGGGGAAATTTTCTAAGTCCTTGGGAGGGATCAACCTTTAAGTAGGAATGACTGGTGGGGTGCAGTTAGTAATTATCCTTGGGTGGGTAAATGCGTCTTTACAGTTATCTTAGTTTATCCTAAGTCTATCAAGCTGCTTAGTGTAGCCATTCATCCCCAGACATTACCGTAGGTCAAGTTTATGTCTTCTCTGGTTACTTTAATGATTGTATTGTTAAAGTTATAGGACTCGCTCAGACTTATGTCTGACCCCGTTGTTTTTATCTTTTTCCCAACCCTCAGGTCCTACGGTGGATCCTAGCAGTAGTGGAGCTTGATCAGATTGCTGTTCCAGTCTTTAGGAGCTTGGATAGATGTAAAGCTCCAGTTACCCAGTTATCTTTTCTTTTGTCTTGGCTATTGTATGAGAGAGTGGGATTATGTACTTCTTTATTTTGATGGATATTGTACTTGACTTTTATTGTGGTTTTATGATGTAACCAGACATGTTTACTTCCGTTGTTATGAGATGATGTTTTAAATTTCAAGTACTATTTATATCTGTCTTGTTGTAATTTTTCTGTTCTATATTCACTAAAATACTCCACCGATGCTATGGCATTCCCTTAGTGAGTGACCATAGCGGGCGTGGGGTGTTACACGTGGTATCAGAGCAAAGGTTACCGAAACAGATAAAATTTTTAGAAAACTATTTTTCTAAAAACATTTTTGGAAGAGATATTTTCAAAAACATGTCTTTAGAGAGAAAAGTTTTTGAAAGAAAAGCATAATCCCCAATAGCCATATCTATATCCTTCGAATTCTCCGTTTTGAATCTTTCCTTTTTCGTTTCAGCATGGCTGAGGATCTTAACTTTCCGAAGGGTGTGACGGTACCAGTATGGTATAGGAGATTGATGGAGGCTAGGGCCACCACTGCGGGTCCAGCAAATGTTCCTCCACCAACCGTAGCACCCGATCTTCCTCCTCCCCCTCCTCCTCGCACGGATACTTTTGCTAAGACTTGCAAGGAATTTAAAGCTATGGGAGGAAAACCTTTTCAAGGATCTAAAACTTTTGTGGAGGCTAGAGATTGGCTTAAGGAGGTGGAAGAGTTGATAGATATCTTTGAGATGGAAGAAGGGAAGAAAGTCAAGTTGGCTGCTTGGTTAATGAAGGGAGAGGCCTCATTCTGGTGGGAGGTCACTAATGGAGAACGCCCCGTTGACTCTTGGACGGATTTTAGGCAAAGATTTGTGGCAAAGTTTCTCTCAAGGGCGGAGGAAAACTTGTATATGGAAAGATTCTTGACTCTAAAGCAAGGAAATCTCTCAGTGAAGGAGTATGTTAACAAGTTTAATCAATTGGCAAGGTTTGGCCTAGACATGGTGAATACACCGGAGAAGAAGGCTTTGAGGTTCGTGAAAGGCTTGAATGAACCAATGCATGGGTTGGCTATGACTCATATCCCTATGGGGGCCACCTTTGAGAAGCTAGTTGACATGGCACTCATGCATGAAGAAGAGAAGGGTTCCAATGCTAATAAGGCACCCGAGAAGAAGGGAGATCAAAAGAAACCTCAGCAACAACAACAGAGCAAAGGTGGGAAAGGCAACGGTGGCAAGGGCAAGAAGAAGAAGTGTTTCAATTGTGGGACACCTGGCCACCTAAGCAAGGATTGTCGCAAGAAGAAGAAGACTGGCTGCTTCCACTGTGGCGAAGCAGGGCATCTAGTAAAGGATTGCCCTAAGAAGGGGCAAAGGACGGGATCTACCTCAGGAGGACAGGTGCAAGCTCTTATGGCACAAGGTCAGGCTAGGGGGCAAGTACAGGCTCTCGCGGTCCCACCGATTCAGGAAAGAGGTAGAACTATCTCCGTTGGAAGTCTGGTTTTTCTATTTGATCATCCTGTCCGTACATTGTTTGATTCAGGCGCATCACATTCGTTTATCTCATCATCATTAGTTGAGTCACTGCACTTAGACACCAGTCTGGTAGATGATCCCTTGGTTGTTTCAAACCCAATTGGGGGCTCCACTTATTTGTCCATGATATGTTTGGGTTTGAAGATTTCTATACTTAGCATTGAGTTTAGATGTGATGCTTTTGTGTTGGGCTTCACGGGCTATGGGTTGATTTTGGGCATGGACTGGTTATCCAGTAATGGTGCCGTTCTTGATTGCGAAAGGAGAGTTGTTAGGCTCATGACCCGCTTGGGTAACACTCTCGAGATTTCTTGTAATCCCATGGACTCTGTTATGCTAAGTTATCTTGAATCGCTTGACGCTTTGGTCGAGAGTTTGCAATCTGTTAGAGTGGTCCGGGAATATCCGGATGTGTTTGAGGAGGTGAAGGGCTTACCTCCGAAGCGGGAGATTGACTTCCGAATATATCTGGTGGATAATGCTAAACCTGTATCTTTACCAGTGCGCCACATGGCTCCTCGTGAGAGGAGGGAACTCCATAAGCAAGTAGGGGAGTTGCTTGAGAAGGGGTTCATAAGACGAAGTATATCGGAGTGGGGTGCTCCAGTAGTATTTGCTACGAAGGCGTATGGGTCCCTCAGACTTTGTGTAGACTATAGAGAACTCAACAAGCTCACAAAGAAGAATAGACACCCATTGCCGAGGATTGATGATCTTTTCGATCAGTTGGTTGGCGCTTCAGTATTTTCTCAGTTGGACTTGGCCACGGGGTTTCATCAGTTGAGGGTGGCTGAGGACAGCATAGACAAGACTGCCTTTAGAACTCCGGATGGTTTCTATGAGTGGATGGTGATGCCATTTGGGTTGACGAACGCCCCTGCATACTTTGTTGATTTGATGAGTAGGGTGTTCAGGGAGTTCCTTAATAAATTCGTGGTGGTCTTTGTGGATGATATCTTAGTATTTTCTAAGAGTGAAGAAGAGCATGCCCTACATCTTGGGGAGGTATTGAAGACTCTTCGAGCACGTAGCCTTAAGGCTAAATTCTCTAAATGTCACTTCTGGAGGAAGGAAGTGCGGTTCTTGGGGCACGTGGTCTCCAAGGAAGGGATAGCTGTGGATCCCGCGAAGGTAGTATCAATTCAGGATTGGAAGGTTCCCAAGAATGCTACCGAAGTAAGAAGTTTCTTGGGGTTGGCGGGTTATTATAGGAAGTTTATTAAAGACTTCGCGAAGATATCAGCCCCATTAACCCGCTTAACGAAGAAGAATCTTGTTTTCGCATGGGACGTAGATTGTGATGATGCGTTCCGACGGTTAAAGAGAGCTTTAACCACCGCTCCCGTTTTAGTGTTGCCAGATGGGAGCAAGCCATTTGTTGTCTATACCGATGCCTGTGGGACAGGACTTGGCGCAGTCTTAATGCAAGAGGGAAGGGTAATAGCCTATGGTGGAAGGCAGTTGAGGGCACATGAGAAAAATTACCCTACCCATGATCTAGAGCTGGCCGCTATTGTTTTTGCGCTTAAGATTTGGCGCCATTATCTTCTTGGTGAGAGATTCGAGTTGTTCACTGACCATAAATCATTGAAGTACTTATTCTCTCAGAAGGATTTAAACTTAAGACAGCAAAGGTGGATGGAGTTCTTAGCATCCTATGATTTCGAGATAGCGTATACCCCTGGCAAGGGTAACGTGGTGGCGGACGCCTTGAGCAGAAAGAGGTTGTCCTTGAGTCCATTGTTCGTAGAACGACGAAGCTTGGAATTTATCTCGATGTTTGATTTCAGACCTTCCTTTGATTATGTACCCGGTTTGCTAGCTTCCTTGGAGGTTAGACCTACTCTTTTGGGGCGGATTGGAGAAGCACAGAGGGACGACCCACAGTTGGTTGAGTTGGTGGAGAAACTCATAAGGGGGGAGTCATCCAGCCATTTGAGTAGGTACACTCTAGACTATAGGGGGTGCTTGCGTAGAGACGGTAGACTTTGTGTACTGCAAGACGAGGGTTTGAGGAAGGTTATTCTTGATGATGCACACCGTTCTAGGATGACCATTCATCCCGGTGGGGACAAAATGTACCAAGACATGAAGAGGGTTTTCTTCTGGGCCGGTATGAAGAAAGATGTGGCCGAATATGTCGCTCGATGCTTGGTGTGCCAACAAGTGAAGGCAGAGCAAAAGAAACCTGGTGGGTTGCTTCACCCATTGGAAGTTCCGCAATGGAAGTGGAATAGCATCTCGATGGATTTTATTGACGGGTTACCCAGATCAAGAAAGGGTAATACAGGAATTTGGGTGGTGGTAGACAGACTTACTAAGAGCGCCCATTTCATACCTGTGAAGAGCAAGAGGACCGCTCCATGGCTAGCTTCAGTATATCTTCGAGAGATAGTTCGATTGCATGGGGTACCCTCTAGCATAGTGAGTGATCGAGATCCTATCTTCACTAGCGAGTTTTGGAGGAGTTTGCAAGAAGCAGTGGGGACTCAATTGTGTCTGAGCACCGCATATCATCCTCAGACGGACGGCCAGACTGAGAGGGTGAATCGTGTTCTAGAAGACCTTTTGAGGCTTTGTATCTTGGATTTTGGAGGTACATGGGAAGAGCATCTTCCATTGGTGGAGTTCGCATATAATAACAGCTTTCAGTCCAGTATTGGTATGGCTCCTTTCGAAGCTCTTTATGGAAGGCCTTGTCGATCACCTACATGTTGGTGGGAGTCTACGGACAAGATCTTGCTTGGGCCTGATATGGTTAGGGAGACTTCTGAGAAGATTGACTTGATTCGAAGAAGGATGAAAGCAGCGCAGGATAGGCAAAAATCTTATGCGGACAAGAGAAGGACGGATCTTGAGTTTGAGGTTGGGGATATGGTTTTTGTCAAAGTATCTCCGTTGAGAAATGTTGTTCGCTTTGGATCCGTTGGGAAGTTAGCACCGAGGTTTGTTGGGCCGTTTCCTATTAAGGAAAGGATTGGACGGATGGCATATAGGGTGGAGTTGCCCGACAGACTTAGTGGTGTACATGATGTATTCCATGTGTCCCATTTGAGGAAGTGCTTACATGAGACCGCAGAGGTGGTAGAGCCGAGTTTGCTTAAAGAAGTGGAAGTAGAGCGTGATGCGACTATTCGACGAGCTCCTACCCGCATCCTTGGGTCAGAGACTAGGAAGTTGAGAAACAGAGAGGTTCAACTAGTCAAAGTGCAATGGGGAGAAGACGAGAGCAACGCCACTTGGGAAACGGAAGCGAAGATGCGTTCATTGTACCCATTTCTTTTTGAGGGTATGGCTTTACTTTCTCCTCTATCGTTGTCTAGTACTTATCTTATCTTTAGTATGTCCTCTCGTTAGTACTGTTTGACCTTTAGATAGGGTAAACCTATGGTTGAAACATGTGTTTGAGACATGTTATGGTTGGTGGATGCAAGTGGATGCAAGTGTTTGCTAGTGGTTGCTCGTGGATGCATATACACACACTCTAGGCACTAGATCGGCTCAGTCACTTCATATTGCATATTGCATAAAATTGTGTGTAGGAGGCTATATTTATGGATGTGTAATGATTGTGTTATCATATGGATGATGCATTTTGGGTGAATGATTGTGCACTCATGTAGATATTGTATGTGTCAATAGGGTTCTCTCGCATACATAATGGATGCATGGCACTATCATGGTTTGCATATGCTCATACATTAGATAGGGAACATATACACACACTGTTTGCATATGCTCATACATCATTAGAAACTGTTTTAGGACAATGGATGCCCGTGGTTGATGGTTTGAGTAGATGGTTGTTTGGATGGTAGGATATGCATTCTCCTTAGCTTAGAGATTTCGGGGACGAAATCCTTTAAGGAGGGGAGAATGTAACACCTCGAATTTTAGTTAATACTAAAATTCACTAATTATAGGATAAATAATCTCAGATGTGGGAATTGGGGGTAACGGGCTGCGTTATTGCGTTCGTCTCGGAAAAATACGCGAAATAGAGTCCGAGTTTTCGAGAATCGGAGTCCGTATGGCCCGGTTATGGCCCAAAGAAGTTTGCAGAAAATTCAAAGTTAAAAACAGATTTAAAAATTAAACTTGATTTCGAAATTGGAGCCAGCAGGGGGCCAGGCGGGAAATTTCCCGCCCTACCCATGTCGACAGGCCTGTCGACTTGCCTGTCGACTTGCCTGTCGACCTGGGCGCGGCGTCCAGAGAACCTGGGTGCACCAGGTTGGGTTTTAGGCTGGCTTGGAGGGCTGGGTTCTAGAGATTTCCTAAATCTAACGGACCTAATCTAATCTAGGGTTAATCTAAGGGCCTAAAACACTCACCTAATCTATAAATACACCCTAAACCTACCCTAATCCATACTAAAAATAGAAATGATGGCCTCATGCCGCCAAATTAAATCTTAGAAGGAGCCTCCACTAATTTATGAAGGAAGTTGCAAGCTAATCAACCTCTAATCATTATCTTCTTCATATTTAGCAACTAATTCCACTTCATAAGTTTGCTAATATTGGGTTTGGTGAGTTTCTATCACTTTAACACCAATTGTTAAAGTAAGTAGATTGGGTGTAATGAGACTTATGGTCTTAAATGCGGATTAGTGAGTTTGAATCATTTGTAATGATATGCTACTCTATGTTTTTCTATGTTTATGCATAATTAATAAGTGGGTTTATGCATGTTTGATAAGTTGGTTTATGCATGTTTAACAAGTGGGTTTATGCATATTTAATAAGTGGATTTATGCATGTTTAACAAAGTGAGTTATGCAAGTTCATATGCAAGTTATGTGTATGATGTTATGTGTAGGTTGTTATGCAAGTTCATATGCAAGTTATGTATATGCTTAAATGCAAGTTTAACATGATATGCAAGTTATGCATGCTTATGCAAGTATATGAATGCTTATGCAAGATACGTATATGCTTAAATGCAAGTTTAACATGATATGCAAGTTATGCATGCTTATGCAAGTATGTGAATGCTTATGCAAGTTATGTGTATGCTTAAATGCATGTTTAACATGTTATGCAAGTTATGAGAATGCTTATATGCAAGTTCAACATGTTATGCAAGATATGTGTATGATAATATGCAAGTTTGGGTTAAATGTAGTTGGGTTAATATATGCTCATATATGCAAGTTGACATCCTCTTAACCCATGACAAAGTTATATGCTAAACCCATGATGTTTGTGATGGATCTTTCCCTTTATTACGTCATGAAATGAGAACGATTTACGTGGGGAACAATGGGGTTGGTAAATATGTTAATAAAAGTATGATTGGGTATGATTAAGCATACCATAAAAATAAATTAACATAAGTGGGAATTTACCTATTGAGTTAGGTCTACCCCATGGGAATTTACCTATTGAGTTAGGTCTACCCATGTTATGAAAAACTTGATATTAATTAGGGATAATTAATATGGGGGTGATTAATTAGGTGTAATTAATCGACTAAGACACGAGGTTGGACTCATTTGTAGTGTAAAACTGCCCGGACCCAACCGGCTTAACCAGTTGCTACAAATGTCAGCCCAATGTGAGAGGTCTTAGCCATAAATTAAATACGTGATTAAAGTAAAGACACGAGGTTAGACTCTGTTATGACGTAAGACTGCCCGGACCCTACCGGCTTAACCAGGCGGTCATAACAGCCAGTCTAATGTGGGAGGTCTTTATGGGAGATCACGGTCTTAATTAATTAAGAAACACTTAACCATATTAGCATGTAGTGGGACATGAGGGGTTAAGTGGGTGCCTTGGGTGGCATGTGGAAATTTAGTGGTTGCCTTGGGTGGCATGTGGAATCTAGTGGGTTGCCTTGGGTGGCAATAGAAAATACGATTAGAATACTTAACCAAGTGGAAAACATGTAATTAAACATGATTAAAGGGTTAAGTGGGATACACTAGATAAGTGACAAGCTTAGGTGGGTAGCTTGTGGGGGCCCATTTCAACCAACATCCCAAACGTATCTTTGTGGGATCGACCCATGTCGAGTGACGGGACACGCATATTGGGCTTGACTATAAGAGGCCAAAACGGGTTAGCGGTGGCAACGCAAGTCCAGCGGGTTCCATATGCGTGTGTGGGCCCGGGCTGGTAGATAAGCCGTTGTTGCATCGTGTAGATATAAAGCCGTGCACCGTTGATATTATCAGGTGGCCACCTTGGGGAATGATACACCCCATTGTGGGACCAACTCGGGTATCTACGGTAGGGAGCCGATCGCTGGGGAGTAGTGGGTACACCTAATAAAGATAGGGGAAGACGACACCTATGTATGGGTACACGAAACTACTGGGTAAAATTACTAAGTACACCTAGTGGAGATAGGGGCAGACGGCACCTATGTAGTGGGCCAGGAGTACACAGAACTACTGGGGAAATTTTCTAAGTCCTTGGGAGGGATCAACCTTTAAGTAGGAATGACTGGTGGGGTGCAGTTAGTAATTATCCTTGGGTGGGTAGATGCGTCTTTACAGTTATCTTAGTTTATCCTAAGTCTATCAAGCTACTTAGTGTAGCCATTCATCCCCAGACATTACCGTAGGTCAAGTTTATGTCTTCTCTGGTTACTTTAATGATTGTATTGTTAAAGTTATAGGACTCGCTCAGACTTATGTCTGACCCCGTTGTTTTTATCTTTTTCCCAACCCTCAGGTCCTACGGTGGATCCTAGCAGTAGTGGAGCTTGATCAGATTGCTGTTCCAGTTTTAGGAGCTTGGATAGATGTAAAGCTCCAGTTACCCAGTTATCTTTTCTTTTGTCTTGGCTATTGTATGAGAGAGTGGGATTATGTACTTCTTTATTTTGATGGATATTGTACTTGACTTTTATTGTGGTTTTATGATGTAACCAGACATGTTTACTTCCGCTGTTATGAGATGATGTTTTAAATTTCAAGTACTATTTATATCTGTCTTGTTGTAATTTTTCTGTTCTATATTCACTAAAATACTCCACCGATGCTATGGCATTCCCTTAGTGAGTGACCATAGCGGGCGTGGGGTGTTACATCTTGATTAATGTAGTGTATTCTTCATTCATAGTCATTCTCCACTTTTCAGTTGTCATTGTATGTTCATAGTCAGTTGGTTTTATATTTTTTATAGTTACAGTGTATTTCTTTGGCTTGAATATACCATGCTTTGATCTGGTTATCATTTGGTGTCCAGTTTGAGTTGCTTGATGTTGTTCTTAGCCATGATCATCAGGTGTTTCACTGGTGTGATGTCTTCTATATTGCCATCATCATTGTACTCTGGTTATACAACCTCATCATCATGATTTTGACAAGATATGTCATGGCTGTCATTGGAACTATTGTCATACTTTGTGCTAGATATAGTGCTTGGTGGCTTGAATTATTTTCCTGTGCATCAATTCCAACATTTTCAGTCCATTTTGGAAGTGTTGGTATTGATAGCATATTGGTTTTTGTCTTCTCCTCATTTTTCTCAGTCTTTTCTCCTGCAAAAGGAAATATACCTTCATTAAATATGACATGCCTTGAAATAATAATTTTGCCTCTATTGTCCTGTACTTTTAACCATTTTGGTTGTGAGCATAACCCATGAATGTGCACGGACTAGATCTTAGGCTTAATTTATGTTTGTTAAATGGTCTGAGACATGGAAAACACATGCACTTAAATATATTTCATTGTCGGTTTTACATCAAACAATTTTTCATGTGGACACTTGTGATTCAACACCTTAGTTGGTAGTGTTTTTATGAGATAAATGCTGTATTAAAAGCTTCATACCGGTATTTCATTGGCAATAGGCTTTAGATAGTAATGTAATGCTTCTTTCGACTATGTATCTATGTTTTCTTTTTGTAGGACCATTTTGTTCACAAGTATGTGCATAAGTTACTCTGTACCACTATCAATTTGAAATATATTAATATAATAGTTAATTTGTTTTTCAATAAGTGTTATGAAGTGTATAACTGCATTGCATGTTTCTGACTTTGCCTTAAGAAAGAATATCCAAGTATATCAAGAATATAAGTCAACAAGGGAAAGATAATATCTATGGCCAAGAGTAAAATTAATTGGTGTTGGATCCCACTAGTTTGCAACTATCTTTTGAACTATACAAAGTTTCAGAATGCCCAAAGGAAATTTGTGATTTTTGTCAAGTTGGCAATGAGTGCATATGTGTGTGGAAGGTAAATTTACAAAAGAAATTTTGCATTCATTCAATATTTGTTTTACAATATTCATGCAGGGGTGCCTCAATTTACAATGCCATAGTTTTAAAAATCATTCTGATTAGCAATACTTTCTATATTTGTGCATTCATCACCAAGGTTTTAAATATCGGATATCGGTTGCGTTTCGTCTCGGGGATTTTATAGACTCGGTCTCGTATCGGCGGAGATCTCGGACGAGATGAGTCTAACTCGGGAGTTCGTCTCAGATTTTCATCTCGGATCTGAAAGTTCATATCGGAACAATCTCGGGGTACATGATATGTTAAAAATGATATTTTAACAAAATGATTTTTATGAATGCTATTTAAAACACAGTAACTTAAACTTGAAATGCAAAATAACTTTATTATTCTTTATTTTGTGAAAGATCATTCATACTCTAAATCGTAATATGCTTAAAACAGAAATATTGTTAGACATGAAACACCAAAAGGATCCAAAACATTAAAAAATTCAGCATAAATAAACCATAAAATACATAATTTCATAAGTAACATGTATGTAAAAAGACGAATATGAAAATCATAAGCATTGTAAACTTATATGGAAATACAATATAGTCATTTAACATGCAAAATGTAAAATAACAAAAGATTGTTATGGCTAGATTTGAGTTTTTAAATTATAGTTCTAGTTCAGGCACTAATTTAAATTTTAGCCAAAAAAACTAAGATCTTGGACGATGTTACAGTATTTCGTCTCGGTCGATATATCATTCGATATTGCAATATCTCGGGCGATATATTCAAAAGGAGATTTAGAGTGATATTTGTTGTTTCGTTTCGGAAGGAGCCCAAAACGAGATACCGGAGGAGATCTCGGGCGATATTTGCGAGATTTGAAACAGTGTTCATCACTACAATCAATATTAGTGTTAACATTTTAAGAACTACCAGCGTCATCAACAGTATTAGTGTAGTTTCACCAAATAGCATTGTCATAAGCATTTCAAGTCTTTCGGGTGGTTAACTTGTAAAACTCATTGTCTACTTTTCCCTATAACAATATGTTTTGACTTAGTAAGTCTCTTACGAGACAAAATTTGGTGTAAAACTCGAAGTACACGTTGTTGTCATTGGAAAATTAAGTTACGCAAATTAAGTTTTTGTTTAGTTTAGGCACTCTTAGCAAGTTATTCAATTAAAGTTGTATGTTTCCTTTTATACTGGCAATACTAATATTTGTTATACTAATAGCTTCACCATTACCCATATATATATATATATATATATATATATATATATAACTTGTTTACTTGAATAGTTCTTGTTTCCTAGATTGAGGTTTTGTAAATTGTTGGTGATATAGTTGGCTGCCTCTGAATTAGGGAACCATTCATCCATGTTGATGACCTGTTGTTGTGTTGTGTCCTTACTTTCATTAGTGTGCCCAGACATACTTGTAGTGTTAAATCTGTTTTGATTGTTGATTCGCACCATGTTAGCACTTTGTGTTCATTAATTAGCATTTCTTTGTTGAGTTATATTATACTTTGAGTTAAACCGAAAATAACATCTGCTTGCTATGTGGCTAAGTTTTCACATATTTTGTATTTAACTCTACCATCTGCCCCTACCCTTTCCTCTCTGTGTTAGATTTCCACTTTGACTAGTAAAGTCTTGTCTAGTCTGGTTGAATGCATTTTTCTTCTGGTTTTTATTTCTTCAGTTTGTAGCATAATTGATCGAATTCTAATTTTTTATTCCTTTTCTCTACTCGACCCTGCCTTCGTATGCTAACAAGGCTGAATAAACAAACTACAAGTCATGTAATGTTCTTTGTGTTGCTATGTAGATAACAAGTGACTCGTATTCTTGATCTAATCCATTTTTGATGATCAATATCTGCTCAATGTCGGTGATCTTATGTCCTACTATATTCAATTTGTCACATAGATTCTTGATTTTAGTTAGATTGTCTCTCATGCTTGTGTCCTCCTTTCTAGCATTCTGTGATTGTAAGTTGAAATTTTCTTGTATTGCTGTCCATATTTCAAATGAAGTGTTACATCCCACTATTTGTGACAATAGATTTGCATTAATAGATTAGAGCAACCATAATGATAGTAGAATTTCATGTTTCTGATATCTAATAAAATCTGGATTACTTACAGTCCTTCCTTCTTTATATGCAAACATGACTGGTGGAATTGTGATGGTCCCTTTTCTCTACTCGACCCTGCCTTCGTATGCTAACAAGGCTGCTTATGTACGTGGGTCGTATGCAGCTGCGGGTTCACAATTGGTTATCGATAAGTGGAATGACGATAATGATTTCGGAAAGTGGCAATGGAAGATGAAAGCGATTCTTAGGCGGAATCGGGTACATCGGGTGGTGTTTGATACACATTTATTGCCAGTGGACATCTTAGATGTAGAGAGAGAAGAAATGGAAGAGTGGGCTTTCACTACACTTCAACTTGCCATGGGGGAGAATGTTATTTCCGAAATTAGTGGTGAGACGACTGCTAAAGGTATTTGGAACAAGTTGGAGGAGTTGTATATGAAGAAGTCACTCACAAATCGACTGATCTTATTGCGGACTTTCTTTACCTACAAGATGAAGGAAGGAACTTCGCTAAAGACGCACTTAAATGTGTTTGATGATTTGCTACTACACCATAATGGCCATTTGGCAACCCTTTTTTTTTCACAATCGCCAACACTTATTTATGTTGCAGTGTAATAACAATAATAAGCGTTGCTATATTAAAAAGTGTCGCCAAAAATACATAATTATAATTTTTTTATTGGTAACGCTTATATGGGTTGTTAGCGCTGATTTCTAAGGGTAAAAACGTAAACTTCCTTCCGTAACCCTATTTACCATGTGCCAATCGTTTGCCCAACGCTTATCCAAGAAGCGGCCGCCTAAATCGTATTATCCAAATCCGATTTCAGAGGACAAAAAAAGCAGCTTGCCGAAGATTCATCCGCGAGTAGATTTCAATCCCATTCAGTCTCGATTTCAATCCAAATACGATTTCATTATCCAAGAAGCGGCCGCCTGAATCATTATCCAAATCCGATTTCAATCTCGATTTCAATCCCATTCAGTCGCTTCAGGTATATTTTTATTTTATTTTTGCTCACTTAAATCCTGTTTTTGTTGATTTGTTTCTACGTGTCTCATCTTTGGTTATGTGGTCTGATTTTTGCATAATCAAGAACTAGAGAGATCATAATCGAAGATTTAATCGAGATCTCAAAAAGGGATAAAGTCGAGAGCTAACCCTAGGTGAGTGTATTCTCTTTTCTTTTGCATTAAGTCCTTCAAAGGCAGCAGATTTATGGATACGTTTACGGCAGGATCATTATAATAAAACGCAGAGGTTTGTTAGTGATATATGTGCCGATTTGGGTATTTTTGTGGGTTGATGTTGTATGGATCTGAATGCTATAACTGTTAAAAGCAGTGGTTGGAAGTCATGCTTGTTGGAAGTCAGTTTAGCATATATATCACATTAATAGCAAACACATGACTAGTTACATATTTACTAGTTACATATTTATTCAGATCTTTTGGTGATAGGTGTATTGCTTAGTGACACATGGCCCATTTTGCATATCTGTTCATACAGTTTAAGGTGATGTGTAGTGATTTGATTAAAACTGTAAATATACTAGGGAATTGTACACTAAGTAATACACATTATAGATCTGAAACTGTTTGTATATGCCACATGTTTTATAAATATTCATTTGTTTTATAGAACAGTGAATAGCAGATAGATATTCATATCTTTATGTTACGCTCTCACAAACTCTCTCTGTGTGTGTATGATACTCAATAAACTTCTGGCAATATATCATTTACATAACCCAAGTATAGATGATGCACGAGAATACATGTTCTTGTTATTTGTATGCTTTTTTATACGAGTAAGAGCTCAAGACTAATAGGTCATGTACATGACGCAAGGTGTGTGTTCTAAAATATTCACCTAGTCATCTGCAGCAATTCTTGAATGCATACATATATTCATTTTTTTGTTCCTTTAGTAATTCATAGGACTGCTTCAAGTAATGCTTTCGAATCTGAAGTCTTTAAAGTTTGATAGAAAGTCATCTGCTGCTGTGAAGCTAGATGCGCATGACACACATGTTTGTGCTATTTTTTATTTATTCTTTTTTGAATGCTTTTCTTAGTGGTTTTTTTAAGAAAAAAAATACTATGGTATAATTTTTGTTATAGGAGTAAAGTATAATGGTATCAATAATTTGATGGAAATTAGAAACAAGGAAGAAGATCGAAGGTATGTATATTAATTTTGGTGCCTATGAGATAACTTATTGATTCTAAACTGAACCTTTCAAGCTCAGTTTAGTTTGGAATCTGAACCGGAAGCCTCAGTTTCTAAACTGATTTATAAACTCGTTGTTGTCGTTTGTAGTAGGTGACGATCATCGCATTTTTTGTTGGTTTCTCTGATTTTGAAAATGTACATTAGAGGTCTTTTTAAGAGAAATAAACTCCACTAGGGTATTCCTTAAAGCGTCGTTTGCAGGTTAAGTTAAAATTGGGCATGTGAACCCAGTTTTCAGTCCACAGCAAATATAAATGCTTGCAGGTCAAGCCCGGTGATTTACAAGTTTAGGCTGAACCTATGTATTGTTAAGTCTGAGTGTCTATTAGTTACTATCAAAAATCTTAATGGCATATCATGGTCAAGCAAATATTTGCGATATCTCTTTTGGCTGAGCCTGTGTTTTTGTTCTAGTTTTTCCCTTTTTTTTTAACTAATTTCAAATCATATCATATATATACCGAACTGCAGGTGGTAAGTATCCTGAAGAATATTTTCTGTCAACAAATATTTTCTTTCTTAGTATATAAAATCATATATACACATGTTATGCTGATGCTGTTGCAAGGAGAATAAAAATTGGAAAGGATATTTGTTGACAGAAACAATGAGAAGCTCAAATTAATATGTTTACCACATTAAAAATCAGTGTAAGCAAAGTCAAATGTATGCATACTGACACTTGTAAACCCTGACATCATCTGGTTATAGTTGTATAACTTGCGGAGGAATACTGGAGCATGAACATGTACAAGACGGAGCAGTCTGATTCTAAGTGGGGGTGGCAGTCCTATTGCTAATGCTTAAATGATCAGTGGTCACCTTGGACAGTTGGACTCTCTATAGCTGCTTCACAACAGGTAATCAAATATTGCATTAAGAGTTATTTTTTATACAATTTGATGAATATACCCTATATAAATATGTCACTCTGATACAGTATATATTAATGTTACTTATCAGGCAAATGATATGTAAGTAAACAATAGCTCGGTAAATATCAACTCTTTTTCACATGTTATGTTCCTATGTAAGCTAATTTGTTTTTGTTCTTTCTCTCTTTAATCAACTCACTTTAGTTTTAAGGAAATATAGTCATACAAGACTTTAGAAGTTAGAACTGGCACAAAACCTGTGGTGAAGCACTTTAATATGATTTGATTTGGCAAGACATTTTGCAATAATCGTATGAAAAAAAGGCTTGGTCATTAGTGTTTTCATTGCTTAAATCTTTTCCTTTAGCTCACTTATTGCATGTTTTATAAGTAATTAATATTGCTTTGTTTACTCTTTCTATTCTATACTGATTGATGTGGTATTTATATTTACCACTATATGCATAATTTCACACATTTTGATTACGCTGCTTGTTCATTTTGCTCTTGCTTGGTCAGAGCAATTGAACCCCAATGCTATAACCGTTTTAGATATATTGATTTTTGAATTTATGTGTGACTTGCTTCGTTTTTGCATATTACTACTTTACAGTGTTTGCCAGTCAAAATTTGGAAGGACTAAAGTTAACATGTTTCAAACCAGATCAATAAAAAGTATTAAAGAGTGGTGATGGCTGTGTTCTTATTGATCTATCATCAAATGTTCTTAATCTGTTCTATTTTAGTCTAGTTGAAGGATATACTCATCAGATCAATTATTTATCCTATAGTTTTATTTTGGTTGCTAAGTTTTAATCTAGCAGCTAATTGTAAATTAACACAAGTTCCAATTTTCTACGAAAAGAAAAATAATAGTTAAATTCTGTAGTAAATAGTGCATTTAACCAAAAAATTGTGGTGAGATGTAGTTATAGGAAATGGGTTAGGTGAAGACTGAATTTGAACTAAAAATGTAAACAGAAGTGTAAGAATTGAATAAAGGACCGTGAATGTTGCCAGTTTCTTTCTTTGCAATGAAAGGTTTTCAAAAATACAAAGATGAATGCAAAGTTACTTGATTAAATTTGTGACTGAAATGTAAAACCAGAGTTGTATAATGTGAGACACTGTCTACTTTATATAATAGACACCATCCCTCGACCTTGATTCATTTTGTGGACTATCTACCTGTTAATGGTGCTGTTTGTCTTTAACCTGAGTCCCTGGGTTTACAGCAGGGTTTTACTCTGTTAAATTAAAGTTAAAATAAAATTATTTTTGGCATACATACATATGTTAACTGTCCTCCTAGTTAGTATACTTCTCAAATGGTCTGTTGTATTTTTGAGGGTAGAATTCCAGTATATAAATTCATTTGTATGTGCTTTTCGTATACCCGTGCATGCTTGTCTTGTTTTAGGTCCTTGCTGCACTTCAACCTTGCACATATGCGCCACTGCATGTGTATTTTCTTTCAGTAATCAGAAGTATATGTTCCATTTGCTGAATAACCTTAAATTTGTATTAGAATTAAATTATTTTGTTTAGTGTTAACACACGATGCTATCATTATAATTCTGAAATGCTCGAATCACTTGTTGCTACCTTGGTAGTTCTAAAATCAGTTGCCTGAGTTGTTGTAGTGCTACATTTCAAAATCTGAAATTTAATAGGAGGCTGCACCTTACTTTGGACATGAACATGTACATAAGCTTTTATGTTAGGATAACTAAGTTTACACATATTTTGCATTGATGCTTGGTTATCAGACCAAAACCCAAGTGCATATATTAGTATTTTTGTCATTTACTTGAACCCGCCAAGGCACCACTAGGATATTACTAGCACATACATGGTTCTGTTATTTCCTTCGAACTGCTTGAGTTAATACACTGTACATCTTTGCACAAGGTGCCGACTTATTTAGAAATGTCATCAAGGTGCCGACTTATTTAGAAATAACCATTGAACTTTGAAAAATAGGTGGAACCGTGTAATTCATCTACAATTTTGCACTTGGAATCTATATTTAATAGTGATTGCATTTTGAGACTGTTGTTGTTTATTTATTTTCTAAAAATGTCCTCCTACTCAAGGCCTTCGACCGATTATCATGACTACTTCCTACGGTATTGTCCATCGGCCTATTCAGACGATTCAGACGATCCTACTCAAATTGTTTGCTCAGCCGAATCTCAGACACCAACTCTGTTTAGCGTCTACGAGAGAATAAAGTCGAGTTTAGAAAGAGATTTGGCATTATTAAGTGTTCAGAATGATATGGCATCGCCTACCAGATCGACCACACCTACAAGATTGCCACCCCTACCAACATGCTATGTTGAAGAAGCACAATCTCGAAGGTTGTTATGCCGTTGCAACATTGAACCAATATTCAGAACATGCTATTTAAATAAAAATGTTGGTCGCCGATATTTTATTTGTGCAAATACTGGAACTCTTAGAGATTGTGGATTCATCCACTGGATTGACGAACCATTATGTGATCGTGGTGTGGAATTTGCATTGGAGGTTCTTGAAGAAAACAAAAGGCTTAAAAAGGAGCTTAAATTGCAAGATTTCATCGAGCTTAATAGACAAAAGATGTGTCAAAATTGAAAAGGTATGACTTTGAACTTATAACATTTTCTGCTATTTGAAACTTAATTGTTGTTATTAAATTAAATGCACGCAGAAAGCAGTAGAAGAAGCAGAGAAAATGAGAAAAATTGGTGGTACAAGCTATGCAAATTTTTGGATGTATGGTTCGTTATATAGTTGGAGTTTCGCGTTTGGTACTTGTAGACTTCAAATATTAAAAACATCTTGCATTATGTTAATTCTGTATTGTTATTACTATGGAATCGGATATTGTATATGTATTAAATTTAGTATCTTTATGTATTGAATTTTTTTGTTAGTTCATACTTTGCTGTTATCATGAATATGGATTTTTTTCCTTATTGATTTGGTTACATGTTGCTATATTGAGATAATTCCATAGCTGAATGAATGCATATTAAATAGAGCTTGTGCTATCTTATATGCAAATATTAGCGTTGCATGTTACCAATGCTTATAAGTGTTGTGAATATAATATTGCCAATGCTTATAAGCGTTGTGAATGAATATTTGCCAACGCATATAAGCGTTGCGAATGAATATTTGCCAACGCATATAAGCGTTGGGAATGAATATTTTCCAATGCTTATATGCGTTGGTAATACATTGCTACGCCCCCATAGCAACGCTAATAAGTGTTGCGGAAATTGTTTGCGACAGTTATACTCGCTGGAAATCACCTGTTTTGGTGTAGTGTAATGAAGATGAAGGCGGTAGATTTGAAGATTAAGGAGGAGCAGAAGGCGATGATATTGTTATGTTCATTTCCTTAGCGCTATACTAGGTTCTCAAATAGTTTGATCTATGGTCGGGATACATTGACTCTAAATGATGTCAAGACGGGTCTTCTTAGTGAGGAATTGCGAGATCAGATGAAGGAGCTGAGTGATAGTAGTAGTGGTGCTGGTAATGGTCAAGGTTTATTTGCAGAGAAAGAAAAGTCAGAGAAGAAGGGAAACCGAAGGCGTTCTAAGTCTAAGAAGCCCGGTGGAAGAGGAAAATCAAAAGAAAGAAATGGCAATTGCTTTATATGTAAGAAACCTGGTCACTGGAAGAATGATTGTTCAGACAAGGGGAAGAAGGAAGTAACATCTTCATCAGTTGCGGTGGAGAGAGATGTTGGTGAAGGAGACGTAGATGTTTTGTCGGCAGTAGCATCAGATGTTTCGGGCAGCGATTGGGTGCTTGATTCGGGGGCTTCATATCACATGACGCATAATAGGAATTGTTTTTCTTCTTATGTTGAATGGGAAGGAAAATCAATTGTTATGGGAAATGGTGCAGTTTGCAAGTCGAAGGGCATTGGATCCGTCAAATTCGGATGTTTGACGGAGTGGTTCGTACTCTCACTAATGTGCGCTATGTTCCGGGACTACGGAAGTCACTTATCTCTTTGGGACAGTTGGATTCTTTCGGTTGTAAGATCACCATTGAGAGTGATAGCTTGAGGGTTTCGAAGGGTGCGCTTGTGGATATGAAGGGTGCTAAAACTCATGGTATCTATTTGCTTCAAGGAGTGACCGTGGAAGGCGAAACTTGCGTCAGTGTTTATAGTTCTCGTGGCTTAGATGCTACACGGCTGTGGCATCTGAAATTGGGTCATGTCTCGGAGAAGAGTTTAGATGTTCTTCGTCGAAGGGAGATGATTGATGGTGAGAGTTTTAGCAAGTTGGAGTTTTGCGAGGAATGTGTCATGGGGAAGCATAGAGTATCATTCGGTGAAGGAAAGCATGATTCAAGAGGGATTCTTGAGTATGTGATCACGGTTGTTTGGGGACCAGCGCCTGTAGCTTCTTTGGGAGGAGCAAGATATTATATTTCTTTCATTGATGATTTTTCTCGGAAGTTTTGGGTGTATGTAATGAAGGCCAAGTCGGAGGCATTTGCAAGATTCAAAGAATGGAAGGCTCTTGTTGAGAATGAGAGTGGAAAGACTTTGAAGGTTTTTAGGTCCGATAATGGCGGCGAATTTGTTTCTGGAGAATTTCTGAATTTTTGCAAGCATCATGATATTCGGAGGCATTTTACTACACAGGGAGATCCGCAATCTAATGGAGTGGCAGAGAGAATAAACCGAACTCTACTAGAGAAAGCTCGATGCTTGAGATTGACATCGGGTTTGTCTAAGGAATTTTGAGCCGAAGCTTTATCAACCGCGGTGCATATTATTAATTGAATTCCGTGCTTGTCTATTGATAACTAAATTCCTGAGGAAGTGTGGAAGGGGAAGCGCATTGACTTGAGTTATCTTCATGTATTTGGCTGTCCTATTTATGTGCATGATCCGGGGAATGATAAGCTCTCGCCTAGAGCTTTCAAAGGGATTTTTCTCGGTTATATGGATGGTGTCAAAGGATATCGGATTTGAAATCCGGAAACGAAGAAGTCTAGGGTTTCTCGTCATGTTACTTTTGATGAGTCGACTATGTTCAAGGAGAACGAAGGCTCATCGGATATTCCAGATTTGGTTCATGTTGAATCAAATGAGAAGGAAGTTATTCCCACTTTCAGGCCTAGAGAGAGTAGAGTTGTTGGAGGTGCTTGCGAGGTGAATGTGGTTGATGTTACATCACATAGTCCAGAGGATTCCTCTAGTAATGTTGGTGATGTGCACGAGTCTAGAGAAGATTCAGTTCAAGGTGGAGCTGAAGGAAGACCGGGTGATGACATTGCTACTCGGGTTGGTCGTCGTGCTATAAGGCCACCCGAAAGATATGGTGATTGGAACTATCTTAGATTTTGTGAGAATTTGGACTATGCTCTTCATGTAGTCCAAGATGAGCCAATGGACCTTGATGACATCATGAATTCGAGTGATAGCTCGAAGTGGATTTGCGCCATGGAGGAAGAGATGCAATCGTTGACGAAGAACCAGACTTGAGAGTTGGTTCCACTACCTCAAGGAAACCGTGCTGTTGGGTGCAAATGGATATATAATGTGAAGGACGATGGAAGATACAAAGCTAGGCTAGTGGCTAAGGGGTTTGCACAGAGGAAAGGAAAGGAGTATGATGAGATCTTCGCACCGACTGTGAGGCATACTTCTATCCGGATATTACTTGCATTAGTTGCTATTTACGACTTGGAGTTGGAGCAACTAGATGTGAAAACCGCCTTCTTGCATGGAGACTTGGATGAAGACATCTACATGGAGCAACCAGAAGGGTTTGTTGTAGAAGGTAAGTCAACTAGTTTGCAAGTTGAAGAAATCACTATATGGTTTGAAGCAATCACCTAGGCAATGGTACAAGAGATTTGATCATTTCATGCTTGAAAGTGGCTTCCATCGAAGCATCAAGAATGCTTGCGTTTATTTCAAGAGGTTAGGAAATGATTGTTGGGTGTATTTACTCTTGTATGTGAACGATATGCTCATTGCTTTTAAGGATAAGGCAGAAATCAACAAGTTGAAAGAGAAATTAAAGGCGGAGTTCGAAATGAAAGACCTTGGAGAAGCAAAGAAGATTTTGGGCATGGAAATTGAAAGAGATCGTAAACATTCTGAGTTGAAATTAACTCAAAAGGAGTACATTAAGAAAGTGTTTTGCCAGTTTAGCATGGAGGATGCAAAGGCGTCAAATACACCTTTACATTTGCATATAAAGCTTTCGACTAAGGGATCACCTATCGAGGAGAAAGACAAGGTTTATATGGCAAAGGTGCCATGTGCTAGTGCGGTTGGAAGTTTGAGTTATGCCATGGTGTGTACAAGACCCGATATTGCAAATGCCGTCGGGGTGGTTAGTCGGTATATGGCTAATCCGGAGAAATCGCATTGGGAAGCCGTGAAGGCTATATTGAGATACTTGAAAGGCACAACATCTCATGGTCTTGTTTTTAGTGGTAGTGATGGATTGAGTTGCAAGTTAGTTGGTTATTGTGACTCGGACTACGCCGGTGATAGGGATCAGAGGAAATCAACTTCCGGGTATGTCTTCACACTTGGTGGTATGACCATTAGTTGGAGATCAAAATTGCAAACCGTAGTTGCTTTATCCACTACGGAGGCGGAGTTGATAGCCGCTGTGGAAGCGGCAAAGGAGACACTCTATTTGAAGCGACTATTGTGTGACTTGGGTTTCGAACATGAGAGTATCGGTATTCGATGTGATAGCCAAAGTGCTTTACATTTGGCAGAGAATTTGACATTTAGCTCATGGACGAAGCATATTGAAGTGAGAGAGTCATTTCTAATAGCCATGGAGGAAGACAAACAAGTATGCCTTCAGAAAGTGCACATAAAGGATAACGCGACGGACATGTTCACTAAGGCATTGCCGATTGGAAAGTTCGAGCATTGCTCGAACTTAATTTTTTATTTCCACCTTGACGAGCATTGCTCAACTCACCTTAGAGTTACACCTTGAGTCCTCTTCACAGTTAGCTAGGTTGCTACTCCGAGTTCTCATAAGCAGTGGCGTCAGGCTGCTTTTTACCATTGTATCTCCACCTTGACGAGCATTCCATGCTCAAGCCCCTTAGGAGTCATGCTTCGGTCATGCTACACATACTGGTCCCCTCGAACCATGGAGCTCCGATACCATGTTGAGTTTCGGCATTCCTTGCGTACCGTACGCGCTTCACCGTGTCTATCGGAGTCAACGGTCGAAGTCTCTCATGCCGGCGTCCCGATTGAACATTCCCATCGTCTCCCATCGAGCATATAATATGGTATTGGCAAGCACTTGTTGTAACAAAAGGTCTCGCATTGGAATGGAGTGGGTGCGTGGATTGAACGAGAGAATTGTCCCACATCGCAAGATATTAAGAAAGTTCGTGGTATATATATGGTATTGATGGCATGTAACAATGGGGATTCCTTTTGTTACAATAAGTGCTCGCCAATACCAAATTATATGCTCGATGAGAGGCGGTGGGGATGTTCAATCGGGACGCCGGCATGAGAGACTTTGACCGTTGAGTCCGATAGACACGGTGAAGCGCGTACGGTACGCAGGAAATGTCGAAACTTAACATGATATCAGAGCTCCATTGTTCGAGGGGACCGGTATGTGTAACATGACCGAGGCATGGCTCCAAAAGGATTTGAGCATGAGATGCTCGTCAAGGTGGAGATACAATGGTAAAAGCAGCATGACGCCACTGCTTATGAGAACTCGGGGTAGCAGCCTAACCGCCTGTGAAGAGGACTCAAGGTGTAATTCTAAGGTGACTTGAGCAATGCTCACCAAGGTGGAGATTGTTAGGTGTGGCTCGCATTGGAATGAAGTGGGTGCGTGGATTGGACGAGAGAATTATCTCACGTCACAGGATATTAAGAAAGATCGTGGTATATATATGGTATTGGTGGTATGTAACAATGGAGATTCCTTTTGTTACAATAAGTGTTTGCCAATACCAAATTATATGCTCGATGGGAGGCGATGAGATGTTCAATAGGGACGCCGGCATGAGAGATTTCGACCGTTGAGTCCGATAGACACGGTGAAGCGCGTGCGCAGGAAATGCCGAAACTCACCATTCACATAGTATTGAAGGCCATAACCCTTCCGATTTCCACCTGATATTTCCATAAAATAAAGTTGTCTTCATCGAGTGGTGTTGTGATCACTTGGCTCTTGGCTTAATCAGGATTGTGATGGATGTTGCAACTTCATTAGCATTGTTTCTTGATGTTGCCGAGGTGACTTCATCATCGTCACCTATCATGTTTTTCTGCATTTGAAGGAATGAGCAGATGGATCGGTTCTTGGGTCAATCTAAAGAAAGGTAATGGCTTGGCGAGACAGTGAGAGGAAAACAACGGCCAAGAACATACTTGAATGATGACCAAAAACGAAAAACTGCAGCAATGACTGCACAAAATGAAGGCAATGGACTAAAATAAGGGACAAACATGGATCAGATGACGAGCAAAAACGACTTTGATGATCCAAGATCGATGCAGCCAAGAAGGAGATGATAATTCTCTGATCTCTCTTTAGCATGGCACGACAATGGTAAGAACAGATGCTAATGGCCGAATCTTGAATAGAGGATGGTATATACTTCACTGATGAATGCTTATCTGAGGAGTAAAAAATCAACGATCCACTCTGATCAGCTTTGCAGGTGATGATGCCAACAGGTGGTATGCACGGATGCTTAAGTGATGACTAAGAACTGCTTGTCGCTAGGCAAAGACGCTCTGATACCAAAGTAACTTTGTAATGAATTATGGAACTTTTATTTCATTAGCCTGAAATAATTACATGACTTGTAATGATGTACACAACGATGTAGTATTTATTTTGGTAAGTCAACACTTAAACTAACTTTGAATGCAACAAATACTACTCTGCTTCTGCATTGGAAAATTGAAGCAAAAATGAGCAGCAGCTTATAGGTTGCTGCAGTTGAAAAAAAGAATAAAATGAGCCTGAGATAAAAAAAATGTTATATGCTCATGAATTGTTGAATTAAATACTTGAAGTTGGTTGAATATTATTGTTGGATTTTATGTAATATTTTATTCAACTTTATTAGAGAAATAAGGCAAGACGCATGAGGAACTACTGCATATGAGAGTAGTGCACTCACCTGCTATGGGTTGGCGAGAAAGCCCACCAGCACACAGAGAAAAATCCTCACCTACACAAGCAAATGAGTGATTCCCCTGCATGCAGGTGAGTAGTGGGCTACAGTCCACTTGTTTTAGCAAAGTGGACATGCAGCCCATTGTTTGTGGCATGTTGGAGTAGTTTTACCCAAGATTAAAAAATAAAATAAAAATTTACGCTTTGTCACCAGCCTAACAAGGGCCAGCAAATTTGTGGGCGGTTGTTCACTGGGATATGTTAGTCGAACAGTCTCAACTATTGAAATCCTATAATCCAAATTTATGCATCTTCGTATGCCTACTTTGTCATATACATATACAAGTTCTTTTCTTTTAACAAGCACTTTCGGTTCTCTGGTTATGTATTTTCTTGCATGAACGTTGCCTAATTGCATGCATTTTGTATGCTTGACTAAGTTTCAATTGTTTAAATTGTGTTGAATGCATCTAAAATATCATTTCTATAGAGAAATGTTGCACGTATTTTATATATTTGGCTTAGATTGTACTTATATTTGTCTTTCTAGATTTGTAGTTGATTGGTTTCTATCAAATAGTTGACATTTGTAGAAGCATGCATTGATAAGTTAATAAAGAGAAGCAACCATGTTCTTGTACATCAAGTTTCTTTGAATAAGCTTACTTCATTTTATTTCACTTTTTTATTTAGAATTTGTTTAGTTGCTCCTTAAAAATGGAGTAAAAAAAAAAAAAAAAAACTAAGTCTAATCCTTATTTTACAGTTTGGGTGTTTTGCAGTCATATGACTCATATCTGAGTCTAATCTGCTAACTAAGTCTAATCTGAGCAATTGAGTTGAATCCTTATTTTACAATTTTATACATAAGGAAAACTCCAAGGACCATTTTAAATGTTTGAAATCTCTAACTCTTTTTTTGGCATGCACTTCGATAATCTTTGATTTACAACTTCCAGAATGATTTGTCTCCATTTCTCAGAATGGTTTGAAACCTCTAACTATATCTTTATCTTTATAATAATAGGAATACTTAAGGATGGTAAAGCTTTTTTGGATTTTCAAAAAAGCCCTTTGCTCTCAAACTACCTCAAACCACGTACACCATTTAACAGAAGGGCAAAATGGTACTTACACCCACACAATTACTATATGCTCTCATTTCCTTTACCCCGCTAACACCGGTTACTCACACGTTTCATTTTCCGTTTCATTTTTCGTTTTTTTTTCACCCTCTTTCGTCGCTCTCCTCTCCAGATTCTTCGCCTCTTCTTCGATTCGTCAATTTCTCTTCCTTCTATCAACACTAATATTCTTCTTATTTTACTGATTGTTCGGAGTTCCTTTACTTCACACTTGATTTCCTTCTCCTCCCACCTATTTATTGCTTCGCTGCTTCTGATCTAACAGTTCACCTTCGTCCTTCCCCTATACCCGTCCGACCGGTGCTCTAAACCACCATTTAATTTCCCTGTATCGGCCACTGCTCCATGCCACTCGCACTAGGCCAAACGTACCTCCGCGTTGACAGCTACTTCACAGGTGAACACGGTATGTATTTCTTCCTTCCTCCTACTTTGTTCACTTTATTCGTTCATCGTGTTGTTAGTTCAGATCTGATGTTGTACGTTGTCAGTTAACCCTTCGTTGTTTTGTTCTTCGTCTTCAGATCTAATTTGTAAGTTCAGATCTGCTACGCATCCTTCTTCCTCCTGTTGTATATTGCTATTTACCCCGTCACTGTTTCTAATTTGTTTTATTTCTTTGTTCTTGCTATTCAGATCTGACAATAGGTATGTAATTAAGGGTCCGTCGGTTTTACTGGCTGCGGTCTACTTTGGTGGATCCCTTTGCTTCATCATGACGGTAATGGTACAATACCTGATTTATGATTTGTTATTCCTGACCAATCAATATGTAGTTTGCACACATAAATATTTGTAGTTTGCACACATATTTCTATTTTTTTTACTTTCATTTGCTTGCAGGGAGATCGACTGGCTGAAGGTTGGCCTTTCATCTGAGTTTCCCATAGGTATAACGATTTTTCATCTGAGTCCTTTACTGAAAGTATGAACCATTTTTCTATTGATCTCTTTTACCTAACAGATTAATTACTTGATTTTATTATGTAAACTGTCACATACATTTATATTTTTTTCCATTATTTCGATCGTTGAAATGGTATGATACATTTATTTATGTTAAATGACATTCACTTTTGTAAAACTTTCAGTTGCCAAATACGTAAAAGGTATCCAGTCAATCTATTACATATAAAATCTCATTTTTTTGCAAACAAAGTCGTATTCACCATAACATATTTTTTAAAATTGACTAAACTCCATACAAGTTTCAATCAATATATCTTTTTACATATTTATTCATTTATTTGCTAATTGGATTTTTGCCACAAGGACAAAAAGAGCAAAAAGTTTTCTCGAAAGGACATGGGCAAAAAAATTTGCTCAAAAGGACATTTTCTAGTGGAAATGGTGGAATTAAAAGGGGGGGGGGCTTATTTTTTCACTTTACACTAAAAATTGGTCTTTTAAGCAAATTTTTTGGCTCTTGTCCTTTTGGGCAAACTTTTTGCTTTTTCTGTTCCTGTATTATTTTTATTTATATTACATGAAGTTTTTTTTTTCTTCATATTTTTCAGTTGCCAAATATACATACGGTTTAATGGCAAACTCTTACAAATAATTTTTTTTTTCGCAAGAACCAACGTATATATGGCAGTTAACAGGCCTTCCAATAACCGCAGTATCAAAAATTTAATACCTCATTGTTGTGCGTGGGATTATAATTATATATTTAAATGTGTTTCCACTTTTGGTTTTACTGTTGTTATAATAAATTGCCTTCCATACTAATTTAGAATAGGGCTTTACTACTTTATAATAGTTTTTATTTTCCAAACATTGGACACTTACCTAATATTTACCAAATCTTCAAGTAGTTTCAAAAAATAAATCTTTTACATGACTGCTTTATCAAACAAATTGATTACCTGATTTTATGATGAGTTCTTTGCTGACAATGTGAACCATTTGTCCATTGATATGTTTTACTGCACAGATTAATTACTTGGTTTTATGATGTATATTGTCACATACATTTTTTTTCCTGTTGTTTCAATCACTAAAATGCATGAATACATTTATTATATTAAATGACATTTACTTTCCGTAACATTTTCAACTGCCAAACAGGTAAACGGTATCCTGCCAAATTCTTATATGTAAAATCTCAAATTTTTGCAAAAAAAGCCCTATTGACCATAACATATATTTTTTAAGCTGATCATTAAAATGATATATATTGAGCAAACCATTTCCTATCAAACTCTTACATATAAAATCTCATATTTTCGCAGACAAACCCATATTCACCATAACATTTTATAATTGATTAAATTCCATAAAAGTTTCAAAAATCGTGTCTCTATACATATTTATTCACATATTTGCTAATTGATATTTACCAAATCTTCAAGTAGTTGACAGAAATAATTCTTTTATATGATTTCTTTATCAAACAGATTGATTGCTTGATTTCATGATGAGTCCTTTACTGACGGTGTGAACCATTTTTCTATTGATCTCTTTTACCTAATAGATTAATTACTTGATTTTATTATGTAAAGGTAATTTTTATTCTAATGCACAATTTTAATAAGTTAATCCACCATTTTACTTTAATAAGTTGATCCCCAACTATTTTGTAAGTTAATCCACGAGTGGATTAACTTAAAGATTTCATGTTTTTGTTTAAAAAAAAAGGAAAACCAGTCATCCTTAAAGAAGTTGCATAGCCACATGGAATATTTTCTTTTATTTTTTCACCTAGTTCAATATGTAAACATCAAATGTTAGTTTTCGTGCAATATTGCATATAGGTCTTAGTTTTTTTTGGGACTTTGAAGGATAAATCTTTTTTCTGTTCTTTTAAAGTTTTGCCTTTCCATTACGGTTATTTATACAGAACATATTTGCATCATTTTGTAAAGTATCTTTTATGCAATACAAGCACTCTCTTTACATTTTACATCGCTCTTTCTATCTCTCTCTCTCTCTCAATCACATTTCTAAATCACTCAAGCATTACAAACAACACTTTCAAGATTGTTAATAGTTTAGTTCTTCATTGTTTTTTTAGGACAAAACTAGTACATATTTTCATTCAACAATAATATGTATATTTATTCAAATGTATTTTATAGCCTTATTAAGCAACTGTTTTTCTTCTATAAATGTATTTTTAAGCTCACACTCATATTTTAAGTGTCGATTAGAAGAATTAGTGCATCACATGAGTATTTCAATTGAAGAATATAGAATGCAAATATAAAACCATGACCAATACATAGTTAATAGATTCATAGTTTCGCAATAGCAAATACAGTAGCGAGGTTCCTGTGTATGTGACCAAGCATGATATGTTTTTTGTATCAAGAGAAAGTACTTCCGTTACAAATTCTACTCACTATTCTGCTGGTTTTTGTCTTATTTTCATGACTTCCATCTTCTGTAATGCTTAAAATGGAATAGCATTTTGCATAAATTCTTATATATAATCAAGACCAACGATGTTCTGTTCTTCTTAAACTTCAAACTAAAAATAATCAAACTATTTACCGTTATTACGTTGAATGATGTACTACACTTGGATTTAGGTGTAGGATTTAAGAAATAAGAATTATACGAAGCACAAACTGAGAAGAAGAAAGATATATATTTGACATTTTTTTAGGTGGATAAGGATAAACTAATTAAAATGTAAATACTATTAAAAGTCAACGTTGCTATTTAATAGGGTGGATTAACTTATAAAAATAGCGGATTTGAATATAAATTACCTTATGTAAACTGTCACATGCATTTATATATTTTTTCCCATTATTTCGATCGTTGAAATGGTATGATACATTTATTTATGTTAAATGACAATAACTTTTGTAAAACTTTCAGTTGCCAAATACGTAAAAGGTATCCAATCAATCTCTTACATATAAAATCTCAATTTTTGCAAACAAAGCCGTATTCACCATAACATATTTTTTAAAATTGACTAAACTCCATACCAGTTTCACTCACTATATCTCTTTACATATTCATGTTATGAAAAATTGCGCCTTTGCGGAAGACCAATAAGCAGGATCTAGATTTGCCAATTGAACACCAATCTAATCTGATAGCAATTATTCTATTACATCAAACAAATAGTAAATAACAATAACAGAGAAACAAAGAGACACAATATTTATACTGGTTCCACTATTCTCGAGATAGTGTACGTGCAGTCCAACAGAGAGAGATTTTATTCCACATGAGAGAATTACAAGAGATTACAAAATAAGAGTTTACATATCCAAACCTCAATCAGGTTTAACAAGAAGAGACACCATTGGGGATCACTGGCTCCAGGCCAGGATGAGTTTACATTAAAGTCTGCCCCTCAATATATAGCCAGTGCAAATCTATGTGAGTCATCAATTAAATTACCAACATATGGTAATAATATAATGGAGGCAAATTACCATAGCAACAAATGTGCAAACATAGGAAGTAAATCAATCCGTTTCTTTAATATAGATGGAAGAAATTAATCCCTTTATTTATTTCTTTACCACCTCATCAAACGCAATTAATGCATTCCCATTATAAAAATATTTACTTTCCATTCTTTGCAAATTTGTTCCAATTAATTTGTGATTTTGTATCACCAAATTTAACACTCCACATTGATGCAAAATCACATATCTGCAACACCCTATCTCCAATCAAATTCTCTTCACATCATAAAACTCTTCAACAGAACTCCACCTTCAATCAAAATCTCACAATGAGATAGAAACCAAAAATGAATATTTGCTTAATGTGTTCCAGCAAAGCTACCCCCCATCACACAATTGTTAACGAGCTCAGACAACGTCCCCGCCCGCCAACAAACTGTTGCAAATATCCAAAATAAAAAAGAAGGCAGACACCAAAGTAATCTCAACACCACCAATTCAAATACAGAGCCAAAATACAAATCTCTGTACTCACAAAAAATCTCTCTCCTGCCACTTAATCAAAACCAATACAAGCTTCACCCACCGCCTACAAAAGATGCATCTACCACCATGAGCTGCACCACGCATAAACCAACGGTCTAAAAGTGCTTGCAATACACATCGACACCCGTCTAACACTTGACCTGAGCTCCTTCCTCGATCATCCCGGATCCCTCGAGCATCATCAACCTGAAGACCCTTGTCTAAACCACAATGATCTCTGTCTCGACACCCGTCTATCACTTGATCTGAGCTCCTTTCCTGATCATCTTGGATCCCTCGAGCATCATCAACATGAAGACCCCTGTCAGAAACATGATCAAAACTTCCCAAATCCAATAGTCCCTTCAACGCAGTAAACTCCATATCACGTCAAAGTTCCCAGATTGGAATGCTCTTCACTGTCGACGTAATCTCCTCCACCAAAGTCTCATTTTCTCCAAAATAGTAATAGCATAATCACCACCGAATCTACCAACCTTTGTAGAAATAATTGATGCACAATTCAAAATAAATCGCCTCGCTCTGATACCAATCTGTTGTGAAAAAATTGCGCCTTTGCGGAAGACCAATAAGCAGGATCTAGATTTGTCAATTGTACATCAATCTAATATGTTAGTAATTATTCTATTACATCAAACAAATAGTAAATAACAATAACAGAGAAACAAAGAGACACAATATTTATACTGGTTCCACTATCCTCGAGATAGTGTACGTCCAGTCCAACAGAGAGAGATTTTATTCCACATGAGAGAATTACAAGAGATTACAAAATAAAAGTTTACATATCCAAACCTCAATCAGGTTTAACAAGAAGAGACACCATTGGGGATCACTGGCTCCAGGCCAGGATGAGTTTACAGTAAAGTCTACCCCTCAATATATAGCCAGTGCAAATCTATGTGAGTCATCAATTAAATTATCAACATATGGTAATAATATAATGGACGCAAATTACCATAACAACAAATGTGCAAACATAGGAAGTAAATCAATCCGTTTCTTTAACATAGATGGAAGAAATTAATCCCTTCATTTATTTCTCTACCACCTCATCAAACGCAATTAATGCATTCCCATTATAAAAATATTTACGTTCCATTCTTTGCAAATTTGTTCCAATCAATTTGTGATTTTGTATCACCAAATTTAACAATTCACTTATTTGCTGATTGGTTTTACCAAAGCTTTGAGTAATTCCTACAAATATGTCTTTTACATGACTATTTTATCAAACAGATTGATTACTTGATTTTTTGATGAGTCCTTTGTGAACCATTTTTCTATTGATAACTAAAATGGTATGATACATATATTCATATTACATGAAGTTTTTTCTCTTCATATTTTTCAGTTGCCAAATATACATACAGTTTAATGGCAAACTCTTACATATAAAATTTTATTTTTTCGCAAGAACCAACGTATATAAGGCAGTTAACAGGCCTTCCGATAACCGCAGTATCAAAAATTTAATACCTTATTGTTGTGCGCAGGATTATAATTATATATTTAAATGCCTTTCATAGGGTTTGTAAGCCTATTTTCTTCTGCTTTTTTTGTTGCTCAGTTTTTATTCTTTTTCCTTGTTTTTTCAATTGGATCTATTTTCAAGCTGTGATTTTATTTGCATCTCTAGTTTTACACCTGTTTTTGGGCATATACTTGATGATTATGGACTTTATTTTTCTGTCTTAAATTATATACGGATATTGCTGTGCTTATTATGCAATCGAACATTATTCGGCTATCTTTATTTTTCGTTGTTAATGTATAAAAAGGTATGCTTTGTCAACTTAATGTGGCCTATACTAATTCACTACATATCTTGACTTTTATTTTTACATTCCCTGTAACTTTATTTTTATCATATAGTCCACAAATTTGTCTTACTACAAGAGTGCAGAAATTGACAAAATAGACATTGGTATTGTCTGTTCAATGGCCTTGAATTTGACTACATGTATAGGAAACCATGGTCTGTTAATGTTGTGCTATTGGTTAACGTTAGAAGGCTTGAAGTTAGTGTTTTAATTTGGTAATAATTTTGAACTATTAATGTTCTTCTGATCTTCTTTCTGTTTCTTTTAAATATCAGTAAGGTTGACAACTTATATGAGCGATTAAGTTAAGTAAAATGTAGTAACGCAGCACAGCCATACATGCGACCATAAGTAATCTAATTTTAACCCAATTTGAAAGAAAAATAAACATGTGAAGATTAGTTATCAGTTGAATATTTTGAGTGACACTTTATATTTTATTTGAATTTTTTAGATACTGGATCTAACTTGCCCTAGCAAAAGGAATGGAAGGAGTTGTTTTGTGGTCTGTGGCTGTACTGATAAGTTGGTTGAGGAATTATCAGAATATGGGCGGCTAAGCAGTCGTTCAAGGTACAATAATTTGGTTTCCATTATGAATTCATATCCCATCATTTAAGTATGATGTGTTTTTTTAATTCCGCGTCAGGTTCATTTTGAATTCATACCCCATCTTTTAAGCATTTACAAAAGTACATGAAATTAGTATACTATAACTGTAAAGTGTGGATGTTTTTTTTAATATATACTACAAGTTGTCTCATTTTTTATACCAATATATTCTTCCTTATTTCAAAAACCTTGCTACAGCATTAGCATATGAGAATGTGGGTTGTTAATAGTATGATATTCACCTTTCCTTTTTCAGCAATTATACGTTTACGTCCAGATCAAATTTGACGTATTTTTGTGTTATCAATAGTAAGTTACCACATGTCCTTTATGTTGGCTTTTTTTGTTAATAGTACGTATTTCATGTATCTTTTTTTCCATAGTCCATTTGTAGTCTATAAGTTTATGGAATTTACCTTTTTTTGGCTGTTGAAATTGGAGCAAAACCAATATATCAAAACACAGAAACTTAGATAGATAAATACGAGTACAGATAATCTGATAGTCCTACTATGTTGATCCACTATAGATAAAGAAATATTAAAACTGAAAAACTAAACCAGCTGTAACCAATTTTGTGCACAGTCCTCATTGGCATTCCTACTAACAATCATATGTTATTAATTTACTTGGAACATTGCTAATTATAGGTCATGCTTCAAACTTTTATGGATGCTTTAAAAGAAATATTGACAGTTGACAAACCTACGGATACTTCCACTTATGTTTCATGGACGCTTTGGGTTGGTAAGTTTATCTTTCAGGTTTTTAATTTATGTTTTAAAATTGTTTGTTGATTCAACCATATTCATTTATGTTCAATATAAAATATTTTATAATTTATAACAAGAGATATCTATTAACATATATTATAGGTTCCATCAGTGATAATCTTTCTATAGATTTAAAGTTGTGAAAATGAACGTTGATCAAATATAGTGTTTTGGATAAGTATGTGATTATTTATATCGGTTATATAGGGCACTGTATAATAGTTATTTAACGCCATAAGGATGAATACTATAATCATACCATATCATGTAAAGACTTATGTGGCCACTGACTCCTAATTTACAGACTTAATCTATACATACAATTTTTGAGGTCATTGTTTACTGGAAATTTTAGGTTGCTAATTTAGGAGTTTTGCACCATTTATGAAACATGGTGTTTGAATTGATCTGATCCACTGACGTGGATATGTTTTATTGCCAAAGCAATATTTGGCTGCGGTTTTCCTTTAACTAAATATGTGGTATCCACCATTGTATGATATAAGTTTCCTATCTACATGCTGATAATAATAAAAATATTTGTTTAGACCAACAAAAAATTCCAAATTTCGGGTTGCCAAATCATGTTAATTGTTGTATAAATCTGTATCTAAGATTTATGACAGATCTCATATTTGTCATTTTGTTTTAACCACTCATATTTATTTGCTATAACTACCCGAAATTTTTTGTTAACTATTGAGTACTTCATTTTACTTATATTGCAATACAGTAGATTTTATTTCTGTATTATTAGGATTTCGTTTGGTCTTCCACCTTTTCATTCTGGGCCATTTTTTGCTCCTTTTCCTACATGAGTAGAGGAATATGGCTAAAAAAGACCTTTATAGGATTTCCTTACAATGGTGGAATTAAACGCAGGCCAAATATATCATTTGTTTCATGTTTTTCAATTAGTGAGACATGAGTTTGCATTATGCACTAACAGATATTCATGTATAGCATACAAGCTTGCAATTATGCTTTAAGGCTCAAAGACTGAAATACGCAGGAATACAGGATTCAAATTAATGTTTGAAATTTCTTTAGTTATTAATGTCATGCCACAAATTTTATTTTCCCTTGATGTAGCAGTACACTAATCTCATGGTCAAGCTGTATATCACATCATATCAATTACCTTCTATTACCATCTATTATTTCTTATCTCATTTTTCTTTGGATATTCTGTTTCATGTCACTAGTATTATCCGAATTGTATTTACTTGCACATTTTCAGCTAACGGAAAGCAAAGGTTGAATATTTGCAGTCAATGTAAAGCATCCTTTTTTTTCACTTGTAGATTGAAGAATTTGACAAGGATGTTGGTGAGCTTTTTGCTGGATGTTCACAAGTGTCTGCTGCTGGATCCTTCTCTTGCCACTTTTTTTATCCAGACATTAAATAAAAAATTATTATGGAAATGTACATGAAATAAATACTCTTTGCAATGTTATTTGTGTGCATGCAATATCTTATCTAATCCTTAGCTACTTCAAAATGTACATTTATACAAATTGTGTGGTCCTACTGCACGCAGTGTTTCCTTTTTATAAAATTATCTACCTACTACATGAATTTGCACGTTTGACTTGGTTGGCAGTAAATGTGAAACTGATTTGTTTACATCTTAGTTGCTATTGTTCTTATTATTACACCTGCTTTGCACAAAGTAAAGCTTTTGCACAAAACCAAGCTTGGCAACAATTGTCTACGCATACGTCCAACGGACGTGCCAAAGTACTGGTATTGATATAATGCAAACATCTTGATATAAATTTTGATTTCTAACTGCATTTAATTGTTTGTGGCTTTTCTGCAGTCATATCGGAGTAGCAACAACGTGTCAAATGGAGGAAATATACAAGTTGAGAATCATTCTAAAAGTGCAAACTATTGGGTTGGCAAATGAATGCTGTTGCAGAAACAACAATTGCATCAACTGATCCTACTGTTTTAGTACATCATGTACCATTAGGAGCATATGCTTGGAATGTTCGTGTTGATACGGTAGTAGATCCCAGTGCTATTTTATACCTACCTACTTCAGATATCTATATTATTGGACAAGCGGTTGTGACCACTATTGCTTGGCATAAGGAGTTTATCTCTTTTGATTAGTACATCTATGTACTTTTACTGGTATACATTATGGATTTAGATATATGTTCCGTAATGAAATTATAAATTCAGAAATGATGTAACCTGGACAGTTTTCGACTATTATCAATGTGAATGGTTCCTATTGTTGCAAGTACCTTGGATGATTGTAGTTACTATTAATGCAACATTGGTTTTAATTATAATACAGTAAAATCTATGGTTAATGTTATTTATAAAAATATTTGCAGCAATTGTCTTATTAGTTGTAGCAGAATCTATTACAAGTACTTTTACAAGTAGTTATCAATCACTAACACAACTGTCGAAAACAGTTGTTGAAATGTTAATTATTACAATGGTTACAAACAGTTATAATTATGTCTTTTGCAACTGCTAACAGCTGGTGCAAAAGGATCTTATAACAACTGTTAGCAATTGTTGCAATAAACTTAGTTAAAATTGGGAAGAGCAGTTGTAAAAATGTTTTTTAGAACAACTTAAAATGGTCGTGAAGAAAAAAAATACAACGGCATCGGGTAGTTGTCAATATTTCTTTTACAACTGTCTGGAACAGTTGTAAAAGAAACCTTTTACAGCTGTCCAAAACAATTGTAAAATAGATTTGCTCTATTACAATTGCGGATTTTAAGATTAAAGGGCGGAACTTGTAATAGACATATTACAATTTACAACTGTTTTTGGCAATTATAAAATGATATTCTTGTTGTAGAGACACTCAGATTTGAAAATTATCTTCGAAAGGTAAATTCTCATTTAAAAAACATGCGAATTTATAAGAGGAGAAGAAAATTAAGTTGGCATGAAATAATATAGAAAAATTCAAACTACCCAAAGATGTCTCACTCTAATACTTTACCATTCCAAACAAACTACCCAGCAGGGATTGATGCTTAAAATTGAATAAGAATATAGACCACTATTGTTTTCTTTTGCCAAACAAACCTAGAAAGCATAGATCATTTGTTTTTCATTATTCTCATTCTAATCATATTTGGGGTATTGTCAAAAGCAACATGAATATCAATTAGTCTAAACCTATGCAAAAAACAAGAGACCTAGTTAATTATATTTAGGAAATTTTCAAGGTCAAAACAAAAGAATTCAAGACTGCATCTATTGTTTTAGCCACTGTCATCTACCTCTAAATTAGTGGAATACTTCTATATAATAACATCGATTACGTGTATATCCATCTGTCTCATGAGGGTCCTTCATGAAATGATTGGACTTTTTAATGACCTGCGGTTAAACCGTAAGGTTTTTCTGGGTTTATCAACGGTTTAACCTGGGTTTTGGTGGTTCATTGCTGATTACGGTTGTAGTCTGCTCCGGACCGGGATGCTCAGCGGTTCAAGGTTAACCGTGGTTCAACAGCAGTCCGGTCTGGTTTTGATAACTGTGGTTTAAACTCTCTTACATAGTGGGATGCTCAACATTGATATTTCCAAAGGCAGATATTGTTTCACCTATTGTGATTTATGATATTTAATCATAGGTGAAGAAAATGGTATGTTAAATCACATTAAATGGAAGGAATTTTTTTCTAAGAGGGAGAAAGGGTAGATATTGCTTTCCCTAATTAATGGGATTTGGATAGATATTGTTTTCCCTTATTAGGTGGCATAATTGATAAAGATTTGTTTTGAGCAAGTTTTAAGGAGTATTTATTTTTGAGACAATTTTGGGCCCAATTAGGTTTTAGACCTAGTCTTTCTATTTGCTTATATAAGCATCTCATTAGGGAGAGAATTACTTGTACTTGAAGAAAAAGAAAACTATTTTTTTGGGATTGAGGTAAATTCTCAATTATTTTTAGGTTTTCATTGTAATAATTTAGTGGATTAATAAAGGTTTTTTTTTGGTGAAATTTGCTTATTATTGTTATCTTCTTCCCTCTTTCAAAATCTAATTGTGTAGTGATCTTGCAGAAACTCTAACAGGTGGTATCAGAGCCGAAGTTTACAGATTGGGCCATGTAGGCAAGGCAGTGCTCTCAAAAGACACTCGTAGGATGCGAGTCAAGGGGGAGATTGTTAGGATTGTCTCGCATGTTGTTAAGGAGGAATGGCGGGTTAGAATTAATAGTCCCACATCATGGAATAAATTGAAGGAGTTGAGTACAAATATGAGCTGGTAGGCACGTAACATCAGGGATTCTTTTGCTATATGGGAGTTGTGTGCCAGCTCATATGTGTGCAAGGAAGGGGGCTTTGTTCCGGCCGTCGTGACATAACAGTTGGTATCGGAGCCTTCTACACAAATTTTTTGGAGAGGGTTTGAATATGGATAAAATAATTATAGAAAAGCCTAATGGAAGAAATTGGGGATTATGGAAGGCGAAGATGGAAGATTTCCTTTATCTTAATGATCTTCATCAGCCACTAGAGAATAATGGGGAAAAACCTAGCAATCTATCCGAAGAAAAATGGGAGACTTTGGATAGGAAGGCTGCTTCGTCTATTCGATGTTTTTTTGGATAGTACAGTGTTTCATGTTGTTGCGAATGAAACATCTGCATATACCATATGGAAGAAATTGGAAGGGGTTTATGCGAAGAACTCTGCAACAAATTAGGCTCATCTTATGAGAAGGTTGGTGAATCTGAAGCTTAAGGAAGGTGGATCAATTGGAGAGCATCTTAATGATTTTTAGGAAATAGTGAATCAATTGGCTATTGTAAATTTTAAGGTGGATGATGAAACACAAGCCTTAATGATGATGAGTTCATTGCCGGAGAGTTGGGAAACACTTGTTGTATGTGTTGAATAACTTAAATTCGGATGGCGTTGTTTCAATGGGTTCAGTGGTCAGTAGCTTGCTTAATGAGGAGATGCGGAGGACGAGCCTTATGGAAGGAAAAGATAAGGAGGCAATGGAAATTGAACTCCAGTTGAAAAAGATTTTATTGCAAGGAGGGCTAACCAAAGAAATATGGAAAGACAATCAAATAGAACAGACGTGAGAAAGGATTACATTTGTTTTTGCTGTGACAAACCCGGTCATCAACTGAGATCTTATCATAAGCTTAAGAGGGATAAGGAGAAGATGAAGGCATTTGAAGAAGAGTCGGATGAAGAAAAAGATAATGATAATGAGGTGAATCTTGGTGTGGAACTTTAAGGCAATGTTTTATGTGTTAATGAAGGCGAAAGCAAAGATTAGATACTTGATTCGGGAGCTTGTTTCCACGTATGTCATCAAAAGGAAACATTTATTGATTACGAAGAACAATCTGCTAAAGTGGAATCCGCCGATGGTCGAGATTTGCATGTTAAAGGCATAAGTTCAGTCCGATTGAAGATGAATGATGGAAAGGTGGTGAAGCTAATGGGCGTTAGGTACATCCCTGAAATTAAGAAGAATCTTGCTTCAATTGGACAGTTGGAACAAAAAGGCTGCAATTTCTTGACTACAGGAGGAGTCATAAAGGTTTGGAGGGGTAATAAGGAGCTTCTGCGTGCAAAATGGGGAAATGATAACATATATAAATTGCTTGGAAAAACAGTGGAGAATGTTATGAGTTCTCAAATTCGATTTAGAGAGGCGAGTTCATCTGAATCAAGGTGGAGCCATCAACGTAAAGCTAAAGAGTCTACATGGAGGCCATTGTGGTATTACAAGAAATTTTGAATTTATTGTTGAGAGTTGCATTTCATGTGGGAGATGCATCATTTGTAAGTGGTAGATTTGTTTTAAGATTGGAGTTTTTTTGAGAAATTTCATATCAAGGTGGAGTGTTATGATATATGATATTCAATCATATGTGAAGAAAAAGGTATGTTAAATCACATTTAATGGAAGGAAATTTTTTCTAAGAGGGAGAAAGGGTAGATATTGCTTTCCCTAATTAATGGGATTTGGATAGATATTGTTTTCCCTTATTAGGTGACATAATTGATAAAGATTTGTTTTGAGCAAGTTTTAAGGAGTATTTATTTCTGAGATATTTTAGGGCCTAATTAGGTTTTAGACCTAGTCTTTCTATTTGCTTATATAAGCATCTCATTAGGGAGAGAATTACTTGTACTTGAAGGGAATAAAAGCTTGTTTTTTTTTGGATTGAGATAAATTCTCAATTATTTTTAGGTTTTCATTGTAATAATTGGTGGATTAATAAAGGGTTTTTTTGGTGGAATTTGCTTGTTATTGTTATCTTCTTCTCTCTTTCAAAATCTAATTGTATAGTGATCTTGCGGAAACTCTAACATCACCAAGTATCATAATAGCACCTCACACTTCAGAGTTGAATTTATGAAACAAATGATCTGAACGAAGATATGAGTTGAAGACTTAAAGAGAAGAATTTTATTATTCAGAAAATGATTGTAATACAATATAAAGTTACAAAGGAAGTCTATGGTTCCTTATATAAAAAATAAACGATTGGGCCAGGCCCAATAATAGACAAATGAAGATAAAAGGCCTATGGCCATGTAACAGGGAAGTAAGTATAAACAAATATACCAATACCGTGTATACTCATTTAATTATACTCCCCCTGAAACCTAACCCTAATTAGGTTTCCACAACAATAAATGGCGGCTCCAAAATGAAGAAAAAATTCAATCGGTGACGGAATCTTCTTGTCATACCTCCAAGACAGATGGATTGTGGAGTAGCTTAAGCTCTCGAGCTTCAAATCCATTGAGAGAGGATAAACTATAGGTTTAAAATAGATTTCATTGGAATCTGTTGTGAAACCCAAGCTGAACTCGACATATCCAATACCGTTTAGATTAACAGGCAGCTTTAATTTGGTACGTAAACAATCCTGCTTGACCTTTTGCTCAAATCTACTGAATCAACATTGAGCCCTTCCTTCAATCTGATGAAATTTGGTCCTGAGAGAGGTTTTGTTAGCACATCAGCCTTTTGATGAAACGATGGTATATACCCTACTCTCAACTTTCCTTGTATAACCCGTTCTCTGATAAAATACATGTCGAGCTCTATATGCTTTGTTTTTTAATGGAGTACAGGGTTTGAAGTCAGTGAAATTGCACTAATATTATCACACCATATCACTGCCTTTTTATCAAACTTGATTCTAAGTTCACTTAATAATGATTCAATCCATAATACTTCTGTTGCAGCACTAGCAACACATCTGAATTCTGCTTTAGTGCTAGATCTTGATATAGTACTTTGTTTTCTAGCACTCCATGATACAGGATTTTTGCCTAGGTATATACAATAACCTGATGTTGATTTTCTGTCATCTATGTCAGTTCCTCAGTCAGCATCAGCATATGCATTAATATTCAGTAAGTTGCTAGGTTTTAATATAAGTCCATGATCAAGTGTTCCCTTTAGACACCTTAGTATTCTTTTTATTGCTCTTCAATGAGTATCTAGAGGGTTTTGCATGTATTGACTAGATTTGTTAACACTAAAAGATATATCTGGTCTGGTTATAGTGGCATACGGTAGAGCTCCAATGATGCTTATATAAAACTTTGCATATTGAATTGCTTAACCTTTATGTTTTGAAAGTTGATTATTAGTGATCATTGGAGTTGGAAGGGAATTTTCTTTGTCCATTTTATCCCTTTGAATAATTTCTGAAATATATTTTCTTTGGCTAAGATGAATTTCTGACTGTGATGTTTTTCTGACTTCAATGCCTAGGAAGTAGGTTAAGTTTCCCAAATCTTTGATTGAGAATTCTGCATTTAACTTTTCTGTGATGTACTCAATTTCAGATCTGCTACTACCTGTAATAATAAAATCATCGACATAAATTAGAATGTAGGTAGTATCAGTATTAGTAAATTTTGTGAAAATGGAGTTATTAGATTTTGTAGATTTGTAGCCATAGTTGACAGGTGTTGACTTCAACTTGTCAAACCAAACCCTAGGTACCTGCTTCAACCCATAAATTTCTTTCTTGAGTTTGCACACCAATTTTGTATTGCTGTCTTAACCAAACCTTCAGGTTGTTACACAAAAACCTCTTCCTGCAAATCACCATCAAGAAATGCATCATTAACATCCAATTGTCTAATATTCCAATTTCTACTCAAGGCAATAGTTAAGATTATTCTAATAGATGAAGGTTTCACAACTGGTGAAAAAGTTTCTGAAAAATCAAAACCATACTGTTGTGAATATCCTTTTGCAACTAATCTTGCCTTGTATTTAGAAATTGAACCATCAGAATTTCTCTTTAATTTATAAACCCATTTACACCCAATTATATTTTTATTTTTTGGTTTTTCAACCAATGGCCATGTTCCTTTCTTAATTAAAGCATCATATTCTTCTTGCATAGCCTGCAACCAGTTTTCACATTGAAATGCTTCATAGAAAGTGACAGGTTCATCCTGCACAACAGTAGTATTAATATTTTTGGGTTTGAAAATACCACATTTAGCTCGAGTGAACATTGGATGTTTATTTGTATTGTCAGTGACTGTAGTTCCTTGATTGATATTCTCTGTTGAATCTGTGGCAAGTGGTTGATCACCCCTTATAATACTAGTACCTTGACATGATTGACTTTGATTATCAATATTGTCATCAATAATTTGTTCTTGGCCTGGCCTTCTCATAGGCATTATGAGTTGAGAGCTAGTGGTGGTGTCTCTCATAGCTTGTTGAGGTGGCACCATCACTTGTATTTCTTCAGGAATAACAGGTACGGTAATTCTAGGATTCACTGCTTTCTCAGTATTTTTTATTTTTGCAGTACTAAAGGGATATACCTGTTCATTAAACTTAACATGTTTGGATATATATATATATATATTCTGCCTATACTATCTAGACATCTGTAACCCTTTTGACTATTACAATAACCAAGAAATGTACATGAAGTAGATTTGAATTCTAATTTGTGGATATTATATGGTCTTAAACAAGGAAAACATTAACGTCCACACACCTTTAAGTGTTCATAATCTGGTTTGACTTTAGTTGTAACACCCCACCTCCGCTAGGGTCACTCACAAAGGGAATGCACTAGGTTTGGAGGAGTATTATTGGTAAATATGCACAGAAATATTACAAGACAGAACACATATAAAATAGCGGAAGTAAAATCAAACTTTCATAACATGAATAAATAAGGTCTAAAGCCTTTTACATCAGAGTACATCAAAACCTGTCTTGCAATAATAAAGAAGCTTAAAGACTTTTTCATAAATTATTCCCCAAGAAAAAGCAGTAAAGTAGCCATAGCCAAGAAAAATCCAAGCCATCCATGATGACCTTCAAGCAGAAGAAGTCCGAACTAAACAACAGTATTTCCTCCCTGTAACCTTGGGGGGGGGGGGGAAACGGAAGAAAAGAGGCGAAACAAAACGGGTCAGTCAAAAAGACTGAGTAAGCCCTATCTACTATTAGTATAAAAACTAGTAAAGTTAACTGACATGAGAAACTGAGATGAACATAAGCATGATAACGAGATAGATAAGCTAAATCAAAATAACAGGATGAACTACTGAACTCAGATAAACTAGGGTGTCGTGATAAACTACGGTGTCAAGATAAAACAAGGTATCACATTGTCAGGTTTCTATCAAGTATAATATCCCAAGATATCTATCGCGTATAACGTCCCATGGCATCTATCCTGTATATCCGCTCTGCACCTACCGTACTAGTACCCCAACTGTATTACGTGTTATCCGTGAATGACCCTTACTCAAAAGTCGTGTAATGGTCCATGTCAACCTAATATGCCGCATATATAGGTTACTCAACTCATATGTTTCTTTCCATGTATAAGTTCAGTCCTTTGCCGTAGGCTGTACGGGCTTTCCCATGTAAACGGTTTATCCTTGAAGTTGTTTTGGACTGCAACCCTTGATCTAGTTGTGTTTCCTTACCATGAACTATCGCGCGTCCACTTAGGATTTATGCCACCTACGACCACTAGGGATTACGCCACCCGTCAACCGCGCCCTTGATCCCTCGTATGTATCGTGAATCGTTTTCCATGTCTAGATGCACATGTTCCCCAATGTGCCATCCGAGTTCCGTGCCAGGGCAAATCAAGAAATACGGAACTCGGTCGGGAGCTTTAAATCGTCTGCCGATGCAGATATCAAGGTCTGTTTTTGTACCCGTGGCTATGGTCCCACGTGACCCCTCCCTCAACTACTGAAAGGCAATCCAAGAAAAATCATGTATAAGAACCACTCCCCGGCCCCACTATAGCCCACTTTCCTACGGGCCAACCTCACCCATGACTCGATAGCAAGCACATGGTCTGTTGGGGGTTCCCTGCCTTTCCGCACGTACACGATTGACTAAAGATGGTAGGTAGTCGGCGATGTGCTATCCAGGGCAAAAACAAGAATCGTCGACTCCACGCTAATCCATCCCAGTCTTTAGGTTGCTCGCATAGCAACCAAGGCATACTCTTGGTCCTTCTAACGCAGACCTTAACCTCTCATGGGCCTAGTATAATTACCTGGCAGCACACAGAGGGATCCCAAGAATATCCTCACGTCCCCCGAAGCTTCCACTTCGGCACCCAGTGCGCTGGAGCTTTTATCCAAGTCAGATAACTTGCTCCCCCTCGTATACTAAGCGATGACCTACCGTATCAGGTTACTCATCGTTTTGAGAATTAGTCCTATGTCCTTAGCTAAGAATTATTACTTAGTTACCCTTAACTAAGGTTTACCACTTAGCTTCCTTTCCCGTTATCCTTGATTAACCACGGTTTTCTACCTAGTTCTTCTAGCTAGGGTTTGTCTATTGGGTTAAGTGTTATCATTCAAGTCCATGACTTAACCCGCCCACGAATCACGTCAAAGATTGGCTAAGTATTTAAGTTCAAGACTTAGTCCCACAAGTTGGTTAAGTGTACCCAGAGGCTCATGACTTAACCCTATCAAGTCAAATTGGTCAAATACTAGCTTACCTTAATCCTATCGGATTATCTTGCTAGATCGATTAAGCATAGATTATCTTAATCCCATCAAATTATCGAGTCGGATTGGTTAAGTATAGGTTGGCTTAACCCCATCCTCTAATCGTACTACAATGGTTAAGTATATTCTAAAAAGGTCTTGTGACTTAACCTTATCAGGTCCGCGTATTAGATTGGTTAAGTGTAAGTTACTTAACCCCATCAAATCATCATGTATAATTGGTTAAGTATAAGTTGCTTAACCCCATTAAATTATCACGTTAAGTTGGTTAAGTATTGGTTACTTAACCTCATTGAATTACCGAGTTTAAATTGGTTAAGTGTTTAACTTAACCCCATCGAATTACCGTGTTTAGATTAGTTAAGTGTGGATTACTTAACCCCATCTAATTACCGTGTCGGATTAGTTAGGTGCAAATTACTTAACCCCATCCCCTAATCATCTTGTATGGTTAAGTGTCATTAAGAAAACTTACTTAACCTTGCCAAATTATCATGTTGGATTGATTAAGTGTTGGTTAACTTAATCCCCGTCCACTAGTCGTATAAAAATGGTTAAGCGTCATTAGGCAAATCAAATCACTTAACCTACCCAACCTTGTCATGTTTTGTTAAGTATCATTAGCCTAACCAATTTACTTAACCCATTTACCCATGTCATATTTGGTTAAGAGGCATTAATCAAATTAACTTAACCCTATCATGTGGCATTAATTACTTAATGCACCCCAACCTCTCACATTAGACTTTGTTGTGGTTACTAGTTAAGCCGGTCGGTTCCGGGTAGCTTTACACCACAACTTGGTCTAACCTCGGGTTCAAGCACAACATGACCAACTTCTCACATTGGGTCCTATTGTTTGCAACTACTAGTTAGGCCGGTCGGTTCCGGGTAGTTTTACGTTGCAAACTCAACCCAACCTCGAGTTGGCCACTTTCATGTTTAGTCTAGTGTCATGTTCATAGTCAAGTTTTCAAGCAATTGGGTAGACCTAACTTAATAGGTAAATTCCCAATGGGTAGACCTAACTTAATAGGTAAATTCCCAAGCTTATGTTTTTATGCATACTTACATGTCAACTTCCATGTTATACTTCAAGTCATGTTTTCAAGTATAAACACATGTCATATTTAACGTTACATGTTGTCATGTTTATACCCATTTACCCAAGTCATATTCATGTCATTATGTTTCCCCATAATGTGACCCCAACGCTTTTTAAACTAGCATATACGTTCGCAAAAATGTGATGGATTAAAAGAAGAGACTTGGCAAAGGAATGACAAAAATGGGTATTAAGCCACAAGTTAATCATGGTGGCAAATGAGGCACAAATGTGTTCATTAGCTTGCATGTTACATTCTTAAGCCTCAAAAACATGCATCAACCCAAACTTGGTACATAAGCGAATCATGGTGACAAAAGACATGGAATGATGGCTAGAAACTCGCATATATCATCATATAAGGATTATGACTTCATATGCAAGTTGACATAATGATTATGAAGATTCTCATGTTGCATAATGCAACATTTCAACATAAAGGTTGTGGCTTTTAGCTCATAAGATCAAGATAATGACTTCATAAACTTGCATAACATGATAGCATGCATCATTCTAATTAATCAAACCCAAACTTTCAACATGAACATTTAACTTCATAGTTAATATCTAAGAGTAGGGAAGGGCTTACATTGCTATGAAGGCCTAAATCGATTAAACTAAAGCTTGTGATGAAGCTTATGCATGCCATCATCCAAAAACCCAAAGATGGATGCTCCAAATCAACAAATACACCATCTTTATAAACAAAGACCAAAACTTTTGCCTTGAAATCAACTTGAGGAGCTCTCATACTAACATAGGGACTCTCTAATACTCTCACGATCATGAAACCTCTCATAGAAATGAAGATAGCATTTTGGCAAGAGGATGGAGGCTAGGGTTTTGAGTGGAGGCCATGATCACTAGAAATTTTGGCATAGTTTAGTTGTAGGATCAATTAATGAGGGTTTAGGCTAGGTTAGGGGTCTTTTTATAGATATTAGGGGTAGTTTAGGCCGTTAGATTAACCCTAGGATAGATCCCAGCCCTCAAAAATCGTCACAAGCCTCCAAAACAAGACCAAGGGCCAAAACAGGTGCACCAGGCCAGCCAGGGTCAAGGCAGAAGGCTGTGCAGGTTTCTGGCTCGACACGGGCGCACTTCCCAAGTGCGCCAGTGTATTTTTGTGCTGGCGCACTTCACAAGTGCGCCAGTGCATTCTGGCTTGTTTTCGGTTTTTCTGCCTAACTTCGTTCGTCCATATCTTCTTCATACGGACTCCGATTTACGAAATTTCGGACTCTATTTCGCGTATTTTTCCGAGACGAACGCAATGGCGCAACCCGTTTATCCTGATTCAGATTTAATAATTTAATTCTGCCTTGATTTTTGTCTTAACACGTTGCTAAAAATTCGGGTTGTTACATTAGTTAAGACTTCCTATGGACTTTTAAAATTTAAAACCTTTGTTGGCAATAAATTTATCAAGTGCACAACAACGTTGAATACTTCAGGCCAAAATTTTAAAGGCATAGATGCGTGAGCAAGTAAAGTTAAGCCAGTTTCAACTATATGCCTATGTTTTCTCTTAATTAAACCATTTTGTTCAGAAGTATATGGACATGTAGTTCTGTGAGTAATGCCTTTTTTTCTCAAAATAAGTTTTTAATGGTAAAAATTCTCTTCCACCATCAGTTTGCATGTGAGTAATGCCCTTTTTTCTCAAAATAAGTTTTTAATGGTAAAAATTCTCTTCCACCATCAGTTTGCATGATACCCACATGTTGACTAGTCATGTTTTCTACCTTATTAATGAACTAGATAACCACATTACATGTTTCAGATTTATATTTCAGCATATAAATCCAAGTAAACCTAGAATATGCATCAATGAAGGATATATAGTATTTAAAACCATAATCAAAACCGATAGATGCTGGACCCCATAAGTCAGTGACAATAAGTTCAAGTGGTGTAGAATAACTCGTGTGTGAATCTGGAAATGCAAGTTTATGACTCTTTCCCAATTGGCAAGAAGAACATATGTATGAATCAGGAATTTTATCAATAGAAATATTATTACTACTTAATACTTCTTTTACAATTTTGCTACTAGGATGTCCTAACTTGCAATGCCACAAATCAAATTTACTAGAATACTTAGAATCATTCACAAAGGTCATCATACAGTTTTTTTTATTACAAACTGGGTTTTTATGATCAGTCAAGTCAAATCTGTACAAACCCTTAAATTCTCTACCCTGCAAAATGATGAGTTAGTATATCTTTGACAATGCAAGTATTTTGATAGAATTCAATGTAAACATTATTATCTTTAGAAAATTGGGAAACACTCATCAGATTCTTCTTGATAGAAGGGACCCTTAGTAAATTTTTTAAATTGAGTTCTTTAGGTCTAATTAAACTTGCGTTTCCAGTATGTGTTCTATGTGCAACTTTACCATCACCAACTAAAAGATTTTGCATACCTTTGTATTCCTTATTTCCAAAATTCAGATTGGCTAAATTATTTGTGACATGATTTGTAGCCCCTGAATCTGGACACCAGCAATCATCATTAGCATCATCTGTTGAGGTTGATTCTGTGTTCAAAACTTCTGCTTGATTTTTATTGTTATCTTTATGCACACTGACTAGATTCACATTGCTGCTGTTGCCTTGTTGCGAGGGATTGTAATTAGAATTATATCTGAAATAACATTTGTTGGCACTATGACCAATTTTTTCACAAATTTGACATATGACTCTGTTGTTATTAATACCATTTTTACCACCTCTTCTGCCTCCTCTTTTAGTAGATCTACCCCTCTGATTATTATTAAACCGACCTCTTGAACCTTGATTTCTTTCTTGCTATTTCCCTTTATTATAAGTGTAATTCACAACCATGTCAGGGGTTATTACTTTGTTTTGTTCTATTCTTCCATCATGTGAAAGAAGAGTAGAATACACAAACTGTAAAGAAGGGGCAGGATCCATGGTTGATATAATTGCAACAACAGTTTCATATTTATGATCTAATCCACTAATTACATACAACACATGCTCTGAATCTGAAACTTTATGTCCTAAAGAAGCCAATTGATCACACAGATTCTTGACCTTAAGTAAGTACTCATTCATACTCATTTCATTTTTCGTTATACTTTGCAACTGTTTTGTATGGTGCATTATTCTAGCAGAAGATTGAGAAGTGAAATTCCTTCCAATTGTAGACCAAACTTCTTGTGCTGTTTTACATCCAATTAATTAGGGCAGAATATTTGAACTTATGGATGACATCATCCATGCACACACGAGACTATCTTGTCTTTGATGAACAGTGTATTCAGGATTTGGTACAAGATGATTATCCTTATCTCGAATAAACTTGGATGGAATTATTTTTGTACCAAGAATGTAATCTTCTAAGCCATATCCTCTAATAGCAGCTTCTATTTGTAATTTCCAGAGTCGGAAGCTGGCTTCATCAAGTTGCACAGAGACAATTTGACTTTATGGTTTAATAATGGCCTTCATCAGGTCATTAACCGGATCAGTGGATGAAAAACTCTGTGCACCTCTTGAACTAGACATTTGTGGAGTGGTAACATCTCCTTCATTCGACATGGTGAACAAGAACATACAAGAAATAGAGAGCACAGAAGTGGTAAGAGAAATTTAAACCAGAAAACCTTGAATTGGGGATCAAAGAAGGTACTCAGGTGAGAAATGATGCTATCAGGAAACTCAGGTGATGAAATTTTGCAAATATCCTTTTTAAAATGGATAGTAATCTCTGATGAGTTTCTTTTGACTGCACTTATCTTCAACTGATTGTTTTCTTGAAATTCTTGATCAGTTTTCTGAAAGATTTTGAATTTTCTCTTTACAATAGGCTTTTCTATGATAAACTGACGCAACCAGCATGATGAACTAGGCACGACACAGTTTATTATAGAAAGAAACAACTTTCAAATGATAAGATCTTTGATCTTTGATGAAAGGAGTCCATGTGATGAAGCTTTTCTGATGGACAATAAATTCTGACCAATCTTGAAACAGATGATTTAGAATTTTCAGAATCAAATGTCGTTAAGCACAAAGATCTGCTCTGACACCAAGTTGAATTTATGAAACAAATGATCTGAACGAAGATATGAGTTGAAGAATTGAAGAGAAGAACTTTATTATTCAGGAAATGAATGTAATACAATGTAAAGTTATAAAGGAAGTCTATGGTTCCTTATATAAAAGAATTAAACAATTGGGCCAGGCCCAATAATATATAAATGAAGATAAAAGGCCTATGGCCATGTAAAGGGGAAGTAAGTATAAACAAATATACCAATACCGTGTATACTCATTTACTTTTACTTTCATAATTGTTCGGAGTCTTCTATCCTCCGACCATTTCAGTGGAGGCGGCCATCCCTCTCCGGCCAGCAAATCTACAAAGAGGATAAATTCGTACATTATAAATAATTCTAAACTATTTTATTATAATCAGGATAATCACGGTGATATCTTACCTGACACAAACAAGAGGGACTACCACTCATCCGCAAGCGTTCCAGAGGACAGTCACTCCCTGAAAAAAATTGCATTAGTTTGTTTGACGTGCAGAATCAACAACTTACTCTACAAAAGCCTTCTGAATGATCAGATATATAACTCATCTGTTTGGTGTGAAGGAAGCAGCAACTTCTTTCATGAATTTGTAGCGCTTAGGAATAACAAGCTCACCAACATGGAATTTTTTTTGCCAAATCAGATGATTTGAAGAAGACCAGCAAGCTTCTGAAGCATAGTGACTTTTCAACTAGCCATCTCCTCTCACTACAAGAGGAACATAGGTTTCCAACGGCCAAGGGCCGTTGGAAACCCCGTTGGAAGCCGTTGGTCAATCCGTTGGTATACGGATCAACGGCTTCCAACGACTTCCAATGCAAACGACGCTTAATTTCCAACGGCTTCCAACTAATAAATAAGGACACGTGTATGATGTTTTGAGCAAATAGGCCATTGGAAGCCGTTTGTATGGAATGACCTGTAAGCCGTCGCAGGCCGTTGGTCGCCGTTGGAAAACTGTGTGTTTTTTTTTTTTACAGATTTTAGATTTACCACTACAAGCCACACAACAAATATAAAACATTCTGAACTGCTGCATTTCGAGCATATAACTCACAATCTCAACCATATATACACCCAAACACAATACGAAATAAAAAACAAACACAAAACACATAAATTAACCAATATTTACATAACATTACTACCAAACTTCGCCAAAACAACACCAAACTGTTGGATCTAGAATAACCCTAGAGGGGGGTGAATAGGGTTTTTCACAGTTTTTAACTGAATTAAAAACCAAACGAGATAAATAAAAATAAACAGATCACAGAATATAGCAGAAACAGAAATGCAGAAAATAAATCACACACAGATATACCCAGCTTCGGCAAAACCCTGCCTACTGCTGCATTTCTAAGGTTTCTACTAGGTGATAGAACAGATCCCGCATACAAGACCATGTACACTCGCAAACCCTGCTCCTATTCTAACCCTACGCTCAAACCCCTAGACTGATCGATATCCCCTCGATCAGATTTCCCCGAATTACACCCCGTAATCCGTAACCCAGAATTTTACAGACTCTGAAACTGACAGCCAACACACTGACTGAATCTAGAATTTTTACAGACTCTAGACAACTGTTTGAATCGTTTGATTTTACAATACAAAATTAAAAACAAAAACAGAAGAAGCTTTAAAAACCTAGATGTAAGGAAGAGTTAAAAATAAGGGGGTCATCCCTTTATTAAAAATACTTGGCTAGGTTTAACCCCATTAGGTCGGCCCCTTTCCTTTTTTTTATTAAGCTCGATGTCTATGGAAAAAAAAAATGGCGGCCGATATCAAACTAGGGTTTCTTCCCAAATTGAATCGCTCGCTTCTTGGAACTGAATCTCTGTGCCGTCGAGTTGTCGTGGCTTTCTGATGCTTTCTTGCTCACTGATTTGTGGCTTTCAGGCGATTGAAACTCTTGTGAAAATTGTGAGTTATTCGAATTTTGTTTTTCTCATTGCTCTTGATTTTGCTGTTGGGTTTTTATACTCTTTTGCCGATGATGCAATTGGTGTAAATATAGGATTATAAAATCCTAAATCACACTCTGATTTCACGATTGATGACTTGGCTGATAATTTGCGGTTTCCTCTTTTGTTTCTTCGATTGAATGAGAAATTTGCGGCCTTGAACACTTGATTACCTTGGCATTAAACTGATGCGTGATATGTATGATTACCTGGACTATTTATAAATCTTTAAATTGAATTTGTCCCTTGCCAAAAAAATGTTTAAATCAGGAAACATATAATTCGATTTGCCACCCCTTTGAAATATTCCTTTATGCTGCCTTGATAGATTTGAATTGGCCTGATTGTTTAGGAAAGTGTTGCATGCATGAAAACCACTTTTGCCAAGACTGGACTTTCTGGAAATAATTTAGGAATGATTTTCTCTCCTTTGAAATGTTGTTTTGAAATTCCCTTTTGATTACTTGTTGCCGAGTTGGGTGATTTCCAAAATATTTGATTACTGGATTTCTGGAAAGAAATAAAGCCCTTGCCAAAAAAAATATAAAACAAATCTTTCCCTTTTAAAAGAAGGTTTTCTGGGAATGTCCATCCTCCACAAATTATTGCATATATGTCTGGAAATAATTTAATTTCCAATTGCAATCAAAATTGTAAAAGTTTTGAAGAACAAACCTTTTTTTTTTATTTTTTATTTTTGTTGCATGCTAATTTCTCTGCATTTGTATAAGTGATGATGCTCTGCCATATCACAAAGTAGATGCACCATGTCCTTGAGTCACTTTGATCATGCTGTGATGCTTGTACTTGCCATGCATGCTTGAAACAAATCTTTGCATTTGCTTCAGTCTTTGATCACCCCAAAATGAACCTGTTTCTTGAACTGCTGCATATGTATATTCCCTTGTTTCTTGCATCACCATGCTATGTTAAACAAACAAGAATCCTGTTGCACCATTCATAACTTGAAACATTCCACTGAGCTCGACGATATTGTCTTCATTGATATGTGCTGGAATTGATCACCACACATGTTTTGTAGCTGTGTCATTTGCTTGTCTCATTGGTCACCATGCATGAGTTTTGCTATTCGACCATTTTATGTTGCCAGCATTTCTTTGACCTTACATGTGCTCGACCACTTTGACATTTTGACTTAGTACATGGCTGTATATATACACTTGAACCTGAGCAGTATAATACATGTGTATTGAGTTGTTTGGGCTTGTTACAGGTTGAAACATGCACCACTTTTGAGACTGTCTTTGACATGCTAATCTGAACCTTGATGAAATGAATTTGTAAATGCAGTCCACAAATACCCGCCATTCCTTGTGCATGTATCACCATGTTTCATTGATTGTTTCCATGTTACTGTTATGAGCTGTTTCATGCTAGTCACTTGAGTTACCCTGATCTCCGGCCATTTACATGCTACTGCCACTTACATTGTAGGCATGTTTGCAAACATTTTTACTTGTGCTTTGCCGACTTGTACACTTGCATATTTTTGCTATCAACTCGGCCATATTGTATTCACTACTGTGTACACTTGCACCATTTCGTGTACACACTTTTCTTGACTCTGTACATTCAATTTTGCACAATGAATTTGCTGTTTTGATTGTTGAGTTTCCTTGACCACTTTATCTTGAGTTGACTTTGTGTATTGCACTGAGTCGAGCAGGTCCATGTGGCTACTCCTCAGTTGCAATCTGATTGGCGTGGCAGTGCACACGTGTACACGTGTGTACATGCAGCCATCAGACGAGTTGTCCCTGTCCCTGCATTGAGATATATGTTGTCTGCCTTGTGGTATTTACAGTGTATCAGTGTGAATATCACAAGCTGTCTAGACACAGATTGATGGTTTTATAATTCAGATCAAGTCATGAAAAATGATGAGAAACACACCAGAAAACTGAGGCAAATAAAAAAAAAATTAAAATAAAATTTATATTTGCATGAATTTAGAAATTATTTCTGTGCAAGATATTGTGTGTGTGTTTCCATATATGACAGGTAAGCATGAAGATGACTGGACTGACTGTGAGCAGTGAAGACTGGACTAATAGTGCTGACTGACTAGGAGGCTGGAGAAAGAAGACAAAAAAAAAAAAGACAGCATGTGTCATTGTAAAAGCAACAATGTCAATAAAAAGTGTGTATATTGAGTTGTATGTAAATGATCAGTGATGTAGTGAAGAGCTTTGTACTGTTTATTTGTAATAAACAAATTGTTTGAAATAAAATATTATTTTATTGTTGTCAAACAAAATTTGTTTATCGTATACTGTGTATTTACAAGTACAAAATCTGTGAAGTGATTAAATAGTGGAGTTGTAAATAATTGTACTGTTCGAGTGTTTGAAATATAATATTTAATTTAAATAAAATACTGTAAGAAAATATGAATATCTATACAGTTGTATTCTATTTAAATATAAATATAATATTCCTGTATGTGGTGTAGAATAACAGTACGATTTCAAACACATCAATAAATCAATAATAATATTTATTTGGTTGTTATCATCAAACAAAAATCATATAATTGTGTATACAACACCGTCATATACAACAATCTCCCCCTTTTGATGATGACAAACAAATAAAGATTTTGAGCACAGTAAATGTGTTTGACAGTGAATATTGAACTCCCCCTATTTATTAGCTCCCCCTACAACTGACAACTCTCCCTATAACTGTGCACGAGTGAAGTGAATAATAAAAATTAAAAATATTAAAAATATTTATAAAATATTCACTCATAAATCAAAATCTAATCCATTCTCCCCCTTTTGTTATCATCAAAAGGATACAGAGTTTTAAAATACAGATGAAAAACGACTAAAAATATAATTTCATCTTAAGAGGAAGAACGGTCATCAAAAATCACAATCAATCAAACAAAAATCATAATAAACTGAGAACTAGTGGCATATTTCACATTGCAGAAAATGATAGATTTACGATGAAATTTATATAAATGAGGAGAGTGGAAAAAAAAATGTATCCCAATTATTTAAAAAAAAATGAGTTTCAAAAAACAGAGATGGAATTTGGACTATAATTAATAATTCAATTTAAGTGACAAGATCGAATAACCTCAAATCCCAATACTCATCAATCAGCAAATCATAATACGTCATAAAATATTAACACATTTCACAGTTTAGAAAATGGATTGGTAGGCTGGCGTTTATACACAAAGGCGAATTTCAAGTTTATTTCAATTTATAGCACACTATTCCTTTTTCTTTTATTTTTATTTAAGAGCACACTGACCACGCATAACCAGAGCTTGGATTTTTAAATGAGGTCATTCGCAGCTTAAATTATAAGTTGTCTCTTAACCATGCATGACCAGAGCTTGGATTTTTAAATGAGGTTAGAGACACACTTATGTATTAATCATATATTTTAACATTTTCAGCTTTAACTAGAAGAACTCCTCGGTATATACAACCAATATGAATGACAGAAATGTGGTAAGTACAGAGATGGACTATGAAATAAATTTCTAAATTAATTATATTATGAAATATGATCAACTGTACCGAGATAATTGAAAATTCTCAATTTCACTAATTCTGAATATAACATAACCACAATTCCATCACAAATATTTTCATTATTTATACAAAAAGATTTTAAAAATATTAAATTCTCCATATTAATATATAAAAAAAAACATGATGGATGGCAGACGGGTGATGGATAAAGGAGATGGTCGTGAAATAATTGCCAGTTCAAAGATATTATAAAAAAATATTCAACCATCATGAAAATCCAAATAAAATCTCCTCCTATTATGAAATATATTGCAGTCATAATTCATCACCATTTCAAAATCTGATAATAATTTTGATGAATTATAAATACAGTTTAATTGGATATTGATTTCAATTTCTAAATGAATAATCAACAAATAATTTTAAAGTTGAAAATCAATTACAAGAGGAAATGTGAAAAGCTATACAGGACAAGAGGAAAAAAAATCATCACTTCTGATACCAATTGTTCTCTCTTCTCGAGGATTTAAAATTGACACTTGAGACGAACAAGGATATCAAAGAGTTTCAAACACAGAGCCCACGCTGACAAGATTTACAAATTTGGCAAGCAACAGACAAATCAAAACAGGCAGTTATTTGAAAACAGTATAAGAGCAGCACAAAAATAGTTTCAAAAACAAACTTGTCAGAATGATGGTCACATAAGATGGTTCATGATCCAAGATTAAAAATACCATTTTATTTTAAATCATTTGATGAATATGAAATACTCTAGATTCAATGAATCGATCACACCAAATTATTAATGTCAGATTCAAGATATGTGTATGATTCAATAAATCAATAATTTCAAATGATTTTAAACAAATAAATATTTAAATCAATTAATCATGAAATATCAATGATTTTCAAAGACCATTTTCAAAGAGAACTTTTCAAGAATTTCTCAAAAACTATTTCTTACAAGCCCAAAAGAAATATCAGATCATTTACATCAAATTTGAGAGATTTTCATGACCCAAAATAATTTATTTGAAATTACTTGAATCCATGTCAAGTTTGAGATATAATGAATTATTCACACAAGATTGATAATTTCAATTTTAGGAGGTGTGTGATTATTCAGAATATCAATAGTTTCAGATGATTTCAAACAAACAAATTTTAACTATAATGATCACGACTAACCATGATTTTCAAGATGTATCACTGGTTCAAGCCAATCCGAAAATTACTGGAATTGTCACAACTGATAAATAACAAAGTGCTGTAATGAGTATAATATTTTGAGCTTTTCTAAAATGAATTAGAATAAACTCAGAACAGCAAAAGTGTGTGAAACTCCATCAATTTTCAGATCTTCAGAAATTTAGAATTCAAAATAATCAACAGTGTTCAAGATATGACATGAATACAACAACACCGTTATGAATTCAGAATCAAGAAAATAAACTTCAAAACAATTGCAGATATTTACACAAATAAATTCAAGATCTGGAAATGATTATAAACACGAGAGTTTTCTACAAATAAAATGAATTTCCAGACAAATATGAGTTTTGCAATTGGAAGTTAATGGAGCACAGAATAAACAAAGATATGGCAGTGACAAAACAAAAACAAAACAGAAATAGAAAGGGTAGAAAAAAAAAATAGAAAAAAAATATTTACACAGATGAGTTTAGAAATCATACCAGACAGACGATGTAAAACAGAATTTCTAACTCAACCAATCTTGGCCAAGGAACTGTAAAGAATACAAAAAAAAAAAATGACAGCCTGAAATCAATCTCTTTTCAGCACAGCAGTTCCCCAGCCTTCTTCGGTACCTAACAGTTGAAAGGATCGAGCGGTCTAACAAAATTTGTGAAACCACTGACAGTTTTGTTCAAATCTTTTGGTACCCAAACCTGTTTATATAGCAAACCATTCGAATCTACCTTTGTACCTTTCGGGACCCAAATCTGTTTTAATTTAGTTGAAGTCGTTTTATTTTTATTTGGGATCCAAGATTGTTTAAATGGTTTGTTATAAAACAAATTCACATCATGTTTTTGATTCAAAAATCCTTTGGGATTATCAAAATTTGAGTTTTCAAAAAGATTTTTTCCAAAGCATTTTGAAAGATTTTTCAAATCATTTGAATTTTGTTTTCCAAAAACATTATTTTTCCCGAAGCCAAGACCAGATTTATTTCCTATAGAAACTTGGTTTTGTAACAGCATATTCAACGATTTTTCCCCATTAGAAAATTTATCCAAAATTGATTCTAATCGTTGAATTTTGGATTTTAGATCACTATTTTCTTTTAATAAATTTGAGCAATTATTTATAGCGATCTTCTGTTCAGCATTGGACTGTTTCAAAACTAAGTTCTCATTTTCGAGTAATTTAATTTTGGCTTGGGATTCAGCAATTTCAGATTCAAAGAGTTTTTGTTTTTCAAACTCAAATTTCTTGGATTTCTCAATCTCATTTTCCAGCTCTTTTAAAATCAAATTGGACTTCAACAAATTCTCCTTTTCAGCAATTTCAAGTTTGGAATATATATCATTCTTAAAAATTTCAAATTCCTTTTGTAAAAAATTATTCATACTTGATAACTCAATCTTGTTTTTCTTTTAAGATCAGAATTTCTTTTTCAAACTTTTGAATATTTTTATTGAGATGAACAAGATTGGTTTTCAATTTCAAACAATTTTTGCAGTCAGAATTTGAAGAATTTTTGATATATTCAAGCTGTGATTCCAAATCATCAATTTTGCCGGTCAACTCAGAATTTTTAGATTTTAGATTTTTATTTTTAGATTGGAGTTTATCGACAGACTTAGTTAGATCAACACACATATAAATTAAATCTTCGTAAGAGAAATTTTCTGTTTCACCATCTGTTGATTCTCCATCGTTTGATCTATCTGTTTCTCCTTTCAAGCATTGATCTGAATCTGAGTTGATATTTCGGGATTTTGAGTAGTTGTTGTCAATTTGCCCATACTCCGTATTGAGAGCTGTCCAAATTTCCTGCGCAGTTAGACAATGGGAAATCAGACTGTATTGATTATCATCAAGATGAGAATAAAGAATATGTGTAGCACGAGAATTAAAAACTTTATCTACCATATCGTACCCATTAATAACAACATCCCAACATTTAAAATTAACAGATTTTAAATAAAATTCCATTTTGGATTTCCAGTTTAAAAAATCTGTTCCAGTGAAAATAGTTGGAGATGAAGCGGACTGACTCTCGCTAGACAGACAACTAGGGTTACTCATGACTCTAGAGTTAAAAAAAATACCTGGCTCTGATACCACTGTTGGATCTAGAATAACCCTAGAGGGGGGGTGAATAGGGTTTTTCACAGTTTTTAACTGAATTAAAAACCAAACGAGATAAATAAAAATAAACAGATCACAGAATATAGCAGAAACAGAAATGCAGAAAATAAATCACACACAGATATACCCAGCTTCGGCAAAACCCTGCCTACTGCTGCATTTCTAAGGTTTCTACTAGGTGATAGAAAAGATCCCGCATACAAGACCATGTACACTCGCAAACCCTGCTCCTATTCTAACCCTACGCTCAAACCCCTAGACTGATCGATATCCCCTCGATCAGATTTCCCCGAATTACACCCCGTAATCCGTAACCCAGAATTTTACAGACTCTGAAACTGACAGCCAACACACTGACTGAATCTAGAATTTTTACAGACTCTAGACAACTGTTTGAATCGTTTGATTTTACAATACAAAATTAAAAACAAAAACAGAAGAAGCTTTAAAAACCTAGATGTAAGGAAGAGTTAAAAATAAGGGGGTCATCCCTTTATTAAAAATACTTGGCTAGGTTCAACCCCATTAGGTCGGCCCCTTTCCTTTTTTTATTAAGCTCGATGTCTCTGGAAAAAAAAATGGCGGCCGATATCAAACTAGGGTTTCTTCCCAAATTGAATCGCTCGCTTCTTGGAACTGAATCTCTGTGCCGTCGAGTTGTCGTGGCTTTCTGATGCTTTCTTGCTCACTGATTTGTGGCTTTCAGGCGATTGAAACTCTTGTGAAAATTGTGAGTTATTCGAATTTTGTTTTTCTCATTGCTCTTGATTTTGCTGTTGGTTTTTGATACTCTTTTGCCGATGATGCAATTGGTGTAAATATAGGATTATAAAATCCTAAATCACACTCTGATTTCACGATTGATGACTTGGCTGATAATTTGCGGTTTCCTCTTTTGTTTCTTCGATTGAATGAGAAATTTGCGGCCTTGAACACTTGATTACCTTGGCATTAAACTGATGCGTGATATGTATGATTACCTGGACTATTTATAAATCTTTAAATTGAATTTGTCCCTTGCCAAAAAAATGTTTAAATCAGGAAACATATAATTCGATTTGCCACCCCTTTGAAATATTCCTTTATGCTGCCTTGATAGATTTGAATTGGCCTGATTGTTTAGGAAAGTGTTGCATGCATGAAAACCACTTTTGCCAAGACTGGACTTTCTGGAAATAATTTAGGAATGATTTTCTCTCCTTTGAAATGTTGTTTTGAAATTCCCTTTTGATTACTTGTTGCCGAGTTGGGTGATTTCCAAAATATTTGATTACTGGATTTCTGGAAAGAAATAAAGCCCTTGCCAAAAAAAAATATAAAACAAATCTTTCCCTTTTAAAAGAAGGTTTTCTGGGAATGTCCATCCTCCACAAATTATTGCATATATGTCTGGAAATAATTTAATTTCCAATTGCAATCAAAATTGTAAAAGTTTTGAAGAACAAACCTTTTTTTTTTTTTTTTTTTGTTGCATGCTAATTTCTCTGCATTTGTATAAGTGATGATGCTCTGCCATATCACAAAGTAGATGCACCATGTCCTTGAGTCACTTTGATCATGCTGTGATGCTTGTACTTGCCATGCATGCTTGAAACAAATCTTTGCATTTGCTTCAGTCTTTGATCACCCCAAAATGAACCTGTTTCTTGAACTGCTGCATATGTATATTCCCTTGTTTCTTGCATCACCATGCTATGTTAAACAAACAAGAATCCTGTTGCACCATTCATAACTTGAAACATTCCACTGAGCTCGACGATATTGTCTTCATTGATATGTGCTGGAATTGATCACCACACATGTTTTGTAGCTGTGTCATTTGCTTGTCTCATTGGTCACCATGCATGAGTTTTGCTATTCGACCATTTTATGTTGCCAGCATTTCTTTGACCTTACATGTGCTCGACCACTTTGACATTTTGACTTAGTACATGGCTGTATATATACACTTGAACCTGAGCAGTATAATACATGTGTATTGAGTTGTTTGGGCTTGTTACAGGTTGAAACATGCACCACTTTTGAGACTGTCTTTGACATGCTAATCTGAACCTTGATGAAATGAATTTGTAAATGCAGTCCACAAATACCCGCCATTCCTTGTGCATGTATCACCATGTTTCATTGATTGTTTCCATGTTACTGTTATGAGCTGTTTCATGCTAGTCACTTGAGTTACCCTGATCTCCGGCCATTTACATGCTACTGCCACTTACATTGTAGGCATGTTTGCAAACATTTTTACTTGTGCTTTGCCGACTTGTACACTTGCATATTTTTGCTATCAACTCGGCCATATTGTATTCACTACTGTGTACACTTGCACCATTTCGTGTACACACTTTTCTTGACTCTGTACATTCAATTTTGCACAATGAATTTGCTGTTTTGATTGTTGAGTTTCCTTGACCACTTTATCTTGAGTTGACTTTGTGTATTGCACTGAGTCGAGCAGGTCCATGTGGCTACTCCTCAGTTGCAATTTGATTGGCGTGGCAGTGCACACGTGTACACGTGTGTACATGCAGCCATCAAACGAGTTGTCCCTGTCCCTGCATTGAGATATATGTTGTCTGCCTTGTGGTATTTACAGTGTATCACTGTGAATATCACAAGCTGTCTAGACACAGATTGATGGTTTTATAATTCAGATCAAGTCATGAAAAATGATGAGAAACACACCAGAAAACTGAGGCAAATAAAAAAAAATTTAAAATAAAATTTATATTTGCATGAATTTAGAAATTATTTCTGTGCAAGATACTGTGTGTGTGTTTCCATATATGACAGGTAAGCATGAAGATGACTGGACTGACTGTGAGCAGTGAAGACTGGACTAATAGTGCTGACTGACTAGGAGGCTGGAGAAAGAAGACAAAAAAAAAGAAAGACAGCATGTGTCATTGTATAAGCAACAATGTCAATAAAAAGTGTGTATATTGAGTTGTATGTAAATGATCAGTGATGTAGTGAAGAGCTTTGTACTGTTTATTTGTAATAAACAAATTGTTTGAAATAAAATATTATTTTATTGTTGTCAAACAAAATTTGTTTATCGTATACTGTGTATTTACAAGTACAAAATCTGTGAAGTGATTAAATAGTGGAGTTGTAAATAATTGTACTGTTCGAGTGTTTGAAATATAATATTTAATTTAAATAAAATACTGTAAGAAAATATGAATATCTATACAGTTGTATTCTATTTAAATATAAATATAATATTCCTGTATGTGGTGTAGAATAACAGTACGATTTCAAACACATCAATAAATCAATAATAATATTTATTTGGTTGTTATCATCAAACAAAAATCATATAATTGTGTATACAACACCGTCATATACAACACAAACCATCACCATGTCCAAAATAACATAACCATCTCCAAACAGCATAACTAACACCATGTCCAAACCGTACCATCACCAAACCATCATAACATCATGTCCAAACCATCATAACAAAATATATACAACTACCATGCATGTAGCAAGCCTCACCAACTCTCAAAACACATCAAAACAAGCTAACCTGATCAACTCTCTCCCCCTGAAGATGAAGGTGTCGTACCGTGCTGGGCAATGTACTCTGCCAATCGCTGGTTAAGCAACGCCATCTGCTTTTCACGGCGACGATCACGTTCATGAAGCTCTGCAATCTGTGCTTTCAATTGTGCGATTTCTTCCTTTTCCTAAGCCTTCTGATACATCTGCTGAGATGCTGTAATCTGTATATAATTTCAGATTTTCAGAATTTCATAATAGTAGTTCGAATACATTTGAGTTTTTATTATAAATTATTACCTCTAGATTTCCATAACCGTATCGTCTGTTTCGGGTAGCAGGATCCATGACAGCATCAAATATCTTGTCCTCATCTTCCTTGGTCAGCTCAGTCCTCCCTGTAGCTTCCAATACATGCGCCCTTTGCTCCTGAAGTTTCTCCTGTTAAACAAAAATAAAATAAATTTAGATAACACTATTTTAATTAAATTATAAGTCTACTTAACTATTTTATACTTACGTGTCTCTCACGCGCCTTATCATCATGGTCCCAAGTGTACGAAACTGAGCCTGTGTCGTCAGTCTGACTCAATGCATGTGTATGCTCGAAAACATCCCAGTACGACACATGAGCCATACGTGCTCTCTCCTGAAATAAGCATGCACACATGTAAATTAAAACTTAAACTTAAATCAACTATTAATTTTAACTAGTTATGAATTAAAATTTTAAACTATGCAATTACAAAATATACCAGATCCTCACGATGATGCTGAAATGACTGGGACCCACCTCGATGCGTAACCGGATTCTTGCTCCTATTAGCTGCATTTCTCTCAGACGAGGCCTATACATTTAAATTTAAAAAAATGTCTTAGTCTAAATCACATACTAATTGAATAGAATAATTTAAATTAAAAATATGCAGTAAAATTTACCAGAAAGTCCTCATTACTATTCCATTAAGTAAGTAGATCATTCCACACTGACTCGCTCACCCAAGACTGCCTTTTCCCACCTGATTTTAAAGTGTTCATTGTTTGTCTGTAATTTGCTGCCACTTTATTGTTCCAGTGGTGCTTAACGAGATCCAAATCCGTCTCCTGGAGATCCACCACACCCTGCGTTTTTTATATAAATAGCATACATATAAAGTTATCAAATAGGAGCATGTACTTAATATAAGAAATGTTATATCATACATACGTACCAAAAAATCCTGCCATATGGTCTCCTTAACTAAGTTGGGTATCGAGCTCCAAGCGGGCCAACATGCAGTCATGCGGGCCTGATAAGCACGTTTTGATATCCTCAAAACGGTATTGGACGGCTCCAACTCAAACCCCATGTGTTAAACGGGAAAAAAGTACATGGTTGCTAGAACAACAATTTAAATAATTTATTGTACTTAAATTAAATTTATACTAAAAACTTAGTTTTTACCCTTTTGATGCTTTTGGCTTAAGCCAGACCACATGACCGGATAACTCCGACGATGGACCACCCTCCTCGCCACCTGACGCCATACCTGTTACAAACAAAAACATAACAAAACATAACATGACATAACAAGATGTAACATAACATAACATGAACGACCTATATGTAAAAACATGGTATTAGATTACATGAGTACTTGATAATAGAAATGTCATAACATGAGTACAAGTTTATTTCATAGAAGTGTTAAATATAAGTTTGATTCATAGATTTGTCTAGTTAACATATGATCGAGTTTGATTCATAGAAGTGTTAAATATAAGTTTGATTCATAGATATGTCTAGTTAACATATGAGTTTGATTCATAGAAATGTCATAAAAATAAATATATGGTTACTTGATAATAGAAATGTCATAACATAAATTTACCTTTTGAAAATGAGGAGTATTAGTTAGTCGTCCTCATCACTTTCAGATTCCGACTCTATTTCCTCCTCCATATGTGGTTCATCTGAAGTCTCAAATACATCAATTAATGCATTAGATTCATCATTTAGAGGTCCAAAATCTGTTTGATCGTCGGTTATTACTATTTCTGCATTTTCCTTGACGTCTGCTTGATAAGCTTGGTCATCGGGAATATTACGCCCGTCAAATGTAAACCTTGCTTTTGTTTTGAAACCAGCCCGCCAATCTATTTTGTCTCTTCTCATAGAAGGATAAGGAGCATAATATACTTGAAGAGCCTGTTTGGCAAGTACGAAAGGGTCGTACTTATAATAATGGGACGTATGTCTTACTTCTATAAGATTATATTTTAGGTGCACGTTGATTCCAGAACCTGGAACGTTGCTGAACCAGTTGCATTTAAACAAAAATACTTCTTCTGCGGGTCTTGTGAAATATGTCACTTGCAGAATCTGGTTTAGCACGCCATAAAAATCGTGTATATGGTCATTTGGATCATCACTATCTTTAACAAATACACCGCTATTGTCAGTTAATTTTTCAGCACCATATTCTTTAGTGTTAAATTTATATCCATTGACAAAGAATATTAGATATGTCTTCACATTTCTTTTAGGTCCCAATGCCAAATGTTTCAATCCTTCATCCACAATACAATTTGTTGGATCAAAAACATAATTAGTAAACCAACTAGCGAATTCTTTGCTGATATCGCCGTTTGGATACTGTGATTCACAAATGCTGCAATTATAGGACATACGTTACATATATGATTAAAGATACAATACATGTATACATAGATGCATAAGTACAGTACCTAACGAACGGTGCAACTTCGGTGCAATTGAGAAGAATATATGTGTGTACTGCATTGTAATCTTTATCGTTCAGCCATTCCTCCACACATCTACCAGAAGGCCGACCATGTTTTTAAAAAATAGATAGTCGCTTGGCAGTCATCTTGATCAATGCCTTCATCATTACATGCAGTACTTGCAAATGAGATGTTCACATGATCACTAAAATAACGAGAGAAAAAAAATGAAGCTTCTTCTTTAATGTATGATTTGCAAATAGAACCTTCAACACTAGCTTTCTGCCTCACTTTTTTCTTTAGATGATTTAATACCTGTTTAGAATTATTGTAAATTATTTTTTCATACACTTAACCAAAATTTAATTAACTGAATATTAATATACCTTTCAAATGGATACATCCATCCGTATTGCACAGGCCCTCGAAGAAGTGCTTCTGATGGAAGATGAATAGGTAAATGCTCCATAACATTGAAAAACCCTAGAGGAAATATTTTTTCCAATTTGCAGAGTAATATGGGGATTTCTTCCTCTAGTTTACGTAGATGGTCAATTTTTAATGTAGATGAACAAAGCTCTTTATAGAACAAACTAAGCTCTGTTACAACAGTCCAAACTTTCACGGGCAATAGTTCTTTGAAAGCGACGGGCAATAAATTTTCCATCATAACATGACAGTCGTGGCTTTTCATCCCGCTAAGTTTACTGTTTTTATAGTCAACACATCTACGAAGATTGGAAGATATACCATCCGAGAATCTTAACCCTTCCATCCATTTTAAAAATATTTTTGTTTGATTAGTATCCAGTTCATAGCACACTTTCGGTTTTCTGGTGTCATTTGGCTTTATATGAAGCTCCGGACGATTACATATTACTTCAATATCACGTTTGGATTTCAAATCATCTTTCGTCTTCCCTTTGACATTCAAAATTGTATTGATTACGTTATCAAACACGTTTTTCTCATTATGCATCACGTCAATATTATGATGAATCAGAAGATCTTTCCAATAAGGCAACTCCCAAAATATGTTTTGTTTCCACCAATTATGAATTGATGAGTTACCTTGAATTTCTGTCTGTACTCCGATTTCATGAATCTTGGGAAAATCTTGTACAAGTTCATAAATTTCCTCACTTGTCCATACTTTAGGTGGTCGTAAAGTTTCAAGTCTATTAGCTATAAAATTTTTCGTATCCCTTCTAAAAGGATGATTAATATGAAGAAAACATCTATGACAGTCAAACCATGAAATTTTCTTTCCAATAGGTAAAGAAAATGCTCTTGTTTCTTCCATACAGTACGGACAAGCTAGGCGATCAGCCGTACTCCAACCTGAAAGCATCGCATAAGCAGGAAAATCGCTAATTGTCCACAATAGAGAAGCATGCATACGAAAGTTTTTCTTTTGGGAAATATCACATGTTTTTACCCCTTCATACCACAATTTTTTTAATTCTTCAATCAACGGTTGTAAATAAACATCGTTTCCTTGTGTCGGATCATCAGGACCAGGGACAACAATTGTAAGAAACATATAAGGAGTTTTCATACACATCCACGGAGGTAAATTATAAGGTGTTACAATTACAGGCCAGAATGAATATTTAGAACCAAATTGAGAAAATGGTGAAAACCCATCCGTACATAAACCTAGTCTAACATTGCGACTCTCAGATGCAAAATTGGGATACTTTTGATCAAAATGCTTCCATGCTTCTCCATCAGATGAGTGTGTTAACGTACCTTCTTCCTGTGTTCTCACCTTGTGCCATCTCATATGTTGCGCGGTTACAGAAGATGCATATAACCTTTGAAGTCTAGGAATAATCGGTAAATAATGCATACGTTTATACGGGACTTCCTTTTCCTTTTTCTTTCTTGGTTGGTATCTTTCTTGATTACATATTTTACAATTCTTAAGCTTGATATCTTCCTTCCAAAATAGCATGCAACCTTTTAGACATGTATCTATTTTTTGATACGGTAAACCAAAGGCCGACATCATTTTTTTTACTTCATAATGGTTTTCGCACATTAAATTATTGGGAGGCATATGCTGCTTCGCAGCTTGTACAACAGCTGTAAATCCAGCTTCTGTGAGGTTGTATTTAGATTTCATCGCAATGTATTCAGCAGTTACTGATAATTGAGTTCCGCTTTCACAGCCTTTCCAAAGGGGTTTTTTCGCAGCATCTAATAAGTCATATAATTTTTTGGCTTCAATATTTGGTTCTTCTTCATCGTTACCATCGTCATCATTACCAACGTTTTCGTTAAATTGTTGAACCGGGAACATATAACGTGCAGCATCTTCAACCATTTGTTCTACGAGATTCGTCATGGCAATTTCATTATTCGCTACCTCCTCAACTTGTATAGAAGTAGATGCTAACGGTTCTCCATGACGATCCCAAACTAAATAGTTCGGCACAAAACCATACTGACGCAAATGAACTCTAACCATTTGCTGTATCAAATGCTTCAATAACTTGTATCTACTACATGGACAACGGATTTCGACGTCGTTTCCATTGTTACTTAAAGCGAAATCAATAAACACGCTGACACCATTAATAAAATGTTTGTTTATTGTGCCATTGGTTTCTCTTCATTTGTACATCCAACTTCGATCATTAAAATAATCGTCCATTTTTCCTAAGTACATATAAAATTAGAAAGAATTATATAAAATTAGACTCATAATTTTTGTGTCCGATCGCTCAAACGCTAAGATTGTATTTTAATGAAAACATTTCTTTTACATATTAATTATGATGATAAAATTTGCATTAACAATGTGTTAAAACAATTTTAGTGATTAATGCATGTTATGTCAATTGATCATTTAATGGTGGGTTATCCTACCTCCCATTACAAATACAATAACGTAATTAAATCGCGTAAATCTTTTCAATTTAAATGATTCAACAAAATTTCGGCAGCACTTCCCTTTAGTTCCCTGTATAGTACACAATTGCGTGTACACAGGGAACATAAAGGAAGTGTTTTTGAAATTTTGAGAACCGTTTAAAATGAAATATTTTACGAGATTTAATTTCGTTATTGTATTCGTAACTTGTCCAATACAAAGGACAAATCCAATAAATATTGTATACAATGAATATAAATGTCCGTTCCGTTAATAAAATGAACATCATATCACGATTATATACAATACTTATCAGACGGGGCCAAAAAAACTCTTTGAGGCTTTATGAATATAACACATTATATGATTTGCTTTTTTTTGTGATTGAAGTGTTTTTTGTACACCTTTGTGCGCCTTAGCGCCGTTGTGCGCCTTAGCCCAAAAAACACAAACTTAAATATTTGTATTTCCACGACACGTTTTCGACAAATTAAATATTGTTTTCGATGAATTGGGCCTTAACCAAATAAATAAATGCATAGAGTGTCAACTATATATACGTGTATATATATACATAACACTATATATATGCATATATACATAGTCAACTTTAACTAATCAAACCCTAGATTACAAACATGATCAATAAAATCTATAAACACAATCTCAATAACAACAACTACTTCAACTAATTCAAACCCTAGATCATAATAACAACTAAGTAATTTATTACTAAAAACCCCAAATTAGCAACTAAAATGATAAAACCCCACATTAACAACTAATTAACAGCACTACACATACAAACATACTCTAATTATGCTTCAATTACACTAAACATAAGGTATTAAACAAAAATTAGGATAAACACATACCTAAAAATCGGAGAGAATAGGAGATTAGAGAGGATGAGAGAGTGCTTTGATAGAGTAGGAGAGACCCTAGGCGGAAGATGGAGCGAAATTGGCGATTTCAGAAATGAGAGGGGGGAATATTGGGGATTTTGGGGTAAAAACCGTAGGTTTTGAGAAATGAAGAAGAAGAAGCAGCGTCGGGTGATTTGTGTTCCATTCCATGTAACGGGGGGCAACGGCTTCCAACAGCTTCAAACCAACGGCCGCAAACAGTTTCCAACGGCGTATATTTTACATACGGAATACAGATACATATTTTGGCTTTCGTTGGAGGCCGTTGGAAGTGTCCGTTGCAATACCGTTCAATTCCTGTAGTGTCTGTTCTAAGCAAGTTATCAACAATACCGAGAGACAAATTGCTTAGTAATGAAGATAAGGAGGTCTGCTCTCTAGACCTTAACAACAAAAACAAGTCTCAAAAGTCTAATCGTCTTTTCATAAGCTACCAACAAGATTTTAAAACTTATAAGATGAAGAACAATAGATCTGAACATTGCAGAAGTGAAGACAAATTTTGGGAGTCACCGTAAATAGATCGGAGGCTTTCAATCTACTTTTCTCTACCATTTTCTTGTTACTGGTAAAAATTTAGAGAATGAGTTTGTAATTAGAATTTGGGCGGCCGTGTATTTGTGTTGTGGTGTTTTCCTCTTTGGTGGGTTTTTTTTTAAACCTGCATGTAATTTACTTTCAAATTTAAACCTCTAAATCTCACACATACCTACCACAATATAACTAACATTAGGGAATACGCTAAACAATTATATGAGCATCTCATAAGTACCTATCAAAACTGTTCTCTTAAAAAGGCTTTTCCGCCTATCCGTACCTTTTTGTATATTGATACCCGTAATAATTTCACCTTTTCAAATCGAATTCAGCTCACTTTGTCTTCTGGGGAAAGACTCCAATGAGGAGGATTTGTACGTGTCTTTTAATTCAAACAAGCACTTTTAACGATATTGTTACCACATAGGAATCATTTCATTTCATTTGCTTATAGATTTTGTATATAAGAAGGCCGAGATATACGGACGGTTTTATACAAGACAACATGTACCATAACCTAAGGATAAATATGCCCTATATATGTGCTGCATGTACGTATGCTCATATTTTTTTTCTGATCATACAAATTACAAATACGAAGCTTCTCACCAGTTTCCAATTAATAGGTATACTGTACATTACATAATGCCTTTATCTTTGGCATCTAATCAGTAATGGTGGTTATTTCTGAAATTCGATGATTTTTCAGTTTGGTTGAAATTATGTCTAATGACGACGACAAGTTGAGAATTGGCAAGAGCAATTGTCAGGTTTATTCTGTATGGTTTTAACTTGTAATAAATAAAGCTCTTACTGCAAAATAAAATAGAATTTGAGTACTTCTAATTTTCAGTGAGCATAAATTGTTGTCTGAATGGAGTAAGGATAAAGAATTAGCAAATATGAAAAGTTAATCTGGACCAGAATAGAATCTATATAATTTATTTAAGTGTCATCGACAATTCAAGCTAAAGGTAATTTAAGTATTATAAAAAGACTTCTTTATGATGAAATATTTGCTTTCTATTATAGACAAAGCTAAAAGTTAATTCAATTAATCAATTAGTATCTACTTAATAACTCATTGAAATAATCAAGGGTGATGAGGTTAATTATGAAGTGCTGAAATAACTCTGTAATGTTTCTACATGTAAAGCCATCAAACTAATTAATTTATCTGTGAAAAATGCCCTCTAGTAATGTATTATGTATGGCTTAGAACCATTAATACCTATAGTTGAGATGAAATTACATGTCATTAGAAAAATCATAGTCTGTCTACTGTCCCATTGCAGAAAAGAGCTGTTAGAGGTGGCCTAACACTTCATACATGAATGTTTGAATTCACTCGTATACATAAATTTTTAGTATACCAACATTGTCCATTCTTCAACGTAAAGATTATAATATATTTTGTACCATAACTTTCATCCAAATGTCATGACCATATATATTTGTAAGAGTTGCAAAACTATAAAACATGAAAATTCAGTTCGTCTGTGTGTTAACCGAAAAATAACAAAAGCCAAATAAGTCAGTCCATTGGCTAATTAGCTAGTAGCACAGTCATGGTCAATAATGCTGAAATAGCATCAGATAATAAAACACATACCTCTTTTTACACAATCAGAAGCTCTGAACTCGTATTCACTTGATGCCAAAATATGTCACTTCTCCATTCATTCACGCATCTGCATTATAAGAACTCCCCAAACATTGCAAATTATTCATATTCACAGCATCCACATCATAAAGCTATTCAAAAAGATTCCTCCATTTCATACATTATGCTGTATCACAGAATGAAGGCATTTGCAAAGGTGACATTGCTACTACTTCTCTTATACTCTGCCCTCATATATTCTTCTTCTTCTTCTTCCAATTCAATCAACTACAGCAACGACCTCACGTACAAAAACAGAAGCAGCATGACCTGCCCATTGAAAGAAACCAAAAACCTGAACTCCAATCAATATTCCACTATGCTTTTTGTGCCATGTATGTCAAAAGTGTACGCGAACTACCTCTACTTCAACTTCATCTGCGTGGACATGGACAATAATGTGCAGGTGACCGTTGCAAGGTACTACTACGTTGGGCCCATATTCAACACATTTGCGGGGTTGGGCCTGTCCCTGGTGGTCTCGGCCTGGAGCACACACCCGAAGCCCTTCGTCATTCCGGTGGGCCATGAGATGCTGGAGATGTTGGGTTTTGTGGTAGGCATTGTGGTCTGGGCACTGTTGATATTGCCAAAGAGAGATATGATCAAGGTTGATAGGGTGTTGGGTGTTGGATTCATGCTTCTTTCTTCTTGCTTTCTTTCTTTGAAGTTGTCCCAGAGTTTGGGGCTGCTGTAGTCCAGGTTTTGGTGCATCTTCTTAATCAACCAGATTCACTTGTTAGATCATAAAGCTGTATTTATGATCTAATGAGTGAATTTTTACGTTTACTTAGGGTTAGGCTAGAATAATTGGAAGATTCACTTTCGATCATGTGCTGTTAAACCGCGAATTTACAATGCCACTGTCCAGTGGATGATCGGAAATTATGAACTCTACTTTGATCTTATTTTTACTTATGTGGTTAAAGGAGGTATTATTGTCGTTTGGTAATCTTGTGTTGGAGATATGTATTTTGTATCAAATCTCTTCGTGTATTATTATTTGTTCTCCCGCTAGATATCTTTTGGACTCTCATAAGAGACCTTGAATGATGATCAACGATCACATACGTAGAATACATGATAACGAACGACGAACTATAGACAAAAGAAAACCATTGAAGCTGGATATTGAAAATTATTTAATTTATACTTAGCATATATAGTGCATTAGGCTGAATCGCTGAAGAGCTTCCCACTCTACAGTCTACAGTGATATACAGGACAAATAAACCAAAATAATCAAAAATAAATAAACAATAAGAGCGCAAGGCAAAGCGTTCCGCATGTGATTTTTTTTTTAAAAGCCAAATATATTACCCAAAACTGGAGACCTTCCTCCAGTAACAAACAAAAACAGATTAGCAGTTCTAGGCCAACAACAAAAAAACTCTGCAAAGCAACCCAACAGAACCCTAGCTCCAAGCAGTTCTAGGCCAATAAGGAAAGCAAGCACAAGAACCATAGCAAGCAGCGCAATCTAACAATCCAAGCTCCAAAACGCAGCCACCAGAAAACAACAGCAAGCCGACCCAGCTACCAACCAAGCAGAGAACAGCCGCTAATAGAAGAGCAACAACAAGCCGATTCATCAACCAACCAAGCTTCGAACAACAGTTATCAGACTCGGTAATGCGGATAATGAATCTTAAGACTAACTTAACATCAGAGGAGGTGAATAGCGTTTACTGGAAATTATGTGTTGGAATTTCTATATACTTAATGATTGAGAAATCATGAAATTCCATATTTGAATAGATGACTCCATATTGATCTAATTGAGAATAAAACAGAGAGCATGTAAAATGAATTAGCGGAACTCATACCTGAATCCAGATGTTTACAATTAGAATATTAATCAAATTAAGTCATGGATTTGATTATCGAACCTGATACAAGCTTTATATCTGAATCGATAGTTGCTGCTTTCATCAACTGAATCCACGTGTGTTTGTTAAAGAGGATCGACTTGGTTTTGGATCTTCTAAATTGACACAAGTTCAGATGTAAATGTATTTCTTTTGAGGGGATAAAGAGAATATGCTGAAAACTTGTGTAATTTGGGAACCATAACCCCTAATTTATAACAGTGTAATATTTTCAGTTCAGCCCTTCATCAAACTGAAAAATATTCCGGTCTCTACGCATTCCTTCCATGACAGCTGAATATTTATGCTAATAAATATTCTTACCCTATTTGACTACTTTAATTGGCATTCACACCTAAATAGCGTTACACATTATATCTAAATATGTGGCCCACGTAATTGAAATATTCTAACAATCTCCCCCTAGGTCACATGTTTAGTAACCTTAAATGTGTTTAACTTTATGAGCTCCAAATTTTGCTATTTATGCCATAAGGTGTTTTATTAAATCTCGTTGATTAACTATGCTGACAAAGAATCAAAGCGGCTCTCGTTATCTTTAATGTAACTAAATCCATCAATGGTTACATATACCAACACAATCAAATGACATAGATCAATCATGGATGTGTAGCATGGAAATTACATGAGATGTCATCATTACATGTCTATTCCAACTGGTCCAACTTTAGTGAGATCAAAATGTTAAATATTAGAACAACCTAGAATGCAAACAATACTTTATTACTTTGTTTCTGATCAGAAAAAGAACTTGATATATATATATATATATGTGTGTGTGTGTGTGTGTGTGTGTGTGTGTGTGTGTGTGTGTGTATGTGTGTGTGTATCTGTAACCCAAGCATAGAGCAATGAGTCATAGGACAATACCAAATACAAACTCCCCCTGAGCCAAAATATCCTTACATAAAAAAGTTAAGTTAATTGAGCTACATGCTCATGAAAGACCTTAGGTGATAATCTTTTGGTAAGTGGATCCGCCAAAATGGAGTTTGTCAAAGTACGCTCTATGAATTATAATATATTTTGCACTCTTCCCTTATTGGAAAATAATATATTCTTTACTGTGACAATGTACTTTAATGATCTTTCAATTCTTTATTAATAACCCACAGTTTTGTGACATAATTTTACAATTATTTTCCATAGTTGGATGTCTTTTAATTAAACATGAACAATATTTTCATAGTAGTGGAAGCTATAAGTGTTTGCATGACATTTTCCTTATATAGTTCCACTCTATATTATCATTACCTTAAGTGGATCATTTGCAGCAATGACATCCAAAATTATTTGAATCATAATTCTTCATGATCTCCAACCGATTCGATCTTTATCTATGAGCATATAGCCTTTTTATTTTATTTTTTATTCTTTAAAGATACTTCATAACCACTTTGGTTACTAACAGGTGATCCACTTTCAATATCAATAAGATATCTGCCAAGCAATATACACGACACTCATATGTGTATATACTTCAGTATGCATTAAAATATGTACTGCAAATTAAATGCATGAGACTCATGCATTTCTTTAGTTTCAAGAATGGTAGCACATAAATGTTTTGGTAGGGAAAAAAAATTTAAAAAAAAAAATAAACTGAATCGCATTTTACATACCAAACCTTTTTAAGCACTTATCTTCTAAATTCTTCTATAATAATCAAAATATCACCCTATGAACAATAATGGTATATTTGAATTCCAAATACAAAAGACTAATCCATAAGTTGATTTCTTAAGTAGTTTCATCAATGTCTCCATTGAGAAACATGACTTCAATTTCCATTAGATAATGCTCAAAAGTACATGATATAATAAGCTCCAAAGTGATTTTAAAGAATCATCTGCAAAGTTCAAAAGAAACATTCTTTAAAGAAAACAAAAGTTCCTTTTAAGAGTAGTATTTTCATAAATGTCCCTTATAGAATTCCATATTATCCACTTGATCCCTTTTGGCTTTGAGTAGTTATTCAAAACCATTGATCTTGTTACTTAAGTTAGAGGGAAATTTCAAACTTTATTATCCATATAGATTTATACTATATGTACTTTTCTTAAATCCACATTTTTTTAGTACCTTAAATGGATTGATGTAGGTTCAAAGAATTATCTTTACTAATCCATTATTTATCTTTAAGGAGAAATAGTACATGGTCATTTGAAATAGTATTTCTTCCCTTATAGGTGGATTTCACTAGTGATCTTGCATTGAGGTTGTTGAGTCTGTTTTCGTGAAACAGTAAACCTTAACTTGGAGAACAATTTCTTTACCATTGTCTTATTATGCTTCCTAATTTACTTCTTGTTAATGAAATGAAACAAATCATATAAATTATTCAGAGAAGTAACTATAATTGAATCATAGGTGATTCTCTTTAAAGACAATGATTATAATTTATTTCTCCCCCAAATTCAACATCCTCAAGAAGTTGCATTTTCCATCATTAAACTTTTCTTTAGTATGGGTCCATAAAATTATACCTTTAAAGTCACTTAAAATATCAACAAAGTATTTTCCATCTTTACTATATCTCAATCTAGAATTCCTTAATTAGCTGAAATATATAAGTATATCAATCACCAAAAACAAATTTTGAGATATGATTATAAAAGATATTCAACATAAGCAGACATAACTTATATATCAAACATTAAGAGCTGTAATTACATAAATGTTTGAATTCATTCATAAATCAACCTTATTATTTCTTAATGAACAATAATAACCTATTTTGTTCATATTAGAAATATAAAACCTAAATTTTTCTAAATGACAACAAAAAAATTCAAATATATTCAAACAATTCAACTGAAATCTCAATAATTACTTGAAGAAAATATAATATACTTTACCATATATGTCTGGATATTTCATTAGTGAAACAACTATAGATATATCTTTATGTTATTTCTTTTCTTCTAGATTCTTAGAGACTTCATTATCTTCATTTATACATTTGTTTACAATGTATGTCAAATGAGTACTTCCAACATTATCATGCTTCATATTTCTTATTTTTACCATAAACGAAATAAACTCAATAAACGAACAATTTATTCTTAAATTATTATTTTATAATAATAATATTCTTAAAAAAATCTATTGTACCAAAAAATTAATAATAACTTGAGTGCTTTTGACTACTGAAGCAATATTTTTACTATATAGTACTCACTTATGTTTCTTTTACTTTGATTTTATGGAATTAAGCACCACAAATTATGCTTGTTTCCCCTTATTGTTTCGATAAAGCTCTTTCCATTCTCAATAGATAACTTATCAAAATTAGTTATCCTTATGTAGCACATCATTGAAAAATTTATACAATACTTCACCATATAATCCTTTTACTCTTACTGTTTGAGTTATATAGTCTTTCAATATTCTTTTTAATATCAAGAGAACATTTAACTGTAATAGGGTTGAATAAGACATTTATGATTGCAAGAGCTAGATCTATGAATTCAAAGGAAGACAACGTATCATCTTACTATTCCTTATACATAGTCTCATACAAGATGAGAATGCACTTAAAATTGGCAGATAATTTAGCCAAATTGGTTGAAAATTGAACAAAAAACAAAGCTTGACCTTGTATGCTTATAGCCAAATTTTAGCCATAGTAAATTCAAATAATTGGTTAGTCTCTTATCAAGATACCTAATACGCATTGATATCAAGTCTTTGGACAGTAATATCAACTGTAAGTGGTACTCTTGTTGTAATAATCAAACACTGACAATAAACTCAAGTCAAATAACAACCTTCCTTTAGGACGATTAATTATTCACTCGAAAAACTTTATAATTGTCACGTATTTATCATCACACATCTGTAAGTGATACAGCCAAATATTAGCCTTCCTTTGGGCCGACTAATACTCGCATGAATAACTACACACAAATATCAAACATTTTCATGAACAACCAAAATAATATAGGTCACCTTGGTGACATGTTTATTCCAATCAGATCAATACGAATGTAAGATATTTACAGTTATAAAGAGACACCAGAATTATCTTTGAACTTATTTCTTACTGTTTGCACAGTGCGCCTTAAGTGCCATAAAACACTCAAAAAAATGTTTATGCCCATGTAAGTGTGTAACATCCCGATATTTTTGACCGTTCAAATCGACAATGATCCTCAATGTCGACATAAACAAATCAAAAATAAGGATAGTTATTGGGATTTATTTAAGAAAAAAAAGAAGAGAAGAAGAAGAACAAATACAGAATCTCGCAGCGGAAGGCCAAAATATAATAAATAAATAACAATTTATGAAGCTGTTAAAACATACATTTTATTTTATTTTACAATGATTATCAGAGTAAATTAACATACAACATACCAATTCATTGCAGCGGAATAATAATAATAATACGTCTGTTGAGCTCCATCTTCATCTTCATAATGGAATCTTCAAAGCAATGGAATCTTCGCTAACTGCAGCTCGGTCTGACCCGAGCGTATTGCAAAAAGAAACACAACAAACACTTGGATCAGAACTAAATCATTCTCATATTAGTTAAATCAAATTTCATGTAATAATATGAGTGCAATAACTTAAGAGATGTTACGGGAATTTCCATCTCTTAAGGATCCGTCAAACTAATACTATATAATATAATACGCTATTATAATAATGTCTATGGTTAAATATAACATAATAAAATAATGTAAGTGGGATTACCATTATTACTCTTACACCGTTTATACCGTTGCCGTACAGTTTGCATATAACACACCAGTACGTCGGCGGATAGGGATGCGCCGTGATACGACAACGTTAAATCAAAATCGTAGGGGGCTCGATCAGGATAAATATGACAAGGCATCGAGGCAATACCCATCAGTAGTGATTCTACCGGATTGCTGACCCAGGCCGGTGGTAACGCATAGCCGCAACTACCGCCCACCCCAGACATACCCCAAAATCAAATCAAAGGCACCAATCAATCACAAAGTATATATATGGTATCGATGAAGTATGCCTGCTCAGAGTAGCTAACTCAATTAACCTGGGTATGGCTCCTGTTTTAGTCATTTTAATTATGACCCGAAGGTCAAGGCTATCCATCATCGTTCTCTTTCTTCAAATCCAGTAATCGCCTCCAAATCCATCCAACACCATTTCTGGAACTCCACCGCTTACACAGTTGTTAAAGTGGTTTTCGGTATTGACAGAGAGTATGACAATATCCGATCCCGGTCTCTTTAACAACCAAACGTCTACATTTTTCACACCGGTCAGTTCTTTTACATTTCGAAGAGGTTCGTACTTCATATCAAAATATAAGATTTTCAAAATCATTCAATATTCAAGATAGAATATTATTCATACTAAAATCTCTATTTAACCAATTAAAATCTTGAAACAATTCCAACTTTAAATAATTTGAATATTAAAATAATTAAAAGTATATTTAAAATAGTTTTGGATATAGAATTGAAATAGTTTGAAAATAAATAGTTAATTATAAAATGATTTATTTAAAATGACTTATAAAATAAAATAGTAATAAAATAAAATAGTTTATAAAGAAAATAAAATTATTATTATTAAAATAATTTATAAAATGGTTTTAAAATACTATAGTTGGAATTAGAATCGTTCCTTTAAAAGTTTCAATTTCACTTGCAATTGTATTTCAATTTCAAGTTAATCAACTCAATTTCAATATTTCACCCGGTTAGATTTCCAATTTACATTCATTACAATTCAATCAGTTTAATTCAAATGATTAAATTCCAATTCCGATTCCCATTTTCAATGATTTCAATTTATAACAAATGTCGAGTTCACAATTCATATATAATTCAAATCAGTGTTGGTTCATACTAAATTTCAAAAGTGGGTGAAACAATCCAATTTCACCAAATTCGATTTACATTCAATTTCACTTTTATTTAGCTTTAGTTACAACAGTAATTTATTTCCCCCTTTATTTATATTTCAAAAATTCAAAGTTCAAGTTCAACGAAAAATAAATTATAAAACATCACTTATATTGTCTTTAAAACAATATTTTAAAATTCATGGTTAAAACAAATTTTATTTAACCAACCGGTCCATATATAATTTTCTATCCTATGGCCAAGTGATACTTAAATTTAATTTTAGTACTTTGGGAAAGGATATATATCATTTCAATCCAAATCAGGGTCATAGGTATTTATCATTTCAACCTACGTTCTTAATTCATTTTAATGATTAATCCCGGGTTTATTTGATGCCCACAACATCTAAGGTAAATTATTGGGATTAATCGGCACAAACAATGGTCATATACGAATAAATGTGAATATCAGGTAAATTCACACAATTAACATCAATTTGTCAGACATATCGATTCAAGCCATTCATCACACCAATATATACAAACAGTCAAATATCATATAGATTTACACATTATCAGGTGTCGGGTTTTAAACAGAACTTAAATGTCAAATTTTAACATAACGGTGAATTTCAACTAACAATCAAATTAACTTACACTATAGGTAAAATCAATATAAATATACAATTTTAAACTGTCAAACATCAATCCAAACAATCATATCATGACATGATATTAATTTAACTAAAATTAGAATAATTTAGTTACGTGTGAGTGGGTTTAATCACTCACCTTGGCTTTAAACGAGGTTGAAATCCAATTTTTAGCCCAAAATTTGACAGTCTCAGAATCAGTTCAAACCAGCGCCATCACGAAGATCCCGTCGATTTGATTCCAACGCAACAAACCGCGTGTCATTCTGAATTCGTATGAAGAAGTTATGCAAGTTTTAGTGACTGAAAAATTAAATAAAATAAAAACGAAAATTGGACCTAAAATCAAATGAATCTTGCCACTTCAGCAGAGTTAAGACCAGGCCGCCTCTTCCAAATACATTTCCTCCTTCCAGGCCGTGAGATAATCAAACCCAATACAAGAAATTTTGACCACCAATTGCTCCACCTACACATGACGGAATTCGATCACTCGACCACCGTTAGAACGCCGCTGATGAACTCTACCTCCGGCCACCAAGGTCGGTTGCGCGCCGCCACCAGAAAGTTAAGGGTTTTGAAACCCTAATTTGACTATTTCCATCGATCTAGGCACCTTCAGATGATGCGGCTACCACCCCTAGACTCTCCTCGACGATCTCTACCAAACCCATATCACCGTTTCCTCGATTGATGCCTGAAATCAAAAATCCCAAATTAAGACCCCTAATTCCCCTTTTTCTGCCTTTGACCATGATTTACCGTTGATCCGAGCACTGTTTTGCAAAACGAACGCTTCCCCTCAGTTCGTATCGTCGAGACCTTTCCGAAAATATATAATTCGATATGGTTTGAGAGATTTGAATTTTTGACGATATTTTCAGGTCTATAATCGCCATTAACAGATATTAGAGTTTGAATTTCGGGATTAGGGCTGAGAAAAACAAATAAAGGCTGCTGCTAGGTTTGAAAATGATAATTTATAGTGTTCATCGAATGGGTTTAGATGCATATGCCCGGCTGAACCAAAATAGAACGCTTATCGTCAAAACGGTTACATTTTTGCGTATTTATAATTCTGATCAGAAACCCAACAATCTATATATTGAAATTAATGTTTTCGGTGCTTTTGAGTTGATTGGAACAGGTCTCGAGTCCTAATTCCATCGTATTCAAAAGTTACCATTCACAATCAGTTTATTAATATATTAAAATATTCATTTTCGTTAATTAACCATTTAAATCAAATTCAACGGTTTATAAATATTATACAATCAAAATAAAATTCACGTAAACTTATAAATCAAAATTTATTATTGTGACAACAATTATTATTAATTTAAACAATTCAATTATGTTTTCAACGTAAAATTTCAAAATTAAATCATTAAATATTATTTACAACCATTTAATATAAAAATCATATTAAATTAAATAATAAAATTTATCGTAAAATCTTGGGATGTTACATGTTAGAAATTTCAAAGCAAAACTCTTATTGTAGCATTAACCATGGCTATTTTAATCTTTTTCTTTAGGCATGTGGCTGTATTCATGACATTCCCTTAATAAATATTATAAAATTTATCATAAATAAATTATATTGTAAATTAATGCCAGAATTAATGCCATATTAAAAAATTACATATAAATAACACAGTAATTGTCGTGCTAAATAATATCCATGAACATAATAGCTATGATGTATATCTGACCATAGTATAGCTACATGAAATGCTACTATGTCATTTTTCTCTTTTGCTTTATTGTTGGAATACTTTATTAAGCCATAAATGATGCAGTTTAGATAAACATGTAACCTATTGCTCCTTTTATTTTATGTTGACCGAAGTATGAAAGTGCAACATATCTTCCACCTGCGCCATACATATAAAATATATGTATTTAAAAAACATAAATGAATAAAAATTGTCATTTCTTATTCCTAATAGAAACAAGCTAAATTACTAAATTTCCATAACTGAACCATTTAACGTATTTATGATATTACCGTAACAACCACAATAAATGCATTTATAACAAAAAAAATACAATGGACCGTTATGTGACCAAAATGTAAACCAATATTATAGCAAATTGGTTTAATTGCAAATATATATAAAACAATGAAACAACATCATTTCATCTCAGATCTAGGTGTGCATAAATATCTCAAAAGGAGTATACTTGATTCAAAATTTCTAAAATATGCCAAATACCATATATATAACTTATGTCCAAATTAATTAAATCAAGTAGCCAGATTCATATTTCATTGCATAATAGTTCTAGATTAATTAAACCATTCTACACCATCAATAAACATTAAAGGAAAACAACTGTATATATATATCCAAAAATTCCATTCATATTGAAATCCATAAGTAATTCAGAATGATATGCATTAACTTGTGATGTTATGACTAACAAAAGGTTGTTTTCTAAATTTAGAGAGATTCAAATTATTTTCTAAAATAAAATTAATGACTTTAAAATTTTAATCATTTCGATCAGTCTTTTGAAACCAAAAGAGTTCCATAAGTTAACCATTAATTTTCAATACAAGAAATGGTACTAAATCAAAACCAAAACTTCACCAAAAAATAATAATAATTTTCCCAATGAAATAAATAATGGTGGCTCCGAAATTTATATATACTTAATGATTGAGAAATCATGATATTCCATATTTGAATAGATGACCCCATATTGAACTAATTGAGAATAAATCAGAGAGAAAGTAAAATGAATTAGCGGAAGCCGTACCTGAATCTAGATGTTTAAAGAGAGAAGATTAACCAAATTAAGTCATGGATTTGATTATCAAACCTTATATAAGCTTTATATCTGAATCGGTAGTTGCTGCTTTCATCAACTGAATCCACGAGTGTTTGTTAAAGAGGACCGACTTGGTTTTGGATCTTCCAAATTGACACAAGTTCATATGTAAATGTATTTCTTCTGAGGGGATAAAGAGAATACGTTGAAAACTTGTGTAATTTGGGGACCATAACCCCTAATTTATAACAGTGTAATATTTTCAGTTCGGCCCTTTGTCAAACTGAAAAATATTCCGGTCTCTACGCATTCCTTCCGTGACAGCTGAATATTTATGCCAATAAATATTCTTACCCTGTTTGACTACTTTAATTGGCATTCACACCTAAATAACGTTACACATTATATCTAAATGTGTGGCCCACGTAGTTGAAATATTCTAACATTATGAACTTTTTTAAAAATCTTTTTGAATATAACAGAGTCAAATACAAATCACAGATATGAAACAGTCACATAATCAATTACCGATGCAAATATTAGGTAAAAGCAGTAAAGCAAAGAACACACTGAGATTTTATATTAGTTCAGAGTTACCCTACATATAGTCCAACACAACTCAGAATTCTGTAGATTTCTTTTTAAATAAATGTCGATATTACAATCTTCAATTTCAGGACCACAAGGTACATTCCCAGCTGCTTCCGAGTAAAGGGAACTCTGTTAATTGATCCAAGCTACAAGATCACCTGATTAATTTACGGGCTATAATCACACCCAATTGATATTAATGGGCTACAACCAAACCTTTTTAGTAAAAATTGACAGAGAGATCGATAGTACTTTGATCTTTCAATCTTTGATTACGAATACTCTTGTAATTATGAATAGCACTTGGTTCGTTGAGAGAGTGTAGTAGAGAATTAAACTAGAGATAACCTGGTTTGATTCTCTTTGAATTTCGATAGAGTTTGGTTAAGAATTGTTGAAGTTTAGAAAGGAAATGGAATAAGTAGAAGGAGTGAAGAAATGATTAAATTAGCGGTTAAAAATTCGTTTCTGGTTAGGTATTTATAGGGAAACAACATTCATGTCTGTTCACGAAGATTTGAACGAATATGCGCTTCTTTTCAAAACTGAAATTTAGGGTTTACGGCCACCATGTTGACATGGGTCATCCCATGATATCGACATGCCCATTGAAAAATTAAAAAATGAATTTTGGAAAATACAATGAAAATGGTGTATAAATAGATCGAAGTAATTTGGAAATTTAAACAAACTATTTTCTTATATTGTAAGATAGTATAATAGAGCAAGAGTATAAATTTAAAAACATATATTTGTAATAAATAAAGGTGAATTACTAAAACTTAAGTATATATTATAATTTTGAGATTTAAAACTAAATTATTTAAATTAGAAATTAGTTTAAAAGCAAAAGATATTTTTAAAATAAGTTGTTAAGTAAGTTTAAAAATGAGAAGTAATTTGAAGTATTTCGAAAACAAAAAACTAAGGAAAATTTTAAGGCTAAATCATTTTTAGAGGAAATTTCGAAAACCATTTTGAAGTAGTTTTGTGAGTTCCTACTTGCAGACTATTAATTTCATCACGTCAAGCCTTGGTTCCTGCATAAACTGGAGTTGGTCAAGGGTTTCATCTTATTAACAAAGAGAGAAGTGGGTTCCTTCCCATAATTAAAATATGAATAAAGATGTTAGTGCTATTATGAAATTTTAACATAAATTATAGGCACTATTACTAAACTTGATATCTTGGAGGCTTGAATTCTTGAACTCTTGATACTCATGAGTCATTAATGTTGAGTTCTTTATCTTTGTTTCTTCAATCTTGAATCTTTGTAGTCTACATTCTTCTTTTTCGATAACTATCTATAAATATCCTGCATATACATATATAACTCAACATAAAATTTTTGTATACATATTTTATAATTAACCATAAGTATTGTCATGAAAACTATCATCTCAGAACTAAGAAAGGAGAGCAAAGGATGGGCCACAAATGTTACTTTGATGAGCAGAAAGAAGAGAAGAGAAAGGAGAAGGGAAATAATGTGCATCATGGCTTTGAACGTGTAACAACAGAACCCTGAGCTCTTGATCGGACAGTGTAGTCAGCTTCAGAATAACATGGATCCATGGATAGAGACAGAGGATGCAAGGAAGTGCCATTTCAGTTGACGGTTGACCCCATGGTCAACCATGATGACCCTTTATGGGTCTTGAAAATTGGATTGCTACTCAGCGCAAAGATGATGGAAAGGTTAGCAAGTTTTCTTCAAGAGAACTTGTTTAGTTTACTAGACTTGTTTTATATATGGATATATGTACATTTCTATATGATTTGAGACTTTTGATGCATGTTTTATAATTCGTAGCAATATGTGATGTGGGACTTGACGAGATTTTTATTAGACTCACTATAAGAAAAACCGTAAATAGCTGTAGATTTTAGCAGCGGAAAATTCCATTGTATATTAGCGACGAATTTACGAACGATTTACAAGGGGTAATTTTAAGATTTTTTTTTCTATTTTAATTTTTCCTATATTATCACCGACCTTTTTTATGTTTGTCGCTGAAACGTTGCAAATTGCGTCAATTTACCAACGGATAAATTTGACAATAAATTCCATTGCAAATTAAGACAGATTACAAACATAAGCATTTTGAAACTTGTTAACTACTGTTAACTACCAAGAAAATTCACTTGAGCATTTTGTCGAACAATACAAGCTCACCAACCTGGTTGGTCTTGAGCATCCTCCAATTGGTCGGTCACGAGACGAGCACCACCTATTCGGGTGCATCAGCACCTCTGGTCGAGCGAGATCTGGTCGAGAAAAGCACCACCACCTGGTCGGTCGAGCAACTCCTCATTTGCTGGTCGGTCTTAAGCACCACCACCTGGTCGGTCAAGAGGAGCACGCCTGGTCGGTCGAAAGCACCACCACCTGGTCGGTTAACAACAACCTCCTCCTGGTCGAGCTTCCCCTTGGTCGATCAAACAAAGCATGTTGGCGAGGACGAGCAGCTGCCACCTGGTCGGTTCCAAGCTTCCACCTCGTCGGACTTGAGCTCCAGGCACTGATTGGTCTTGAGAGGAGCACCTGCTGGTCGGTCGCTCCTTCGCAACTGGTCGTTCAAGCTTCAAGTGCTGGTCGGTTCCAAGCATCCATGCGGAGAGGGCTCGAGCAAGCCTAATTTGAGCGAGCAGTAAAGATACAAAAGAGTGGATGGCATTGTTGTAATTATTATACCCCAAATTGCATAGTATAAAAATGAAATACAACAAATGTTGCTCGCCCAAAAGCTGATCGGTCCAAATGCTGCTCGCTCCAAATGATAGACGCTCCAAAAGCTGACCGCTCTGACTCCTATTTGATGCCAACCGAGCCCCAACCCATCGCCAACCAAGCGCCAACTATACACCTCAAATTACGAGTGTGCCACTACCCCTAGACTTCAACTATAAATACACCCTTTCTCCACACTTCAGGGGGGAGATTGGAACACCCCGAAGGGCTGCTAAAATCATTTCTCCAAGGCATTCTCAAGCTTCATCCATGGAAATCCATTCAAGCTCCACTTAAGCAACACAAGTCTCCATTGAATTCTCTCTAGAAACTTGGATCTACTATCAAAATGCTATGGAATCGAAGAGATCTACCTCTAAAGTGAAGCATTGAAGGCTTTTCATCCATTTCAATCAATACTTGGGGAGATCTAACCGATCCACTAGCTAATTCAAGTGCGATTCACATCAAAGAGGGAGAAATGAGAGATTCATTGTAAATTGAGGGAGATTTGTATGGCATTGTACTTGGAATCATGAAAGTGATAATGGAAAATGTTTGCATAGTGGACGTAGGTCACGTTTGACCGAAGCACTCTAAAAATTGTGTGTTCCTCTCTCTTATTGCTTTGTTTTTGCGAATTGCGGTATCACATTTCTTCATACATGCTTTTTATAGTGTCTCTCCCCTAATTTGGAAACGTGCTTTCTTAGCACCTTGTCACTGAACGGGCGACGCACTCTTTAGAGCATCGTATTTGGTGTTTGATCATATTTTGATTAAAACATTAGGCACCCACCGTGGGGCCGCATTCGTACTTCTCCCAAACTCGACAAGGTTAAGAACTTTGCACGTAAGATCTAGGCTTACTTCAACCATAGATCTCGCAAATCTCAGATCTGGGCCAATCGACGAGCTATCTTCCAAAGTCAAATCCATGTCCGAGATAATGGCTAAGTCCAAGAAAACCGCAAGTAAAACCGTTGGAGAAAATGAAAACAACGACGATGTCAATAATGTTGCTAACAACGAAGCTACACCTCTTACTAACCGCTTCGAGGTTGGTCAAAATTCCATAACCGGAGCTGGAGTAACAAGGGCCGAGCAAGATGTCGTTGTCGCTAATCTACACCAACGGATGGAAGCTTCCAGTAAAGCCTTGTTGGATGCTAACAAAACTCTTGTGGATGCTAATCAAACTTTGATGGATAAAGTGAGCGCTCTCCTAAACGCTCAAGCCAATCCCGTTCCTCCTCAAAAGGCTCATGTCAACCTTGAGGGAAACACAAGTTCATCAACTTTCGATCATTATTGCAATGATAACATTGAAGGGTTCAACGGAGCCGACATTCATGCTTCCAAGCTGAAAGCCAAAAGCGTTTCCAATCGAGATGCCCGGCGAGTCGCAAGTCCTGAAAGGGGAGCACCTTCCCTTGCTGAAGGAAAAGGACCCATACACTCTAATCGCGATCGAGTATCCGGAAAGGAAATCGAGGTCCGCTCTCCCAAGCGACACTACTCAAAAGGGGACATCGAGGACGTGGTGAAGTGGATGATGAAAGACGGCCTAACCCGCAAAGATAGTGAAAGGGAATGGGATTTTTCTCCGAGCAGAAACCTATTCACCAGGGGAATTCGCAAAGCTGAGCTTCCGAAGAAGTTCGCACATCCCACCTTGCCTCCATACGATGGGACTGCTGATCCAAATCACTTCCTATACAGATATGAGTGGCACATGAATGTGGCTAAAGCGACGGATGAGATTAAGTGCTTGTGCTTCCCGCTCTATCTAGAAAGCGTCGCATCGCTATGGTTTACAAGGCTCCCGCCCAAATCCAACGATCGCTTTGATGATTTGACTCATAAGTTCAAAGAGCATTTCAGGTTGCAGGCCACAAAAGCTAAGGATGTCATCTCCCTCACATCAATGAAGCAGAATCCTGGAGAGTCAGTTAAAGCTTTCCTCAAGAGGTTCAATACCGCTTTAACTAAAGTAGGGAATCCTGACCCCCGCATGATCTTAGCATCTCTAATCGGCGCTATAGACAAGAATAGCGAATTCGGTCGATGGATCAAAATGAAGGAGCCGAACACGCTGGAAAAGTTCCAGAAGAAAGCCGAGGAGTATATGAGAGTGGGAGATCATCCTGTGCTTCATCAGACTATTGATCCTCCCAAAAGCGCTGACATCCAGCTTAATCAGCACGATATCCAGGGGCAGAAACGAGCCAATGATGGGAAAAACAGCAAGGCAAACAAGAAGTTTCGCTTCTACAACCCATCAGAACTCACTCCTCTGAATGATACCATAGAAAACATTTTCCTTGCCACCAAGGATACCGAGCACTATCCGGAGCCACCAAAGTTCAAGGTAACACAGAAAACTCTGGACTCTAGAAAGTACTGTCGACTCCACAAGCTGCCGGGTCATGATACAAATGAATGCAGAATTCTCCCAAGCATAATTGAGGAAATGATTCAGAATGGCAAACTACAACAGTACATCAAGAATCTGCAATCCTCAAACGCCGCTCAGACTCCTCAGGGGCAAGGCTCTCTCTCGGTTCAACCCAATAACAGGCCAATCATCAACTGAGGGCTGATGGGAATCTCATTTCAACAACTCAAAATAAGCGATCATCATTGCCTTTCCTTACTTACTGCTTTGTTACTAGCTTTACTTTACATCTTGCTTTCTGTTACATTCAGAACTTCTTGTAAAAAACTTGTTATATTGCATAAGGATTGTACTGAACAATATCTCTATGGATAAAGTCCTGCATACTTGTGTGAATCTCTTACTTACGAGATCTTCATTAATTCAAGACTTGCTAAAAGACGATTCTCTATTACAGGTTATGGGACAAATGCTCGCTTCCTCGAAACCCAATGCACTATGGCGAACTCCACAACACTTATTCAAGCATGGGATGCACAAAGTGTCAACACATCTAAGTGCGATCATAAAAACACCATCTTGAAGGGTGGTTAGAAGGGATGGCCAAAGATGAGATGGTGGAGAGGTCAACAAGCATATCTAAAATCAACGCCGCAGGTTGTAAGTTCCAAGGGGCAACTTGCGCTCAATCATGAACACTTGCCATGATCAAGTGCTTCCAGTACAAGGCCAATGTTCGCTCCATGGTATGACGCAAACCCCGCAAATCCCAAAAGAGCACGACTTCTCAATCCGGTTGCAATTGCTTATCACAACTAAGCACATCCAACGCGACTATTAAAATATACCTCATGGGTTCCAAGCTTCACAAAAAAAGGCAGATCCCTGACGGCTTGATTAAGTCCCTGTCTCCTGATGCGGTGCAATTCACAAGCATGGATCACCCGATACATCAAGAGGGCTCACCAGGTCGAGGACCCATAGCGGAACAGCCGACTTCATAAGTCGCAGCTTCCTTAGCGAGGTCCCGCAAGCGTTGACCACACGATACATCGGGGTGACTCACTAAGTTGAACAACCCATGAAGGAACAAGTGACTACTTATGGCCCAGATTCCTAAATCGAGATCGTTTTCCATGCCGAAGCATCCAGTAAAGGAACTGGCGTCTGTCCCACGGATTCAAATATAAGACCTCCCATGAAGGGGCACAAAAAAGTCTAGCCTCTCTTCGTGAGAGCAACGGCGAAAGACCTCCCCATGCGGGGGCATAAAAAAGTCTAGCCCCTCTTCGTGAGAGCAACGGCGAAAGACCTCCCCATGCGGGGGCATAAAAAAGTCTAGCTCCTCTTCGTGAGAGCAACGGCGAAAGACCTCCCCATGCGGGTCATAAAAAAGTCTAGCCCCTCTTCGTGAGAGCAACGACGAAAGTCCTCCCCATGCGGGGGCATTAAATCCCAAGTCCTTCCTTTAGCGGGGGCATCCAACATAAAGTCCTCCCCTAGCGGGGGCATCAAATCCCAAGTCCTCCCTTAGCGGGGGCATCAAACCCAAAGTCCTCCCCTAGCGGGGGCACCGTACATAAGACCTTTTCAAGCAAAGGCAGAAAGATACAATGACTTCTCCACGTAGAAGTCCAAATTAATCAGTTAAATACAAAATTCTGATCCATCCAACGGCCACAATCGCCTTGGCATCAGAAGCACAAAGCAAAGTATTGATCCGATCAGGTACACGTTTCATAAAACGTAAACCGTCATATGAGATCACGTAATTCATTGCAAAGGTGTAACTTGAAATTTGCAATTCAGAACTCAAGCGCTATTGTGAATTCAAACTCGAATACCATGTCTATGCAAACAGCGTTTGACAAATCATAACTGTTAAATAAAGCAGTTCTGCATAGATATGACATTCAATTTATTATACATCATTCATTAATGATTAACTAACATGTTATTGATGTGGACGATCAATAACAACGTATAAGTCCAAACTCGTGCAAGTTCTTGTCTTCATTACAAAACAGGTGTTACGAAGCACAAAGTCCAATCAAAAAGTTCAAATTTGGATCGTCTGGAATCAGCTGGTCAAAGCAAAATTTGCTATAGCAAACAAAATGCTACGACCGAATTCCAACGCAGACCATGATAGCAACGCTCTTTTCGAAGCCCGCATTTCTCGCAAGCAAAAAATACAAGCTTCGAGGGGCAAATGTTAACTACCAAGAAAATTCACTTGAGCATTTTGTCGAACAATACAAGCTCACCAACCTGGTTGGTCTTGAGCATCCTCCACTTGGTCGGTCACGAGACGAGCACCACCTATTCGGGTGCATCAGCACCTCTGGTCGAGCGAGATCTGGTCGAGAAAAGCATCACCACCTGGTCGGTCGAGCAACTCCTCATTTGCTGGTCGGTCTTAAGCACCACCACCTGGTCGGTCAAGAGGAGCACGCCTGGTCGGTCGAAAGCTCCACCACCTGGTTGGTTAACAGCAGCCTCCTCCTGGTCGAGCTTCCCCTTGGTCGGTCAAACAAAGCATGTTGGCAAGGACGAGCAGCTGCCACCTGGTCGGTTCCAAGCTTCCACCTCGTCGGACTTGAGCTCCAGGCACTGATCGGTCTTGAGAGGAGCACCTGCTGGTCGGTCGCTCCTTCGCAACTGGTCGTTCAAGCTTCAAGTGCTGGTCGGTTCCAAGCATCCATGCGGAGAGGGCTCGAGCAAGCCTGATTTGAGCGAGCAGTAAAGATACAAAAGAGTGGATGGCATTGTTGTAATTATTATACCCCAAATTGCACAATATAAAAATGAAATACAACAAATGCTGCTCGCCCAAAAGCTGATCGGTCCAAATGCTTCTCGCTCCAAATGATAGACGCTCCAAAAGCTGACCGCTCCGACTCCTATTTGATGCCAACCGAGCGCCAACCCATCGCCAACTATACACCTCAAATTACGAGTGTGCCACTACCCCTAGACTTCAACTATAAATACACCCTTTCTCCACACTTCAGGGGGGAGATTGGAACACCCCGAAGGGCTGCTAAAATCATTTCTCCAAGGCATTCTCAAGCTTCATCCATGGAAATCCATTCAAGCTCCACTTAAGCAACACAAGTCTCCATTGAATTCTCTCTAGAAACTTGGATCCACTATTAAAATGCTATGGAATCGAAGAGATCTACCTCTAAAGTGAAGCATTGAAGGCTTTTCATCCATTTCAATCAATACTTGGGGAGATCTAACCGATCCACTAGCTAATTCAAGTGCGATTCACATCAAAGAGTGAGAAATGAGAGATTCATTGTAAATTGAGGGAGATTTGTATGGCATTGTACTTGGAATCATGAAAGTGATAATGGAAAATGTTTGCATAGTGGACGTAGGTCACATTTGACCGAACCACTCTAAAAATTGTGTGTTCCTCTCTCTTATTGCTTTGTTTTTGCGAATTGCGGTCTCACATTTCTTCATACATGCTTTTCATAGTGTCTCTCCCCTAATTTGGAAACGTGCTTTCTTAGCACCTTGCCACTGAACGGGCGACGCACTCTTTATAGCATCGTATTTGGTGTTTGATCATATTTTGATTAAAACAAAACTATTTTGCAACGGATTTTCCAAGGAATTTGCAAGGGATTCTTATTTATAAATTAAATTTTGGGAAGGCTATATACAATTACGCCATGATGAATTTTATAATATACATATTTAATAATCAAATAACCAATGATTAATGCTTAATAATTAAAAAATAATTTATAATAATTAATTTTTATTGATTAGAAATTATTACTAAATAATTGATAACTAACAATATATACTAAATAATTTCTGTACTAGTAATAGTTAATTAATAACAAAAATAAAATAATTACTATTAATAATAAATAGTTAATAAATAATATTTAGTAATATATTGACTAGTCAATAATCATAATTAAATAATTATGAATAATTTTTTATGTTTAATATAGTTTATTGTTTATAATTAATGATTAATATGAAGTCTTTAATAATTGAGAAATAATAATATTATTTAGTCTTTAATATTTAATAATTATAATTGAAATCATATTTAATATGTATCAGTTAAAAATAAAATTTTGGAATTTTCCAAAATATATTTAATGTTATTCACAAATTTTAGATATAAAATTTTGAAGTTTTCATAAGATTCGAAAATACTCTTTTAAATAGATCTACAAGTTTGTAAAATATTTAAAATTACAAAGAATTCTAAAATTATTAAAGAATTTCAAAATACTCGATTGTATTTTGGATGGTCTACGTACTGCAATACCTGGTTAGTTTTAATTTTTTGCTTTTTTAGCTACTAGTTCATTTTAAAATATTGTAAACAAATTGGGGTGAAGTTATGCTCAAAATCTTGACTCATTGATTTATTTTTTATGTTGTTCATTTCATTTTTAAGCAATCTAGACAAATCAGTTAAAATGAATAAAAATTGGATTATAATATTCAGCTTTACTACAATTTGTAGGCAATCCGGTCTTTATTTCGGTAAGTGTCAATATCATGCAATATAAAAAAGATCTCTCTAAGATAGAAATTTAGGAGATGAATATCATAATTTGTTACTTTCAAAAGTTTACATCCAACCATATTGATTAAGCAAATAATATATTACTTAATCTAGAAGTTGCTTGATTAATCTTCAATTTTGAAAGTTCATTCCAGTAATTATTAAATGTAAATTCTTCATAAAGACCGAGGCATTACGGAAATATAATTAATAAATAATAAATACTAATTATAACCAAATAGCGATAATAAATGATTATTTTAAAAATTATTATTTTTAAATATTAATAATTAATCAAATAATGGATAATAATTAATAATTAATTCGAAATATGAAATAATTTGTTTAAATAATAAATAATAATAGACGTAATTGATAATACCATTAAATAATAATCAATAGTTAATTTTTTTACTCATTGTAATAAATAATTAATAAATATCAAGTAATGATTAATAATTACAATACTGAGTAATATTAAATAAATAATAACTAGTAATTAATAATTAATAGTTATTAATAAATAATTAATGATCAATAACCATACCTAATAATTTATAATTAAAAGATTGTAATAACATTTTAGAAGGTAAGGATTAGAGGCACCCACATCCGCATAATTTTGCTTTAAAAAATTCATTTTCCCGCTTCCACCTACGCCGAATAATACCCCTCTTCCTTTTCGCTTAACCCTAACCCACTAAACCAAAAAAATCCTTATCATCTAACCCTAGATCCACTATACCAAAGAAAATCAAAAAAAAATTCATTCCTTTGGTCAGATAATTCAATTCTTGCAAATAGAAATTGACGAAACTTGTAGCCTTTTCCTGGATTAACATGAAAGCCACCGCCGCCTGGATCTGACTTTTTATCTGACCTCCTGATTCGCTAGAACAAGGTGATATGCAAGGGCATCTTATGCTAATTTCTCCCTGATTTCTACAGTTCGAATGCGATTACAAATCTAGCACTACAAGAAAAATGATTTTTTGTAGCACTCAAAAAACGCTACCGATCATTTTGGTGGTGTTTCGATAATCGTTACGAGAAAAAATGCCACTAAAAATTGTTGAATATTAGTTGCACATCTTTCAACGCTACTGTAAATACTTTATTATAATGTTTTCCAAACGCCACCATAAAAATTTCTGTAGCGCTTTAAAAATGCCATAAAAAAACTTTGATGCTACTAATAAAATTTCCAATTTTACCCCTGTTTTACGATTGCATTTACTCAACGCCACTACATGTATTTTAGTAGCATTTTTTAAAATGCTACCAAAATTATTGATTAAGTTGTTGTATTTTTTCATGCAGTTATTTCTTACTAATAGTCTATTTTGTTTCTATAATATCAATCAATAATCATTCACATAATCATCATGTTCAAACAATTAGAAAAACAATTAACCATATAATCAAATAGAATATGCATAACCATTTCAATACAATAATTTTCTAAATAAATGACCAAACTCACGTATAATAACCATTGATATACAAATTTACACATCTAGTACAAAGAAATTGTTATACCTAAATAGTACTTACAAAATGCTTACATTCGCACGTCATACCATATAAGGTCATCCAGTATGAAGAATGTGTTTCCTCATTTCCCCTCTCTCTGCTTACATTCGCATGCACATCACACCATAAAAGGTCATATTATAGTTGCTTCTACTCATAAAAGTTACCATAGAAATTTTAGTTATTGCATTTCCTTCAGGCAATTTCATGCTCAATAGCTTATTAGCTATCTCCTCAGGTAAATCAAAAACTGCACCTTGAACCTGCCAATTAAAGACAAGCTTAACAAAAAAATATCAAAAAAATAAATACAATATCACAACATCCCTTTCAAAAGCTAACGTTTATCTTAAATTGGACTATAGTTGGAAAATGAAAACCACAGTAATATTCAAATTTCAACATTTGTATAGTCAACGTGCAGATTGAACTGAGGTCGACATATATATATATTTTTTACTAACAATGCATAAATTCTTAATCATCCGTGCACTTGGAAGAAAATGATCATATTAGATTCCTTGCTAATCCAATACAGCTCTGGTTGAACCAAAAATGAGACAAATAACTTACTTGGATATCTTAAGTGTAGCATAGTGGTATTATATACATATATATTGATACCCTGAATACTGTCGAAAAATGGTTATGCAAATTACATCCAAAGAGTTGATAATTAGTAATTGTCACCTTGATTAATGTCAAAAACTGGTTTATCACTCAGTGCATTGGCATTGCTCCGACTTGCCAGTTCCATGTTAGTGCCTGAGATTTAATGAGATTTAATCATATGTAAAAAAAAAAAAAATCTTTTTCTGTGGCATTATCAAAACCAATTGAATTGAATTTTTCACCTGCATATCATCAATATTCGTCGTGATAAAAACAACCACCTTTTCCTTTTCAGTAAGCTCATTTATAAGAGTCTCCATGTTTTTGCATTTGCCGCTCCATTTCGCAACAAAACAGATCACAAAGTAAAGTTTGGTGATTTTAGCATAATGTAAATAATTAATATCACTTCCAACAAGAGATATTTTATAATCATACTTAGCAAATACATTATCAATAGTGGCATGCCTAGTTTATTAATAGTTTTTCCTGTTGCAAGGTTACCAAGTTAGTTGTTCTTATTTTCTTTTGATGTATAAATTAAGTACCTAAAAACAAAATTTCCCATTCAGCGACTAAAGGATAAAACATGTAAGACTGACTTTTTAAGCTTGAAAGGAAACCTGAAAGCACTACCAAATCTATTCGATGGTAGTAGCAACCAGGCACGTAAATATCGACTGGGACAATTCTGTCGTAGCCACGAACTACGGAGTATGAATAATACTAGTAACCTCCGTCATTTCCAAAGCTGCCCATTGAAATCACCCACCTTGGTTCTGGCATTTGATCATAAACCCTACATTTTATTTTATTTTTTTAGTTTGGTGGATTCGTTTCAGTTTCAAATAAATCGGAAACTTATCCTATCAACCGAACCATAACAGCTCCCTTAAAAAATAAAAATAAAAATAAGTAAATAAATAATATGCTAAAGCTATAAAGTTGCTTTGGCTCCCTCAGCACCCTCTTTGGAACAGCACCATCTTCCAACAAAAACACTAATGCATGTATGGGTGGCATACTTCATATTGTTACGAGATATAGAATTCATACTAAGATTATAATAAAATATATTTATTTCCATCTTATCTGTTTCAAGTGATTTTCTTTTTTCTCAATTTGGGTGATTTAGCAAATTAATTGCAAAAAACGAACCCTTCCTCAAGCTGATTATATAATAGACCATTTTTCACTAAGTTCACGCAATTTCATTTGCATCGGTGTAAAAGTATCTAAAATGTAACTATTCCAAATAATGCAAGTTCTCTGCTGAACACTAAAGCTGAGCGGCTTATGGATACAGCTGCACAACCGCCTCTATGAGCTTTTTGAACTTTTAAGTGCAACTGTGCCAGTGTTCTTACCACTCTTCTTTATAGGATTGCTGAATACATCACTTAATGTTTTCTTCCAAACACGTTTGTCCTAAAGAGTACTGGATCTAAGCACTTGTTTAAACATAAAGGTGAGCATGTGCTCGAAAGTGGGGAGTCTATTAAACAGACGCTTTGGAAGCTTGTCAAACAGTTGTCCAGTTATAGATTAGTACTCTAAACCATTCAACTAACTTTAAGCGTGATTGTATTCTGCATTTGATTGTTGGGGAGGATATGGGGTTTAGGCAAACCATTTGATTGTATTCCTGAACCAAATCAAGTGTAAACTCAACTCTATTCTCACTTTCCAGTATAGGATGCCCAAACTCCAATAAAAAAACCTAAAATCTTCTCTAGGGACCCACTATACACAGTCTGCACCCCGGACAAAAACATAACCCTATCAAGTAGTGCAACAATCCTCAAACTCGGCTGATGGATAGACATAACCACCACGCTACCACTTTGTGCTATGTTTTTCAGAACTTTCACCACCATAAAAGCTGAAATTGAATCTAAGCCAGAAGTAGGTTCATCTAGAAACATCACTATCGGGTCATGGATTATATCCATTCCAATCGAAACCCGTCTTCTCTCTGCACTTGACACTCGATGATGACCTTCTTCTCCTATGATTGTTTTTGAAGCGAAACAAAAGCCGAGTTGGTCTATGAGAGTTTCTACTCTTGCTTTCTTTTTTAACTTTGATAGTGTGCTAGGTAGCCTGAACTCTGTTGAAAACATTAAGGTCTCTTCAATCGTTAGCATTGGGTACAGTAAGTCGGCTTGCATCACATAGGCCGATATAAATTTTAATAGCTTTTCATTCATATTTTCTCCATTGAGTCTAATGATACCTGTACAAAATTTAAGACAAAAAAAGAGTCTTAGTTAACTTTTTATGACTATTTTGTATATCTAGTTAAATCAAACTGTCCATGAACATCTTAACAGAATTTCTTACTCCATCTCATTGATACATGTATAATTGATTCATCTTTTAGCCCTGTATGTCCAAGAAAAGTAACTTTTTCATAAGCATATTTAATAGGTGTATACATTGTCTTATGTCTATGTATGTATGTACAGTATCAATGTAAAAGTATCTAAATGGAATCTTTCATGTGCGCCAATCTACATCTGTAAACAACACATATTGTGTGTCAAACTTAAACACATCAATAAGAAACCAAGAAAACGTATGAATTTATGTTTTAGAAAGATCTTGATATGATGTTAAAACATAATCCATCCTTATAATAAATACCATCTCATCATTAACCACGTTATCTCGCTTACACTACAGAAATAGGAAGGGTGTTTTAAGCCTTGTTCTGTTTTGAAAGAAGAGGGCATACAAATTCCAAATTATTGTGCATCTGCAGACAGTATAGGATAGCCAATTAATTCGAAGACCCACAAAATCAAACCGATCCAATGAGATCCAAACACAAAGGGTTTCAGGTTGGGTCTAAGTAATGTAAAATACTGTAAAGATCCAATATAATCTGACTCACCTTAAAAGATCCAATAAACAAAACATATAAATATATAGTGTTATCACCCAACCAAAGTCAAACCGATGCGAACCAAATCTCAAATCAGATATGGTATACTTTTTAAAAAGTATATTGTGAACCCATCAAAATCAACTTAACTAAATTTGAGATCGACCAAGTTGGATAAGGATCCGATCCAATAGGTTTAACTACCATCACATATCAAACTTAACCACATCTATCAGAATGAACCAAAAAAAAAAAAAAGAATTGATTGTTTTTGAAAAGATCTCAATATGATATTAAAGTCATAACCCATCCTTGATAAACATTATCTCATTAACCATGCCACCTCATTTTCATGATAGAGTAAAGAGTGTAACTAAGTCATATGATAAAAAAAAAAACTATTTTATCAGAACAAAATTAGCAAATGATAAATACCTAGCCCAACCCTTGTTTAGAAAAGCGTCTCATTTAATGATATTATGTTAACTGATTATTATCAAGTCTACCAATCAATAACTCCTGACCGTGAATATCAACTATAATTACCTAAAAGAAAACATGATTGCTGAAACATTTTGAGCAACATTTCAATGAAGAATTTGTAAAGTTTGATAGACCACATAATAGAACTCTAGTAAAGCAGGTAATCTAGTGAAACAACTCTATCCACTGCATCTAATAGCGTAACTAATGTTTTGAATCATTAAGGGGAACATAAGCACAAAATTTCCCATGATTCAAAAGAGGCCACAAGTAAAACAGGTAAACCTACGAGCTCCTATTTTTCATTTCTTCTCTAGTGAAACTTGCACAGGTTTGAAACAAAATCTTTATGAGTGTGCCATCTATAGTTCCTTATCTACTCTGTGCATCTCCAGGAATCTAAGACTTGGTGATCAACAAAAGAGACCACAAGTAGGTTAAACTTCATGGATAGTCATAAGTTCGTAGTTTTTATCTCACATTAAGTAAAAATAATATCTGAGTAACTTCTGTTTTTAGGGTACTCATTAATATTAGTGAAACTCCAACCAATTCAATTGCTAATTCCATCCAACAACAGCAGCATAGTATCGTGGAAACCAAAAAGGAATTGTAAAAAGATTATAAAGAGAATGAGGCGGCTTGCATAGAGAAAGGGTTGGATCTGGGTTAGATATTGAATAGGTTTTAAGTAAAAACGAAGACGAATTCTTAGCACATCTGAAGAGACAACACAAAGAAGCAAAGTAATACGAAGGAAGAAAAAAAATTAAAACGGATTTTACCTCTGAATTCGTCGAGTAGGCCGAGTAAGGGTTCGCCCAGTTTGGAAGGAGAAGAGAGTAGCTGACCTGGGAAAAAATGGAAGATAAAAGGTAGTTTTGAACATGGATCTTTGCTTGTGAGGGGAAGAAGGAAGGTGTACTAGCAGATCTGAAGGAAGAAGAAAGCAAGAAGAGGACTAGCCGATTTGAGAAATGGTGAGAAATAGTTGGTCATGTTTATTTTGGGCCACGCAGACTTATTTTTACGAAGGAGGGAATATGAAATATATTTTGCTGCGTTTACATTTTTAGCAAAAAGACCTTTACTTGCATTTGTGAATAAATGCAACTAGTTTTTGCAATAAAAAAATCATTTTTCTTGTAGTGTAGCATGCAAGATCTGGTCGGGTAAGATTCAAAAAAAAAAAATCAGTTTTTAGGATTTAGTGATTTATTTGGTTCAAAGATCCACAGTGATTCAATACTATCATTTGGAGGAAACCGCAAGTAACTCTGGGTATTTGGCTTGTATTATAAGCACAAAAGTTCGAATTCACACATGTGCTTAGTGATTTGCAGTGTTGTTGTCATTTAGAAGTTTGGTTTATTAATTTTTCTGTGCAATGGAATAAAAAAGTGCGAGGTTGATGTTGCATAGTTAAATAAATTTCTTTCTTTAATCACAATGTCATGGTGTTCCAATCATTTGCAAGTAAATTTAGGAATATATTTTCAGCAGAATGATTAAATCTATTCAGTTATAATTAGTATTCATTATTTATCAATTAGTAATTTAGAAAGTTCATTTCTAGTAAATTTGGAGGAATATCTAAAAAGTAAAAAATTTATTGTTGATGTTTCAGTTGTTTTTAATGGTTTCTTCTTGCTTTGGGTTAGTGCACTTTGTTTTTCCTGGACATTGTTTTTAGTTTTGTTTATTGATGCACTTGGGTACTTGATTCTGTTTAATGCTTTGGAGGTGTGTTGTCAGTTGTTAGATTTCGGTTTACATGTCGAAGCACTTGTTGTTATCCCTTGGTTTCTGTTTGGGTGCAGTTCTTTTGGGAGTAGCTACTGTTTTGTTTTTGTTCCTTGTTCTAAAGCTAGGATCGGTGGGCTTTAGAGCATCTCTTATTGCTATTGCTTATGTTGTCTATTGAAGTTGTTATCTTGGTGGTCTCATCTCGAATGGTGTGAGTGAGGATCGGTGGGTTTAAGAGTATTTTGGCTGCTGTTGTGAGAATTTGGAGTTGTTTGTTGTCTAGGTATTGGCATCTCTGTGTTTTCTTGAGCTTTGTATGTTGGTGAGTTTGTTGGCACTGCTGTGTCATATTGGATTGAGCTGTTTTTTAGTTTAGTTTATATAGTATTTGTTTCTTTTTGTTGTTGTAATTTGTAATCAGCTCGATCCTTTCTTTGCATCCCTTTTTTCCTTTGTAGTATAAATACCCTTTTGTTTCAAAAAAAAGCTCGTTTCCAGTTAATTTGGCAAAAAAGTTGTTCCATTGGGGAGCTGTTAAACATGTGATGAAGTTTTTTTATTTGATAATTAAATTTACAACCATTAGTATTAGAACCTACACACTTCACAGACAACAACACAACAACCATAAAGCACCTCACCATAAGATTGTTCAAGTTTATTTCACCAATACTATTGCTACTTTACAAACATTTGATGAACAATTTATGGTCTCTACCCTGTATTCATGATGATTTTGCCTTCGTACTATTTACTTTATAATATAAGAAGACTCCAGTTAGTGCCATAGAAGTTCCGAGAGCATTCACAAAATTAACAAGCATCCTGAAGAAAAGAACAAAGGACACACAATCACTACCACTCTCTTCACGCAATTGCCAACTGAATGGCTCACCGGCGAAACCCTAACTAGTATCAAGTAGGAAACTTGACGATGACCACAAAAACAAAGAGATGTGAGGAAAGAGGTGGTACAGGCATCCTTAAAATTCAAGCTATAAGACTAAATGTGATATGGAGTGAAAATAATATCTTCACCATATAGAGCTATAGGTACTGACATAATAAATGACATTATTGTAATAATTGAAAAGAGGTTTACGTTGTCCAAAGATTCCTCTTTCTTGATCATAAGTTTTTTCTTAGCACATTGCGCGATTGGTTGGCAAGATTGGAAGCCATAGCTGTCCAAAATCCTGGCCAGTTAAAAAGATAATTCAGTCATAGATGCTAAAAAAACACCGTCTACTGTAGGTAGTAACGATGACAAAACTCCAAGGGTAAGAAACTGTCCAAGGAATATCGAGGACAAGAAAACCAGTCTTAGTTATGCTGAAGTGTTTTGCACGTTCACTGAGTAAGTTTTTCATTTTCAAGTACTGTTACAAAATAAAAACTGATCATACTTACAGGCTTATTAAAAGATATTAATTCCCTAACATAAAATCATTGAAAATTAAAATTGTTGCCCTTGAAAACTTACAGGAACAAACAATATCGATCACGTTAACAATTTGTTTCCCTTTTGTGCCAAACTATTTATACAAAACTCAGATAAACATGAAAAATAATGTCATGTTCTTCACTGCTTCTTACTATAAAATACTAATATAATCACATTTTTCTAACTATAAAATTGGCAAACAGGATTCCTCTACTGTTGGCATAACAAGCTGAAGCATAGAAAGTTGAAGGCTGAATTCATGTAGAAAGTGCAGTGTTGTTAGTAGAAACGGTCATTGTTAAAGATGGGAAGACTTATGCCATGGGATGTCTACAAAGACTAAAAGTAAAATGATGGCAAACAGCTAACAATTGATGCAACAATGTGCTAAAACATGGAAATACAAACCACTATGGTTATAAGTATATATGTTAATGAATGTATTTGTAGATGATCATAGTAGCAGTCTGCAACACTAAAGGATGATTACTGAGGTGCAACAATGTGAATCATATAAATCTTGATTTTGTTAGTCTGCAACACTAAAGGATGATTATGAGGTGCGTTTTTCTTTGTACATGTCCAACGGACATGCCATACATACTTATATATATATATATATATATATATGTGTGTGTGTGTGTGTGTGTGTGTGTGTGTGTGTCTGCAGCAGTAGCCCAACGGCTAAGGACTTTGTGTCATGATAACATTGGCATGAGTTTAAAACACGGAATGGCGTGCTAAGAGCTTATCATGTGCATACGCTAAGATCAGCCACTTATGTGATGTTCGTGGACCAGATTAGGTGCACTGGGGAGGGTTTCACGACTCCGATCGGTTTCGTTCTTGAACAAGTTCAATATATATATATATATATATATATACATATATATATATATATATATATATATATATATATATATTAGTAGATCAAAAAGGGAATAGCGACAGATTACCAACAAAAAAAGGGAGGTTAAGTTTACCATAATTTAATTTCCATTGTTAATCATTTGCTGAATTGTAAGGTTTTTTCGACAAAATACTTGGAACAGTTTTTTTGATCAAAACTTTTTTTCGCTAATCCCTTGGCAATTAGTAAGGGATTATCAACGCCTTTTATAAACGGGTTTGTTATTGACACTCCAATTTATGCTAAGAGTGGGTCAAATTTTAAGGACACTCCAGTTTTTTTAAATTATTAAGGGAGGTCAATGTAGGTAGCTAATTTTTTTTAACTTCCTACACTTTTACCCTTACTTTTAAAAACTTATGCACCGTAAAATCATCAAACCCCTAAATCGTTTAACTACAAATAACATCATAGTATAGTTGATATCATATGCATACGACTTAATAAACTAAAATTAGATCTTAACCCTAACAACATGTACATATGATTTAATAAACTGAAATTAGATTTTATCATCTTATCACTCTGATCAACTCCAACATAACACTCACTCTCCCGTGTCAATATTATGTTGTTTTCTTTTTTGATCATGTTTTTCAATTAGGGTTTGATTTCTCCTTAATTAATGGTGTTGATTAACCATTAAAAAATAGATTAATGAACAAAAGAGTGAAATTAAGCCTTAATGGGTAATAAGGTAAAATTATCTTTATTTGTTAAGGGCTACTTCCCATATGGGTACCGTTAGCCCGCTTTGTGACCCGGCCACACAGAATATAGGTACCATTGATTGAGTAACAGCACTGGTGCACATGATCACATTTTCATCGCGAGATAGCCCAGCTCGTGGCCCCCGGTTCGTGACCTCGATTCGTGGCCCCGATTCGTGATCCCGACTCATGACCCCCGGTTCGTGACCCCGCCTCTTGTCCCTAGCTCGTGACCCCGGCTCGTGGCCTGGCTCATGACACCTGGTTCATGACCCGACCTCATCTCTAGGAAAAATGCATGAAGACTTGGTCAAGCTCCACGATCACCATGAACCGAAGATCACGGATCTGATGACATGTGTTGATAACTACCACTTTGACCACTTCTTTGTTTGCTCACGAACCGCTCCGAGATTTCCGGGATGAGCGCCCCGTTATCCCGCGAATTGCCTGTTGGAATTGCCTCTAAATAGCCCAATACTTGTCATTTTTAGGGATTTTTGGCATCTCAACATCCATGGCTGCCATGGCTAACACTTCTCCATAGATAATCACCATCTTATTCAATAAAATTCAATTGGTTCAGAGAGAATTATTCATTGAATTCGAGTGATTCAGAGACAATATTCCTTGTAATTGTAATCCCTGAATGAAATGAGAAAATATGAAGCGGACGTAGACTCATTAACACCGAACGACTATAAAAATCCTATTGTCTTTCTTTTTCTCATATTTTCCACTTATTTCTTCATATTCTATGCTCGAAATACAACGGTTTGGGTGTTCGGGCCATTTTTTGGTCTAACGTTTTGGTGCTTTCATTGAGAATTCAGTTCTCAGCCCTTTGGATTGTTATTCTTCTCTTTGGACTTCCAAGTCTAAGAGATAATCCACATTTCCATCATACTTGAATATTTCAGTGATTTAAGTAAAATCAGAACTTTATGGCTTTGAAGAAAGCAATGGAATTGCAAACTTTGCGACCGAATGAAGAATGAATAGATAACGCGCCGGAACAGGTGGCTGGCTCGCGGCTCGCGAGGGGAACACGAACCGACCACAAGGAGACAACGATTTGGGTCTAAGGAGCTATCACGAACCGACTTGTAGTGAACTCCTTGACACGAAACGGAGAGGTTATGTCGGTCCAAATTGAAGCTATGATCAGAGCCACGAACCGAAGGGATGTGCGAACCCCGACCTGCATAGCAATCACGAGCTGAACATATATACACGATCTACGATCCGGGAAAACAGTGGTGAACATAGATCACGACCCGACCTGAAAAAGTGATAGCTTTTAGGAAAAAATACATTTTTCAGATCGTTTCAGAAAATGTTCCATCTTCCAAAATCAAAAAAATCGTGCGGCGTTGCTCCTAAACCCGTTGACGGCTCGCCTTCGACTCGGAGCATAGCTCGCCTTTAGCTCGGAGTACGTTTTGGCCTACAAGTATCACCAACGCTTATCAACCGAGATTTGACAGATAGTTTGAGGATATCAGTAGCAAAATTGGCAACAACTGGGATTGTTCCTAGTGCCATAACATCTATTTACTGATGTTATTCAATGAGTGGAGCTATTGAAAAGATTCGGTATGCTGGCTGTGACAGTATACAAGATAATTATTGTCTCATAACAACATCCTCTTCTCGAACTTCGATGGTGTATAGATTTCGCCAATGCAACTGATGATTGCTCCCGAACGAGTAATGATCACCTGATTTATGTGACTTAGACCTATCCAATTGGCGGGGTCCCAAATGACGGTTATATGAAGTAGTCTGGGCGCTACTTCGAAGGTACTTTATATGATCTCAGCGATCATGATTCTCAATTCTCTGGGAACATAGGTTCTCAAACTTCCAATAAATAATCTATTCGAGAGATTCAAAGAGAAACGGAAGAGATTGATGCAAATCAAAATGAACAGTTTTACGAAATGAGATTCTATTGCTGGGGAGAGTGATAGGATATTAGAAAGCAACTAAAGATCCTGGCACTGCAAAGCTACACCTCTCTAAAATGATGTGGTAGAAGACATATTTCTTATGGTTTGCTCCCTGAATAGCTTAGCTAACCTTTGCAATGCCTATTTGCTTTTAACCGTATCGAGGGAGATTGATTGATATTGAATAAGGGTTAAATCAACATATTTTGGTTCCTAGAGTTAGGTATCAATTGAACCACCACAGGCAATGATTGGACCTAGGGATCTTTGCCTGGATGATAGCAACATTGACTGCTCACCAGCCACCATACAACCTCGGTTAAGAGATGAGAGCTCGAGATAAACACAAATATGAATCAATCATTAGCTCTATACTTCACACAACAGTTATGACAGAATTTATGAACATTACTTGAAGCCTTACAAGCCATGCTATTGCATTTAAAATTATCTGATCAAGGTCTCGACCAACAAGCTCTAGCGGAATTCAGAGCTTACATAGCACCTTGGTGTCTACTGCTAAATATCCCAACCGAAGTTGGAGTGGGAATGGTTTGGAATACCAAGTTACTTGGGGAACTTGCTATTTGGTTGAATGAAATATGTTACAAAATAGAGATGGCGTGGAACCCAACAACGCTTACCCTCCCGACGAGATGGAGTGTGAAGGAGGCGTGGGCTTAGCAAGCAAAGAAGACGTCGAAGGAAGAGTTTCCCGATGATTTACCCTAAGATATAGATTCTAGAGAGGATGAAATTTTGGGATGCAAGAGGGCGACATCTAACAAAGCAACTTCCCAAAGATGGAAAAGCTCGCTTACAGCTTGTTGATTGCTTTGAGAAAACTCTACTACTATTTCCAAGTTCATCTGATTGCGATACACACTGATTAGCCACTATGACAGGTCCTGCAGAGACCTGAGGCATCTGGGAGTTTGCTCAAACGGAACATCAAGCTTAACCGGTTTGATCTCAGTTCCCTCTTAATGAAGTCCATATGAGGGCAAACGTTAGCCGAATCCATCGCTGGGTTTACCGTTCCTGAAGAAGATATATTAAATGGAGAAGATGCACCTAAAAGCTGTAATTAGACAGTGCAAAGAATGATCGACCATCCGGCGCCAGTGTCTTATTAATAACTCCTGAAGGATGGTCAATTTACTATGCATTACTATTGGAATTTTCCGCTACTAAAAACAGTTCCGAACACGGCACCCTGGTTACCGGGTTGAAACTCGCTAAGGAGTGGGGAGTAGCGGCGCTGAACGTCTTTTGTGACTCTCAAATTATTGTTTGCCAGATTCGAAGGGACTTCCAAATGAAGGGACAACGACTCGTAGCTTACCTGGAACATGTAGAAGAGTTGTTGGATGGATGGGAACAATACAACACATCTCATATTTCCCATATAGAAAATCAAAAGGTGGATAATTTGGCCAAGTTAGCTAGTTCTAATAATCCGGAATAGATGGAGATGATCCCAATTGAGACGCTCGAGGCTCCGAGCATTGACCAGATGGAAGTTGATCCAGTATTGGAGACTGAATCTGGGAGAGTCACGGACAACCCCCATAAGAAACTTAGCACAGAATGCTTCTGGCAAGAAGAAGCAAAGGGCGTACCGTCATTTGTTATGCCTCAAAATATGACATGGAAGATGACATTGCCTATTTTCCTTAGAATATCGTCCCAAGATAGACACCAACGAGTCCCATTGCTGAATTCGCCGCCCTAAGTGATTCGGTGAAATTACTAATCAACTTCCCTCTTGATGGGGGATATATGTGAATGAAACTTATGATGAACGACGTTTTGGAGTTAGAAAGCGAATATTCACAATTTCACTCCTTTCATTGATTATCGGCCAAGTAACTCATGCCCCAGACGCTGGTGGAAAATGGAGACTCGAAAGTGGATTTCTCGTGATTACATCATCCAATCCAAAGCTGATACATCGCAAGCTTACGTGACCGACCGCCTTAGTTTTACCCAAAGATTGGAGAGCTAAAGATTTAAAATGCTTATGCCAAGATGTTGATTTGTTGTCTGTTCACCAGCCCTTGTCCCCGACATCGGATCGAAGGCATATCGGCAAATTTATGGGGTATGACTAACCACCCACAACCATATCCTATTTCCTACCATGGAAAGTGCGAGAGTTTATATGAGCATGGATTCATTCTTCTCTAGCCAATTACCGTCCTAACACCAATATGATGTTGTGTTACCATTAGCGGTACAAACATGGCTACAGAGACTCAATCCTTGCCATTGACATGCGGGCAAGAGGGCGATTCAAATGAGTTGCAACCTTTTCACTCCAAGACCCCGATCAAGGTCTATTTATTCTTAGGACTGAGGCCCTGAAATAATTTGAAAAGACTTTCGTCATCAGCTAAATACTTTGGCAGCCTTCCCCTGGCGAAGATAAGACAATGCAAAATGGACCTGCAAAGAACATGCAATGCCATTTTTGCACATAGTTATATTCATTCCTTTAACAGGATTATTCTTTAACCATGACTCTTATATTTGCATGTTTTATGAGTTATTAATGTAATTAACTCAGATGAATTAATATGTGAATGGTGTAGGTACCCAAGATTTGATACCGATCATATTTTTAACACCCGCATATAGAGTTGTGGAGCGAAACCATGATGAGCCCAACTGAAATGCTCATTTACAAGGTCACGCCCTCCGTCTGAGGAAAGTTGTATAGCTCACGGTGGACCATTAACTCCTTGGCTCACGCATGGAAAACTTCAACACAAATGTGCATTGATCTTTGCATTGCAAGGTCGGAATATGATCCTAGATGGACGCAATTCGACCGTCTACATGGCTCAGTCCTATGCTCGACGCCAGCAGATTACATGAATCCGAATAAAGGAGGCAGCACTGCCCCTTGATATGCTTACTTTTAAATTATGCGTTCTACTTTTACATGCTTCTTGAGTTATTGACATGACTAACTCATGCAATATAAATGATGTAGGTACCCGAAGTTTGGTGCCAATCACTCCTCCCATAGATTGATCGGAGGAACACAAAGCTTTGGCAAACTTCTTTCTACTGTTTGCCCGACTGACTCTAATCCTCAGAGCTTGATTAGAAGTACAGACCTGGGACAAGTGTGATGGGCGTGCCATAATTGAAGACCACTCAATCCATAACTCTAACTCTCATGACCTAAGAGAGAGCATAAAAGACGATACTATGTCATCTGCCCAAACTCCATCCCAGGAGTTGATGGGACGAGAAAGACTTGATGATTGGAAAAATGGACACCTCTACCCATGAATCGAAGATTAGGAGGAAGCATCTCCGGGAGTGTGATCCAACCGCTTTCCCAAAAAGCTGCATCAGCTAGAGTGAAGTGTGAAGTAAAGACTAAAACTGAGTTTGAGAATGACGATGGTGGACTCCAGCTCTTGAAAATTGAGTGCAAAAGGAGCCTCAAAGCGGATGACATAACCATTATCCCGAACCACTCTAACTCTCAGGATTCGAGAGAGAGTATAAAGGACGAGAAAATAAAGCATCCACAAGGCGGGTAAGGTGCACCATGATTAAAAGACTGCCTTGATTCCACTCTACCCTTGGTATTCGATGGGAGAGTATAAAGGCGCTAGGGACTGTGCGCTACAAATGAACTCCTACCTTACTGAAGGATTAGGGCGCAGACTGAAAGCTGAGTTCGAACTCTATCCTGGGCATACAACAGGAGAGTATAAAGGCATTGTGATTAAATGCCACAAAAGGGCTCCTACCCCACTATAGGATCAGGGGCAAGAATGAAAGCTGAGCCCGATCTCCTTATTTTCGGATATGGGGGGGGGGGGGCAATGCATTGTCGATCCTAATCAATCTCAAACAAGCCCTGGCTAGGCACTTTATTCACTATTAACTGAGGGCATACACACACACCACACCCCTACGATGGCTGCAATATGATATGTTATTTATTTGCAGGGATTATGATTTGCAGGGATACTTAATCGAAACCCTTATCTGATTTATGATGTGATTTATTGCTTGCTACTTAGTGTAGTAATACTCTAACTACAAATATATTTGATTGAATATATAACAAACTTGCAAATGTATGATATTGCAAGAATACTACTTTGTTTGCTGATTGTAGATTTACAAAGGTTAAGTGGTCAAGAATGCGAGGCCCGCACTCACAACGACAGTAGGCTAGTAGAAAAAAAAATAAAGGGTCATGCCCAGAAGGCCGACGTTGACGCCCAATGATAAGCATCCTACGTGACTCAAGGCGGCAACCCAAAAGAGGCCTTGAGAGTGACTTATTCAATGACATGTCAAGCGCTTAATACTCGCGACTAGGAAGGACCCGGCGAAGCCCTGGGATCCTTGGATTTCTACTAGGCCTTAATACGATCTTGAGCGATCATCGGTTTTTCGCTCTTAATATGATCTGATATGATTGTGACATTTAGGATTTCTATGGATTGAAGATTTATCAGACTATCCAGAATACGCCTCTCTTCGTCTAAATTTGAAAAGGATGTGATATGTCCACCACTTGTCTTATGCCATTACCCCGGACTGGGAAATAACTTTTAAAAATATTCACAAATGGCATAGTTTATTTGCATGTACTTAACTTACATTGTGATCTTTACATACCATTCGAGGACCATGAAACAGATGATTAGAGAACATCCATTTACTACTCCCAAATCTTCTTGATTGGACGGCTCACATATGACAGGACATGGATGGACAACCCTATTTGGCATGCAAATTGGATGCATCACAACTGTTTTGTCTATAAATTTTCCCTTACGCAAGGGAAACTGGGAGTACTCGAGGCAACTTCTAGTCTAATCATTTGCCAACTGACTCCGATCCTCGGAACTTGGATAGGAGACAAGAGATTAGTATGGGCTGCGTACCAACAATTCATTTTGCATTTAACTGTGACTCATGACTTGAGGAGGGCCTATAAACTTATAGAAGATGTGGATTTGATGATCACCACTCAGCAAAACCCGCCGTGGATGGGGGAGAAGGATACGAGTTTCGAGCAGCATGATTCAACTACTCGATGACTTTATTCACATCTATTGTCCTCGGGGTTTCGCAGGATCCCAGACTACGACCAAAATGATGACTCCTCAAGACTGGCCCATATATGTTTGAATAGCGGATCATCATTTAGAATCAAATAATGGAAGACTAATTAATAGCTACTGCATATGCGGAACCAAAAAGCCCATGACCGACTTTCATCGATTTCAAAATTTCACACTGGGGGCACTAGCGATGACTTGAAAAGATGAGTAGCAATCATCAACTTGCTTGAAATGATGGAACCAAAATTCAAGCAGTGAGGAACTTGGCTCAATCAGATCGCAACCACAGTTCGAGATGGGCACGAATCGATCACCAGGCATACAACATGCGGCTTCAATCTAGAACGTTGTGGATGAACATATGGAAAATGGAACAGCTACCGGCAACATCTTAGATGAGAATTGACGAACTGTAACAAACTCAGGTCATGCACGAATAACTTCAGCTCCAACTCGAATGGATACTTGACATCAGAACACGCTCAACTCCAAACTGGAATGCAACAATTCGAAGAACATGGATGTGGTCGGGTCGAATAACTCAATCCGCGTCCCGGGGGCAATATCGACGCGGATACAAGAAATCAGCGAAGACCCCTATCGTAATCTCAGAATCGATGTAGGGGGCATCATTCGTGATCATAGAAATAGGTAGCACCTTCTTAGCGGCACTTCTCAAAGTGAACTAGATAATGACAATCACAGCCTTCTAACACGGAACATCAGGATTTCCTGTTATTCCCCTGGACTTCAAGATTTCCCTGCGATAACATTTGCTTAGAGGCTCTAATAAATTCAACCCTGAGAAAATGGAGCAACATCCAACTCCTGAAATGGTAAGGATAAAGGAAAAGCCCTGGAAAAGGATGATAAGAGTATGTAGTTTCGGAGAGAAACCTATTTCGCTGATCGAGTCTATGATATTGTTTCTCAAACTCATTGGAACCGAGCATGAGAAAGAGGCTCTACAAGACTATGATGGCCATTTCCGATTATGCTTAAGCATGAACGGAGGGGCCCAACTAACTTCATAACGGCATTCATTCACTTGCTTTTGACAAGCTTACTTAACTTTGCAACTAATCCGACGAGATTAACCAAATCCGCTGACTCCCAAGGAGGCAATCCTCACTATCAGACTAAAGAGAGAAGACGACATCAAAACGAGTGTAATTCGACCATTTGTGTATACAGCACCAACTCTAATTGACTCGGGAGAGTGCGTTGAATGTCTTGGGTTGCTAAGGCTACTAAACCTGCAACTCTTACCAAATGCAACGACGGGAAGTATAAAATCTTGGAGATTGGATGCCTGATTGACTCAACTCAACCCCTATCGATGTTGGGGGCATAAGCCCTGACTTCGCTTGTCCTCCAATGGCACTAAGAGCACAACGTCAATTCCTAGACTAACTTTAAAGACAATCCTTGCTTGGAGTGAGATTCAAAACCTGTATGCTATGCCTCTAGAGTATGACCTGGTTCATCTTCCCCGACCAAGCGAGCCGGCCTGTGGGTCAAATGTGAATTTCAACACTCAAATCACTACTACACCAGATGGAAGGTGTGACAAACTTCTCTACTGCTTTACGATTGTGACGATCATATGGACATTGGTTCACATGATTTCCGCTATGTCCCTTACTGGCTTATATGAAATCATTGGAATATGAAATAATCCCTAGCAGCCGTGGATTCCTTTAAATATGGTCCGATGAAACCATAGACTTCTAATTTTTCATTGACATGATCCGGAGTGATCGTGGCTTTTCAGGTTCCTTATTATTACGATTCGACGCGATCGTGGAGTCTTAGACTAATATCATGGTATTAAGATAGTCCAAACTGAGTACAAGAGACAGATTCACATGATGATTCTGGTGTGCTCCATCCCAACGGTCCAGATGTTAGCTCATAGCCCAAAGATTCTTACATCGCCCCCATGACTTGGATGGCTACTTTATACATTGACTCATACATAAAAGAAAGTCTGACTCGATAATGCGCTTGACTTACGTAGGAAAATGACGTCACTTGGCAACGACCTGTGCATGTATAATCACGCTTGGGAGCTAATGATCTCGCCTGACTTTTGATGAATGAATTAAACATCTTAATTCGACGAGATTTAAATGATTACTTGATTGTCTCGACTGCCTTGGCCATAGAATTTGGCCCGAGGAGCACCAGTAGAAGCGGTGTGACGTTCGACAAACCATCTATACAATAAAGAGTCGAAATAGTAGAACTATTCAAGGGGACACGATAAGGTGATAAAGCCTTCTCAAGGACGAAAAACGTTCCAGAAAGATTCAGCCTGATTTATTCAAAACACATCTCATCTAAGATAAGATATACTTTGGGGGCATAATGTTAGCCTTCTTTGTGACCAAGCCACGCAGAATATAGGAACCACTGATTGAGTCAGAGCAACGGTGCACATGATCATATTTTCATCACCAAATAGCCCGACTCGTGACCCCCGGTTCGTAACCCCGATTCGTGAACCCGGCTCGTGACCACCGGTTCGTGACTAAAACACCCCACCTCCGTTAAGGTCACTCACAAAGAGAATGCATTAACTTTGGTGAAGCATTTTAGGTGAAAAACATAGATAATTTACAAGACATACATATAAGCAGCGGAAAACTGAAATTATTTATTAAATGGCTTGGTTTAGTTAAAACATTACAAGCATTGTCTCGAACCCAACTTCTAAATTATTACAATGAAACATCTGTTTTGATTTAAAACTCCAAGTACATAAAGAAGCATAAAACATTAGTAAAGCAGCATAAATCCCCAATAAAAGTGTAACCATAGCCATAGCCCACGAAGAGAGAATTCAAGCAATACATCTACTCTCTTCAAACTGGAAAAAGGTTTGCACTAAGCTGAAGTATTCCCTCCCTGCGGACCTGGGGGAGGGGGGAAACAGAAGAAAACAAGGCGAAAGAAAATAGGTTAGACATAAGTTTGGTAAGTCCAGTGATTATTCAGCATGTAAACAAGTAAAAGGATCATGATATGAATAAACTGAACATAGGATAATACCATGGAAATAATATAACATGAGATCAGGCAAGATAAACTGAATATACTATCGCACTCATTTCTATTTCTCTGCACCTACTACGAATGTTTCAACTACCATCATGTGTTCATAACAAAGTGATCCCTTTCCCGATCGGCTCCTACTCGCATGCATTTCATACTTGTGTCATTCGGCCCCGCTTGATTATAGATACCTGTGCTGGTCCCACCATTGGGTGTATCAATTCCTATGGTGGAAACCAGACACAAATTCAAGATACACAATGTATACTACTGATGCCCAGTGCTTGCTTTTCCACTGCGGAGTACGTGCACGCCCATACTCCGTCGGAGCTACACTGCTGTACCCCCTACCGCTATTTTTGACTGCTTATAATCAGCCCAGTAATCGTGCCCCACCCTGCCTAGTTCAGGGTATCATGATACATCTATGTGGGTTACTACTGAAATGGGTCCTATTACTAGGGATTTCTAATCAACACGTTATAACGGTTAAGTGGTCTCCATTTTACCTAACCCCACCCATCTATTAGATTAACATGTTGTATTGGTTAAGCGTTGCCTTAATTAACTTAATCCTACCATTCTTAGCATGTCTGTTCCTTAGCTTTAATTCATTCATTAAAGCACCAAACTCTCACATTAAATATGTATTGTTGCGGTCGCTGGATGTGCTGGGTGGTTCCGAGTAGTCTTACAACGCAACTCAATCTAACCTCGGGTTTTTCAGGCTTAATGCGCTAACCTCTCACATTAGATCTATATTGTTGCGTCGCTGAGCCGGTTGGTTCTATGCAGTCTTACACCGCAACTCAATCTAACCTTGGGTTAGGCATATTCATCTTTTAATTAATTTACATATTTACCATTCATGTTTATATGTAAATTATCCACAAGTGTTGTCAAATCAAGTCATGTCCCGTTTACCCTCTAAATTATGTCCAAATTATGTCATTTCATGCTGCTAATCATTTACATGATTATGAGCCAATCTATGTTAATAGCATGTAACTTAATATTTCCCCCAACGTCTCCCCCATTATTCGTTCGCACAATTCATATAGAACATTAGGTTCGCAAATTAGCCTAACTCATAAACAAAAAGGGAAAAGGAAAGGGACATGTAACATTCCAACAGGCATAAAATAACATAGATTAATATGTGTAATATAAATTCGGCATAGAATGACATAAACCTAATTAAGCATATAAACATGATCTTGCTTTTAAATTAGATCCAATTAACATGCGAACTAGCATAAGTCTAACTGTATAAACATGAACTTATATAGATCTTAAACATGGGTGCTGGCTTGGATCTAAGCATATAACATGTATGAACATAACTTAGCATGTAACTTACATACATAAAAGAACCACAAATTTAATACAACACGATAGGTTCAATGGTATCAGTCCATATAATCTCATAGGCATGATAGGTTTTACTATGTCAGTCACAATAGTCCAATAGGCATGATAGGCTTTACTATGTCAGTCACAACAGTCCAATAGGTATGATAAGCTTTACTATGTCAGTCATATCAATCCAATAGGCATGAGCAATTCAGAATTGACAAAAGGATAGGCATGAATAGAATTAGGCATAGTTCTAAAACCAATTATTACAGTCATGATTTCTTATTAGGTGTTCACATCTAAACAATAACTGTACTTACAGAAAAAGGACGGATCTTGATTACTAGGATCTGATTTCTGAATTTGAAAAGTTATCCTTTGATGTAGACGTTTGATTCTCTAATTCTTCTAATTGATTCCTAGTTTGAATTTGATTCTCTAGTTTGTGGTAGATGAATGGAGGCTAGGCCAGTTTGTAGACGAACAACATGACGGCTTCATAGAATGAGTTCTAGGGTTGAGGTTTGGGGGTGATTATATAGAAGTCTTGGTACAATTATAGCCTTTAGATTAGTCTAGGAGAAATCAGAGCCATCAAACCAAAGAGATGTGTCATCCAGCCAACCGTAGCATGACACATATGCCTAATACCTCAGAAACCAGTCATTGGCCAATCAGAGAAGGCCACATCAGCACAGGGCTGTAAAATTCGTCACAGAAGCTGGATCTAGGAGGGGTCGACTCCCTACTGAGGGTCGACACCTATGTCGGCTCCCCTATAGGGGGGTCGACACCTATGTCCATTCCCCTTGGAGGGGGGGTCGACACCCTGAGCGGGAAATTTCCCGCCCAGCCGATTTTGAATTTTGAACTGTTTATATTTATATATATTTATTTTCTTCTTAAATTTGAAATCTTTTGAACTCCATAACTTCTTCATACGGAGTCTGATTCACGAAACTCGGACTCTATCTCAAGCAGAAATCCGAGACGAACAAAATGGCGTAACCCGTTTCCTTTAATTCCCACTTTTAAAATTTGGTATTCTTTAATTCGTTACTTTAATGTTCATAGAAAATACGAGGTATTACATTCTCCCCTCCTTAAAGGATTTCGTCCTCGAAATCTCTAAGTTAAGAAGAATGTATCCTAACATCCAACATCCATCTACTCGACCATCAATCACAGGCATCCACTGTCTTTAAAAGGATTTCTAATGATTTCATGATCATATGCATGGTGTGTGTATATGTCCTTATCTAATGCAAAATCAGGCGGTCCATTGATTCAGTTGACCTCCTTGATGAGAATCATGTCAATGCCATGAATCCATTATGTATGCAATTATTCCTAATTGTACTTTCTACATGAGTGCACAATCATTCATACAAATGCAACTTCCACATGATAACACATCAAGTTCCAATCCATATATAAATACATATATGCATATGCAATATGAAAGTGACTGAGCCGATCTAGTACCTAGTAAGTGTGTATATGCATCCACGAGCAACCACTAGCAACCACTTGCAACCATCAATCATAACATGTTTCAAATACATGTTTACATCCATTGGTTTCTACATAGGGATCAAGAATAGGACCGAGGAGACATATTTAAAAGGATAGATATAAGCATGCATAAGCTTTATGGAAAACAAGAGATGGAAGATGTATCCTCAAAAAGATAAGGGTAGGCTGTGCGTATCTTGTCCTCAGTCTCCCAAGTCGCGTCTTCCTCTGCATCACTCCATTGTACTTTAACTAGCTTGACTTCATGATTGCGTCGCCTTTTAACTTCTGTACCCAAGAATCGAGTTGGAACTCTTCTCACCGTCGCTTCTCGCTCCACTTCTATTTCCTCTAGTATGCTTGGCTCCACAACTTCTGCCGACTCATGAAGCACTTTCGTAGATGAGAGAAATGAAAAACATTATGAACTCCAGCCAATCTTTCGGGCAGCTCTACTTTATAAGCCATCTTTCCAATCCTTTCAATGATTGGAAATGGCCCAACAAATCTTGGTGCCAATTTTCCTGCAGACCCAAAGCGAACGCCCTTCCTCAAAGGAGATACTTTAAGGAAAACCTTGTCTCCAACCTCAAACTCAAGGTCGGGACTACTTTGATCAGCATAGGACTTCTGTCTATCTTGTGCAGTCTTCATTTGTCTTTGTATCAACTCCACCTTCTCTGAAGTTTCTCTAATCATGTCAGGCCTAAGTACGAGTTTGTCTGTAGACTCCGACCAACAAGTTGGTGATCGGCATGGTCTTCCATATAAAGCTTCGAAGGGTGCCATGCCTATGGTGGCTTGGTAGCTATTGTTGTAGGAGAACTCCACCAAAGGAAGGTGATCCTCCCATGTTCCCCTAAAATCAAGAATGCACAATCTCAAGAGATCTTCTAATACTCTGTTCACCCTTTCCATCTGACCGTCGGTTTGAGGGTGATAGGCAGTGCTTAAGCATAGCCGTGTGCCTACAACCTCTTGCAAACTCTTCCAAATCTCGCTCATAAAGATAGGATCTCGATCACTTACTATGCTAGAGGGTATTCCATGCAGTTGAACCACCTCTTTAAGATAAATGGATGCTAATGATGAGGCAGTCCTCCTACTTTTAACAGGTATAGAGTGAGCGCTTTTAGTGAGCCTATCCACTATTACCCAAATACTGGTATTGCCCCTTCTTGACCTAGGCAACCCATCAACAAAGTCCATCGAAATACTATCCCATTTCCACTGTGGGACCTCCAGAGGATGAAGCAGACCACCAGGCTTCTATTGTTCCGCCTTGACTTGTGGGCATATCAAGCATTTAGAGACAAACTCAGCTACATCCTTCTTCATGCCATTCCAGAAGAAAACCCTTTTTATGTATTTATTCATCTTGTCCCTGTCTGGATGTATAGTCAACTTAGAATGATGTGCTTCTTCGAGAACGGTTTTCACCAAATCCCTTGCTTGTGGGACGCATAGTCTTCCACCCCGTCTCAACTAACCCTTGTCATCGACGGAGCATCTATTGAGGTGACTAGAAGTCTCACCTCTAATCAGCTTATCCATCACATCAACTAGCTAAGGATCTTCACATTATGCGGTTCTATTGAGTCCAAAAGTGTAGGCCGCACCTCTAGCGATGCTAACAAACAGGTACAAATTCAAAGGAGGGTCTAAAGTAAAAGTTTGCTATGTACTCCAAGCTTTGCCTTTCTACAAAGAGAGGACTCAAGGTCAGCATTTTCCTACTCAAGGCATCTGCTACAACATTTCCCTTGCCAGGGGTACAAGCAATCTCAAAATCGTATGAAGCCAGAAATTCCATCCACCTTTGTTGTCTTAAGTTAAGATCTTTCTATGAGAAAAGGTACTTTTATGATTTATGGTCAGTAAACAATTCAAACCTTTCTCCTAGTAGGTAATGACGCCATGACTTAAGGAAGAAAACAATGGAAGCTAGTTCTTAATCATGAGTTGGGTAGTTCTTCTCATGTACCTTCAACTGCCTTCCTCCATAACAAAATACTGTGCCTTCTTGCATCAAGACAGCGCCTAATCCTGTACCGCATGCGTCTGTGTATACGGTAAACATCTTGCTTCCGTCAGGCAATGTCAGAACTGGGGTTGTTGTCAGAGCCCTTTTCAATCGTTGGAAAGCAATGTCGCAATCCAAATCTCAGGGAAAAGTTAGGTTCTTCTTTGTCAGTCTAGTAAGTGGGGCCGAGATCTTCGCAAAGTCCTTAATGAACTTTTTGTAAAAGCCTGCTAGCCCGAGAAAACTTCATACTTCGGTTGCATTCCGTGGAATCTTCCAATCTTGCACCGCAACTACTTTTGTGAGATCCACAGCTATCCCCTTTTTGGACACCATATGTCCAAGAAACCTTACTTCTTCTCTCCAAAAATGGCATTTGGAGAATTTTGCTTTCAGTTGGTGTGCACGAAGAGTATTCACAACTTCCATTAAATGCAGAGCATGTTCTTCCTCACTTTTTGAGAAAATCAAAATGTCGTCCATGAAGATCACTACAAATTTATTAGGGAACTCTCTGAACACCCTACACATCAGGTCTACGAAATAGGCCGGTGCGTTTGTCAAGCCGAAAGGCATCACAAGCCATTAGAAGAAATCATCCGGGGTCCTGAGTGCGGTCTTATCAAATGCTGTCTTCAGCCACTCTTAGCTGATGAAACCCGGTGGCCAGATCTAATAGGGAGAAAACCGAGGCACCTACGAGTTGGTCAAACAATCATCTATTCTAGGAAGTGGGTGCCTATTCTTCTGGGTCAGCTTGTTTAGCTCCTTATAGTCCATGTACAGGCAAAGTGAACCATCTTCTTTGGTTGCAAACACCACTGGAGCACCCCATTCAGAAATACTCCTCCTTATGAACCCTTTTTCAAGCAACTCTTTGACTTGCTTGCTGAGCTCTTTCCTTTCCCTTGGGGCCATATGTCTAACGGGTAAAGCAACAGGTTTTGCGTTATCAACAAGTATATGCGAAAGTCTATCTCTCGCTTCGAAGGTAAATCCTTCACCTCTTCAAAGACATCTGAGTATTCACGGACCACTTTAACAGATTGCAAGTTTTCAACAGACGCATCAAGAGATTCTAGGTAACTAAGCATAACAGAATTCATGGGATTACAAGAGATTTCGAGAGTGTTACCGAGGCGAGTCATATAACCACTCTCTTTTGACAATCGAGGATGGCACCATTACTGGATAACCAATCCATGCCTAAAATCAACCCATAGCCTGTGAAGCCCAAAACATAAGCATTACATCTAAACCTAACGCTTAATATAGAAATTTCCAAATCCAGACAAATCATGGACAAATAAGTCGAGCCCCCAATTGGATTTGAAACAACCATGGGATCCTCTACTACACTAGTATCTAGGTGCAGAGATTCAACTAAAGCAGTAGATATAAAAGAGTGCAATGCGTCATAATCAAAAAGAGTACAAACTGGGTGATCAGAAAGATAAACTAAACTCTCAATTGAAATATTTCTACCTCTTCCTTGCAGAGGTTCCATGAGAGCGTGAATCTGTTCTCCAGAAGTGGATCCAGTCCTCTGCCCTTGCCTTTGCCTTTTTGGGCAATCCTTAGCCTTATGCCCTGTCTCGCCGCATTGAAAACAACCACCCATCTTCCTCTTCTTCTTCCTGCAATCTTTAATTAGATGTCCAGGTATGCCACAAAATTTGCACTTCCTCTTTTCATGGGGTTTGTTATTCTTCCCGCCTTTCTTCGGATCCGTCTTCTTATTCTGTGATCCCTCCACTTTCTTGTCTAGAGGTTCATCCACCTTTGACTCTTTTTTGCCACCCTTATCTTCCTCCTATAACAGTGCCATGTCCACCAGTCTTTCAAAAGTCGCACCCATAGATATATGAGACATAGCTAGGCTGTGCAGTGGCTCATTCAACCCTTTCACGAAACGGAGAGCCTTTTTATGTGGAGTGTTTACTAACTTCGGTCCGAATCTAGACTGCTGGTTGAATTGGTTGACGTATTCCTTAACCGATAGGTTTCGCTGTTTGAGTGATAAGAACTTCTCCATCTGTAGGTTTCGATCAGCTTGCGAGAGGAACTTCATTTCAAATCTCGCCCTGAAATCCTCCTAAGTTTCATCTGGTCTCTCAGCATTAGTAACTTTCCACCAGTAAGAGGCCTCGTCCTTAAGTAACTATACAACCAATTGTATCTTCTGCCTATCGTCCCCTTTGAAGATAACAAACAAATCTTATGTTTCCTTGAGCCTGTTTCTTGCTTCCACAAACGACTCAGTCCCACTAAAGTTCTTTCCATCAATGGCTCGAAAGTCTCTACATATCTTCGAGAAAGCATTCACATGAGGAGGAGGAGGAACACCTGCAAATAGGGGAAGAGGAACGTCCGCTGGGTCTGCGTCATTAGCTCTAGCATCCAGGTACCTTCTGAATCAACCAGGTACCGGTACGCCCTCAGGAAGATTAAGATCCCCAGACATGCTGAAATGAAAAGAAAAGGTTCAAAACAAAGGATAAAAGGATAGTGCATATGACTTCAGGGATTATGCCTTTATAATAAAACAACACTTTTCTTGAAAATGCTTCTTTAAACTTCTTTTTGAAAAATAGTTTTAAAAACTTTTATCTGATCTGGTAAACCATTGCTCTGATACCAAGTGAAACACCCCACCTCCATTAAGGTCACTCACAAAGGGAATGCATTAGCTTTAGTGAAGCATTTTAGATAAAAGACACAGATAATTTACAATACAGACATATAAGCAGCAGAAAACTGAAATTATTTATTAAATGACGTGATTTAGTTAAAACATTACAAGCATTGTCTCAAAACCCAACTTCTAAATTATTACAATGAAATATCTGTCTTGATTTAAAACTCCAAGTACATAAAGAAGCATAAAACAATAGTAAAGCAGCATAAATCCCCCATAAAAGTGTAACCACAGCCATAGCTCACGAAGAGAGAATCCAGGCAATACATCTACTCTCTTCAAATTGGAAAAAGGTCTGCACTAAGCTGAAGTATTCCCTCCCTGCGGACCTGGGGGGAAACGGAAGAAAAGAAGGCGAAAGAAAATAGGTCAGACATAAGTCTGGTAAGTCCATTGATTATTTAGCATGTAAACAAGTAAAATGATCATGATATGAATAAATTGAATATAGGATAATACCATGGAAATAAGATAACATAAGATAAGGCAAGATAAACTGAATATACTATCGCACTCATTTCTATTTCTCTACACCTACTACGAATGTTTCAACTACCATCATGTGTTCATAACAAAGTGATCCCTTTCTCAATCGGATCCTACTCGCATGCATTTCTTACTTGTGTCATTCGGCCCCCGCTCGATTGTAGATACCTGTGTTGGTCCCACCATGGGGTGTATCAATTCCTATGGTGGCAACCCAACACAAATTCAAGATGCACAGTGTATACTACTGACGCCCAGTGCCTGCTTTTCCACTCCGGAGTACGTGCACGCCTATACAATGTCGGAACTACACTACAGCACCCCCTACCGCTATTTTTGACCGCTTATAATCAGCCCAGTAATCATGCTCCACCCAACCTAGATCAGGGTACCATGATACATCTATGTGGGTTACTGCCGAAATGGGTCCCCGTTACTAGGGTTTCCTAATCAAGATGTTATAACGGTTAAGTGTTCTCCATTTTACCTAACCCCACCCATCTGTTTGATTAACATGTTGTATTGGTTAAGTGTTGCCTTAATTAACTTAACCCTACCATTCTTAGCCTGTCTGTTCTTTAGCTTTAATTCATTCATTAAAGCACCAACCTCTCACATTAGATATGTATTGTTGCGGTCGCTGGATGTGCCGGGCGGTTTCGGATAGTCTTACACCGCAACTCAATTTAACCTCGGGTTTTTCAAGCTTAATGCGCTAACCTCTCACATTAGATCTATACTGCTGCGGTTGCTGGATGTGTCGGCCGGTTCCAGACAGTCTTACACTGCAACTCAATCTAACCTCGGGTTAGGCATATTCATCTTTTGATTAATTTACATATTTACCATTCATGTTTATATGTAAATTATCCACAAGTGTTGTCAAATCAAGTCATGTCCCATTTACCCTCTAAATTATGTCCAAATTATGCCATTTCATGCTACTAATCATTTACATGATCATGAGCCAATCTATGCCAATAGCATGTAATTTAATATTTTCCCCCAACGTCTCCTCCGTTATTCGTTCGCACAATTCACATAGAACGTTAGGCTCACAAATTAGCCTAACTCATAAACAAAAAGTGAAAAGGAAAGGGACATGTAACATTCCAACAGGCATAAAACAACATAGATTAATATGCGTAATATAAATTCGGCATAGAACGACATAAACCTAATTAAGCATATAAACGTGATCTTGCTTTTAAATTAAATCCAATTAACATGTGAATTAGCATAAATCTAATTGTATAAACATGAACTTATATAGGTCTTAAACATGGGTACTAGCTTGGATCTAAACATATAACATGTATGAACATAACTTAGCATGTAACTTACATACACAAAAAAACCACAAATTTAATACAACATGATAGGTTCAATGGTATCAGTCCCAATAGTCTCATAGGCATGATAGGTTTTACTATGTCAGTCATAACAGTCCAATATGCATGATATGCTTTACTATGTCAGTCACAACAGTCCAATAGACATGATAGGCTTTACTATGTCAGTTACAACAGTCCAATAGGCATGAACAATTCAGAATTGACAAAAGGATAGGCATGAATAGAATTAGGAATAGTTCTAGATCCAGTTATTATAGTCATGATTTCTTATTAGGTGTTCACATCTAAACAATAACTATACTTACAGAAAAAGGACGGATCTTGATTTCTGGGATCTAATTTCTGAATTTGATAAGCTATCCTTTGATGTAGACATTTGATTCTCTAGTTCTTCTAATTGATTCCTATTCTGAATTTGATTCTCTAGTTTGGGGGTAGATGAATGGAGGCTAGGCCGGTTTGAAGATGAACAACATGACGGCTTCATAGAATGAGTTCTAGGATTGAGGTTTGGGGTGATTATATAGAAGTCTAGGTTCAATTCTAGCCTTTAGATTAGTCTAGGAGAAATCGGAGCCAACAAACCAAAGAGATGTGTCATCCAGCCAACCGCAGCATGACACATATGCCCAAATACCTCAGAAATCAGTCATTGGCCAATCAGGGAAGGCCACATCAGCACAGGGCTGTAAAAATTCGTCACAGGAGCTGGATCTGGGAGGGGTCGACTCCCGAGGGGGGGGGGGAGGGGGTGGTCGACACCTATGTCGACTCCGTCTAGGGGAGAGGGGGGTCGACACCCTGAGCAGGAAATTTTCCGCCTAGCCGATTTTGAATTTTGAACTGTTTATATTTATTTTCTGCTTGAACTTGAAATTTTCTGAACTCCATAACTTCTTCATACAGTGTTCGATTCATGCAAACTCGGACTCTATCTCAAACAGAATTCCGAGACGAACGCAATGGCGTAACCATTTCCCTTAATTCCCACTTTTAAAATTAAGTATTCTTTAATTCGCTACTTTAGTATTCACAGAAAATACGGGGTGTTACAGTGACCCTAGCTCATGACCCCAGTTCGTGACCTGGCTTGTGACCTCTGGTTCACGACCCGACCCCATCTCCAGGGAAAAAGCATGAAGACTTGGTCAAGCTCCACGATCACCACGAACCGAAGATCACGGATCTGATGACACTTGTTGATAACGACCACTTTGACCACTTCTCCACTCGCTTACGAACCGCTCCGAGATTTCCGGGATGAGCGCCACGTCATCCCGTGAATCGCCTGCTGGAATTGCCTATAAATAGCCCAATACTTGTCATTTTTAGGGATTTTTGGCATCTCAACATCCATGGCTGCCATGGCTAAAACTTCTTCACAAATAATCATCATCTTATTCAGTTAAATTCAATGCGTTCAGAGAGAATTATTCATTGAATTCGAGTGATTGAGAGACAATATTTCTTGTAATTGTAATCTCTGAATGAAATGAGAAAATATGAAGTGGACGTAGGCTCGTTATCACTGAACCACTATAAAAATCCTGTTGTCTTGCTTTTTCTCATATTTTCCAGTTATTTCTTCATATTCTATGCCCAAAATACAAAAATTTGGGTGTTAGGGACATTTTTTAATCTAACAGGTATTCCCCTTAACAATTTTTAAAAATAAAAAAATTGGCCCTTCCTTAACAATATTTGGAGTGTCAATAACAATTCTCTTTATAAATAATAATTTATTATAAATTACTTATCCGTTGGTAAATAATTAAAATTGAATTAATAAATAAAATTATATTTTTATTATATAAATAGTAAAATGATGGAAAATTGTCGGAAAACTCACGCTAAATTCCATCGCCAAAATTTGATAAAATTATCGTCATGGTTTTTACCGACAACAGTAATATGTAGGAAATGCGTCGCTAAAACCGATATAGCAACGGATTGGAAATGGAATTTATTGTTGCAAAATCAGCTTTACTTGTAGTGACTCGGTTATGTTATTTTTCACTGTGTTAAACAAACGTTCATGTTTATTGTTACATGTATGCGATAAAATGTAATTGTATTAATAATGTTATCTACTTGGCATATCCGTCTGATCTCTTATGTTATTATGTTGTGGTTTGTGTTGGATAGCGGAAAATGAAGTAAAAGTATATTAGTTTGTTAGGATTATCATGTATATGACAAGGAGGAACAATATTTTAGAACTGGTATAGTACTACATTGTTAAATTACTTGGTGAAGCTGTGTATAAATATGCATTTGCAGATATAAAATGTAACAACCCGTATTTTTATAACATGTTAAAACAAGAAATCAAGGCAGAATTAAATTTTAAATTCAGAATCAGGGGAAACGGGTTATGCCATTGCATTCATCTCGAAATTTTATATGAAATAGAGTCCGAGTTTTCGAAAATTGGAGTCCGGATGAAGAAGTTATGGCCTGTACAAGTTTCAGCAGTTTTCAGGCAGCACTGGACCAGGGGGTCGACCATAAGGTCGACCTACCCCCCCAGGTCGACCATAGGGTCGACCATAGGGTCGACCTACCCCCCAGGTCGACCATAGTGTCGACCTCCCCCCTTACAGGTCGACCTGGTTTGACCCAGAACTCATTTTTGAAGCCTGAGACATGTTATGATGGTCCGGACTGATTCTAGGGTTAATCTAAGGGCCTAAACTAGTTCCTACACCTCTATAGACATCCTAAGGCCTAACCTAACTCATACAATAATTCATATGACACCAAAATACTGCTGGACTTCCTCTTGATCATGGTCGCCGCTCTCTAAACTTTTCTCTTAGCCTCCAAACTAGATTCAAACTAGAGATTAAAGCTTCTACAACAATTCTACAACAATTCGAGAAGATAAATCAATGTCTCTACAATGTTTTACGACAATTTTAGTTCTTAATTCATTAGCCATGCTCTGTAAGTTCTAATTATTTTCAGATCTAAATGTTTAATTATTATGTGGCCATGGAATAAAGTGGAATTGGATTTAAGTATGTTTATCGATTCTGATCTATTTCTGTTGCCTTGAATCTTCTATTTTGGGACTTGTCTATCTTTATGTTCATGACAAATTTATGATCTATTCAGCTATTTTCTTGATTCGTAATGACGTTATCATCAAGTTGAAATATTTATGCCTATGATGATGTTTTCCTCTGATCTTATTTTTATTCAATTTCTATCTCCCCCAATTTATTTTCTTTTCATGAACCTTGGTCAATTTCGGACCTTGGCCTAAAATTGCGATTTGCGTACGATATGTATACGGGGGAATTATGGGATTTTTGCCTATATGAATATGATGTAATAATTGGCAACATGAAACTGGATATTATCATTGTATTTGCAAGTTTGGGCTTGATCTGTAAATTTTGGTATAATCTTGTTATGAACAAATTTGCATAAATATTATATACATGGAATTTGGCACAAATAGGATCTATGTAATGTAACATGAGATTTGGTATATATGATATGTATGTAATTTGGCATGTAAACTAAACCACGAGTTCGGGCCTATGTAAATTAAATCAAAAGATTAGGCTTACGATTGGGCATATGTAGAATTGGGGATTTGAATATAAAAGCGATTGTGAATTTGATAATTGGCATAAATATGTATAATGAACTTGGGTAGTTGGCGTGTGTTGTAATAAAAAGATTAAAGTTTGGGATAACTACATCACGAATCATGATTTGGGTTTATTTGGGCATAGTACATACAATTTTGGCTAGAACTCAATATGGGTGAAATAGCATAAACTTGGCATACATGTAAATAGGCAAGAATTGGACATATGTAAACTGACTAGAATTGGGTATATATATCCATATATATATATAAAAATTGGCATGTAATTTTGGAACCTGGGAATATGTTTGTTAATATGTAAAGTTGGGAATTTGAAACATGAAAATGACTGTGTATTGGATAATTGACTTGAACACGAACATGAACATTTCTATATATTAAACACATGAACTAATATTGGGGTTTTGGGTGGAATACGACCATTAATGAACCTTTGACACGAGGTTAGACTCAGTTTGTGGTGTAAATCTGCCCGGAACCGCCCAGCAAATCCAGTAGCCACAAAGTGTCAGTCTAATGTGAGAGGTCGAAGGCCAAATTGTAGGCGTAATGGTTTGTGACACGAGGTTAGACCCTGTTTGTGGTGTAAATCTGCCCGGAACCGCCCGACAAATTCAATGGCGACAAAATGCACGGTCTAATGTGAGAGGTCATGATTCGTTCGTCTTAATGAATGAATTAAGGAATACTAACCATAATAAGACGTGGGTATGGTTAGAGGGTTAGGTGGGATGACATGGAAATTTGACATGTAAATATGGACCTAACCGGTATGAGTTAAGATCATGTAAAACTTATAAATGTAGGCTCAGCCAACATAACTGTTAATCAGACCAATGGGTGGGTTAAGTAATATGACTAGACTAATGACACATAACCAATATGATATGAATGGGTGGGTTAAGTAACGTGGCTAGGCTAATGACACTTAACCGTTATAACATGACTAGCGAATGGGTTAGGCTAACTTGAATAGGTTGATAACACCCAATCGATATAACCTGATGTGTGGTAGGGTTAAGTAAACACACGAGGGTAACACTTAACCATTATAATATGACTGGTGGATGGGGTTAAGTTAACATGCACTTAACCAATATAACGTGATGCGTGGTAAGGTTAAGTAAACAACAGAGGGTAACACTTAACCATTACAACATGATAAGTAGGTGGGCTAAGTCAATGTACACTTAACCAATATGACATGACATGCGGTGGGGTTAAGTTAACACAAGGGAGAACTCATAGCCAGTATAACAAGGCTTGCGGTAGGGTTAAGTAACACAAGAAACAACGCTTAACCGATATAACATGATGTGTGGTAGAGTTAAGTAAAACAAGAGAAAACACTTAACCAACTTAACGTGATGGACGAAGAGGGTTAAGTACATATCGGGTTGGTGGATAATATTAGTAAATATAGGCCCACAAACTTAACCATTAATAAGCATGCTTGAATCGGCGGGATAAGTACATCACGGGAAGGTGGGTAATATCTGTATATATAGGCCCACAAACTTAACCAGTAATAAACCCAAGTAACGGGGACCCATTTCAGCAGTAACCCACTAGATGTATCACGGTACCCTGGAACTAGGCAGGGTGGAGCACGATTACTGGGCTGATTGTAAGCGGTCAAAGCGACGGCGGTGGGTGCAACAGTGTAGGTTCTAACGGAGTGCGGGCGTGCACACACTTCGGAGTAAACAAACAGGGAACCGGGGGCACCAGTAGTATAACCTATGCCTTCTAGAATTTGCGTCGGGCCGACACCATGGGCCTTGATACACCCCATGGTGGGACTAGCATAGGTATCTACAATCATTGGGGTCCGTATGACACACGTAGGTAGCATAATCCCTAGGTTGGACCTAGGTGGCATAAACCCTAAATCCGATAAGCATTCAATAGGTAGCATTATCCCTAGGTTGGACCTAGGTGGCATAAATCCTGGTTGAATCTATGAAGCGTTCGATAGAAAACCCTAGATTAGATCTAGTTAATGAATTATAGATGTATACGTGAAAGCAACCTTAATTTCGAGGATTCGGATCACGTTATGATTTTATCATTTTATACAGATTACTAGTTGGGACACGAGTTATGTGGTGCAGAGCAAATAGATATCATTTTAAATGGTGAGGCAGAGAAATCTTGCGATGCTTGATAGAAATCTTGCGAAACTATACTTAGTTCATCCTGAATGGGAACCTTGCAATGTTATACATGACAGGAATTCTTTGAAGTTATTCTTAGTTATCGTGCCTGTAGCTTATCTTGTCATCATGCTTATGTTTACTTCCAGTTTATTCATGCCATATTATCTTTACCTATTTTTATGCTGAAAGTCACTAGGACTTACTCAGTCTTTATTACTGACCCGTTTTGTTTCGCCTTTTTTTCTTCCGTTTCTCCCCCTCCCAGGTTCGCAGGGTGGGAATACAGCTTAGTTCGGATCTTACCAAGCTCTAAGGCTCTTTCATGTACGGCTTGGATTTCTCTTGGCTATGGCTTGCTTTGCTTTATTGGGGAATACTACAGTTTATTTTTATGCTTCTTTGTTTTTGAGCAAGACAGATATTTTAGCTATGCAATTGGGTATTGGAAGTTGATGGCCTTTTATTGTAAACAATTATATTTAATAAGATTTGAAGTACTTCTACTTTGCTTTCCCCTGCTTTATATATGTCTGGCTTGTAATATTTCTGTTCTAGTACCCATAATGTTCCATTGAAGTTAAGGCATTCCCTTTGTGAGTGACCTTAACGGATGTGGGGTGTTACATTTGGTGTCAGAGCAGAAGGTTACCAGACTGGGCAAAAGTTTTTAAAATCTTTTGAAGTTATTTTAAAAACCATTTACAAAGAAGCATTTTTCAAGAAAAGTTTTATTTTTAAAGGCTATTCCCCAAGGGCCATTAGCATTATCCTTTGTTTCCTTGTTTGAATCCCTTTTCCATTCTTTTCTCCATCTATAGTCACATTAGTTCCATCTGCGACTAATCTTATTTCAAGCTTTGTAGGGTTGCCGTGTGATGGAGGTAGTTCTCGAGAGACCTGTTAACACATTATATAAGTGGGGATAAGAGTGGTTAAGGCAAATGAGGCTCAGAACAAGAAGGTAGAAATGTTTCTGTAGGAAAGTCTAGTTTATCTTTCTGTCCTGTTCGTACCCTTTTTGATTATGGTACATGGCATCCCTTTTATTTCTGCTTCGATAGTTGAGTCTCTGCACCTTAGTACTAGCGTAGTAAAGGATCCCATTTTATTCTCAAATCCTGTTAGGGAATCGGCTCATTTATTCATGACTCATTTGGATTTGGGAATGTCTATGCTAAGTGTTGAGTTTAGAAGTAATGCTTATGTTTTTTTTTTGGGCTATGGGTTGATTCTAGGGATGGAGGGGTTATCCAGTAATGGTGCCATTCTTGAGTATGAAAAGAGGGTAGTTAGATTCTTGACTTGCCTTGGTAATGCCCTCGAAGTCTAGTGTAACCTTAGGGTTCTGCCATGCTTAGTTACCTAGAATCTCTTGATACATCTATTGATCCCGAGTAGTGTTCACCACTAAGGTGGATGGTTCATTTCGCTTATGCGTGAGTTATAGGAAATCACCTTAGTAAGTACATTTGGAAACATGGTTGACATCTGTTTATTTGCAAGAGATAATCCTTCTGCGTGGAATACCCTATAAACGAGATCCAGGATTCACTAGTGAATTTTGGAGAGCTTGCATGAAACCATGAGTACTATGTTTGAGCCGAGTATACTAGAAAAAGAATAAATGAAAGTGGAACGAGAGGCGATAGTGAAATGAGTTCCAACTCATATTTTTGAAACAAGAATTAAGAAGCTACGAAATTGTAAAGTTAAAAAACGGCCAAAGCACAATGGAGTTAAGCTCAAGGAAATGCGACTTAGAAGATTGAAGACTGGACACGCGCATCATATCTCTTTTTTAGAGTATATCCTTAATCCCTCTTTTCCTGTAGAGCTTACTTGTATGCTATCTTTTAAGTTTAGCCTTTCGATCCTATTCTCAATCCTATTTCTGTTGCAAACCCCATAGGGAGCATGACTTATCTGTTAGTAATACATGTTGGGGTTTGAGGGTGTCCGGTGGGTTGACTAAACTTTTTTGGTTTTATAGGATATGGGCTGGTGCTTAGGGAGTTCTTCTCCTATTCAGTATATATGTGACGTAGATTTCCAGCTTTGACGTTGCCTAATGGGCACAAAGTTTTTACTTGCTTCTATCATTCGGCTATATCTTTAGGTAGGAACAATTGGGTGAAACATGTGTTTGAGACATGTTATGATTGATGGTTGCAAGTGATCGCAAGTGGTCGCTCGTGGTTGCATAACACACATTAGGCACTAGATCGGCTCAGACACATTTTCATATTGCATATGCATGAGTGTTTATACTTGTATATGGATGAAATTGAATGTGTTATCATGTGGATGTTACATATCGATGGATGTTCTTGCACACATATAGTGTTTATGTGACCAGGACTATTTGCGTACATGTTGGACTCATGGCACTAGACATATTTTGCATTAAGAAGATCAATCAGGCCTGATCATTTGCATTAGATAAGGAACATATACACACACTTTCTGCATATGTTCATACAGCATTAGAAATCTCCTAAGGACAATGGATGCCTGTGATTGATGATTGAGTAGATGGATGATTGGATGGTAGGACACATTCTTCTTAATTTGAAGATTTCGGGGACGAAATCCTTTAAGGAGGGGAGAATGTAACAACCCATGTTTTTATAACATGTTAAAACAAGTAATCAAGGCAGAATTAAATTTTAAAGTTAGAATCAGAGGAAACGGGTTACGCCATTGCGTTCGTCTCAAAATTTTACATGAAATAGAGTCCGAGTTTTCGAAAATCAGAGTCCGAGTGAAGAAGTTATGGCCTGTACAAGTTTCAGCAGTTTTCAGGCAGCACTGGACCAGGGGGTCGAAGCCCCCCTCCCCCCCCCCCCCCCAAGGTCGACAAAAGGGTCGACCATAGGGTCGACCTACCCCCCAGGTCGACCATAGTGTCGACCTCCCCCCTTACAGGTCGACCTGGTCGGCCTGGTTTGACCCAGAACTCATTTTTGAGGCCTGAGACATGTTTTGATGGTCCGGATTGATTCTAGGGTTAATCTAAGGGCCTAAACTAGTTCCTACACCTATATAATCATTCTAAGGCCTAACCTAATTCATATGACACCAAAATACTGCTGGACTTCCTCTTGATCATGGTCGCCGCTCTCTAAACTTTTCTCTTAGCCTCCAAACTAGATTCAAACTAGAGATTAAAGCTTCTACAACAATTAAGGAAGATAAATCAATGTCTTTGCAACGTTCTACGAAAATTTTAGTTTTTAATTCATTAGCCATGCTCTGTAAGTTCTAATTATTTTCAGATCTAAATGTTTAATTATGATGTGGCCATGGAATAAAGTAGAATTGGATTTAAGTATGTTTATCGATTCTGATCTATTTCTGTTGCCTTGAATCTTCTATTTTGGGACTTGTCTATCTTTATGTTCATGACAAGTTTATGATCTATTCAGCAGTTTTCTTGATTCGTAATGACGTTATCATCAAGTTGTAATATTTAAGCCAATGATGATGTTTTCCTCTGATCTCGTTTTTATTCAATTTCTATCTCCCCCAATTTATTTTCTTTTCATGAACCTTGGTCAATTTCGGACCTTGGCCTAAAATCGCGATTTGCATACGATATGTATACGGGGGATTTATGGGATTTTTGCCTATATGAATATGATGTAATAATTGGCAACATGAAATTGGATATTATCATTTTATTTGCAAGTTTGGGCTTGATTTGTAAATTTTGGTATAATCTTGTTATGCACAAATTTGCATAAATATTATATACATGGAATTTGGCACAAATAGGATCTATGTAACGTAACATAAGATTTGGTATATATATAACACGTATGTAATTTTGCATGTAAACTAAACCACGAGTTGGGGCCTATGTAAATTAAATCAAAAGATTAGGCTTATGATTGAGCATATGTAGAATTGGGGATTTGAATATAAAAGCGACTGTAAATTTGATAATTGGCATAAATATGTATTATGAACTTGGGTAGTTGGCGTGTGTTGTAATAAAAAGATTATAGTTTGGGATAACTACATCATGAATCATGATTTGGGTTTATTTGGGCATGATACATGCAATTTTGGCTAGAACTCAATATGGGTGAAATAGCATAAACTTGGCATACATGTAAATTGGCAAGAATTGGACATATGTAAACTGACTAGAATTGGGTATATATATCCATATATATATATAAATTGGCATGTAATTTTGGAACTTGGGCATATGTTTGTTAATATGTAAAGTTGGGAATTTGAAACATGAAAATGACTGTGTATTGGATAATTGACTTGAACACGAACATGAACATTTCTATATGTTAAACACATGAACTGATATTGGGGTTTTGGGTGGAACACGACCATTAATGAACCTTTGATACGAGGTTAGACTCAGTTTGTGGTGTAAATCTGCCTGGAACCGCCCGGCAAATCCAGTAGCCACAAAGTGTCAGTCTAATGTGAGAGGTCGAAGGCCAAATTGTAGGCGTAACGGTTTGTGACACGAGGTTAGACCCAGTTTGTGGTGTAAATCTGCCAGGAACCGCCCGGCAAATCCAGTGGCCACAAAATGCACGGTCTAATGTGAGAGGTCATGATTCGTTCGTCATAATGAATGAATTAAGGAACACTAACCATAATAAGATGTGGGTATGGTTAGAGGGTTAGGAGGGATGACATGGAAATTTGACATGTAAATATGGACCTAACCAGTATGAGTTAAGAACATGTAAAACTTATAAATGTAGGCTCAGGCAACATAACTGTTAATCAGACCAATGGGTGGGTTAAGTAATATGACTAGACTAATGACACTTAACCAATATGATATGAATGGGTGAGTTAAGTAACGTGGCTAGGCTAATGACACTTAACCGTTATAACATGACTAGCGGATGGGTTGGGCTAACTTGCATAGGTTGATAACACCCAATCGATATAACCTGATGTATGGTAGGGTTAAGTAAACACACGAGGGTAACACTTAACCATTATAATATGACTGGTGGATGGGGTTAAGTTAACATGCACTTAACCAATATAACGTGATGCGTGGTGAGGTTAAGTAAACAACAAAGGGTGACACTTAGCCGTTACAACATGATAAGTAGGTGGGCTAAGTCAATGTACACTTAACTAATATGACATGACATGCGGTGGGGTTAAGTTAACACAAGGGAGAACACATAGCCAGTATAACAAGGCTTGTGGTAGGGTTAAGTAACACAAGGAACTACACTTAACCGATATAACATGATGTGTGGTAGGGTTAAGTAAAATAAGAGAAAACACTTAACCAACTTAACGTGATGGACGGAAAGGGTTAAGTACATATCAAGTTGGTGGGTAATATTAGTAAATATAGGCCCACAAACTTAACCATTAATAAGCATGCTTGAATCGGCGGGATAAGTAAATCACGGGAAGGTGGGCAATATCTGTATATATAGGCCCACAAACTTAACCAGCAGGAAACCCTAGTAACGGGTACCCATTTCAGCAGTAACCTACTAGATGTATCACGGTACCCTGGAACTAGGCAGGCTGGGGCACAATTACTGGGCTGATTGTAAGCAGTCAAAGCGACAGCGGTGAGTGCAACAGTGTAGGTTCTAACGGAGTGCGGGCGTGTACACACTTCGGAGCAGACAAACAGGGAACCGGGGGCACCAGTAGTATAACCTATGCCTTCTAGAATTTGCGTCGGGCCGCCACCATGGGCCTTGATACACCCCATGGTGGGACCAGCATAGGTATCTACAATCATTGGGGGCTGTATGACACACGTAGGTAGCATAATCCCTAGGTTGGACCTAGGTGGCCTAAACCCTAAATCCGAGAAGCGTTCAATAGGTAGCATAATCCCTAGGTTGGACCTAAGTGGCATAAATCCTGGTTGAATCTATGAAACGCTCGATAGAAAATCCTAGATTAGATCTAGTTAATAAATAATAGATGTATACGTGAAAGCAACCTTAATTTTGGGGATTGGGATCACGTTATGATTTTATCATTTTATATAGATTACTAGTTGGGACACGAGTTAGGTGATGCAGAGCAAATAGATATCATTTTAAATGGTGAAGCAGAGATATCTTGCGATGCTTGATAGAAATCTTGCAAAACTATACTTAGTTCATCTTGAATGGGAACCTTGCAATGTTAAACGTGAAAGGAATCCTATGAAATTATTCTTAGTAACCATGCCTGTAGCTTATCTTGTCATCATGCTTATGTTTGCTTCCAGTTTATTCATGCCATGTTATCTTTACCTATTTTTATGATGAAAGTCACTAGGACTTACTCAGTCTTTATGACTGACCCGTTTTGTTTCGCCTCTTTTTCTTCCATTTCTCACCCCCCCACCCCCAAGTTCGCAGGGTGGGAATACAGCTTAGTTCGGATCTTACCAAACTCTAAGGCTCTTTCATGTATGGCTTGGATTTCTCTTGGCTATGGCTTGTTTGCTTTATTGGGGAATACTACAGTTTATTTTTATACTTCTTTGTTTTTGAGCAAGACAGATATTTTAGCTATATAATTGGGTATTGGAAGTTGATGGGCTTTTATTGTAAACAATTATATTTAATAAGATTTGAAGTACTTCTACTTTGCTTTCCGCTGCTTTATATATGTCTGGCTTGTAATATTTATGTTCCAGTACTCATAATGCTCCATTGAAGTTAAGGAATTCCCTTTGTGAGTGACCTTAACGGATGTGGGGTGTTACATAAAACATTAATGATTCGTTTTATTATAACAAAGTGCCTGTTTAATCATAGGCATACACCACAAGTTGTAGATTAAGACTTTTTTATTCTTATATGTAATGACGATCAGACCAAGTTCTCAAATCTAACGATTTTTTTATGCATATGAGTTGGCATTCATTACTATAACAAAAGGAATTGCAACGTCATATGTTTATCAACTCATATTTACTCACCACTTCTCCAATTTTATTAATGATATGTCCCTATTCTTATTCTAAACCATTATTTACCCATTTTACATATGTGAAACAATCCTAAGATAAATTTTGGTTCAGACTTAGTTCTAAGGCATTGGTGAAAATTCCTTTTAAAACATTGAAATACAGTGAAAAAGGCATTGTTAAGATGTTAGCATATATCTGGCATATCAATGACGTTAATAATTTGGCATCCAAGTGACATTATTAAGTTAAAGAAAAACTTATTAAAATATTTTCTAGTAAGACATTTGCATGGCATTACTATACAATGGTGTATAAAGGGCATTGATAAATTTTAACTCGGTATTAATATCTACAAGCACTCAATGTGATAAAATTTTAACGGTGTTAACTTTTCCATATAGCCATTTGGGGTCATAATGATGTTTGGAAAACTGAATTATCATTGTAGCATTTGAAATGGGTTAAAAATGGGTTGCTTTTTCAATAATCATGGAAAATTTTGAATGCTTTTCAAAATCATATAACAATATTATTCCAATATATTAGATATGATTTTGATTTTTTTAGCAAGACGGTTGTGTGGTGCACGACTACACAGTCGATTAAATTATAAGAAAATAAAATATATAATTCGATTAATGCACCTAAGGTGGCCATTAGAATATCAGAGTCTAACTGAAGATAAAGTTGACTAAGCTACGTAAGTATGGGATATACAAGCATAAACAAAAGCATGCCTGGGAATAACAACACCAAAAGCAGAAGCAATATAAGACGTCAGTGAGGCAGAGAAAGAATAAAGCTACTATAGTCTAAAAAAACTATGATTGGATGGGCTGGGGGCATCTGAGCCACCAATGGATTGCCCAAAATATTTATGCATACTGCCTAGTCTGTAGCAGAAAGGAGGCAGAGTCCGAATACTTTTCCAAGAAGTGAAGAAGAATGTGGTTCTACGGCATATAGCAGTTATGGAGTGTGAAGTGTGGTGGAAACAACGTGAGTTTCTTTCTTGCCAAATCACCTAACAGAAGGCAACAATGAATGTGTCGAGAGAAGAATTGGGTTTAGAGATTTACAATGCTCATAGAAGGAGGAGCAAATGGGAATAAGATGGAGTATGTGTGTGGATGAGGAGCCCCATATATGATAAGAGAAGTCATAATTAAAGAAAAGGTGGGTAGAGGATCCTCGTGGGTGTAGTAGAGAACACATGTAAGATTAACATGGACATTCTTACAAATTAACTTGTCCTTGGTATTCACCTTTTCATGAACAAGGCATCAGAGGAAGAAATGAATGTGTAGGGGAGATGCATTTCCAAACCCTAGGGAAAGAGTAGGATCTGCCAGTGAAATTGACTTTATGGTAGCTAGAAGAGATGTTGAAGCAATAATTAGAGTTGAGATCCCAAATAAAACGATCTAGTTAACAAGAGAGAGTAATAGAGGGGAGTAAGTGGTTGAGCTGAATGAACTAGGTCAGGGTATTGCTGAAGAAGAGGGAGCTGGGAGCGAGACAAGAGAGGCCAAGGAGTGCAACATCATGGACATTATGTGAATAGTTTGGGGAGGCGGTACAAAGGTCAAGGAAGTGGTGGAGAAGGGAGCAGTTGAAGAGCCTAAGAATCACTGTGGAAGGAGCACGACTGGTCGTTATCAATAGACATTTTGAAAGTAAAGACGAACCCAAGGAAGGACCCTAACACCTTACCAAAATAGGAGAAGGGTGGCCAGTGAAGGTAGAGTGGGGATATCGGAAGAACTTTTGTTGTGGTGGAGGGAGAGATCCAAGTTTTCCAAATGAATGAGCTTGGGATGAGGCAACTCCAAATGCATTTAAAGAGCAAGGCCATATTTAAGTTTCATAGCTTATGAACGCCCAGACCCCCCTGAGCAATTTCTTTACACATAGTATCCATTTTTCAAGTGATTTTAATGGGGCCACCATGCCAAAGGAAGGATCCGTGAATGGAGTCGATGTTGGAGATGACCCAAGGCAGCATGTAATGGAAAGAAAGCCAGTAAGATGGTGTGAAGGTTACCATTGATTTAGTAAGGATAAGACGGCCATCCATCGAGAGGGACAGAGACTTTCAGGAAGAGTGGAGGGAAGCGAAGAGGGGTCTAGTCAAGGCAAAGAAGTTTAGTGGGGTAGTTGAGAAAACCAAGTTATGTGACTGGGAACGATCCTAGAAGACAATTAAGTGAGAGAGATGGCAGCGCCTAGGGAAACCGTACCCCTAATCATGATGATTAAGCATTTTTTGAAATTAATAGAAAGGCCATAGATCAACTCAAAAAAGCAAAACAGTACTTTCAAGCAATGGATATGCTCGGCAAAGGGAGTAGAGAAAAGGGTGGTTTCATTAGCAAATTGGATGCTAGAGATGTACAGTGAAGATGAGGGAAGATGGGTGTTGGAGAGGAGGTTCTAGGTTATAGCCTTGATCATGTAGTTGAAGACTTCAGCAACGAGGACGGAAATAAGAAGAGACAAGGGATCATCCTGTTTAAGCCACGAGAGGACTTGATGAGGTCACCTTCTAAGCCGTTAACCAACACGAAGGACATGCTGAAATGGATAATACAGAGAATCCGATTGCACTAGCGCGGGGAGTCTCTATGCGTCATGAATTCAAGAACGAAGTTCCAGTTCATGGTGTGAAATGCTTTACAGAAGTAAAGCTTCATAAGAACCCTTGGAGCGGAGGTGTGATGGTAGAAGAGGACAACCTCTTGTGTGATTGCGAAACAATCAAGAATGTTATGACCTAGGATGAAGGCGAACTATTCTTCACGAATGAGTTGGGGATGTAGGACTGAAGACGGTTAGCTAAGATTTTGATTATGAGTTTGAAGGTGCAATTAAGAAGACGGATAGCTAAGATTTTGATTGTGATGGTAGAGTCCAAGTGTTTGTCAAGTATGATGATTTTCTCATAGTTAATTTTGGCAGTGTTAGATGAGTTAGGGTAGAATTCATTGAACACGGCAAGAATTTCAGCTTTGATGACGCACTAGAAGTATTTTGAAGAATAAATGCCCAAATCCATTAGGACCAAGGGACTTGACATCGTCCATCTCCATAAGAGCGGAGAAAACTTTAGCCTCAAAGAACGGGTAATCGATGGGGATAGGGGTTTGATTGGGATAGAGTAGGTTCTAGTCAGTAGGGGGAAGAGGGTTGGCTTAGAAGGCTTCTAAAGTGGGAAGTAAAGTGGATGGTGATGTCAGAATGATGCCGGTAAGAATGATCATCATAAATGATTTTAAAGATAAAGTTGGCCCGTTGTCTTCCATTGGCGAATCTATGAAAGTAAGCAATGTTTTTTCACCTTGGGATAGAAACGGGGTTATATCTCTACTTTCAAACAATTTCTTCCTATATCAGGTGCAGCAAAAGTTCAGATTCCAAGTTATGGAGACAGACGACATCATAATCGTTGAGAAAGGCATTTTCCTCCTTGATATCTAGCTCCAGAATTGCATCCTAGATATTTGAGATGCGATATCTAATGGAGCTTCAGATAGATCTGACCCAAGAATAGATAAGTTTATGGAGGGAGCGAAGTTTGGTGACGACAGAGGTGAAGGCGGAGTTAGATACAATTTAGGCAGACCAGATCATGCAGACAAAATCATCAAAACTCGGTTCTAGAAGCGAGAGTCATTCAAATCTGAAAACTGGTTTAGGCGCGAGTTGAGAACTAGAGTCGAGGAGGATCGGACAATGGCCCGAAAGAATTGTGGGGAGTCCATAGATGAAGGAGAAAGGGTGAGTATCGTCCTAAGCAGTGTTAAAGAAGAATCTGTCAAGCTTAACAAGGGTGGGATTAGAGCAGCGGTTAGACTAGGTCAATTGATGGTTATAGATTAGAGGATCCAAAAGGGAGCACGAGTTAATGAAGTCAATGAAGGCCTTAAAGTTTGACAAGTGGGATCTGAAGCTTCTTTCGGAGGTATCCAGCGTGATATTGATGTCATCGCTAAGAATTTACGGGCCCGAATGGTTAGATGCAAAGTATTGGCAATGATTCCAGAGAGTGGATCTCTCTGGGCCACTAAAAGGTCCATAAATATTAGAGAATAGATTGGTGGTGCCAAAGGGGATAAAACGGAGAAAAATATGAAGAATGGAGAGATGTTTTGTGATTTGGCAAGGGGACCACAACGTTCCAAGCGGTGACAATACCACCACTGGAACCACTGACATTGATGGAGGCCCAACCATTAAGGGTAGGCCCGCCTAACTGACGAAGAATTACGGGTGAGGGGTTAGAAAGTTTAGATTCCTGAAGGAAAAGAATGTATAAGTGTAAAGAGGATAAAATGTTGTTAACAGCAAAACACTTACTGAGGTCTCCAAGTCCCCTAACATTCTAAGATAAGATTTTTATGGATAAAACGACAAATGCTCATTTTCCAATGATTGCATGGCTAAGTAATGCCTTGTTAATAAATGTTCTCCCATGCAACACAAAAGTTTCTATTTAAGTGCATAATTAGCAGAAGCAAATACAATATATTGAAAAAAACTACCGATATAAGAAGGATGGGAACCATCCTGGTCTGGATGAAGTTTGGCGCTTCTTCTGGCTACAGAAGAGGACATGACTTGGGCTGGGGGGATGCGGAGGTATTGGAATCAAGGGAGGGGCGAGGAAGGAGGCAGGAGAGGTAGAGGGTCTAAAGCAAAGGTAGGTTTATGAGGGGGAGGATGAAATGAAGGAAAAGGGGGCAGGGATGGTTGGGAAAGGTTCTAATCTACCATAGGTTCCCATCGATATTCAGGAGAAGGCCAGGAATCCCAATCACGGGGCACAACGACCTCGTAGGAGTTATCTGGGGTAGGAACAGAAGGATGGTTGCTGGACTAGGGCCAAGGGGATAGGCCGGCCATGGTCGCCTCCACAAGCATAACACCAAAACGGTTTTCATGAGTTGGCATAGGGGAACGAAGATTGAGAGGATCGTGGAGGAGTTGCCAGATGCGGTCAAAGTCATTACCCGGTAAAAGGTCCATATGGTTTAGGTTTGGAAGGATGTGTGTCCAGTTGTCGACGTAGATCGAGAATTTTGAGTTATAGATGGATACAATGTAGGAGCAAGCAAAACATATGGTTTTAACTAGGTGGAAGAAAGCAAAGACGAAGTAATGGTTCACTCTTGCCTAATCGCAATTGTCAACATCAACGAAGAGGAAAATAGGATGTGGAATAGCTACTAGCGTTCCATGGATTTGTCGAAGGTGAAATGGGATGCCTTGGATACGATTCTAAGAGATCAACAAGTAATCCCAACTAAAGAATTCGCTAGCGGGATTCCATTGATCGAGGTGGCGTGAGCCGCCTGGTGTAGCCATGAAGCGATGGTTCAAAGTGACTGAAAGGAGGACTGTACTGAGGAATCGAATGATAAATTTACAATCGGAGAAGATCCAGACTTTCTATTCATTGGAGTGGAAGGTGGTGGCAAGAGCAAGCCGAACAGTACGGGGACTCTAGTAGCCCGCAACAATTGAAGTGGTGAAAAGATTGGCAGAAGGAAGGAGTGCCATGGAAAAGTGGGTGGGAAATGAGATTTGACAAGAAGAACTAGGGGAGTGATGACGTGGAGAGGGGTTAAAGGAGATATAGTCCGAGGAGTGAGAAGGTGGGAATGCATAATCGGCAAAGGGAGAAGATTTGACAAAGGGATTATAACTAGATACGGGAGAGGATGAGTTTTTTTTCTAGAACTAGAGGAGAATGAAAAGGAGCCTTTTGCCGATTCTTTCTAAGAGGATAGAGAACGACCGAGTGACCGAAGGAACCACAGCAGAAATATTTTTTTTTCTTCTTTCTACGGGTATTAGCCAAATGGCTCAAACCCGATAGACCCGGACCCGACCCAATGGGTCTTGGCGGATCAAGTTTTGTCGGGTCTAAACTATACATTTCTAAAATCTGGAGCCTACCCGATCCGAGCTTCTGTTCGGGTCTGTTTAGGTTCGTGTGGGTGATAACACTAAAATTACGTACATTTCTAGGACTTTCGGTCGGTTCTTGTGTGTCGGGTCAGTTTGGATTGGACTTTATCGGATCTTTATTTTATTTTTCATCATCTAGACCCAACCTGAGACCCATCAGGCGTTGGAAATGAATGAGAAGGTTAGGGAAGAAGAGGCTATATGTAGTGGAGAAATACAATTCCCACATTGTGTGTGATTTGTGAATATATCTCCATATATACCAAAGCCCAATATGCTATTTCAAAACAAAAGAAATGAGCACATGGAGGACTTGAATGAACGGGCTATGTAGGCATTGGGCTTTCATATTAAATATGTCAAAGATAAGGGCCTTGGGCCTCTTGGGGTCTCGTGATCCAATGGGCCGCCGACTGTTTAATATGCGGAAAAGCTTTCTTTTTGCGCAAATGCGACCGTTTGGACCAGCGGATGCGTCTGTTCGCCTGAACAGTGATCAGATGCGACCGTTTGAACCAGCGCGCCTGTACGAACAGTCGCGGCTACCCAGAAAGGCACCCCTCCTCCCCTATAAATGGATGGTCTGACAGAGCCACTAATCATCCAGAAAATTGATTCATTCTGTCTCCTTCTTCTTCCCTGCTGCTCTGTTCTTAAAATAACTTACTTGAGTTCATCGTTGCTCTGCAACTGTAAGCGCTACATTGCAGAGATTGGTCCGTTTCATCTTGGGAAACAATTGCTCATATACCTTCAGCGCGTAGAGGGGGCAATATTGTTTCAAGGAAACAGATTTACTCTGGACTCGGACATTACTAAAAGGTACTTCTTTCTGCTTTTGTTTTGTTGTGGTTTTTTACAGTTGCAAATCTGGTCATGCTTTTTGCCGTTGCTAATTTTGATTCTACTTCGAATTAGTAACGCTTCTTGACGTGATAATTGGATAGTGACAATATATTGATTGCTATCAGGTTCATACTATAATTTCATTGTTACGAACAACAATCTTGAAACAATATTTTCGTTTTGCAGAAAAAGATAATGGTTAAGAACAATAGTGGTCCTGCTGCGCCAACACTACCTGTAACCAATCCTTTTGCACCCGTGGTTACGCCAATGGCATTGTCTCATGGAGAAAGGCCAGAAAAGTTCACCGGAGCGGACTTCAAACGTTGGCAGCAAAAGATGCTATTTTACTTGACAACATTGGGCCTAGCAAAGTATCTTACAGAAGATGCTCCACTCATTGCAGAATTGGAACCAGATCCAATTAAAGTTGAAGCCTTTACTGCTTGGAAAAATTCTGATTTCATGTGTAAAAAAGTACATCTTGAATGGCCTCGACAACAGTCTATACAACGTGTACTGCACTGTTGCAACATCCAAACAACTCTGGTTGGCTTTGGAAAAGAAGTATAAAACTGAAGATGCAGGCATGAAGAAATTCATCGCTGGGAAATTTCTTGACTTCAAAATGGTCGATACAAAAGCTGTGATCAACCAAATTCAAGAACTGCAACTTATCATTCGTCAACTAGAAGATGAAAAGATGACACTTAGCGAATATTTTCAAGTCGCCGCTGCTATTGAGAAGCTTCCTCCATCGTGGAAGGACTTCAAGAACTACCTAAAGCACAAGCACAAAGAAATGATAATGGAGGAACTTGTAGTCCGATTGAGAATTGAGGAAGATAATAGAAATTCTGAAAAGAAGATTTCTCATAATATGGTTGCCAAAGCAAACGTTGTCGAGACGGACAAGTCCAATAAGAGAAAACGTGACAACCAACCTAAGAAGTCAAAGAAATTCAAGGGGTCATGCCATAATTGTGGAAAGAAGGGTCATAAAGCTGCAGAATGTCGCGGCCCACCCAAAAAGAAGAAATCAGAAGCAAATGTGGTAGATGTTTCAGATGGTGTTTCTGAAATGGACCTATGTGCAGTTATTTCAAAATGCCACCTTGTTGGCAACAACAAGGAGTGGTTTGTAGACACTGGAGCAGCTAGGCATATATGCGCAAATAAGTGGATGTTCACAAACTACAAAAGTGCTACTAATGAAGAACAACTGTTTACGGGTAACTCGTCCACATCAAAGGTCGAAGGCAAGGGAAGGATTATGCTGAAATTGACTTCTAGAAAAGAACTTACTCTAAATGATGTTCTCCATGTTCCAGAAATTCGCAAAAATCTAATTTCAGGATCGTTGCTCAGCAAGCATGGCTTCAAACTGACATTTATGGATGATAAATTTGTGTTGTCTAAGAATGGAGTGTACATAGGAAAGGGTTATGTATGTGATGGTCTATTTAAGGCTAATGTAACCACTGTTGTACCAAACAATGATATGAATAAAATTGAATCTTCTGCTTATACGGTTGATTCTCCTAATCTATGGCATTCTAGACTAGGTCATGTGAATTTTGATACTTTACAAAAAGTGATCAATCTAGAATTCATACCTAAGTGTAGAATTTATTCAAATTACAAATGTCAAATTTGTGCTGAAGCCAAATTGACAAGAACCTCATTTCATCACGTTGAAAGAGAAACCGAGCCTCTAGACTTAATACATACTGATGTATGCGATTTGAAAATGTGTCAAACTAGAGGAGAAAAAAGGTACTTCATCACATTTATAGATGATTGCACAAGATACTGTCATGTATATCTCCTTAAAAGCAAGGATGAGGCATTCGATATGTTTAAACAGTATAAAGCAGAAGTTGAGAATCAACTCAATAGAAAAATTAAAGCTTTAAGAAGTGATAGAGGAGGAGAATATGAGTTTCTATTTGAGGAATTCTGTGTTGAGCATGGTATAATACACCGAACTACATCTCCTTATTCTCCTCAATCCAACGGTATAGCCGAACGGAAAAATATAACTCTTAAAGAAATGATGAATGCCTTACTAATAAGCTCTGGCTTGCCAGATAATTTTTGGGGAGAAGCTATTCTTTCGACAGATCATATTTTAAATAAAATACCACGAAAGACAACGTCTAAGACTCCCCATGAACTTTGGAAAAACAGACCACCATCCTATAAATACTCAAAAGTGTGGGGGTGTCTTGCCAAAGTGGAAATTCCAAAACCGAAAAAGGTCAAAATAGGACCGAAGACTATAGATTGCATATTCATTGGATATGCTCATAATAGTAGTGCATATCAATTTTTGGTGTACAAATCTGAAATTGATGACATTCATGAAAACACCATTATCGAGTCTCGAAATGCAAGATTCTTTGAACACATTTATCCTCTAAAAACCTCTATTGAAACAAGTACTCGAAAGAGGCCAAGAGATCCAGATACTCCCAAGGATAATGCTGATCAAAGAAAAATGAATGATGAAACTGAGATAGAGGAACCGAGAAGGAGCAAACGACAAAGGACCTCTAAATCATTTGGACCTGATTTCTATGCATATATGATAGAAAATGAACCTCTAACTTACCAACAAGCAATGTCATCTCTTGATGCTCCTTATTGGAAAGAAGCCGTCAATAGTGAGATAGAATCCATTCTACAAAACCATACGTGGGAACTAGTGGATCTCCCTAAAGGATCAAAACCACTAGGATATAAATGGATATTTAAGAAGAAACTAAAGGCTGACGGCTCAATAGACAAGTATAAAGCAAGACTTGTAATAAAAGGATTCAGACAGAAGGAAGATCTAGATTACTTTGATACATACTCTCCAGTTACCAGAATAACATCAATTAGGATGCTTATTGCAATCGCATCTATATTGAATTTGGAAATACACTAAATGGATGTGAAAAATGCATTTTTGAACGGTGAACTAGAAGAAGAAATATATATGCAGCAACCAGAAGGGTTTCTAAGCCCAGGAAATGAAAATAAGGTGTGCAAATTAGTAAAATCTCTTTATGGCCTTAAACAAGCACCAAAACAATGGCATGAGAAATTTGATGAAACAATGTTATCAAATGGATTCAAAATAAATGAATCAGATAAATGCATCTATATAAAATGTATAGATGTTGGATATGTCATTATTTGTCTCTATGTTGATGATTTACCGATCCTAAGAACTAATAAGGCCATAATAAAATCTACGAAGGACATGCTATCCTCTAGATTTGATATAAAGGACCTAGGAGTGGACGATGTAATTTTGGGTGTAAAAATTATAAAGACACCACAGGGATATGCGTTATCTCAGTCACATTACATTGCTAAAATTCTTGAAAAATTCAAGCAGTATAATATAACTACTGCAAAATCACTAGTAGATATGAACCAAAATTGGGTAAAGAACACTGGTGATTGGATATATCAGCTTGAATACTCTCGTATACTGGGAAGTATTATGTATGTCATGAATTGGACTAGGCCTGATATTGCGTACGCTGTAAGCAAGCTAAGTAGATATACCAGCAATCCTGGTAAAAATCATTGGAAAGCAATAATCAGAGTCCTAGGATATCTAAAGTACACGCAAAACTATGTCTTGCAATAAGATAAGTATCCTTCAGTAATAGAAGGATATAGTGATGCCAATTGGATAACAGGCTCAAATGACACAAAATCCACAAGTGGATATGTGTTTACATTAGGAAATGGAGCAATTTCGTGGAAATCATCCAAACAGACTTGCATAGCAAGGTCAACAATGGAATCTGAGTTCATTGCTCTAAATAAAGCCGCGGAAGAAGCAGACTGGCTTAGGGTTTTTTTAGAGGACATTCCAAATTGGGAAAACCAGTACCTCCAATATGTATACATTGTGATAGTTAATTTGCTATTGGAAGGGCGAATAGTACATTGTATAATGGTAAATCTAGACATATTCGTCGTAGGCATAAAACCATAAGACAACTTCTCTAATGGAGTTATCACTATAGACTATGTAAGGTCAAAGGATAACATTGCGGATCCACTAACTAAAGGTTTGCCTAGAGAGAAAGTTCAAACTTTATCGATGGGAATGGGTTTAAGACTTATAATCTAAAACTTTTTCTAAACGGAAACCCCACCTAGTTGACTGGAGATCCTAAGATCTAGTTTCAAAGGGACAACTAAGTTTATAGATAAACTTAATGGCACTATTAAAATACAAACCATTCCTATGATAAGTCAGTGCACAACCCGTCGAAGAATAGGATAAGCTTAGATTTTAATGATGTCTATACTGTGGTGTTTTAAAAGACCCAAGTGGATTATTACGGGATACTCTTTATAGAATCACCTACGTGAGTGTGAAGGCGCCGCTTCAAAAAGAATTGTAAGGTCGAATTGTTTAAACACTCATGAGACCAAACAGGTGTTCATGGCAAAAACGAACACAAACAAAGAACCAAGGGGTTAAGAAACAGTTAATGTGTGTAATCTTTATAGACTTACACAAAAGGCTTACAGTTCAAAGACAATCTACTCCACTGATAAGCCAGTAGGTTATAACGATAAACACTAGGAAAAGTTCAAGGCCATTGTGCTACTTTTACCGATGCGTTAAATATTTCACAAAATTTAAGAACAAAATAAAGTAACCTCTCATTCATGTGGGGGATTGATGGAAATGAATGAGAAGATTAGGGAAGAAGAGGCTATATGGTAGTGGAGAAATACAAGTCCCACATTGTGTGTGATTTGTGAATATATCTCCATATATACCAAAGCCAATATGCTATTTCAAAACAAAAGAAATGAGCACATGAAGGACTTGAATGAACGGGCTATGTAGGCATTGGGCTTTCATATTAAATATTAATATGTCAAAGATAAGGGCCTTGGGGCTCTTGGGGTCTCGTGATCCAATTGGCCGTCGACTGTTTAATATGCGGAAAAGGTTTCTTTTTGCGCAAACGCGACCGTTTGGACCAGCAGATGCGTCTGTTCTCCTGAATAGTGATCAGATGTGACTTTTTGAACCAGCGCGTCTGTACGGATAGTCGCGACTACCCAGAAAGGCGCCCCTCCGCCCCTATATATGGACGGTCTGACAGAGCCACTAATCATCCAGAAAATTGATTCATTCTGTCTCCTTCTTCTTCCCTGCTGCTCTGTTCTTAAAATAACTTACTTGAGTTCATCGTTGCTCTGTAACTGTAAGCGCTACTTTGCAGAGATCAGTCCGTTTCATCTTGAGAAACAATTGCTCATATACCTTCAGCGCCGTAGAGGCGACAATATTGTTTCAAGGAAACAGATTTACTCTGGACTCGGACATTACTAGAAGGTACTTCTTTCTGCTTTTGTTTTGCTGCGGTTTCTTACTGTTGCAAATCTGGTCACGCTTTTTGACGTTGCTAATTTTGATTCTACTTCGAATTAGTAACGCTTCTTGACGTGACAATTGGATAGTGATAATATATTGCTTGCTATCAGGTTCGTACTATAATTGCATTGTTACGAACAACAATAGGTTCGATTCAGATTGGTTTGAGTTTTCAGTTTTCGGTTCTAATTGCTAGGCCTGGCCAAGCGCGGATCCACCAGGGAAGAAGGGATGAAGGAGCTGGAATGGTCGGAGGTAGAATCAGAGGAATGGATGAGAGCTGAAAGCCATTGTACTTAGTTCAAAAAAATTCATTGACTTTGATAATAACGTTTTTTTTTACATCAACCCATACTACGATTCTGTATTTAACTAAATTGGAGAAATTTTATATAAAAAAAAAATAAAAAAAATCCAATTATCCATTGTCCAATGCACACATACTAACGTATGAATGCAATACAAGGGCCGAAGTATCAAGCAACAAGAGATGCGATTGGCACGAAAGTTTGTACGAATGCAGATGTAATAACAGCAACAACATAGTCCGTGGACTAGCTCTTATGCACAACGCTTTAAGCGAGTTACCCTGTTTCTATTCCGTGTTGTTATGGACTTGTTCCTAATTCATTCAATTAACAGACTTGTTTTGTTGGGGTATTTTTTTTTTTTTTTTAATATGCACGCATACATATCGTATGAGATTTGTGATGTAGGACTTGATGTGGTTTTAGTTGGATATGTTTATGTTTTCAGTTGTGTTAGATACGTGAGCTTTATGTTATTTTTACTTCAAAACATACTGATATACCATTTGAGAAACGTTCAAAACATATTGACATCATTTGAATTTTCATGTAATTTGATCGATGGTAACGTAGAGACAGACATGCAAGACTTAATTTCACTAAATTACAAGCTTCAAAGTGGAGCATGATACGAATACTGCATTTTGATTTGAGTGAATATAGTTGGATATGGTTGTAATTTTGTACAAATTTCAAAACACGTATCCATGGTTCGTACATAAATGCATGCATGTTTGCAACAGTGTCAAATTTGGAAGTCCAGAAAAGAAAGAAAGAAAAAGAGAGATATTTCAAGATGGCAGACTATAGTAACTGTGTCTGCATAAGTTAAATGAATAATGTCCTCCTTGCCTACATAAACTCTGCAATATCAGTACTTTGGGCTTGTTGAATCAGCAGGCATAAGTATATATTAAGTACAGGCAAAGCAAGGAAATGTCTATATATATATATATATATATATATATATATATATATATATATATATATATATATATATATATATATATATATATATATATCATACATATGCCAAAGTACCGCCATTGAACCAAAGTTGCATGAAACAAAAATGCGAAATTTGGAAGGAGATGGCATTGATAAATACTTAAATAGAAGATGACAATGGAGGGACATGTGAGTATCAAACCGTGCAGTTTTGGTGGTGTTTGACTGGGTTTCTTTCAGAACTGGACGTTTCTTTCCATGCCATGCCATGACTGACCCAAATTCCAACACAAAATGTTCGATAAAAGCTGCAACACCTCCTTTCTCATCCTTTTTCTTCACCTGTTTATAATCTTCCTTTTATTTAGTTGTACAGTGGCTTTTTTAACTTTTAAGCAGAAGCTTGCATTAATTGCATTCGTTGCCTAGTGTAGCGTCGCTATTTTTTGAAACATGACAATATGTTGTCCCTGCATGCATGCATAAAGGTCCAATTGGTCAATGCCACTGCGTTGAACTTCTAATTTGAAGTTTTGTCATCTCTTCGATATTTGTTCATTTCCAACGATTCAACGGACTGATGATTTACGAAGTATATTCACGTGCGATTTTGTCCCGAAACAGACTACATAGCTTGTTAGTTTTATTAGTCGCATAAGTTGAAGAACAATGAAATAGGATGCGTTTTTCAATTTACGATAATAAATTTCAAGAAAAACATTTTCAAGAATTATTCACCGATAAATAATAAATTAAGTTATCATTTTCAAGTAAATAAAAAAAAAATGACATACAATTTAATCATATTCCAATATAATTTACAAACAAAGCATAGCATAAGAAACCGCGGCTGATATGTCAAATATAATGTAATATGGGTTCGGTGGCAACATACCCAAATACCCATTTCTTTATTTCCTATACGTAACTGGGCTTATAATATAAAAGCCTATCAGTACAACTATTTGAACAACTCAGTTCTGTACATGCTCGACACTTTTCTATAAATTAGAAAAACACGATTTTATTATAATAGCTGCAAGCGCACAATCGTGTAATATGTAGTTCGAATAACATGAAAGTGTTTTTAATTTTATTATTTATATATTTCTTAGGCGAGTTAGACAATATTTAGAGATCACGAGTTTAAAATAATGCTACTGAGTTTACTATGGATCCAAATCTAATCACATCAATACTAAATTCAACGACTAAAACGTAGAACAAATTACTAGAATAAAAATAGCAAACAAAAACAACAACAGAAATTGTAATTAGTATTGTCGTTGAATCTAATCGAACGACCAATCATAATATACAATAAAATAACAATAACAATTCGTGTTCTATCAAAACTAATTGAGTAGATAACACAAATTGTTATGAAAGAAAAGAACAATAAAACTAAAATGAAGAAAAACTTTATTTAGAATAAAAGAGAAAACTGAATAATTGGAACTTTCTTCCTCCCTTCTCTTTACAATGAACACTAGGGATATTTATATATGATGTAGCTTCGTCTCTATATGTGAACATAAAACCTAAAAAAATTCTTTTCAAAGATTTCCTTTCATGGCGCTTGATTGAAGATTGTAATCAAAGCCCTTCCTTCTTATGTATGGCACAGTTAGCGGGAAGATAAGCATAAGTTTAGTTGGAGATTTGTAATTAAAGTCTTCCCTTTTTTTTTTGTATGGCAATTAAATGTGATTGATTGGATTTGAATTCTTTGAGAGGATTACGCCAAATTTCAAAAATCCTTATTAAGTGCATATTATATATACAGATGCATAAATATGACTATATATATATATATATATATATCACTTAATTTATTTATTCTTCAAAACACATGAGGCGGGGTATGAAGCATTCATGTTCCCCTCTCTTCAAAAGATAGTACTTGCCAAGGATTGAACTCAAACCATTATATACACATTTCTATGCCTTCACCAGTAAGTTACAACTTCTTTTGCAATTGAGACAGCGTTAATATGGGTAAGTAGTTTTTTTTCTTCGTAGTTGGTCTTTCATTGGAATGAAGGAGACATTAATTGACAATTTGTAAAAACATATAAAAATGCCCACAGTATCATTTATTCATTTACAAAAGATAAAATATAAGAGCATAAAATAAACACATTTCTATGTTAATCAAATACCCCCACACTTATCTGTTACTCGTCCTCGAGTAAAAAAAATTGAAAAGCTAAACTAGATAGGTCACACTTTCGTAGGAAACACGATTGCATTGAGCATATGCAACAAGCTGTTAAACCTCTAGGTGTCTCTAGTAAGACAAGTGGTGCCTCGTGAGGGTTTTCAGCGGATACTACCCACAAAATCCAAATGAAATATGTTGTGGTTCTAATGCAACTATATGAATGCAACAGATATATGCAAATGAAAATTAGAAAAAAAATGAAAACACGACTCGTTTCAGAAACATGGTACAAAAAAGCAATTTAAAAATTCCTAGTCAGTTGATTGTATTTTAGATACCTCAACCTGTCACACATTTTCAGCATAATTCAAGTTTTCAACGCTAAACTCTAGTTTGGCCAGTTGGTTCAGTTGATAGCATAGTGCAGCCATGAAATAAATTCTTAGTTGTTTGTCACAATTCGCAAAGTGGTATTCTAATTTTCTAGTGTATGACTAGCGAAATCAATAAGGTCAAGAAATGTTTGGGCATCATCGCTTATTCTCTATCTCTATAAAAGTTAAAATTTATTATTAATTTCATACACCTAACTTTAAAAGACTAAGGTATACCACCCACGCACTGCTTCGCGGACCAACGAAGAGTTGGAAAAGAGTTTGACGGATTGTGCAGACCGACGCTGACTTTGTCAACAACATGTCGGTAATCCTTAGGTGTCCAATCTCATAAAATGAGACCAAGATATACCGCGCTGACTTTGTCAACAACATGTCGGATAGAGCTTGGCGGGTTTGCACACCAACGCTAGATTTACAAGCAATGTTGGATACCCTTGAATTACTATTATAATTATTGTTGAAAATATAAGAACAAAAGAGAGTTATGCGAATTCAGCTTAACACAACTTAGTTTTAAAGATTCAAAAAGCCAATATAAGTATTTTAAGTCCTCCACTCATTAAACAAAGGCTACAATTTAGAATAAACTTCACGGTCATCACCTAAGAATCTCCCTATGTACCAGTTACACTATTATCCCTCAAAGTTCAACTTTTCATTATATTTCTTATTCGATATTAGTTGAGAGAGAAAAATACTATCAATTGATTAACAATCGTTAACTTATTTTGTTGTATCAATCTAAAATGAGTCATGTTACTATGACCTAAAATGCATGATTGTCTAATCTAAATGCATGAAAATGAAAAGATTTTTTTAAAAGAAAAATGAAAAGGATGCAATGCAGACTCCCCCCCCCCCCCCCACACTTGGACTAAACAATGTCCACACTGTTTACACGTTTCCTAAATGTGAAAGATAGAGCCCAAAGATGGATTAAATGCAAAATGATTTGTAAAATAAAATGCAATTTAGCAACTTTATGCGTCTGAAAATCATATGCAAGACGAAATCTACGAAGATGATAAATGGTTTGTAAAGAATGAAATTTCATCCCCCCCCCTCCCCCCCCCCCCCCCCCCCACACACACACACTTGCCTCTATCGAAAATGATGCATGATGATTTTTTATTTCATTTGTGAGGTACCATTGGCATATCAATGAATTTTGAGATCAAAATCCTTCCAATAAATTTTTTATCATGCTAATAATTGAACTAAAGATTACCATAGTCACATAAACTTGAGTTTTTAGCAACAATTTCATTTAATTGTATGGAACTAAGTTTATCTTTGAGACATTCTCCTAATTCGTCATGTAAAAAATTATTCTCGTCCTCAAATAGCTCTTCGAAAGACATAGCAGATATGTCTGCTGAGGAAAGTGAAACTTGCATCATTTCCTAATTTTTTTTGTAGTGGTTTTTTAATGGTATGAACATATTGTAGCATTTTAGAAACCCTGCAAAAGGTTTTTTTTGGTAGCGGGTTAAAAATGCTACTAAAGTGATACTTACATCATTTCCTAATTTTTTTGTTGCGGTTTTTTAGTCTTACAATATGTTTTTTGTTGCATTTCATTTCAGCTATTCTTTGTAAATTACATTTGTAGCACTTTTTCAACGCTACTAAAACTTACTGATGCACACCACATTTTAATTGCGGTAATTTACTATTAACGGCTTGTAACATTTCCATCAGTCGCTTATATATAATAGAAATATTAAAACAAATAATCATATGAGTATCGTTTTCAAACTAAAATCAATAACACCATATTTAAATACTTAAAAAAACACATTACTTGCAATTATAAATATAACACCCATAATCATCTCAATAGTAGTATTTCGACAAAATAAGTGAATCCACATACCACAACTACTTACAAACAAGTATGCACGACTAGTACAAACAAAATAATAGTCAAAGTCTTGTTCATAGCTTAATTACCATTGGTTCTTTGATGCGGTTGTTCTTCACTTCGAAAATCTAATTACCTGTACATAAGTATAATGGTCAACAGTAAGAATTACATACAAGTATAACGGTCAACAGTCAGAATCACATAAATGTGCAAAATGCATAAATTATATATAACAGAGCACGCCAATTGCCTAGTTATTCATCTCTGATATAGGCACAATAGAGCACACCAATTGCCAAGTTTGAGCCAGTAATAAAAATAATGTTTCATATTATATAACTATACTTGACAAAGAAATATCAACCAAACTTATTCAGTTAACTATATGACATATCTTATTATACTAGTATGCATCATATCAAAACATGTTTCATCATATCAAATCTTCATATGAATGCATTTCAGGTCATAGAATTAATACTGTATAGCAATCAACCACCGTAGGCTTGTAAAATAGATTGGTTTTTCACTAATGTTTTAACTGTGGTGATATCATATAGTATGAAAAATATGTATGATGGTTATGTCATCGTACATATAAAGCCATGATATTCAGCCACTAGAGCCCTTACCAATTAAAGTGATATTTAGCATCGAAAAAAACCTGAACAAACGAATTGCTTACTGGCTGGAATTTTAACCATTGTATGATTAAAATTGTTGGTAGGCATATATTTATGTGATCCTTTGTAGTTTTATTATAAAATGTATGCTAGGAAAAATGATAATACAGTTAAGAAAGTTTGAACCTGACAGAACCACCACAACCATTTTTACAAAAAAAACAGAGATGGATGCTATCAAATATCATAATGACATACACAATGGACAGTGTGAATCAAACTTACCCTATGCTTAGTAGGAGGTCGACAGATGTCAGAAGTACGAAATTGTCAAATGAGAGCATGATTGAAGTTAAAGTGTAGGCTGCCTTGAATTCCAGTCATGTTTACGCAAATCCAAACTTAGACGGATTAGGCACTTGCTTCTTCAAAACTCACTGCAAAACCTAAAAAGCAAGATTATGTCAGCTATACAAGAGTCTTTTCAAATAGATAAAATGAGAATAAAAGTATAGGCAGCAGGTACATTATGAGTTAAGAATGACAGAAATATTTACACTTGAGTGGTTTGTTATTTACAACTATTAAAGTTAAGGTATCGAATTGACAATTTTTTATTGATAAATATTTCATCCTCTATAACTTGCCAAATTTATTAAATGTAATGAAATTGTAATATTTTAAAGCAATAATCTAGTTAAAAAAAAAACATAGTAAGATAAACAAAGTATTTAATGGATTTCAGAACCACAAATACTTTTTGTACTTGACCAAATGCATTAAAGTGCGGTCTGGACATTATAGAAAATAGGTTTAGGCAATGGAATATTTTTGCAAATAAAAGAAAGCATAATTTCTTATAACAAAAGAGAAAATTACGTTAATTAGTACAATGCCACAAGCAAAAAAAAATGTTGAAAAATGTGAAGTAAACAAATAAAATGGACATGTAACAGAAACAAACAAATCAAAAGTGTGCTAATGCTCTTCACCTACAACATGTATTGGATATTCAATTTTGTTCCATGCTCCTTGAAATATTTTACGGTAAGAGTTGAAAACGTATGTCGACAGGCTTTCTTCTTCCTGCTTTCTTTCCAGCAACAAAGTACAAGAGTTGGGGCATTTATTTGATAATTAGTAAAATAATGTTTAGTAGTATCCAATGCATTATATTTTTCTACTGCATCCTGCGGCGGATGAGCTTTGACTCCTTACAATCAGATCACTGTTGGCAGTCATACTTTGGTCACCCAATAGTTTACAAAAGACTATTAAATGTATAACATGAAGCAAATGATTATTGTTTATGTAAGTAAAAATGTTCAGTGCATAAGGTATAATAGCGTGCGGATTACCATTGAAACTGGTATGCCTGTGGATTATAAATGTATACCAATTGCCTCATTTACATAAACAACTATGCATTGAACATTATCAATGGTAATAGCATGCATAATAATGTTCAGTATAATTTTGCAAATGATTATTATTTCAGCATTGCTCCAATTTCAGTATCCACACTTAACTAATTTATTTCAGTATTGATTACTGTTATTTGCTTTTTTTCTGTTCTCCTTTTTTTTTTTTTTTTAAAACAAACGGGTACTTATATTAAAAAAAAAAAGACATACACAGGTTTTTAGCTGTTATAAATAAAAACAACAGAACGAAATCTATACAAAAAAAAAAAAAAAAAAAAAAAAAAAAAAGCTCAAAATAGAAAGAAACCAGCCCAGAAAACACACAACACACGCCAAAAAACAAACCTATACTAGCAAAGCCCAATACACCACTTCAACAATCATATCCCATAACATATATAACAAAGACCACAACCTCCCTGCTTCAGAAGCACCAAAACCTTCAGCAACTAAAACTTAAACCACCGCATCAAAGGAAAGCTCACCAGGTAAGAGAAAATCAATCCACTGACCAAAACAGCTAACTCCAAAAACCCTGAAATAATAATCTCAAACTGCAAGCCCACACTACAAATAACAAACTCGAGGTACACCAGGAAAACACCATGCAGCCACACATGAAGATCATACAAAAAATTGCAGCTACAATACAAAATTACCGCATACATAAGCTATCCAGATTTTTCTACAAATCCAAGAAAGGCTGAGACATAGATTATTTTTTAGCTACTCCTCCCTTGTGCACCCCTCCCGGAGAATTATCCTCATCCTTCACTCTTCTAGTTTTGGATCTCTTCTGAAATTGTGAAACTAATCGAATCCATTCGGGGTTATCTTCTACCAAAGCATCTCCATCCAGAACCTTATTTTCCCCTTTCATTTTGCTAGCTTTAATTCTACTTCTTCTCTTTTTTATACTACCGAACGAGGTATCTGAATCGTTCATAGAGAAATCTTGCATTTCACTGCACTCTGATTCTTGCTGACCGTGATTATAAAGTATGTTATCCTTTTCATGATCCATAAAAACCTCAGTTTCATTTCTGCTACCATCGTTTTCTTTGAACTGATTCTCACCTATAATTCTTTTAGTCACCTCCTTATTTAACTTGGCTACACTCATTTTCTCTATCAAATTACTGTCTGCAGTTTTATCAGCTAATGGCCCACCCTGCATATTGTAACAACCTCAATTTTAGAGTATTTTAATTTATGATTTAATTTAAAATTTTGATTTATTTATTTTATTTGTTTGCATTTTTTATGGAAATAATTTTTATTTTGATTTGCAAAATTGTTGTTAATTATACATTGCCAAAACCATTCGTTCCTTTAAATTAAAAATTTATAGTATTTCCTTTTATTTGCAAACAATGTTTAACTGTTTAAAGTTCAACATCCATTTAGTAGTATAATTTCTTTCGTTGCATGTTCTTTTTATTTTTCAATTTAACTATTCATCTCCTTTTATTCATTTAGTGAATATATATATATATATATATATATATATATATATATATATATATATATATATATATGTATGTATGTATGTGTGTATATATATATATTTTTTTTTAAATTCCTTATGAAATAATTCATTGCCATTTTTTTTACTATAATTCTTTTGGTTTCCATTCTTAACTGTTTGTTTTTTTTAACTTAAACCGTTCAATTTCTTTTATTTATTTCCATTTGTCCCTTAAATTTTATGAAATGTATAATTAATTTCCTTGTGAAATCATTTGTTACCCTTATTGACTCATATTTAAATTTCCAGTAACTGCCGTATCGGTTCCTTCGCCATAACGCAGGGTCCAAGGAATTAAATGTAGCGGTTTCTTTTCACGATTACAATCAATTCCCTTTAAATCCATGCATGCGTCTTTCTTTCATTTTGATTTCCAGATGTTCTAATGTTCCACTTACTACATAGTTCAAATTTGCAATGCATGCATGTTCCAAAACTCTATTTTTATGAAACACACCCTTCCAAATTCAAAGCTATTCAAGTATATTAAATACATGCGTTCACGTCACTTAAATTCAATACTCAATACTTGACTTACATCCAATTCCAATGCCTATTACCATTCTCGCAACCTTTCGTAAATTATAAAAAAAAAAAAGGAAAAGCCACACATTGTTTCAAGAAGCCTACCCATTTTATTTCTTACCGTTTTCTCTCCCTTCTTCACAAATAAAAATGACAGCAACCATTTATTTATTTCCCATCACTTATTTCTTGCTTGCAGATTCATGCATGCACACATTATTCCATCCCATGCTTTTCCTTTATTTATTTATTTTAAAAAAAAAAACCATTCTTGACATTAATGCATGCACGTTCCTTTAAATTAAAAATTTATAGTGTTTCCTTTTATTTGCAATCAATATTTAACTTTTTTTAAAAATTGAATGTCCATTTATTAGTATAATCTCTTTTCTTACATGTTCATTAATTTCAAAATTTAATCTTTTATCCCCTTTAATTCATTTCCTTTCGGTCCCGGATTGTGAGTGTATATATATATATATATATATATATATATATATATATATATATATATATATATATAATTTACTTGGGAATCAATTCGTTGCCCTTTTTACTTCTATTTCTTTTGTTACCCTTTTTTTTGTAACCACGTCCATTTGTTTTCTTCTGAAATTTAATGCAAACGCTTCTTTTGAATTTGAAAATCTTCATCCATTCTCGAAACGTGCGTAGACTGGACCTTTCCTCTTGCCATATTCCTTATTTCGAGGGCACCTATTAATTACCATTTATTTGTCACGGCAGTAGTTCCTTTTTCCATCCCCAATTCACTTGCTCCATTCTTTTATTATTTCTTCCGCCACTTTGTTCTCCTCATTCACAGTAGTTTTCTTTTCTCTTTAGCTTCCTACCCTCCTTGCATCGCCAACTCTTCCCAACAGCCAAGCTCCTCCCTCTCTTCTCCCCTGAAATGCAGCGAGCCACCCCTCCACCTGCCAACCTGCGAGCCTCCTGACCGAGCCAACCACCGAAGCCGTCGCCTCAGCCCGACCTGTAGCCACCCATGTCGCCACTGATTGGCCGCATCCGCACTCACCTGCAAAACAAACTCTCATGACCACAAAACTCTCCTTTCTACCCATTAACACCTCACGAGCATACAAACATGACCCCTGACCTTGCGTGTTACCGTGATGTATTACTGTGCTCGTTGGGTTAAGGTTTGTGTGTGAGTTTAGCTTGTGGTTTTGTTTTGGTGTGAATGAATATTTTTGTGAATGAGTGTGTTAGAATGTATATGCAGTGTGACAATATGGGTGTTTATATTTTTGTGGCATTGGTTCTTGCGTTAGTGTGTGTGGAGTTGTATAGCTGTGCATGAGTGTGTATTGTTGGGTATTGGCGTGAGTTTGGTGTGTTGAGTTTGGATTGTTTATTGTGTTCAGTTTGTATTGTTTACAAAGAAAGAAAAGTGTGTTTACTGTATTTATTGTTTGTTTACATGTACGTATATATTTTGGAGATTTATTTGTTTTGAAATTTTTATGTATATATATATATATATATATATATATATATATATATTATTGTGTGTGTTAATTTGGTGAAATATGTATTTTATATATTGGCTCTTTCATGTATGTTTGTATGTCCATATATATATATATAATAATTTTGGTCTGTATGTTATATATATATATATATATATATATATATATATATATATATATATATATATTATTGTGTGTGTTAATTTGGTGAAATATGTATTTTATATATTGGCTCTTTCATGTATGTTTGTATGTCCATATATATATATATATATATATATATATATATATATAATAATAATAATAATTTTGGTCTGTATGTTATATATATATATGTGTGTGTGTGTGTGTGTGTGTGTGTGTGTGTGTGTGTGTTTTGCGGTTTTATTTGGGTGTGTTTGCGTTGTATGTAATTTTAAATAAATAGGTATATATTAATTTTACTGTGTATATGTTTACATTAAATATATATATATATACTATTTTGAAAAAGGATTTGTTGTGTGTTTATGTATGATTTATAATATATATACTATTATAATTTGTGTTGTGTGTACGGTGTGTGTGTATGAGTTTATGTGTGTCTTTCAAATTATATATTATATATAAGTGTATATGATTTAGTATGCGTTAGCGTTGTGTTTTATTTAAATGTATAATTTATAAAATATATTTTTGTGTGTTATATATTATTGTTAATAAAAAATTTATATATGAATATGTATATATATAAAGCTTTGGGTGTGTTTTAATTTATAATATATATGTTATAATTTACGTTGTGTGTTTGCGGTGTGCATTGAATTTTAAGTATATATATGTTATGATTTTTTTCTGTGTATACGTGTATAAAAAAAAATTGTGTAAAGAATTATCTTGTTTTATTTTTGGTTTAATTGGGCTAGTGTTGTGTTTATTTTTCAGTCGAATGTAGCGTTGAGTTCCAAAACTCATTCCTAAACCCAACAACTGTACCAATCCTTTGAAAACTCCCTAGCATCCTCTTATGAAAATAAAATATATCACGAACGGTTATCAAGATATAAATCTGTTCTGAATCGTGCCTACAAGTCGTCATTTCATTTTGAGCCACGAAAGGTGAGTTTATCTCACACCTGACTGACATTATTTCATAGATGTTAGATCAACTAAATGAACTGTTATGAAATGTATAGTATTGCCAATAGAAATTGTTTGTTTAAAATATGCACTTTCATATGTGACACGATATTCATATGACATGTATGTACACTGAATATATATGACTATGATGTGATTGACGATATGTGATGATTTGTTATGTTGTATATACCCCTAGTTTAGAAAAATCACTAAGGGTTAAAATGATACATACCCGAGCGGATATTAGATTAGGGAAAAATCGTTATGGGTTGAAATGATAGACCTGAACGATTTTTACTGAGTTTGGGATTGCGGGTTGAAATGATAAACCCGTAGAAATTTTATAAATTGCGGGTTGAAATGATAAATATCTGTATCACTTGACCATAGGGTAGAAAACTATATACGGACACCGTTGGTCATGTTTTCGAGTTAAAATGATTTGGAAAATTGATTGTAATAATGTTAATTTAAGATCTTATATTTTATATTTTAAAGATTTATACTTAAATTTTGTAAATTATAAATTATATGTTTTAAAATGATTTTATAAGTAAAAATGTATTTAAATGCTTATTTAAGATTTTACTTATAATTTATTTATTTTAAACTATATAATTTACTCATATATATATTTTTAACCTTAAATTAATATATTATAATAAATTATTCTTTTTAAACCTATTTCTAAATTAATTTAAACCTATATATGTTACAAAGCTATTTTCTATATAAGTTTATAACTTATAGATAATATTTTCAAGGCTTATTTTATATATATTTTATAAACTTTAATAATAAACTCAAAAGGTGGATAAGTTTTGATTTTGCGCGTTAAATTCGAGGTTTAAAGATTTAAATTTATATAACGATGCTTGATTTAATGAATTTGATTTTAAATCAACTAAATGCGAATTTTGAATTGACTTAAATATTGAACTGTACAGGAAATGAATGTGAACTACGTAATTAATTGGAATTTGAATTTATATTTGAATTCGATTATAAATTGACTGAGTATGAATTGAAATAATTTTATATATGGAATTGGTTCATAAACTGTTTGATTTGAATTAAAGAAATTTCTTAAATCAATTTATTTCAAGATATGATTTTATTAAAATGGTCACGGTGTGAAAAATGTAAACGTTTGGTTGTTAAAGAGACCGGGATCGGATATTGTCATATTCTCTGCCAATACCGAAAACCACTTTAACAACTGTATACGCGGTGGAGTTCCAGAATGAAGCAGGATGGTTTGGAGGCGATTACTGGATTGAAGAAAGAGAACGTTGATGGATAGCCTTGACCTTCGGGTCATAATTAAAATGACTAAAACAGGTGCTAAACCGTGATTAAGTGAGGTCGCACCTCCATCGGACACACTTCTTCGAACTATATCTATTACTTTGTGATTTGATTGGTGGCCACCCTTGATTATGGGAGTGTTGTTCGAGGTGGGCGGTAGTTGCGGCTATGTGTTACCACCGGTCCGGGCGTGCATCGGTAGAATCCTACCGTGGGTACTCCTCGTGTGCCTTGTCATATTATCCTGATCGCGCTCCCTACGATTTTGACTTGACGTTGTCATATAGCGGCGCATCACTATCGACCGACCGTTACTGGTGTTTTATACGCAATGTTTACGACAATGTTTATAAACAGTGTAAGGGTAAAAATGTAATCCCGTTTACGTTATTTTAATATGTTATATTTAACCATAGACATTATTATAATAGCGTATTATATTATATGATATTAGTTTAACGGATCCTTAGAGGATGGTGATCCCAAACATCTTTTAAGTTACAGATGCATTTTATTGAACATTTCATTTGAGTTGATTTACTTCTATGAGAATGTTAGTCCTGATCCGAGTTGTTTTTTTTTGCATTATTGCTCAGATCAAATCGAGTAGTGCAGTGTTGAGATTTCACCTTCTGAAGTTGGAGACTATTGAAGATATCACCTCTACCTGTTGATTATGGCTATTTCTCCTTTGTATTAGAAATTCTTGTATTTAGACTTCCGCTGTATTTAATTTTGTAACTCTAATATTGTGTATAAATTTTGATTTTTATTTTGTAGCTTCATGAACTACTATTGTATAATTTATTTATTCCGCTGCGAGATATTCTACTTTCTATGTCTGTGATTCTGTGATTTATTCTATTTACCTCAGAAGCTAATAACATTCTGTCATTTCGAACAGTTTGAGTTGGTTTAATTACCAGTTTGAAGTGGACAAAAGACGGTATGTTACATTTGGTATCAGAGCTTTGGTTTATCAAAGCTTTAGCTTATGAGGTAAAAACTCATTAGAGATAGGGTTGTGATACCCTAGAATGAGTGGAATTAGTCGCTTAATCCTTATTGCGAGAGAGCGTATTTTTAAAGTATAAATGGTTTTTAAAATGGTTTTAAACAAATATTTTCGAATATAATTTTTTTTAATATTTTTAAATTCTTTTCCTGAGATTTCCTGTCCATTGAGTCTATCTTCCTTCGTAGATCCTCTTTGATTACGTTCTTTCGTTCGTTCAGCTTTTACCTCGAATTCTATAACTTATCCTTGTCTATAACGAGGTTAGAAGTAGAAGAAGAGTATTCTTATTTAATATTGGTTTGAAATTTTGATATATATATATATATATTCGTAAATAATATTATGTTATTGTAATACCAATATTTTGAAAGGATTTGATGTTTATACTTTAAGACTTTATAAACTATAAATTTTGAATAAGAGGTAAAGATGTAGATTTTGTAAGAAAATGATATTATCTTAGTTGAAATCTATAACGATATAATTTATAAAGTTATGCATATATCGGAATTTATAAATTTAAATAGATTATAAAGATTTTAATTTGTGATATATATATATAGGTATGAATATAAATATGAACCTTTGGTTTAAATATATAAATTATTTAATTACTATTTCTCTACCTCTTTCCTTTTCGGGGACGAAAAGGTTTGAGTAGGGGAGATTGTAACAACCTCAATTTTAGAGTATTTTAATTTATGATTTAATTTAAAATTTTGGTTTATTTATTTTATTTATTTGCATTTTTATGGAAAATATTTTTATTTTGATTTGCAAAATTGTTGTTAATTATACATTGCCAAAACCATTCGTTCCTTTAAATTAAAAATTTATAGTGTTTCCTTTTATTTACAAACAATGTTTATCTGTTTAAAGTTCAACATCCATTTAGTAGTATAATTTCTTTCGTTGCATGTTCTTTTTTTTTCAATTTAACTGTTCATCTCCTTTTATTCATTTAATGAAAAAATATATATATATATTTAAATTCCTTATGAAATAATTCATTGCCATTTTTTGACTATAATTCTTTTGGTTTCCTTTCTTAACTGTTTGTTTTTTTGAAACTTAAACCGTTCAATTTCTTTTATTTATTTCCATTTGTCCCTTAAATTTTATGAAATGTATAATTAATTTCCTTGTGAAATCATTTGTTACCCTTGTTGACTCATATTTAAATTTCTAGTAACTGTCGTATCCGTTCCTTCGCCATAACGCAGGGTCCAAGGAATTAAATGCAGCGGTTTCTTTTCACGATTACAATCAATTCCCTTTAAATCCATGCATGCGTCTTTCTTTCATTTTGATTTCCAGATGTTGTAATGTTCCATTTACTACATAGTTCAAATTTGCAATGCATGCATGTTCCAAAACTCTATTTTTATGAAACACACCCTTCCAAATTCAAAGCTATTCATGTATATTAAATACATGCGTTCACGTCACTTAAATTCAATACTCAATACTTGACTTACATCCATTTCCAATGCCTATTACCATTCTCGCAACCTTTCGTAAATTATAAAAAAAAGGAAAAGCCACGCATTGTTTCAAGAAGCCTACCCATTTTATTTCCTACCGTTTTCTCTCCCTTCTTCACAAATAAAAATGACAACAACCATTTATTTCTTTCCCACCACTTATTTCTTGCAGATTCATGCATGCACACATTATTCCATCCCATGCATTTATTTATTTATTTTAAAAAAAACCATTCTTGGCATTAATGCATGCACGTTCCTTTAAATTAAAAATTTATAGTGTTTCCTTTTATTTGCAATCAATATTTAACTTTTTTTTGAAATTGAATGTCCATTTATTAGTATAATCTCTTTTCTTACATGTTCATTAATTTCAAAATTTAACCTTTTATACCCTTTAATTCATTTCCTTTCGGTTCCCGGGTTGTGAGTATATATATATATATATATATATATATATATATATATATATATATATATATATATATATGGGGAGAGTTCCGCTACACCTTTTATATTGCACGTGAACTCTCCCCCTGAATCTCATCCGTTCAATCGTCCCACTCATTCTGAAGCGACCCGAACTTCCCCGGTCTCCGAAGAGATGAGAAAGAACGAATTACTGTGAGGACAAGACAAAACAGAACACAGACGGAAGAACATTTCATTGCTATTACAACAATTCCATCAGATACAAGAATATACAGAGTAAAAAGGATTAAATTACATTCAATAAATATCAGAGATTACAATAAATTACATAGCAACGGAAAATAATACAAAAGCACAACTAGAAGTGATACACGGATACAGAGCTTTCCGAGCATCGTTCCAGCTGTAAATCAGGACCCTGTGAATATAAATCTGCAAAACCAAAACTACTAGCTGCCCGTGCGGAAAATAGGGGCACCCAGAGTTTAGGTTAAAACAATAAACTCCAGGTCAGTCATGTGACTGGTGTGAGAACTAAAACAGTTATTTAATTCAATTTTAAAAGAGAGTAATTCAAGGGACCACGCCATATAACACGGAACGGGTTTCCTCCCAAGAATACCAGTGCATACAATAAACAGCGCAATGCTTTTTCAAAAAATGAAGCTATTATAAGACCCAGGTCCCATCACACAATGCAACGCAAGCCGGAGGATAGGGTTTTCCCTTATAATAGCCAAACATGCTTGATACGTTTAAAACAAATCATTTGATACTATAATAAGTGTATAGTGTCAAAACAATTTCACATCATAAATATCAATCGTAGACGGCATGGGTACCATATATCATGCCGCCGTACTAGTTCTACAATTAAAACCGCAATACACGTATTGGAAATTGGATTTCCGTCATGAGCCGAGGCAAGGGGCAAGCTCCTCTCCGCGTTCGAGACACTCTAGCAAATGCCTCAGGACCCCACTATGATCCTTGGATCTTCAGGGCCGGTCCTCTCTTACTTTTGAGGATTAGTTATTCCTGAACACACGTTTCCCGGTCCTTACAGACCTATATCCGAGGCGCCTCATATCCAACAACCACACAGGTGAAAAGTATATAAATGTCAGGGCTGGTAGGTCACTGACACCACCCTAGCTAGAAAGAAACGTCGTGCTCTCCCTGCAGTCACTATCCCGTTTTTGACTCATACCGAGGTGTGAGGCTCGCGAATTCACGTTATACACAAAGCTACGCCACACAGGCCGTGCTTTGATCATCAACCACAAGACTTTGCTTTTCAACAGAAGCCTTGATCAATTGCCACTTACGCATGCCACATTGGCAATTCACTCCATGCGACTGATGTCCATCGATATACAACCTCTGAGCTCGTACGTCTCAGAGAAGGGCGTTAAGCAAGAGAATAAATTCTCCGCCGCCAACAGATGTATATTTAATAGAGATCAATCAACACAGAATAAAATCCAATGTCAGACACACAATCCATTTACAAGTCCGTTCTGGGTCTGAACGAAACCGGAGGCACTTTCCTCGCATATCCATCCATCTCCAAGTACGTCTGGACGATCACCAACTGATTCCCTCATCCTGGGTGTACAGCCCAATCAAGATCATCAGTAATCACCCAAACGATGTGAAGACTTCCGGTCTTCAACCACCGTCTTCATCTTCGACATCTCGTCGAATCGGTTATTCAGAATGGGTATAAACCCGGCCTTTCTGAATAACCCACGTATATAATAAACGAATGTTACACAAACACAACAAACGCCTCATTCCAATTCAGAATATTCTTTTATTCACAAAACACATTCTTAGGGAAATGTTCCCATTAATTTTATCCAAGATAAATTCTTCTAAATTTATCCTATAATCTTCCTTTGGATATCATTTCAAACTAGTCGGGATTAGCGAACCACACCGAAGTAATTATTTATTTTATTTCCCAATCCCAACCTATATATCCCATGGAGCAAAACTGGTGATACTCCATATCTAACACCACGGTGTTATCGGTAAAATTGATTACCATTTCACGTTCAAATCCAATTAAAGATTTAACTATCGCTTTGGAGCAAAACTGGTGATACTCCACTCTCGATCACTTTTCAGATTTGATAATTTAAATTATCAATTCACTTTTTAATCTAACTAAAGATTCATTAAAACTCCACTTAGTTTTAATCTTCTCAAAAATCAATATTATGTCTTTAACTGGGTTAAAGAACCAATGTCTTCTAAAACACGATTCACGACAAACCCAAATCACGTTTGATATTAAATACAAGGCTCTGAATAGAAAATATATCGGCTTATATTCAATATCAAATTCTGAAACCAACATATATCGTATTGGCAATAACGATATAAAATATATCTTTCAAATTCCCATAACAATATCTGTATAGTCACGAAATCCAACATCGAAATATCCCGAAGATAATTTCGATTCAACTCCAGCCCAATCCACGTATTGGGAATATTGATTATTTTTAAAATCACTTTCAAATTCAATTTATTTATTTCAAAAATAAATTGATTTTAATTCTAGTTCAAAACTAGTTCATTTCGATAAAAATCTATTTTTATCTTTTCAAATGTGGAATTTTCCAGCCCAATTCTTTCCAATTCACATATTATAATTTTACACAAATTATAGATATTTTTGATAATTTTATCAAGGCCCGTACAGTCGATTTCCAACAACGGCCATCGAACTGCACTTACAGCGACCTTTTTCGAATTTGATTTGGACATAATTCCAAATCCAACCGTTAGATTTCAAATTTCTAATATTCATTGGAAAGCTCTTTTCGATACGAACCCAACGGTTCCGGTATTAGGAGAATCCGACGGTCGGATCTCCCGCAATGTCCGTTTGAAATAAATGGTCGAAATTCACGAACTGCCGCGGCGCGGCGCGTTCTATTCAGGCCATTATATATATATATAATATATATTATATATATTTCGTCGATTTCCTTTTAAAACGAATTATATAAATAGTTTTAAATTCGTTCAAAAGCAATTTCAACTTCTATTTCAATTCAAATCAAAATTGAATTCTTCTTTATAAATTCGTTTTAAAATTCATTTCTATTCAATTCAAATTTTAATTCAATTTGAATTCATTTTCAATTCAATTCATTTCGAAATCGTTTTCAATTCATTTCATTTCGAAATCGTTTTCAATTCAATTCATTTCGAAATCGTTTTCAATTCAATTCATTTCGAAATCGTTTTCAATTCAATTCATTTATATTCTATTCGAATTCAAATTCACTTTCTATTCAATTCGAATTTCCTTTCAAAATATTAAATTTTGAAATCACTTTTCAATATTTATTATAAAACGAATAAAATCGATATAAACATCGTTCGCGTCAAAATAACGCATCTCTAATCAACACGGCTTTATATTTCAATAATTCGTTATTCTATTCAACAAATGAATATTTGTTCTATTCAACACATGAATCTATATTTCTTTTCAACACACGACTAATCTCAACACATGAGTACTGTCAACACATCACTATTTTTGTTATGTAAAATATTTTATAAAACTATGGTATCTATCGTTTGATTTTCAATTAGACCCCTACTGAGAAGTAGTTCTAATTTTAAATATGATAAAGATGTAATTTATTTTATTTAAAATATTTTACTCAACACCTGAACATCGTCAACACATGACTATTTTTATATTCAACACATGAATTTTCTTTTCTAATATTCATTATTTTCCCGATTGGAATGAGGCCCAATCAATCACCATATAACGTTAATTATATGGATTCCATACAACACATGTATATAATAGCATTGAAAAATAATCAATCATCAACCAAAGTGCACTACACTGTATAAGCATCAAATATAGATATCTGACGCTTATAACAGCCTGTCAATCAACCGATCGACATATTTAATCAATCAGGATGAGTGAACATCAAATTTCATCCCAACACCCGTGTGGGGTTTCAAACAATCAAACACAGATTTTATTTGTGCAGTTGGGCGATGTGTAAAATTTATCGACCCAATCGATATCAGTCAAATCAGTGTATACAAACAAATCGGCCGATTTGTTTATAAATATTTATTTATTCACTTTCACGTTAAAAATATAATTTTTAACGATCAAACTATTTTATTTTAACACATGAATTTTCTATTAGTTCATTTATTTAATAAAATGATATTTTTCTTTTTCTAACATATTTTAGAAAATTTCGGCGGCATAACGGCACGATACTAGAAACGGGACGAGGCCTAGCCTTATCCCCGGTCTAGTGAAGGCCCACGCCATTCACACATCAATCAAATCACTTTCGTTATACAAACCACAAAATTTGGAGTAAGAGTCTAACCTAGCCTTACTCCTTCGCCTTATAACGGCGCACGTCTAATCCTAACCAATTTATCGATTCGACTTTTCACACCACAAACCACATTCAAACCAATATCGCAATCAATCACCAAACAGCCAAACAAACAAGTCCATGGTCTGTGGACGATTGTGTCGGGTGCTACTAAACACCGTCTGCATCCTAGTATATATATATATATATATATATATAACTAGAAAGGAAATTTAGAGTGAGAAGTTCTCACCTAAAGCTATCCAAACATCTTGACTCTTCTTGGATATAAATCTTCTCCGTTCTCGTCTGTTCATCATCTTCGTTGCCCGTAGTCACTACATATATAAAAATCACACATTTTTATATTTTGATGTCTTTAAAATAAAAATCACATTTTTATTTGTTCACTTTCAATTTAAAAATCATATTTTTATAATCACTTCATATATTTAAAAATCGAATTTTTACTATGCTATTCAATATATAAAAATCATATTTTTACTTTCACGCTATATGGATAAAAATGCTATTTTTACACCGCTACTATATAGATAAAAATTCTATTTTTACATCGTTATTCTATATATAAAGATCTCGCCTTTTCAACTATAAAGATTTCATCTTTATAAAAATCAGCATTTTATTTCGACGTATAGAAAATAAAAATCAGATTTTTATTTTGCACATACACAAAGATGATATTTTTATATTCTCTATCCTATAAAGATTATATTTTTAATACTTTAAAAATATAAAAATCATATTTTTAATATTTCTATATAGTAAAGATCATATTTTTAATACTTTAAAAATATAAAAATCATATTTTTATTACTTCTTCTACTCAATAAAAATCCCGTCTTTCCTATTTTAAAGATATGATCTTTCTTTTATCAAGTTCAAATCTTTTTCTTTTAAAAGATTAAAACCTTTTTCTATTTTCTTAAAAAAAATCAGTTTTTATTTATCTTAAAAAAAATCAGTTTTTATATTTCTCTAAAAATTCAGTTTTTATATTTCTCTAAAAATTCAGTTTATAAATTCATTATAAATCAGTTTTTATAAAACAAGTATAAAAATAAAAATAAAATACTAAATGCTCACCGTAAATTCGAAGTGGAGGGAAGAAGAAGGAGTCGGCGCCGGCGGGCTTCGAGGGTGGTTCGGTGGTGTCGCGACGAGATAAGGGGGGGTTTGCGACTGAGTTTGTGGCTGCTTCGTCTTTCGCGGCTTGGGGTCTTCGTGGGTGCGGATTCGAAGGAGGAGGGCGTCGGTCTGGGGTGCGGAGGGGATGATGGGTGCGCGACAGAGCTCGACAGCGGAGGTGAGGAAGAATCGAAGGGGAAGAGAGGGAGGTGGCAGACATCGACGGAGGAGGGTGCGCCTTGCTCCGGTGGCGGCGAAGAGGGCCTCCGACGAGGCGGCTCGATTAGAATCAGGGTTTTTTTTTTTTTTTCTTTCTGGTAAATGAATGAGGAATCGGGGGGGCCAACGAAGAAGAATAGGAGGGAATTTATTTTTTTCTTTTTTTTCTTTTTATTATTTAATTATTTATTTTTGCCAAAGGGTTGACTTTTTCATTTCGTCTTCAATTCGAACCCAACGACTGTCGCCCCTAGCTAATTACCCCCATTTCGAATGCAATGGGATATGTCACGAAGGCCAATTCGCTTGTTACGATAGGTTTTCACTTAAATTTACAATATAAATATATATATATATTCAAACCAAATGTGCATTTCAAATTACCGGGGTCACATACTAACTCTAAAAATTCCAGAAAAATATTTTCTAGCTTCGTATTGACGATACGGTCCTAATAAAACTAGTTTCGTCGAATTCTGAGACCGTTAGAAAAATGGCCAATTTCCAGTCGATTAAAATCAACTGAAACTGGTCAAACGCGTTTTCCTTTGCCACGCTCACATATTGATTCGAAAAATTATGAAATTTGGAATCTAGCAATAACTTGACACTGCGGACCCAACAAAACTGGTTTCGTCGAAATCCGAGGTCGTTTGCAAAATGTCCATTTTTAAGGGCCTGAATTCCATAGCGACTATTCAGAATTTTCAACTGGACATATCTTTAGATTCTCGCTACGAAATTTTGATTTGTCGGATTCGTTAGAAAGATATTCACTATTAGATCCTAATGTTTTTGGTTTCACTAAAATCCGGATTGTTTTGCACCCGGTACATTCAATTGAAGTTTGAAATCGAATTATCGAACTACCGCGCCATTTTCAATTCTATTTATAATTATATATAAATATTTATATTCTAACGACGACGCGTATAAATATATACGATCGAATTATATTCAAAATAAATTTCACGTCGATATTATTTAAAATAATCCATTTTAAATATTCAAAATTCGCTAAAATTGCCAAAATAAAAATTTTAAACTGGCCCAGATTTTCGGGTTATTACAATCTCCCCCACTTAAAACTTTTCGTCCCCGAAAAGGAACAAAGTCGAAAGTGGTTTGATTAATCAACTCTACGTTCGATCTGGCTTTCATTCTCCAACTCTTTAGTTTCTGAGAATTTTCAAAATTTCAAAAATTTGGCTAACACCCTAAATTTTTGAAAAATTTCGCCATAACCTCCCCTGCACCGGGAGCATCGGGGAATTTCAAATAGCTTCCCCGGTCCTTCAAATCTCAAAAAGAAAAAGAAAAAAGCCAAGCGACTAGCCAATAGGCTCACAAAATCATCATCACCCAAACAAAACAGGAAATTATGTAGTAAACATGTACCTATTTGTCGGGCAAACAAATTTTATTCTTCGGCTCTAGCCTCCTTGCTATGACCTGTTCAATGTAAGAATATGTATATGCAAGCAAATGCGACCAATTTTCAATATAGTTCAATATTCGATTATATTAGGCATAAATGGTTAAAAATTAGCAAACAAATAAACAAACAGCACAAACATCAATCAATTAGTGAATTAGAGTTTCAAATTCATAATTTTGATACATATGTACAAAAAATCATGTTTTGATGCCAATTCACAACAATGTATTCTAGCTATATGTAGGTTTTGGTTCTCACACCAGTCTAATGGAAATATATAGAAATCACACCTTCGAAACACGAACATAAATTCTGATGATGATATATCAATCATCAGAACCATCTCCGGGTGTCTAGAATGCGATTCTATATCTACCCAGTATATTAAAACTTCGAATATACGTTCATGACGTGTATACGCGAAATCTATATATACTCGATTGTCCATATTCAACATAAATAAATAATCAAATACGTTTAAAACGGTTTAAATTTTCAAAACAAAATTGTTTTTATTTGAAAAATATACTCTTCACACTCGTTCTAGGATACTACTGATCCTATCTCTAACGAGTAATTCTAATTGGATATTGCTAATCCAATATCTGATGAATTCTTTCGTATGGTCCTAATGTGTCTTGTTCTCGAGCTCTGTAAACCAAAGCTCTGATACCAAATGAAGCGACCCGAACTTCCCCGGTCTCCGAAGAGATGAGAAAGAACGAATTACTGTGAGGACAAGACAAAACAGAACACAGACGGAAGAACATTTCATTGCTATTACAACAATTCCATCAGATACAAGAATATACAGAGTAAAAAGGATTAAATTACATTCAATAAATATCAGAGATTACAATAAATTACATAGCAACGGAAAATAATACAAAAGCACAACTAGAAGTGATACACGGATACAGAGCTTTCCGAGCATCGTTCCAGCTGTAAATCAGGACCCTGTGAATATAAATCTGCAAAACCAAAACTACTAGCTGCCCGTGCGGAAAATAGGGGCACCCAGAGTTTAGGTTAAAACAATAAACTCCAGGTCAGTCATGTGACTGGTGTGAGAACTAAAACAGTTATTTAATTCAATTTTAAAAGAGAGTAATTCAAGGGACCACGCCATATAACACGGAACGGGTTTCCTCCCAAGAATACCAGTGCATACAATAAACAGCGCAATGCTTTTTCAAAAAATGAAGCTATTATAAGACCCAGGTCCCATCACACAATGCAACGCAAGCCGGAGGATAGGGTTTTCCCTTATAATAGCCAAACATGCTTGATACGTTTAAAACAAATCATTTGATACTATAATAAGTGTATAGTGTCAAAACAATTTCACATCATAAATATCAATCATAGACGGCATGGGTACCATATATCATGTCGCCGTACTAGTTCTACAATTAAAACCGCAATACACGTATTGGAAATTGGATTTCCGTCATGAGCCGAGGCAAGGGGCAAGCTCCTCTCCGCGTTCGAGACACTCTAGCAAATGCCTCAGGACCCCACTATGATCCTTGGATCTTCAGGGCCGGTCCTCTCTTACTTTTGAGGATTAGTTATTCCTGAACACACGTTTCCCGGTCCTTACAGACCTATATCCGAGGCGCCTCATATCCAACAACCACACAGGTGAAAAGTATATAAATGTCAGGGCTGGTAGGTCACTGACACCACCCTAGCTAGAAAGAAACGTCGTGCTCTCCCTGCAGTCACTATCCCGTTTTTGACTCATACCGAGGTGTGAGGCTCGCGAATTCACGTTATACACAAAGCTACGCCACACAGGCCGTGCTTTGATCATCAACCACAAGACTTTGCTTTTCAACAGAAGCCTTGATCAATTGCCACTTACGCATGCCACATTGGCAATTCACTCCATGCGACTGATGTCCATCGATATACAACCTCTGAGCTCGTACGTCTCAGAGAAGGGCGTTAAGCAAGAGAATAAATTCTCCGCCGCCAACAGATGTATATTTAATAGAGATCAATCAACACAGAATAAAATCCAATGTCAGACACACAATCCATTTACAAGTCCGTTCTGGGTCTGAACGAAACCGGAGGCACTTTCCTCGCATATCCATCCATCTCCAAGTACGTCTGGACGATCACCAACTGATTCCCTCATCCTGGGTGTACAGCCCAATCAAGATCATCAGTAATCACCCAAACGATGTGAAGACTTCCGGTCTTCAACCACCGTCTTCATCTTCGACATCTCGTCGAATCGGTTATTCAGAATGGGTATAAACCCGGCCTTTCTGAATAACCCACGTATATAATAAACGAATGTTACACAAACACAACAAACGCCTCATTCCAATTCAGAATATTCTTTTATTCACAAAACACATTCTTAGGGAAATGTTCCCATTAATTTTATCCAAGATAAATTCTTCTAAATTTATCCTATAATCTTCCTTTGGATATCATTTCAAACTAGTCGGGATTAGCGAACCACACCGAAGTAATTATTTATTTTATTTCCCAATCCCAACCTATATATCCCATGGAGCAAAACTGGTGATACTCCATATCTAACACCACGGTGTTATCGGTAAAATTGATTACCATTTCACGTTCAAATCCAATTAAAGATTTAACTATCGCTTTGGAGCAAAACTGGTGATACTCCACTCTCGATCACTTTTCAGATTTGATAATTTAAATTATCAATTCACTTTTTAATCTAACTAAAGATTCATTAAAACTCCACTTAGTTTTAATCTTCTCAAAAATCAATATTATGTCTTTAACTGGGTTAAAGAACCAATGTCTTCTAAAACACGATTCACGACAAACCCAAATCACGTTTGATATTAAATACAAGGCTCTGAATAGAAAATATATCGGCTTATATTCAATATCAAATTCTGAAACCAACATATATCGTATTGGCAATAACGATATAAAATATATCTTTCAAATTCCCATAACAATATCTGTATAGTCACGAAATCCAACATCGAAATATCCCGAAGATAATTTCGATTCAACTCCAGCCCAATCCACGTATTGGGAATATTGATTATTTTTAAAATCACTTTCAAATTCAATTTATTTATTTCAAAAATAAATTGATTTTAATTCTAGTTCAAAACTAGTTCATTTCGATAAAAATCTATTTTTATCTTTTCAAATGTGGAATTTTCCAGCCCAATTCTTTCCAATTCACATATTATAATTTTACACAAATTATAGATATTTTTGATAATTTTATCAAGGCCCGTACAGTCGATTTCCAACAACGGCCATCGAACTGCACTTACAGCGACCTTTTTCGAATTTGATTTGGACATAATTCCAAATCCAACCGTTAGATTTCAAATTTCTAATATTCATTGGAAAGCTCTTTTCGATACGAACCCAACGGTTCCGGTTTTAGGAGAATCCGACGGTCGGATCTCCCGCAATGTCCGTTTGAAATAAATGGTCGAAATTCACGAACTGCCGCGGCGCGGCGCGTTCTATTCAGGCCATTATATATATATAATATATATATTATATATATTTCGTCGATTTCCTTTTAAAACGAATTATATAAATAGTTTTAAATTCGTTCAAAAGCAATTTCAACTTCTATTTCAATTCAAATCAAAATTGAATTCTTCTTTATAAATTCGTTTTAAAATTCATTTCTATTCAATTCAAATTTTAATTCAATTTGAATTCATTTCGAAATCGTTTTCAATTCATTTCATTTCGAAATCGTTTTCAATTCAATTCATTTCGAAATCGTTTTCAATTCAATTCATTTCGAAATCGTTTTCAATTCAATTCATTTATATTCTATTCGAATTCAAATTCACTTTCTATTCAATTCGAATTTCCTTTCAAAATATTAAATTTTGAAATCACTTTTCAATATTTATTATAAAACGAATAAAATCGATATAAACATCGTTCGCGTCAAAATAACGCATCTCTAATCAACACGGCTTTATATTTCAATAATTCGTTATTCTATTCAACAAATGAATATTTGTTCTATTCAACACATGAATCTATATTTCTTTTCAACACACGACTAATCTCAACACATGAGTACTGTCAACACATCACTATTTTTGTTATGTAAAATATTTTATAAAACTATGGTATCTATCATTTGATTTTCAATTAGACCCCTACTGAGAAGTAGTTCTAATTTTAAATATGATAAAGATGTAATTTATTTTATTTAAAATATTTTACTCAACACCTGAACATCGTCAACACATGACTATTTTTATACTCAACACATGAATTTTCTTTTCTAATATTCATTATTTTCCCGATTGGAATGAGGCCCAATCAATCACCATATAACGTTAATTATATGGATTCCATACAACACATGTATATAATAGCATTGAAAAATAATCAATCATCAACCAAAGTGCACTACACTGTATAAGCATCAAATATAGATATCTGACGCTTATAACAGCCTTTCAATCAACCGATCGACATATTTAATCAATCAGGATGAGTGAACATCAAATTTCATCCCAACACCCGTGTGGGGTTTCAAACAATCAAACACAGATTTTATTTGTGCAGTTGGGCGATGTGTAAAATTTATCGACCCAATCGATATCAGTCAAATCAGTGTATACAAACAAATCGGCCGATTTGTTTATAAATATTTATTTATTCACTTTCACGTTAAAAATATAATTTTTAACGATCAAACTATTTTATTTTAACACATGAATTTTCTATTAGTTCATTTATTTAATAAAATGATATTTTTCTTTTTCTAACATATTTTAGAAAATTTCGGCGGCATAACGGCACGATACTAGAAACGGGACGAGGCCTAGCCTTATCCCCGGTCTAGTGAAGGCCCACGCCATTCACACATCAATCAAATCACTTTCGTTATACAAACCACAAAATTTGGAGTAAGAGTCTAACCTAGCCTTACTCCTTCGCCTTATAACGGCGCACGTCTAATCCTAACCAATTTATCGATTCGACTTTTCACACCACAAACCACATTCAAACCAATATCGCAATCAATCACCAAACAGCCAAACAAACAAGTCCATGGTCTGTGGACGATTGTGTCGGGTGCTACTAAACACCGTCTGCATCCTAGTATATATATATATATATATAACTAGAAAGGAAATTTAGAGTGAGAAGTTCTCACCTAAAGCTATCCAAACATCTTGACTCTTCTTGGATATAAATCTTCTCCGTTCTCGTCTGTTCATCATCTTCGTTGCCCGTAGTCACTACATATATAAAAATCACACATTTTTATATTTTGATGTCTTTAAAATAAAAATCACATTTTTATTTGTTCACTTTCAATTTAAAAATCATATTTTTATAATCACTTCATATATTTAAAAATCGAATTTTTACTATGCTATTCAATATATAAAAATCATATTTTTACTTTCACGCTATATGGATAAAAATGCTATTTTTACACCGCTACTATATAGATAAAAATTCTATTTTTACATCGTTATTCTATATATAAAGATCTCGCCTTTTCAACTATAAAGATTTCATCTTTATAAAAATCAGCATTTTATTTCGACGTATAGAAAATAAAAATCAGATTTTTATTTTGCACATACACAAAGATGATATTTTTATATTCTCTATCCTATAAAGATTATATTTTTAATACTTTAAAAATATAAAAATCATATTTTTAATATTTCTATATAGTAAAGATCATATTTTTAATACTTTAAAAATATAAAAATCATATTTTTATTACTTCTTCTACTCAATAAAAATCCTGTCTTTCCTATTTTAAAGATATGATCTTTCTTTTATCAAGTTCAAATCTTTTTCTTTTAAAAGATTAAAACCTTTTTCTATTTTCTTAAAAAAAATCAGTTTTTATTTATCTTAAAAAAAATCAGTTTTTATATTTCTCTAAAAATTCAGTTTTTATATTTCTCTAAAAATTCAGTTTATAAATTCATTATAAATCAGTTTTTATAAAACAAGTATAAAAATAAAAATAAAATACTAAATGCTCACCGTAAATTCGAAGTGGAGGGAAGAAGAAGGAGTCGGCGCCGGCGGGCTTCGAGGGTGGTTCGGTGGTGTCGCGACGAGATAAGGGGGGGTTTGCGACTGAGTTTGTGGCTGCTTCGTCTTTCGCGGCTTGGGGTCTTCGTGGGTGCGGATTCGAAGGAGGAGGGCGTCGGTCTGGGGTGCGGAGGGGATGATGGGTGCGCGACAGAGCTCGACAGCGGAGGTGAGGAAGAATCGAAGGGGAAGAGAGGGAGGTGGCAGACATCGACGGAGGAGGGTGCGCCTTGCTCCGGTGGCGGCGAAGAGGGCCTCCGACGAGGCGGCTCGATTAGAATCAGGGTTTTTTTTATTTTCTTTTTTTCTTTCTGGTAAATGAATGAGGAATCGGGGGGGCCAACGAAGAAGAATAGGAGGGAATTTATTATTATTATTTTTTTTCTTTTTATTATTTAATTATTTATTTTTGCCAAAGGGTTGACTTTTTCATTTCGTCTTCAATTCGAACCCAACGACTGTCGCCCCTAGCTAATTACCCCCATTTCGAATGCAATGGGATATGTCACGAAGGCCAATTCGTTGTTACGATAGGTTTTCACTTAAATTTACAATATAAATATATATATATATTCAAACCAAACGTGCATTTCAAATTACCGGGGTCACATACTAACTCTAAAAATTCCAGAAAAATATTTTCTAGCTTCGTATTGACGATACGGTCCTAATAAAACTAGTTTCGTCGAATTCTGAGACCGTTAGAAAAATGGCCAATTTCCAGTCGATTAAAATCAACTGAAACTGGTCAAACGCGTTTTCCTTTGCCACGCTCACATATTGATTCGAAAAATTATGAAATTTGGAATCTAGCAATAACTTGACACTGCGGACCCAACAAAACTGGTTTCGTCGAAATCCGAGGTCGTTTGCAAAATGTCCATTTTTAAGGGCCTGAATTCCATAGCGACTATTCAGAATTTTCAACTGGACATATCTTTAGATTCTCGCTACGAAATTTTGATTTGTCGGATTCGTTAGAAAGATATTCACTATTAGATCCTAATGTTTTTGGTTTCACTAAAATCCGGATTGTTTTGCACCCGGTACATTCAATTGAAGTTTGAAATCGAATTATCGAACTACCGCGCCATTTTCAATTCTATTTATAATTATATATAAATATTTATATTCTAACGACGACGCGTATAAATATATACGATCGAATTATATTCAAAATAAATTTCACGTCGATATTATTTAAAATAATCCATTTTAAATATTCAAAATTCGCTAAAATTGCCAAAATAAAAATTTTAAACTGGCCCAGATTTTCGGGTTATTACACATTCTCTCTCTTAGTGGTAAGAGAGAGAATGAGTGGGGGATTGAATGGATGAGATTCAGGGGGAGAGTTCACGTGCAATATAAGAGGTGTAGCGGAACGCTGCCCTATATATATATATATATATATATATATATATATATATATATATATATAATTTCCTTGGGAATCAATTCGTTGCCCTTGTTACTTCTATTTCTTTTGTTACCCTTTTTTTTTGTAACTACGTCCATTTGTTTTCTTCCGAAATTTAATGCAAAGCTTCTTTTGAATTTGAAAATCTTCATTCATTCCCGAAACGTGCGTAAACTGGACCTTTCCTCTTGCCATATTCCTTATTTCGAGGGCACCTATTAATTACCATTTATTTGTCACGGCAGTAGTTCCTTTTTCCATCCCCAATTCACTTGCTCCATTCTTTTATTATTTCTTCCGCCACTTTGTTCTCCTCATTCACAGTAGTTTTCTTTTCTCTTTAGCTTCCTACCCTCCTTGCATCACCAACTCTTCCCAACAGCCAAGCTCCTCCCTCTCTTCTCCCCTGAAATGCAGCGAGCCACCCCCCCCCCCCCCCCCCCCGCTTGCCAACCTGCGAGCCTCCTGACCGAGCCAACCACCAAAGCCGTCGCCTCAGTCCGACCTGTAGCCACCCATGTCGCCACTAATTGACCGCATCCGCACTCACCTGCAAAACAAACTCTCATGACCACAAAACTCTCCTTTCTACTCATTAACACCTCACGAGCATACAAACATGACCCCTGACCTTGCGTGTTACCGTGATGTATTACTGTGCTCGTTGGGTTAAGGTTTGTGTGTGAGTTTAGCGCGTGGTTTTGTTTTGGTGTGAATGTATATTTTTGTGAACGGGTGTGTTAGAATGTATATGAAGTGTGATAATATGGGTGTTTATATTTTTGTGGCGTTGGTTCTTGCGTTAGTGTGTGTGGAGTTGTGTAGCTGTGCATGAGTGTGTATTGTTGGGTATTGGCGTGAGTTTGGTGTGTTGAGTTTGGGTTGTTTATTATGTTCAGTTTGTATTGTTTACAAAGAAAGAAAATTGTGTTTACTGTATTTATTGTTTGTTTACATGTACGTATATATTTTGGTGTATGTTTTGGAGATTTATTTGTTTTGAAATTTTTATGTATATATATATATATATATATATATTATTGTGTGTGTTAATTTGGTGAAATATGTATTTTATATATTGGCTCTTTCATGTATGTTTGTATGTCCATATATATATATATAATAATTTTGGTCTGTATGTTATATATATATATATGTGTGTGTGTGTGTGTGTGTGTGTGTGTGTGTGTTTTGCGGTTTTATTTGGGTGTGTTTGCGTTGTATGTAATTTTAAATATATAGGTATATATTAATTTTACTGTGTATATGTTTACATTAAATATATATATACTATTTTGAAAAAGGATTTGTTGTGTGTTTATGTATGATTTATAATATATATACTATTATAATTTGTGTTGTGTGTACGGTGTGTGTGTATGAGTTTATATGTGTATTTCAAATTATATATTATATATAAGTGTATATGATTTAGTATGCGTTAGCGTTGTGTTTTATTTAAATGTATAATTTATTGAACATTTCATTTGAGTTGATTTACTTCTATGAGAATGTTAGTCCTGATCCGAGTTGTTTTGTTTTGCATTATTGCTCGGATCAGATCGAGTAGTGTAGTGTTGAGATTTCACCTTCTGAAGCTGGAGACTATTGAAGATATCACCTCTACCTGTTGATTCTGGCTATTTCTCCTTTGTATTAAAAATTCTTGTATTTAGACTTCCGCTGTATTTAATTTTGTAACTCTGATATTATGTATAAATTTTGATTTTTATTTCGTAGCTTCATGAACTACTATTGTATAATTTATTTATTCCGCTGCGAGATATTCTGTTTTCTATGTCTGTGATTCTGTGATTTATTCTATTTACCTCAGAAGCTAATAACATTCTGTCATTTCGAACTGTTTGAGTTGGTTTTATTACCAGCTTGAAGTGGACGAAAGACGGTATGTTACACATATTCTCACTAAACCCTTCCAGAACTCTAATAGACATTCCTTCTGTTTCTTTACCAACTTCCCTCTTACAAACATTATGCTCAATTTCCTTTCCCTGTGTCTTACCACTCTCACTGCAGTTCTTAGAACATTTAATACTATGATTTGAAATGTCATTTGAAAACTCTCTTTCATTAATAACCACTAAGTTATTATTCTGCCCACTCTTGATATCATCAATCTCCATCCCATAATCTTTATCAACATTAACCTTAGGAATCCATATTGTTTCTACACTCATTTCATTACCGTTTATAAATACTTTTTATACTCATTTAACCTAAAAAGCAAGATTATGCTGCTATCAATATTTGCACCTGCACTTGCAGTAATGTATGTTTATATGTTCTAATTTTGGCTAATTATTGTCTTTTATATTCAACAAATTTCATTTCCTTTCTAGTATAGATGTCCAGATTACAAGAATTATATAAAGAACCATAAATCAATGCAACAAAAAATGTAACTATAATCTGGCATATTATGTCAACCAGGTTATTTACAAATACAAGCTACTACTATATAATTTACCTCCTTGTAGTTTTATATATGTTTAAACAGCCTAAATGAAAAGGCTACGCAGTTGATGCCAGTATCGGTGATTTTCATTTCCAGTGGTTGCAAATTAACACGGTAAAGAACAAAATCCAAAATCTTTGAATCTTTTACAATACGTAAAAATTTGGAAAAATGATATAAAAGTCAGATTATGCTTCGTTGGATTCTTTTCTTCCAAGTGGACACATCATGTCATTTTTTGAAATGTAAAAATTCATGAGTACAAAGCAATTCTATGTGTGGATGAACTACTGTCTCTTTCTAAAGTTTCTTGCATTTTATGGTTATTGCTACTGTTTAATTAATTACAGATTAAATTCTATTAGAATTGCAAATTAAAATCCTTTTTCTCATTGAACCCAACACATCAGTTGTTATAAAGTGTTATTACAGAAGAATGATCTTTACAATGATTCATGGAAGTGAATCATTTAAAAAAAAATTGACGAGTAACGGCTCAAATAAAAAATATATACTTAATTCATTTTCTAAAATGATACCCTCCCCATTCCCAGTGCAAAACGCAATACAAACAAGAATACATCAAAGAGCTTGACCAGTTCGGAATGTAATTTTCATGATTTTAGCAGTAGCTAAGGCAACATTTGAGTGCAAATTGGAAAGAAACTACTTGGTTCCCTATATTAATTAAAATGTAAAGTGGAAAAACTAATTACAGCAAGAGATCAACCTAAATTATGCCAAATTAATTAAAAATTACTTGGTTTCACATATTCAAATATCAACCCAGTTCAGGTGCTCAAATAAGGAAGGACAAAAGACCAACTACATCAGGACAATGGTGTAAACAATAATACCCAGCAAATACACAACGAAGGCCAAAGGACCACAATTCAAGACAGCAAGGGACAGGTGCAGTTCATGACCATAGGTAGGTGTAACACATAGGTGTAAATAACAGCAAACACAGCAGCAAGGAGAGGCTCAAGTGCGACACAAATTTCAGTATTTGAACAAGTATTAGTATAGTGCAACAACACATTCAAGACTAAACTGACAAAGTGCACAAGTGATACAAAGGCCACAAGTGAATAGCTATAATTCTTAATTTCATCTCCCAATACTCTTTTTTGACCCAATGTATATATATGGTTTGTATAACCAATTACTCTTATGTGACACTATGTATTGTATTGTAGTTGTATCCGTGCATATAGCCGCGTTTGTTGTTCTATTATCGATGTTACTTTTATAATCATGTCTTGTTCTGGATGATCGTCTAGACACCGTCGTATTATATGAGTCAAAAATTAAATATGTTGATTCACTTGAGGTAAGAAAAAATATGAGCACTAAATCGACATATATATATACATACTATAAAGCATATACTTATTTTCAGTCATGTTATTTATTTTATAATATGTTTTGTTATGTATTTTATACATATTATTTACAAGAATATTTATACACCGAGTTTACTACACAGATCACAAAAGCAATAATGACGAGTTGCTATATTCGGTTACCACAAGTCTACTGAGTTAGTAATTATTTTTCTGCATGTTTTATTTTCCTAAAATTTAACTAATATTTTAAGCTCTTTTATGCTTTGAGCTGTAACACTTTACACGTTGCTCTTTCTATTTCCAAACTTCATTGGACTTAGAATCTCACCTATCAACTTCACACTTTTTTTCCAATCGTTTTTTCACAATTTGCATTGCTTCTATGCTTAGACAATTTAACGATATAACGTATGTTACATCCAACGTTCCATCTACATACGTGCAGCTTAGTTTACCCAGATGACTTTATATAGATAGTGAAAAAATCAATACTTATACATTTATTCCATTTCTCAATTTGTTGTCATGGATATTACTTATCTTCATGTAACTTGAAGATTGCCCTTTTCCTATCCAACTATTACAAGACTGTGATCCCTACTAATGCCATTGATCATTCATTCATGCAAATACATCTAAAGCAAGCGCATTTGAATGAGAACCAGAGTGAAAATCCTCAAACTCCAAGCAAAGCTGGTGTATTAAGGCAAACATAACCCACTGAAATTCCTTTAAGTTAGAGAGCAGACATTATTCCTTTAAGTTCTCATTTTTCAGGGGAAAAATGAGAACTAAAGAGTTTTTTCTTTTCTTTTTATACTGAAATGTTAACAGAAAATGCAGGAATAATGTCTGCTCTCTTCAATGCAAGGGGTCAACTAATTTACAGCGAGACCCACATTCAGCAAAACGCAGTTTAAAATTTATATCTGCTCTCTGCAATGGAAGAGGTCAACTTATTTACAATGGGACCCTAATTCAGCAAAAGACAGTTTAATATTATGAAGACTTATTTAACAGAGAACAACACATGTACAAAGGCCTACTAATGTCAATTGGAGAGAGGGAGTTAATGAACTAGGCAGGGACCTTCTTATGTAGACAGTAACTTTAGAGGAAGTAAAATCCACTACTTATTCTATTAAAGACAAAAGGTCTTTATGTGTAGATGTATTCACTTCAAAATTTTATAAACTACATCGGGAGTACATGAAAGATGAGTTGATTTCTACTGTACTTGTATGCGACTGCTGAAGTACCTGAGGGTTTAAACCATAGTTGTGAAGATCGAACCGTAAACCCAAAGTGTAAGGTTCTCATGGTTCAACCTTCTTATTTTTGTAAGATTTTACGGAGTTTTTATAGAATTATAGCAACATTTCATACAACCTTTAACTTTTTTTTTGATATTCTTCTAATATTGGAGAAACACTTGTTAATTGTTGGGATTTAAACGTACATGGACCAATCATGTATCTTGTTCATTATTTCCAATTCAAAAACCAAAACATCGACAAATTTAATCTACTACTATAAATACTGCTGCAACCGGTATCACTAATAATAATGTAGATATTTGTCAGTTTTAGGCAAAAAATGATGTACTGAATAATGAATATTTGGGAGTTGTGAAATATAACATTTTTAACTTTAGTATCAACAAATTATGATACTTGTCACATGTTGCACATAATTGATTGTCGGAGATATGTATAGATTATAGACCTTTCAGAACATGAAATTAAATGGTTTTTTATTTATTCTAATTGGACTGAACATTAATGTCAAGTATATAATACAAAAACGCTACAACGATATGCTACCAACTAAGCCGTACATCCAGGATATTACGCGTATATACTATATAAGCATAAATGTAACTTATAATTAGATTTTTAGTTTCTGATATAAACAGTTCAGATTAGGCATTAGCGTTGAATTTGACATACAAATATTTTTACTGTATGCATTAGCAGTGAATTTGACATACAAATGTTCTCATTTTATTATCTATGTTTCAGCTACTTAATTGGACTGAATATTAATTAGGTATCCACAATTGAAATCACTTTCAGCAGACATCAAGTTTCAGCTACCTAAGTGGACCAGTAACTCTCTAACTTGCACGTGAAATTGAAGTATACAGTTTCTTGGTAATGATAATGATCTACATTATTTCAACCTTAATAAGCATAGATAATCAAATCATGCTCTCCGCTAATAGACATGCTAGCCAAATTCAGTGAATATTCTACCTTGATATATGTGAGCATGCAACTGTTAGACTTTAAGTCCACATATCCATAGGTATAAGATGATAATTGAATTTAAGGTTCGTCTTTTATAGTGTTTTCTATTAGTTACTGTAAGTTTATATATCGTTTTATTAGACATTTATATTAGTATGAAGTGAGAAACCAATTTAGTAACTGTAGAAAGTAAAGACTGCAATATAGTTCTTGAATCATTAGCGAATAAAGTTAGAATAACTCTTACTATTTCTAGATAGGTGGAAGGTTCTTTGTCCTCTTGTAGTATCGTGCAAGGAGGTTAATCCTGCTATCAACAAGGATGAGTCTGAACTTAGAATCCTTGTCTTCCTGTTCTTGTCCAAATGCTTTTTAATAGCAACTTCCTTTCTAATCAAATGGTACAAATCCCCAGTAATCTAAAGGGAATGTCCTGTAAAACATCATACAGTAGGAATCAATTGAGTCTTCCAATGTATTATGAACACACAAACACATACACACATATAAATACATATTTACAAACATTAATGTGTGTCCACGCATATAAAGTAAAAGACACAAAATAGACTCATAATGAAACCAAAAAACCTTTGGATTTTGTTGTTCCTAACATGAAGGATTGAATTCAAGGAAATATTTGATGATTTAGATATGTCACAAATTGAATAACAATTTTGAATCCAAGTAGAATTTCTAATAAGTATATATGTATTTGGGTGTGCGTACACACATAAATTCTAAATTTCTCATTAATTATTTATACAACATCTACGAATCATTCACTAAAGAAAGTTGTTTTAAAAGCACAACAAGCATAAGAATACACCAAACATGCCAGTTTTATAATTAATTATTTGACCATGAATTTTCAGCAATGATATTTATTTCATTTTATGAATTCATCCATAACTAATATGCTAGTTAAACATGATCTTGAAAATTTCATCTTGGGAATTAATAGAAGATATGAAACAAAAACAACTAAGGTGGCACACATATCAAAAGAGTTAGATTTAACAAGTGAGTAAATGCATTTTTCACCATAATTAAATCAAACAGATAACAAGACAGTATACAAGCCAATAGTACATAATGAGCTATAGAATACCATGAGCCTGAGGAATACACAAAATCTTACTTCCAGTGACACTCTTAACTTGAGGGATGCCAAAAGAAACATGAAGTATGACACCAATTTGAGACAGTGTCAGTCCTTTCTTTGCAAATTTGTTTTTGAACGTGATTGGTATCCAAAAATACATTAAGCCAACTAGGATCTATGAAATGAATTAATGAAAAATGGCATAATTTATATTGATTTTTAGTAAAATTTGTACCCAAGAATTTTCCATTTATAGTATATAAATGATAAAACACACGTAGTAAAATATGTTTCAACCACCCAATTTGCTGAATTAAACCTTAAAGGATATAATAAGGTTGCCCTTCAACATTTTTTAGGTCCATTTTTCACTCAAAAATCTACATCTTCTTTCAAATCTAGGTTAAATATCAAACTCCAATATCAAGATTCTCAAATACGCTAATTGCTTTTAGGGATTGTTATTGGAAATCCAATTGTAGAAACAAGGGGTATATTTTTTATTTTTTACTATGTTAGTAGCTATAGAAAGTGAATAGTGTAACATAATTCTTGAATCATTAGCAAATAGTCCAATATTAAATCGCAATTTCAGAACGAAAATAATGAAGTCCAATACTGAATCGCAATTTCAATTTAAACATCGAATTAAAATCAAAAGTGATTTAGGTCTTCATCGCGATCCTGATTCAGTAATTTAGAAGAAAAGGAAAAGGAGAGAGAGCCTTAAGGGGGCGAAGAAGGAGAAGAGTAAAAGGAGGAAGAGGCAACGACGACAAACCTGTATCGAAGACTCTAGGCAGTAGAAGCAGAAATTGGCTCCATGTTAGAACAAGGGTATAGGAGAAGAAGCGAGAGGAGGGAAACGAAAAATAGATAATGTGAAAATGAAAAATGTGCAGGAACCAAAAATTAAGTGTGCTAGTTAGCTAGATTATTTTTTGTCTACATTCCTTCTTACAAGGAAATGGTTAGAAATGTAAATTGATGCACTTCAGTACTTCAGTAATGAACGCTGCTACATAGCGTAACTAATACCTATTTTTATTGTAGTGTGGTGAAAAGCTTTTCTAGATTTTGTATTTGGCGCAGAAATTTAGGAACTCTTTGCGCTCGAACTGGGTTCCGTTGTCTGTGATTATTTTTTGTGGCACCCCAAACCTGCAAATGATATTTTTCAAGACAAAATTAATAACTTTCTTTGAGGTTATAGTTGCCAATGGTTTTGCTTCAGCCCATTTTGTAAAATAATCAACAGTGACAATGGCATATTTAAAACTAGATTTTGCAGTGGGGAGTGCTCCTATGAGATCAATGCCCCACATGGCGAATGGCCATGAGCTGACCATGTGGGTTATAGCTGTGGATAGCATGCTTGGAATTTTAACAAATCTTTGACATTTATCACATTTTTTTGTGTATGCTACGGAATCTTTATTTATGTCTGACCAAAAATAACTGTATCGCGTAATTTTCTTAGCCAATGTCTGATCGCCAGTATGACCTCCGCATTCATCCTCATGTAATTCTGTCATGATTTCCCTTGACTCCTTCGTAACACATCAAGGTAAGAGCGTAGAAAACCCTCGTCTGTATAGTTATCCATCCTGAATGAGATACATAGGATCTTTTCGTAAGATCTTCCTTCGCTTTTTAACTTCCGTTGGGAGTGCACCAGTCATGAGATACTCTTTGATTGGTGTCATCCATGAGTCTGGCTCATCGGCTGCCTCCATGACCCAATCCATCTCAATCTGTTTCGTGCTGGGGCTGGAACGGGCCACCACTAGAACTAATCCTATAAGTTGTGCATCTCCTGTACTTGCATATTTTGCCAGTGAATCCGCCTTGGTGTTCTCTTCCCTCGGAATATGAGATATGGTATAATGCTCGAAACTCTCCAGTTTCCAAGGCCTTAAATAGATAAATTGGCAAGTTACCCATTTTGGCTTGGAACTCTCCTCGGACCTGACACACCACTAGTAGGGAATCACTGAAGATTTGTATGGTCTTTAGCTGTAATTCTCTTGCTAGCCTTATTCCTGCAATAAGGGCTTCTTATTCAGTTTCGTTATTTGTTGATGGAAATTCTAATCTCAACGCATAGCATATAGATCTTCCTTTAGGAGTTCCTAGAATCAGTCCTGCTCCGGAATAGTAATCATTCGATGCTCCATCAACAAATAATTTCCATTGAATGTTGGCTTCGGTATTAGACTCCCCTTTTATCTCTCCCGATCGGTGAATTCTGCGATAAAATCTACAAGCGCTTGTCCATTAATTGCTTTTCGGGGGTGGTATGCAATGTCATACTGACTGAGCTCAATATTCCATTTTAACAACCTCTCAGAAGTCTCTGGGTGAAATAAAACCTGCCTTAAAGGTTGATCCATGAGGACTTTATAGGATGATCCTGAAAGTAGGGCCGAAGTTTCTTTGAGGCGATGAGCAAGCAATAGGCAAGATTTTCCACTTTCGGGTAGTTCAGTTCTGCCCCAGTTAATCTCTAACTGATATAATAAACTGGCCTTTGAACCTTCGAATCTTCCCTTACCAACGCTGCACTCAAAGCATGAGCGGACACTGCCATATATTAGAACAAATCTTCTTCATCACTGGGCTTTGACAGCATTGGAGGTGTTGCCATGTGCTGGATTAGTTCCTCGAAAGCCTTTTGGCACTCAAAAGTCCATTGTATCTCTTTCTTTCCTTTCCTAAGGGCATCGAAGAAGGGAGGAGACTTGTCTGTTGCCCTGGATATGAAGTGATTTAAAGCTGTAATTTTTTCGTTTAAACACTGAAGTTCTTTCTTGGTTTCTGGAGTGCGCATTTCTCTCAAGGTTGATATTTTCGCTGGATTGGCTTCTATGCCCCTAACGTTGACCATAAACCCTAGGAACTTGCCTAAACCGACTCCGAAGGAGCACTTTAGAGGATTAAGCTTCATGCCATATCGGCGTAGAATATCAAACATCTTGGCTAAATTTTCCAAATGGTCAACTGCCTTTTTTGACTTTACTAGCATATCATCGACATAGACCTCCATTGTCCTGCCAATTTGTTTTTTAAACATAGCATTTACCGATCACTGGTAAGTTGCCCGTACATTTTTTTAAGCCAAATGGCATTACTTTGTAGCAATATAAGCCGAGATTAGTGATAAAACTCGTGTCCTCTTGATCCGGTCCATACATCATGCTTTGATTGTAGCCAGAATACACATCCATAAAAGAAGGCAACTCATTCTCAACCGTAAAATCCACCAGTTAATCTATTCTGGGAAGAGAGAAGCTGTCCTTTGGACAAGCTTTATTAAGATCTGAATAATCTACGCTGACTCTCCATTTTTCATTTGCTTTCTTTACAAGCATAGGGTTGGAGACCCAGTTTGGATAGGTAGATTCCCTGATAAAGCCGTTTTCCATTAACCTATCGACTTCCTCTTTTAAGGCCCTCGATCTTTCCGGGCCCTGGGTCCTCCTTTTCTACTTGACAGATGGAACATGCGGATCAATATTAAGTTTATGAACTGTGACATCTCGAGATATGCCACTCATGTCAGAATGGTTCCATGAAAATACATCCAAGTTAGCTTTTAAAAAGACAATCAATTGACTCTTTAATTCGGGGCTCATCCGAGATCCTATATTCAGCACACGGTTTGGATCTTTCGGGTTAACAACTATAGGAATTGTGATCTCAGCCAGAGCCGCTCTTTCGTCCTCTACACTTGCTTTTCTAGGATCAATTTCTTTTTGCGCTCCGCTATGTTCGCCAGTGCGGGGACCCCTCTTTGATTGCTATAAAGGGAGTTCACAAATGCGGAGCGGAGCCTCCGTATTCTTTCCCAAGTCTTTCCTCTTAGCCTTGCATAGCTCTGTCACATAGCAATCCCTCAAAGTGGCCGGATCGACCTTAATTACACTAACCCCATTCTCAGTTGGGAACTTCATGGTCAAGCACCATGGGGCTAGCACAATCTTAAAGCCTACGAGAGTTGGTCTTCCAAGGAATGCATTGTAGGCGGAGAGCTCATCCACTAATACAAAAGTCTGCATCATAGAGACCTTAGTTCTCCATCTACCAGTTCTATGAGTAAGTCAATTATATCGATGGGTTGTGTAGGTTGTCCAGTAAATCCGTGGATTTTATTTGGATAGGCCTGCGCTTTTGACATAGAGAGATTCATTTTCTTAAATGTATTTATAAAGATCACATTAACAGATGCCCCCGTGTCAACTAGGACTCTATTCACAACTGCAGGACCAAAGCCAATTGTGATCACCATGGCATCAACAGTTGGTGTAAGTAGTCCATCAGAATCTCTATCTCTGAATACCACACCATCAGCTAAAGTTTTAGGCATCTTCATTGGAAGCTCATTGCTTAGGATCATACATCTTTCTTCTTTCGAGGAACCCTTCAACTCGTTAGCATATCTTCCATGTCTGCCCAGCTGCTTCCGGCTGGGTGGGGCCCTCCAAAAATCATGTTGATTACCGGTCTCGTGTCAATAGCTGCTTGAGATTTTTCGCTAGAGCTGGGCTCATTGGTGGTATTATTCTGTCCCTGGGAAGTTGGAGCGTTTTGAGGATTCTTCACATACTGTTGAAGCTGGTTACCTGATGAGTTCCTCAATCAAACTCCTCAGGTGTCGACATTCGTTGGTGTTATGCCCCGATTGGTTATGAAACCGGCAGAATTTGCCAGAATTAGCCTACTACTCTGTAATTTTCTGCGGCTTAACCTAAGGAAAGATGCCTGATTCCTTCGTAGCGGAGTACATCCTCTTTGGGGGTTTCATTTAGGAGAGTCAATTCTAAATTGTTGTAGAGTCGTGTTTCCTTATGGGTTTTGTTCTCTTTCTCCTCATTTCCCCTCTTTTGTCCAGAGTCATTCTTTTGTTCAGTTTGGATCTCATTGCCTTTCCTCTCTCCAGTAGCATTATTTCCTATAACTTTCCAAATATTCGGTGGATCCTCTTCCACGCTCATATACTCTTCGGCTTTCTTGTAGAACTTCTTTAGAGTTTTGGGTTGCTTCATCTGGAGCAACTTCCCAAATTCCGATTTCTTATCAATAGCACCTTTCAAAGCTGCCAATAAGTACCAAGGTTCTGGTTCTATGACTTCGGCTACCGCAGCATGGAATCATGTAAGAAAAGCTTTAATGGTCTCTCTTGACATTTGTTCCATCTCGCTAAGCGACATTACATCCCTTTCTTTAGTAGTTTGTAGACGAAATAGGTCTTGGAATCTTCTCGCCAAGTCGGCGAACTGATCAACACATTTGGGTGGGAGTCTAGTGGACCATAGTGAAGCCACACCTTCTAAGCATACAAGGAAGTATAAGCATTTTATCTCATCAGTGGCCCAAGCTCCGTTTATGTGTTGATCGTATTTGAATAGGAAGATGTTCGGATCTCTACTTCCACTATAAGTTGCTACTGTCGGAGGTATGAATTTCTTAGGAAACTTCGCTTGACTGATCTTTTCCGTAACTGGGTTTTTACTGGGTGAAAACTTCCATTCTTTCTTGTCGTCTTCATGGCCTGTTATTTCTTTCATTATTCATTGGATCATATCCGTAAGGCGCTTCTCTTCACCATCTCGCTCCATTGGACAGGGATCAGCTCTTTTACCGGTATAATCGCGGTTCAAGTTGTGATGCCTTGCACCTCTTTTGGAAGATGTCCCTTTGGTGGGACTTGCAGCGCCCCAGTTGCACGCTTTTCATCATGTTGTGGAGCTTTGACCTTAGAGTCCTCAACACCGGCCTCCCCCTTGTCTTCCACTAAGAAGTGGGATCGATTAAGGTCTGAGGCAGAAGAGTCCTCTTTTTCATCAACATTGTCCACAACATTTGGTGGCGGGGGATCAGCTTAAACATTAAGCAAGACATCAAGCTTATCCATCAATATTTTAGTCGTAGCATCCATATTTTCATTCAAGCCGGTTATAGCCACATTCAACTCATCTCATGTTACAGAAGGTTCGGAGGAATTTCCAACTTCTCGGTTCGGAGTTTGCAGCGTGACTTCGAGGAAGGAGGCAGATAAGGACTTCAATGGTAGGCTATTGGAATTGGAAGGAAGTGTGAAGGAAGAAAATGCGAATGCGGCCCCATGGTGGGCGCAAAATGTTTGCACCAAAAATGGCTCAAATACCAATGGTACATGAACCGTACTTCGCCACTACGGTTACAAAGTAAATGGAGCCGCAATCGACAAAGGTTAAAAGTAAAAAATGTAAGGAAAGTAAAAATGGAGAGAAGGTTTTTAGAGTTGTTCGGCCCTAAGCTAGGCCTACGTCCACTATTAAGGTAGCTTGCATTCTCATGACAATGGTTGCAAGGCATTTAAACTCTATTTGTACATGCATCCTCTCTCTTTTACAACATATTCTCTCTTTCACACATAAATTCTACTCAAATTCATGAAGTTTAGTGGAGAAATGGTGAGATCCGTGAAGGAGAAGGATCGGCTAGTGGGGGAGAATGAGAGTATCATTGTTTGAGAGGAGTGTGAAGGAGAATCTTCAATCTCTTTGCCACTTAGGTTATCTCAATGGATGCCATAGCCTAATGGATGAAAGATCTTCAAATGGGGATAATGATGGTTGGAATGCTAGGGAATGGTGGAGGGAAGAATCTGACGGCACTTCGTGGTGGCAAGGAGTCCATTCCCTTCATGGTGGAAGGCATGTCCTATTTATAGGTGAGGTCTCATGAAGAAATGATCTGAAATTCATATATGCAGGCCGTGGGTCGCTCGTCCTATTAATTACAAAAATGCCACCGCTTAGCTGCAGCCAACTATCGATAGCTGTATCCAGCTGTCCTGTGCGAGCGACTTCATAGGAGTGAGAGACTACACATATCCGAGCTAATTGAATGGACGGTCAGGCGATGAGTACATGGGCGACTGGTCAGAACTGAGCGATCGGCTGAGCACCGTGTTAAGCCTTTTAACAATTGACCGATAGATAATATCTGGTTGATGTAGCTATATCTGATTGTAGATGAACGGGTGACCAGTAACATAGCCTATAGGCGAGCGTTCAAGGCTTGTAGATCAAAATGTAAGTGCGACCCTTCAGGAGTTGGTATCTGACCGACCAATAGGTAGCATCTGATTGAAGCAGTAGCAGTTAACCAGATGAGCGAGCGACTACTGTTATGGATGCGGGCGAGCAAAGCAAAGGATGTTTATGTAAACGACCGAGGTAGCTTAAACGAGCAACTGAGGAGAATGTGCGGTCTATTATAGGGTTTATCCCTTCTTTGCACGAACGACCTTTCTGTGTGGTTGAGCTAAGATGTTATGCTCGATCCAATTGTAATGAGCAGACGACCCCACTGTCCTGGTAGGCGGAGCGAGCTATCTTTATGCGCTAGCCGTTTCCAAGGGTTTGTGAGCCTTACTGTCCTTGTGTCGTGTCGTACTTGAGCTTGCTTTGTGTGCATGACCTCTTTGTGTGGTCGTGCTGTGCTGTATGACCGACCCTAGTCGTGTTGAGCGGGCGACCCAACTGTTTTGATATGTGCAACCTTCCTTGCCTGTTCGACCCTTCATGCCCTGCATTACCTTTAGTTGGTTCTCAACCTTTTATTGTGTGCAATCGTCCCTTACCTTTCCCAAACTGCCTGGGTGTATTGGATTGAACTATGCACGGCCGAGCCGAATGACGCTCGACCATAGTTTCTACACATATTTAATAGACCAATATATGTATGGTTTTTTAAGGGATAAACACCCTAGGAGAATTGTAACAATCCAGAATTTTGGAACCAAGTTAAAATTTTTATTTTAGAAATTTTAATGGATTTTGGATATTTAAAATAATTTATTTTACATAATAACGACTAAAAATCTATTTAAATTGAAGTTCGAACAAATATATTTATTTGGAGTTAGAAATGACATGGTAGTTTGAAAATTTGAATTTGAACTTTGACTAAATGTACAGGATTCAAAATAAAACGGATTTTAGTGAAACCAAAAATATTAGAATATATTTAAAAATATCTTTCCAACGAATCTGAAAAATTAAAATTTCATAACGGGAATAAAAAGTTATGTGCAGTTTAATATTCAGAATAGTCGCTATGGAATATGTGTGTATATATATATATATATATATATATATTTAATATAATAAATAGCCGTTTTGCAAAATACCTCCGTTTTTTAAGAAACCACTTTGGTTGAATCCGGAAGGTCAAATTATTGCAAGATTCCAATTTTCATATTTTTTTGAATCAATATGTGAGTGACAAATTAAAACGTGTTTTGTCAATTTCAGTCAAATTGGATCGACTAGAAAATGGCCATTTTTCAAACGGTCTCCAAATTCGACGAAATTAATTTTTTTAGGATCGTATCATCAAAACACAGCTAGATTAATTTTTCAGGAATTTGTGGAGTCATTTTATAGCCTCGGTAAATTAAAATGTATGATCAAATTAAATAATTAAATGTTTTATATTTTAAATGAAAGAAAAGTGGGCTGAGACGATCAAACGGGCTGATGGGACCTAGTCCATTGTGTCCGGAACGGGGGCTTTTGGGTAGGAACAACTTTTGTTGGGATGAAATTGGAGTTGGTAGGAATTAACGGGCCTTTCTGAAAAACTAGACAATTAAATATTAAAATATTATAAATATGGATAACTAAAACCCTAGAAGCAAACACAGTAGCCGCCACCTATCTATTTCAATGGCCTGAATGATCCCGATTTCCTCCCCTAATCATTTCCAATCTACTAACTAATTCGTGGAATTCCTAAAGAAAAATCTGGAGAGCGCCTCGTAATCTTTCTAAGGGTACGGCTAAGATCGTATTTAAAGTGTTGTACTACGTGAATTTGTGGCTCAAAGGCCGGGAGTTTGGAGGTTGTTTCCAACCAAATGGGGCCCACGAGATGGCAAGCGTAGCCAGTGCAAGGAGGCACTGACATGGCGGTGGTTGTGGCGAAGTCTGATTGAACCCCGGTGTCCTCGATTCTCGTGCGCAGGTGGATGTTCGACGGTGAAGAATGTGTTCGGGTTCGGGTTCGTGAATTCTTGAACGTAAAGGAACAGAACGATGGATTATGATAATGAAGGATTAATGGATAATCAATTAAAAATTAATTATATTTTATTGGTTAAGAATGTAATTAAATGTTTATTTGAATGTATCTTGCTCAAATAAAAACAGAATTCAACGAGGTTAGATCCGTTGGAACCGAAAAATGGAGATCTACAACATGGAACTGAATGGAACCAAAACATTGTTGAGTGAAATATAATTGTTGAATTGAAATTGTCATTGTTGACAAAATAAAATCGTTGAATTGAAATTGTCATTGTTGAAAAAAATATAATCGTTGAATTGAAATTGTCATTGTTGACAAAATATAGTCGTTGAATTAAAATTGTCATTGTTGACAAAATATAATCGTTGAATTGAAATTTTCATTGTTGACAAAATATAATCGTTGGATTAAAATTGTCGTCTTTGACAAATTAGAATAGTTAAACAAAAATTATCATTTTTGTCAAATTAGAATAATTGGTTTAAAATTGTCATTTTTGACAAATTAGAATAGTTGAATTAGAATTATCATTTTTGTCAAATTTAAATATTGGATTAAAATTGTTATTCTTGTCAAAATATAATTATTGAATCAAATTTGTCATTTTTGTCAAATCATAATAGTTGAAATAAAAAGGACATTTTGTTCTAAGAAAATAGTGAAAACCAAAATAGATTAATTGAACCAAAATATACATTTTTGTCAAATTAGATTAATTGAATCAAAATATACAATTTTGTCAAATTAGATTAACTGAATCAACAGGAAAATATTTACAAGGACAAAAGTGAAGGCCTTTTTATCCATAAGGACAGCCCACTAAAATTTTATTCAGAAGGACAATACACTGTTTCTCTTCTTCTTCACATGCGCTTATTTCTTCTTCCTCCGCTCCCGATTCACGTCCGCTCCATCTTTAAAACAATCGAACCCAAAAATCACAAAAATTCGAATCCATAACAATTCATAAATCACGAAAATCAAAAGGACATCAGAATCGAAATTGCAATCAAACCCAAAAATTCGAATCCATAAATCGCTCGAAACATAAACCCTCGAAAACAAAAAAAATTGTCCAACAACAAAAATCCATTAGAAATCACAATTGAATGGAATAAAAATATTTTTCAAAGGATGGAAAACGCAATTGAAGAAGTCGAAATTGTTGAAACAATTTTTTCGTGATTGGAAATGTTTTTTTTTCGTTACTAGTATAGAAGTTCGTAGGTATCATTTTGTTATTTTTTTTAGGTATCATTTTTCCTATTTTAACTTTAAAACATAGCAGCAGTTTTTAGGTATCATTTTGCTATTTTTGTTGGTATCATTTTTACTGTAGCTTATGTGTTATGTTAAACATCACAGCAGTTTTAAGGTATCATTTATATATTTTTTAAGGTATCATTTTTAGTGTAATTTCTCTGTTATGTTAAACATTACTGCAGTTTGAAGGTATCGTTTATATATTTTTTAAGGTATCATTTTTACTGTAATTTATGTGTTTTGTTAAACATCACAGCAGTTTTAAGGTATCATTTTTATATTTTTTAAGGTATCATTTTTACTGTAGTTTATGTGTTATGTTAAACATCACATCAGTTTTAAGGTATCATTTTTATATTTTTTTAAGGTATCATTTTTAGTGTAATTTATGTGTTATGTTTATATAAGTCTTTATTTTATGTGGTAATTTTTGTGATGGTGTACTGTTACAAAATTATGTTGGTATCAATTTTGATTGTGTATGAAATACTTGCAGATACTGCATTCTGCTGGAATTTACTTGAATTCAATACTGGATTAAGTACAAGTAAAAATAAATGCATTAATTCATGCCTGAAATTGATACTCGTACACTATAGGAAAAAAAACAGAATACTGATAATTACCGTGGCCTAAAACTGATGCCTAAACACTGTTAACAAATAAAATAATTAAAACTGATACCTTCTGCGACATAAAACTGATACCTATAAACTGCACAGAAAATAATTAAAAAAAATGATACTTAGAAAGATTTAAAACTGATGCCCAGTTCCTGTTACAATACAATTTCAGTTTTAAATGAAAGTAGTTGATATTGTTTTGCATTTGTGTAATGACTGGATTGATGTGATAAACACAAATCTTGCTTATGTTTTGAAGATAAAATAATGAAAAAAAAATTATATCACAGTTTGATTGATTAAAATGAAATAAGTTCGACTTAGTTTCAATGTTGATACAACAATATAACTTCAAAATTAACACAGCAACAAAATCTCATGAAAAAAACATATAACGCAGTTAAAACTGTAAACAAACTGATACCTAAAAACGGCTGCTATGTTTTAAAGTTAAAACATGAAAAATGATACCTAGAAAAATAGAAAAATGATACCTAAAAACTGCTGGTATATTTTACAGTTAAAACAGGAAAAATGATACTTAAAAAAATAGCAAAATGATACCTATGAACTGCTATACTAGTAACGAAAAAAAACATTTCCAACCTAAAAAAATTGTTTCAACAATTTCTACTTCTTCAATTGTGCTTTCCATAGTTTGAAAAATATTTCTTTTTTCATTCAATTGTGATTTCCAATGGATTTTTGTTGTTCGACCTATTTTTTTGTTTTCTAGGGTTTCTGTTTCAGCTGATTTTTGGTCGTGATTTTGATTTCGTGATGTTTGTCTTCGATTGTGAATTTTGATTCTAATTACTTATGATATTTGTGATTTCAATGATTTATGATTTCGTGAATTTTGTGATTTCGTGATAAACGATGAAATCGAGATACGCGACAGAGGGAGAAGATGGAAGCATCGGCCGAAATTTAATTTCAGTGTATTGTCCTTATGGATAAAATATTAAGTGGTTGTCCTTATGGATAAATTTTAATGGGCCTTTGTCCTTGTCGTTAATTGTCCCTTGAATCAAAATATACATTTTTGTCAAATTAGATTAATTGAATCAAAATATACATTTTTGTCAAATTAGATTAAATTGAACCAAAATATACATTTTTGTCAATTTAGATTAATTGAATCAAAATATACATTTTTGTCAAATTAGATTAATTGAATCAAAATATACATTTTTAATTAAATCAAAATATACATTTTTGTCAAATTAGATTAGTTGAAATAAAAATATACATTTTTGTCAAAATGAATTAGTTAAATCAAAATATACATTTTTGTCAAATTACATTAGTTGAAACAAAAGTATTCATTTTTGTCAAAATAGATTAGTTGAAACAAAAGATACATTTTTGTCAAAATAGATTAGTTGAAACAAAAGATACATTGTTGTCAAATTATAATAGTTGAAACAAAAAGTTACATTTTGTCAAATGTAATGGTTGTAAACAAAAATTTCATTTTTGTTAAATAAGATTGGAGTTAAACAAAAATTACATTTTTTTAAATAGATTTGGGGTAAAACAAAAATTGACATTTTAGAAATAGATTTGTGTTGGAGTAAAATATTAATTTTGTTAAACTAGAATTGTCAACAAAAATGAATAATCACTTTTAAGTCATTTTGTTGAACTAGAATTGTCAACAAAAATAAATTATCTCTTGTATTCATTTTGTTAAACTAGAACTGTTAACAAAATAAAATTATCTCTTGTAATCATTTTGTCAAACTAGGATTACCAACATAAATGCCACCATCACTTATATGCATTTTGTTAAATTAGAATTGTTAACAAAATGAAATCATCACTTTTTAATCATTTTGTTAAACTATAATTGTTAGCAAAATGTAATTATCACTTTTATGCATTTTGTTAAAATGGAATTCTAGACAAAAATGAAATTATCATTTTTGATCATTTTGTTAAACTAGAATTGTTGACGAAATGAAATTGTCACTTTTAATCATTTTGTTGGACTGGAATTGTCAACAAAAATGAAAATATCATTTTAATCATTTGGTTGAAATAGAATTGTCAACAAAATGAATGAGTCATTTTTTTTATCATTTTGTTGAAATAGAATTGTCAACAAAATAGAAAGTCATCATTTTTATTTGTTAAGTTGAAATAGAAATTGTAAACAAATAAAATTATCATTTTTATTTGTTATGTTGAATAGAAATTGTACACAAATAAATCATTCTTTTATTTGTCATTAGAATACACAGAGAAATTGTATACAAATAAATTATTCTTTTATTTGTTATTAGAATACATAGAGAAATTGTATACACATAAATTATTCTTTTATTTGTCCGTAGAATACGCAGAAAGATGTATACAAATAAATTATCCATTTATTTGTCATTAGAATACATAGAATAATGTATGCAAACAAATTATCCTTTTATTTGTCAGTAGAATACATAGAAAAATTTATGTAAATAAATATGTCATTTTTATTAAATTAGAATTGTCAAAACAAAAATTGTCATTTTTGATGAAACTAGGATTATCAACAAAAATGAATGAATCATTTGTGTTCATTTTTTAAATAAGAATTGTTAACAATATGGAATTATCATTTGTTATTCATTTTGTTAAAATAAGAATTGTTCACAATATGAATTATCACTTTTATTCAATTGGATAAAATTAGAATTGTTAACAAAATTGAAATATTATTTTTAATCATTTTGTTGAAATAAAATTGTCAACAAAAATGAAAAGATCATTTTAATCATTTTGTTGAAATAGAATTGTCAACAAGAATGAGAGAATGTAATGACCCGGATATTTGACGGTGTAATAATTAACTTATTTAATTATTTAAATAACGAATATATTATTTAATCGTCGACGTTAGAACGTGGAATCATATTATAATTAAAATCGAGCTTGAAATGGCGCGGCAGTTCGCTATTTGGCGATTTGAACTTCAACTGAAGGTACAGGATTCGTTTTAAATCGGATTTCTGTGAAACAAGAAACGTGTGGAGCTGGTGGAGTATATCTTTTTAGGGGAAGAGAAAAATCATGATTTCGTCGTATAGATTTTGAGATATGTCCAAATCAAATTTTAAAATAGTCGCTATAGAATCGTTTATCGACCATATCGGTTTATTCGATATAACTAGAGATAGGGTTTGAATTCAGACAAGATTCTTTTGAGACCTATCGATAATTTAATTTTTAGAATTTTATGGTAATTTTTAATTAATTAAATAAGCAACTTTTTATTTGGAGTACTTTGCACCCTGTAATCAACATTTTGGGGTTTCACAATATGAGTTAATCTACCGATATTATTATATTTCTGGGACCATGACACACTGTTCGTCACAACGGTATTTTTGTTTCTGTCTATAGCAGTGCATATGTTGGAAAAATATTAAGTAACGAGTACGTGCTTAAACTAATAATCATCAGCCTATGACTTCAAATGCCAACCATTTCCATGGAGGAAATAGCACCCACGTAGACAGATAAAAGGGATATGCGTGGTCTAGTTTTTGGCCTTCAAACTTTTTGTGGCCAATACAGAAACATGCATCACTTACCCAACATATATAAATAACCTTCTTTGGCTAAACCTAATTACTTTTGCTGAAACAAAGAAATCGCGCCTCCATTATCCTCTATTAACGACCGGTTTAAAGTTCGAAATCAATTCCTCAAAAATCCTATAAATCAAAATAGAGATGCATTTGGACTCAGCATCTTTAGAGCTTCGATTTCATGTAAGATTTGTGGGGTTCGGAAATCGTTCTGTCGATGTCAAGTTTTAGCAATAGCTAGGGTTCACCACTATTCTACCTAGGGGATGACGGAGGACAAGAGGGGTTGATGGATGAACTCTGGTACTCGAGGCGCCTGCATGGACCCAGTTTGGTGGAGTGCGGTTCCCGTTTTCTGATGATTCGATTCAGTGAACTCTCGAGTTGGACTGGTACATAGTCGGTAGGGTGCAGATGTGGTTTTAGTGGTGCGTGTAGTTACTGTGAGGAGTTAAGGGTGTTCATGGTTGTTGATGCTTGAACATGGATAGGAGAGGGTCACGGGAAGAAGGAGCCGGAGTTCATTGATTTGGGCTGAGTGTTTAGAAATGAAGGGGATGAGGGCGTTCGAATGAGGAAATGGCGAAGCAGTTTGTGCTGAGGAGTAAGGTGCGGTAATATATGGATTAAACTAAATTTTGGTTCATATTTTTTTGGTTAATGACCATTATTTGTTTGGGGAGGTTCCTATTTGTTCAAAGTGGGAGGAACAGCATGGAGTTCTTCAATTTTGGGTTTGAAATCTTATACAGGAGATGGGAATGGAGTGCGTGACCTGTACCGGGTGAAAACGTGAGGTCGAGATTCATAGCAGGTGGATTTTTGTGAGGGGTTTTATGATGAGGTTATGCAAATTGAGATGGTGGGTTAGTGTGCGAAAACGAGGAGAATAATGGAGCTGGGTATTTTCGGTTATGATGGAGGCAAAACAAAGTGTTAGAGTGAATACTGTTTTTCCAAGGAAGAAGATCTTGTTTGTTCGCGGTTCGGTGGATATTTTGTAATGAATTGAAGAAACGAACCGGGTTAGGATTTTTAGGAAGAAGGCTAACTAGGTCTGCGATTTTATGATGGGCTAAAATGGAAAATTGGGTCTTACAAACGGATTGTCAGATTGGAATCATGCTATCGTAGACTGAATCTGGTTGGGAATGATGTGGAGCTCGCTAGAATTTATAGTGAAATAAATTGTATGATCTGAATCAACAACCGTAAATCGTTGTTTAACGATACACCGACAATGTGAGTAAAACTCACTAACTCTCCTCAATTTATATTTTAATATAAATTGTACTTTATTTATTGACTGCTGTATATTGATTGTTAAACTGGACTGTTAAATAGATTTGATTGAAAACGTAGTTATAGTTAATCTATGTACTGTTAATCAAATATTTTTCTGTACAGCAGGATATTTCATTTCAAAATGAAATTGATATATATTATACTGTGTAACATCTGTGAATGCAGGGAAACAGGTTGGAGGAATCCGACTGGGTTCCTCAACAATTATTTTACTATTTTCATATATTGTGATATATGTGTGATTTATATTCTGTTATTGATTATGGATGTTAGAACGATATTGATCATCGTTGTTTGATATTTTGAATATCATAAGAAACCCTGAGTTGTAAAAAGGAATATTTCAATGTATATTGAAAACAAAGTAAATTATTTATAAATCGAACACGGTTTTATAAAAGGAAATTATTTATAAAACAAATAGAGTTTTATAAAAGGGATATTTATTTAGAAAATAAATAGAATTGAAAAGGAGAATATTTATTTAGAAAATAAATATAAATAAGAAAATATTTATTTAGAAGATAAATAAACCGTTATAAATAGGAAATATTTGTAACGGTAAATAGAAGTTATAAATAAGGAATATTTGTAACGGTAAATAGAAGTTGTAAATAGGAATATTTGTAACGGTAAATAGAAGTTATAAATAAGAAATATTTGTAACGGTAAATAGAAGTTATAAATAAGGAATATTTGTAACGGTAAATAGAAGTTGTAAATAGGTATATTTGTAACGGTAAATAGAAGTTATAAATAAGGAATATTTGTAACGGTAAATAGAAGTTATAAATAAGAAATATTTGTAACGGTAAATAGAAGTTGTAAATAGGAATATTTGTAACGGTAAATAGAAGTTATAAATAAGAAATATTTGTAACGGTAAATAGAAGTTATAAATAAGGAATATTTGTAACGGTAAATAGAAGTTGTAAATAGGAATATTTGTAACGGTAAATAGAAGTTATAAATAAGGAATATTTGTAACGGTAAATAGAAGTTATAAATAAGAAATATTTGTAACGGTAAATAGAAGTTGTAAATAGGAATATTTGTAACGGTAAATAGAAGTTGTAAATAGGAAATATTTGTAACGGTAAGTAAACGTTGAAAAAGGGAAATAGTTGTAACGGAAAACGTAGTTTATCAAAAGGAGTTAATCAAACGTAGTTTATCAAAAGGAGTTAATCAAATGTAGTTTATCAAAAGGAGTTAATCAAATGTAGTTATCAAAATGGGTTAATCGAATATAGAAATTAAGAAGTGAAGTTAAACAAAAATTAGAAACTGACTAGAGATTGGTAAGTTGAATATTTTTCTGAGTGTTGATCTGATGTTGGTTTCGGCCTTCGGGGTTTATACTTAGAGAATTGTTCTCTTACTAGTTTACAGTTAGGGACTAATAGTTGTGGAATGGTAGTAATGCGTGAATGAGGATTGGAGATGTTTTTTCCAATGTTGGAAACGTATATTTTCTAATTTTAGAAAATAAGGAAATATATGTATATATATATATATATATATATGATTGATGATCGGATCGATAATTCCATTTGGAATTAAGATCGTTGTTTGTACACCGACATATTTTCATTTGATAGTTAAATCACAGACTATCGAAGTTTTGACCATTTTACGTTGTAAATATGGAGAGACCGGTTGGATTATTATCCGAAGAACCACTCCATATTGACATAAGCGTTGTGATTAAATACGATGAAGCTAATTGAAGACGGTGTTATGTAAGGGCTGTCCTGTTTACAGAATAGTGCCTTCGGTTTCGTTCAGTCCCAGAACGAACGTATATGGACGAATGTCTGACAGAGTATTTCCAATGATCGAATGGGTTGGACTGTACAAATATATATGGTGGCCAACGGATTTATTCCCTTCGCATAATATCCAGAATCTATTTGTGCAGATCCAACTAAATGATTAACGGATCTGATAATGTGGCATTCAAAGTGATCGTGTTATAAATGAATGGAAAGTAAGCATAGCTTCTAGCCTCACATCCGGTAAATGACAGAAATCGGGCAGGCAGCATGGCTAAGTCGGTCGCACCGAAGTAGGGTGTATAATCACCTATCTAGAGAATATTCATCTGCTTCTTAAATCTATCAATGCTGACCCATATATATATATACGGGAAACGGTTGCTGATCCCAACCGTTGGTGATGTACATTCGATACACTCAAGCGAAATGAGTGGTCGGTCATGTGTGGCTGAGTTGCAAGATGTTCTTGTTGAACTCCAGTGTATCGTTCCTAGAGTACACTGATCGGAAGGTGGATCCATACCTTGTCATAGTTGGAAATCCAATCATCCAATACGCACCCGCGGTTTTGATTGTATACTATATATGTAGAACGTGAGATGCAAGCGTTTCTGCTAGATTGATATCTAATTGTATTTAGACATTATTATAATATCAGTGATATTGCTTTTCAAAGATGTTGGATTCTCATAAGGGAAAAACCCGTTCCGTATTCACGGCGTGGTCTTATGAGATATCATATACCTGTTAAAATGATTTGAGTTTACTCACACCAGTCCATGACTGACCCGGAGTTTATTTGTTTTGTTTCCCTAAACTCTTGGGTGCCTAAATTTGTACGGGCAGTCAAGTAGTCGGGATTTACAGATATACTGGAAGAGCTTGGAGCAGGAGGCTTCAAGATTCTATAGCTATTATTATTTCCGCTGTTGTTGTAAGTGTTGTACTCTGAAATGTTATTGTATACATATACTGTTTGTATTTCAAAAGTTATGTTATATTTTATTCGTTCCGCTGTGAGATTCGTGGTTACTCTGATGATGATGTTCTTCTTCTTCTTCTATTCTAATAGTTCTATCTTATCTATCCTCACCCTCTATCTTCTTTCTATTAATTTCTTGAATTTCCAGTGCAATTTGGGGTTGGACTTGTGTTTTTAGTCAGCTCAAATTGGACCGGATTTTCGGGTCATTACAGTTGGTATCAGAGCTTAAGTTAAGCGAATTACCTTGGCTCTGTGGCGTAACTCAGTAGAGATGGGATTAGTAATACCCTAGACTGAGATTGAGTGTATATATACGAGTGAACGTATTTGTTATTTGATATAAAAATTTGTTTTATATTATGGAGATTTATTGGTCGAGTAGTTTATGAACTTTGGTCGATACAGTAATGCAAACTGTATTGATAGGAGTTACTAAACACTTGAATACGATGAACCGACATGGTATGTTTTGAAAAGAGGGTAAATAAAATAATTTTACCCAAGTATATATATTGGAAATATTAATGTGTTGGTTGTTATTATAATTGAATAAGATTATAAAAGTGGAATGGTTATAAATAACCAAACAGAATTCATATAAGTAAAGTATATGAAATAAGATGAATTAAATCTGAAATTAAAGTTAGAATTGAAATTTAAAACTGGAAATTCAGACCAGTGTTTGTAATTAAATCTGGATTAAGTATACGTGAATTTTAAAATCCTGGGAGGTTTTAAATTTGTTTTGATAAGGATATCTGGGATTGATTTCAAAATGGGAAGTGTTAGAAGTGGTTTTGAAAGGAATATAGTATTGAACTCACTTTGATCGCTGGGAAATAATTCCGATGATGGATCGATACATCATCGGTGTAATTTTCGAGTTGCTAAGTGACGGATTACTACCAAATATTCTGTTTTTGAATTGTTTTGCAAAAACAAGTTATTCAGGAATTCAAAGGATTTTGAATTGTTATTATGATTTCAAGTGATTTGAATAAACCCAGGAATTTAAATTCGGAAATTAAATTAACTTACGAGTTAAATAGATGAACTGGTAAAAGTGATTTATAAATTGGGATTTAACTTGAAATAAGTGAATATGAAATTGAGTTGGTAAGTTGGGAGATTGAAATTTGAGATTAGAGTTTGAATGGAATTTTACTTGAGTACAAGCCAATAATTGTGTTGAGAATAAAGACAGACTGGAGTTTGATTTGGATGGCATGATATATGCAAAGTGATAGCAGATGGTAGGGATATAATGATATACCCGACAAAAAGGTACAAGTTTATTTTATATATGAGTTTGGATTTTATGAGCCGAATTGGCAAGCCGCTTGGCTGTTTGATTTTTCTTTTGGTTGGAGATGGCCTAGAGAGGCGAGTTGTGGTTTTATAGATAGGGCTGTACAAAGGAGGTTATGGCGAAATTTTCCGAAAAATTTAAGAGTTAGAAAATTTTCCGAACTTTTGAAAATTTAGGTTAGTCGGAAGGAATTAATATTTTAGTCAATATTAATTGGTTCAGTTGAAATCAGAAATAAGGGGTAAACAAATCTTAGGAATTCCAATAGATAGGGTCGTCCACTACCTTAGCAATTTCGAGGACGAAATTATTTTAAGTGGGGAAGAATGTAATGACCCGGATATTTGACGGTGTAATAATTAACTTATTTAATTATTTAAATAACGAATATATTATTTAATCGTCAACGTTAGAACGTGGAATCATATTATAATTAAAATCGAGCTTGAAATGGCGCGGCAGTTCGCTATTTGGCGATTTGAACTTCAACTGAAGGTACAGGATTCGTTTTAAATCGGATTTCTGTGAAACAAGAAACGTGTGGAGCTGGTGGAGTATATCTTTCTAGGGGAAGAGAAAAATCATGATTTCGTCGTATAGATTTTGAGATATGTCCAAATCAAATTTTAAAATAGTCGCTATAGAATCGTTTATCGACCATATCGGTTTATTCGATATAACTAGAGATAGGGTTTGAATTCAGACAAGATTCTTTTGAGACCTATCGATAATTTAATTTTTAGAATTTTATGGTAATTTTTAATTAATTAAATAAGCAACTTTTTATTTGGAGTACTTTGCACCCTGTAATCAACATTTTGGGGTTTCACAATATGAGTTAATCTACCGATATTATTATATTTCTGGGACCATGACACACTGTTCGTCACAACGGTATTTTTGTTTCTGTCTATAGCAGTGCATATGTTGGAAAAATATTAAGTAACGAGTACGTGCTTAAACTAATAATCATCAGCCTATGACTTCAAATGCCAACCATTTCCATGGAGGAAATAGCACCCACGTAGACAGATAAAAGGGATATGCGTGGTCTAGTTTTTGGCCTTCAAACTTTTTGTGGCCAATACAGAAACACGCATCACTTACCCAACATATATAAATAACCTTATTTGGCTAAACCTAATTACTTTTGCTGAAACAAAGAAATCGCGCCTCCATTATCCTCTATTAACGACCGGTTTAAAGTTCGAAATCAATTCCTCAAAAATCCTATAAATCAAAATAGAGATGCATTTGGACTCAGCATCTTTAGAGCTTCGATTTCATGTAAGATTTGTGGGGTTCGGAAATCATTCTGTCGATGTCAAGTTTTAGCAATAGCTAGGGTTCGCCGCTATTCTACCTAGGGGATGACGGAGGACAAGAGGGGTTGATGGATGAACTCTGGTACTCGAGGCGCCTGCATGGACCCAGTTTGGTGGAGTGCGGTTCCCGTTTTCTGATGATTCGATTCAGTGAACTCTCGAGTTGGACTGGTACATAGTCGGTAGGGTGCAGATGTGGTTTTAGTGGTGCGTGTAGTTACTGTGAGGAGTTAAGGGTGTTCATGGCTGTTGATGCTTGAACATGGATAGGAGAGGGTCACGGGAAGAAGGAGCCGGAGTTCATTGATTTGGGCTGAGTGTTTAGAAATGAAGGGGATGAGGGCGTTCGAATGAGGAAATGGCGAAGCAGTTTGTGCTGAGGAGTAAGGTGCGGTAATATATGGATTAAACTAAATTTTGGTTTATATTTTTTTGGTTAATGACCATTATTTGTTTGGGGAGGTTCCTGTTTGTTCAAAGTGGGAGGAACAGCATGGAGTTCTTCAATTTTGGGTTTGAAATCTTATACAGGAGATGGGAATGGAGTGCGTGACCTGTACTGGGTGAAAACGTGAGGTCGAGATTCATAGCAGGTGGATTTTTGTGAGGGGTTTTATGATGAGGTTATGCAAATTGAGATGGTGGGTTAGTGTGCGAAAACGAGGAGAATAATGGAGCTGGGTATTTTCGGTTATGATGGAGGCAAAACGAAGTGTTAGAGTGAATACTGTTTTTCCAAGGAAGAAGATCTTGTTTGTTCGCTGTTCGGTGGATATTTTGTAATGAATTGAAGAAACGAACCGGGTTAGGATTTTTAGGAAGAAGGCTAACTAGGTCTGCGATTTTATGATGGGCTAAAATGGAAAATTGGGTCTTACAAACGGATTGTCAGATTGGAATCATGCTATCGTAGACTGAATCTGGTTGGGAATGATGTGGAGCTCGCTACAATTTATAGTGAAATAAATTGTATGATCTGAATCAACAACCGTAAATCGTTGTTTAACGATACACCGACAATGTGAGTAAAACTCACTAACTCTCCTCAATTTATATTTTAATATAAATTGTACTTTATTTATTGACTGCTGTATATTGATTGTTAAACTGGACTGTTAAATAGATTTGATTGAAAACGTAGTTATAGTTAATCTATGTACTGTTAATCAAATATTTTTCTGTACAGCAGGATATTTCATTTCAAAATGAAATTGATATATATTATACTGTGTAACATCTGTGAATGCAGGGAAACAGGTTGGAGGAATCCGACTGGGTTCCTCAACAATTATTTTACTGTTTTCATATATTGTGATATATGTGTGATTTATATTCTGTTATTGATTATGGATGTTAGAACGATATTGATCATCGTTGTTTGATATTTTGAATATCATAAGAAACCCTGAGTTGTAAAAAGGAATATTTCAATGTATATTGAAAACAAAGGAAATTATTTATAAATCGAACACGGTTTTATAAAAGGAAATTATTTATAAAACAAATAGAGTTTTATAAAAGGGATATTTATTTAGAAAATAAATAGAATTGAAAAGGAGAATATTTATTTAGAAAATAAATATAAATTAGAAAATATTTATTTAGAAGATAAATAAACCGTTATAAATAGGAAATATTTGTAACGGTAAATAGAAGTTATAAATAAGGAATATTTGTAACGGTAAATAGAAGTTGTAAATAGGAATATTTGTAACGGTAAATAGAAGTTATAAATAAGAAATATTTGTAACGGTAAATAGAAGTTATAAATAAGGAATATTTGTAACGGTAAATAGAAGTTGTAAATAGGAATATTTGTAACGGTAAATAGAAGTTATAAATAAGGAATATTTGTAACGGTAAATAGAAGTTATAAATAAGAAATATTTGTAACGGTAAATAGAAGTTGTAAATAGGAATATTTGTAACGGTAAATAGAAGTTATAAATAAGAAATATTTGTAACGGTAAATAGAAGTTATAAATAAGGAATATTTGTAACGGTAAATAGAAGTTGTAAATAGGAATATTTGTAACGGTAAATAGAAGTTATAAATAAGGAATATTTGTAACGGTAAATAGAAGTTATAAATAAGAAATATTTGTAACGGTAAATAGAAGTTGTAAATAGGAATATTTGTAACGGTAAATAGAAGTTGTAAATAGGAAATATTTGTAACGGTAAGTAAACGTTGAAAAAGGGAAATAGTTGTAACGGAAAACATAGTTTATGAAAAGGAGTTAATCAAACGTAGTTTATCAAAAGGAGTTAATCAAATGTAGTTTATCAAAAGGAGTTAATCAAATGTAGTTATTAAAATGGGTTAATCGAATATAGAAATTAAGAAGTGAAGTTAAACAAAAATTAGAAACTGACTAGAGATTGGTAAGTTGAATATTTTTCTGAGTGTTGATCTGATGTTGGTTTCGGCCTTCGGGGTTTATACTTAGAGAATTGTTCTCTTGCTAGTTTACAGTTAGGGACTAATAGTTGTGGAATGGTAGTAATGCGTGAATGAGGATTGGAGATGTTTTTTCCAATGTTGGAAACGTATATTTTCTAATTTTAGAAAATAAGGAAATATATGTATATATATATATATGATTGATGATCGGATCGATAATTCCATTTGGAATTAAGATCGTTGTTTGTACACCGACATATTTTCATTTGATAGTTAAATCACAGACTATCGAAGTTTTGACCATTTTACGTTGTAAATATGGAGAGACCGGTTGGATTATTATCCGAAGAACCACTCCATATTGACATAAGCGTTGTGATTAAATACGATGAAGCTAATTGAAGACGGTGTTATGTAAGGGCTGTCCTGTTTACAGAATAGTGCCTTCGGTTTCGTTCAGTCCCAGAACGAACATATATGGACGAATGTCTGACAGAGTATTTCCAATGATCGAATGGGTTGGACTGTACAAATATATATGGTGGCCAACGGATTTATTCCCTTCGCATAATATCCAGAATCTATTTGTGCAGATCCAACTAAATGATTAACGGATCTGATAATGTGGCATTCAAAGTGATCGTGTTATAAATGAATGGAAAGTAAGCATAGCTTCTAGCCTCACATCCGGTAAATGACAGAAATCGGGCAGGCAACATGGCTAAGTCGGTCGCACCGAAGTAGGGTGTATAATCACCTATCTAGAGAATATTCATTTGCTTCTTAAATCTATCAATGCTGACCCATATATATATATATATATACGGGAAACGGTTGCTGATCCCAACCGTTGGTGATGTACATTCGATACACTCAAGCGAAATGAGTGGTCGGTCATGTGTGGCTGAGTTGCAAGATGTTCTTGTTGAACTCCAGTGTATCGTTCCTAGAGTACACTGATCGGAAGGTGGATCCATACCTTGTCATAGTTGGAAATCCAATCATCCAATACGCACCCGCGGTTTTGATTGTATACTATATATGTAGAACGTGAGATGCAAGCGTTTCTGCTAGATTGATATCTAATTGTATTTAGACATTATTATAATATCAGTGATATTGCTTTTCAAAGATGTTGGATTCTCATAAGGGAAAAACCCGTTCCGTATTCACGGCGTGGTCTTATGAGATATCATATACCTGTTAAAATGATTTGAGTTTACTCACACCAGTCCATGACTGACCCGGAGTTTATTTGTTTTGTTTCCCTAAACTCTTGGGTGCCTAAATTTGTACGGGCAGTCAAGTAGTCGGGATTTACAGATATACTGGAAGAGCTTGGAGCAGGAGGCTTCAAGATTCTATAGCTATTATTATTTCCGCTGTTGTTGTAAGTGTTGTACTCTGAAATGTTATTGTATACATATACTGTTTGTATTTCAAAAGTTATGTTATATTTTATTCGTTCCGCTGTGAGATTCGTGGTTACTCTGATGATGATGTTCTTCTTCTTCTTCTTCTATTCTAATAGTTCTATCTTATCTATCCTCACCCTCTATCTTCTTTCTATTAATTTCTTGAATTTCCAGTGCAATTTGGGGTTGGACTTGTGTTTTTAGTCAGCTCAAATTGGACCGGATTTTCGGGTCATTACAGAGAACCATTTTTAGTCATTTGATTAGAATGAAATTGTCAACAAAATAGAAACATCATCCTTATTTGTGTTGTTAAAATAGTATGGTCGACAAAGTAAAAATATCAATTATTGTTAGACTTAGATTTGTATACAAATGAAAAATGACAATTTTTACCGTTAAGTTATATATTAGAATTGTATACAAACTTAAGAGACATTTTACTGTTAAGTACACATTAGAATTTGTGTACAAACTAAAGAATCATTTTTATTGTCAAAACATACAATAGAATTTGTATATAAATTAAAGATACATTTTTATCGTCAAATTATACAATAGAATTTGTATGCAAATTAAAGTGACATTTTTACCGTTAAATTATACAATAGAATTTGTATGCAAATCAAAGCGACATTTTTATTGTCAAATTATACATTAGAATTTGTGTACAAAGTAAAGAGGCATTTGATATGTTATGTTATACATTGAAACTATATATACAAATAAAATATTTCTTTTTATTTGTTAAAGTTAAAAATAGAAATTGCATACGAGTAATGAAAATAAAAATTATCTTTTATAATGTCATGTGAATAAAATACATACTTGTTTGCCATTAGAAAACATGTAGAAATGAATGTAAACAAAATACATGTTTATTTGACATCATGAACATGTAGATATGATATGCCAATAAAACATTCTTTTATTTGGCGTGTTAAACACGTTAGTAGAATCGTCGAATGGTTTATATTTATATATAATTATATATATATAAATATAAATTAAAATTAAATGAATCGCGTGCGGTAGTTCGCTTTTCGGAATCGTAACATTAAACGATTATACCGAAAGGTCCGACCGTCAGATTTTCCCAAAACTGGAACCGTTAGGACTGCTTTGGGAAGATCTTTCTAGTGATATAAATTTATTAAAATCCAACGGTTAGATTTCGAGAAAAGTGTAAATCAATTTTTGACAAAAACAGCGCAAGGGCCGCCTATTGACCCGAAGTGTCATTAAATTAAATTGGGCTATTTTTATATAAATAAAAATAGCGATAAATCATTATAAAATAATATTAATGATCTAAAATGGTTTTAAATTATATATGCGAGAACTATTTGAAAAGACCGAGTTCAATCTCATTTCAAATAATTATGCGACAATTTAAATTGAAGATATTGAAGACGTTGATTGAAGACTGGCGATTTTCACATCAAATGGATGACTACTGATGCCCGACATTGGGTAGCACCCAGTAAAGCGTTAAAGTGGTAGTTGTCCGGATAAGCGAGCACCTCTCTTCCGTATTGGACATACGGGACGAGGAATATGGTATCTTCGGTTTCGTTCAGACCCAGAACGGACTTGTAAATGGGTATGTGTCTAACGTTGAATTCCATTCTATGTGAATTGATTTCTATTTAATATAATCTTTTTGGTGGCGGAGAATTTATTCTCTTGCTTAACACCCTTCTCTAAGACGCATGAGCTCAGAGGTTATATATTGATGGTTATCGATCGCATGACGTGAATTGTCAATTGTCAATGTGGCATGCCAATATGCAAATGATCAAGGCTTTTGTTGAAAAGCAGAGTCTGGTGGTTGATGATCAAAGCATGACCTGTTTAGGCGTAGCTTTGTGTATAGCGTTACTTCGCGAGCCTCACACCCCGGTAAGAGTCAGAAACGGGACAAGAGAACGCATGGAGTGCACACGTTTTGTGACGAGCAAGGAATTTCGCTCGGTCCGAACCAGTCGCTAAACCGATCCAGGTCGTTCGAAACGCCCTATCGTTTGAGAACAGGACAAAACAGAACGCACACAAAAGAACATTCCATTGTATATTACAACAATGCATCAGATTACAAGAATATACAGAGTATAAATGAATATTACACAGAAATATCAGAGATTTAAATTACATTTAAATACATAGCAGCGGAAAATATTACAATACACAACTAGAAGTAGATATACGGATACAAAGCTTTCCGGATATCGTTCCAGCTGTAAACCAGGATCCTGTGAATATAAATCTGCAAAACCAAAACTACTAGCTGCCCGTGTCGAAAATAGGGGCACCCAGAGTTTAGGTTAAAACAATAAACTCCAGGTCAGTCATGTGACTGGTGTGAGAACTAAAACAGTTATTAATCTTTATTTTAAATCATTAGGTAAATCAAGGGACCACGCCGTATAACACGGAACGGGTTTCCTCCCAAGAATACCAGTGCATAAACTAACAGCGCAATGCTAAATAAAGAAAAATGAAGCTGTTATAAGACCCACGTCCCATCACACAATGCAACGCAGTCGAGGATAGGGTTTTCCCTTATAACAGCCAAAGAATGCTTAGTACGTTTAAAACAAATCATTTGATACTATAATAAGTGCATAGTGTATAAAACAACTTCAAATCATAAGTATCAATCATAGGCGACATGAGCGTCCCATGCTACTATGTCGCCATATATAGGTTTACAAATAAAACCGCAAATGTCACGTATTTGGAAATTGGATTTCCGTCTATGAACCGAGGCAAAAGATAGTCCTCAACCGATTCGAGACGCTCTAGCCCGCCCCTCAGGAACAGCCGCAACTGCCCCTTGGATCCTCAGGGCCGGTCCACACGGAGTGGATTATTATGCCTGAACACTACGTCTCCCCACCCTATGGGGTGTAAGTCTGGTCCGTCAGCTGACCAGAATGCATTCGGCCGAAACCGATATAACTGAGGCGCCTCGCAACAGCAACAACCACATAAGTCAAACTCGTCAGGGCGTGTAAAACCACTGACGCCACTTCTAGCTAGAAAGAAACGCATGCCCTCCCTGACGTCCGTCTCCCATTTTTGGTTCATACCTGGTGTGAAACACGCGAGGTAAACGTTACACAAAGCTACGCCACAAAGGCCGTGCTTTGATCATCACCACAAGACTTTGCTTTTCAACAGAAGCCTCGATCAATTGCCACTTAGGCATGCCACACAGGCAATTCACTCCATGCGTTTGATATCCATCAATATATAACCCCTGAGCTCGTACGTCTCAGAGAAGGGCGTTAAGCAAGAGAATAAATTCTCCGCCGCCAAACAGATATATATTTAATAGAAATCAAACACACAGACTAAAATCCAATGTCAGACACACAGTCCATTTACAAGTCCGTTCTGGGTCTGAACGAAACCGGAGGCACCTAGTACCCCGCATATCCATCGATCTCCAAGTACGTCTGGACGATCACCAACTGTTTCCATCTTCTTGGGTGTACAGCCCAATCAAGATCATCAGTTATCACCCAAACGACGTGAAGACTTCCGGTCTTCGACCATCGTCTTCATCTTCGACTTATCGTCGTATCAGTTATTCAGAATGGGATAAACCCGGTCTTTCCGAATAACTCGCGTATATTTTAAATAAGTGTTACACAAACACAACATACGCCTCATTCCAATTTATCAGTCACTAACCGTAAATTAATCAAGAGAATAATTTCCCAAATATTAACCCCGAAGGCCGAAACCAACATCAGATCAATATCCAGAAAACCATTCTGCTTGGCCAACCGACAGTTAGTTTCTAAATTTCACATTCATAGGGAAATGTTCCCATTAATTTTATCCAAGATAAATTCCTTGAATTTATTCTTTATTCTCTTTTTGAATCTCAATTCAAACTAGTCGGGATTAGCGAACCTTACCGAAGTAATCATTTATTTTAATTTCCCAATCCCAACCTATTCATCCCATGAAGTAAAACTGGTAATACTTCATATCTAACACCACGGTGTTATCGGTAAATTCAATTACCACTTCACGTTCAAATCTAATTAAAAATTTAACTATCGCCTGGAGCAAAACTGGTGATACTCCATTTTCGATCATTTCAATCTAATTAAAGATTCATTAAAACTCCACTTAGTTTTAATCTTCGATTGGGTTAAAGAATCAGTGTCATTTAAAACACGGTTCACGATAAACCCAAAATCACATTCCATTAATTATCGGGTTAAAGAACAAGTGTTATTTAAAACACTGTTCACGATAAACCCAAAAATCAATACCCATTCAATTCCAATTAAATATCATTTAATTGGTACACTTCATTAAATCTAAATAAAAAGATTTAATCTTTTCTCAACTGGGTTCAAGAACAGTGTTAGTGAAGACACCATTCACGACAAACCCAAATCACATTCGATATTCAATACAAGGTTCTGAATGGAAAATATATCGGCTTATATTCAATATCGAATCCTACGACTAACAAATGTCATATTGGAAATAACGATATACATATATCTTTCAAATTTCCATAACAACACCTGTATAATCACGAATTCCAACATCGAAATATTCCGAAGACAATTTCGATTCAAATCCACTCCAATGCAATCATTGGATATTCTGGTTATTTTTAAAACCCTTTTTAAATTCAATTTATTTATTTAAAAATAAATAGAATTTTAATTCTAGTTCAAAACCAGTTCATTTCGATAAAAATCTATTTTTATCTTTTCAAATATGGAGTTTTTCATCCCAATTCTTTCTAAATCACTTCTTATGATTTTACACAAATTATCACTATTTTTAATAATTTTATCAAGGCCCGTACAGTCGATTTCCAACAATGGCCATCGAACTGCACTTACAACGACCTTTTTCGAATTTGATTTGGACGTATCTCCAAATCCAACCGTTAGATTTTGAATTTCTAATATTCGTTAGAAAGCTCTTTTCGATACGAACCCAACGGTTCCGGTTTTAGGAGAATCCGACGGTCGGATCTCCCGTAATGTCCGTTTGAAATAAATGGTCGAAATTCACGAACTGCCGCGGCGCGGCGCGTTCTATTCAGGCCATTATATTATATATATAATATATATAATATATTTCGTCGATTTCTATTTAAAACGAATTATATAAATAGTTTTAAATTCGTTTCAAAAGCAATTTCAACTTCCATTTCAATTCAAAGCAAAATTGAATTCTTCTTTATAAATTCGTTTCAAAGTTCATTTCTATTCAATTCAAATTTCAATTCAATTTGAATTCATTTCAATTCGCTTTCAATTCAATTTAAATTCGTTTTCAATTCATTTCGAAATCGTTTTCAATTCAATTCATTTCGAAATCGTTTTCAATTCAATTCATTTCGAAATCGTTTTCAATTCACTTTGAACTCGTTTTCAATTCAATTCATTTCGAAATCGTTTTCAATTCAATTCATTTTGAAATCGTTTTCAATTCACTTTGAATTCGTTTTCAATTCAATTCATTTCGAAATCGTTTTCAATTCAATTCATTTCGAAATCGTTTTCAATTAACTTTGAACTCGTTTTCAATTCAATTCATTTCGAAATCGTTTTCAATTCAATTCATTTCGAAATCGTTTTCAATTCACTTTGAATTCGTTTTCAATTCAATTCATTTCGAAATCGTTTTCAATTCAATTCATTTCGAAATCGTTTTCAATTCACTTTATTTCGAAATATTCGATTTCAAAATTACTTTTCTATATTCATTTTAAAATGAATAAAATCGATATATATATCGTTCACGTCAAAATGGCGTCAGTCTAATCAACACGGCTTCATATATTGATATTTTCAAATATTCATTTCGAATATTTCTATTTCAAATATTTCTATTTTAAAACTGGAATGAGGCCCAATCAATTACCATATAAAGTTAATTATATGGATTTTCATACAACACATGTATATAATAGCATGGAAAAATAATCAACCATCAACCAAAGTGCACTGCACTGTATAAGCATCAAATATAGATATCCAACGCTTAAAACAGCCTGTCAATCAACCGATCGACATATTCAATCAATCGGAATGAGTGAACTTCAAATTTCATCCCAACACCCGTGTGGGGTTTCAAACAATCAAACACATATTTTATTTGTGCTGTTGGGCGATGTGTAAAATTTATCGACCCAATCGATGTCATTCAAATAGGTGTACATAAACAAACCGTCTGGTTTGTAAATGAATATTTTATTTATTCACATTCACGTTAAAAATTATATTTTTAACGATAAAACATTTTATTTCAACCTATGAATTTCTATTCAATTCATTTACACAATAAAATGATATTTTTATTTTCTAACTTATTTTAGAAAATTTCGGCGGCATAACGACACGATACTAGAAACGGGACGAAGCCTAGCCTTATCCCCGGTCCAGTGAAGGCCCACGCCATTCACACATCAATCAAATCAATTTCATCTCACCAAACAATTCAATTCAAACAAATAATTCAACTAATCTATGCAACCAAACAAACAAGTCCATGGTCTGTGGACGATTGTGTCGGGTGCTACTAAGCACCGTCTGCATCCTAGTATATATATATAATTAGAAAAGAAATTGAAAGGTGAGAAATTCTCACTTTATAGCTATCCTAGCTCCACGGCACTTCATTGATAGAAATCTTCATCGTTTCGCCTTTTTGTCACCTTCGTTGACCGCGGCCACTACATATGTAAAAAATCGAATTTTGACTTCGTTATTCAATATATAAAAATCGAATTTTTAGTTCGCTATTCAATATATAAAAATCGAATTTTTAGTTCGCTATTCAATATATAAAAATCGAATTTTTAGTTCGCTATTCAATATATAAAAATCGAATTTTTACTTTGTAAATTTCTAACCTCCTTCTATTTTTATTTCGAAGTTCAATATATAAAAATTCTATTTTTATTTCGAAGTTCAATATATAAAAATTCTATTTTTATTTCGAAGTTCAATATATAAAAATTCTATTTTTATTTCGAAGTTCAATATATAAAAATAAAGTTTTCGCCTTTATAAAAATAAAGTTTTCACCTTTATAAAAATAACCACTTTATCTCAACGTATATAAAATAAAAATCAGATTTTTATTTCGCTACACATACAAAGATGATATTTTTATATTCTCTATCCTATAAAGATTATATTTTTAATACTTTAAAAATATAAAAATCATATTTTTATTACTTTTATTCAATAAAAATTCCGCCTTTTCTATTTTAAAGTTTAAACCTTTTAAAAATAAAATCAGTTTTAAAATTCCTTTTAAATCAGTTTTAAAATTCCCTTTTAAATCAGTTTTAAAATTCCCTTTTAAATCAGTTTTAAAATTCCCTTAAAAATCCAGTTTTAATATCATTTAAAAATCCAGTTTTTAAATTTTTAAATCAGTTTTTTTTTAAAACTTTAACACTTCAGTTTTAAATTAACAAAAATCAATTTTAACATTATATACAAATCAAATAAAATAAATAAGCAAAAAAAACTTACGGGGGGGGGGGGGGGGGGTGGTTCTCTGTCGCAGCAGGCTTGGGGGGGGGGGGTTCTCACCGATCGCGGGTTCGTGAGGGAGGAGGGGTAGGCGCTGCCGTCGGAGAGGTGGCAGGTCGGAGGGGATAGGGCTTGATGGAGGCGCGGTTTTCGATTGGAAAGGGGGGGTTTTGGTGCTGGAGGCTGATAGATCGGAGGAGGGAGAGAAAGTGAGGGAGGGGTGGCGCGATCGCCTACCTCCGGCGGTGCAGCGCCAGGGGCGGCGGCTCCCTCCGCTCGCTCCGTTCCCCTTTTTCTCTTTTTTTCTTTTCTTTTTCTTGAATGATTTCCCGATACATCGGGGGGGGCCAGGGGGTAAATGGGGGAGAGAACGTTTTTTTTTATTTAATTTAATTATTTAATTCACCCTAAAGATGACTTTTTCATACGACCTCGGAACGAGGCCCACCGCCTGTCGCCCATAGCGTTTTACCCCCATTCCGAACACAATGGGATATGTATCGCTAGCTGATTTGATCGTTTCGATCAGTTTCCTTTAAATCTACATTTAAATCGTTATATTGAATTTTAAACGTACATTTCAAATTACCGGGGTCACATACTAACTCTATAAATTGGAGAAAAATATTTTCTAGCTTCGTATTGACGATACGGTCCTAACAAAACTTGTTTCGTCGAATTCTGAGGCCGTTGGAAAAATGGCCATTTTCCAGTCGATTAAAATCAACTGAAACTGGTCAAACGCGTTTTCCTTTGCCACGCTCACATATTGATTCGAAAAATTATGAAACTTGGAATCTAGCAATAACTTGACATCACGAACCCAACAAAACTGGTTTCGTCGAAATCCGAGGTCGTTTGCAAAATGTCCATTTTTAAGGGCTATATATTATATAAAATATATATAAATTTCATAGCGACTATTTCTAATTTTAAACTGGACATATCTTATCATTTCTAAGATGAAATCACAGTTTGTTAACTTCGTTACAAAGATATAGTTATACAGATTCAAATATTTCTTGTTTCGTTCAATTCTGACTTATATTGAATTCTGTATATTCATTTGAAAATAGAAATCGAATTTTCGAACTACCGCGCCATTTTCAATTCCTTTTATAATTATATATAATTATTATATATTCTAACGACGACGTATATAAATATATTCGTTCGAATTCTATTCAAAATAAATTTTTCGACGATATTATTTAAAATAATTCATTTTGAATATTCAAAATTCGCTAAAATCGCCAAAATAAAAATTTCAAACTGGCTCGCATTTTACGGGTTGTTACAATCTCCCGCACTTAAAACTTTTCGTCCCCGAAAAGGAACAAAGTCGAAAGTGGTTTGATAATTCAACTCTACGTTCGATCTGGTTTCCATTCTCCAACTTTTCAGTTTCTGAGAATTTCTCAAATTTCAAAAATTTGGCTAACTCCCTAAATTTTCGAAAAATTTCGCCATAACCTCCCCAGCACCGGGAGCATCGGGGAATTTCAAATAGCTTCCCCGGTCCTTCAGATCTCAAAAAGAAAAAGAAAAAGCCAAGCGGCTAGCCAATAGGCTCACAAAATCATCATCACCCAAACAAAACAGGAAATTATGTAGTAAACATGTACCTATTTGTCGGGCAAACAAATTTTATTCTTCGGCTCTAGCCTCCTTGCTATGACCTGTTCAATGCAAGTATATGTATATGCAAGCAAACGCGACCAATTTTCAATATAACTCAATATTTGATTCAATTAGGCATAATGGTTCAAAATTAGCAAACAAATGAACAAACAACACAAACATCAATCAATTAGTGAATTTAAAGTTTCAAATTCATAATTTTGATACATATACTAAAATCGTGTTTTTGATGCCAATTCACAACAATAAGCCCTATCTAATTTTGGTTCTCACACCAGTCTAATGGAAACATATAGATATCACACCTTCGTCACACGAATATAAATTCTGACGATGAGTACTCAACCATCAGAATCATCTTCGGGCCACTAGAGTATGATTCTATATCTATCCAATATATTAAAACTTCGAATACACGCGGATCAGACGTATACGCAAAATCTTTATATACTGGACTGTCCAACTCAATATAAATAGATAACCAAATACGAATAGTTGATTTATATTTTCAAAACAAAATTTGTTTTCATTTGAAAATATACTCTTCACACTCGTTCTAGGATACTACTGATCCCATCTCTAACGAGTCATTCTAATTGGATTTTACTAATCCAATATCTGATGAATTCTTTCATATGGTTCTAATGTGTCTTGTTCTCTGAGCTTTGTAAACCAAAGCTCTGATACCAACTGTGACGAGCAAGGAATTTCGCTCGGTCCGAACCAGTCGCTAAACCGATCCAGGTCGTTCGAAACGCCCTATCGTTTGAGAACAGGACAAAACAGAACGCACACAAAAGAACATTCCATTGTATATTACAACAATGCATCAGATTACAAGAATATACAGAGTATAAATGAATATTACACAGAAATATCAGAGATTTAAATTACATTTAAATACATAGCAGCGGAAAATATTACAATACACAACTAGAAGTAGATATACGGATACAAAGCTTTCCGGATATCGTTCCAGCTGTAAACCAGGATCCTGTGAATATAAATCTGCAAAACCAAAACTACTAGCTGCCCGTTTCGAAAATAGGGGCACCCAGAGTTTAGGTTAAAACAATAAACTCCAGGTCAGTCATGTGACTGGTGTGAGAACTAAAACAGTTATTAATCTTTATTTTAAATCATTAGGTAAATCAAGGGACCACGCCGTATAACACGGAACGGGTTTCCTCCCAAGAATACCAGTGCATAAACTAACAGCGCAATGCTAAATAAAGAAAAATGAAGCTGTTATAAGACCCACGTCCCATCACACAATGCAACGCAGTCGAGGATAGGGTTTTCCCTTATAACAGCCAAAGAATGCTTAGTACGTTTAAAACAAATCATTTGATACTATAATAAGTGCATAGTGTATAAAACAACTTCAAATCATAAGTATCAATCATAGGCGACATGAGCGTCCCATGCCACTATGTCGCCATATATAGGTTTACAAATAAAACCGCAAATGTCACGTATTTGGAAATTGGATTTCCGTCTATGAACCGAGGCAAAAGATAGTCCTCAACCGATTCGAGACGCTCTAGCCCGCCCCTCAGGAACAGCCGCAACTGCCCCTTGGATCCTCAGGGCCGGTCCACACAGAGTGGATTATTATGCCTGAACACTACGTCTCCCCACCCTATGGGGTGTAAGTCTGGTCCGTCAGCCGACCAGAATGCATTCGGCCGAAACCGATATAACCGAGGCGCCTCGCAACAGCAACAACCACATAAGTCAAACTCGTCAGGGCGTGTAAAACCACTGACGCCACTTCTAGCTAGAAAGAAACGCATGCCCTCCCTGGCGTCCGTCTCCCGTTTTTGGTTCATACCTGGTGTGAAACACGCGAGGTAAACGTTACACAAAGCTACGCCACAAAGGCCGTGCTTTGATCATCACCACAAGACTTTGCTTTTCAACAGAAGCCTCGATCAATTGCCACTTAGGCATGCCACACAGGCAGTTCACTCCATGCGTTTGATATCCATCAATATATAACCCCTGAGCTCGTACGTCTCAGAGAAGGGCGTTAAGCAAGAGAATAAATTCTTCGCCGCCAAACAGATATATATTTAATAGAAATCAAACACACAGACTAAAATCCAATGTCAGACACACAGTCCATTTACAAGTCCGTTCTGGGTCTGAACGAAACCGGAGGCACCTAGTACCCCGCATATCCATCGATCTCCAAGTACGTCTGGACGATCACCAACTGTTTCCATCTTCTTGGGTGTACAGCCCAATCAAGATCATCAGTTATCACCCAAACGACGTGAAGACTTCCGGTCTTCGACCATCGTCTTCATCTTCGACTTATCGTCGTATCAGTTATTCAGAATGGGATAAACCCGGTCTTTCCGAATAACTCGCGTATATTTTAAATAAGTGTTACACAAACACAACATACGCCTCATTCCAATTTATCAGTCACTAACCGTAAATTAATCAAGAGAATAATTTCCCAAATATTAACCCCGAAGGCCGAAACCAACATCAGATCAATATCCAGAAAACCATTCTGCTTGGCCAACCGACAGTTAGTTTCTAAATTTCACATTCATAGGGAAATGTTCCCATTAATTTTATCCAAGATAAATTCCTTGAATTTATTCTTTATTCTCTTTTTGAATCTCAATTCAAACTAGTCGGGATTAGCGAACCTTACCGAAGTAATCATTTATTTTAATTTCCCAATCCCAACCTATTCATCCCATGAAGTAAAACTGGTAATACTTCATATCTAACACCACGGTGTTATCGGTAAATTCAATTATCACTTCACGTTCAAATCTAATTAAAGATTTAACTATCGCCTGGAGCAAAACTGGTGATACTCCATTTTCGATCATTTCAATCTAATTAAAGATTCATTAAAACTCCACTTAGTTTTAATCTTCGACTGGGTTAAAGAATCAGTGTCATTTAAAACACGGTTCACGATAAACCCAAAATCACATTCCATTAATTATCGGGTTAAAGAACAAGTGTTATTTAAAACACTGTTCACGATAAACCCAAAAATCAATACCCATTCAATTCCAATTAAATATCATTTAATTGGTACACTTCATTAAATCTAAATAAAAAGATTTAATCTTTTCTCAACTGGGTTCAAGAACAGTGTTAGTGAAGACACCATTCACGACAAACCCAAATCACATTCGATATTCAATACAAGGTTCTGAATGGAAAATATATCGGCTTATATTCAATATCGAATCCTACGACTAACAAATGTCGTATTGGAAATAACGATATACATATATCTTTCAAATTTCCATAACAACACCTGTATAATCACGAATTCCAACATCGAAATATTCCGAAGACAATTTCGATTCAAATCCACTCCAATGCAATCATTGGATATTCTGGTTATTTTTAAAACCCTTTTTAAATTCAATTTATTTATTTAAAAATAAATAGAATTTTAATTCTAGTTCAAAACCAGTTCATTTCGATAAAAATCTATTTTTATCTTTTCAAATATGGAGTTTTTCATCCCAATTCTTTCTAAATCACTTCTTATGATTTTACACAAATTATCACTATTTTTAATAATTTTATCAAGGCCCGTACAGTCGATTTCCAACAATGGCCATCGAACTGCACTTACAACGACCTTTTTCGAATTTGATTTGGACGTATCTCCAAATCCAACCGTTAGATTTTGAATTTCTAATATTCGTTAGAAAGCTCTTTTCGATACGAACCCAACGGTTCCGGTTTTAGGAGAATCCGACGGTCGGATCTCCCGTAATGTCCGTTTGAAATAAATGGTCGAAATTCACGAACTGCCGCGGCGCGGCGCGTTCTATTCAGGCCATTATATTATATATATAATATATATAATATATTTCGTCGATTTCTATTTAAAACGAATTATATAAATAGTTTTAAATTCGTTTCAAAAGCAATTTCAACTTCCATTTCAATTCAAAGCAAAATTGAATTCTTCTTTATAAATTCGTTTCAAAGTTCATTTCTATTCAATTCAAATTTCAATTCAATTTGAATTCATTTCAATTCGCTTTCAATTCAATTTAAATTCGTTTTCAATTCATTTCGAAATCGTTTTCAATTCAATTCATTTCGAAATCGTTTTCAATTCAATTCATTTCGAAATCGTTTTCAATTCACTTTGAACTCGTTTTCAATTCAATTCATTTCGAAATCGTTTTCAATTCAATTCATTTTGAAATCGTTTTCAATTCACTTTGAATTCGTTTTCAATTCAATTCATTTCGAAATCGTTTTCAATTCAATTCATTTCGAAATCGTTTTCAATTAACTTTGAACTCGTTTTCAATTCAATTCATTTCGAAATCGTTTTCAATTCAATTCATTTCGAAATCGTTTTCAATTCACTTTGAATTCGTTTTCAATTCAATTCATTTCGAAATCGTTTTCAATTCAATTCATTTCGAAATCGTTTTCAATTCACTTTATTTCGAAATATTCGATTTCAAAATTACTTTTCTATATTCATTTTAAAATGAATAAAATCGATATATATATCGTTCACGTCAAAATGGCGTCAGTCTAATCAACACGGCTTCATATATTGATATTTTCAAATATTCATTTCGAATATTTCTATTTCAAATATTTCTATTTTAAAACTGGAATGAGGCCCAATCAATTACCATATAAAGTTAATTATATGGATTTTCATACAACACATGTATATAATAGCATGGAAAAATAATCAACCATCAACCAAAGTGCACTGCACTGTATAAGCATCAAATATAGATATCCAACGCTTAAAACAGCCTGTCAATCAACCGATCGACATATTCAATCAATCGGAATGAGTGAACTTCAAATTTCATCCCAACACCCGTGTGGGGTTTCAAACAATCAAACACATATTTTATTTGTGCTGTTGGGCGATGTGTAAAATTTATCGACCCAATCGATGTCATTCAAATAGGTGTACATAAACAAACCGTCTGGTTTGTAAATGAATATTTTATTTATTCACATTCACGTTAAAAATTATATTTTTAACGATAAAACATTTTATTTCAACCTATGAATTTCTATTCAATTCATTTACACAATAAAATGATATTTTTATTTTCTAACTTATTTTAGAAAATTTCGGCGGCACAACGGCACGATACTAGAAACGGGACGAGGCCTAGCCTTATCCCCGGTCCAGTGAAGGCCCACGCCATTCACACATCAATCAAATCAATTTCATCTCACCAAACAATTCAATTCAAACAAATAATTCAACTAATCTATGCAACCAAACAAACAAGTCCATGGTCTGTGGACGATTGTGTCGGGTGCTACTAAGCACCGTCTGCATCCTAGTATATATATATAATTAGAAAAGAAATTGAAAGGTGAGAAATTCTCACTTTATAGCTATCCTAGCTCCACGGCACTTCATTGATAGAAATCTTCATCGTTTCGCCTTTTTGTCACCTTCGTTGACCGCGGCCACTACATATGTAAAAAATCGAATTTTGACTTCGTTATTCAATATATAAAAATCGAATTTTTAGTTCGCTATTCAATATATAAAAATCGAATTTTTAGTTCGCTATTCAATATATAAAAATCGAATTTTTAGTTCGCTATTCAATATATAAAAATCGAATTTTTACTTTGTAAATTTCTAACCTCCTTCTATTTTTATTTCGAAGTTCAATATATAAAAATTCTATTTTTATTTCGAAGTTCAATATATAAAAATTCTATTTTTATTTCGAAGTTCAATATATAAAAATAAAGTTTTCGCCTTTATAAAAATAAAGTTTTCACCTTTATAAAAATAACCACTTTATCTCAACGTATATAAAATAAAAATCAGATTTTTATTTCGCTACACATACAAAGATGATATTTTTATATTCTCTATCCTATAAAGATTATATTTTTAATACTTTAAAAATATAAAAATCATATTTTTATTACTTTTATTCAATAAAAATTCCGCCTTTTCTATTTTAAAGTTTAAACCTTTTAAAAATAAAATCAGTTTTAAAATTCCTTTTAAATCAGTTTTAAAATTCCCTTTTAAATCAGTTTTAAAATTCCCTTTTAAATCAGTTTTAAAATTCCCTTAAAAATCCAGTTTTAATATCATTTAAAAATCCAGTTTTTAAATTTTTAAATCAGTTTTTTTTTAAAACTTTAACACTTCAGTTTTAAATTAACAAAAATCAATTTTAACATTATATACAAATCAAATAAAATAAATAAGCAAAAAAAACTTACCGGGGGGGGGGGGGGGTTCTCTGTCGCAGCAGGCTTGGGGGGGGGGGGGGTTCTCACCGATCGCGGGTTCGTGAGGGAGGAGGGGTAGGCGCTGCCGTCGGAGAGGTGGCAGGTCGGAGGGGATAGGGCTTGATGGAGGCGCGGTTTTCGATTGGAAAGGGGGGGTTTTGGTGCTGGAGGCTGATAGATCGGAGGAGGGAGAGAAAGTGAGGGAGGGGTGGCGCGATCGCCTACCTCCGGCGGTGCAGCGCCAGGGGCGGCGGCTCCCTCCGCTCGCTCCGTTCCCCTTTTTCTCTTTTTTTCTTTTCTTTTTCTTGAATGATTTCCCGATACATCGGGGGGGGCCAGGGGGTAAATGGGGGAGAGAACGTTTTTTTTTATTTAATTTAATTATTTAATTCACCCTAAAGATGACTTTTTCATACGACCTCGGAACGAGGCCCACCGCCTGTCGCCCATAGCGTTTTACCCCCATTCCGAACACAATGGGATATGTATCGCTAGCTGATTTGATCGTTTCGATCAGTTTCCTTTAAATCTACATTTAAATCGTTATATTGAATTTTAAACGTACATTTCAAATTACCGGGGTCACATACTAACTCTATAAATTGGAGAAAAATATTTTCTAGCTTCGTATTGACGATACGGTCCTAACAAAACTTGTTTCGTCGAATTCTGAGGCCGTTGGAAAAATGGCCATTTTCCAGTCGATTAAAATCAACTGAAACTGGTCAAACGCGTTTTCCTTTGCCACGCTCACATATTGATTCGAAAAATTATGAAACTTGGAATCTAGCAATAACTTGACATCACGAACCCAACAAAACTGGTTTCGTCGAAATCCGAGGTCGTTTGCAAAATGTCCATTTTTAAGGGCTATATATTATATAAAATATATATAAATTCCATAGCGACTATTTCTAATTTTAAACTGGACATATCTTATCATTTCTAAGATGAAATCACAGTTTGTTAACTTCGTTACAAAGATATAGTTATACAGATTCAAATATTTCTTGTTTCGTTCAATTCTGACTTATATTGAATTCTGTATATTCATTTGAAAATAGAAATCGAATTTTCGAACTACCGCGCCATTTTCAATTCCTTTTATAATTATATATAATTATTATATATTCTAACGACGACGTATATAAATATATTCGTTCGAATTCTATTCAAAATAAATTTTTCGACGATATTATTTAAAATAATTCATTTTGAATATTCAAAATTCGCTAAAATCGCCAAAATAAAAATTTCAAACTGGCTCGCATTTTACGGGTTGTTACAATCTCCCGCACTTAAAACTTTTCGTCCCCGAAAAGGAACAAAGTCGAAAGTGGTTTGATAATTCAACTCTACGTTCGATCTGGTTTCCATTCTCCAACTTTTCAGTTTCTGAGAATTTCTCAAATTTCAAAAATTTGGCTAACTCCCTAAATTTTCGAAAAATTTCGCCATAACCTCCCCAGCACCGGGAGCATCGGGGAATTTCAAATAGCTTCCCCGGTCCTTCAGATCTCAAAAAGAAAAAGAAAAAGCCAAGCGGCTAGCCAATAGGCTCACAAAATCATCATCACCCAAACAAAACAGGAAATTATGTAGTAAACATGTACCTATTTGTCGGGCAAACAAATTTTATTCTTCGGCTCTAGCCTCCTTGCTATGACCTGTTCAATGCAAGTATATGTATATGCAAGCAAACGCGACCAATTTTCAATATAACTCAATATTTGATTCAATTAGGCATAATGGTTCAAAATTAGCAAACAAATGAACAAACAACACAAACATCAATCAATTAGTGAATTTAAAGTTTCAAATTCATAATTTTGATACATATACTAAAATCGTGTTTTTGATGCCAATTCACAACAATAAGCCCTATCTAATTTTGGTTCTCACACCAGTCTAATGGAAACATATAGATATCACACCTTCGTCACACGAATATAAATTCTGACGATGAGTACTCAACCATCAGAATCATCTTCGGGCCACTAGAGTATGATTCTATATCTATCCAATATATTAAAACTTCGAATACACGCGGATCAGACGTATACGCAAAATCTTTATATACTGGACTGTCCAACTCAATATAAATAGATAACCAAATACGAATAGTTGATTTATATTTTCAAAACAAAATTTGTTTTCATTTGAAAATATACTCTTCACACTCGTTCTAGGATACTACTGATCCCATCTCTAACGAGTCATTCTAATTGGATTTTACTAATCCAATATCTGATGAATTCTTTCATATGGTTCTAATGTGTCTTGTTCTCTGAGCTTTGTAAACCAAAGCTCTGATACCAACTGTGACGAGCAAGGAATTTCGCTCGGTCCGAACCAGTCGCTAAACCGATCCAGGTCGTTCGAAACGCCCTATCGTTTGAGAACAGGACAAAACAGAACGCACACAAAAGAACATTCCATTGTATATTACAACAATGCATCAGATTACAAGAATATACAGAGTATAAATGAATATTACACAGAAATATCAGAGATTTAAATTACATTTAAATACATAGCAGCGGAAAATATTACAATACACAACTAGAAGTAGATATACGGATACAAAGCTTTCCGGATATCGTTCCAGCTGTAAACCAGGATCCTGTGAATATAAATCTGCAAAACCAAAACTACTAGCTGCCCGTTTCGAAAATAGGGGCACCCAGAGTTTAGGTTAAAACAATAAACTCCAGGTCAGTCATGTGACTGGTGTGAGAACTAAAACAGTTATTAATCTTTATTTTAAATCATTAGGTAAATCAAGGGACCACGCCGTATAACACGGAACGGGTTTCCTCCCAAGAATACCAGTGCATAAACTAACAGCGCAATGCTAAATAAAGAAAAATGAAGCTGTTATAAGACCCACGTCCCATCACACAATGCAACGCAGTCGAGGATAGGGTTTTCCCTTATAACAGCCAAAGAATGCTTAGTACGTTTAAAACAAATCATTTGATACTATAATAAGTGCATAGTGTATAAAACAACTTCAAATCATAAGTATCAATCATAGGCGACATGAGCGTCCCATGCCACTATGTCGCCATATATAGGTTTACAAATAAAACCGCAAATGTCACGTATTTGGAAATTGGATTTCCGTCTATGAACCGAGGCAAAAGATAGTCCTCAACCGATTCGAGACGCTCTAGCCCGCCCCTCAGGAACAGCCGCAACTGCCCCTTGGATCCTCAGGGCCGGTCCACACAGAGTGGATTATTATGCCTGAACACTACGTCTCCCCACCCTATGGGGTGTAAGTCTGGTCCGTCAGCCGACCAGAATGCATTCGGCCGAAACCGATATAACCGAGGCGCCTCGCAACAGCAACAACCACATAAGTCAAACTCGTCAGGGCGTGTAAAACCACTGACGCCACTTCTAGCTAGAAAGAAACGCATGCCCTCCCTGGCGTCCGTCTCCCGTTTTTGGTTCATACCTGGTGTGAAACACGCGAGGTAAACGTTACACAAAGCTACGCCACAAAGGCCGTGCTTTGATCATCACCACAAGACTTTGCTTTTCAACAGAAGCCTCGATCAATTGCCACTTAGGCATGCCACACAGGCAGTTCACTCCATGCGTTTGATATCCATCAATATATAACCCCTGAGCTCGTACGTCTCAGAGAAGGGCGTTAAGCAAGAGAATAAATTCTTCGCCGCCAAACAGATATATATTTAATAGAAATCAAACACACAGACTAAAATCCAATGTCAGACACACAGTCCATTTACAAGTCCGTTCTGGGTCTGAACGAAACCGGAGGCACCTAGTACCCCGCATATCCATCGATCTCCAAGTACGTCTGGACGATCACCAACTGTTTCCATCTTCTTGGGTGTACAGCCCAATCAAGATCATCAGTTATCACCCAAACGACGTGAAGACTTCCGGTCTTCGACCATCGTCTTCATCTTCGACTTATCGTCGTATCAGTTATTCAGAATGGGATAAACCCGGTCTTTCCGAATAACTCGCGTATATTTTAAATAAGTGTTACACAAACACAACATACGCCTCATTCCAATTTATCAGTCACTAACCGTAAATTAATCAAGAGAATAATTTCCCAAATATTAACCCCGAAGGCCGAAACCAACATCAGATCAATATCCAGAAAACCATTCTGCTTGGCCAACCGACAGTTAGTTTCTAAATTTCACATTCATAGGGAAATGTTCCCATTAATTTTATCCAAGATAAATTCCTTGAATTTATTCTTTATTCTCTTTTTGAATCTCAATTCAAACTAGTCGGGATTAGCGAACCTTACCGAAGTAATCATTTATTTTAATTTCCCAATCCCAACCTATTCATCCCATGAAGTAAAACTGGTAATACTTCATATCTAACACCACGGTGTTATCGGTAAATTCAATTATCACTTCACGTTCAAATCTAATTAAAGATTTAACTATCGCCTGGAGCAAAACTGGTGATACTCCATTTTCGATCATTTCAATCTAATTAAAGATTCATTAAAACTCCACTTAGTTTTAATCTTCGACTGGGTTAAAGAATCAGTGTCATTTAAAACACGGTTCACGATAAACCCAAAATCACATTCCATTAATTATCGGGTTAAAGAACAAGTGTTATTTAAAACACTGTTCACGATAAACCCAAAAATCAATACCCATTCAATTCCAATTAAATATCATTTAATTGGTACACTTCATTAAATCTAAATAAAAAGATTTAATCTTTTCTCAACTGGGTTCAAGAACAGTGTTAGTGAAGACACCATTCACGACAAACCCAAATCACATTCGATATTCAATACAAGGTTCTGAATGGAAAATATATCGGCTTATATTCAATATCGAATCCTACGACTAACAAATGTCGTATTGGAAATAACGATATACATATATCTTTCAAATTTCCATAACAACACCTGTATAATCACGAATTCCAACATCGAAATATTCCGAAGACAATTTCGATTCAAATCCACTCCAATGCAATCATTGGATATTCTGGTTATTTTTAAAACCCTTTTTAAATTCAATTTATTTATTTAAAAATAAATAGAATTTTAATTCTAGTTCAAAACCAGTTCATTTCGATAAAAATCTATTTTTATCTTTTCAAATATGGAGTTTTTCATCCCAATTCTTTCTAAATCACTTCTTATGATTTTACACAAATTATCACTATTTTTAATAATTTTATCAAGGCCCGTACAGTCGATTTCCAACAATGGCCATCGAACTGCACTTACAACGACCTTTTTCGAATTTGATTTGGACGTATCTCCAAATCCAACCGTTAGATTTTGAATTTCTAATATTCGTTAGAAAGCTCTTTTCGATACGAACCCAACGGTTCCGGTTTTAGGAGAATCCGACGGTCGGATCTCCCGTAATGTCCGTTTGAAATAAATGGTCGAAATTCACGAACTGCCGCGGCGCGGCGCGTTCTATTCAGGCCATTATATTATATATATAATATATATAATATATTTCGTCGATTTCTATTTAAAACGAATTATATAAATAGTTTTAAATTCGTTTCAAAAGCAATTTCAACTTCCATTTCAATTCAAAGCAAAATTGAATTCTTCTTTATAAATTCGTTTCAAAGTTCATTTCTATTCAATTCAAATTTCAATTCAATTTGAATTCATTTCAATTCGCTTTCAATTCAATTTAAATTCGTTTTCAATTCATTTCGAAATCGTTTTCAATTCAATTCATTTCGAAATCGTTTTCAATTCAATTCATTTCGAAATCGTTTTCAATTCACTTTGAACTCGTTTTCAATTCAATTCATTTCGAAATCATTTTCAATTCAATTCATTTCGAAATCGTTTTCAATTCACTTTGAATTCGTTTTCAATTCAATTCATTTCGAAATCGTTTTCAATTCAATTCATTTCGAAATCGTTTTCAATTCACTTTGAACTCGTTTTCAATTCAATTCATTTCGAAATCGTTTTCAATTCAATTCATTTCGAAATCGTTTTCAATTCACTTTGAATTCGTTTTCAATTCAATTCATTTCGAAATCGTTTTCAATTCAATTCATTTCGAAATCGTTTTCAATTCACTTTATTTCGAAATATTCGATTTCAAAATTACTTTTCTATATTCATTTTAAAATGAATAAAATCGATATATATATCGTTCACGTCAAAATGGCGTCAATCTAATCAACACGGCTTCATATATTGATATTTTCAAATATTCATTTCGAATATTTCTATTTCAAATATTTCTATTTTAAAACTGGAATGAGGCCCAATCAATTACCATATAAAGTTAATTATATGGATTTTCATACAACACATGTATATAATAGCATGGAAAAATAATCAACCATCAACCAAAGTGCACTACACTGTATAAGCATCAAATATAGATATCCAACGCTTAAAACAGCCTGTCAATCAACCGATCGACATATTCAATCAATCGGAATGAGTGAACTTCAAATTTCATCCCAACACCCGTGTGGGGTTTCAAACAATCAAACACATATTTTATTTGTGCTGTTGGGCGATGTGTAAAATTTATCGACCCAATCGATGTCATTCAAATAGGTGTACATAAACAAACCGTCTGGTTTGTAAATGAATATTTTATTTATTCACATTCACGTTAAAAATTATATTTTTAACGATAAAACATTTTATTTCAACCTATGAATTTCTATTCAATTCATTTACACAATAAAATGATATTTTTATTTTCTAACTTATTTTAGAAAATTTCGGCGGCACAACGGCACGATACTAGAAACGGGACGAGGCCTAGCCTTATCCCCGGTCCAGTGAAGGCCCACGCCATTCACACATCAATCAAATCAATTTCATCTCACCAAACAATTCAATTCAAACAAATAATTCAACTAATCTATGCAACCAAACAAACAAGTCCATGGTCTGTGGACGATTGTGTCGGGTGCTACTAAGCACCGTCTGCATCCTAGTATATATATATAATTAGAAAAGAAATTGAAAGGTGAGAAATTCTCACTTTATAGCTATCCTAGCTCCACGGCACTTCATTGATAGAAATCTTCATCGTTTCGCCTTTTTGTCACCTTCGTTGACCGCGGCCACTACATATGTAAAAAATCGAATTTTGACTTCGTTATTCAATATATAAAAATCGAATTTTTAGTTCGCTATTCAATATATAAAAATCGAATTTTTAGTTCGCTATTCAATATATAAAAATCGAATTTTTAGTTCGCTATTCAATATATAAAAATCGAATTTTTACTTGTAAATTTCTAACCTCCTTCTATTTTTATTTCGAAGTTCAATATATAAAAATTCTATTTTTATTTCGAAGTTCAATATATAAAAATTCTATTTTTATTTCGAAGTTCAATATATAAAAATTCTATTTTTATTTCGAAGTTCAATATATAAAAATAAAGTTTTCGCCTTTATAAAAATAAAGTTTTCACCTTTATAAAAATAACCACTTTATCTCAACGTATATAAAATAAAAATCAGATTTTTATTTCGCTACACATACAAAGATGATATTTTTATATTCTCTATCCTATAAAGATTATATTTTTAATACTTTAAAAATATAAAAACCATATTTTTATTACTTTTATTCAATAAAAATTCCGCCTTTTCTATTTTAAAGTTTAAACCTTTTAAAAATAAAATCAGTTTTAAAATTCCTTTTAAATCAGTTTTAAAATTCCCTTTTAAATCAGTTTTAAAATTCCCTTTTAAATCAGTTTTAAAATTCCCTTAAAAATCCAGTTTTAATATCATTTAAAAATCCAGTTTTTAAATTTTTAAATCAGTTTTTTTTTAAAACTTTAACACTTCAGTTTTAAATTAACAAAAATCAATTTTAACATTATATACAAATCAAATAAAATAAATAAGCAAAAAAAACTTACAGGGGGGGGGGGTTTCTCTGTCGCAGCAGGCTTGGGGGGGGGGGGTTCTCACCGATCGCGGGTTCGTGAGGGAGGAGGGGGAGGCGCTGCCGTCGGAGAGGTGGCAGGTCGGAGGGGATAGGGCTTGATGGAGGCGCGGTTTTCGATTGGAAAGGGGGGGGGGTTTGGTGCTGGAGGCTGATAGATCGGAGGAGGGAGAGAAGGTGAGGGAGGGGTGGCGCGATCGCCTACCTCCGGCGGTGCAGCACCAGGGGCGGCGGCTCCCTCCGCTCGCTCCGTTCCCCTTTTTCTCTTTTTTTCTTTTCTTTTTCTTGAATGATTTCCCGATACATCGGGGGGGGCCAGGGGGTAAATGGGGGAGAGAACGTTTTTTTTTATTTAATTTAATTATTTAATTCACCCTAAAGATGACTTTTTCATACGACCTCGGAACGAGGCCCACCGCCTGTCGCCCATAGCGTTTTACCCCCATTCCGAACACAATGGGATATGTATCGCTAGCTGATTTGATCGTTTCGATCAGTTTCCTTTAAATCTACATTTAAATCATTATATTGAATTTTAAACGTACATTTCAAATTACCGGGGTCACATACTAACTCTATAAATTAGAGAAAAATATTTTCTAGCTTCGTATTGACGATACGGTCCTAACAAAACTTGTTTCGTCGAATTCTGAGGCCGTTGGAAAAATGGCCATTTTCCAGTCGATTAAAATCAACTGAAACTGGTCAAACGCGTTTTCCTTTGCCACGCTCACATATTGATTCGAAAAATTATGAAACTTGGAATCTAGCAATAACTTGACATCACGAACCCAACAAAACTGGTTTCGTCGAAATCCAAGGTCGTTTGCAAAATGTCCATTTTTAAGGGCTATATATTATATAAAATATATATAAATTCCATAGCGACTATTTCTAATTTTAAACTGGACATATCTTATCATTTCTAAGATGAAATCACAGTTTGTTAACTTCGTTACAAAGATATAGTTATACAGATTCAAATATTTCTTGTTTCGTTCAATTCTGACTTATATTGAATTCTGTATATTCATTTGAAATTAGAAATCGAATTTTCGAACTACCGCGCCATTTTCAATTCCTTTTATAATTATATATAATTATTATATATTCTAACGACGACGTATATAAATATATTCGTTCGAATTCTATTCAAAATAAATTTTTCGACGATATTATTTAAAATAATTCATTTTGAATATTCAAAATTCGCTAAAATCGCCAAAATAAAAATTTCAAACTGGCTCGCATTTTACGGGTTGTTACACGTTTCTTTCTAGCTAGATGTGGTATTAGGGTTTTGCAAGCCCTGACATTTTACTTATGTGGATAATGGATTACGAGGCCTCGGTTATATTGGTCGATAGTGACCAATTTATAGGTTCAATTGGACCGGGAAGCGTGTATTCAGGCATAACTAATCCACTAAAGTATTTGTGTATCGGCCCTACAGGATTCAAGGATTCACTGCGGGGGATCCTGAGACATTTGCTAGAGTGTCTCGAATCGGTAAGGAGATCGTCCCTAGCTTTGGCTCATGACGGAAACCCAATTTCCAATACGACATTACAGTTTTGATTGTAAACCTATATATAGCGACATAGTATATGGTAGCTATGCCGTCTAGGATTGATACATTTACTTTGAAGTATTATAAAACTGATTAGGCACTAATAATAATATTAAAATATTATTTTCTACGTATCAAGCATGTTTGATCATTATATGGTAAAACTCTATCTTCCAGTTTGCGTTGCATTGTGTGATGGAACTTGAGTCTTATAATGATATCATTTTTCTAAAAAGCATTGCGTTGTTTTGAATAAAAAAATTTATTTAATTTATGCACTGGCAATCCAATGGAGTAAACCCATTCCGCGTTAGCGGCGTGGTCCTGTGATTAGCCATATTGTTAGATAAGTTAGGAAAGATTTCTCATACCAGTCCTATGACTGACTCGTAGTTTGTTTCACTTTGCAAACTCAGGTGCCCTCTTTTCCACACGGGCAATCGAGTAGTTATTTTGTAGATATATTGAGCAGGATTCTGGATCAAAGCTTAAAGTTGTGTCCAGAGTATTGATAGTCTTCCCCTATGCTAGTTTATTCATTTCCGCTGCATCGTATTAAATCTATTATAAATTAATCTTCCGCTGTATTATTAATTCGATGTACTCTGATATTTTGTACTCTAATATTAAATTATTATGATGTTTATAAAAGTCTTATGTTGTTTTTTCTGATGTGTTGTATGCACAGAGTTAGAGCATTCGAGGATTTCCAACTTTTGGATCAGACCTGTGTGGTTTATGGTGGATTCAAAGGGCGGGGATTTTCGGGTCATTACACGTGGTATCATAGCTTTGGTTGCTCAAATCTTTGGGGTACAACTCGTTAGAACTGAACAAAAGACTCATCAGAGGTAGGATTAGTAATATCCTATAGAAGAATACTCATTAGAGATAGGATCAGTAGTATCCTAGAATGTGAAAACTCGTTAGAGATGGGGTTAGAAATGCCCTAGAATGAGTTGAGAGTGACGAGTTCATAATTAACGTATTTGTGATTATATATATAATCTGATCTTAGAAAATATGATTTTTGAATATATATAAAAGTTATATATATTTGAAAAGTTAATCAACTAATAAAATTATTTAAACCAATAAAAGAATGAAAATTGAGTTAGTTAATTACACGACTTTCAGCTCCGTTCCTTTTCGAGGATGAAAAGATTTTAAGTGGGGGAGATTGTAACAACCCGGAATTTTGGAACCAATTTAAAATTTTTATTTTAGAAATTTTAATGGATTTTGGATATTTAAAATAATTTATTTGAAATAATAACGATTAAAAATCTATTTAAATTGAATTTAGAACAAATATATTTATTCGGAGTTAGAAATAGCATGGTAGTTTGAAAGTTTGAATTTGAACTTTGACTGAATGTACATAATTCAAAATAAATCGGATTTTAGTGAAACAAAAAATATTAGAATCTATTTAAAAATATCTTTCCAACGAATCTGAAAAATTGAAATTTCATAACGGGAATAAAAAGTTATGTCCAGTTTAATATTCAGAATAGTCGCTATGGAATTTATTTATTTTTTTAATATAATAAATAGTTGTTTTTCAAACGACCTCCGTTTTCGACGAAACCACTTTGGTTGAATCCAGAATGTCAAATTATTGCAAGATTCTAATTTTCATAATTTTTCGAATCAATATGTGAGTGTGGCAAATTAAAACGTGTTTTGTCAATTTCAGTCAAATTGGATCGACCAGAAAATGACCATTTTTCAAAAGGTCTCCAAATTCGACGAAATTAATTTTTTAGGACCGTATCGTCAAAACATAGCTAGATTAATTTTTCGGGAATTTTTGGAGTTAGTCTACGGCCCCGGTAAATTAAAATGTACGATCAAATTAAATAATTAAATGTTTTATATTTTAAATTAAAGAAAAGTGGGCTGAGACGATCAAACGGGATGACGGGACCTAGTCCATTGTGTCCGTAACGGGGGCATTTGGGTAGGAACAACTTTTTTTGGGCCAAAATTGGAGCTGGTAGGAATTAACGGGCCTATCTGAAAAACTAGACAATTAAATATTAAAATATTATAAATATGAATAACTAAAACCCTAGAAGCAAACACAATAGGCACCACCTATCTATTTCAATGGCCTGAACGATCCCGATTTCCTCCCCTAATCATTTCCAATTTACTAACTAATTCGTGGAATTCCTAAAGCAAAATCTGGAGAGCGCCTCATGATCTTTCTAAGGGTACGGCTAAGATCGGATTTAAAGTGTTGTACTACGTGAATTTGTGGCTCAAAGGCCAGGCGTTTGGAGGCCGTTTCCAACCAAATGGGGCCCGCGAGATGGCGAGCGTGGCCAGCGCAAGGAGGCACCAACATGGCAGTGGTTGTGGCGAAGTCTGATCGAACCCCGGGGTCCTCGATTCTCGTGCGTAGGTGAATGTTCGACGGTGAAGAATGGGTTCGGGTTCGTGAATTCCTGAACGTAAAGGAACATAACGATGGATTATGGTAATGAAGGATTAATGGATAATCAATTAAAAATTAATTATATTTTATTGGTTAAGAATGTAATTAAATGTTTATTTGAATGTATCTTGCTCAAATAAAAACAGAATTTGACGAGGTTAGATCCGTTGGAACCGAAAAATGGAGATCTACAACATGGAACTGACTGGAACCAAAACATTGTTGAATGAAATATAATTGTTGAATTGTAATCGTTGAATTGAAATTGTCATTGTTGAAAAAAAAATATAATCGTTGAATTGAAATTGTCATTGTTGACAAAATATAGTCGTTGAATTGAAATTGTCATTGTTGACAAAATATAATCGTTGAATTGAAATTGTCATTGTTGACAAAATATAATCGTTGGATTAAAATTGTCATCTTTGACAAATTAGAATAGTTAAACAAAAATTATCATTTTTGTTTATTAGATTAGTTGAATCAAAATTTAACATTTTTGTTAATTAGAATCGAGTTAAACAAAAATTATCATTTTTGTCAAATTAGATTAATTGGTTTAAAATTGTCATTTTTGACAAATTAGAATAGTTGAATTAGAATTATCATTTTTGTCAAATTTAAATATTGGATTAAAATTTTCATTCTTGTCAAAATATAAATGTTGAATCAAATTTGTCATTTTTGTCAAATCATAATAGTTGAAATAAAAAGGACATTTTGTTGTGATAAAATAGTGAAAACCAAAATAGATCAATCGAGCCAAAATATACATTTTTGTCAAATTAGATTAATCGAACCAAAATATACATTTTTGTCAAATTAGATTAATTGAATCAAAATATACATTTTTGTCAAATTAGATTAATTGAATCAAAATATACATTTTTGTCAATTTAGATTAATTGAATCAAAATATACATTTTTGTCAAATTAGATTAATTGGATCAAAATATACATTTTTGTCAAAATATACATTTTTGTCAAATTAAATTAGTTGAAATAAAAATATACATTTTTGTCAAAATGAATTAGTTAAATCAAAATATACATTTTTGTCAAATTAGATTAGTTGAAACGAAAGTATTCATTTTTGTCAAAATAGATTAGTTGAAACAAAAGATACATTTTTATCAAAATAGATTAGTTGAAACAAAAGATACATTTTTGTCAAAATATAATAGTTGAGACAAAAAGTTACATTTTGTCAAATGTGATGGTTGTAAACAAAAATTTCATTTTTGTTAAATAAGATTGGAGTTAAACAAAAATTACATTTTGTTAAATAGATTTGGGGTAAAACAAAAATTGACATTTTAGAAATAGATTTGTGTTGGAGTAAAATATTAATTTTGTTAAACTAGAATTGTTAACAAAATGGAATTATCACTTTTTATTCATTTTGTTGAACTAGAATTGTCAACAAAAATGAATAATCACTTTTAAGTCATTTTGTTGAACTAGAATTGTCAACAAAAATGAAATTATCTCTTGTATTCATTTTGTTAAACTAGAACTGTTAACAAAATGAAATTATCTCTTGTAATCATTTTGTCAAACTAGGATTACCAACATAAATGCCACCATCATATATGCATTTTGTTTAATTAGAATTGTTAACAAAATGAAATCATCACTTTTTAATCATTTTGCTAAACTAGAATTGTTAACAAAATGTAATTATCACTTTTATGCATTTTGTTAAAATAGAATTTTAGACAAAAATGAAATTATCATTTTTGATCATTTTGTTAAACTAGAATTATTAACAAAATGAAATTGTCACTTTTAATCATTTTGTTGGACTGGAATTGTCAACGAAAATGAAAATATCATTTTAATCATTTGGTTGAAATAGAATTGTCAACAAAATGAATGAATCATTTTTATATCATTTTGTTGAAATAGAATTGTCAACAAAATAGAAACTCATCATTTTTGTTTGTTAAGTTGAAATAGAAATTGTAAACAAATAAAATTATCAATTTTATTTGTTATGTTTAATAGAAATTGTGCACAAATAAATTATTCTTTAATTTGTCATTAGAATACATAGGGAAATTGTATACAAATAAATTATTCTTTTATTTGTCATTAGAATACATAGAGAAATTGTATACAAATAAATTATTCTTTTATTTGTCATTAGAATACATAGAAAGATGTATACAAATAAATTATCCTTTTATTTGTCATTAGAATACATAGAATAATGTATGCAAACAAATTATCCTTTTATTTGTCATTAGAATACATAGAAAAATGTATGTAAATAAATATGTCATTTTTATTAAATTAGAATTGTCAAAATAGAAATTGTCATTTTTGTTGAAACTAGGATTGCCAACAAAAATGAATGAATCATTTGTGTTCATTTTGTTAAATTAGAATTGTTAACAATATGAAATTATCATTTGTTATTCATTTTGTTAAAATAAGAATTGTTCACAATATGAATTATCACTATTATTCAATTGGTTAAAATTAGAATTGTTAACAATATTGAAATATTATTTTTAATCATTTTGTTGAAATAGAATTGTCAACAAAAATGAAAAGATCATTTTAATCATTTTTTTGAAATATAATTGCCAAAAAGAATGAGAGAACCATTTTTAGTTATTTGGTTAGAATGAAATTGTCAACAAAATAGAAACATTATCTTTATTTGTGATGTTGAAATAGAATGGTCGACAAAGTGAAAATATATATTCATATTATAATTCCCACTAATCTTTAATGATTACTAATTGGTCCGACTGTAAAATACCCAAATTGCCCATATTTGTAACGACCCGGATTTTTAGCTGTTAATTTTAAATTATTTAAATTGGTTTTAGAGATTGTATTGGTAATATAAAAGATATTCATAAGGAAATTATTAATTTAAAATGGAGGTGAACATATTAAATTTTTATTTAAATTTAAAACGAGCTCGAAATAGTCGCGGTAGTTCGTAATTTACGATTTAAACTTCAACTGAATATACAGGGTTTGATATAAGTCAAATTTCCTTGAAACAAGAAATGTTCGGATCTATTTGATCATACTTTTCTAATGGAAGTGAAAATTTGAGATTTCGTCTTATATATTGTGAATTTCGTCCAAATCAAATTTTTAGAAAGTCGATGTGGAATCATCTATAGGCCATAACGGTTATTTAAATATCGGTCTTGAATTTGGACAAGATTCTTTCGAAGCGTAGTTATAATTTAATTTTTAGAATTTTATTGTAGTTTTTAATTAATTAAATACGCAACTTTTTATTTGGAGTATTTTGCACCCTATATCAATATTTCGGGGTTTCATAATATAAGTTAAACTACCGATATTATCATATTTTTGGGATCGTGGTACCTCGCTGGACACGATCGCATTCGTACTTATGTCCATAACGACTCAGACATGAACGTAATTTTAGACAACGAAGTTCAAAAATTCATTTTATAAGCTACTTGGCCAATTCATTGTGTTCCTTCCGACTGAAGCAAGCTAAGTCCACAGCTATAAAACAAAACATATACATATATTAACATACATTAGCAATTAAGCAATTCCTACGTTGAGTGTATAACATGAACATATGTATAACATGAACATGATACCCCATTTGTTTAATCCAACAGATAACACAATAATTAAATAAAATAAAATAAACCGTGCAGGCCAAGCAATTTGATTCTGTGCGATTCAAGCTTCATACCCGTGGCTATCAAGCAAACCTCAATTCTGTGAGTATCAAGCTACTTCATTTCCGTGCAAGCCAAGTTATTCTCCCCTATGTATATTGTACATTCTTGCTCTTTCCTGAAAACGAAAACAAACAAAACCGTGAGCAACCGAAATTCGTAAAACAATTAAAAGTAAAATTCTAAATGAAAAAGAACACGCTTTTCGATTAGTTTAGGTGCTTGAATCGAAAGCTTCTCTCCCATATAGATTTTATAACACTCGACACCATTTCCGGTGTTCAAAGTCTTCACGGTAGAAACAAAAGGATTCATTGTTTATTCTATGAAGACCATAAGCTGCTGGTTGTGAACACCACGATGGTGTATGGAGTTTCAACCCATTAGAGTGTTGCTGTTTTCGATCAGTGTTGAGGGATGAACAATGTGGATTTGGAGTGGTATTGACGGAAGGTAGTATAGGGGACGGGATTCCTATGCAGGTTTGAAATGCAGATAGTGGGGAAGTAGAGGAAGAGTTTGTGAAGGGGAAAGGATGGAGCTGTTTGTGAGGAAATTTGGTAGTTGGGGGTGGTATTTTGGTGTGAACTGAAGGAAGCAGTGGGTAGCTTGCTCTGTCATTATGGGTTTGAGAGGAGCACGTTGATTGGAGTTCTTACTGGTAGTTATATTTTCGATGAAGAAGAACTTCAGGAGGACGAGTTGCGTGTGGAGCTCTGTGCTTGTGACTAATGAAGTGGTTGATGGAGATTAGGCCGGTGAGAAGTTTGGCAGTTTCAAATGTGGATTCGGTTCTGGAGTTCATTGAGGAAAGAGGGAGTTAGAGGAGATGGAAAGCACGAGAATAAGGAAGGAAGCTACAGGCTTCGATATTATCTAACGTGGAGGAGAAAGTTTAAAAAAGGTGGATTAAGGATTAGTAATGATAGTTTACATTTTTTAATTATACAATTAGTCAATACATATATTTTGAATCAAAACAGGGAAAAAATGATGATGAGTTGACCATGGTACAGTGACCTCCAGCGTGAATATATGGGGAAGAAAGGAGGAACGAATTATCTAAAAGACCAGGCACGGCTAATCCTTTTAATTAAGGGTAATGGTATATTAGTGATTATTTTAACGATCTTAATTTAATTTAGAAACTTATATAAATCGTATTTAATTCATCCGTGAACATAATCGAACACCGTTGGATCCATTGGAATTGTAACAACACCGTCCACGTTATGGAACTGGCATGGTTGAGAACGAAGCAACTAGAATTTCGTGATAAAATCAAACGCTCGTTTGATTTTAAAATGAACCAAAAAGCAGTATCGTCAACTGTAGAACAATGTGAGTAAACTCACTAACTCTATCTCGTTTATATTTTTTTATGTAAACGAGTTTTAAATTTATTTATAGTAATTTTATACTGTGTAATGGTTGCTTGGTTGATTAGTTGATAAAATTGGTTGATATGATTACATCGTTGATCGATTATTAGTTCTGATATTTCATATTGATGTGAAATAATATTATTGATGTTGATTAACATCTGTGGATGCAGGGAAACAGGTTGGAGGAATCCAACCGGATTCCTCAACAGTTATATTATTGTCTGTTATTTACTGTGATATATGTTGTGATATATATATATATATATATATATATATATATATATATATATATATATATATTGTAACACCCCACCTCCATCAATGTCACTCACAAAGGGAATGCATTAACTTCAATGGAGCGTTTTGAGTAAGTATAGAACAGAAAATCACAGCAAGACAGATATAAAACAGTACTTGAAAATTCAAAACTTTATTTATTGCAGTAGAAGGTAAATATGTTTGGTTACATCATCAAAACCATAAACTCAAGTCAAGTACATCATATCCATCTTGATAAAACAAAGTACATAATAAAGACATAATCCCCAACATTAAAATAGCCATAATTAAAGAGAAGTTGAATTTTACTTCAGCGGTCCAAGAAATCTTCTAAAAGCAGTCCAAAATCAAGCTCCACTGGTGCTAGTTCCAACCTGAGCACCTTGGGGGGGGGGGGAGGAAAGAGATGGAAAAAGGGGGGTCAGACATAAAGTCTAGCGAGTGCGATAATTCTAACAATATAATTAACAAAGTAACTAGGCTAAGGCATAAGTTGGAAAATAAGGAAATGATCATGAACCATTGAGTATGGCAGAGTGAATAAGGAAACAGGATGATCAACGATATCGTTAAGCACACCTAAACCACTATAGGATGATTACTAAACTATACCAACACTATGGGATAATTGCTATACTGCACCGCCACTAGTATATTGCACCACCACTAGTCACCCTAATGTTGATCCTGCCTACAGACTTAATAATGATATTGGTAGTTTCGTGCACCCCTAGCTGCCTTCATAGGTGTCGTCTACCCCTATCTCCACTAGGTGTACCCACTACCCCCAAGCGATCGGCTCCCTAACTCGTAGATACCCGTGCTGGCCCCACAGTGGGGTGTATCACTCCCCAAAGTGGCAACCCGATACAACAAAGAATGCACGGCTTATACCTACACGATGCAACAACGTCTTACCTACCAGCCCGGGTCCACACACGCATATGAACCCGTTGGACTTGCATTTCCACCGCTAACCTGGTTTGGCCTCTTACAGTCAAGCCCAGTATGCGTGTCCCGTCCTCGACTTGGGTCGAGCCCATAAAGATACGTATGGGTTACTAGTTGAAACGGTTCCCCATTACTTGACACAAGATATCCACCTAAGCTTGGTCCCCTCTAGTACATCCCACTTAACCCACTTCTTATTCATGTTTCAATTACATGTTTCAATTTTGGTTAAGTGTTTCTAATCGTATTTCCAAATGCCACCCAAGGCACCCACTAGATTCCACATGCCACCCAAGGCACCCACTTAACCCCCTCATGTCCCACTACATGCTTATCTGGTTAGGTGTTTCTTAATTCATTAAGACCGTAACCTCATAAAGACCTCTCACATTAGACTCACATTTGTGGCAGCTGGATTTGCCGGGCGGGTCCGGACAGTCTTACACCACAAAAGAGCCTAACCTCGTGTCATTACAAATGTTACGTATTTAGTTTGTGCCTAAGACCTCTCACATTAGACTGGCATTTGCGGCAGCTGGATTTGCCGGGCGGGTCCGGGCAGTCTTACACCACAAAAGAGTCTAATCTCGTGTCTTAGACGATTAATTACTCCTAATTAATTGTTCCCCAATTTGAATTACTTTCCCTATTCAAATTATCAATCAATTCCAAATTTAACGATGTCCATAATTGACTCAATTATGTCCATCTATTTATGGTATGTAAAATCATACCAATTTTCACCACAATTATATTTTATGCCTTTTAAGGCATTTATGCCAATTAAATATTTTTAATAATATCCCCTTTTACCCCGCGTTGTACGTTTATTCGTTTAACGTAAAATATACATTAGACTCAAATAGTCTAACTCATGAAATAAAAGAAAACATCACAATATATACACATAATTAAAACATAGATCTAACATAGGGGTGAACTTGCATATGTGAATGATGTTCTACATCTAAAACTTGCATAGGCCAAGATTACAACTTGCATAAACAACATATGTCATGGATCCAAATCTAAAGGCGTGAACTTGATGAAATAATGGCCACAAACTTGCATAAACAACATATGTCATAGACCTATATCTAAAGGGGTTAAACTCACATAGGTAATAACATAACATGATTCATATCCAACCCATAAACTCACATATGTGATTTATACATCGCAACAATGGTGTAGACTAGTATCTAAAATGTAAAGTATCATGTAGAATTTAGCATATGTCATAGCCTAACTTTCAATTAAATTTCACATAAACTAGGTGCCATATCCATGTAAGGTCACATATAATTCTACCCAAACTTATATATGGTTCATGTTTGAATCAACATCTAAACTTTCCTACATATGATTTACCATATGAATCAATATCACAAACTAGCATAAGAAACATGACGATTTGATTGTATATAAAATTACAACATGGATGATAGCAACATAACTTTACATCGTAAATGATAGCATCATAACATAACATCATAGATATATCAATCATAATCCTACAACATAATTACAACATGCAATCAATACTTCATATCACATCCATACAATCCGTGTTATAACTTAATCTAATTAAATTACTAATTATTTTGCTAAAACTATCGAACTCACAACTCAAAAGCAGTCTTGAGTTCTGAATTCTGATTTCTGGAGTTGAATTAGCGCTCCTTTGATGAAGATTCGCTGTTAGGGTTGAGTAGTTCTGATTTGGTTGCTGTTCTTCCCCTTAATTTTGGTGGCGGCTGCTCTAGGGTTCAAGACAACAGCATGACGACCATAGTTTTAGTTTTAATTCTGATTTAGGGTTTGAGTCTATGGGTCTTTTTATAGAGTTATGAATTAATTTAAGCCGTTGGATGTTATTAGGGTTAATCAAAACCATTCAATCATGATAGGGTGATGAGTCAGCCCTAATGACTCAGCAAGGAGTCAGAAAGGACTCAACAACACGGGTCAACCTGAACCAGAAAGCTGTGCAGGCTCTTGCCTCGGCCTGGGCGCACTTGGCAGGTGTGCCAGTGTTAATTTGTACTGGCGTACTTCCCAAGTGTGCCAGTGCAATCTTTTTTTTTTCTACTTTGCCACCAAACTTCGTTCGTCCATAACTCCTTCATCCGGTACTCGTTTCCCGCAAACTCGGACTCTATTTCAACCAGAATTCCGAGACGAACACAATGGCACAACCCAATCCCCATAATTCTCACGTCTGAGATTAATTATTCTTTAATTTAGTTAATTCGATTATTCAAAAATCCGGGGTGTTACATTCTCCCCTCCTTAAAGGATTTCACCCCCGAAATCTCCAAGTTAAGGAGAATGCATATCCTACCATCCAAACAACCATCTACTCAACCATCAAACACGGGCATCCATTGTCCTTATAAAATTTCTAATGCTGTATGAACATATGCAAGAAGTGTGTGTATATGTTCCTTATCTAATGCAAAATCAGGCGGTCTACTGATTCAGTTGACCTCCTTAATGCAAACCATGATAGTGTCATGCATCCATTATGTATGCGAAAGAACCTTATTGATACATATTATTTCTATATGTGTGCACAACCATTCACCAAAATGCAACGTCCATATGATGGTACAACCATTATACATCCATTACTTAAATATGTACACACATTTATATGCAATATGCAATATGAAGTGACTGAGCCGATCTAGTGCCTAAAGTGTGTGTATATGCATCCACGAGCAACCACTAGCAAACACTTGCATCCACATGCATCCATCATACATAACATGTCTCAAACACATGTTTCAACCATAGGACTATCCTATCTAAAGGTCAAAGATACTAGCGAGAGGACATACTAAAGATAAGATAAGTACAAGGTAAGCGATAAAGGAGAAATTAAAAGACATACCCTCGAAAAGAAAAGGGTATAACGAACGCATCTTCGCTTCCGTCTCCCAAGTAGCGTTGCTCTCATCATCTTCCCATTGCACTTTGACTAGCTTGATCTCTCAATTCCTTAACTTCCTAATCTCTGACCCAAGAATGCGCGTAGGAGCTCGTCGAATCGTCGCATCACGCTCGATCTCCACCTCTCTAAGCAAGCTCGGCTCTACCACCTCCGCGGTCTCGTGCAAGCACTTCCTCAAGTGTGATACATGGAATACGTCGTGTACACCACTAAGTCTCTCGGGCAACTCCACTCTATACGCCATCTGCCCAATCCTTTCCTCAATAGGAAACGGCCCTACGAACCTTGGTGCTAACTTCCCAACGGACCCAAAGCGAACGACGTTTCGTAATGGAGACACTTTGACAAAGACCATGTCCCCAACATCAAACTCAAGATCTGACCTTCTCTTATCTGCATAAGATTTCTGCCTATCTTGCGCCATCTTCATCCTCCTTCGAATCAAATCGATCTTTTCCGAAGTCTCTCTAATCATATCGGGTCCAAGTAAGATCTTATCTGTAGACTCCCACCAACATGTAGGCGAACGACACGGTCGTCCATAAAGAGCCTTGAACAGTGCCATGCCAATGCTAGACTGAAAGCTGTTATTATATGCGAACTCCACCAATGGAAGATGTTCCTCCCATGTACCTCCGAAGTCTAAGACACATAACCTCAATAGGTCCTCTAGAATACGATTCACCCTCTCGGTTTGGCCGTCCGTCTGAGGATGATATGTGGTGCTCAAACATAACTGAGTCCCTACCGCCTCTTGTAAGCTTTTCCAAAATTCGCTAGTGAAGATGGGATCGCGGTCGCTCACTATGCTAGAAGGAACACCGTGCAAACGAACTATCTCTCTAATGTATACGGAGGCTAACCATGGAGCAGTCCTCTTACTCTTTACAGGAATGAAATGGGCGCTCTTAGTAAGTCTGTCTACCATGACCCAAATCCCCGTATTACCCTTCCTCGATCTTGGTAATCCGTCAATAAAGTCCATCGAGACGCTTTCCCACTTCCATTGTGGGACCTCTAATGGATGAAGCAATCCACCGGGCTTCTTTTGCTCTGCTTTTACTTGTTGGCACACCAAGCATCTAACGACATACTCGGCCACATCCTTCTTCATGTCGGCCCAAAAGTAAACTCGTCTCATGTCCATGTACATCTTGTCCCCACCAGGATGGATGGTCATCTTCGAACGATGTGCATCATCAAGAATGGTCTTCCTTAGGTCATCGTTTTTTGGTACACAAAGTCTACCGTCCCTACGTAACCAACCCTTATCATCTAGGGTATACCTACGGAGATGGCTCGATGACTCCCCTCCTTTGAGCTTCTCTACTAACTCAACCAACTGTGGGTCGTCCTGCTGTGCCTCGGCAATCCGTCCCAAAAGCGTAGGTCTGACCTCTAAGGATGCTAGAAAACCAGGTACGAAGTCAACGGAAGGTGTGAAGTCAAACGTAGAGATGAACTCTAAACTTCGCCGCTCAACAAACAACAGACTCAAAGATAATCTTTTTCTACTTAAGGCATCTGCCACTACGTTACCCTTGCCAGGGGTATATGCTATCTCGAAGTCGTAGGATGCTAAGAACTCCATCCACCTTTGCTGCCTTAAGTTCAAGTCCTTCTGAGAGAATAAGTATTTTAGCGATTTGTGGTCAGTGAATAATTCGAATTTTTCGCCAAGAAGATAATGGCGCCAAGACTTAAGCGCGAAAACAATAACGGCCAACTCTAGGTCATGTGTAGGGTAATTTCTTTCATGCACTCTCAACTGCCTTCCACCATAGGCTATTACCCTTCCCTCTTGCATTAAGACTGCGCCTAGCCATGTCCCACAAGCGTTAGTATAAACGGTAAATGGTTTACTCCCATCTGGCAACACTAAGACTGGTGCTGTGGTCAAAGCTCTCTTTAAATGTTGGAACGCATCATCACAATCTACGCCCCACGTGAAGACTAAGTTCTTCTTCGTCAAGCGTGTTAATGGAGCTGATATTTTTGCGAAGTTTTTAATGAACTTCCAATAGTAGCCAGCCAACCCTAAGAAACTCCTCACCTCGGTAGCATTTTTAGGAACCTTCCAATCTTGGATGGCCACTATCTTCGCGGGATCCACGGCTATCCCTTCTTTGGAAACCACGTGCCCTAAGAATCGCACTTCTTTCCTCCAAAAGTGACATTTAGAAAATTTTGCTTTAAGGCTATGCGCTCGAAGAGTCTCCAACACTTCCCTATAATGTAGGGCATGCTCTTCTTCGTTCTTAGAAAAGATCAAGATGTCATCTACAAAGACTACCATGAATTTATTAAGGTACTCCCTAAACACCCTACTCATCAAGTCAACAAAGTATGTGAGGGTGTTTGTCAAACCGAAGGGCATCACAAGCCACTCAAAGAAACCGTCTGGAGTCCTAAAGGCAGTCTTGTTTATGCTATCCTCAGCCACTCTCAACCGATGGAAACCCGTGGCTAAGTCCAATTGCGAAAACACTGAGGCGCCAACTAACTGATCGAAGAGATCGTCAATCCTCGGCAGTGGGTGTCTATTCTTCTTAGTAAGCTTATTAAGTTCTCTATAGTCCACACAAAGTCTAAGGGACCCATCCGCCTTTGTGGCAAATACTACTGGAGCACCCCACTCCGATATACTACGTCTGACGAACCCCTTCTCAAGCATTTCTTTCACTTGCTTACTGAGTTCTCTTCTCTCTCTTGGAGCCATGTGGCACACTGGCAATGCAACTGGCTTTGCATTGTCAACTAGATATATTCGAAAGTCTATCTCGCGTTTTGGGGGTAAACCCCTCACCTCATCAAAGACATCAGCATATTCACGGACTATGGGAACAGAATGTAAATCATCATCGGATGCGTCAAGGGATTCTAGGTAACTAAGCATTACTGGACCTCTAGGTTCACAAGAAATATCAAGGGTCTTTCCAGAACGAGTCAACAATCTAACTACCCTTCTTTCACAATCTAGGATGGCCCTATATCTAGTTAGCCAATCCATACCCAGAATTAAACCGTATCCCATGAAGCCAAGAACAAAAGCGTTGCACCCAAACTCAATGCCCAAGATAAACACTCTCAAATCTCGACAAATCATAGAAAGATGAGCCGAACCACCAATAGGATTTGAGACTACTAAGGGATCAGTAACTAGACTAGTATCAAGGTGTAGTGTTTCAACTAATGATGTAGAAATAAATGAATGCGATGCGCCAGAATCGAATAAAGTACGGACAGGTTGATCAAACAGAAAAACTAAACTTTCAACGAAAATTGCTCTACCTCGTTCTTGCAGCGGTGGGACCACGAGAGCCTGACCTTGTCCCCTTGCCTGCCCTGGTGCCATAAGAGCTTGCACCTGTCCTCCCGAGGTAGACCCTGCCCTCTTCCCTTTCTTTGGGCAGTCCTTAATAAGATGTCCCGCCTCGCCATAGTGGAAACAACTGGTCTTCTTCTTCTTCCTACAATCTTTGCTTAGATGGCCGGGTGTCCCACAGTTAAAGCATTTCTTCTTCCCCTTAGCATTGTTGCCTTTGCCACCTTTCTTGTTCTGTTGTTGCTGTTGCGGCTTCTTTTGATCCCCTTTCTTCTAGGGTGCCTTATTAGCATTGGCGCCCTTCTCCTCTTCATGCATGAGTGCCATGTCAACTAGTCTCTCGAAGGTAGCCCCCATGAGAATGTCGGTCATAGCTAACCCATGAAGTGGCTCGTTTAAACCCTTAACAAATCTTAGAGCCTTCTTTTCTGGAGTATTCACCAAGTCCAAGCCAAACCTTCCCAATTGGTTGAATTTGTTGACATACTCTTTCAACGATAGATTCCCTTGCTTCAATGACAAAAACTTTTCCATGTATAGATTCTCTTCAGCCCGTGAGAGAAACTTCGCTTCAAACCTCTGCCTAAAATCTAGCTACGTATCGAATGGACGTCCCCCATTAGTGACCTCCCACCAAAACGAGGCCTCATCCTTCATTAGCCAAGCAGCTAGCTGGACTTTTCTTCCATCATCCACTTCAAAGATTCCAAACAATTCTTCCACCTCCTTTAGCCAGTTACGAGCTTCAACAAATGTCTCCGTCCCGTGAAAAGGTTTTCCACCCATTGATCTAAAGTCCTTACATATATTTGCGAAATTATCGACACGAGGAGGAGGAGGAGGATTTGTTGGACCTGCGGCGGCGGCCCTAGCCTCAAGATATTGACGAAACCAACCGGGCACATGAACGCCCTCTGGTATCTCAGATGCTTCAGACATGCTGAAACGAAAAAGGAAAGATTTAATACAAAAAGGACTGAAGGAAAGATATATGGCTCTTGGGGTTATGCTTTCTAAAATATACTTTTCTCTTGAAAATACTTTCCTTAAAACATACTTTTGAAAGTACTTCTTTATAAAAATTGCTTTGAAAAATACTTTTTTTTAAAATATCTTATCTGTTCTGGTAAGCTTCAGCTTTGATACCACGTGTAACCCCCCACCTCCATTAATGTCACTCACAAAGGGAATGCATTAACTTCAATGGAGCATTTTGAGTAAGTATAGAACAGAAAATCACAACAAGACAGATATAAAACAGTACTTGAAAATTCAAATCTTTATTTATTGCAGCAGAAGGTAAATATGTTTGGTTACATCATCAAAACCATAAACCAAAGTCAAGTACATCATATCCATCTTGATAAAACAAAGTACATAATATGAAAGACATAATCCCCAACATTAAAATAGCCATAATTAAAGAGAAGCTGAACTTTACTTCAACGGTCCAAGAAATCTTCTAAAAGCAGCCCAAAATCAAGCTCCACTGGTGCTAGTTCCAACCTGAGCACCTGGGGGGGGGGAAGGAAAGAGATGGAAAAGGGGGGTCAGATATAAAGTCTGGCGAGTGCGATAATTCTAACAATATAATTAACAAAGTAACTAGGCTAAGGCATAAGTTGGAAAATAAGGAAATGATCATGAACCATTGAGTATGGCAGAGTGAATAAGGAAACAGGATGATCAACGATATCGTTAAGCGCACCTAAACCACTATAGGATGATTACTAAACTACACCAACACTATGGGATAATTGCTATACTGCACCGCCACTAGTATACTGCACCACCACTAGCCACCCTAAGGTTGATCCCGCCTGCAGACTTAATAATGATATTGGTAGTTTCGCGCACCCCTAGATGCCTTCATAGGTGCCGTCTGCCCCTATCTCCACTAGGTGTACCCACTACCCCCAAGCGATCGGCTCCCTAACTCGTAGATACCCGTGTTGGCCCCACAGTGGGGTGTATCACTCCCCAAAGTTGCAACCCGATACAATTAAGAATGCACGGCTTATACCTACACGATGCAACAACGTCTTACCTACCAGCCCGGGTCCACACACGCATATGAACCCGTTGGACTTGCTTTGCCACCGCTAACCCGGTTTGGCCTCTTACAGTCAAGCCCAGTATGCGTGTCCCGTCCTCGACTTGGGTCGAGCCCACAAAGATACGTATGGGTTACTGGTTGAAACGGGCCCCCATTACTTGACACAAGTTATCCACCTAAGCTTGGTCCCCTCTAGTACATCCCATTTAACCCACTTCTTATTCATGTTTCAATTACATGTTTCAATTTTGGTTAAGTGTTTCTAATCGTATTTCCAAATGCCACCCAAGGCACCCACTAGATTCCACATGCCACCCAAGGCACCCACTTAACCCCCTCATGTCCCACTACATGCTTATCTGGTTAAGTGTTTCTTAATTCATTAAGACCGTAACCTCATAAAGACCTCTCACATTAGACTGACATTTGTGGCAGCTGGATTTGTCGGGCGGGTCCGAGCAGTCTTACACCACAAAAGAGCCTAACCTCGTGTCTTTACAACTGTTACATATTTAGTTTGTGCCTAAGACCTCTCACATTAGACTGGCATTTGTGGCAGCTGGATTTGTTGGGCGGGTCCGGACAGTCTTACACCACAAAAGAGTCTAACCTCGTGTCTTAAACGATTAATTACTCCTAATTAATCATTCCCCAATTTGAATTACTTTCCCTATTCAAATTATCAATCAATTCCAAATTTAACGATGTCCATAATTGACTCAATTATGTCCATCTATTTATGGTATGTAAAATCATACCAATTTTCACCACAATTATATTTTATGCCTTTTAAGGCATTTATGCCAATTAAATATTTTTAATATTATCCCCTTTTACCCCACGTTGTACGTTTATTCGTTTAACGTAAAATATACGTTAGACTCGAATAGTCTAACTCATGAAATAAAAGAAAACATCACAATATATATACATAATTAAAACATAGATCTAACATAGGGGTGAACTTGCATATGTGAATGATGTTCTACATCTAAAACTTGCATAGGCCAAGATTACAACTTGCATAAACAACATATGTCATGGATCCAAATCTAAAGGCGTGAACTTGATGAAATAATGGCCACAAACTTCCATAAAAAACATATGTCATAGACCTATGTCTAAAGGGGTTAAACTCGCATAGGTAATAACATAACATGATTCATATCCAACCCATAAACTCACATATGTGATTTATACATCGCAACAATGGTGTAGACTAATATCTAACATGTAAAGTATCATGTAGAATTTAGCATATGTCATAGCCTAACTTTCAATTAAATTTCACATAAACTAGGTGCCATAGCCATGTAAGGTCACATATAATTCTACCCAAACTTATATATGGTTCATGTTTGAATCAACATCTAAACTTTCCTACATATGATTTACCATATGAATCAATATCACAAACTAGCATAAGAAACATGACGATTTGATTGTATATAAAATTACAACATGGATGATAGCAACATAACTTTACATCGTAAATGATAGCATCATAACATAACATCATAGATATATCAATCATAATCCTACAACATAATTACAACATGCAATCAATACTTCATATCACATTCATACAATATGCGTTATAACTTAATCTAATTAAATTACTAATTATTTTGCTAAAACTATCGAACTCACAACTCAAAAGCAGTCTTGAGTTCTGAATTCTGATTTCTGGAGTTGAATTAGCGGTCCTTTGATGAAGATTCGCCGTTAGGGTTGAGTAGTTCTGATTTGGTTGCTGTTCTTCCTCTTAATTTTGGTGGCGGCTGCTCTAGGGTTCAAGACAACAGCATGACGGCCATAGTTTTAGTTTTAATTCTGATTTAGGGTTTGAGTCTATGGGTCTTTTTATAGAGTTATGAATTAATTTAAGCCGTCGGATGTTCTTAGGGTTAATCAAAACCATTCAATCATGATAGGGTGATGAGTCAGCCCTAATGACTCAGCAAGGAGTCAGAAAGGACTCAACAACACGGGTCAGCCTGAACCAGAAAGCTGTGCATGCTCCTGCCTCGGCCTGGGCGCACTTGGCAGGTGTGCCAGTGTTAATTTGTACTGGCGCACTTCCCAAGTGCGCCAGTGCAATCTTTTTTTTTCTACTTTGCCACCAAACTTCGTTCGTCCATAACTCCTTCATCCGGTACTCGTTTCCCACAAACTCGGACTCTGTTTCAACCAGAATTCCGAGACGAACACAATGGCGCAACCCAATCCCCATAATTCTCACGTCTGAGATTAATTATTCTTTAATTTAGTTAATTCGATTATTCAAAAATTCGGGGTGTTACATATATACTGTGATTGATTTTGTTGTGATAAATTACACTGGCCCTATAATTTTGGTGTTTAATACCATGACGTATTTTCAAATGTAGGAAAGAAATAAAAAAAAATCGAAATTCGAAATAGAATTTCAAATAGATTTGAAGGTAGAAAACTTGTTAAATAGATAAGGCGAATAGTTAAAGTTATAAACGATATTTATGGAAGAAGGGAAAATATTTATTATTGGATAATTAGTATTTGACATGAAATAGGTATTTTATTATTGAATGTAAAATCGCTATAAGGTTTTAAAGAGAGATTTTAAATAGAAATTTGTTTTTACCAAATAAACTGAGGGGATTAAATTATTATTCCACGTTTTAAAATTTAATGAAGTATTTATACTGGGATAAATTGAAAAGTAGTAAAGGTTTTGAAACCGTTATTTGTAAATTAGTTTTAATCTTTGCAGCTATAAAAGAAATTGTGAATGATATTTAGGAATTAGAAATGAGATTTTCTATGGACAAATTTTAAATAGAAGTTATAGATGAAATTGGCCTTGAAATGATAAAATCAAATGGATTTGATATATTCCCGGTTAAAGTGAATAATGGTTTAAAGCATATATTTGCAAATGAAATATCTCTAAAGGAAATTTAGTTTTAAAATATGAATACAAATTGGAAATTGAGTAAAAAGGGAAATGGGTAATCGTTTTAAAAGAAAACGATGGTTATAAAGGAATTAGGTAAGAGTTTGGAAAAGATAAATTCAAAAGTGAAATTGGAAATTTGAATTAACCTGAAACAGCAGGTAAATTCCGAAATTCAGAATATAATCGAATATAGATTATTTGAGAAAGAGTTAGTTATTGGAATTCGATTATATCAAATTTTAGGGAAGTAGTTATTTTACTTTCCATTTTGAATCAAATCTATTTATTTATTCCTTTATTGAACTAATAAGTACAAGTTATATTTTTATATACAAATTATTTGAGAACAACGATTATACGCTAGCGTTATAAATCTAAACAGCGATTATAATGTTACTATTATCATAATTTTTTTATAAATCTAAGTAGCGATTTTAACGCTGTTGTTACAATAATTGGTTTGTAAATCTAAACAGCGATCTTAACGCTATTGTTATAATAAATGTTCTATAATTCTAAACAGCGGTTGTAAAGCTGTTGTTAAAAGTAATGTTTTATAAATCAAATATTTTGAAACAGTGATTATAACTCTACCGTTATAATCAAAGTTTTCTGTGAAAGAAGTGTTTTTCTTAGATTGGACCCGAAAGTCGCGTAAGCGATGTTTGGTTTAAAGTTGTGAGCTTTGACTATTTCAAAGTTGAGAATGTTGTTCAATTAAGGTCTGAGAGGTAATTATACCCCAACTTGATTGACTTCATGATTGATGGAGAAATGGTTAAGGTTCAATAGTAAAGATTGATTAGCAATATGGTTAGTTAATAAATGATTAATAGTTTGAGTGATAATAACGATGTTTTATAACATTGAATTAATTTAAAAGAATTTGAAATGTTTTTCCCAAATAAAAGATATTCTCTACGTATAGAGAATGAAATGAATTGGTCAACGAGGAATTAAGAAAGAGAATTTGGAAATATTTTCCAATATTAATGCGGTATATTTTCTGAATATAGAAAATAAGGATTTGTTAATATATATAGAAATGTTTTCTTACTGGAATAAAAGAGATTTTCTCGAATAAAGGAATTATAATATTGGAAATGTTTTCAAAGAATCGAGAGGGGAAATCGAGCTTCAAAAGGATATGAAAGATGGGAAATGAGAATTGTAAATAATAATATAATAAGGAATTGATTTAAAGGGGCCAGTGTTGTTTGATCGGTACAATTTCCAATTGGAATAGGATCGTTGGTTATATGGATGTTCTTTGATAGTTAAATCACCGACTATCAAAGTTTTGATTTATTTATACCTCCGTTGTCAATGTGGAGAGGCTGGGATCAGGTTTAATATCTGAAAACCACTCCGTATTGGTATAAGCTTTATGAATCAACTTATGCTGAAGATAATTGAAGACGGAGTAAAATACAAGGGCTGTTCTGTTAATCCTATGTAGAAATTGCCTAAGATGGATTAATAGAATGGTGCCTTCGGTTTGTTCAGACCCAGGACAACTTGTATGGGCGAGTGTCTGACAAAGTATTTCCAAAAGGGATTGCGTACGTTGACTCCTTCAAACGTACGAAGTTGGTGGAAAAGAAGGGAAACTTTTTTAGCCTAAAAATCTGAGTATTTTTGTAGGAATCAATTAGTGATTTCTGATGGATCTGACAGTGTTGCATTCAAAGTGAATGATGGCTAGATGTTCTGGAAGATAATTCAAACCTCAAGCCTCACAACCGGGAATTGACAAAAATCGGGCAGGTAGCATGGCTATGTGGGTCGCTCCCATTAGGATGTATAATCACCTATCTAGAGAAATTCTATTTGCTTCTTTAATCTATCGATGATGTCCCTTTCGGGAAACGGTTGTTGATCCCAACCGTTGGTGATATACATTCGATACACTCAAGTGAAATGAGTGATCGGTCATGTGTGGGCCAGGTTGCAAGATATTCTTGTTTAACCCTAGTGTATCCCCTCTAGAGTACACTGATCGGAAGGTGGTTCCGCTGAAACGACCCAAAATCCCCCTTACGGGAAATCCCGGATTGAGTTGAGAACAACACACAAAAGAACGCAGACAGAAGAACATTTCATTGTATATAACAACAATGACAAATAATCAGAGATTACAATACATTCGATAAATATCAGAGATTACAATACATTACATAGCAGCGGAAAATAATACAAAATACAACTGAAGGAGATATACGGATACAAAGCTTTCCGGATATCGTTCCAGCTGTAAACCAGGATCCTGTGAATATAAATCTGCAAAACCAAAACTACTAGCTTCCCGTGTCAAAATAAGGGCACCCAGAGTTTAGGTTAAAACAATAAACTCCAGGTCAGTCATGGGACTGGTGTGAGAACTAAAACAGTTATTAATCTTTACTTTAAAGTTAGGTAAATCAAGGGACCACGCCGTATAACACGGAACGGGTTTCCTCCCAAGAATACCAGTGCATAAAACAAACAACGCAATGCTAAATAAAGAAAATGAAGCTATTATAAGACCCAGGTCCCATCACACAATGCAACGCAAGCAGGAGGATAGGGTTTTACCTTATAACAGCCAAAGAATGTTTGATACGTTTTAAAACAAATCATTTGATACTATTATTATAGGTGTATAGTATCAAAACATTTTCAATCATAAATATCAATCATAGACGGCATGGGTACCATATATCATGTCGCCATACTAGTTCTACAATTAAAACTGCAAAATCACGTATTTGGAAGTTGGATTTCCATCTGTGAACCGAGGCAAAAGATAGTCCTCTACCGATTCGAGACTGTCTAGCCCGAGTCTCAGGATCAGAGCTCGAGTGACCCTTAGATCCTCCGGGCCAGTCCACCGATGTGGATTAAAATTCCTGAACACTGCGTTTCCCCGCCCTTTGGGGCGTAAATGAGCCAATGAATGACTCCATCGGACCCGCATCATCCGATCTAACCGAGGCACCTCGCAACAGCAACAACCACAAAAGTCAAACTCGTCAGGGCGTGTAAAACCACTAACGCCACTTCTAGCTAGAAGGAAACGCATACCCTCCCTGATGTCCTCTCCCGTTTCTGGTTCACAACCGGGGTGTGAGGCTCGCGAATCAACGTTACACAAAGCTATGCCACACAGGTTGTGCTTTGATCATCACCACAAGACTTTGCTTTTCAACAGAAGCCTTGATCAATTGCCACTTAGGCATGCCACACAGGCAATTCACTCCATGCGTTTGATATCCATTAATATATAACCCCTGAGCTCGTACGTCTTAGAGAAGGGCGTTAAGCAAGAGAATAAATTCTCCGCCGCCAAACAGATATATATTTAATAGAAATCAATCACACAGACTAAAACCCAATGTCAGACACACAGTCTATTTACAAGTTCGTTCTGGGTCTGAACGAAACCGGAGGCACCTAGTACCCCGCATATCCATCGATCTCCAAGTACGCCTGGACGATCACTAACTGATTCCCTCCTCTTGGGTGTACGGCCCAATCAAGATCATCAGTAATCACCCAAACGACGTGAAGACCTCCGGTCTTCGACCACCGTCTTCATCTTCGATACCACGTCGAATTAGTTATTCAGAATGGGATAAACCCGGTCTTTCTGAATAACTCGCGTATATAATAAACAAGTGTTACACAAACACAACATACGCCTCATTCCAATTCATAATATTCTTTTGTTCAAATATTCATATACTTTGGGAAAGGTTCCCATTAATTTTATCAAAGATAAATTCTTTAAATTTATTCTTTAATCACCTTTGAATATCAATTCAAACTAGTCGGGATTAGCGAACCACACTGAAGTAATCATTTATTTTATTTCCCAATCCCAACCTATTCACCCCATGAAGTAAAACTGGTAATACTTCATATCTAACACCACAGTGTTATCGGTAAATTCAATTACCATTTCACGTTCAAATCTAATTAAAGATTTAACTATCGCCTGGAGTAAAACTGACGATACTCCATTCTTGATCTTTTCAATCTAATTAAAGATTCATTAAAACTCCACTTAGTTTTAATCTTTAACTGGGTTAAAGAATCCGTGTCATTTAAAACACGGTTCACGATAAACCCAAAATCACATTCCATTAATTATCGGGTTAAAGAACAAGTGTTATTTAAAACACTATTCACGATAAACCCAAAAATCAATACCAATTCAATTCCAATTAAATATTATTTAATTGGTACACTTCATTAAATCTAAAGAAAAAGATTTAATCTTTTTCTCCACTGGGCTTAAGAACAGTGTTAATGAAGACACCATTCACGGCAAACCCAAATCACATTTGGTATTAAATACAAGGCTCTGAATAGAAAATATACCGGCTTATATTCAATATCAAATTCTACGACCAACAAATATCGTATTGGAAATAACGATATCTATATTTCTTTCAAATTTCCATAACAATATCTGTATCATCACGAAATTCAACATCGAAATATTTCCGAAGACAATTTCGATTCAAATCCCTTCCAATTCAATTATTGGAAATTCTGGTTATATTTCAAAACCATTTCAAATTCACTTTATTTATTTCAAAAATGAATGAATTATAATTCTAGTTCAAAACTAGTTCATTTCAATAAAAATCTATTTTTATCTTTTCAAATATGGTGTTTTTCATCCCAATTCTTCACAAATCATTTCTTATGATTTTACACAAATTATTACTATTTTTAATAATTTTATCAAGGTCCGTACAGTCGATTTCCATCAACGGCCATTGAACTGCACTTACAACGACCTTTTCCAAATTTGATTTGGACATAATTCCAAATCCAACTGTTAGATTACTAATTTCTCACATTTGTTAGAAAGCTCTTTTCAATACGAACCCAACGGTTCCGGTTTTAGGAGAATCCGACGATCGGATCTCCCGTAATATCCATTCGAAGTCAATGGTCGAAATTCGCGAACTGCCGCGGCGCAGCGCGTTCTATTCAGGCCATTATATTATATATATAATATATACTTCGTCGATTTCCTTTTAAAACGTATTTATAAATCGTTTTAAATTCGTTTTTAAAACGATTTCAACTCCCTTTTCAAATTCAAATCAAAATTGAATTTTCCCTTTCAAATTCGTTTTAAATTCATTTCAAATTGATTTCAATTCAAATCGATTTTTAATTCAATTTCAATTCGTTTTCAATTCAATTTCGATTCGAATTCAATTCTATTTAATTTCAATTCGAATTCATTTCTATTCAATTTCAATTCGAATTCATTTCAAAACGATTTCAATTCTATTTCGATTCGAATTCAATTCTATTCGAATTTCAAATCATTTCCGTTTATTTCGAATTTCTAATCAATTCAATTTAATTCGAATTTCAAATCAATTCAATTTAATTCGAATTTCAATTCACTTTAATATTTATTTCAATTTGAATAAAATCGATATAAATATCGTTCACGTCAAAATGGCGTCAATCCAATCAACACGGCTTCATATATTTCTATTTTCCAATATTCTATTTCAAATATTTCTTTTTCAAATATTTCTATTTTCAAATATTCTATTCAAATATTTCTTATTTTAAATATTTCTTATTTCAAATATTTCTATTCAAATATTGGAATGAGGCCCAATCAATTACCATAGATTTTATTTCTATGGATTTCCATACAACGCATGTATATATCAACAATGACAAATAATCAACAATCATCCAAAGTGCATTCTACACTGTATAAGCATTAAATATAAATATTTAACGCTTATAACAGTCTGTCAATCAATCAATCGACACACAACTAATTATTGGGATTAGTGTATGTCATATATCATCCCAATACTCGTGTGGGGTTTCAAACAATCAAACACAGATTTTATTTGTGTAGTTGGGCGATGTGTAAAATTTATCGTCCCAATCAATATCAATCAAATCAGTGTATATAAACAAATCTCCGATTTGTTTATAAAAATTTATTCACATTCATGTTAAAAATTATATTTTCAACTATAAAATATTTTTAACTACATAAATATTTTATTTCATTTCACATCACATCACACAATCAACTACACATCAAAATCAAACAAACAAGCATACAAGCCGTCCGTGGTCTGTGGACGACGGGTGTCGGGTGCTACTAAACACCGTCTGCATCCTAGTATATATTTTAACTAGAAAACAAAATTAAAAGGTGAGAAGTTCTCACCGAGGGTTCCACTCCGCCGTGCTTTGCTTCTGAACTGCTGAACCGTCTGGATCGGTTTGAAATTCCAATGCAGTTCTTTTCCACGCTGTTCAAATAAAAATATATTTTTATCGCTTCATTCTAATAAATAAAAATCATATTTTTATTTCTTCTTCATATATATTTTCGACGCTTCATTCTATATAAAAATTATACTTTTATATTTCTACTTCATATATAAAGATCGAATTTTTATTTATTCCATCGCTATAAAAATCAAATTTTTATTTCAACATATATATAAGAAAGATCATATTTTTATTTCGCTACTATATAGATAAAAATTCTATTTTTACAACGGTATTCATATAATAAAGATTACATTTTTATATCGCCACTTATATGAAAATCACATCTTTGCTCCTTCTACAAAATAAAGATCAAATCTTTAACACTTCTATAATGTAAAAATCATATTTTTATATTTTCTATAAATTAAAAATTGAATTTTTATACTCCATTCTCATATAGAAATCCGTTCTTTTTATTTATACAAATCCAAACCTTTACTTATATTTTATATTTTTATATATATAAAAAAAAACTGAAAAGGAAGTTAAATAAAAATAAATAATAAAAAAAACTTACTGTTATTAAAAGGGGAGAGGGAAGCGAGGTGGGGGAAGTCGGAGGCCGTCAGGGCGCCGGAGGGGGAGTGCGCCATCGGAGGAGGCGGTCGATGGTGGGCGGTGGGGCCTGCGTCGCGGATTCGGGCGTGTTGGGGCTCAGGGTCTCGATCGACCAGGTAGGGGTGGGAAAGAAGAAGGAGAAGGTGGCAGTTGGAGGAGGGGATCGACGGGGTTAATTGGTGGGGCTAGGGCGCGAGGTGATTGGAGGATCGGGTGCTCCGCTGGACGGAGGAGAGAGGCAAGGCGGAGGGTGGTGGGCTCCTCCGGCGGCGCGAGGGGGCGCTGCGATGGTGGCGACGGCGAGGGTTCTGTCGCCCCTTTCCTTCTTCTCTATTTTTTAAATTTATTTTAATTTTAAAAGGGCGTTGACTGTGAAAGGGTATGGGGGAGAAAGGAGAGAATATATATATAATTATATATTTTATTTTAAAATTCTAAAAAGCAACTTTTTATATCAAAGCCCAATTCGATCCCACTGACTGTCGTCCCTAACTAATTACCCCCATTCTGAACACAATGGGATATGTATCGTAAGCTGATTCGATCGTTTCGATCAGTTTTCTTCAAAATCAAAATATAAATCTATATATTGAATTTGAACGCGCATTTCAATTTACGGGAGCCACATACTAACTAGAAAAATTCTAGAAAAATATTTTCTAGCTTCGTATTGATGATACAGTCCTAACAAAACTAGTTTCGTCGAATTCTGAGACCGTTTGAAAAATGGCCATTTTCCAGTCGATTAAAATCAACTGAAACTGGTCAAACGCGTTTTCCTTTGCCACGCTCACATATTGATTCAAAAAATTATGAAATTTGAAACTTAGCAATAATTTGACATCGAGGATCCAACAAAAGTGATTTCGTCGAAATCCGAGGTCGTTTGCAAAATTTTCATTTTTAAGGGCCAGAAATTCCATAGCGACTATTCTGAAAATTCATTTGGGCATATCTTTTGATTCCCGCTATGAAATTTCGATTTTTTGGATTCGTTGGAAAGATATTCACAAATAGATTCTAATATTTTTGGTTTCACTAAAATCCGGTTTATTTTGCACCCGGTACATTCAATTGAAGTTTGATATCGAATTATCGAACTATCGCGCCATTTTCAATTCCTTTTATAATTTAAAATAAATATTTATATTCTAACGACGATTCGAATAAATATATACGTTCTAATTCTATTCAAAATAAATTTCTCGTCATTATTATTTAAAATAATTCATTTTAAATAATCAAAATTCGCTAAAATTGCCAAAATAAAAATTTTAAATTGCCTCAGATTTTCGGGTTGTTACAGGTTCCATACCTTGTCATGTTGGAAATCCAAATCTCTAATAAGCGCCCTGCGGTTTTTGATTTTATATTATATATGGAGCGTAAGATGCAAGCGTTCCGCTAGATTCTATTTATTTGATGTAGAAACTATTATTATATCACCAGATTTTGATATCAAAATGTTTTGGGTTATCGTAAGGTAAAAACCATCCGTGTTTATATGGGGATCGGTCTTACGATTATCATTTCTTTCGAAAGGATTTTTAAAGTTAAACAAATGGTTGGAGTTTACTCACACCAGTCCCATGACTGACCCAGAGTTTATTTGTTTTGTTTTCCCTAAACTCTTAGGTGCCCAAATTTATACGGGCAGTCAAGTAGTCGAGATTTTTCAGATTCACTTGGAAGAGCAGGAAGCAGGAGGCTTCACCAGTTAGCTATAGACTATCATATTTCCGCTATGTACTATGTTGTATCTGGAAATAGGTGTTTATAACTGTTCCAAGAATTACCGTTGTGCTCTGATGATGGTATGTATATACAGTTATTGATTTATATTTCAAAAGTTATGTTATTTAATATATTTTATCCGTTTCGTTGTGAGTTGTGATCTTCGTTTTCTTCTATTCTAATATTTCTTTCTATTTATCATCCTCTAACTTCTTTCTAATAATGATTCGTATTTCCGTGCAATTTGGGTTGGACGTATGGTGTAATTAGTCAACTCAAAGAGTATGGAAATTTGGGTCATTACAATATTTATCAAGGTAATTTAATTATTCTAACCTTTGGTCCGACCTTGAGTTATTCCTTCTAATCTTTAATTATTCCAACTTTGTAATGCTATAAAATTGATTAAAAATATTATTTTATTGTAGTTTTTAAAATTATTTGAAACTACATACGAATGACAATGTATTGAAAAAATTACATGTATTGTTACAAATTAGGAATAATTATTCTAACTAATCAAGCACATGCAATATTAAATACATAAATAAATATTCAACAAAAAAGTCTAAAAGGTTTGATATAATGATTCAAATTATTTAACCGTTAATCTATTTATTTAATTAAATCATATTAGTTTCAAATTTTATCTTATATATGTTACTTATGTTATCCTAAACAAATTAAAATAACATAACATATATCGATATAATTATTAATTAATCTAGATTCATTTAGAACTTTTCTAAGTTTCGTTTAAATGAAAGAAATATTTTATTTAGTTTCACAAATAAATTTTTATTATAGTTTAATGTGTATATAAATTTGATTGTATCAAATATACTCTTATATACATATTTGTGCAAGGTGATTACTTATTAAATTTATTCAGATAAGGAAATCTTTCCTTTCCTTTCTCTTAACATATTTCACTAATAAAGGAGCACAATTTTATTTAAGGAATGAAATTTTTTGTTTTCTTCACTTAACTTATTTCAAACTGACAAGGATGGAAAATAATATTAATTGGAGATAGAAAACTTTACATTTCCTTCCCTAATCTTTTTTACAAATGAAAATTTTCGTTTCTTCACTAATATTTTTTACAAATGTATATTATTTGTAAAAATAACATACATAATAACGTTTTCAATAATATTTCTGGAAATGCTTTACATAATATACATAAATTTAAGATTTCTTACTAAATATGATGATGTTATTTAATACATAATATTTCTGGAAACACTGATATGACAGAAAACTTTCTTATCACATATATAATATTTCTAGAAATAGCTGTGAATATTTAAAATCTTAGATATTAACGTTTTCAATACTCTTTCATCTATATATGGCATGTATTATTTATTGAAATAACATGCATAATATACGTAAATTTAGTAATCCTTTTTAGTTCTGGAAATAACATACATAATATACGTAAATTTACTAATCTTAAATTCACTAATCTTTTTTACAAATGTATATTATTTGTAAAAATAACATACATAATAACGCTTTCAATAGTATTTCTGGAAATGCTTTACATAATATGACGAAAAACTTTATTAGTATATGGAAATGCTTTACATAATATACGTAAATTTAAGATTTCTTACTAAATATGATGATGTTATTTAATACATAATATTTCTGGAAACGCTGATATGACGAAAAAAATTCTTATCACATACATAATATTTCTGGAAATAGCTGTGAATATTTAAAATCTTAGATATTAACATTTTAAATACTCTTTCATTTATATATGGCATGTATTATTTATTGAAATAACATACATAATAACATAATATACGTAAATCTTTTTAGTTCTGGAAATAACATACATAATATACGTAAATTTACTAATCATAAATTCACTAATCTTTTTTACAAATGTATATTATTTGTAAAAATAACGTACATAATAACGTTTTCAATAATATTTCTGGAAATGCTTTACATAATATGACGAAAGACTTTATTAGTATATGGAAATGCTTTACATAATATATGTAAATTTCCTTTCTGCGTTTCTAAATTGTCAATTAGCCTTTCCTAATTCTCTCTCTATTAAATTGTCAATTAACCTTTCTAAATTGTCAATTAAATTGTCAATTAACCTATCCTTTCTACATTTCTAAATTGTCAATTAGATTTTCCTAATTATCTCTCTATTAAATTGTCAATTAACCTTTCTAAATTGTCAATTAACCTATCCTTTCTACGTTTCTAAATTGTCAATTAGCCTTTCCTAATTCTCTCTCTATTAAATTGTCAATTAACCTTTCTAAATTGTCAATTAAATTTTATGTATGATAAATGTATTATTCATGTTATATTAGTGGACCAACATGTAGATGTTCATATTAAATTGTCAATCAAATCAACCAGATTTAATGCTATATTAGTGGACCAACATGTAGATGTTCACATTGTGTACTATCATTGTATTACAAACACGCACACACATATAAATAAATAAATATATATATATATATATATATATCATTGTATTACACACACACACACACATAAATATATATATATATATATATATATATACACATAGAAACATTTCCGTTAAATTCACGTCTAGATTTATAGCACTGAGTATATAAAATATGCTTAATTTTGAATACTAATTTGGTATTAGACCTAAGTAGGTGGGGCCGGACATTAATTGTTTTCAAATTGAGATAATGTTCAATGTTTGGAATGTTTTAACTCCCCTTCACTTTTGGATTTATTCACATAATAATATATTAAATTTAATCTTTTAGCAAATTTTCATGAATGATTTTCTTAAAACTTTGCATGCTAACTTTTCATAAATTCTCTCTTTCTTCTCTCTCAATTCCCGGTTGCCACGATTTTTACATCTACACACCATTGCCTTCCAGGTTTTTGTCACTTATGAGGGACTTGTGTGATAATCTCTCGCCTATCCAAATTTTTGTCACTTATGAGTTTCCTTTCAATTTTGAATTCCCAGATTTTTTTTTTGTTCGCAGTTTTTTATTAATAATTTGCATACACAAAAATATTTTGATGTCGTTACAGGGAGATTTCATTTTTTTTCTTAACTGCCTGTTTTCTTCTTTGTACTTCCAATTTTAATTCTAATCTCTACCTATGGAATGAAAAATATGAAACAATACTGTTGGTGCGGGTTAAGAGGACTGATGCAAGATTTGAAATCCATTACTTCACAATCCATTAAGTTTCATGTTCTATTTTTGCTTAATTATTGTACCTTTTTATCTTGCGTATGTATTCTTAGATTCATACAACGTATTATGATGTAAAGTTAATTTGGCTCATTTTACAGTGAAAAAAGAAACCTTTGCTCCATTATGGGAAAGATTGAAGTGACATGTTGAGAATGGAATGCACTTCACATAGAAATGCATGTTTTTGTTAAGTTAGATATCTTATTGTCTTCTTTTCAAAATTTCTTTTGTATATTCTTGACAGATTTTTCTGTAGATGTTATGTGGATTGCCCCCCTTCCCCCTCGATTTTTATCAGGATTTGCCTAATTTCTATACATGAGTCCATGGTAAATGAGGTAAAATCATGACATATATCCATGGCAAACATTCCATTATTGACATCAAATGCACACGCTGTTTAACCATATATTTGTTGGTCTTTTATTTCAATATCATTTAGGCAATAATAGGAAAATTTTGATTTTGTTACCATACTATTAGCTTGGGTTTGTCTCTCAGTACTTTTATATCAAAGCAGACTAAATTGAGTACCATTTGGTTCATAAATGAAATTTATAAACATCAGAGTATCTTTTTCTCAATGGGGCTATAATGATTATCAAAATTTTATATTTTCTTAATTATGATAGTTTATGTTTTGTTTTTTATGGTGTATCTATAGTTTAGGATGTTTTTTCCTTTTGCAATTACATCACTCCTATTTTCTATTGTAAAGTAATATCTTCATTAGAAAAAAAAATCCAAATTTGCCATTATGATGACTATCATTCTTTTTTTTTTTTTAATTTCAATGAAATCACATATATGGGAAAATTGGAGCCTATGGCTAGCTGCTTTTGGGTTGAAAATGTGTGCATCACAAATCTGTGCTTCCCTTCATGTAACAACCATATGTATGTGAGTAGTTTTCAATTTTAGCTCTTTGGATAGTCGTTCGCTGTTTACCAAAGATTTAAGTTGATAAAATTATTGATTTGCACATTCTGTATGAGGTTAATCGAAGGATGTGCAACTTGCTTATTGTGTCCTCTTCCAACTAATGCATTTTACATTCTACCAAGGAATCTAATTGTGTGAATCTCTTTTGGTATTAAAGGAATACTTGGCTATATGTACATATTACTTTGCACATGTAAAACACCAGCTATTCCTACTATTTGCACGGATTATCGTGCTATGTCTTTATTTTCATTTGTTGTAGTTCCTTGCATGTAAACCAGCTCCATGCATGTAGACCTTGATTGCAATTTCAGGTTTATTGTATCATGCCTTATACATTTTATTGCTTCTACCTTTTGATTTTGCAACAATTTGATAGTGACCAGTTATGATAAACTGTTCATTAGATGTTACACATATATTAAATGCAGTGTACAGACATTAAGGTATCTCTCTAAGCTATAAAAATATTATAGTGTTATTTCCTATGTCATAATTTAACGTCTTATAGGAGAATCCATGTTGTTCGTTTCAATTGTCTTGCTTATAATGCTATTTGCTTTGAGTATTCAATAAACACAAAATTGTAGAAAATCCACTTTAAGCTGGATTGTGTTTCACCCCATTTAGTGGATCGGCTTTTCCTCACATGATATTTATTTGAAACTATTCTTAATTTTGAAAGGTATCCTAATATAAATTGAATTTGTATTATTTCCTAATAAACATATCATCTTCAGTTCTGCAGAACAGAATAAGGAAACATAGTTTAGAGTTGCGGTAGATGTAGCACGGAAGAGCATTTTAAGGTATTAAGTGCATCTTCACTCTAAAGTATTCATTCTCCTATATACAAGTGATTACAAGTTTGCATGATCATATTCCAATGGTATCTTCAACTAATGAATATAAAAATAAAGATGCTTAACTAAAGAATTTTGTGCAGACTGAAACAACCCAAACTTCCCCGTAAAGGAAAGCCTGGATTGCTTTGAGAACAACACACATCAGAACACAAACTGAAGAACATTTTATTGTTGATTACAACAATTACACCAGAGTACAAGAATATAACAGAGTATGAATACTTATTACACAATAGAAATACAATAATATCAGAGATTTAAATTACATTTAAATAACAGCGGAAAAATAATACAAATATACAACCGAAAGGAATACACGGATACAGAGCTTTCCGAATATCGCTTCAGCTGTAAACCAGGATCCTGTAAATATATCTACAAAAAGCTACTCGACTGCCCGTGTGGAAAATATGGGCACCCGAGTTTGCCAGTGAAACAAACTACAGGTCAGTCATGGAACTGGTATGAGAAATCTTACTTAACTTATCTAATAATAAGGCTAATCATAGGACCACGCCGCTAACACGAAACGGGTTTACTCCATTAGATTGCCAATGCATGAAATAAAGTAAATCGTTAAACAATGCAATGCTTTTTAGAAAAATGAAACCATTATAAGAATCAAGTCCCATCACACAATGCAACGCAAACCAGAGGATAGAGTTTTACCTTATAATGGTCAAAAATGCTTGATACGATAAAATGGATTTGATATTATTATTAGTGTATATATGTTTCAAAACCAATTTCAACCATAATGTATCAATCATAGACGGCATAGTACCCCATCCTACTATGTCGCCATACTAGTTCTACAATCAAAACTGATGGTGTTGTATTTGAAATTGGGTTTCCATCATGAGTCGTGGCTAGGGATCGTCCTCTCCAATTCGAGACACTCTAGCAAATGCCTCAGGATTCCCCGCAGTGAACCCTTGGATGCGGTAGGGCTGGTCGACACATACATTAGTGGATTGATTATGCCTGAACACACGCTTCCCGGTTCCTTTGAACCTCTAATATGACCACTTCCGGCCTATAAACCCGAGGTGCCTCAATCCATCAACCACATAAGTAAAAATGTCAGGACTGGTTAGTCGCTGACACCACTTCTAGCTAGAAAGAAACGTGTGCACTCCCTACGGTCCCGATCCCCTTTTTGACTCATACCGGGGTGTGAGGTTCGCGAAGTCATGCTATACAAAAAGCTATGCCGAAATAGGCTATGCTTTGATCATCCCACAAGGCTCTACTTTTCAACAAAAGCCTTGATCATTTGCATCTTGGCGTGCCACATTGACAATTGACGCAATGCGATCAATAACTACCAATATATACCCTCTGAGGGTGTTAAGCAAGAGAATAAATTCTCCATCACCAAACGGATATATATTAAATAGAAATCAATTTAATTTACATGGAATGAAATTCAATGTCAGGCACACATCCATTTACAAGTCCGTTCTGGGTCTGAACGAAATTGAAGCCACTAGGTTCCCGCATATCTGGGAAATCAACAAGTACGTCCGGACAAACTACCACTATTATCCCTTTCCTAGGAGCGACCCAGTTTAGGGCATCAGTAGTCGTCCATTCGATGCGAAGATCGCCGGTCTTCAACCACCGTCTACATCTTCGACTTTTAATCGTCGTAGTAATTATTCGGAATGGGTTAAACCCGGTTTTTCTGAATAACATACGTATTTTAATAATTAAAAATCAAGTGCTATAAAAATACATCCAACGCCTCATTCCAATTCAGAATATTCTTCTAATAAAATATTCACATTATCTTATCATAGGTAAATTCTTTACAATTATTCTTAAATCTTTCTTATAAAGATTTATTAAAATACTCCAATTTGGTTTTAAATATCAAAAATCATTATTTAATAATTATTTAAATTTAAGAAATTAATCTTATCTTTAACTGGGTTAAAGAACTAATGTCATTTAAAACATAGTTCACAGTAAACCCAAAATCGTCTTCCACAAAATATGGAAATTTCACAGAAATCAAATCAATATATAATTTATATGAATTTCTGTATCAGACCAATAATATAAAAGGAATAACGGCAAAGCCTTTTAAATTTCATATGTAGTAACGGTCTTCTTTTACAGAAGCTTATCTCGATTATTATTAAATCGACTTCCATTCAATTCCAATTTAATATATTAAATTGGAAAAACTTTACTTTGGAAAAATTCACATTAAATCTAAATAAAAAGTTTATAATTTCCAAGTTACATTTTCACTGTCAATTGGGTTAAAGAACATATGTCGCTTAAAACACAGTTCACAATAAACCCAATTCACACTTTCATTTTATTTCAATTACTATAATTGAAAAACTCTAAATCTTAATTAAAAGATTTATTCTGTTCATAAGGGGTTCAAGAACAATGTTATTTAAGACACCATTCACGACAAACCAAAATCCAATTTATTTAATTCCAATTAAAAATGAGTTAAATGGAAAACTTCACCAAAGTATTCTTTTCTAAAATATTATTTTATAAAATATTCTTTTTCTAAAATATTCTTTTTCCTAAAATATTCTTTATTGGAATGTGACTCAATCAATAACCATATAGTTTCAATTATATGGTTTCCATATATTGCATGTCATCAACAATCATGATAAATTATTATTACACATCCAAATTACAACCAGAGTGGATTCTACAACTAAATATTGGGATTAGTGTATGTCAAGTATCATCCCAATACCCGTGTGGGGTTTCATCCAACAAACAAATAATAAATTATTTGTGCACTTGGGTGATGTGTGAAAATTATCGTCCCAATCACATAAACAAGTCGGATAACTTGTAAATTGAAGTGTAATAGTCAATCTGAATATACTAACATTATCTTTAATACGTCAAACATTTCAACATTACAAACATATATTTCAAGCCATCGCTAACATCGTATTTTTAACATATGGATATTCTATTTTAATATTTAATCTTTCTTACTACAACCAACATACAATGAAATATAATTTTCATCGTCAATTTTTCTAATGAAAATGACTTACAATAAAAATGAAGTTTTATCGCCAAATCTTTTATTGCACAACAAATGACAATAAAATGTGAACTTTATATTCTAATCTTTTATTGAAAACAAATTGGCGGTAAAAATATAATCTTTTTATTTCAATCTTTTTATTGTAACAAAGTGACAAAAAATATAATCTTTTTATTTTAATCCTTCTATTGAAACAAAGTGACAATAAAAATGTAATCTTTTATTTCATTTCTTTTTATTGAAAACATATCACATAAAAATACAATCTTTTAATCCTATTCTGTTTAATGAGAATAGTATTACATAAACATGTATGTTTTTAATTCTATTCTTTTTAATGAGAACAATACTACATAAAAATGTGAACTTTTATTTCTAATCTTTTTATTGTAACTAATCGACAATAAAAATATTAATTTTTATAGCTTTTGTGTAATCCTTTTCAATGACCAAAAATGTATATTTTAGTGTAATCCTTTTCAATGACCAAAAATGTATATTTTTATCTAATTCTTTTTAATGTACAAAAATGTCTATTTTTATCTAATTCTTTTCAATGGCCAAAAATGTATATTTTAATCTAATTCTTTTTAGTGTACAAAAATGTCTATTTTTGTCTAGTTCTTTTCATTGTACACAAATATCCCTTTTTGTCTAGTTCTTTTTAATGTACAAAAATGTCTACTTTTGTCTAGTTCTTTTTAATATAAGAAAAAAAAATGTTCATTTTTATCTAATACTTTTTATTCTAATCTTTTGACACAAATGTTAACTTTGTTTCAATAACATGTTTTAACACAAATGATAATTTTTATTTCAATTTACATGTTTTGACAAAAATGTTATTTTTATTTCAATAATCATGTTTTAACACAAAAGTGTTATTTTATTCTAACTTCACATTCCTAACAAAAATGATATCTTTAATCCTAAGAAACATTTCCTAACAAAAATGTTCTTTTAATCATATTAAACATTTCTTAACAAAAATGTCCTTTTAATCATATTAACCATTTCTTAACAAAAATGTCCTTTTAATCATATTAAACATTTCTTAACAAAAATGTACTTTTAATCATATTAAACATTTCTTAACAAAAATGTCCTTTTAATCATATTAAACATTTTCTTAACAAAAATGTATTTTTAATCATATTAAACATTTCTTAACAAAAATGTCATTTTAATCATATTAAACATTTCTTAACAAAAATGTCCTTTTAATCATATTAAACATTTCTTAACAAAAACGTCCTTTTAATCATATTAAACATTTCTTAACAAAAATGTCCTTTTAATCACATTTCTTGTAATGGCGGGAATTTTCGACCCAGAAAATCAACATAAAAACACACTGTTGACTATTCAAGCATCGAAAACACCAGGACATTAATAGAAGAATTTAGAGGGTGAGAAAGAAAAGATAGAACTAATAGAATAGAAGAAGAAGAAGATCACAACTGAACAGAATCAGAGTAACACGAAACTCGCAGCGGAACAAAATAAGATGTATTATATAACATAACTTTTAATACAAAACTGTATTGTATATACATACCATTATCAGAGTACAGTACATCATATCACAGCGGAAATAACTCTACATAACTAATGGTGAAGCTTCCTGCTTTTGAGCTCCTCCAAGTGAATCTGCAAAGCCTGAAACACTTGACTGCCCGTACAAATTTGGGCACCCAAGAGTTTAGGGAAAACAAACAAAATAAACTCTGGGTCAGTCATGGGACTGGTGTGAGTAAATTCCAACCATACTGTTTAACTTTGAAAATCCTTTTCCAAACAAGAAGGTAATAGTAAGACCAACCCACACATAAACATGGACGGTTTTTACCTTACTATAACCCAACATATTTTTATATCAAACTTCAGTGATATTATAATAATGTCTACTCAATTAAATCATCAAGTAGCAGAACGTTTGCATCTCACGCTCCACATATATATAGTATAAAATCATAAACCGCATGGCACTTATTGGAGATTGAATTTCAACAAACAAGGTATGGGAGCACCTTCTGAATAGTGTACTCTAGAGGGGATACACTCAGGGTTCAACAAGAACGTCTTGCAACCCGGCCACACATGACCGCTCACTCATTTAGCTTGAAATCAGTTTGAAATCATTTATAATTCAAAACATTTGAATTTCTGACAACTTGTTTCTCAAACAATACAAAACAAAATCTTTGGTAGTAATCCGTTACTTAGCAACTCGAAAATGAACACCGATAATGGCGCGCTTCATCATCGGAATCTATTTTCCAGTAATCGAAGTGAGTTCAATACTATTATCATTTTTCAAAACTCATTTTTCAAACATTTTCATTTTGAATATTACTTCAAAATATCATTCATAGCACTTGGAAAACAAATTTTCAAATCTCCCAGGATTTTAAAATTCCCATATGTTCAATCCAAACATTATTTCCAACTCTTTTCCAAATTTTTAGAGTTTTATTTCAATTCTGGTTTTAACTTCAGATTCAGTTTATCTGATTTTGCATATTATACTTATATAATATTTCGATTGGTTATTTATATAACTAACTCAATTATAATCCTGTTCGATCATAATAATGATCACATATCCAATATATTATATTAATATCAAGATATACACTTCTTTTTATATCAAAATATACTTTGGGTAAAATTATTTTATTTATCCCGCTTTCAAAACAATATCATGTCGAATTACTCTGTTCAAGAGTTTAGAAACACCTATCGATCCAGTTTGCATTACTGTTTCGACCAGAATTCATAAACCACTCGACTGACCAGTCAACACAATATAAAACAGTTTTTATATTAATTCACAAATACGCGCTCATCTATATACACTCAAACTCAATCTAGAGTACAACTAACTCCATCTCTATTGAGTTACGCCACAGAGCCAAGGTAATAACTTAACCTTATGCTCTGATACCATCTGTAATGGCGGGAATGCAGTGGGCTATCATCCCACCATGGCTTACAGAGGTACCCCAGCACCTTGTTTTACGGCCAGCCTCTCGACTCGACCAACCCACATTGTCGGGACATGTAGAGGTAAGAGTCTCCCGTTCGCCACCAAACCGCGAAGCGAGAACCCCCTATCATGCGTACCAAGCGCTCAAGCAACAAGGACTGGTGTGAGTAAATTCCAACCATACTGTTTAACTTTGAAAATCCTTTTCCAAACAAGAAGGTAATAGTAAGACCAACCCACACATAAACATGGACGGTTTTTACCTTACTATAACCCAACATATTTTTATATCAAACTTCAGTGATATTATAATAATGTCTACTCAATTAAATCATCAAGTAGCAGAACGTTTGCATCTCACGCTCCACATATATATAGTATAAAATCATAAACCGCATGGCACTTATTGGAGATTGAATTTCAACAAACAAGGTATGGGAGCACCTTCTGAATAGTGTACTCTAGAGGGGATACACTAAGGGTTCAACAAGAACGTCTTGCAACCCGGCCACACATGACCGCTCACTCATTTAGCTTGAGTGTCGCGAATATATTGCCACCATGGTTGTAGGCCATCCAACCATCATCCGAAGATACAGAATCGAAAAGAAGTATAAATATGAATTTTCTCTAGATCGGTGACAATACACCCTGCTTGGGGATGACCCAACTAGCCATGCTGCCTAGCCCAACTTCTGTCACTTCCTGGTTGTGAGGCTAGAGGCTACGTCTATCTTCAGAACATCTGATCACCATTCACTTTGAATGTCACATCGTCAAATCCGTAATCACACATTGATTACACAAATGCACACTGGGTGTAGAATAAAGAGAAGTCACCTTCTCCCCACCAACTTGGTATATTCATAAAATCAACGGCGTGACCGTTGGAAATACTCTGTCAGACACTCATCCATACAAGTTGCCCTGGGACTGGACAAACAAATAAACATCATTCTAGAACTGGACGACCCTTGCATTTAACTCCGTCTCCAATTATCTTCAGCATATCTAATCGCACGCTTATGCCTATACGGAGTGGTTCTCAGATAACATATCCAACCGGTCTCTCCATATCGACAACGATGGTCAAACTCTTCGATAGTCGGTTATTTAACTATCGAAGTAAAAACAACATTCATTCTAATGTATAATTAACATCACACAACCACGGGTATTTTTAATTTTAACATTCGACTTTATTATTCGAATTCTCATATCTTACCAGATATTTCTCAAATCCCGTTTTAGCCTTTCCATACTTCTTGGAAAACATTTCCAGTTATTATAAACTCTTATTCTTTCATGTTCCAGAAACATACGTTATTAACGTTCGAAACATTTTCATTCTTTTCACATTCCTTGGTTTCTACACTTGGATCGTATACCCTATCTTCATTGGAAAATATTTCCAATTTCATTATAAATATTTTAATCGGCCAACCGTTTACTTTTAAAACATAATTCACTTTAAAATGTGAATACCATTCCTGTTATAGAAATATGAATACCTTTATCAATTAACTCTTTATTCAAGTAATACTTATCTCGTTTACCGAAACCTCTTTCATACTTTATATTTCCAATCCACTTTATAAACTCTGTTTTCTAAGACAACTTCTTATCAAATCGATATCAAGTTTATAACTAAATACTGACTCCTATCCTATCAACATTTATTTGTTTAAACTAAATGTTAATTATTCTATCAGATTATAATCCCTAAAAATAGTTTACTTTTAATACATTCGACATCGTCGAATTCTAGTTACAAATCCTAACGGTTTAATTCTAATCACATTTCGAACATCAAAATGCTGTCATCAGTTTCTAATACGATTCCCCAATTCTTTTTCTAAACTCTTTCTTATATTTCTTTGAACAAACGTCGTTACTTATTACTCTAGAATAAATGGATTTCAAACCAAACTGTTACATTTCCTAGGAAGTGCTGCTATATATAAAAGTCATGCTTAAGTCAAATCAACAGCAGTAAATTTGTCGCTATAGTTCTAAACTTGTCATACGCTATAATATTCTTATAACTAATTACAGTCACACTTACCTTATCAACAGCATTATTTTATTGCTATAGTTCAACTTGTCATACGCTGTAATATTCTTTGTTATAACTAATCTTGACATAACAGTCACACTTATCTTATCAACAGCGTTATTTTATTGCTATAGTTCAACTTGTCATACGCTGTAATATTCTTTGTTATAACTAATCTTGACATAACAGTCACACTTATCTTATCAACAGCGTTATTTTATCGCTATAATTCTAAGACTTGCATACGCTGCCATATTCCTTTTATACTAATCTTGACATCTATTTCCGTCACAAAAATCTTGACATCTCTTTCTGTTACAAAAATCTTGACATCTCTTTCCGTTACAAACTGATATCGTTCCTCGGTAACAGCGAAGCCGTTCAAGTTGGGGTATTTTATTTACCTCTCAGACCTTGATCGACAACGTTCTAACCTTAGAACCGATACAAGTCTGTATTCAAATTCCTTATTACTTAATATATTTATTAAATCGTATTTCCTTGTTGTATTTTGGAATATGGTTTTACAACACCATATCCTTACTTTGGAATCTCTGTGGTTTATGCATATTTAATTTAAACATTAACTCTTTGCTTTCTCCATTCCCTAGTTCTTATCTATAACTTCTTAAATGGTAATTAACTCTCATTAATTTTGATAAACTTATTTCTAACCTGTTTTCATTAGATTAATTAAAGACCAATTAATCTAATAATCATGTTCCCCAAATAACAGTTGATTAAATCAACTTATTTCCATCAGTAAATTCATTAACTGATTTTAATTACTTCTTAACATTAGATTAATCTAATTAATCTAATGATATCTCTAAATTATTTATCTTAAATATAATTATCCAAATATTTAATCGTCGGATAGTTTTTACTTTATAAACTTGTTTAAATGTCAACAATCGCTTTTATTTGCTTTATAAAAACAAACTCTAAAATACTGGTTTATAATAGAACTTCTATTATAATTTAAAACTTCACTTTAATTATAAAAATATAATTTCTATAATTAACTTCATTGATTTGCCTGACGGTAAATCAGTTTCTTAACAAAACGATGTTTTTACGGTCGACTGTTAACACTTTCTAAATCGATATCGTTTATTTATTTAATCTAAACAAATGTTGAATTTCCGTTCAACATCAATATTCACACCGGGTTTTAAATATAATTCGGGTTCAAACAGTGCATACAAAACAAACAGTATATATAAATATCGAGGAATCCGGTCGGATTCCTCCAATCGGTTTCCACATCCACAGATGTCAGTCAACACAATTTACACTAACTCTATACTAGGGAATATTCTAATCGATGAAATCAGTGTCCAACCGATGATGTGTACATATGCAACGATATAAAATATTTAACCAATTTAATTGAAATCTACCTAATCGACCATCATACAGCATTCAAACAACATTTAAAATATAATTAAAATATTTTAAATAGATCAGAGTTAGTGATTTTACTCACCTTGGCGCGTTAACCATTAAATAACGATTTGCGTCAGTTGGTTGTACCAGACGTTTAAATTCTGTCATCGTCCACTTCTTGTTGTTACAGACCCTTCTTCACTCTTCGGCGTTATGCGGTGCCATCTTTCGTCCAACTGTTTCCATTACCCGCATGCAACGCCTACTGTTTTCCTTGTACCGATACATCGACAACTCTTCCCATAGCACCAATATTTCCTTTTAAAATCTCTTTCTTTTCTTTTCTTTTTGTATTGGGCTTCTCGTCTTCTTTTTGTTTTAAATACAACTGGGCTTCACCTTTAACACTATCGGCCCATTTGACAATCCGTACCAACCCTTCCTTGTCAACAAACATAATCCACTTCTTTATCTTGTAAGGCGCAATCGGCTCCTAACATTCATCCTGTCTTTAACATAAACGATCACACTCCAATTAAACTCAACTTCCTGAAGCTCCTTTTCTTCACGGGTTTTCAACGCGCTCCAGCTCCATATGAAAATGCTTGCTGCAGGCACGCTTTACAACAGCCATGCCACCTTCCTTCATCAAAACATGTACCTCCATTCCTATACAATATCTCACCACCACCGAAAACATTACTTCTTTTAAAACAAATACAATGCTCTCCTCCTGTACGCTATCACTACCCGAATCCGCCTCCAATACAGTGCGTTTGCACCCATACTACTTTACTTAAGCACCATCTTCCCCAACGAATGATAATACCCGCTGCCTCCTGGTTTTAACCCCTCTATGTTCATCCGAAACTCCATCCGTCCCTTCTAGTTTGAATCGTTACAGCTGATTTTGGGTGCATGATGTTGGTTCCTCAAATAAACTCACAGTTGAACACCCATCCCTCACCGCAAATTCACGAGAGTATGTCCACTGTTTTTCCTTGCCACCCTTCTCTATAGACATACGTACACACAGTCCTGTACACTTACTACACCCGCATCACCTCTTCAAAAGAACCGCACGTCCAGACCTCTTTGTGCCACGAACGCACACACCTGCTGTTACACACTGCATGTTCCCCTTCCAATCCTTACAACACCCAAATGAACAAGTCCTCCCATCAGCTTCCGCTACAACGCCACTTTCCTTGAGTCCCTCCATCACGAGCTGCATAACCTCCATCCCATCACACTTCCATCACTTCATTAACACCCACCATGGAATGGTCCAGCTCGCAACCCCTCCCTCTCACCGAAAACGCGACTCATGATCACAAAACTCGACTGTACTTCGCATGCGGATCTCAACTGTCCCACCATCTCCGCCTGATACCGCATTGACGTCTGCTTTTGTACTGTGTTCTTCCTCCATTCTCTCCGCTTGCTTGTCACGTCCACAGTTCGGACCTTTCCCTTTTCCAGTCCTCATCACTACGAACCGCATCGCCTCTTATACAACGCACGCATTCAACCAATGCAGCTCTCATACTCCCTTTAATTTTTGAACGTGATATTTGAAACAAAGAAACGGTGAGGATTTTGGTTTTTCAGCGAATGGATGGGACAAGAGCAGTTAATTTGGGTGTATATTTATCGATCTGGGATACTTCAATGTTAAGGAAAGTAAGGTACTGTTTTCCTCAAAAGAAGGAGAGTAGGTGTTGAAAAATGTTTGCTAAAGTTCATGCTAGGATTTGATTATACATAGATGCCTATCCCTTTCCTTTGCCATGCGAGAATAGGGTATTGGACGCACGATGGGGTTTTAATGAGACTTGATATATATATAGGGTTAGATCTTTATTTTATTGTATTTATATGTCGGCAGCTTAAAATTTTAGACTAAGTTGCTGTAGACTAACATGCTAAATGATCCTATCTGATTTTTATTTGATTTGAAGATAGACACAGCTTGCGTTTTGATGTAGACAGGATATGGGTTCCCTTTTATAAGAAGTAAGGCGTGATTTAAAAGCACACGTGGCTTGGGAGTTAAGTAATACAAATGAATATAAATTTTAAATGGTTTTAAAGATTTGTTTGCCTCAGTTACTAAAATTTTACTTACGTACGGACATAAGTAAGAGTACAGTCGTGTTTCACGAGGTGTCGCGATCCCAAAAATATAATAATACCGGTAGTTTGACTTATATTTTGAAATCCCGAAATACCGATACAGGGTGCACAATACTCCAAATAAAAAGTTGCATATTTAATTTATTAAAAATTACTGTAAAATTCTAAAAATTTAATTATCGCTGTGCCTCAAAATAACCTTGTCCCGATTTGCAACCGATATCAAGTTATATTCAAATAACCGTTACGGTCGATATACGCTTCTACAGCGACTTTTTGAATATTTGATTTGGACATATCTTTAAATATATGACGCGAAATCTTGATTTTTCACTTCTGTTAGAAAGATACAGTTCAACAGATTCCAACGTTTCTCGTTTCACATAAATCTGATTCAAAACGAGTTCAGTTCACTCAGTTGAAGTTCAGAACGTTAAATTACGAACTGCAGGGTCATTCTGAGCTCGATTATAATTAATATATATATATATATATACATTCAACTTCGTTATAATTAATATATAAATCCATTTATATTTCGAATTCAATATTTAAACTGATTTAAATATTCAAATACAAACCGACGAAAATGCGGGACGTTACATTTCTTAACAAAAATGTACTTTTAATCATATTAAACATTTCTTAACAAAAACGTCCTTTTAATCATACTAAACATTTCTTAACAAAAACATCCTTTTAATCATATTAAACATTTCTTAACAAAAACGTCCTTTTAATCACATTAAACATTTCTTAACAAAAATGCACTTTTAATCATATTAAACATTTCTTAACAAAAATGCCCTTTTAATCATATTAAACATTTCTTAACAAAAATGTCCGTTTAATCATATTAAACATTTCTTAACAAAAATGAAATATTTATTTCAATGTAATAATCTTACAAAGATTACATTTTTATATAAAATGACCTTAATATTCTAACATGACATTATGTACAAAAATGACATTTTATTCTAGTCAAACATTTTATACAAAAATGTTATTTTATTCTCTAATGCAACATTTTATACTAGAGTAACATTTAAAACAAAATTGTTGTTTTCTTTTATTATCATAACCTACTTCTAACAAAAAGGTTATCTTTATTATCATAGCATGTTTCTAACAAAGAATGTTATTTTAATCTAATCATCATTTCTAACCAAAGTGGTATTTTTTTCTAATTTAACAAAACATGAACATTACAATTTATCCCAAACAACAAACAGAAAAACACAAATCTGATTTCATTACGTTCATACATCGATTTCAAATAGCAAGAAAATAATTAGATTTTATTTAATTATTAAAAATAGAAATCTCACCTTGGTTGGTTTTCAGAAATCGCTGATAATGTTTGTTTTAAATTGAATTAAACTCTACGTTAAATTCAACCAAAAATCCTGACGGCTTCTGAATTTGTTCCGGTCTATTCCATTGCGTAGTCCTTGCTCCTACGGGTCCAACGGATTCGAAACTGTCCAATTATGTTTTGATTTGCACGAGATATGGAATTTTAAACATTTTACAATTAAATAACATAATTAACATTGAATTAATTGTTTTTAGTTACATGATTAAGGAGCCTTGACCCCTTTCTTTTCGGTTTGCCTGGACAGAAATAATCCGTAACCCGAAAACCATGCTCGCCTTCTCAACCCCGATGCCGCACGCACACCGGAGCACTCACTGCCGATCTGAAGACACCACGCGAAAGCCCCCAAAGCCTCTCTCCCCATGCGCCAATCCTTAGTTAACTCAGTGGGCCCTAGGGGATGGGAAACACCTTCAAACGTTGGCACTTTCCACGAGAATTCCGGCCTCTTCGATCACCTAAATCCGATCACATCCGTACCCTTGTGAAGAGCTTGGATTCCTCTTGGATTTGGTATTGGGTTCATGTCTTAATTCAATTTGTGGAAGAAGATTTTAAGGATTTAAAATCGAAGCTTCACGGCCGTTTAAAACAAGGGCGGCGACTGTTGTGTTTTGATTAGGGTTAGGTTTTTGTGTTAGTGATGGTTATTTATATAATAAAATAATATTTAAATTACTTAATTTCTTAATTAAAGCCTGCGAGTCCTTTTCAGCTCCGATTTCAGCCCAACAAAATATGTCCCTACACAAATACCCCCATTCTGGAACCAATGGGCTAGGTCCCGTCAGCTCAAACGATCGTCTTCAGCCTGTTTTCCTTAATTTAATATTTAAATCATTTAATTATTTAATTTGATCATACATTTAATTTATCGGGGCCACAAACTACCTCTAAAAATTCCAAAAAAAATATTTCTAGTTATGTTTTGATAATATGGTCCTAACAAAACTAATTTCATCGAATTTGAAGACCGTTTGAAAAATGGTCATTTTCTGGTCGATTAAATTTGACTGAAACCGACAAAACACGTTTTCCTTTGCCACGCTCACATATTAATTCAAAAAATTATGAAAATTTAAACCTAGCAATAATTTGACATTCCGGTTCCAACAAAAGTGGTTTCATCGAAAACGGAGGTGGTTTGCAAAATGGCTATTTTTAAGGGCTATATGTTATATTAAAATATATATAAATTCCACAGCGACTTTTCTGAATTTTAAACTGGACATAATTACAATTTATAAAGTGAAATTTCAATTTCTTACATTCGTTAGAATAATATGATTAACGAGATTTAAATATTTCTTGTTTCGCTCAATTCTGATTTAAAATGAATTATGTATATTAAGTTGAAATTTAAAATCGAATTTTCGAACTACCGCGCCATTTCTAACTCCTTTTATAATTAAATTTATTCGTGTTAACTTCGATTAAAATAAATTTTTATTCATTATTATTTAAAATAAATCATTTTAAATATTTAAAATCCATTAAAATTTCTAAAATAAAAATTTTAAATTGGTTCCAAAATTCCGGGTTGTTACAATCTCCCCCACTTAAAATCTTTTCGTCCTCGTAAAGGAACGGAGCTGAAAGTTGTTTAACTAACCAACTCAACTTTCAATTCTAATTAATTTTCAATTCAGTTCAATATTATATTCGATTTAGCTAAATTTATCTTTCCAATAATTTTATTAGTTAAATTTATAATCAAACATCACAACCAACAATCAATTAGGTAATTAACTTTTCAAATTTATATAACTTTTATATATAGTCAAAAATCATATTTTTTGTGCGAATCACAACAACATATTCTAACTATATTTTGGTTCTCACACCAGTCAATTGGAAATATATAGATATCCTACCTTTTAAACTCGAGCATAAATTCTGGTGATGCGGTCGCATCACCAGAATTATCCCCGGGCGACTAGAGTGTGATTATATATCTATCCAGTATATTAAAACTTCGAATATCCATTAATTACTTGTATATTCAAAATCTTTATATACTCGATTGTTCAAATCAAAATAATATAATATACTCAAATACGTATTTTAAGATAAAATTTTCAAAACTAAATTGTTTTTATTTTTAAGAAATTAATACTCTTTATACTCGTTCCTGGATACTATTGATCCTATCTCTAACGAGTTATTCTCATTAGATATTACTAATCCAATCTCTGATTAATTCTTTCGTTCGGTTCTAATGTGCCTTGTTCTCGAGCTCTGTAAACCAAAGCTCTGATACCAAAATGAAACGACCCAAACTTCCCCGTAAAGGAAAGCCTGGATTGCTTTGAGAACAACACACATCAGAACACAAACTGAAGAACATTTTATTGCTGATTACAACAATTACATCAGAGTACAAGAATATAACAGAGTATGAATACTTATTACAAAATAGAAATACAATAATATCAGAGATTTAAATTACATTTAAGTAAAAGTGGAAAAAATAATACAAATATACAACTGAAAGGAATACACGGATACCGAGCTTTCCGAATATCGCTTCAGCTGTAAACCAGGATCCTGTAAATATATTTGCAAAAAGCTACTCGACTGCTCGTGTGGAAAATATGGGCACCCGAGTTTGCCAGTGAAACAAACTACAGGTCAGTCACGGGACTGGTATGAGAAATCTTACTTAACTTATCTAATAATAAGGCTAATCATAGGACCACGCCGCTAACGCGGAACATGTTTACTCCATTGGATTTCCAGTGCAAGAAATAAAGTAAATCATTAAACAACGCAATGCTTTTTAGAAAAATGAAACCATTATAAGACTCAAGTCCCATCACACAATGCAACGCAAACCGGAGGATAGAGTTTTACCATATAATGGTCAAAAATGCTTGATACGATAAAACGGATTTGATATTATTATTAGTGTATATATGTTTCAAAAACAATTTTAATCATAATGTATCAATCATAGACGGCATAGTACCACATCCTACTATGTCGCCATACTAGTTCTACAATCAAAACTGATGGTGTCGTATTGGAAATTGGGTTTCCATCATGAGTCGAGGCTAGGGATCGTCCTCTCTGATTCGAGACACTCTAGGAAATACCTCATGATTCCCCGCAGTGAACCCTTGGATGCGGTAGGGCCGGTCCACACATACGTTAGTGGATTGGTTATGCCTGAACATACGCTTCCCGGTTCATTTGAACCTCTAATATGACCACTTCCGGCCTATAATCCTGAGGCGCCTCAATCCATCAACCACATAAGTAAAAATGTCAGGGATGGTAAGTCGCTGACACCACTTCTAGATAGAAAGAAACGTGTGCACTCCCTACGGTCCTGATCCCGTTTTTGACTCATACCGGGGTGTGAGGTTCGCGAAGTCACGCTATACACAAAGCTATGTGGAAATAGGCTATGCTTTGATCATCCCACAAGGCTCTGCTTTTCAACAAAAGCCTTGATCATTTGCATCTTGGCGTGCCACATTGACAATTCACGCCATGTGATCAACAACTACCAATATATACCCTCTGAGGGTGTTAGGCAAGAGAATAAATTCTCCACCACCAAACGGATATATATTAAATAGAAATCAATTTAATTTACATGGAATGAAATTCAATGTCAGACACACATCCATTTACAAGTCCGTTCTGGGTCTGAACGAAACCGGAGCCACTAGGTTCCCGCATATTCGGGCAATCAACAAGTACGTCCGGACAAACTACCACTATTAACCCTTTCCTAGGAGCGACCCATTTTAGGGCATCAGTAGTCGTCAATTCGATGTGAACATCGTCGGTCTTCAACGACCGTCTTCATCTTAAACTCTTAATCATCGTAGTAATTATTCGGAAGGGGTTAAACCCGGTTTTTCTGAATAACATGTGTATTTTAATAATTAAAAATCAAGTGCTATAAAAACACATCCAACGCCTCATTCCAATTCAGAATATTCTTCTAAGAAAATATTCACATTATCTTATCAAAGGTAAATTCTTTACATTTATTCTTAAATCTTTCTTATAAAGATTTATTAAAATACTCCAATTTGGTTTTAAATATCAAAAATCATTATTTATTGATTATTCAAATTTAAGAAATTAATCTTATCTTTAACTAGGTTAAAGAACTAATGTCATTTAAAACATAGTTCACGGTAAACCCAAAATCGTCTTCCACAAAATATGGAACTTTCACAGAAATCAAATCAATATATAATCTATATGAATTTCTGTATCAGACCAATAATATAAATGGAATAACGACAAAGCCTTTTAAATTCCATATGTTGTAACGGTCTTCTTTTACAGAAGCTTATCTCGATTATTATTAAATCGACTTCCATTCAATTCCAATTTAATATATTAAATTGGAAAAACTTTACTTTGGAAAAATTCACATTAAATCTAAATAAAAAGATTTGTAATTTCCAAGTTACATTTTCACTGTCAATTGGTTTAAAGAACAGATGTCGGTTAAAACACTGTTCACAATAAATCCAATTCACACTTTCATTTTGTTTCAATAAGTATAGCTGGAAAACTCTAAAATCTTAATTAAAAGATTTATTCTTTTCACAAAGGGTTCAAGAACAGTGTTATTTAAGACACCATTCACGACAAACCAAAATCCAATTTATTTAATTCCAATTGAATATGAGTTAAATGGAAAACTTCACCAAAGTATTCTTTTACTAAAATATTATTTTCTAAAATATTATTTTTCTAAAACATTCTTTTTCCTAAAATATTCTTTATTGGAATGCGACTCAATCAATAACCATATAGTTTCAGTTATATGGTTTCCATATATTGCATGTCATCAACAATCATGATAAATAATTATTACACATCCAAATAACAACCAGAGTGGATTCTACAACTAAATTTTGGGATTAGTGTATGTCTAGCATCATCCCAATACCCGTGTGGGGTTTCATCCAACAAACAAATAATAAATTATTTGTGCACTTGGGCGATGTGTGAAAATTATCGTCCCAATCACATAAACAAGTCGGATAACTTGTAAATGGAAGTGTAATATTCAATTTGAATATACTAACATTATCTTTAATCCGTCAAACATTTCAACATTACAAACATATATTTCAAGCCATCGCTAACATCGTATTTTTAACATATGGATATTCTATTTTAATATCTAATCCTTCTTACTACAACCAACATATAATGAAAATATAATTTTCATCGTCAATTTTTCTAATGAAAATGACTTACAATAAAAATGAAGTTTTATCGCCAAATCTTTTATTGCACAATAAACGACAATAAAATGTGAACTTTATAATCTAATCTTTTATTGAAAACAAATTGGCGGTAAAAATATAATCTTTTTATTTCAATATTTTTATTGTAACAAAGTGACAAAAAATATAATCTTCTTATTTTAATCCTTCTATTGAAACAAAGTGACAATAAAAATGTAATCTTTTATTTCATTTCTTTTCATTGAAAACATATCACATAAAAATACAATCTTTTATTCCTATTCTGTTTAATGAGAATAGTATTACATAAACATGTATGTTTTTAATTTTATTCTTTTTAATGAGAACAATACTACATAAAAATGTGAACTTTTATTTCTAATCTTTTTATTGTAACTAATCAACAATAAAAATATTAATTTTTATAGCTTTTGTGTAATCCTTTTCAATGACCAAAAATGTATATTTTAGTGTAATCCTTTTCAATGACCAAAAATGTATATTTTTATCTAATTCTTTATAATGTACAAAAATGTCTATTTTTATCTAATTCTTTTCAATGGCCAAAAATGTATATTTTAATCTAATTCTTTTTAGTGTACAAAAATGTCTATTTTTGTCTAGTTCTTTCCAATGTACACAAATATCCCTTTTTGTCTAGTTCTTTTTAATGTACAAAAATGTCTACTTTTGTCTAGTTCTTTTTAATATAAGAAAAAAAATGTTCATTTTTATCTAATACTTTTTATTCTAATCTTTTGACACAAATGTTAACTTTGTTTCAATAACATGTTTTAACACAAATGATAATTTTTATTTCAATTTACATGTTTTGACAAAAATGTAATTTTTATTTCAATAATCATGTTTTAACACAAAAGTGTTATTTTATTCTAACTTCACATTCCTAACAAAAATGATATCTTTAATCCTAAGAAACATTTCCTAACAAAAATGTTCTTTTAATCATATTAAACATTTCTTAACAAAAATGTCCTTTTAATCATATTAACCATTTCTTAACAAAAATGTCCTATTAATCATATTAAACATTTCTTAACAAAAACGTCCTTTTAATCATATTAAACATTTCTTAACAAAAACGTCCTTTTAATCATATTAAACATTTCTTAACAAAAACGTCCTTTTAATCATATTAAACATTTCTTAACAAAAACATGTCCTTTTAATCATATTAAACATTTCTTAACAAAAATGAAATATTTATTTCAATGTAATAATCTTACAAAGATTACATTTTTAAATAAAATGACCTTAATATTCTAACATGACATTATGTACAAAAATGACATTATATTCAACTCAAAAATTTTATACAAAAATGTTATTTTATTCTCTAATGCAACATTTTATACTATAGTAACATTTAAAACAAAATTGTTGTTTTCTTTTATTATCATAACCTACTTCTAACAAAAAGGTTATCTTTATAATCATAGCATGTTTCTAATAAAGAATGTTATTTTAATCTAATCATCATTTCTAACCAAAGTGGTATTTTTTCTACTTTAACAAAACATGATTATTACAATTTATCCCAAACAACAAACAGAAAAACACAGATCTGATTTCATTACGTTCATACATCGATTTCAAATAGGAAGAAAATAATTATATTTTATTTAATTACTATAAAATAGAAATCTCACCTTGGTTGGTTTTCAGAAATCGCTGATAATGTTTGTTTTAAATTGAATTAACCTCTACGTTAAATTCAATCAAAAATCCTGACGGCTTCTGAATTTGTTTCAGTCTATTCCATTGTGTAGTCCTTGCTCCTACAGGTCCAACGGATCCGAAAATGTCCAATTCTATTTTGATTTGCACGAGATATGGAATTTTAAACATTTTACAATTAAATAACATAATTAACATTGAATTAATTGTTTTTAGTTACATGATTAAGGAGCCTTGACCCCTTTCTTCTCGGTTTGCCTGGACGGGAATAATCCGTAACCGAAACCCATGCTCGCCTTCTCAACCCCGACGCCGCACGCACACCGGAGCACTCACCGTCGATCTGAAGACACCACGCGAAATCCCCAAAACCTCTCTCCCCATGCGCCGATCATCAATGAACTCGGTGGGCCCTAGGGGATAGGAAACACCTTCAAACGTTGGCAATTTTCACGAGAAATTCGGTCTCTTCGTTCACCTAATTCCGATCACATCAGTACCCTTGTGAAGAGCTTGGATTCCTCTTCGATTTGGTATTGGGTTCATGTCTTAATTCGATTTGTGGAAGAAGATTTTAAGGATTTAAAATCGGAGCTTCATGGCCGTTTAAAACAAGGGCGATGCCTGTTGTGTTTAGATTAGGGTTAGTCTTTTGTGTTAGTGATGGTTATTTATATAATAAAATATTATTTAAATTACTTAATTTCTTAATTAAAGCCTGTTAGTCCTTTTCAGCTCCGATTTCAGCCCAACAAAAGATGTCCCTAGGCAAATACCCCTATTCTGGAACCAATGGGCTAGGTCCCGTCAGCCCAAACGATCGTCTACAGCCTATTTTCCTTAATTTAATATTTAATTCATTTAATTATTTAATTTAATCGTACATTTAAATATACCGGGGCCACATACTGCCTCTAAAAATTCCAGAAAAATTATTTCTAGTTATGTTTTGACGATATAGTCCTAACAAAACTAATTTCGTTGAATTTGAAAACCGTTTGAAAAATGGCCATTTTCTGGTCAATTAAATTTGACTGAAACTGACAAAACACGTTTTCCTTTGCCACGCTCACATATTATTTCGAAAAATTATGAAAATTTAAAACTAGCAATAATTTGACATTCTGGTTCCAACAAAAGTTGTTTTGTCGAAAACGGAGGTCATTTGCAAAATGGCTATTTTAAAGGGCTATATATTATATTAAAATATATATAAATTCCACAACGACTTTTCTGAATTTTAAACTGGACATAACTTACAATTTATAAAGTGAAATTCTAGTTTCTTACATTCATTAGAAAGATATGATTAACCAGATTTAAATATTTCTTGTTTCGCTCAATTCTGATTTAAAATGAATTCTGTATATTCAGTTGAAATTTAAAATCGAATTTTCGAACTGTCGCGCCATTTCTAACTCCTTTTATAATTAAATTAAATTTATTCATTTTAACTTTGATTAAAATAAATTTTTAGTCGTTATTATTTAAAATAAATCATTTTAAATATTTAAAATCCATTAAAATTTCTAAAATAAAAATTTTAAATTGATTCCAAAATTCCAGGTTGTTACAATGACTATTTGTAATGTTGAGCTCATAAGCAAGATCTTTTGAATGTAAGAACAATTCATTTTTATTTGCTGCAAAAATAATTATTTCCCTTGGATGTTTAAATACTAAAATGTGCATGCAATTTCTCTTCCCATCGTGACTATTTATGGTTGCCTTATTTTTCTTATACAATATTTTAATTATCATTTGCAACAAATAGAAGCATTAAATGGTCATGATACTTGCATAAATTTTGGCAAAATTAATGTTATAAAGATCATGAGAAAGATATCTACGTTAGCCATATTAAAAATTTTAATTTTCCTTCTCCTGATTTTAAAAGTTTGACAAAATTTCTTTCGCATTCCTCATTAAATTGGGACATTTCCATTAAATTCACGTCTACATTCATTGCATTGAGTATATAAAATAGGCTTAGCTTTGAAAACTTATTTGGTATTAGACCTAAGTAGGTGGGGCCAGACATTAATTGTTCTCAAATTGAGATAATGTTCAATGTTTGGAATGTTTTAATTCCCCTTCACTTTTGGATTTATTCACAAAATAATATATTAAATTTAGGGGTTTCTAATCTCAAGGACAAAATGAACAAAAAATTATTCCATAAGGACATGGGGGTAAAATTTTATCCATAAGGACAAATTTTAGTGTAAAGGGTTGAATTCAGGGGCCCACTATAATTCATCCCTTTACACTAAAATTTGTCCTTATGGACAAAATTTTAGCCTCTTGTCCTTATGGAATAAGTTATTGTTCATTTTGTCCTTCAAGGTATTTTCCTGTTAAATTTAATCTTTTAGCAAATTTTTCATCCATATCGACAACTTTATAGGATAGGAGAAAATTAAGGATGAAAGTTGTTTAGTTAGGACTTACAAACACAACAAATGATTTTTTTTGAATTAATTTCACATATACCTAAATGTAGACTTTGTCTTGGGAAATTTTAAAATTGTTTATAATTACTTTCTGTATGCCATCTAATTCAATTTTTTAGCCTTTGTATATGTTATATTTCGTTTATTTACTTATTGGATAAATTTCGACCAAACTTTGGTATTTGATTATTTGTTAAGTAAACACAATGTTGCAAGTGTATTAAATTTTCCATCGAATGCACTTATATCTCAAATATGGAAGTGGAGTTATTGCTTAACATATTAAAGTAAGCACATGTAATCATCTTCAATAAAAATCCCAATTTTTGGTAATCTGTATGCTATTTTCTATTTCAAAGTTGACATGAAAATTTCCACATTGTTACTTCTTCACTTAATTTGCTGCAAATAAGACTGTTATAAAGTATAATGTCTACATAAATAATATGAAAACTACATGGATAGGGGAAAAGGTATTTGTTCATTAAAAGTAGAATGAAATGGTTGACAATCTGAAATGAATTGTAGTCGCTTTCCAGAAAGGGGAGTATATGATTGCAACGATAATGGGCATTGTGATGAGGATCTTGAATCATGCCACTTGGTAAAAACCCCTTGGATAGATGTTCTGCTGAAACCTGAAAATGTAGTTCTGGAAGTTGGTGGATGTACACAGATGATTATTTTTTATACAGTGTACATATTATCATTTTTTGGTAAGGAATGACTAATTAATATTGTGCATCTATTCAAATGTTTATTGCACTGCAGGAATGAAGAATAATAAAAAAAGTGGAAGTCATGAAGTTATGTTGGGAACAAGATTGGACTTGAACATAATTTTCATGTTTATTTTGTTTGGAATGGAAACTACTCATGATCTTATATTTATTTAGCTCTGATTTTCATATTTATTTTGTTTGGAATTAAAACTACTCATGATCTTATATTTATTTTGCTCTACAAACTACTATAGATTAATGTATTTTCTATTGTGGATGTTTATTTTTATGTTGTAATTTAAAATTTCAGTTAGAATGTCGCTTATACATAGGAAAATATATTTAAAACTTAATAACAAAGCATACATTGCATTATATTATATATATATATATATGATGACATCATATACACATTTTAGCTTCATCAAAAAAGTTAACATACTGTAGTTTGTATATAATTTATATAATATCACTTGAATTGTATCATTTATATAATTTTAACAATTATTTGTTCAAATTTTCACATTTAAAGATCACAAAATAAGTTTAAATTATAATGAATTAAGAACATGTTTTCAAAATAAATCACAAATAATCATTTTTTTTATATCTATGCCAAAAAATAACCATTCATAACAAAAAAATTAGATGGATAATTGAATAATTAATCAAATAATCATCCACGACAAAATTATTGTTAGATGAACAACATGATAATTAATTATTGTAACCGCATAAATTATTAGATGGATAACAGAACAATTAATCAAAATAATCATCCATAATAAAATTATTTTTGGATGAACAACAGAACAATTTATTATTGTTGCCGCATGAATTATAATATTTAAAAATATATATGTAACTATTTAATATTAACTACGTTACTTTTGTTTTCTTTTATTTTTGATATTTAATCATTACAGTATTTTTTTTAATAAAATAAATCTTAATGCCCAGCAAAGCAGGCAAAAAATACTAGTAAATTATTGTTAGACTTAAATTCGTATACAAATGAAAAATGACAATTTTTACGGTTAAGTTATATATTAGAATTGTATACAAACTTAAGAGACATTTTACTGTTAAGTACACATTAGAATTTGTGTACAAACCAAAGAATCATTTTTATTGTCAAAACATACAATAGAATTTGTATACTAATTAAAGATACATTTTTATCGTCAAATTATACAATAGAATTTGTATGCAAATTAAAGTGACATTTTTATCGTTAATTTATACAGTAGAATTTGTATGCAAATTAAAGTGACATTCTTACCGTTAAATTATACAATAGAATTTGAATGCAAATCAAAGCGACATTTTTATTGTCAAATTATACATTAGAATTTGTGTACAAAGTAAAGAGGCATTTTATATGTTATATTATACATTGAAACTATATATACAAATAAAATATTTCTTTTTATTTGTTAAAGTTAAAAATAGAAATTTCATACAAGTAATGAAAATAAAAATTATCTTTTATTTGTCATTAGCAAAAATGTCAGGTGAATAAAATACATACTTATTTGCCATTAAAAAACATGCAGAAATGAATGTAAACAAAATACATGTTTATTTGACATTATGAACATGTGGATATGATATGCCATTAAAACATTCTTTTATTTGGCGTGTTAAACACGTTAGTGGAATCATCGAATGGTTTATATTTATATATAATTTTATATAAATAAATATAAATTAAAATTAAACGAATCGCGCGCGGTAGTTTGCGTTTCGGAATCGTAACTTTAAACGATTATACCGAAAGATCCGACCGTCGGATTTTCCCAAAACTGAAACCGTTAGGACCGCTTTGGGAAGATCTTTCCAACGATATAAATTTATTAAAATCCTACGGTTAGATTTCGAGAAAAGTGTAAATCAAATTTTGATAAAAACAGCGCAAGGGCCGCCTATTGACTCGAAGCGTCGTTAAATTAAATTAAGCTATTTTTAAAATAAAAATAGCGATAAATTGTTACAAAATAATATTAATGATATAAAATGGTTTTAAATTATATATTCGAGAATTATTTGAAAAGACCGAGTTCAATCTCATTTCAAATAATTATACGGCGATTTGAATCAAAGATAATAAAGATGGTGATTGAAAACCGGCGATCTTCACATCGAATGGATGACTACTGATGCCTGGCATTGGGTAGCTCCCAGTAAAGGGTTAAAGTGGTAGTTGTCCGGACGTACTTGTTGACTGTCCGGATAAGGGAGCACCTCTCTTCCGTATTGGACATACGGGACGAGGAATAAGGTGTCTCCGGTTTCGTTCAGACCCAGAACGGACTTGTAAATGGATGTGTGTCTGACGTTGAATTTCATTCTATGTGAATTGATTTCTATTTAATACATATCTGTTTGGTGGCGGAGAATTTATTCTCTTGCTTAACACCCTTCTCTGAGACGCATGAGCTAAGAGGTTATATATTGATGGTTATCGATCGCATGGCGTGAATTGTCAATGTGGCATGCCAAGATGCAAATGATCAAGGCTTTTGTTGAAAAGCAGAGCCTTTAGTTGATGATCAAAGCACGGCCTATTTAGGCGAAGCTTTGTGTATAGCGTTACTTCGCAAGCCTCACACCCGATAAGAGTCAGAAACGGGACAAGGGAACGCAGGGAGTGCACACATTTCTTTCTAGCTAGAAGTGGTATCAGGATTTTGCAAGCCCTGACATTTTACTTATGTGGATGATGGATTACGAGGTCTCAGTTATATTGGTCGATGGTGACCAATTTATAGGTTCAATAGGACTAGGAAGCGTGTGTTCAGGCATAACTAATCCACTAAAGTATTTGTGGACCGGCCCTGCAGGATCCAAGGGTTCACTGTGGGGGATCCTGAGACATTTGCTAGAGTGTCTCGAATCGGTAAGGAGATCGTCCCAAGCCTTGACTCATGATGGAAACCCAATTTCCAATACGACATTACGGTTTTGATTGTAAACCTATATATGGCGACATTGTATATGGTAGCTATGCAGTCTAGGATTGATACATTTACTTTGAAGTATTTTAAAACTGATTAGATACTAATAATAATATTAAAATATTATTTTCTATGTATCAAGCATGTTTGATCATTATATGGTAAAACTCTATCCTCTGGTTTGCGTTGCGTTGTGTGATGGGACTTGAGTCTTATAATGATTTCATTTTTCTAAAAAGCACTGCATTATTTTGAATAAAAAAATTTATTTAATTTATGCACTGGCAATCCAATGGAGTAAACCCGTTCCGCGTTAGCGGCGTGGTCCTGTGATTAACCATATTGTTAGATAAGTTCGGAAAGATTTCTCGTACCATACCCATGACTGACTCGTAGTTTGTTTTACTTTGCAAACTTGGGTGCCCTCTTTTCCACACGGGCAGTCGGGTCATTATTTTGCAGATATATTGAGCAGGATTTTGGATCAAAGCTTAAAGTTGTGTCCAGAGCATTGATAGTCTTCCTCTGTGCTAGTCTATTCATTTCTGCTGCATTGTATTAAATCTATTGTAAATTAATCTTCCGTTGTATTATTATTTCGATGTACTCTGATATTCTATACTCTAATATTACATTATTATGATGTTTATAAAAGTCTTCTGCTATTTGCTCAGATGTGTTGTATGCCCAGAGTTAGAGAATTCGAGGATTTCCAACTTTTGGATCGGACCTGTGTGGTTTATGGTCGATTCAAAGGGCGGGGATTTTCGGGTCATTACAAGAATTTTGTTGGCTAACACTTTTTTCACTCATTGTTGTCAAATGCGAACAAGAAAAATCCTAGACTTAAGGGTGACACAAACAACTCCTATTCAAAATAAATAACGAACTCAAGTATATCTTATTAATTGACAATCTCGATTTGAAGGGGGAAGAGGGTCTTATGGCCGTTCACGTATAGTATAAACACTAAGGGATACGACCAGTGTTTTATGGGTAGTATGCAACCTCTTTGGCTAGAAGTTCAATAAATTTAAATAATATATATCCGCGATCAAACCGTTGAGAAGATCAATTTCACAAAATACACTCTTGCAGTTAAATATTTTGCAAATCAAATTAAATAAATAGATTAGAAAAGTTAAGTTGCTAGAATGTCGAAAGATTCCTATGTAATACATATCACCATCCTTTACAAAAGGAATAGAACGAATTCCACCCAGCGAAATAAATTTTTAAATCTAAGATATTGAACCCAATTTGTTTGTCCTATTGAGCTTGAGTTTTGCTCCTAAGGCCAACGTCTAATCAATTTTTATTTAAGTCCAAGGAGTATGAAAATGACCGAATTTAATTATTTTCGAGCCAAAGGAAAGGTAATGAGTTCCCCACCTTATGTTTGTTAGGGCTTTGCTCGTAACTAAATTTATTTCAAAATGCAGCCAAAACAACAATCAGACACAAAAAATTGCAGAAATTAAAATTGTACAAGCAAGCCGCTGCACCTACAGAAATTTTTTACAAGCAATGTCTATATTTTTTCCTTTGCAGCAGAGCACCTATAGAGTTCAGAAATTTTTTACAGTGAGGTATGGTTGTCCGTCCAAAAAATTTGAGTAGTGCTAGCGATTCAAATCCCACTGTATGCAAACTGATTGACTACTGAATTTCTTGTTCACTTTGCTTGAACCAGTTCCTTCACTTTGAGTCTTGACTTGAATTCTTTTTTTTTTAGAATGAAGAAAAGCGAATAAAACAACAAAGATAAGAAAAAAAATTGAAAGGGAGAAAAATCCTAATACAAAAACAAATAAATAAAAAAATACTCCTAACACAAAACATGTAATGTCCCGTATTTTCTGGCGAATATTTAGAAATATTTTATTTATTTAAAATATTGATTTGAGTTTTAATAATCGATTTTAACCATTTAATTTGAATATTTAAATTATATTAATAAAAAAAATTTGTTTTCGGCAAATCTGGGGAAATGTCGATTTTGCAGTATAATATGATCGGGCGATTTTAAAATGGTCTAATATTGTTTTTATTGAAATTTTCGTCGCAATTTCGTTTAAAACGACGTTATAACATTTAAATTATAATTTAATTAAATAACGAGCTGCAGCGGCGCGGCAGTTCGCGATTTGGCGTTTTGAACTTCAATTGGCCGTACCGGGTTCAAAATAAGTCGGATTTCCTCGAAACAAGAAACGTCGGGACCGGTTTGACAATATCTTTCCAATTGCAGAGAAAAATCGTGTTTTCGTGTTGTAGATTTTATTTTATGTCCAAATCAAATTTTGAAAAGGTCGCTGTGGAATTTCGTTATATATTATAACGTTATTTATATTAAATAAAGGGGATTTTTAAATATTTATAATATCGATTTGGCTTCAAACTCAACCCGTGATATTTTATCTTGGTAATATACGGTATTCTGGTCGTATATGGCCAATTTCAATATTTTAGTATTATTATATTGAGGTATTTTTAAATTGGTTTATTTTATTCGAATTGGCAAGTTATAAAAGGGCCACTATTCAAACGACCTCAGTTTTCGACGAAATAAATTTTATTGGGACCGCAACGACAAATTATTGCTAGATTTCAAGTGGCGCGTCAATCGAGGTCAATTTGTGAGCGTGGCAAAATAAAATGTAAATATAAACGACCATTTGAACGTGAACGAGGGCCATTCGAGAAAACGAACTCGGAATTCGACGAATCAAGTTTCATTAGGACCGTATCGACAAACTATACTATGCCGTCCATTTGCGTCTCAAACGGGGTTCGTATGTGAGCGCAGCAGCGAATAAACGACGTTCGAAAACGCGATAGGTACGAAATAAAAATCATTAGTCATCATCATACGTCACGTCGACTTAAAATAATAATTTTTACAACTATATATAACCTAAAAAAAATCAGAAATCTCAGCTAAGCTCCATCTTTCTCATGTAAATTTGAAAATAAGCCCCTGGTTACATTTTAATTTATTTCTTCCAATCCGTGATGAATTTGAGGGGGGTTCCAAAGGCAAAGTTGTAGATCGGCTCGATGCCGAGCTACTGTAAAAAGTTTGGGTGGAATGGTGGTCGTAGGTGGCTGGAAATCGCGAAGAACGAGAGCAAATGATTTTCGTTTTTGTCAAAATTGAGAGGATTGGTTTGATTTGGGAGGCCGGGACCTTAGGGGTTTTCTAAAGGGGAGATAGGGCTTCGATTTGGTGGTGGTCTCAAGTCTTATAGTGGTCGGAGGTGGGAGAAATCGTGAGATGAACGTGGATGTTGATTTTTGGGTTCGATTTCAAAGTCAAGGTGGGTTTTTACCATTTTCCGGCGGCTGGAGGCAAAGTTGGCGTCGCGGGCCAGGGGGTCGGTGTTGGAAGGCGAGGCGGTCAGGTTGGTGGCGTTCTGGTGGTGTCAGGAGGTGTGAGGCGGCGGGAATTCCAAGATCAACGGAAAATGCGTCGGGGGCATTTCTGGCGGCCTGAGTTGATTTGGCGGCTCGGGGTTAGGGGCGAAGGGGGAGCGTGGAGTGGCGGTCACGGTGGTTGGGTCTGGTGAGGATCCGGTGGCGTTAGGCGGCGGTGGTGACGAGGGATAAGTGGTGAGGTGTGAACAAGGAGAGGCAGTCGGGTTTGGGAAGGAAGCAAATTGGAGAACGCGTTTTTACAATTACTGAGGATGACGTGGCAGTTAGATGAGGATTAATTAAGGTAATTAATTTAATTAAGGATTTAGTTTTTATTTTAAAAATCGTATATTTATTCAAACTTCGAACTGACATAACTTCCATATACGTGAACGAAATCTGACGAAACTGGATCCGTTGGGATCGCAAGGACGAGGCCTAGGTGATGGCACTGACTAGGCACTGATCTGAGACAGTTGGAAATTCAGCTAATTTTGAACTTCCGTTCAAAATTAAAAGCGACAAACGCGTCAATCGTCGACAGAATAACCTGGTGAGTTAATTCTCACACCTTCTGGAATTCTGTGATGTGGTAAATCCATATTAAAATATAATTTACCATTAAAAGTAAAAATTGGTTGATTGGTTGCTATTGATTGTTTATTGGTTGTTGTTATTTATCGTGTTAGATGATTGAAATTTATTTCATATATTGTTATGAAAAATGTTTAACGAGCTGTGATGCAGGGAAGAACAGGTTGGAGGGATCCGACCGGGTTCCTCAAATATTATATATGTTGTTTGTTTGTTTTATATGGTTGATATATGAACTGATTGAACCCCTTATGGAAGTTAAACCTGTTTGGACATGCTGGTTGAATAAATATTCACCTGTCTTGTGTTTAAAATCAACCGACAGCGGTGATTTGGTAACTGACAGTGAATGGCCTAAAATGTGTTGTTTAAACGTCGTTCGACCGTTCGGTGAAACGACGCCGTTTTAAAGTTATAAATTATTTTATAACTGAAATGAGCATTTTTAAGTTATTTATATAAGGAATTAAATTAGTATTTATAAATAAATATTTTAATCAAGTTTATCAAAGAATTATTTAAATGGCTTGTGTAGAACAATCGTACGATGTAAACAGGTTATAAAGCAGAAAATCCAAGGAATTTACCTATGAGTTGGTAAAGTGAAATAATTGTCTTTAAAACAATTGAATGATACTTTAAATTAATTAACTCATTTAATTAATTTAAAAAGGGAATTGTATGAGTGATAAGGGGGAAATCCAAACAAGATTTTAAAACAGTTTTTAAATGATGACCTTAAAGGTAAAGGGATTGACTTGAGCGAAAGGGCGTAATCGAAACAAGGATTTTGAATGAAAAGGAAAATACATACAAATGAGATTGTGTTTATTATTGGTGAATGAATTTTTGAAATAACAATCCCAGTTAAAAGGCCTTATCGTAAGGAAGATGGAAGCAGATTCTAGTTACAAAATTTAAGATAAGTTTTACTATGGTAATGCCGAATAAATGAAAACAAATTATGTGACATAGGATTTTTATATAAATGCAAAGTTATGAGTGAAATGCTGTTTTAAGTTAAAATTTGTGCTTTGGTGAATAGTTACTATATAAAAGGGGTTAAGTAAAGCGATCATCGAACAAATCTTTCAAAAGTAAGAAACGAGTTATAAAACCAGGTTGAAATTCAAGGTGGTAATCGAGATTTTAAGATCAGTGGTTAAGTGACAAACTAATATTATTCTAAGGTAAGAACGTTGTTGATCAAGGTCTGAGAGGTAACTAAAATACCCCAACTTGGTTAGCTTCACTATTATCGAGGGATAGTATTAGTTTGAAATGAGTGGAGGTGTTAAGATTAGTTTTACCCTATACAAGGGATATCGAACTCAAATGCAAGATTTTGGGAAATAAATAATATTGCAATATTAGTTTTAAAAGAAATAAGAATATTGTTTTCAAATTATATTGAATATTTGTTTATTCAATTAGAGTTGATCGAATACCGTATTTGAGGTAGTGCTAGTCGAACATAGTTATTCAGAAAGAGTTGTCATTGCGTACGACCGCTAGCGTAATTCGCAGGGCTGCAGATAGCCTACGGCAGTCGGATGTTTCCTGAGGGAATCAGGCGTAACCATTGTGATCGCTGCGATCTAGAGTCAAACGAGTGGAGTTAAGTCGAGTATTAGTTAATCAATCGGAGTAATCAAGTCGAGTTAGTCAAGTTAGAGTTAAGTCGAATATTAGAATGATTAACGATTTTGTGAAACATATTTTAAAGAGGCCAAGCAGTGCCAAGTACTGAATCAGCAAGCTTGTTTTATTCACACATGTGTTATTTGATAGTTAAAACACCGACTATCAAAGCCTGACTAATAGGATTGTTGATATGGAAAGACCGGGATCGAATTTATATTCGAAAACCATTCCAACCAACAAGTAAGTGAAGATATTAGAAGATGATCGAGATAGAGCTTTGAAGACCGTGGATCTTCATAAGCGGAAGAACTGCTAAAAATCTCTGGTTTAGCGGCCAGAGATAAACTGAGGTTTTGTCGTGGTTGGAATCCACAGGTTGCAAGGACTCCTCGCTACTGATCCATGGGGTGATTCCTATATGAGATGCAGTAGGAGAGTGCCTTCGGTTCATCCTATTCCTGGATGACTTGCATAGACGAGTGTCTGACAGAGTATTTCCAAAGGGGTCACGTACGTTGATTTCTTCAAACGTATTTCTGTTGATGGCGGAGAAGGCCGTACACCTTCTCTTAGCTGACCGCAGTATTTTTGTGGACGTCAATTAGTGATATCTGGCGGATCTGACGATGTGGCATTCAAAGTGAATGGTGGCCAGATGTTCTCAAGAATAAATTCTAGCCTCAAGCCTCATCAACCGGGAAATGACAAAAATCGGGCAGGCAGCATGGCTATGTGGGTCGCTCCCATTAGGGTATATGATCACCTATCTAGAGAAATTCCATTTGCTTCTTTAATCTATATTCGATGCTGTCCCTTTTCGGGCAGGCGGTTGCTGATCCCAACCGTCGGTGATATACATTCGATACACTCAAGCGAAATGAGTGGTCAGTCATGTGAGGGTCGGGTTGCAAGATGTTCTTGTTGAACCCAGTGTATTCGCCTCTAGAGATATACGTGCGGAAGGTGGTCCCATACCTTGTCATAGTTGGAATCCAATATCCAATAAGCGCCCGCGGTTTTTAATTGTATACTATATATGGGGAGCGTGAGATGCAAGTGTTCCTCTAGTTTGTTAATTACTTGTATTCAGACATTATGATAATATCATAATAAGTTATGATTTCAAAAACGTTTTAGGTTATAGTAAGGTAAAAACCGTCTGTGTTTATATGTGGACTGGTCTTACTATTATCCTTTGATTTCATAAAGGATTTTCAAAGTTAAGCAAGTGGGTGTGTTCTGTGAATTTATCACTGATAGTATTCCAGACTGACCCGGTGTATTTTGTTTTAAATCAAATGTGCTCGGGTCAGACCGAGTATAGGATTCGCTTGGAGTTCAGGTGCTGGAAGCAGACGGCTTCACCGCTTGTTATATACAGATATTTTCCACTGTGACTGATATATGTTGACTCTGATGATTGGTATGTATATACAGTTCTTTGTATAAAGAGATTTGGTATTATATTTCATTCGTTCCGCTGTGAGATTCTGATGTGTTGTTCTTCTTTCTTCTATTCTAATACTTCTTTCTTTCTACTCTCACCCTCTAAATTCTTTCTCATGACAATCTGGGGGTTCGATACTTGGGTTTTTGGCAAGTGATACGGGTTTATGTATCGTTGTCGAAGATTCGAGCGTTGACCTTTTCCCCGGGTCGTTAAAAACACAAAAAAAAATACTAAAGAAATTCGAAAACTTGACTCAACAAATAAGAAAAAAAATAGAATTAGACTCAACCCTAAATTAAAACAGGCCGCACTCAAATCGAGCTCGCGTTCACCAAATTCAGACGCTACCCACTTATATAAAATATGCCAAGATTTAGAAAGCAACAGGCGTTTCTTCACAAATTCCGAGTGCCAAAAAATAATAATCAGCACGCCTCTAAATGATCTTCCATTAAATCGTCCCCAAAATAATACAACCACGCCTCTTTTTTCTCTTTTTTTTTGTTGACCAAACCAAGTCACGAAAAGCAAATAAATGCAAAAAAAAAGCGGTAGAAATCTTCAATGCAAATCGGGTTTTTGGGTTTGTTGGGTGAGTTGTCGGTGTCGAATCGGGTTTAGGGAGGTCTTGTGTGGCTGATTGGTGGAGTTTGTGATGAAGTAGCTTGATAATCAAATGGTAAAGGGAATGTTTGTGGTGAGATAATAGAGGTTGAACGCTGTTTTTGAAACTTTTTTTAACTGTAAAAGAGGGGAGATTGGAACTGTTGGTTGTTTGAAGAAGATGAAGAATGGTTTTGTGAAGATGGTGTGGTGAGGAGTTTGGTTGATGGAGAAGAAATATGGAAGAATAAAGGAAGAAGAAAAAATAAATATAGAAAAATATGAAGAGAGAAAAGGAAAGAAATTAAAGCAATGGAAATGCACAACAAGGAAAGAATTGCAAAAGAAGAATCTTTTTATGATCTTTTTTTTATTGTTGAAAAAGGGAGAATAGGAAAGAAACAAATGACCAAAAATGGAAAGAGAAAGAGAGTTGTAATTGGAAGGAAATCAATAAAAAAATGCAAGTTCTTTATTTCAAAAAGAAAGAAAGAAAGACTTGTGAAGGAAGAAGGGAAAGTTTTTTATTTTTTTTCTTTTTGTTATAGAGATTATGGCATCAACAAGTAATACCAAATTAACTAATAAATCGATTTTTTTTTCAATAAGAAAAACAAAAAACCAAGGAAAAATAAAATAAAATGAAAACTAACATGAATCAGAAATTAAATAAATAATAAAATTTAATCGTTACCTCCTCGGCAACGGCGCCAAAAACTTGATCGACACTTTTCTATGAATTAGAAAAGCGTGATTTTATTATAATAACTACAAGTGCATAGATCGTGTAATATGCAGGTCGAATCATAGGGAGGTGTTTTAAATTTTATTATTTATATATTTCTTAGGCGAGTTGACAATATTTGGAGATGGGTTTGAAATAATGCTATTGAGTTTACTATGGATCCGAATCTAATTAGATCAATACTAAATTCAAAGACTAAAACAGAGAACAAATTACTAGAATAGAAATAGCAAACAAAAACAACAACAACAACAGAAATTATAACTAGTATTGTCGTTGAATCTAATCGAACAACCAATCCTAATACGCAATAAAATGACAATAACAATTCGTGTTCTACCAAAACTAATTGAGCAGATAACACAAATTGTTATGAAAGAAAACAACAATAAAACTAGAATGAAGAAAAACTTTATTTAGAATAAAAGAGAATACATAATAATTGGAACTTTCTTCCTCCCTTTTCTTTACAATGAACACCAGGGATATTTATATATGATGTAGCTTCCTCTCTCTATGTGAACATAAAGCCTAAATAAAATTCTTTCCAAAGATTTCCTTTCACGACGCTTGATTGAAGATTGTAATCAAAGCCCTTCCTTTTGATGTATGGCATAGTCAGCGGGAAGATAAGCATAAGTTTAATTGGAGATATGTAATCAAAGCCTTCCCTTTCTTTTTTGCATGGCAATTAAATGTGATTGATTGGATTTGAAATCTTTGAGAGGATTATGCCAAATTTCAAAAATCCTTATTAAGTGCATATTATATATATAGATGAAAAATAGTACTTGCCAAGGATCGAACTCCGGCCACTATGTACACATTTCTATGTCTTCACCAGTGAGCTACAACTTTTTTGTAATTGAGACAGCGTTAATATGGGGAAGTAGCTTTTTTTCTTTGTAATTGGTTTTTAATATAAATGAAGGAGACATTAATTGACAATCTGTAAAAACACATAAAAATACCCATAGTATCATTTATTCATTTACAAAAGATAAAATATAAGAGCATAAAATAAACACATTTCTATGTTAATCAGTACGTATTAGTTAATCGATACAATTAAAAAAATTTATCTTACCTCACGCAATTCATACAAAAACAATTCTGTGCAAAATTTATCACGGTATCAGAGCATCAAACCAGCCTCACAGCTTCAAGATCCTGATTGTGTTAGATACTACTGCTTCACACTATAATTTGTGTGATTTCTTTCTCTCCTCAGTAAAGCTTCATCAACAAAGAGATTGGAGAGGCATTCTGATCATCAGTGCCTCGCCAACAACCTGCCTCATATCAGATTCAGGCAATCTACTGATCTGAAAACATAGTGTGGCTGCAGCTAACTCACAGGCCACCAATCTCCTTTCTCAATCAAGAAACACCAAAGAAGTGAAGAAAAGGATCCAAGCAACCAACTGTGCTATTCAAAATTTCGAATCAGAGCATTTTCTCATCAAAGAAATCGCTTGATTGCTTATAGTTGATTTCTGGTTTCAATTCTCCTCCCTCCTAATTGAATTCTAAACCCAATTTCTCGGCCCTTTATTCTGAATAAATGTTGATGACGAACAGTTCGTCATCAACATCTGCTAACATTTCTACCCCTCAAGAAGGAACAACTCATGCAGACAAATTAATCAAAACAGTGGTTAATCCGCAGTCTCAACTTATCACAGTACAGCTTGATGAAAGCAACTACCTATTATGGAAACTGCAAATTGAAACCGCTACAGAAGGTTATGGCCTTGATGGATATATCATGGGCACCATTGCCACACCATCACAGTTCATAACCAATTAAGAAAATCAGGTAATCCCTAATAATGAATTTGTCAAGTTTCATAGGCAGGACAGACTAATCTGCTCATGGTTATTGTCATTAATCAGTGGAAAGCTGCTGCCTCAAGTAGTAGGCTATAAAACTTCAAATCAAATATGGCAAAATATCGAAAAAGGAACAACAATTGGTCTTATGCCAAAGTTATGCAGTACAAGAGACAACTACAAAAAGTAATGAAAAATAACAATAGCATAAGAGAATACTTGAGCAAGATTAAATCACTGTGTGATTTATTAGAGGCTGCTGGGAAAAAGCTTCCAGAATCAGAACAAATATTCATTATCTTGAATGGACTAAGTGATGAATATGAAGATGTTGAAGCTATCATATCATCACAAAGACAATTCTCATCGATTGATGATGTATATTCAATTCTTCTATCTCATGAAACCAAAATTGAAAGCAAGAAAGAATAAGACAGTGATATGAATGTCAACTATGCTACAGACAGTAACAAAAATAAGAACCAGAATAATGTCAACAGATCTGAACAACCACCTCAAAGAGGTGGCTATTCTAATCGTGGCAGGGGCAGAGGAAGATGGAATAATAACAACAAACCCAAATGTCAAATTTGTGAAAGGTAAATGTTATTTCAGATATCCTAACTATGCTAACAGTCAAGGACAAAACAGTCAAAGGGGGACAAATATTAGTGCTAATGTTGCTCAAGCCCAAACTAACAACAGTAATCAATTTGATTCATGACGAATTCAAAATAAAACTGCCACAATGGATCACATTAATGATGATAATTGGTATCCTGATTCGGGAGCTACAAATCACATCACTAACAATCTAGAAAATCTGAATCTTGGCAGCAGAGAATACAAGGGTAAATAAACTATCAGCATGGTAATGGTAAGTGTATTAATATTTCTCATATTGGCAATGGTAGCATAACAGGTAAAAGACAATTATTCTTGCATAATTTTTAAGAGTACCAAAAATCAAGAATAATTTGATTAGTGTTTCTCAATTTGACAAAGATAATAATATCTACTTTAAATTTTACCCAAATTATTGCTTAGTCAGAGATGTACTAACTAAAGATGTTTTATTGCAGGGTGATGTAGTTAATGGCCTATAAAAATTTAGATTTAATGACTGTAAAAATTCTGCAAATTCTCTGTCATGCTATGATACTGTCAGTAATGTAAAAACCGATGTTGAATCTAGTAGCAAATTTACTCCTGATATGTGGCATTGTAAACTAGGTTACCCTAGTTTAAATATAGTAAAGAAAATTCTTCTTGACAACAATATATCATTTACTCATGTCAAAACACCTCATATATGCACCTATTGCCAAACGGGATAAAGTCATAAATTGCCTTTTTCGGATTTAATATCATGTTACAAACCATTTGAACTTATAGCAACTGACCTATGGGGTCCAGCTCCAGTAAGTTCAGATTTTGGATATAAATATTACTTGTCATTTATTGATGCATGTACACGATATACATGGATATATTTACTAAAGTCAAAGGCAGAGACATAAAATAGTGTGATTAAATATGTTAAACTGATTGAAAATCAATTCAACTACACCATCAAGATTTTTCAATTTGATGTTGGAGCTGAATTCAAACCAACCAGCAATTTCTTTTAGAAAAAGGGCATAAATCATAGAATAACCTGCCCATATACCTCTGAACAAAATGGATTAATCAAGAGAAAACATAGGCATATAATTGAATTTGGTACCATTAAAATTTTGGTTAGAAGCATTTAGTTCGTCTGTTTATTTAATAAACAGGATGCCTACCAAAGTTCTTAATGGAATATGTCCATTAAAAAATCTATACAATGTTAAACCAGACTTCACTAAACTAAGAATGTATGGATGTCTATGTTTTCCTTATTTAAGGCCATACAATTCTAACAAACTTGATTTTAGATCAAAACCTTGTACATTTATTGGTTATTGTTCAAGTCAAAAAGGATACAAATGTATTGACTCTAGCGGCAGAATATTTGTCGGTAGACATGTAATGTTTAATGACAACATATTCCCATACAAATAATTGAAAATGAAAACATCAAATAAAGTCATCAATCCAAAAGTTGATATACCTGAAATGAAAAATCTGGGCAAACATTGGAGGGATGTGGATGACGCCATGACTACTGATGCTAAAAATGATCTTCAACAAAGTCAAGATCACAGTGAGGCACCTAGCCTCGCCAATGATTCACCTAATCAAAGCGAACAAGGATCATCAAGTAGTGATAATAATAACACACCAGTCAGCAGAAACAATGAAGAAAGCTCATCAAACAGCAATGGAACACTGAAGACTTGCCATCCAACTCCAATCAAAACCAAGCTGGTCATCCAATGATGACAAGAGCTAAAAGCGGCATTTTCAAGCCTAAAGTATATTCATCCACTATCATCACTGATGTACCAACAAACAATGATCAAGCTGCCAAAGATAACAACTGGAGAAAAGCCATGCATGAAGAATACTCAGCCTTGATCAAAGACAATACATGGGAATTAGTGTATCCTCCTCATAACAAAAATATTATAGGTTGTAATTAGACCTATAAACTGAAGAGAAATTCAGATGGAACTATAAACAAATATGAAGCCGGATTAGGGGTAAAGGGATTTACTCAAGAATATGGTTTCGATTTCAATGAAACTTTCTCTCCAGTTGTTAAACCATCAACTATCAGACTAATATTCACTGTGGCATTGACCAAAGGATGGAAAATAAAGCATTTGGATGTCAATAATGCGTTCTTAGATGGCAAACTGCAAGAAGAAATATATAGGCAACAACCATAAGGGTTAACTCAAATCAGAACAAGTATGCAAGCTCAACAGGGCCATTTATGGACTAAAGCAAGCCCCTAAAGTATGGTTTAAAAGGCTGAAAAATACTTTGGGAAATATGGGATATCGTCCAATAAAATCAGACTCTTCTCTTTTTACTAAATTTACTAACTCATCAATATCATACATACTAATATACGTTGATGATTTAATTATTACAGGTTAAAATGAGGATGAGATCAAACATTCAACTATTCAGTTGGATAAGAAATTCTCAATCAAAGACTTGGGTGATGTTTCATATTTTCTAGGCATTGAAGTTAAAAGAAGATCATCAGATTCTGAGATACACCATTCCCAGAAAAAGTATATTTCATAATTGTTGATCAAAACTAAAATGGACAATGCAAACTCACAACCAACGCCAATGATGTCAAATCAGCATTACTCTAAAAACAGGGGAGAAGCCATAATTAATATTAAACAGTATAGAAGTGTTGTAGGTGCATTACAATATCCAACTATAACACGACCTGATATTTCATTTAGCGTTAATAAAGTCTCTCAATTTATGCAGAATCCAATCGACGAGCATTGGAAAGCTGTAAAAAGGATTCTCAGATATAACAAAGGAACAATTAATTATGGTCTAACCCTAAAAGCTAGCAAGCAATTTGATATCATAGCATATGCAGACTCAAACTGGGCATCAGATGTTGATGACAGAAGATCAGTAACTGGCTACTGCATTTATATCGAAAACAACTTAATATCATGGCGTTCAAAGAAACAACCCACAATTTGAAGATCGAGTGCAGAAGCAGAATACAGAAGTCTGGCTAACGCAACAGCTGAAATACTATGGTTACATCCTTGATCAAAGAGCTAAAGTAAACAGCTGAAAGAAAGCCTACAATTTGCTGTGATAATCAGAGTGCTATGTACATGTCCGCTAACCCCATACAACATGCTAGAACGAAGCACATGGAAATCGACATTTATTTTATTCGAGAGCGAGTTTAGAAGGGAAATTTACAGATTAATCGCATACCAACGTATTATCAAAGAGCAGTTGTGTTTACTAAGTCAGTTTTAGAACTTCAGTCGATTTAAAGATGAACTAAAAATCAAAGAAAAATTCGACCTGTTTATATAGCTACTGAAGCCGGTCGCCACCAACGTTGTGCTGAAGCTGGTCTATACAGCTGGAATTGAAGAGCCTCATCAAGTTCGATCTGCTAACATCGAGAATTGAAGATTAAATATCATTGGAATTGATCGATCTAGTTATATAGCTGCTAAAGCCGGTCACCATCAACGTTGTGCTGAAGCGCCTCACAACTTCATCAAGTTCGATCTGCTAACATCCGTAATTGAAGATCAAATATCACTAGAATTGAAGCAAATTAGGGTTCGATGGCAACACTAACCCTAATTTGAAAGGGGGAAATAAGGCATAGTATACGAAATTGTCGGCTAATACGTCAAATATAATACATGTTACATGGGTTTGGTGACTACATACCCGAATACCCATTTCTTTATTTCCTATACATAACTGGGCTTATAATTTAAAAGCCTATCTGTACAACTATTTAAACAACTCAGTTATGTACGTATTAGTCAATCAATACAATTACAAATTTTCATCTTTTACCTCACGCAATTTATACAAAAATAATTCTGTGGAAAATCTATTATTTACCATGTTTTTTTTTGCAAAATGTCTTAAAAACTAATTATTCAGAAGTGTCACACGTAAAACTTATTATCTTAAAAGAAAGTTTCATTAAAAAATGAATCGAAGGGAAAATATTCCATGGTCCCTTAATAACAAATAGTTTCAGATAAACATATCTTGAATTGTACAGAAATGAAATCTCTAGTGGGTGGGATTAAAAGTTAAAATGCAAAAATATAAATAAACGTGTCTTTCCATGGGCTATCAAAATGTTAGGTCTCTGAATTTTATCGATTTAAACTTGTGTACACTTAATTTATTTTAATTATGCTATTTAAGGTTTTGATCATTTGATTTTTTAAATTATAGTTATAATGGAAATTTTATTTTTAATTATTCAATTAATGGTTTCAATGATTAGACAGCTGTTAAATAGAAAAGTGGTCACTTCTCATCTAACACCCTGAACGAAGAAAGTCTGAATAATAATTACAAAGTATGTCACATATCATATATAAATACAGACTGCAGAAAATTAATTGAAGACACAAATTTATAGCGGTTCGGCAAGTGTGCATATGTCCACTATGAGGTAATTACTTGTTTATACTATTTGACTACATGAATTAAAGTCTTGATTTGTTTACAAGGAAGTGTAGTAAAAGATATTGTACTTGGAAATGATAGAGTTCAAGTGTATGAGTGCCAAATAGCCAAGAGAATATCCTTAAAAAAGTCCAGCTAATGGTGTACTTATAACTGCCAAGGAAATCAAGGCCAAAAAGTTAGAAGTGAAAACAGGATCCCGAAGAAGACCAAATCCTGAAGGAGAAACCAAGTCAGCCCAATCAACATGATTCAAATCGATACTAATCAAATTTGGACCGTTACCGAACTGAGGGTAGCGATACGGTATCAAGGCAGAATCCTTGCTTTGATATATCCATACAACCACGAAGTTTTGCAATGTTGATCCATGATTCAAAGAATGCCAATTTAAGTAAGTCTTTGAAGTCAGAAATACCAAAATGAGCGCACCGATCAGATGCAAGGTGCTCAAGCCGATCCCATGTCATGGCCGATCTTGGACCTTTCTATTTTTCTGATTCGAAATGTGTTAAGGACATCAGGCTTACTCAAAGATGATCACATATGCCGATCTGGGGCAGCACATGTTAAGCCGACCCGAAAACATGGCAAATTTAGGGTTATGTTGTTTAGCCAATCCGACTTCTTTAAGAAGAAAACTCCACACCCTACGTCCGTTAATGTCACTCTTTATCAGAATGCATTAAGTTTCGTGAAGCGTTATAGGTAAATAGAAACATCACAAGATAGATATAAAATAACAGCGGGGAATTTAAAACTTTATATTAAATAGAAATCATCGTGGGCCAAATCCCAGTTACATTATAAGTCTGAAATACAGAAAACATAAACCTTCTATCTTGTACCAGAATTATCATCAGTACAATAATACATAAAAAGAGCATAATCCCCAAAATATAGCCATAGTAAAGGAAATACGAAATCAAGCGGTACATCTAAGCATCTCCAAGCAGAATAAAGGAAGAATCGTGATCAAGCTTGAGTATTCCCACCACCAAGTACCAGGGGGGAGGGGGTGAGTGGTGGGGGATAAAAGAGAGAGAAGAGGAAACACAATGGGTCAGACATAAAGTCTGGCGAATCCAGTTACTTTTAGCATATAAATAAGTAAAGGCATTATGACAGATTTATAAACTAGAGAGTGAGATAACACTGTCATAAGGCAGGTATAACAAGGTAAATAGGATAAACAAAATAGAATAAATTGCGCTTCTTTAATACTTTTCTCTGCACCATTACTAGTATCACAAGAATAACATGATCCCAACATGTACAAGATGGTAGACTTAGGTGTACTTCTAATGAGAGGTTTTACCCCACACAATAACAGGTTGCCCAACAGAACTGACAGGTGTTACCCCAAACTATAATAATGGCATCCTATACAAGAAAGACTAGATGTACCCTAAGTACTACCCCCAACCGATCGACTCCCTAACACGTTGATACCCCGTGTTAGCCCCATAGTAGGATGTATCACTTCCTGCAGTGGCAATCCATTGTTTACAAGATGTGCACAAACCATACCTACAGGTGTCACGGCGTCTTAACCTCCCTGGACTGGACCCATGCACACATATGACCCCGTCGGAATGCGCCGCCCACACCGTCCCTTAGATGGACCTCTTATAACCAACTCAGTAAGCATGCCCTGACCTCGACCTAGTTCGGGGTACTTTGTTTGATACCAATATAGGTTACTGACCGATACGGTCCCACACACTGGATGATACAAGCTTCCCCAAGGCTTGCATTCCCACTACTAGGATTTCAACAGGTTATGCCTACTAGTTAAATCAAGATTGCATAACCCCAACAGGTTAAGTTTGTCAGGTTTATATGTATAACCCATCCCCACACATTTAACATGATTAACTTAACCCTCCTACTGATTCAAGCAAGTTTACTTAACCCCTACTTAATTTGGCATGTTCATGTAACCCTCACAAATACAAACAGGTTAAGTATTACAACTTTATTACCATTTATTCATTTATGGTTATTAATGCGCTAGACCTTCCACATTAAGTCTACCACTTGTGGATCCTGGATATGACGGGCAGTTCCGGGCAGAATTCTACCACAAGTCGGACTTAACCTCATGTCTTAGCACCGTTATATGTACGTTTATGCACTTAGACCCCTCAAATTAGATTCACCACTTGTGGACGCTGGATATGTCAGTCGGTTTTGGGCAGGCTTCTACCACAAGTCTAATCTAACCTCGTGTCTAAGCGCGGTTACTGTTTTTAGTTGCTGCAAATCTAGGCATGTTCATTACTAACCAAATTCTCATGTTTATTATTCCCCAATCTCCGTTTGATCTATGATACAAGTTATGCCCCAGATTAAGGTTTAGATTAAAATATTGATTATGCCTCCAAATCCCAAATTTTGGCCTAAGGTACAAATTATGTCCAAAACTCCCAATCATGTTTTACAATATGAATTATGCCCCAAATTATCATTCCCAATCGTCTCCACTTTCGTGCCCTCGCGTATTTCAGCGATGTGCCTAGGCTCAAAGGTAGCCTGGCTATGAAAACAAAAAGGGAAAGAGGGAAAGAACAGAACAAGAATAGACATAGTAAACAAAACTAGCATACAATGATAGAATTGTTCATACTAATAGAATAGGCATATAGTGACATGATTAGGCAAACTAACAGAATAGGGATATCATGAATAGTCATATGAGATCTAAGCAGTAAATTAGGTATACAAGTAATGGTAGATCTGTTTTGATTCAGATTACTAACAGGCATAAGCTTAGTTCCAAACTTATAAACATGTCAAGATTATTTTTTGGTGTTTATATCTAAAAGCAACATAAACTCACAGCGATTGCATCGAAAGAACAGAGGATTGATTGTAGATGATGTAACACAGACACTTGAATATGTATAACTTGTTGTTGAAGAAGAATAGACTAGTTCAATCTGAGTTGGGGTAGCATCTCGTTGTCTTCATTGTTTTTGGTGAATATAAACAATGAGAATGAGGTCCTGTTTATAGCCTAAGGTCAACGAATCTCGCTCATAATTGTGTCCAGGTGCAGAGCAGGAATCTGCCCAAATCTCGGTGGGGTCGACCCCGGGGTCGACATAGGGGTCGACACCCCCGTTATGGGGTCGACCCATGGTTTAGCAACCATGCGGAACGGGGTCAACCCCTAACGGGTCGATTTCCCCCCTTCCCCGCGTCATTTTATTTTTAAATTTGGGATATTATTTATTTATATATAAATGGCTTATATGTTTATAAATTTCAAACCTTAATATCTTCTTCATACGTTATCCGTTTTATGCAAATTTAGGGTCTATCTTAAGCAGAATTCTGAGACGAATGCAATGGTGCAGTCCGTTACTTAATTCCCAATATTTAATTAATTATTATTTAATTTATTGTTATTGTGTTATTTAAAATTATGGGGTGTTACATTCTCCACTACTAAAAGGATTTCGTCCCTAAAATCTCTAAGTTAAGAAGAATGTATATCCTAACATCCATTTACTCATTCATCAATCAAATGCATCCATTATCTTTAAAATATTTCTGATGCTTAAATGAATGTATGCAAAGGTGTGTGTATATTTCCATATACTAATGCGAAAGATCAGGCGTTCTACTGATTCAGTTGACCTCCTTAATGCATTGTATGTTAGTGCTATGAATCCAACATGTATGCAAATAATCCTATTATAACATGTAAGTTCTATATGTGTGCACGATCATCCATCCAAATGCAACATCCATATGATGATACACCCGTTTCCATCCACAAAAAAATGCACATGCATCCATATGTAGTATGAGAGTGATTGAGCCGATCTAGTGTCTACTGTGTGTGTATATGCATCCACGAGCAACCACTAGCAAATAGTTGCATCCACTTGCATCCATCAAACATAACATGTCTCATACACATGTTTACATCCATTGGATTCCCTATCTAAAGGTCGAAGATTCGATCGATAGGATATAATTAAATGATAGAAACAAGCACGAATAGAAAGCTTTGGAAAAGAAGTTAAGAACAAACCCTTGAAAAGAAAAGGGTACGAAGCGCGAATCTTGTCTTCAGTCTCCCAAGTTGCATCCTCTTGGTCATCTCCCCATTGAACTTTCATCAATTTGACCTCTCGATTGCATAAATTCTTAACCTTTGATCTAAGAATATGGCTAAGAACTCGTCTAATTGTTGCCTACTGTTCTACCTCTACTTCCTCAAGTATACTAGGGTCAACTACTTCTGCGGTATCATACAAGCACTTCCGTAAATGAGAAACGTGGAAAACATCATGTACATCAGACGGTCTCTCTGGTAGCTTTAATTTATAGGCCATTTGGCTAATTCTTTTTGTTATGGGAAATGGCCCTACAAATCTGGGTGCCAATTTCCCTACATATCCAAAACGAACCACATTCCTCAAAGTTGTTACCTTGATGAAACCCATATCTCCAACCTCAAACTCAATGTTAGTCCTTCTCCTATCTACGTAGGACTTCTACCTATCTTGAGCTGTCTTCATGCACCTGCGAATAAAATCAATCTTCTCTGAAGTCTCCCTAATCATCTCAGGTCCAAGTAGAAGCCTTTCTGTAGATTCCCACTAGCAAGTCGGTGATCTACAAGGTCGTCCGTACAATACTTCGAAGGGTGCCATGCCAATACTAGCCTGATAATTGTTGTTGTAGGAGAACTCTACCAAAGGAAGATGCTCTTCCCAAGTCCCTCTGAAGTATAGGACACACAGTCTTAAAAGATCATTAAGAACTCTATTCACCCTTTCTGTCTGTCCATCGGTCTGAGGGTGATACGCGGTGCTCAAACACAGCTTGTACCTAATGCCTCTTGCAAGCTCCTTCAAAACTCACTGGTGAATATGGGGTCACGATCACTCACAATACTGGAAGGTACTCCATTTAGATGGACTATCTAACGAAGATAAACCACTGCCAACCATGCTGCTATCCTCTTACTCTTAACAGGAATGAAATGAGTGCTCTTCGTAAGCATGTCAGATACAACCCTAATACTGGTGTTGCCTTTTCTGGATCTAGGCAAACCATCAATGAAATCCATAGAGATGCTCTCCCACTTCCATTGTGGGACTTCCAAATGGTGAAGTAAACCACCGGGCTCCCTTTGCTCAGCTTTGACTTGCTGGCAAATCAAACATCGAGAAACAAACTCCGCTACATCTTTCTTCATCCCAGCCTAAAAGAAAACCCTCTTCATATCTCGATACATGTTATCATCGTCTGGATGAATAGTCATCCTAGAATGATGGGCTTCCTTAAGGACTGTCTTCAACAAACTCCCAACTCCAGGAACAAAAAGCCTTCCATCTCGTCACAACCACCCTCTATTATCCATGGAATATCTACTGAGGTGACTGGAAGTCTCCCCTCTACTGAGCCTATCCAAGATATCTTCTAGTTGTGGGTCATCTAGTTGCTAAATTCCTATATGGTCCAATAGAGTAGGTCGCACCTCTAATGATGCCAATAAACCAGGGGTAAACTCGGTGGAGGTTCTAAAATCAAAAGTCGATATAAACTCCAAGCTTTTCCCTTCCACAAATAGAGGACTCAAAGTCATCCTCTGCCTACTCAATGCATCTGCCAACGCATTACCCTTGCCAGCGGTATAAGCAATCTCAAAGTCATAGGACGCTAAAAACTCCATCCATCTTTGTTGCCTCAAATTGAGATCCTTCTACGAGAAAAAGTACTTGAGAGATTTATGATTGGTGTACAACTCGAACTTCTCTCCTAGTAGATAATGGTGCCAAGTCTTAAGCACGAATACTATGGCAGCTCATTCTAAGTCATGGGCAGGGTAGTTCTTCCCATGAACTCTTAACTGTCTACCTCCATAACATACTACCCTTCCCTCTTCCATCAGAAACGTACCAAGCCTTGTACCACATGCATCAGTGTATACTGTGAACACTTTGTTCCCATCAGGAAAAGTCAAGACTGGGGCTGTTGTCAGAGCCCTCTTCAATCGCTGGAAAGCATCCTCACAGTCTATACTCCAAGAAAGCGTCAGATTCTTCCACATCAGTCTGGTGAGTGGGGCTGATATCTTTGCGAAGTCCTTAATGAATTTCCTATAATAGCCCGCTAAACCAAGAAAACTCCTCACCTCTATTGCATTCATTGGGATCTGCCAATCTTGAACCGCAACTACCTTCGTGGGATCTACTGCTATCCCATCTTTAGAGTTTACATGCCTTAGAAATCTCACTTCTTTTCTCCAAAAATGACATTTGGAGAATTTTGCCTTAAGCCGGTGCGCATGGAGAGTTTTCAAAACCTCCCTTAAATGTCGGGCATGCTCTTCCTTCGCTTTTCGAGAAAATCAAGATGTCATCAACAAAGACCACAACGAACTTATTTAGAAACTCCCGAAACACCCTACTCATCAGATCAACAAAGTAGGCGGGTGCATTTGTCAACCCAAAAGGCATGACGAGCCACTCGAAGAAACCATCTCGAGCTCTAAAAGCAGTCTTGTCTATACTATCCTCGGCCACCCTCAATTGATGAAACCCCATGGCCAAGTCTAACTGAGAGAAAACAGATGCACCAACAAGCTGGTCAAACAGATCATCTATCCTCGAAAGTGGGTGCCAATTCTTCTTAGTGAGTTTATTCAACTCTCTATAATCCACATGTAAGCGAAGCGAACCATCCACCTTAGTGGCGAATACTACCGGAGCACCCCATTCAGATATGCTTCTCCTAATAAACCCTTTCTCAATTAGCTCCCCTACTTGCTTGCTGAGCTCCCTTTTTCTCTTGGAGTCATATGGCGCACAGGCAATGCAACTAGCTTTGCATTGTCCACCAAGTATATACGGAAATCAATCTCGCACCTCAGAGGTATTCCCTAAACCTCCTCGAAAACACCAGGATACTCACAGACTACTGGTGCAGATCATAAATCATTGATGGATGCATCAAGCGGCTCTAGGAAACTAAGCATGACAGACCCCTTAGGATCATAAGAAATCTCGAGGGTCCTCCCATGACAAGTCAAAAGTCTAACGACCCTCCTCTCACAATCCAGAATGGCACCATACATACCTAGCCAATCCATTCCTAAAATCAAACCATGGCCCATGAAACCAAGCACATATGCGTCGCATTCAAACTCGATGCCTAACATAGATATTCCCAAACCCCGACAAATCATAGACAAATGAGTTGTACCACCAATGGGGTTTGAGACAACAATGGGATCCAAAACCATACTAGTACTAAGGTGTAGAGACTCAACCACAGAATCATATATAAAAGAACGCGAAGCGCCAGATTCAAAAAGAGTTCTAACAGGATGATTGTAAAGGGAAATCAAACCTTCAACAAAAGCTTTCCTGCCTCTATCTGCCGCACTGGCCACGAAAGCATGTGCCTGCCCTCCAGAAGATCCTGCCCTTTGGCCCTGTCCTTACTTCTTCGGGAAATCCTTAACAAGGTGTCAGACCTCTCCACAATGGAAACAAGCGTTCTTTCTTTTCTTGCAATCCTTGATCAAATGACCCTCACATCCACAATTATGACATTTCCTTTTATCTCGAGCTTTTCCGTACTTTCTGCCCTTCTTTTGTTGTTGTTCTTTCTTGGGCCACACTTTCTTGTTTGGGTTTTCTCAACCGTAGCCTCTTTCTTTTCACCTTTATCTTCTTCATGCATAAATGTCATATCAATGGGTTTCTCAAAAGTTGCTCCCAACGCAATATGAGACATAGCCAATCCATGGAGGGGTTCATTCAATTCTCTAGCAAACCTCAAAGCTTTCTTATGCGGGGTATTTACCAGCTCCAAACCAAACCTCGCCAATTAATTAAACTTATTAACATACTCTTTGGCAGAAATGCCTCCTTGCTTAAGTGCTAGAAACCTTTCCATTTACATACTTTGCTCGGCTTGAGAAAGAAACTTCATTTTGAATCTCTATCGGAAATCATCCCAAGTCTCAACTGGACGCCCTGCTTGCATCACTTCTCACCAAAACGAGGCCTCATCCTTCAGCTACCAAACGGCTAACTAAATCTTCCTACGATCGTTAACTTCAAAAATTCCAAACAAATCCTCCGTCTCTTTAAGCCAATTCCATGCTTCAACAAAAGTCTCAGTTCCTCGGAATGGCCTCCCGCCCATAGTACAAAAATCTTTGCATATCGTAGAGAAATTATCAGCACACAGAGGAGGAGGAGGAACAACGGCTGCAGCTGGGGGAGGGGAGTCTGCTTGGACTCCGACAGGTGCCATAGCCTCCAGATATCTACGAAACCACGTCGGTATCTAAACGCCCTCAGGAATATTAGGTTCCCCAGACAAGCTGAAAAGAAAAAGAAAAAGGGATTCAAACAGAGAATTGAAAGATATTTCATATGGCTTCGGGGAATATGTTTTCAGAACAGACTTTTGTTTTGAAAATGCTTTATATTTAAACCTTTTTGAAAACAATTTTCAAAATCTTATTATATGATCTGGTAACCTTCAGCTTTGATACCAAATGTGACACCCCATGTCCGTTAATGTCACTCTTTATCAGAATGCATTAAGTTTTGTGAAGCGTTATAGGTAAACAGAAACAGAAACATCACAAGACATATATAAAATAACAGTGGAATTTAAAACTTTATTAAATATAAATCATTGTGGTGCAAAACCTAGTTACTTCATAAGTATGAAATACATAAAACATAAAACTTCTGTCTTGTACCAAAATTATCATCAGAGTACAATAATACATAAAAAGATCATAATCCCCAAAATATAGCCATAGTAGAGAAGATACGAAATCATGCGGTACATCTAAGCAGCTCCAAGCAGAATGAAAGAAGAATCCTGATCAAGCTTGAGTATTTCCACCCCGAGAACCTGGGGGGGGGGGGAGGGAGGGAAGAGGAAACAAATGTGTCAACATAAAGTATGGAGAGTCCAGTTACTTTTAGCATATAAATGAGTAAAGGCATCATGACAGGCTTATAAACTGGAGAGTGAGATAACAGTGTCATAAGGCAGGTATAACAAGGTAAACTTGATAAACAGAATAGAATATATTGTGCTTCTTTAATACTTTTCTTTGCACCATTACTAGTATCACAAGAGCAAGATGATCCCAACATGTACAAGATGGTAGACTTAGGTGTACTTCTAGTGAGAGGTTTTACCCCATACAATAACAGGTAGCCCAACAGCACTGACAGGTGTTACCCCCAAAGATAATAACGGGCTCCTAAATAAGCAAGACTAGATGTACCCTAATTCCTACACCCAACCGATCGACTCCCTATCTCGTAGATACCCTATGTTGGCCCCACAGTAGGATGTATCACTTCCTAAAGTAGCAACCCGTTGTTTACAAGGGGTGCACAAACCGTATCTACAGGTGTCATGACGTCTTAACCTTCCTGGACCGGACCCATTTACGCACATGACCCCATCGGAATGCGCCGCCCACACCGTCCCTTAGATGAACCTCTTATAACCAACTCAATAAGCATGACCTAACCCGACCTAGTTCAGGGTACTCCATTTGATACCAATATAGCTTGCTGACTAATACGGGCCCACAAACCGGATAATACAAGCTTCCCCTAGGCTTGCATCTCCACCACTAGGATTTCAACAGGTTATGCCTACTAGTTAAATCAAGATTGCATAACCCCAACAGGTTAAGTTTGTCGGGTTTATATGTATAGCCCGTCCCTACACATTTAACAAGATTAACTTAACCTTCCAACTGATTCAAGCAAGTTTACTTAACCCGTCCGTACGCATTTAACAAGATTAACTTAACCTTCCAACTGATTCAAGCAAGTTTACTTAACCCCTACTTAAGTTGACGGGTTCATGTAACCCTCACAGATACAGACATGTTAAGTATTATAACTTTATTACCATTTATTCATTTATGGTTATTAATGCGCTAGACCTCCCATATTAAGTCTACCACTTGTGGATGCTGGATATGCCGGACGGTTTCGGGCAGACTTCTACCACAAGTCGGACTTAACCTCGTGTCTTAGCACCGTTATGTGTACGTTTATGCACTTAGACCCCTCACATTAGATTCACCACTTCTGGACGCTGGATATGCCGGACGGTTCTGGGCAGGCTTCTGCCATAAATCTAGTCTAACCTCGTATCTAAGCGCGGTTATAGTTTCTAGTTACTGCAAATCTAGGCATGTTAATTACTAGCCAAATTATCATGTCTATTATTCCCCAATCTCTGTTTGATCTATGATACAAGTTATGCCCCAGATTAAGGTTTAGATTAAGCTACAGATTATTCCCCCAAATCCCAAATTTTGTCCCAAGGTACAAATTATGACCAAAATTCCCAATCATGTTTTACAATATGAATTATGCCCCAAATTATCATCCCCAATTTCGTGCGCTCGCGTATTTCAGCGATAGGCCTAGGTTCGAAGGTAGCCTAGCTATAAAAACAAAAAGGGAAAGAGGGAGAGAAGAGAACAAGAATAGGCATAGTAAATAAAACTAACATACGATGATAGAATTGGTGATACACTACACCAGAAAAGGCCTTTGGTAGCGTTGCAAATATGCTGCTAGAACTTGTAGTAGCGTTTCGATAAACGTTGCGATATGACATGCAACTAAAAGTCTAAATTTTTTAGGTGCGTTATAGTAAACACAACTAAAAATAAACATATTGTAGCGTTCCAGAAACCCTACAAAAATTGTTTTGGTAGCGTCTTTAAAATGCCACCAATGTGGTACTTACGCCCTTCTTTTTTGTTTTCTGTAGCGTTTTTTCTATGCTACTATAATATTTTTGTAGCATATAATCTTTGTTACTATATATTTTTTGTTGTGTTTTAATTCAACTACGATATTTTTTGTAAATTACATTTTCTCCTGTAGCACTTTTAAAACACTGCTAAAACTTATTGATTGATATAAAAAAACATTTTAATTGCAGCTATTTACTGTTAATCGCTTATATCATTTCCATCAAACATACAATAGCAATATTATAACAATATCCATCGCATGATTATCAGTTTCAAACAAATATATATCGATAACCACCATATTCAAAAATTTAAAAACACATTAATCGCATAATCAAATATGATATTAATAATCATTTCAATGATAGTACTTAGAAGTGAATCCACATACTGGAACTATTTATAAACAAGTCTACACAACTAATACGCACAAAATTTCATAATACATAATAGTTAATGTCTTGTTCATGCCTTAATTACCATCAGTTCTTTGATGCAGTTGTTCTTCACTTCGAAAATACTAATTACCTGTACACAAGTATAACGGGTAACAGTTAGAATTACATACATCTGTAACAGATGGAAACATCAACAAAACAACAACAAAAGAACCCACTACATAAAATTAAGGAAACCTTATGCATAAACTTATAAATGAAGAAACTTGTATACAAGTATAACCATTTACAAACAAATTACACCCATTGAAACTTAATATAAAGGTCAAATTAATTTACTTAGCTATAAATCACAATCGTATAAATTATGCACATTAAAAATTAATACATTCATAAGTGTCTTGTAGTGTTCACCCTGGTTATTATCAGTAACTAGATTGAGGTGTGTGCTTCGCATACGAGAAGTGTGGAGTTAGTGATTTACACCAAACTTTATGGATAATAGTTGTAAGGTAGGTTGGTTTGTGTATTATAGTTAGTGCAAAGCAATATTCATGTTAAAATGCAAATATAATGTGTATGTGTCAACATATATATAATGCATGTCTGTATGTATGTGTATGTGTGTGTATATGTATACACACATACATACACACACATACATATATACACACACACGCACACGCTCACATATACACAAACAATATAGTGTAGCACAGTAGAAATGCCTGCTCTAGCCTAATAATAGGTTAAGAGTTCGATGTCTACCCTGACCAACCACCACGTTGGCATATTAATCGATTTTCAAAACATGTGAGTGTGTGTATCAAATTACAATTCACCGTAAAGCAAACAGAAATATATAATAGTTAGACTTACTTATATAAAACAAAAATGCCAGCAGCAGTGACCTAGTAAAACGTTAGCGTACGTAGCTTGTTCCATATTATACTTTTATTTTAATAGCATTGGAATAAGTCAATTTTCAAATAGGCAAATCATGGAATGGAATGGATGAACTGGAAACATATAGAGGATCAGGTCATTGTCAAACAAGGTGTAGAGATTATTGTATGTGAGATAAGTAGAAGCTTACAACTAGTTTTTTTCTACCAATGCTAAATACTTTGGAAGATATACCTGTATAGTCATGATGTTGTCTAGAAGTATAGTAACCAAAAGCATGTTCTTGTAAAAACTGAACTATCGTTTTGGAAGATATACCTGTATAGTCAGTGTTTGATGGTAGCTAGTGCACTATCAACAAAGAGTCATCATATCCTAAATAAAAGCGAGAAAGGTCAGCATAGCACGCAAGTGATACAGCATAAAACAAACATAAATGAGTAAGCATGGTTTGACAGTATGATTCCATGTAAATATATGCATTTACCAATTGATACCCTAATCCACAACGATGGCCTCAGAGTAATAAAAAAGAATATAAAAACTATCTTACTGAAAAATATAACAATGCTCGGTAACACAGGTAAACTGTAAAAATAAATATTTCCAGTAAACTAACCATGCAACAAATTAAGGAAGAGTGTGAAAAAAGAAATAACATGACAGCCATATATTGATTGATGTTTTCCTTTTTGTAGATGAATCGGTGCAGAATACCTCTGCCAGTTTCATCTGTAAGAAAATTTTGATTGAGCATCTTTAAATTGTCAATATGACCAAAAGTAGTGTATCCGAAGTAAAGCAATAGTGAAATCACAAAGTAGAAGGAACATTGGTGCAATTTCTTTTTTGTTGAAGCTCAAATGCAATGATGAAGGGTAGTCAATATGAATAATTTAACCAATATTTTATCCTAATGATATGAAACTCAACTACAAATGCTGACCTCTTTATATGACAACGAAAAGCATAATACTCTAAATATAAAAATCATGATATCAGCACATAGCTATTGACAAAATGAGGGATCGATTGGGAAAAGCAAAGCTAATACTATGCATAATTTGAAACATAAAAATTATGTTCATTCTAGTTTGTTATGCTGCTTTATCTATTTACTCAATTGTTTCAATAATTTTATGCAGATTGAAATCTGATGCACTATGTCTTTTATGATGCAACCAAGATTTGTTTGTCTTATTGGATATGAATCTTAACTTGCATGAATGGAAGTCTAAGACTCTAATTTTCACGCCACATCTTTCAGTTTATACTCTTAACTTTGCTAAAAGAGGAAATTAGTTTTAAGGAAAAACTTAAAAGCGACTTTTAAATCAGGGATGTAAGCTTCAGAAATTAGGCGGAAGGACATGCGTGATTTGTTCCAACCAAATAAATTGTTTCATCAACGCCATTGCAGCCGTCATTCCCTTCGTAGCTGCCGCCCCAAGGCACCGCCACTTCAGCCCTGGTTGCCGCCTTCCAAGCCGTCGCCCCCAGCCACAACTGTCCCAAACCTAGCAATCGGCGTCCTAAGGCAGTGTGGCTGTTGCCATTGTTGTCCAACCAAACCCTTGCCACTGCTTTATAGTCACCGCCGTCTAAGATTCAGTTGTTATCATCATTCATTCCAACCCTAGCCGTCGCTGTTAAAGTCGACGATGCCAATCCGCTTGTGTATTTGAAAAAAAAAACCTTAATGCTATGTTCAACTATCATTTAGCATATTTAAACGTTCTGGTTCCTTTTAAAAAATATAATCCTAAATTCAACTATCATTTATTATATTCTATACATGTTAGTTCATTTTACTAACAAATGCTATTTTCAAACATTATTTTGCAAATTATGCATGTGCTAACTCACTTCAATGATACAAATGATAAATTCAACTATCATTTATTATATTTTATACATGGCAGCTCACTTTAAAAATACAACGTTATATTCAACAATCATTTAGCATATTGTACACATGTTATTTCACTTTAAAAAATACAGTGCTATATTAAAATATCATTTAGCATATTGTACATATGTTATTTCACTTTAAAAAATACAATGCTAAATTCAACTATCATTTATCATATTTTATACATGCGCTAGTTCACTTTACAAATATAATATTATACACAACTAACATTTTTCATATTTTATACATGTAATTCATTTTAAAAATATAATGATATATTTAACTGTCATGCAACGTATTCTACACATGTTATTTCAATTTAAAAAATACAATGCTAAATTCAACTATCATTTACTATATATTTTAAACATGTTATTTCATTTTTTTAAATAATGCTATATTCAACCATTATTTACCTTACTATACATGATGCTCTATTCAATTTTACAATATAATGCTATATACATGCTAGTTCTTTTCTTTAATATAATCATATACAACTATTATAATGTTGGTTCACTTTAAAAGATGCAATGCTAAATTCAACTATCATTCATCAAATTTTATGCTTACCAGCTCAACTTAAAAATGCAATGTTAAATTCAACTATCATTTACCACTTTAAAAATGTAATGCTATATTAAGATATCATTCATCGTATTATTCAACAAACACAATCAATAGAGAAAATCAAATAGAATAAAATTCAGACAATATTTACATAACACTTGAGCAAATTCAACAAACAGCCTGAAACTAACAAAAAAGCAAGTCAGCATAAAATACAAGGACATCAAACTAAAATGCACATATAATGGAGCAACATTCAGAGCACACGCAAGAATTATAGTTTCATATATCATTATCCTGGACAAAAACCAAAATCAGTTGAAACAAATCATAATTTCAGGCGTTGATCATAAATCAGCAGAAAGCAAAATCGCAAATCACAACAAGAATGAAAAACTCGTTTGATTTGACAGAAAATACACGACTTGAGACGGATCGATCAAATTTGACATAAAATACACGATTTGATAGAAAATACACAATTTCAGGCGTTGATCGGTTGGATGACGACTAGGGCTTGGAGAGGCGCAGTAGCTTGGAGAGGCGACGGTGGCTTGGAGAGGCTGCGGCGGCGGCTTGGAAGGTGATGACTTGGCTGTTGATAATCGAGGGCGACACATGATTTAATTTTTTCAGAAAAAATTTCCTTCAGCCAAAAAAATATGTTGCGCGTCCTTCTGATGTAAAAAAACAAAGCCGCGTCTTTAAATCTAAAATTTGACCGATGTTATTCCTTCCACCTATTTTCTTGTTGCTAAAACCATTGGCTTTTACATGTAAATTTATTTAGAGTTTCAAAAATCCATTGCACTTTACGCCTCCATCAACTACCATATATATCACAATCCAATTTCCCAACCACAACACCTACAACAAACTGCTCCACCCTCCCAGCGACCTACAGCTCCTCTCCTCTATTCCTAAATGCAGACCACATGCATTCACAAATGCCCTCCCACATATCTATCTTCTCAATCACAGTCTACTATCAAAACAAGGAACATTAACCTACATACGTCTTTGCAAAACAATTTTCCTCAAACCATTGCAAATTGCAACAATCAGTTGTGTAAAGACACTCAACACCAACACAATTGCCACTAGTTAAACTATCAATCACCTTCACCCGACCACCAACAGAACTTCAAGCCACCACTTCTCCAATTACATCATCATACACACACTATTTTACTCTTATCAAATTTTCCCCACTTAGACCTATAACACGAACTACCGACTTCTCTACCTTGACCAACGTGCATCACCAGTCCCCATTTCGCTTCAAGCATCATCCACACCACAACATCCCCCTCCTAGTACCACGGCTCCATCAATACAAACTACTGCTATCACAGAGCACTTCACCATCACCATAAATACAACCCCGTTTAATTTTAGATCTGAACCCCTTACAAATGACTAGGTAAATTATCAAGCATTCTGTACGTAAGGAAGGATGAAAAATCTCAGGGTTTTATTCCTAACTAATATATTTTTTAACTAGTATGCAATCAATACATCTAACACGAAAAAAATCATGGTACTCACATAGGGCCTTTTTTCTTTCTTTTGAAACAGGCATACTCAGGCATCTTTGGTACTCTACTACTTTTCTTACCCACTTAAAAAATCATTTTCCACGAAGAGAATAATAAGTCTCGTTTCTTTTTCTTTAAAGAAAATTGAAAATTATTATAGTTTAAATACACTAAATTAAAATTTGTATAAAAACATAGAAGTGGAGATTGATCTATTGTTTATATTTCTCATCATGCAGACATAAGATTTTAGCTTCTTTCTTACATTTTGGAAATTGTTTGGATAGTTATTTTTTTTAAAACCTCAAACGTAACAAAACAACTTATCATGTTTACAAAATTTAGGTTAATACAAAAAATAAATCAAGATTTTGTATTTCATTAAAATAGCTGGCTTGAAACTCATACGGACAAAAGCAGTAAAAGAAAAAATGAATGGAAATGTGCAAAGGAATGGGTCTTAATTAAAATTATTTATTCTAAAAGAAAATTGCATTAGCCAGCTATTTTGTAATATTATCATATATATTTTCTGGTCGGAATGCAAACATACTAAAACTCCTGAGCTCTGCAAATTAAAGTCATGGGTTTAAATGTCAGCTTCGGATAAAAATTATCTTTTATTTTTACTTACAAACTTGAAAAACAAAAGAGTCAGTAATAAACAAATGAGGCCATGAAGTCAAAATTACTCTTGATAAAATGTTTCATTTGTTTCTTTTTTAAACTTTTTCCACTCTAATTTATTTTTGTTATATTTCCAGTTTCATATATAAAATGTTTAAAATATTCGCTTTTAATATTTCGATTCGCATGCAAAGTGAGGGCTCGACCAATTGAGCTACATCCTCAGACGTGATTAACTGTACAACCCATTGGGAGGCAATTCAGCCCTTTCTCGCTTCTCATTCTACACTACAGTTACAACATTATAGTCCAAAGAAGAGCGAAACATGGAGAAGAATTCAAGAGTGTCTGAAGAAAAAAAAAACCTTACTTGTCATATTGCTAGTTTAACGTATAATAAGCCATTGATAGCAATAACTCTTACTTGTCATACTAAATATGATTCTTTTTTTGTTAATATTAAAATCAAAATTGTATCCCTTAACATAAAAGAGTAATTTTGGTAAAAAAAAAACACATGTAAATTAGAGAATCAATAAAAAGGAAATAAATAATGAAAATTATAGCCAAAGCTATTGTCAATCAAATTTATGCATGTAAATAATACATTATGATGTTGTTAGTCAGATGAAATGAACAAATACGATACACATGCACATACAAATAAGAGAACACATATTTGTGATCACGCATCTTCCGTATGTCTACACGACCGTACACACTGCCTCCTCGAGTACCACTAGATGATCCTTCCATTAGGAAATGTTGGTTAATTTTTAATTGTTGAACGACAACAATTTGCATCATAATCTCTAACTCATCGCTATCGGTCGTGCTATCTGAAGAAAACTAAAGATATTTTGTACGCCCCAATAATTAACGCCTTCGTCGGAATCGGAGTCGGTATCCTCTGGACCATTTTCGCTCAAGTAATTTGAATCGTCGGTTTGCACATCTGATTTGTAAGCAGCATCGTCATTGTAGACATTATGAGACATTTTTGTATTGTGAATCTAAATGTGCACACTAGAAGTGGTTTTATAGCTTCTTCAATCCACAGTTGCAACGATTATAAGAATATTATATACAAATATATTCGTCAATGGCTATAAATTCAAACTAAATTTTAATATTCTGCAACGGCTATAAATTTGAACTGTATTTTACTATTCAGCAATGGTTATTAGTTTAAACTAAAATTTAATATTCAGCAACGACTTTATTTAAGTATATTATATTTTAATATTCCAAAACGGCTCTATATATATAACGTATAATTTTGTATCCGATAACGACTATATAATTATAACTTATTTTTATATCCGTTAGCGCTGAAAATTAATTAATTTTAATTTAATTTTCATTAAAACGTCTCCACAATTATACAGGCCAATTTTTTTTTCTGCCGACATTTTATAAATTATATATGGGGAACGAAAAAATATATTAAAAACGGTTTTGTGAAAACCCCTTATGGGTTAAACGGTTTTCTGAAAATCGTTTAACCCCAAAATGGTTTTCAGAAAAGCGTTTAAGGTTAAATAATAAAAAAAACATAGAGCGTCCCCCTACCCACTGCTGGAAAAGTTGGGGAATCCACACTCTAATCAGTGAATCGATGCTCAAAAATTGGGGAGCTATTGGGAATGCTCTAAGGTGCTAAGATTCAGGACGTGTTCAACTGTATATCAGTGCTATAAATGGTGGGAGGACAAAACGAGTATTCCTATCTAACTGCTAAATTTAGTATTTGATGTGCTTTTTGTTTATTGAAAATTTAGGACAATTTTGTACCTATCTTAGTTAATCAGTATCTATCTAAAATGGTACAGTATGTCTTCTACTTACAATATAGAGAAGTAGCACGCAATTAGTATCGTTATCAACATTCACACATATTAGCAGACTTGCAAATTTGAATTTCACTGTTGTGGATTTGCATGCTATGTGAGATCCTTGCAAAAGAGTTTTGTTAAATTTATGTGCATTAAGTGATTATTGTAGCAATATAATTATGTTGCCTAATCTATTTTTATGAAATTGGACTTTTCCTTTTGTTTTTACCTAAAAATGGCTCAAACACCAAGCGCACGAGAATCGCACTTCACCAAGATGGTTAGGAAATAAATGGAGCCGCACTCAATGACAATTAGAAACGAAAATGTAAAGAAAGTAGAGTGGAGACAAGATTTTAGAGTGGTTCAACATTATGCTAGGCCTACATCCACTATGAAGATGGTTTGTATTATCATAACAATGGTTACAAAACATATAAGCTCTCCTTTTTCATACATCTTCTTGCTCTCTCAACATATTCTCACTTTTACACACGAATCTCGCTTAGATTCGCGGGACTCAATGAAGGAGTGGTGGAATCTGTGAAGGAGAAGGATGAATGTAACGACCTGAATTTCGCCCGACCCGATCGATCGCAAGATCGACGAAGACCGTTCAAAAACCCGCATAGTTAACTTTGGAAATACAACACATCAGAATAGATAACAACAGACTTTTATAAACATCATAATAATGTTACATCAGAGTACACTGAATATAATAATACAACGGAAGATTTAATTACAATAAAACTTATACAATGTAGTGGAATAATTAAATCAATCACAGCGGAAGACTACCAATGCTCTGGACATAGCTCTAAGCTTCGATACAGAATCCTGCTCAATATATCTGCAAAATAAGCAACTCGACTGCCCGTGTGGAAAAGAGGGCACCCGAGTTTGCAAAGTGAAACAAATTACGGGTCAGTCATGGGACTGGTGTGAGAAATCTTTACTTAACTTATCTAATAAGGAGGCTAATCACAGGACCACGCCGCTATCGCGGAACGGGTTTACTCCATTGGATTTCCAGTGCATAAATAAAGTAAATCGTTAAAACAATGCAATGGTTTTTAGAAAAATGAAACCATTATAAGACTCAGGTCCCATCACATAATGCAACGCAAGCCGGAGGATAGAGTTTTACCTTATAATGGTAAAAAATGATTGATACGATAAAAACGGATTTAATATTAGTGTATATATGTTTTAAAAACATTTCAATCATAATGTATTAATCGTAGACGGTATAGTACCCTATCCTACTATGTCGCCATACTAGTTCTACAATCAAAACCGCATGGTGTCGTATTGGAAATTGGGTTTCCATCAAGAGTCAAGGCTAGGAACGATCTCCTGACCGATTCGAGACACTCTAGCAATGTCTCAGGATTCGGACGCTGGCGAACCCTTGGATCCTGCAGGGCCGGTCCCCCAATAGTGCAATGGGTTGGATTGGCAATTCCTGAACACACGCTTCCCGATCCTATTACATCTATAAAATGGCCATTGCGGCCAATAAAATCCGAGGCGCCTCAAAATCCATTAACCACATAAGTAAAATGTCGGGTCGTGTAAAAACCCAAAAACCACTTCTGGCTAGAAATAAACGTGTGCACTCCCTGCGTTCCCTTGTCCCGTTTTTGACTCTACTGGGGTGTGAGGCTCGCGAGGCAACGAAATACACAAAGCTATGCCTAAATAGGCTATGCTTTGATCATCATCCACAAGGCTCTGCTTTTCAACAAAAGCCTTGATCTATGCATCTTATCATGCCACATTGTCAATCCTTACCATTGATTTCTGCCAATATATAACCTCTAAGCTCATACGTCTCAGAGAAGGGTATTAAGCAAGAGAATGAATTCTCCGCTACCAAACAGATATATATTAGCAGAAATCAACGGATACAATGTAAAGGAATACAACGTCAGACATGTCATCCATTTACAAGTCCGTTCTGGGTCTAAACGAAATCGGAGGCACCTTATACCTCGCATATCCGAACGATCAACAATATGTCTGGACAACTACCACTGGAACCTTTTCAAGGTAGCATCTCCAATCAAAGGCATCAGTAGTCCTCATCCATTCGATGTGAAGATCGCCGGTCTTCAACCACCGTCTTCATCTTCGACTTTTAATCGTCGTGGTAATTATTCAGAATGGGTTAAACCCGGTCATTCCGAATAACTCGCGTATTTTTATAATTAAAAATCAAGTGTTATAAGGATACATCCAACGCCTCTTCCAATTCAGAATATTCTTTAAATAAAATATTCATATTATTAGGGAAAGGTTCCCATTAATTTTATCAAAGATAAAATCTTTTAAATTTATTCTTAAATCTTATTTCCAAAGATTTGTTAAAATTCCAATTCAGTTTTAATATCAAAAATCACTACTTTACAATTATTCCAATTTAAGGAATAAATCTTATTTTTAACTGGGTTAAAGAATCAATGTCATTTAAAAACATTGTTCACGATAAGCCCAAAATCATTTTCCAATAAATAAATATAAATTGAAATACCAATAATCTTAGTTGAAAGATTTATTCTTTATTTAAAAAAAACTTTGTTTTAAAAAAAAATCTTTATATAAAAGATATTCTGAATCGGAAAGCGACTCAATCATTTACCATATAACTTTGGTTATATGGATTTCATACATCGTATGTAAATGACAATAATAATAAATAGTCATCAAACCATCCATTCAACATCCAAAGTGAAGTTCACAACTGTGTGAGCATTAAAATGAAATAATAACGCTCATCGCAGCGTGTCAATCTATCGATTGACAGACAAATAACTATTGGGACTACTGTATATCAATTATCATCCCAATACCCGTGTGGGGTTTTCAGCCAACAACAGTACATATAAATAAATAATTGGTTAATGAATTTAACCAACTTTGATACTACCAACATGTTGATAATGATGGACAAAATGATATTTTATTCCTAATATTGAAAATAAAATATATATTTGACTCGCATAATTTCTTTTACATTTCTAATGTATAATAGAATGTAATTTATTTATATGACATTATTGCGGATGATAAATAAAAGATAATTTTCATTATACTTTATTTATATGTAATTATTCTTAATTTTAACACATAAAAGAAATAATTTCAATTGTACATGTTTCAATGCATAACTCAACACATAAAATGTTTATTTTCAAAATGCACACAAATTCTAATGTATGCATTAACATATAGAAATGTCACTTTAACTCACTTATACATTCTAAGGCATGGTTTTGACCAATAATATGATTCTCATTTTTGAATATAAACTCCAATGTAAGTTTGCAAATAAAAAATGATTTTTATATTTACCTATAAATTCTATAGTATGTTATGCAAATAAAAATGATTATTTTATTGGCATATAAATTCTATCTCAACAAAATGTATAAGAAGAGTGATACATTCATTTGCCGACAATTCTATTTTCTCAAAATGCTATTTGTGTTTAATTCTTATTTGACACAAATGTCCTTTTTGGTATCAATCAATATAATTCGGCAAAATGAATGTTTGATTCAACTAATATAAATTGACAAAAGTGATTATTTTGTTTTCAACTAATGTAAATTAACAAAAATGATTATTTTGTTATCATAATCCTCTTTTTTTTATTTTCTCTAGTTTAAAAGTAAAAAAATGATATTTTTAATCCTATTCTTTTATTTATATCTAAAATGTAATAAAAGTGTAACTTCTTAAACTATGCAAATAAAATATAATATTTTAATTTATGATTTATTTGCATCAAAGAATGCAAATAAAAATACAACTTTCATCTTCATGTTTTATTTGCATCAAAGAGTACAAATAAAATGCAACTTCTAATTTAAGGTTTTATTTGCATCTAAATTTGCAAATAAAAATGCAACTTCTAATTCAATAGTTTATTTGCATCAAGGAATGCAAATAAATATGCAATTTCTAATTCAATAATTTATTTGCATCAAGGAATGCAAATAAATATGCAACTTTTAAATTTCATAGTTTATTTGCACCGAAGAATACAAATACAAATTCAACTCTTAATACGGTGGATTAATTGCATCAAAGAATGCAAATAAAAATTTGACTTTTAAATACGGTGTTTATTTGCATCAAAGAATGCAAATAAAAATATAATTTTTAACTACGATGTTTATTTACGTCTAAATATGCAAATAAAATATAATCCTATTTTATGCTTTATGCTTCGTTTGCAACTAAATTTACAAAACAAAAATGTGACTCTTGAAATCATATTTTTGTTTCTATCTTAAATACAAATTAAAAATGTCATATTCATTCTAGTGTTTTTTGTTTACATTTATAATTGCAAAAATGTAATTTTAACTCTAATGTTTGTTTGCATCTAAAATTGCAAATAAAAATATAGTTTTACTTCTAATGTTTTGTTTGCATCTAAAATTGCAAACAAAAATATAGTTTTCCTTATTTCAATGCATATTTGCGTTAGAGAATGCAAATAAAAGAATATTTTATATTTCAATATATATTTGCATAAAAGAATGCAAATAAAAGAACATTTTATATTTCTATGTATATTTGCATAAAAGAATGCAAATAAAAGAACAATTATATTTCTAATTTCATTCTTTTTAATGAGTACAATATTACATAAAAATGTAATCTTTTATTCTAATATGTCATGTTTAACTAAATTAGCATTTTTATTCTAATTAAAGATGTTTGACAAAATTAACATTTTTATTCTAATATGTCATGTTTAACAAAATTAGCATTTTTATTCTAATTAAAGATGTTTGACAAAATTAACATTTTATTCTAATATGTCATGTTTAATAAAATTAGCATTTTTATTCTAATTAAAGATGTTTAACAAAATTAACATTTTTATTCTAATTTGTTATGTTTAACAAAATTAGCATTTTTATTCTAATTAAACATGTTTGACAAAATTAACATTTTTATTCTAATTTGTTATGTTTAACAAAATTAGCATTTTTATTCTAATTAAACATGTTTGGCAAAATTAATATTTTTAATATAAATAAACTTTTCTAACTAAAGTGGCATGACTAATCTAAATGAACTTTTCTAACTAAAATGTCATTTTAGTTACATAACAAACTTCTAACAAAAATGTTATTTTCAATGTTAAACATAACATAATATAACAACGATGATATTTTTATTACAAACGCAAAATAATGCCATAGAGAATGAAATTTTTATTGTAAAACGAATTTTCATTTCTAGAACTAAAATAAAATAAGATTTTTATTTCAAATCCACGCTTAACAATAAACTATAAATTCAAGGGAAAGAATTTTCATCGTAGGTTCAGATGTAACAAACATACTCATCACAATCATCATAATCAACAAACAACAATTCAAATATCATACACCGCAGATCTGAATAAATTAACAATACATACAAGGAATTTAAATGGCGAGAAATAATTAATATTTTAATTATTTTTAAATATAGAAATCTCACCGATGGTTTTGAATTTTTCAAAATATGTCGAATGCTCCATTTTAGTTCTGATCTGTACTGTTGTGTAGATCTCTGAAATATGGTTCCAGTGCAACTGAAATCATTTGATTTCGTTTCTGTATGAAGAAATTATCGCATTTCAAACATTTGACCATTAATTAAATAAATAAATAATTAGTTAAATTAATTAATTTCTTAACCCTTTGTTAAACTCTTCTTCCTCCTTTAACTGTACAGCCAATCAAAAAAAAAAAACATCACTGAAATTCTAGGGCTCCGTCTCGCACCGCTTGTATGCCGCCGGACCCAGATCAAATACCTCCCCAACGTCGGCCTATGCGCCACCTTCCCATGCCCCAACCGCCATCCAACTCGCACGTGCGACGAGGGCAGGAAACGCCCCCAAACTCCGCCACTTCCTTCGCCAATTCTGGCCTTCCCAGTACCCTAAATCCAATCTTGACCGTTGTAATTACAGATTAAAGGACGCTCTTCGATTTTGTCTTTGAAATTTTCTTATTTTGTTATATGGATTTCATGAATTTAGGGAAGGAAGTCAGGATGATTTTGGCCATAGAAATGGATTTGGCGGCGACTTGCTGTAGTGGATTAGGTTTAGGGTTCTAGAAAATCATGTATTTATAATATTATAATATTTAATGTTTTATTTTACAAATAAGTCAGCTAATTCTAACTAACCCCAAATTTATCCTAACGGAAGTTGTCCCTAGGCAAATACCCCCGTTCCGGACGCAATGGGCTAGGTCCCGTCAGCCCAAACGAATGTCTTCAGCTTGTTTTATTTAATTTAATATTTAAATCATTTATTTAATTAATTCAATCTTACATTTAAATTCACCGGGGCCACATACGACATCTAAAAATTCCAGAAAAATTATTTTTAACTATATTTTGATGATACGGTTCTAAGAAGACTAATTTCGTCGAATTCTGAAACTGCTTGAAAAATGGCCATTTTCAAGTCGATCGAATTTGACTGAAATTGACAAAACACATTTTCTTTCGCTACACTCACATATAAATTATAAAAATTATGAAAATTGAAACCTAGCAATAATTTGACATTCCAGTTCCAACAAAAGTGGTTTCGTCGAAAACGGAGGTCGTTTAAAAAATGGTTATTTTTAATATTAAAATATATATATAAATTCTATAGCGACTATTCTGAATTTTAAACTGGGCATAACTTTTGATTTCTGCTATGAAATTTCAATTTTTCGGATTCGTTGGAAAGATATTTTTAAATAGATTCTAATATTTTTAGTTTCACTAAAATTTGCTAAATTTTGAATCCGGTACATTCGGTCAAAGTTCAAGTTTGAATTTTCAAACTACTGCGCTATTTCTAACTCCTTTTATAATAAAAATAAAATTTTGGTTCTAACTTCGATTTAAATATATTTTTAATCATTATTATTTTAAATAAATTATTTTAACTATTAATTTCCATTAAAATTTATAAAATAAAAATTTTAAATTGGTTCAGAATTTACGGGTTGTTACAATGAATGAGCGACGGAGGAAGAGTATATTTTTGGTTTGTCTTTCCTTATAAGATTTGAATGGACGCCACGGCCAGTTGGATGGAAGATCTTCGAATGAAGGTGATGATCACGATTGGAATGCTTAAGGAAAGGATGAGGAAAGGTTTTAGCAGCACTTCGTGGTGGCCAGTCGTCCCCCCTTTATGGTGGCAGCCATGGCCTATTTATAGGTGAGCTCCAGTGAAGAAATGAGCTGAAATTCATATATCCAGACTGCGGGTCGCTCGCCTCATTAATTACTGAAATGCCACAGCCTAGCTGTAGCCATCTGTCGACAACCGTCTCCAGCTGTCTAATACTAGCGACTTTACAAGAGCGAACGACTTTACGGGAATGAGCGACCACATAGGTCCGAACAGCTTGGGCGAGCGGTCAGAGCTTGTAGATCAAAGTGTAAATGTGACCCTTCAAGAACTGGTGTTTGGTCGACCAGCGGATAGTATTTAATTGAAGCGTTAGCAGCTGATTGATGAACGGGCAGGCGACTGTGATTGCAGCCTATGAGCGGATACGAGATACATGTGCGACTTCGGGTCTCTCCATGTTTCTTGCTAGGCTTGATCGACCGGGTAGTATGAGTGAATGACTCAGAGTGGAACATGTGGCTGGAACCACTTCTTCTCTTTATCTTGTATGACCGACCCTGATTATGCTAAGCGGACGACCCATCTTGTTCTGGTGTTCACGCGACATTGTTTGATACAAATGTTTCCAATCTTTGTTCCTATGTACAAATTAACCCGTTATATCTGACCCATTCTGATGAGTGGTCACACTAACCTTTCTCGTTATGTCTTTTTTAGGCCTGAACATTCGAATGCCTTTTTCGTCGTAGAGACGAATAACTTTTTCTAATATGTGCGAACGCCTTCTTTGGACGTGGATGGTCGGTCCTTTAAACTATGCTTTTTCTTTCCATTTATGTTGTATTCCTGGGCCATATTGCCCCTTTGTATGGTTGATCTGAGCTACATATTCGGTGTGGTACCCATCAGTTTTGATAATCCATGTCCTTCTTTGTCGTGCTCGTCCTTTATCGATGTGCTCGTCCTTGATTGTGTGGGGCTGCCTTTTACCTTGTACGAACGATCTGAGTGTCCTGGATAATCCATGCATATCCAAGCCCTGTAGCGGTCGTCCTATATGTTCTTCGAATATTTGATACACCAATTATGCTCGTGCTTTTTAGGGATAAACATTTGCCCCTCGAAGTTCGTAATTTCCTTGTTTCACTGAAGATTATAGACTTCGAAACAATTAATCATAATGCAATTTGGCGGATTAAATCTTTGTTTTTCAAAGGGTAGTCATTCATGGCTTTCGACCATTCCGGGCTGAATAAGATCAAAGCTCTCCTAGGTTGCTCATACTATCCGGCACATCATGGTGGTTCGTGCTAGTTATTTTTGATGGGTCATCGTATTTGTTCAGCTACGTAATTTTGAATTTCGACTAGGCTAATGTGGAAGGAACATTCTGGACTAATCTCCTCTCTTTTTTATATGTACCTTCCTCATTTCACCTCTTTCCTTCAAAGAACTCTTTTGATGGTAGCAGTGTTCTAAAGGAGCTTACAAGGTCATCCATATCCTTTAATTCTCACTCTGTCCTTTCTTCAAAATTCTCAGTTTTCCCATCTCATTATTCTATTTAATGCTTTCAGTAACACCTGACTAATCAGAGCAACTTTTCTTTGGATCTGAAGCACCATGATTGTTTTGGGTGAGTTTTTTTTCTTTTACCCCGTCTTGTTTTGCTTGAGCAGTCGTCGATGCCTTAGATGTCTTCGAACCAGGGTGTTTTAAGTGTGTCTGATTGATTTGAGTAGGGATTGGGATTTTGGTAGCAATTAGGTCTGTTTGATGATGGTATTTTTTCCGCATTCTTTTGACAAATCCGAATCACATGGAACCTTTCGAAGTTCTGATTTTAATATTGTCCATAAATTTCATGCTGGAATGCCCCAGACATTACTGGCCTAAATTAAATTTTGGCTTTTGCTCATGCCTTAATTTGATCGGGTTGTTTTTGGTTGCGCATGATCTCCACTCTTGCCCAGATTGACTTGCTTTGATTAATATTCGAACTTCAAACTGAAACATCCCTTTGGTATTTAGCACATACTAAATCATCTTTTGGTCTTCCCCCTAAGTCCAAGGATGAAATTCTTTATGTTAAGAAGAAGACCAAAGAAGAAGGTGGTGAAGATGGTTGGCAGGGCAAACAGGCTGAAGAGCAAAAAGCATTTGGGAAAAAGTGACCCTTAAACATGTCATACATTGGATGAACCTTCCATCCCGGATATTCAAACTACTTCTAACCAACCATCCTTGGCCTATCCGTCCATCACTTCAAATTCTGTTGATCCTCAAGTGATCATATATAGACCTCTTTCTATTCCAAACCCATGCCATCCTTCATTTGTTGACACTTCGAGGGTTTGTGTCTGGACGGTTTGTACATAGACCCGTATGACAAGTGGATTGTTGCTGGTAAGATGGATGCTATGAAGGACTGCATACTGGCTGAATTTGACCAATTGGAGGCATGTCCAAATTTGGTTGGAAACCTTATCGTGGAAGTTAGGGATTACATTGTAAGGCAATTGGGTGCTTGGCATACTCATACAAGTGATCTTCAAAGGTTAAATAGAGAGAACATCGACCGAATTCATGCTTTGGAGAAAGACAAGCTTAAGCTTACCAAAGCCCTTGAATCCCGGGAGAAGGCCACTGCCTTTCCTACTTGAAGGCTATGACTAGCTAACTTTATCTTTCATTACTCCCGTTGTCATTTTAATGTGTTGTGTTTAGACTAGCTTGTATATGCGGGTGCCAGCCTCGCTTATTATCACATTCTTATGTTGGTAACTTTTTATGACTGATTTGGGCCCTGATTATTATTTCGCAGGTTTTTTATTATACAACTTAGTCACCTTCTCGCTGGTGCGCAGCACGTTGCGCCTTTATCATAATTCATTTGTTTGGTTGAGTACTTTGTTAATCATACGATTGCGCCTGACTTATGGTGTGTAAGATTATCATTACTGGTTCGTTTTAACGCTACAGTTAGACCCCCGTACCGAGGTTTGTTATAATCTTAGACTTTCACGCATTTACTCATGTTTTCAAAAATTCGTTAGTTCGAACCTTTTGGAGTTTGAACTCGAAAGCGTGCCCGCTGAGGAGGTTTATGTGCTTTATATTTAATTCATGTTTTTCACTGTCCTGGTATCCCAAGCCTCTTAGGGACACGATTAAATACGCATTCGCATATGTATACGTGCTTGTTGTCTTTTATTTATAATGTATTCAACCCCACATCTCACTAACTCGGTGACCCAAGCCCTTCGGAGACTGGTCTTGAATACGTGCCCCCATGGGAGGACTTGGGCTTCAAGTTTTCAATCCACTCTAGGTCCTATTCGATCCGGTTATTTTGAATTCGAAAAAGACCTAGAATGGATACCCCCTTTCGTCTAGGATTTCTGTTACCCCTTTCAGCTAGGATTTCAGTTACCCTCTTTCGGCTAGGATTTCTGTTACCCCCTTTCGGCTAGGATTTCTGATTGCGCTGGTCCTTCCAGTATGTTTGTCGGTCCTTCTAGCACTAGAACTGGTGCTTCCAGCCTAGGTGTTCTTGATCCTTCCAAATTTATGCATCATCCCGGGAGGTGGACACTAACTACACTTATCGAACTCTATTTCGATTTAAGGAATTTGTGTCCTGCACCTAACGAGGTGCCTCTTTTGGGACTAGCAATTTTTCCATGGGACAAATTTGACATTATCTTTGTATTTTCCTCAGAGCTTGGCACCAAACCCTTGAATGGATGTTTGCTAAAAGTTTGGCATGTTTCATAGTGAAAAGTGCAGCCTTTTGACTAGTGTAATGTGCTTGTTTTTCCTGCTTAATTCGCATAATGTCTTTGGCTCTCAAGCTGCTTTGCTTGAAATATGCTTTGGGAAGCTTCCCGTTATGATTTAGTTGTAGACGAGCGACCACCTCTATCATGCCTACATTTCAAGAAACTGACTTTTAGTATGAGCTTACAGGTAGGTTACTTAGGTAAGCACATGATTTTTGATTTACAAGGCCTTTATAAGTAAATCATTGCCAATTGTTTACAAGAATATAGCAAGTAGCAGAGCAGAGTAAAGCGACTACAGGATCTTAAGTAATAAGGTAAAACAAAGTAATAAAGCAAAGTAAAGTAATGGAGGTTGCTTATCCAGAGCCACCATAACCAGAACACTGACTCTTGATCCTTAAGTAAGTGGTGACCTCAGATCGGTTTGAGCGACCTCCTTATTACTTTTTGCCCCTTGCTCGTAGAGAGTTGGGGCAGTGTTCATGGTCTTATACATATTGTTGCAAATGATTCTTCCTGGTCAGTCCCTCATTTGGTGATTTTAAATGCCTACAGTCACTAGTATCATGCCCGGGTTAGTTATGGAATTGACAAAACCTTCCTGATTTTATAACGACATATTTGACGTGCATTTGGTTTAGGATCGGATATTTCTTTGTATCCTTAGTTGCCATGAAGATGTTTTAATAGTGCCATTAAAGGGAGCAAGCTCAGAATTCTTAAAAAAGCGTAGCTTCTTCTTAGCCTGGTCATCCATTCCTTCATTGCTCCTTTCCTGATTATTAGAGCTACTTTGCGCACTACTTTTCCTCTTTAGTTGTTCACGCACTGAATTCTCTTCAACACTCATATATTTTCCAACTTTATTGAGTAGTTATTCGAGTATATCTAGTTTCTTCTTCTTAATCCACCGTCCTAACTCAGCCTTTTTACATATGACTGCTTTCAAATCCATCAGAACTAGACGGGGCTCATAATTTTCAACTTCAGCTACTGCCATATTAAAGCGGTTGAGAAAAGCTTTGACGGACTCTCCTGGTTTTTGTCGTAGTTCACTTAGTTCCATAACATCCCCAACCCTAGCTGCTTGCTGAACTGCTTACTGAAGAGTCTAGCCAAGGTAGCGAAGTTGTCCACAGATTTTGGCGGTAGCTTTGTGAACCAAAGGTAAGCCACCCCTTCTAGATAAGTTGGGAAATACAAGCATTTGATCTCGTCGGTGGCGTGCACCCTGTTCATATGCTGATCATATTTGCATAGGAACACATTGAGGTCGCTTGTCCCATTATAGGATTGCAACGTTAGAGGTTTGAATTTTTGTGGATATACAGCTCTTTTAATTCTTCCGGTGAGTGGGGTCTTAGTAGGAAAAGATTCCCTCTTTTTTCGAACTTCCTCTTTCTTCGAGCCCTTCTTCACAATTTCATGTGCCATTCCTAAAATATATTCCTTCTTTCTCCGATCCACGAAACGAGGGCCCTCTTCCTCGCCAAGTTCTTGTTTAGGTGTGTAATCATGATCCGAAGACATGGGATTTGGGCTTTCTTTTGAGAGAAATGCCCTTTTGGTGGAATCATCTACTTGTTGAGAAGTTGTGTCATCGGAATAATTATGCATAGGTGCTTTAGTTTTTTCGCGGTCCAAATTAGCATGACATGTAACCTCCTGAATAGGGCTTTCCCGTTTCGCGCTTGAAGTAGACAATTCTATATCATATGTGTGACTTGTTCGAGCAAATGGAAAACAAGTGGCACTTAGTATGACCTTTGCAGTAGCGGCTTGAATAGAGAACATCAACTCAAGTCTCTTCATCATTGCATTGTTTGCAATAGCTATTTGACTTGTTAGTCCCACCATTGCTTCATCCAATTCTCCTTTGGTTATAGCTACCTCGAATCCTGATGATTCTTCTACCTCAAAATAGGTGATGGGCGATGCGAGATTGTTGGTAAGGGCATTGATTTCGCCAGTAACTTCCTTCGGCATGTCCATGATTTCGAGCAAAGTTTTTCTTAGGAAATCTTGTCAGGCTTCATGGGTGCCAAATGTTTTTACCAAAAAATGGCTCAAACACCAAGGGTACGAGAATCGCACTTCACCAAGATGGTTAGGAAATAAATGGAGCCGCACTCAATGACAATTAAAAACGAAAATGTACAGAAAGTAAAGTGAAGACAAGATTTTAGAGTGGTTCAGCCTTATGCTAGGCTTACATCCACTATGAAGATGGTTTGTATTATCATAACAATGGTTACAAAACATATAAGCTCTCCTTTTTCATACATCTTCTTGCTCTCTCAACATATTCTCACTTTTACACATGAATCTCACTTAGATTCACAGGATTCCATGAAGGAGTGGTGGAATCTATGGAGGAAAAGGATGAATAAGCGATGGAGGAAGAGTATATTTTTGGCTTGTCTTTCCTTATAAGATTTGAATGGATGCCATGGCCAAATGCATGGAAGATCTTCGAATGGAGGTGACGATCACCATTGGAATGCTTAAGGAAAGGACGAGGAAAGGTTTTAGCAGCACTTCGTGGTGGCCAGCTGTCCCCCCCCCCCCCCCCCCCCGCCGTTTATGGTGGCAACCATGGCCTATTTATAGGTGAGCTCCAGTGAAGAAATGAGCTGAAACTCATATATCCAGATTGCGGGTCTCTCGCCTCATTAACTACTAAAATGCCACAGCCTAGCTATAGCCATCTGTCGACAACTGTCTCCAACTGTCTAATACAAGCGACTTTACAAGAACGAACGACTTTGCGGGAGTGAGCGACTGCATGGTCCGAATAGCTTGGGCGAGCAATCATGTCTTGTAGATCAAAGTGTAAATGTGACCCTTCAGGAACTGGTGTTTGGTCGACCGACGGATAGTATTTAATTAAACCGTTAGCAGCTGATTGATGAACGGGTAGGCGAATGTGATTGCAGTCTATGAACAGATATGAGATACATGTGCGACTTTGGGTCCCTCCGTGTTTCTTGCTAGGCTTGATCGACCGGGGTAGTATGAGTGAATGTCTTCAGAGTGGAACATGTGGATGGAACCACTTCTTCTCTTTGTCTTGTATGACCGACCCTGATTATGCTAAGCAGACGACCCATCTTGTTCTGGTGTTCACACGACTTTGTTTGATACAAATGTTTCCAATCTTTGTTACCATGTACAAATTAACCCGTTATATCCAACCCATTCTGATGAGCGGTCACACTAACCTTTCTTATTGTGTTTTTTTACGTCTGAACATTCAAATGCCTTTTTCATCGTAGAAACGAATATTTTTTTCTAATATGTGAAACCGCCTTCTTTGGACGTAAATGGTCGGTCCTTCGAACTATGCTTTTTCTTTCCGTCTATGTCGTATTCCTAGGCCATATTGCCCCTTTGTATTGTTGATCTGAGCTACATAGTCGGCGTGGGACCCATCAGTTTTGATATTTCATGTCCTTCTTTGTCGTGCTCGTCCCTTATCGATGTGCTCGACCTTGATAGTGTGGGGCTGCCTTTTACCTTGTACGAACGATCAAAGTGTCCTGGATAATTCATGCATATCCAAGCCCTGTAGCGGTCATCCTGTAGGTTCTTTGAAGATTTGATACACCAATTATGCTCGTGCTTTCTGGTGATAAACTCCTTTGTCATATTTAAAATAGAAACTATTACTAATGTTTGTAGTTGTAGATGGGTATCATATAACAATATTCACCAACGATGTTGTTGTTGCTTTACTCGGCCATCAGATAAAATAAAAACTACTTTGTGAGCAACAACAAAACAATGATATTGCACTGTAGGAGCATTATGGACCTAACGCCAGGAAAATTAAGATGTACATGCTATGTATTCCAAAGTCATTGGTTGTAGTGTGTGCTAAATTTAAGTTGAACATCAATTAAATAAATTTAAGCATTAAATGCGATGTGTTCTTTTCTCCACAACTCTGACCTAAGTTGAACATCAAGTAAATAAATTACCAAGGTGATCAGAAACATCAAAAGTAATATTTTTTGCTTGGTGGAATGAGATGACTTTCATGCAAATAAAGCTTAAATGTAATCTTATGAAAATTTAGTGATAGTATTTTCTTATCAATAATAGTCTACCTCCCTTTATCATATGTGTTCACAAAACTTTTAACGATTTCAATGGCCATAAGTTAAAGTATTGATAGCTAGTTGATATTAAAACTATTGTTGATAGTATCATTATCAAATATCGTTATAAATATCAAACAAATCGTGTGCAAAGCACTTGTGTTCATTTAATGGTATGGTATAAATATCTGCAATTTGGTTTTGGGTGTTAACAAATTCAAGCGAGATAGTTACTTTTTCTATATTATCTAAGTAAATGATGTCTTATCTCTATATGTTTAGTTCGAGAGTGATGTACTAGAATTTTAAATAAATTTATAACACATGTGTTATCGAAATAAATTGAAAAAAAAAAAACCAATTACTTTTCCATAATCCCCTAAGTGTTTGTTGCATCTAAATGACTTGTGCACAAGCTAATGCGGTTGAGATATATCCGGCATCACAAGTCGACATGACTACACAATTTTGTATTTTACTAAACCATGAAACAAGAAAATATTCGATAAAGTGACAGGTTCCACTAGTGCTTTTTCAATCAGTTTTACATCCTCTAAACTCTGCATCGCTATATGAGACAAGTTCAAAATATGTGTCATTCGGATGGAATAAATCATAGCCTTTAGTGTTAGATAAATATCTTAAGATCATTTTAACTACATGTTGATGTGATTCTTTTGGTTTTGCCTGAAATCGTGCACACAATTAGGCACTCATCATGATATCAGGTTTACTTGGCGTTAGATACAATAACGAACCTATCATACTATGATGTAATTTCTCATCAAAGTCTTTACCATTTTCGTCTTTATCTAGATGACCACTAGTGCTCATAAGTGTGGGTTTACTTGACGTTCTATCCATACCAAAGCGTTTTAATAAATCATTACAATATTTTTCTTGGTATTTAAAAATTCTATTTTCCAATTGTTTAATTTGAAGTCCTAAAATGAAATTTACTTCATGAATATGAGACATTTTAAATTCGTTTTTCATAATGTTTGAAAATTCAATACATAAGTTTCCATTAGTAGAACCAAAAATTTTGTCATCAACATAAATTTGAATGACTAAAATATTATTGTTATCCTTTTTAATAAACAAAGTAGTATCTATTTTTCCAAATTGAAAACCCGATTTTATTCAATGATTTTTAAATTTATCGTACCATGCACGCGGTGCTTGTTTAAGTCCATATAAAGCTTTATTTAGTTTGAAAACATGATCAGGGTATTTTTGTGAACAAAAATATGAGGTTGTTCTACATATACTTTTTTTAATAAGACCATTTATAAATACACTTTTGGCATCCATTTAATATATTTTGAAATCATGATGACATCCAAAAACGAGTGAAATTTGTATGGTTTCTTGTGCTACAGTGCAAAAAGTGTTATCCTAATTTATTCCTTCTTCTTGATTATATCCCTAAGTTATTAATCTAGCCTTATTACATACAATATTCCCGGTTTCAACATCTTTGTTTTTAAATACCCATTCAGTTCCAATTAAGGATTGATTTTCTAGTCTTGGTACAAGTTCCTATACGTTGTTTCATTCAAATTGATTTAATTCTTCTTGCATTGGTAAAATCCAAAGATCATCTTTAGATGCTTCTTTATAATTTTTGGTTTAAGATTTGAAATGAACGCTACATGACTCATTTGGTTAAGTTAATTTCTAGTGACTCTAGAATTTAAATCACTGATTATATTATTTATAGGAGGATTCTTTAAAATTCTAGGAGGTGACATCATAACATTGTTTTCATTAGTAGTGTTGTAATACATATAAGTGAATATGCATTTGTCATATTATTTTTAGTCCCACATTTTGGGTGTAAGGCTAACATCAGCTCCAAAGCCAATATATAAGGGAGCCAATGTAATAGAATTATGTACACTGAATCAAGAGAAATAAAAAGGTCTCTCCCTTATCTCTTATGTTCTTTCTAATGTCTTCTCTTTAATGATCTGTAATTTGTTCTATTTTCTTTTTATAACACGTTATCAGCACGAGATTCTTTTATTGTTACTTGTTGAGATCTTCTAAGATCTACATCTATGAATTTGTCATGTAAGTAATTTTTATTTGAGAATATTTGATCTATGGATCCATATTTTTTTTGTAGATCTAGATTATGTTCCAGTGGATCTAACTTTTTAGATCTAATTATTTTTCGCTTAGTGGTTTTTAGATATCCACCTATTCATATTTGATCTGGTATTATTGTATACCAAATATATTTTTAGGAAGATCCATTCATTTTCTTTTTATAATATTATATATGGATCTTTTACCCCATACGCTATACATAAATAATCTTCATTTGCTACTTTATCTCTTCAACAACAGAGAAGCCATTGATAATAGGTATGCATATATGTAAACTGCAGGCTGCTTCTTATTTAATCTAATGCTTGCTGTACAACTTCAACTTTGTAATCATAGACTACCTATTCTCATTTTTTTAATGCTTCATCTCGCAAGATGAGATGCTTTAAATATTTAGAATTACATTTCCATGTATAGCCTACTTTTAAATGCTTTTTCATCTCTCAATACAAGCAAGTTGCTTGTTAGCCAACATATGTATTACTGTGGCCATTATTTTTGTTATGTAACATGGTGTATGGCTACCTAACGGTTGGTATTGTTTTCATTATTGTAAAAAGTTCATTGTAAATGTATAGAGAAAGACTTGCAGATTTGGATTAATTTTTTTTATGATTCTGTGCCGTAATATATTCAATTTAATTATAGAACATGTATATTAATATGTGAATTTTGTTTAATTAAGCATCTGCAATTTTTTTTTTGTAGTTCACAAAAATGTCGGACACTGAGATTCATTTACAATCTCAATGCTTAGAGGATACGATTAAAATGGTAATATTGTGTCCCAGCAGGACAAAGCAAAGGCTCTGATATTTTTTTAAGATGCTACATCTGCGATGATCTAAATATTTAATTGAAAAGGATCCTATCCACTTATGGAACTCCCTGAAGGAGCGTTATGACCACCAGAAGACGGTCATACTTCAAAACACAAGGCAAGAGTGGTTGAACCTGAAGTTCACATGCAAATGACCTGAAGTCCATATGACCTAAAGTTCATATACAAATCCTTTCAAATGAGGGACCTGAAGTTCCGAGGAACCTGAGGTTCATATTCAATTAAGAAACATGAAATAAAACATAAAAGCCTATAATTGCATTTAATATTTGCTTATAGCAAATGACCAATAATAGGAAAGGATTTGAAAAATCAATGAAAGGAAAAGTTTTATGAAGAGGAAAAAGCATTATATTCCAACTTTAAGCTACAAATAATTTCTTGAAGAAACTTATTATTGGAAGAGATCATTACATTTATAATCAATACTATTTTCTTGAAGAAAAATAGTAAAATGACTCTCATATGTGAAAAAAAGGAGGGGCACTTTCTAGAAAAGTTGCTTCATATGAATTATGATAAAACTTGAAGTTTTATTATAGTCATATTATATTTCTAGAAGAAATAATTTATTGTTCCTTTGGAAAACCTTTATAAAGAAAATATGCATCCTAAAGATCATATTGAGTTAAGATCTAAATATTGATCTTAATTTTTGCACACCGGAAGTGAATGCAAAAGTAATTTTTGTTATAAAATGGAAAACTTAGAACCTGCAGTTTCTATGATGGTAACAAGTAGCCTGAAGCTCACTATGTGATTTTTATTTTGTTTCATTTCCCTTTCAGTGTAACGACCCGGATTTTTAGCTATTTAATATTGAATATTTAAATAGTTTTAAATATTGATTTGGATTGATAAACGAATTTTCATATTGTATCGATGGAATAATCAGTATACGATTTAATATCAAATATGTTGAATAATCGAATACGAGAATGAAAACAATTTAATTCACAGTTAAAAACTGAATTGAAATGATTCAGTTAGTCAATATAAATTCTATTTGGGGTTTATAACGATAAATTTAATTATTTGAAATCAATTTATATTTTTAAATCGCTGATTTTAAATGATATATTTTTCAAAGTGATCGAATTGGGTTTTGAAACTTGTTTCGTTGAGTTCAAATTAGTGGTTAAATCCTAGAGACGTCGGTCGTTACGCACAGATAGGAGTTCGTTACCGCGAGATATTTTCAAATAAAAATATAAACAAAATCAAAGCAAATAAACAAATCGTACCACTTTCAGCCAACCTAAGTTCAAAGCCGACATAGGCAGACCTATCATGTTTTCTCGAGCAGGAATTTTGGTTCCCCTCCTCCCTGTTGAAGCAAAACACTGATTTAATAACATTGTACTGTTTGTTTCCCCTTCATGTCTGTATAAAGGTACCTATGGCCTTCGTATTTTTCCCAAATCAATCCATCCTTCTGTCGCTCGTTCCTCTTTTCAAATCCTAAATCCGTGCCATCCTTTCAAAAAAAAAAAAAAATCGAAATCTCTTTCTAAATCGCGATCGAAACTAGGTAGATTTCTGAAGCTCGACAACGTCAGCAAGCAAGTTGCAATTCAAAACCCGGGTACACCTGAAGTGGTCGCGATATCAGGAAGTCGATTCTCCTTCGACAGTAAGTTCCGTTTACAGATTCAAAGGGGTAGACTTTAATGGTGAATTTTGGTGTGGATTTGCGTTCTTGGTGGTAGGTAGTAACAAAGTAATGATTTTTGAAGGATTCGGTTGCCAAAACTGTCGCGCCTGTACTGGGGTGGTCATCGATGTGATTCGTTTCAGGCATGCGATTCGAACCTGTCCAGTATCGGTGTTGTGGAGCTCGCATAGTGGAGGAGATGGGTGATCTGGGATGTTAGTATTGTGAAGTTTGTAATGGAAAGAGATTTTTGGGAAATGGCATTCAATAATGAAAATGTCTGCACCCATTACTGTGCGTGAGGATGTGTGGACTGGGGAAAGCCAGAATTGTATGAGGATGGCTTCGAGGTTCTGGAGTTAAGGCATTTCAGTTAGTTTGGATGGATACTAGAAAGGAAAATTGCAGTTTGGGATGATTATAGTCAATGTTAGCTGAGTGCTTCATAATTGGTCGAGAAGGATAAGGTATTCTTTTTATTAAAGATACATTAAATAATTCGTTTAATTATTCTAGTAGTTAAAATAAATAGGTAATAACTTAATCGAGTAATCTAAACAAGGGTTTAGATAAATTAATCATAATTTACTTAGTTAATGTCTTCTGATTTAAACTAGGTTAGTTTAAATTATTTTGTTAATAGTTAATAAATTGTTTAATCGATAAATAAATTGATTATCATAGGTGAGATGAATTCAGTTGAGATAGTTCGAATAGATGCATAGCTGTGAAATATGGAAATAAACAGGATATTCAACAAATGGAAAATCGAGGTGAGTAAATCTCACTCACCTTTAGAATTATTTTTATTTCATTAAAAATAATTGTTGTTGCTTGTTTGAATGTTTTATGCTTGTTTTATATATATTAGTTATTTAGGCTATATATATATATATTGGGTTGATTGATTGGTTGGATTCCCGCAGTCTCATTAGCGGATGCCCGCAGTTTCATAGCGGATGATTACCCTATACGCCCCACGCTATGATTAGTGGATGACCTTCTATACCGCGATATTCTGCCACGAAGCAGAATGGGTATTATTTATGTGCTAACATCTGTGGATGCAGGAAAACAGGTTGGAGGAATCCAACTGGATTCCTCAAAAATATATTATCTGTTTGTTTATTTGTTTGTATATATATTGTTATATATGATGTGTTAGAAAAATAAATAATTGGTTGCTTTGTGTGTTTTATCACTGGGCTTAAGCAATGATATTTAAAAATATCGTGGAAGAATATTTGAGATTTAAAAAGGGGAAATTCTATTTTTAAATAGAAATTTGAATTTTTAATGGGAATAAAAATATAACCTTGTTTTTGAAAAATAAAACAAGTAGTTTCTTTATAAACGAAATTTATAAATAGTTCTTTTATAACGAAGTTATAAATGAAGTGAAAAGAATTATCATTTGATAATTCAGAAATAGAAATACAAGTGTTTTGAAAATATGATTCAAAAGGAAATTTAAATATAGGATTTGAATAATAGAAAAGGAAATGGAAATTTGAATTCAAAAAGAAAAGGAAATAGAAAATTTGAATTTAGAATTCAAATAGAAAATCCAAGGTGGATTTGAATATAGAACTTTCAAATGGTGTTTGAATATAGAGAATTTGAAATAGAATTTCCAAATAGAATTTGAAATAGAATTTCAAAATAGAATTTTCAAAAGAGAATTCAAAATAAAATTTGAAAAATAGAATTTCAAAGAAGAATTGAATAGCATTTGAAATATAGTATTTCAAAGAAGAATTCAAATGTGAAATTTGAATAGAGATTTGAATGGAATTTAAATATGAAATTTGAATAGAGGTTTGAAATAGAAATTCGAGTATTGAATTTGAACGCGGAATTGAATACAGAAATTCAAGTAGAATTTGAATATGAGATTTCAAAATAGAATTTGAAATAAACTTTGAAAAATAGGATTTCAAAGTCGAATTGGAAAAAGAATTTCAAATAGGATTTCAAAATAGGAAATCCAAATGGTTTTGAAATGGAATTTGAATTCAAGAGAATTCAAATGGATTTGAGTGAAGAAATTCAAATGGTGTTAATAATGAGTTTGAATATTAGAATTCAAATGGGGCTGGAAATGAATTTGAATATTAGAATTCAAATGGAAATGAAAATGAAATTTGAATATAAGAGATTCAAATTGAATTTAAACAGGATTTAATCTATGAGATTTGAATATAGAAATTCAAATGAAGTTTTGAAAATAGATTGGAATATAGAAGTTCAAATGGAATTTAAAAATAGAGTTTGAATAAAAGAATTCAAATGGATTCAAGTCTAGAATTTGAATATAGGGAATTCAAATAGAAATTCAAATATTGAATTTGAATATCAAATAGAAAAGGAATTGGGATTTGAAATATAGAATTCAAAAGTGAGATTGGAATTTGAATTAAGGAATTCAAATAAGGTTAAAACGAAGTTGAATTCATTTTTAAGAAGTTTAAAAAGTTTTTATATATAAATATAATTAAAACGAACTCGCCGCAGCGCTGCAGTTCGTAAATTGGCGATTCGAACTTCAATTGAATATACAGAACCCAATTGAAGTCGAAATTCTTCGAAACAAGAAACGTCCGGACCGATTTGATAATAGTTTTCTAATGGAGGAGAAAAACCTGAATTTCGTCGTATAGATTTTGAGTTATGTCAAAATCAAATTTTCAGAAAAACAGCGCCAGAACCATTTAAAAACCATAACGGTTTATTTCGTTTTATAAAAGGATTTTAAAGAAATAAAAATCCGAATCTCTATTTAGAAAATTTCAGATTTGAGTTATAAAAAATATGTGAACTCAAGTGAAGTAAGGAAATTGATTTTTGAAACAGAAATCAGATTTTGACTTTGAATAGAATTAACTAATTCGAATAGTAATTCGTAAATGAGATGTTGAATTGACATTGGGGCTTAAATAAGTGAATTCGATTTGAGAATTTATATTCGAAATAGAAAAGAGAACTAGAATTGAAATCGAAATTCAATTTGGTTATGAACGAGTTAAATATTTTGTTTATACATGTTATGTTCAACAAAGAAGTGAAATAGGCAAAATAGCTAAATAAAGAATAAATGGGCAAAAATGAATTCAAACGAATGGATTGAGTTGAATTGAATTGGAAACAGGTGAACAGGTGTTAACAGATATGGGATGGAATATATGAAGATTTTAAATTTATGTGCTCGACAAAAAGGTACATGTTTAAATTCATATATGAGATTTTATGCGCCGTATCGGCAAGCCGCTTGGCTTTCCTTTTTCTTTTTGATTGGGGAAGATACCGGGAAGCTATTTGAAATTTCCCGATGCTCCCGATACAGGGGAGGTTATGGCGAAATTTTCCGGAAATTTAAGGAGTTAGAATATTTTTAAGATATTTTGATAATTAGAGATCATTATATCGACGTATTGAATTCGATAGTAAAGTGAATATAAAAATCGAATGTTGTAAACAAAAGGGGATAGAGATAAGTGATTGGAATTGTTTCCAATTGCAAATAGAGATTTTTCTAGTATATGGAAAATAAAAGAAGTTGATATTTGGAAACGTTTTCCAAATGGCATAAGAGGCAAGATGATTATTGAAATATTTGGTTAACAAATATTGATAAGGAATTGAAGAAGTGGTTTAATTAATGAAATATTAATTAAAGAGCCCAGTGATTTGTTTGATATGTTGGATGAACACTTGTTTTTATTCGATAGTTAAATCACAGACTATCGAAGTTTTTGACCATCGTTGTCAATATGGAGAGACCGGTTGGATTATTATCCGAAGAACCACTCCGTATTGGCATAAGCGTTGCGAACCAAGTATGCTGAATATATTGAAGACGGAGTGAAGTGCAAGGGCTTTTTCTAGTAATAGAAATAGTGCCTTCGGTTTCGTTCAATCCCAGAACGAACGTAAATGGACGAATGTCTGACAGAGTATTTCCAATGATCAAATGGGTTGGTCTGTATGAATGTATATGGTGGCAACGGATTTATCCCTTAGCATAATATCCAGAATATTTGTGCAAACTCAACTAGTGATTAACGGATCTGATAATGTGGCATTCAAAGTGATTGTGCTATCAAGGAATGGTAAGTAATCGTAGCCTCAGGCCTCAACAACCGGGAAAGGACAAAAATCGGGCAGGCAGCATGGCTATGTGGGTCGCACCCATTAGGGTGTATAATCACCTATCTAGAGAAATTCCTTTTGTTTCTAAATCTATCGATTCTGCCCATTCGGGAAACGGTGGTTTGAGTCCAACCGTTGGTGATATACATTCGATACACTCAAGCGAAATGAGTGGTCGGTCATGTGTGGGCCGGGTTGCAAGACGTTCTTGTTGAACCCAGGTGTATTTGCCTCTAGAGATACATCATCGGAAGGTGGTTCCATACCTTGTCATGTTGGAAATCCAATCTCCAATAAGCGCCATGGGGTTTTTGATTTTATAATATATATGTGGAGCGTGAGATGCAAGCGTTCTACTATTTGGTTATTTACTTGATGTAGACATTATTATAATATCACTGGATTTTCGTATCAAAGTGTTTTGGGTTATAGTAAGGTAAAAACCGTCCGTGTTTATGTGTGGGCTGGTCTTACTATTATCTTTTCTTCCGAAAAAGAGTTTTGAAAGTTAAACAAGTGGTTGGAGTTTACTCACACCAGTCCCATGACTGACCCAGAGTTTATTTTGTTTTGTTTTCCCTAAACTCTTGGGTGCCCAAATTTGTACGGGCAGTCAAGTGTTTCAGGCTTTTACAGATACACTTGGAGGAGCTGGAAGCAGGAGGCTTCAACGTTAGTTATTTAGAGTTACTTCCGCTGGATCAAATGTTATGTGTACTCTGATGATGGTATGTATATATGTACAAAACAGATTTGTATTTCGAAGCTTATGATATATAATATATTTTATTCGTTCCGCTGTGAGTTTGTGATCTTTGTTTTTCTTCTATTCTAATATTTCTTTCTTTCTATTTCTCATCCTCTAACTTCTTTCTAATAATGAGTCGTATTTCTGTGTTATTTGGGTTGGACGTGTGTTGTATTTAGTCAACTCAGATAGCTCGGATTTGCGGGCCTTTACAGTTGGTATCACAGATGGTTGCTTAATTGGTACGGATGATAGGGGGTTCTCGCTTCGCGTTAGGTGGCGAACGGGAGACTCTTACCCCTACATCTCCCGACAATGTGGGTTGGTCGAGTCGAGAGGCTGGCCGTAAAAGCAGTTCTGAGGTATCTCTGTAAGCCACGCTGGGAGGTTAGCCCAGTGCCGAGGGAGGAGAGGATGGTTGAAAAGCCTACTCGAATCCCGGGGTCTTTACAGTTGGTATCAGAGCTTAGGTTGAGCGAATACCTAGGCTTGTGTGGCATGTGCTCATTAGAGATAGGGTCAGTAGTACCCTAGGATGAGTTGAGTGTATATATGAGAGAGCGTATTTGTAAATTGATATAAAAAGTTGTTTTATATTGTGTTGGCTTGTCTGTTGAGTAGTTTATGAATTCTGGTCGAATCGTGGGACGCCACGAAGTCGATAGGGATTTCTAAACACTTGAACAGAGAAGTTCGCCACAGTATTGTTTTAAAGTGGGTAAATGAAATAATTTTACCCAAAAAAAAATTCTATTTTGATATAGAAAGGATAATTTTCTAGAATTATTATATGGATGTGTTGGATGTTGATTTTATAATCAATGAGAGTATAAATTTAGAATGGTTATTTATAACCAAATAGAATTTGTATATGAATTAAATATACAAATGAGATGAATTAGAATTAAATTCAAACCAGAATTAAGAATTCAAAATCCTGGGAAGTTGAAAATATTTTTCAAAGTATATTAGAATAATATAGATTTGTTTTAAAGGATTTGAAAGAAAATCATTTTAGATGGATTTAGAAATAATAAAGCACTGAACTCACTTCAGTGGCTGGGAAATAATTCTGAGGATGATTGCAACATCATCAGTGTTCATTTCCGAGTTTCTAAGTGATGGGTTGCTACCTTAGAAAGTTGATGGAAATTTGTTTGAAAGAAAACAAATTGGTTTGAAAATTCAAATGTTTTGAATTTGAAATGAGAATAAATATATGTATATATTTATGGGATTTCAAAAGAATTTGAAAAGAAAACCCAGTGATTTGAATTCTGGAATTTAAATTTAACTTAAACTAGTTAAATGGGTCGAAGTGAATCAATTGACTAGAATCAATTTGGATAAATTGGTGTTGAACCAATATGAATAGAATATGAGTTGGATATGAATAACTTAGTTGTAAATCATTCAGAGTTTAATGAATGAAAGCATATATAGTGTGTGATATTCAATATGAATGGAAACCAAAAGTTTTGGTGGAATTAAATTTGTTGAAATATGAAGAGTTGAGTTTCAATATAAGTGAGATGTTGAAAAGTTAATGAGTTTGTACCATTTTTCCTAGCTTAGCAATTTCGGGGACGAAATTATTTTAAGGGGGGAAGAATGTAACGACCCGGATTTTTAGCTATTTAATATTGAATATTTAAATAGTTTTAAATATTGATTTGGATTGATAAACGAATTTTCATATTGTATCGATGGAATAATCAGTATACGATTTAATATCAAATATGTTGAATAATCGAATACGAGAATGAAAACAATTTAATTCACAGTTAAAAACTGAATTGAAATGATTCAGTTAGTCAATATAAATTCAATTTGGGGTTTATAACGATAAATTTAATTATTTGAAATCAATTTATATTTTTAAATCGCTGATTTTAAATGATATATTTTTCAAAGTGATCGAATTGGGTTTTGAAACTTGTTTCGTTGAGTTCAAATTAGTGGTTAAATCCTAGAGACGTCGGTCGTTACGCTCAGATAGGAGTTCGTTACCGCGAGATATTTTCAAATAAAAATATAAACAAAATCAAAGCAAATAAACAAATCGTACCACTTTCAGCCAACCTAAGTTCAAAGCCGACATAGGCAGACCTATCATGTTTTCTCGAGCAGGAATTTTGGTTCCCCTCCTCCCTGTTGAAGCAAAACACTGATTTAATAACATTGTACTGTTTGTTTCCCCTTCATGGCTGTATAAAGGTACCTATGGCCTTCGTATTTTTCCCAAATCAATCCATCCTTCTGTCGCTCGTTCCTCTTTTCAAATCCTAAATCCGTGCCATCCTTTCAAAAAAAAAAAAAAAATCGAAATCTCTTTCTAAATCGCGATCGAAACTAGGTAGATTTCTGAAGCTCGACAACGTCAGCAAGCAAGTTGCAATTCAAAACCCGGGTACACCTGAAGTGGTCGTGATATCAGGAAGTCGATTCTCCTTCGACAGTAAGTTCCGTTTACAGATTCAAAGGGGTAGACTTTAATGGTGAATTTTGGTGTGGATTTGCGTTCTTGGTGGTAGGTAGTAACAAAGTAATGATTTTTGAAGGATTCGGTTGCCAAAACTGTCGCGCCTGTACTGGGGTGGTCATCGATGTGATTCGTTTCAGGCATGCGAGTCGAACCTGTCCAGTATCGGTGTTGTGGAGCTCGCATAGTGGAGGAGATGGGTGATCTGGGATGTTAGTATTGTGAAGTTTGTAATGGAAAGAGATTTTTGGGAAATGGCATTCAATAATGAAAATGTCTGCACCCATTACTGTGCGTGAGGATGTGTGGACTGGGGAAAGCCAGAATTGTATGAGGATGGCTTCGAGGTTCTGGAGTTAAGGCATTTCAGTTAGTTTGGATGGATACTAGAAAGGAAAATTGCAGTTTGGGATGATTATAGTCAATGTTAGCTGAGTGCTTCATAATTGGTCGAGAAGGATAAGGTATTCTTTTTATTAAAGATACATTAAATAATTCGTTTAATTATTCTAGTAGTTAAAATAAATAGGTAATAACTTAATCGAGTAATCTAAACAAGGGTTTAGATAAATTAATCATAATTTACTTAGTTAATGTCTTCTGATTTAAACTAGGTTAGTTTAAATTATTTTGTTAATAGTTAATAAATTGTTTAATCGATAAATAAATTGATTATCATAGGTGAGATGAATTCAGTTGAGATAGTTCGAATAGATGCATAGCTGTGAAATATGGAAATAAACAGGATATTCAACAAATGGAAAATCGAGGTGAGTAAATCTCACTCACCTTTAGAATTATTTTTATTTCATTAAAAGTAATTGTTGTTGCTTGTTTGAATGTTTTATGCTTGTTTTATATATATTAGTTATTTAGGCTATATATATATATATATATATATTGGGTTGATTGATTGGTTGGATTCCCGCAGTCTCATTAGCGGATGCCCGCAGTTTCATAGCGGATGATTACCCTATACGCCCCACGCTATGATTAGTGGATGACCTTCTATACCGCGATATTCTGCCACGAAGCAGAATGGGTATTATTTATGTGCTAACATCTGTGGATGCAGGAAAACAGGTTGGAGGAATCCAACTGGATTCCTCAAAAATATATTATCTGTTTGTTTATTTGTTTGTATATATATTGTTATATATGATGTGTTAGAAAAATAAATAATTGGTTGCTTTGTGTGTTTTATCACTGGGCTTAAGCAATGATATTTAAAAATATCGTGGAAGAATATTTGAGATTTAAAAAGGGGAAATTCTATTTTTAAATAGAAATTTGAATTTTTAATGGGAATAAAAATATAACCTTGTTTTTGAAAAATAAAACAAGTAGTTTCTTTATAAACGAAATTTATAAATAGTTCTTTTATAACGAAGTTATAAATGAAGTGAAAAGAATTATCATTTGATAATTCAGAAATAGAAATACAAGTGTTTTGAAAATATGATTCAAAAGGAAATTTAAATATAGGATTTGAATAATAGAAAAGGAAATGGAAATTTGAATTCAAAAAGAAAAGGAAATAGAAAATTTGAATTTAGAATTCAAATAGAAAATCCAAGGTGGATTTGAATATAGAACTTTCAAATGGTGTTTGAATATAGAGAATTTGAAATAGAATTTCCAAATAGAATTTGAAATAGAATTTCAAAATAGAATTTTCAAAAGAGAATTCAAAATAAAATTTGAAAAATAGAATTTCAAAGAAGAATTGAATAGCATTTGAAATATAGTATTTCAAAGAAGAATTCAAATGTGAAATTTGAATAGAGATTTGAATGGAATTTAAATATGAAATTTGAATAGAGGTTTGAAATAGAAATTCGAGTATTGAATTTGAACGCGGAATTGAATACAGAAATTCAAGTAGAATTTGAATATGAGATTTCAAAATAGAATTTGAAATAAACTTTGAAAAATAGGATTTCAAAGTCGAATTGGAAAAAGAATTTCAAATAGGATTTCAAAATAGGAAATCCAAATGGTTTTGAAATGGAATTTGAATTCAAGAGAATTCAAATGGATTTGAGTGAAGAAATTCAAATGGTGTTAATAATGAGTTTGAATATTAGAATTCAAATGGGGCTGGAAATGAATTTGAATATTAGAATTCAAATGGAAATGAAAATGAAATTTGAATATAAGAGATTCAAATTGAATTTAAACAGGATTTAATCTATGAGATTTGAATATAGAAATTCAAATGAAGTTTTGAAAATAGATTGGAATATAGAAGTTCAAATGGAATTTAAAAATAGAGTTTGAATAAAAGAATTCAAATGGATTCAAGTCTAGAATTTGAATATAGGGAATTCAAATAGAAATTCAAATATTGAATTTGAATATCAAATAGAAAAGGAATTGGGATTTGAAATATAGAATTCAAAAGTGAGATTGGAATTTGAATTAAGGAATTCAAATAAGGTTAAAACGAAGTTGAATTCATTTTTAAGAAGTTTAAAAAGTTTTTATATATAAATATAATTAAAACGAACTCGCCGCAGCGCTGCAGTTCGTAAATTGGCGATTCGAACTTCAATTGAATATACAGAACCCAATTGAAGTCGAAATTCTTCGAAACAAGAAACGTCAGGACCGATTTGATAATAGTTTTCTAATGGAGGAGAAAAACCTGAATTTCGTCGTATAGATTTTGAGTTATGTCAAAATCAAATTTTCAGAAAAACAGCGCCAGAACCATTTAAAAACCATAACGGTTTATTTCGTTTTATAAAAGGATTTTAAAGAAATAAAAATCCGAATCTCTATTTAGAAAATTTCAGATTTGAGTTATAAAAAATATGTGAACTCAAGTGAAGTAAGGAAATTGATTTTTGAAACAGAAATCAGATTTTGACTTTGAATAGAATTAACTAATTCGAATAGTAATTCGTAAATGAGATGTTGAATTGACATTGGGGCTTAAATAAGTGAATTCGATTTGAGAATTTATATTCGAAATAGAAAAGAGAACTAGAATTGAAATCGAAATTCAATTTGGTTATGAACGAGTTAAATATTTTGTTTATACATGTTATGTTCAACAAAGAAGTGAAATAGGCAAAATAGCTAAATAAAGAATAAATGGGCAAAAATGAATTCAAACGAATGGATTGAGTTGAATTGAATTGGAAACAGGTGAACAGGTGTTAACAGATATGGGATGGAATATATGAAGATTTTAAATTTATGTGCTCGACAAAAAGGTACATGTTTAAATTCATATATGAGATTTTATGCGCCGTATCGGCAAGCCGCTTGGCTTTCCTTTTTCTTTTTGATTGGGGAAGATACCGGGAAGCTATTTGAAATTTCCCGATGCTCCCGATACAGGGGAGGTTATGGCGAAATTTTCCGGAAATTTAAGGAGTTAGAATATTTTTAAGACATTTTGATAATTAGAGATCATTATATCGACGTATTGAATTCGATAGTAAAGTGAATATAAAAATCGAATGTTGTAAACAAAAGGGGATAGAGATAAGTGATTGGAATTGTTTCCAATTGCAAATAGAGATTTTTCTAGTATATAGAAAATAAAAGAAGTTGATATTTGGAAACGTTTTCCAAATGGCATAAGAGGCAAGATGATTATTGAAATATTTGGTTAACAAATATTGATAAGGAATTGAAGAAGTGGTTTAATTAATGAAATATTAATTAAAGAGCCCAGTGATTTGTTTGATATGTTGGATGAACACTTGTTTTTATTCGATAGTTAAATCACAGACTATCGAAGTTTTTGACCATCGTTGTCAATATGGAGAGACCGGTTGGATTATTATCCGAAGAACCACTCCGTATTGGCATAAGCGTTGCGAACCAAGTATGCTGAATATATTGAAGACGGAGTGAAGTGCAAGAGCTTTTTCTAGTAATAGAAATAGTGCCTTCGGTTTCGTTCAATCCCAGAACGAACGTAAATGGACGAATGTCTGACAGAGTATTTCCAATGATCAAATGGGTTGGTCTGTATGAATGTATATGGTGGCAACGGATTTATCCCTTAGCATAATATCCAGAATATTTGTGCAAACTCAACTAGTGATTAACGGATCTGATAATGTGGCATTCAAAGTGATTGTGCTATCAAGGAATGGTAAGTAATCGTAGCCTCAGGCCTCAACAACCGGGAAAGGACAAAAATCGGGCAGGCAGCATGGCTATGTGGGTCGCACCCATTAGGGTGTATAATCACCTATCTAGAGAAATTCCTTTTGTTTCTAAATCTATCGATTCTGCCCATTCGGGAAACGGTGGTTTGAGTCCAACCGTTGGTGATATACATTCGATACACTCAAGCGAAATGAGTGGTCGGTCATGTGTGGGCCGGGTTGCAAGACGTTCTTGTTGAACCCAGGTGTATTTGCCTCTAGAGATACATCATCGGAAGGTGGTTCCATACCTTGTCATGTTGGAAATCCAATCTCCAATAAGCGCCATGGGGTTTTTGATTTTATAATATATATGTGGAGCGTGAGATGCAAGCGTTCTACTATTTGGTTATTTACTTGATGTAGACATTATTATAATATCACTGGATTTTCGTATCAAAGTGTTTTGGGTTATAGTAAGGTAAAAACCGTCCGTGTTTATGTGTGGGCTGGTCTTACTATTATCTTTTCTTCCGAAAAAGAGTTTTGAAAGTTAAACAAGTGGTTGGAGTTTACTCACACCAGTCCCATGACTGACCCAGAGTTTATTTTGTTTTGTTTTCCCTAAACTCTTGGGTGCCCAAATTTGTACGGGCAGTCAAGTGTTTCAGGCTTTTACAGATACACTTGGAGGAGCTGGAAGCAGGAGGCTTCAACGTTAGTTATTTAGAGTTACTTCCGCTGGATCAAATGTTATGTGTACTCTGATGATGGTATGTATATATGTACAAAACAGATTTGTATTTCGAAGCTTATGATATATAATATATTTTATTCGTTCCGCTGTGAGTTTGTGATCTTTGTTTTTCTTCTATTCTAATATTTCTTTCTTTCTATTTCTCATCCTCTAACTTCTTTCTAATAATGAGTCGTATTTCTGTGTTATTTGGGTTGGACGTGTGTTGTATTTAGTCAACTCAGATAGCTCGGATTTGCGGGCCTTTACATTCAGCATGTATTAGTTTGAAACTTTTATTTATTTGCCTTTCTTTTTAGCTTGTGCTTATGGAATTGCAGAAATAATATGTAATGTTGGACATGATAAGTAGTTTATTCCCATGGACATTTATCTGTATTTATAAGTCATTTCAGTTATCAACTAGCTATATTGCTTTTAATTCTTAAGGTATGGATCGACAGTGTTTAAGTGATCATATATGTCTGGTTGATTGTGGAACTACTCATACGATATTGAAAACCCCGAAGTTTTTCTTTGAATTATCTGAAAATGTTTCATATAAAGTTTCAACTATAGTTGGTTTAGCCAATATAATTGAAGGGTCCAGAAGAGCCCATATAGTATTACCAAATGGTACAGATATATTCATTCAAAATGCACTATATTCAAGCAATTCTAAAAGAAATCTGCTTGGCTTCAAATATATAAGAATGAATGGATATCATAAATGAAAACAACAAAGAATATCTTTGTGTTATTTCTAAAATTGAAAGCCAGAAGCTTATTTTAGAAAAATTTGGTACAATTTCAACTGGATTATACTTTACCAAAATTGGCATAGTTGAATCTCATTTTATAAACATGAGCTAGAAGCTCACAAATACAAAGAAATTGATTCTTTGGCATGATTGTTTAGGTCATTCCGGATCAACTATGATCGTTTACATAAATAAAAAATATGTTCCCTGAAGGAATATCATACACTCCAGAAGTAGTGATTTCTTTTCTTGAATCTTATTTTTATTTATTGCATCTAATTTCGTTACTGCATTTAAAGTTTGATATGTATTTTTGTATATTGATATGATATTTCAATAGTTTGTATGGAGGAGATAAGTTCATCCCAGAAGCGGTGATAACAAAATATCTTTAGAGGATATTTGTATATTTGGAAATGATAAGATATCTCTAGAAGAGATCCGTTTATATGAAAATAATAAAATATCTCCAGAAGAGATTTCTACAATTAAAAAAGCGATATTAAAACTCCATCAACTTAACAACTTGAAGTTGTTCATATATTTATTTGGATCAGAAGTTCGATATGTTTTCAAACCAGAAGTTTTGAACATTATCATACGATCCTGAAGAATTTGTGATGACATTGATCAATACATTGAAATCAATAGTTTGATCTTTGTAATAATTTATTATAAAATCACTAACTCAAATGATAAAGACTATGCAAATTTATAATACATGGACGCACGTATTTATTTATTCATATCTGTAAATATTTAACTAACAACCTGAAGTTTGTTATAAGCATATTTTATAGATTATGCATAAATATTTTTTAGTGATTTAAATTGCAGTCAACATGAATGTTGAATGACCTGAAGTCATATGTGTATTCAAATAACCTATATAATAAGAAAATTCCTCTAATATTGCTAGATCAATGAAAGAGAATAAGTAATATATAAAAAATGATGAATGCATCTTATCGACTAATTAAAGGGTTATCCTCCAACAATGGATATACATATAAAATACTTGCCAGCAGCAATGTGATAATGGATCAAAATGAGAATCCCATGATGATTATTATTTAGTGTGACAATGTTTGTCAACATTGAGGGGGAGGATAAAGGGATACAATTTCATTTTGAGTATCAGTATAATTGACACACGAATAAATTATAAATAATATTCCTTGTAGACTTGTTTCAATATATATTTGAATCCCTGAAGGATCAAAATGCATAAACCACATTTAAAGATTGGTTTAAAAGTCAGTTCGAGACACTTTTGAAGTAAGTAATAAAGATGCCAGATGAAGGAGGTGAGTGTTCTTAAAGAAACAACAAAAGAGTCTCTTGAAGAGATCCATGACATAATTGTCAAATAACCCCAGAAGTGGTTTTGGTACCTAAAATAGATAAATAAAGAGATCTCAATAAATTATATATAGAACTGACAATATATAATCATCGATGATAAATTATAAAAGTAAAGCGCTTATGTTAAATCATGATTGGCCATCATGAATCCTTCTCTAATTGAGAAATGTGGACCTGTAGTCCACAAAGTAGTGAATAAACCTCGAAGGTATGAATATTTGTTAAATCACACTAAATGATGAAAGAATATTAGTTCCTGAAGAACATAAACTACTTTGTTGGTTATATAGAATATAAAGAACAAAGAAAGTTGATTACAACCTTCTTTTAAGTATTGTTATAATGAAAATCATGATATAATTCATGATGAGCAGATTATTTCCTGCTTTTAAGTATTGTTGTAATGAAACATTTGATATACTTTTGAGTATAGTTGCAATATGTAAAATTCATTGAAGTGTACAAGTTCCTGAAGAACATAAATAACTTTAGTGATTATAAAGAATGCAAAGAACATAGAATATAGATTACAACATGCTTCTAAGTATTGTTGTAATGAAAATCTTGATATAATTCAAGATGAGTAGATTACTTCCTGCTTATAAGTATTGCTGTAATGAAACTATTATTGTTCGCACTGTGCAAACCTGATTGAAACACAAAATTGTAAACACTCGAAGTGTATAGCAAGCAAGTGCAAACAAAATGTGTTTTAAATAAGAAAACATGCCTGAAGCATGAAAATGCACACAAAAGTCTTTAAAGAAAAGTTCATTAAGAATTTTCTTGTGATGTTGTACTCTTTTTCCTTCACTTTGGTTTTTCCCCATAGGGTTTTCCATTGTGAAGGTTTTAATGAGGCAAATGTTAATAAATGATGAACGTCAGAAGTATGAAGAGTAAAGATTATTATCTCTTGAGTTTATTTTCTATACAAGATTTGTTTAAGTAATATTATCAACGAGATATATATTTATGGATCCAGAAGTATCTATAACGAAATTGAGATATCAAAAAGTATGCACTCTTTTTCTTTAACTAAGATTTTTCCCACCGGGTTTTTCTTAGTAAAGTTCTAATGAGATATTATATTGATCCAGAAGTATCATTCTACATTTAATGTAGTAAATTATTGAAAATATGTTTTTGTACTCTTTTTCCTTCACTAAGATTTTTCCCATAGGGTTTTTCTTAGTAAGGTTTTAATGAGGCATTACATCGATCCTGCAGTATCGAATTCTTAGAAGAAATATCATTTTAATATGACAATATCTATGAGGGGGAGCAATAATTTTCAAGGGGGATAATTTCAAGCTACTATAAGAGCATTCAAGAATTTGAAGACACATATTCGATGAGGAGTGTTAAAGTTAACTTTCTGATCCACATAAAGCAAAATCACAAACTGGATATATGTTTACAAATAACAATGCAGCTATTTCATGAAGATCTACAAAACAAACATTGGTAGCAACATCATCCAATCATTCTGAAATTCTAACACTACATGAAACGAGTCGAGAATGTGTTTGGTTAAGGTCATTAATTGAACATATTCGAAGCACATGTCAAGTTCCCTCAACTACAGAAAGATCAACTATTATTTATGAAGACGATGCAGCATGCATAGCTCAGATTCAAGCAGGATATATCAAGGGTGATAGGACAAATCATATTTCTCCTAAATTCTTTTTCACACATGAGCTTGAAAAGGACAATAAGATAGAAGTGAAGCAAATCCAATTTCAAGAAAATCCAGCAGATCTATTTACAAAGGCACTTCCAAAATCAACATTGCAGAAGATGATATATAAAATTGGTATGCACAGCTTGCATCACCAAACTATTTGAATAATGCATTACGAATCAGGGGGAGCACATATTATGCTGTAATGCACTCTTTTCCTTCACTAATATTTTTCCCACTGGATTTTTATTAGTAAGGTTTTTAACGAGGCAGTATTCTGATCCAGAAGTATCAACCCTCATTAGAACATTGTCTATATGTTTCCTGGGGATGAAATAAAAATTCTACTATTTTCCTTGTTTATGATTTTTCCCATAGGGTTTTTCATAAAAAGATTTTTAATGAGGCAATTAATCTTATCATCTTTACATATGCATATTCAAGGGGGAGTGTTGTAATACATATATAAGTGAATATGCATTTGTCATATTATTTTTAGTCCCACATTTTGGATGTAAGGCTAACATCAGCTCCAAAGCCAATATATAAGGGAGCCAATGTAATAGAATTATGTACACTGAATCAAGAGAAATAAAAAGGTCTCTCCTTTATCTCTTATGTTCTTTCTAATGTCTTCTCTTTTATGATCTGTTCTATTATATTTTATAACAAGTAGACGTATTATTTCCAATATTACTATTTTTATTTTCAATGATAGGATTAATTTCTTTATCATTATTACTAGATTTAAGAATATTTTCTTCAAAAGAAACATGTAAGCTTTCTTCTATTGTGTTTGTTCTTTTGTTAAAAATCCTATCTGCTTTACTACGATTTGAATAACCAACAAATATTCTTTTGTTGGCTTTAGATCAAACTTTCTAAGATTATCTTTTGTGTTTAAAATGAAACATTTTGACCCAAATGTTCTAAAATAGGGAACTTTGGGTTTCCTTCCATAAAAGATCTCTTAACATGTGTTTTTAGTCATTGGACATATTTTACTCTATTTAATACATAACAAGTCGTTGTAATAGCTTTGGCCCAAAAATGTTTTGGTAAACCATTAATATTTAATAATGTACGTTCACGTCCTTGTAAGGTTCAATTTTTCCTTTCAACTACACTATTTTGTTGTGGTGTCCGTGGAAGTAAAAATTATGGTGAATTCCCATTTTATCATAAAAATCTATAAAAAGTCCATTTTCAAATTCGTCTCCATGATCACTATGAATATTTTTTATTTTTATACTCATTAGTTTATTAGTTCTTTTAGAAAAAAATTTGAACACACCAAAAGACTCACTTTTATGTTTTAAAAATAATATCCATGTACATCTTGAAAAAATATCAACTATTACAAAAACATATTTGTTGTGATTTATTGATCGTATTTGGTAGGACCGAATAAGTATAAATGTAATAAATTTAATGGTTGTTTTATAGAAATATTATTTTTTGATGTAAAAGAACTTCTTTCTAATTTTCCAACTTGATATGCATCACATAAATTCTCAACTTTATAATTGTATTTTGGTAATCCTCTAACTATTTCATATTACGCTAACTTGTTAATATATTTAAATTTTAGAGGATTTTAGGGAGAAGGACAAACTTTGCATATTTTTTGGCCAAAAGTATGCAAAGTTTGTTATTTGGCCAAAAGTCCACTTTTTAGTGCAAAGGTGGATTTCATGGGGCCCCACTGTGTTATCCATTTTGCACTAAAAAGTGGACTTTTGTCCAAATAACAAACTTTGCATACTTTTGGCCAAAAAATATGCTAAGTTTGCCCGTCTCCCTATTTTCCACTAAATTTTATATGACAAAACCGTTTGTACGGTAACTATGGGTCATCATTTTTACTGTTAGGCATAAGTCGGAATTTTGTTTAATATTCATATTTGAAATGTATATATTTCTGTTCCTAAAACCCACAAAATTAGTTTTTTATTACTATAAAAATATTGTATCTATATTTCACAAAATTTATTTGAAACCCTTTATCACATAATTGGCTGATGCATAAAAGATTATGATTTAAATTATCTACAAGTAAAACATCAAAAATAATAGGAAAGTTAGATATACCAATGTTAATAACTTTTCTGATGCCAATGACGTATCTTTTTGAGTTATCTCTGAAAGTTATTATGCTACCATCAATGTATGTTATATTTGATAACATATTAACATTATTTGTTATGTGTTTGGAGCAGCCACTATCGAGTATCCATTTCTCCTTTTGTTTTGTTTTGGGTACCTACAAGGTAAATGATAATTCAATTGGTACTCACTACCTTCGTAAGGGTTGTTAGGAGGGGAAGGTAGCCATACCCAAGAGGGTTTGAGACCTTTAAAAATATAATCCTTATTATATACCACATTATTTAAGAAACTATCAATGTATTTTTGTCTAATTAACTTGTTAGTTTTGGAAATCCTAATTTTTATTTCTTTGGAATTTGAATTTTTTTAGTATTAAATGCCTTTTCAACTTTTGTACATAGAAAACTATATTTCTTTTGTTTAAGAGCTTTCTTAAATCCTAAACCATTTCGATTACCAAAAGGTTTAGAATTTTTTATTAGATTATCTAAATTTTGTTTTCCTTTGTTAAGTTTGGAAATAATACAAGCAATCTTTTCCAATTTATACCTTTAGTTCAAGAATTTCATATTTTGAAATTTCTAAATTATGTTTTAAGTTAATTTTTTAATTTCTAATGTCATCATTTTCTAGTTTAATTTTTTTTTCTAGTTAACATGGTAAAGAATATCTTTCATCGGTAATTTTTTTTATAGTTTTCCTATGAAAATTTTAACTCTTCTTCTAAAATGGCTTTTCATCTTTTAGTATTCCTACTTCAAATTCCAATCGGTTTATCTTAGCAAAATAAACTTTATTCAATTTTTTTGTTTGTCTAAATTTATCATCAAATTCCATACTAAGTTCTAAAATTTCATCATAAGTAAGATCGGGATATACCTTATTAGTTTTACCATGAAGCATAAGTTTCCTTGTTCACCATCACTATCACTATCGCCGTCCTATGAAGAGTTTGAATCGTCCTATGACACTTGAAAAGCCTTCTCTTCTTTTAAACTTTTCACGTTTATTTTTCTTCCTCTCATTGTTGAGTTTTGGGCAATCCTTCTTCATGTGACCAAATTGATCACATTAAAACATTTAATCGAGGTTTGACCAAATTTCCAATCAACTCTTCAACTTGCCTTGCCCAAAAAAAAAAAAAAAAAAAAAAAAAAAAAAAAAAAAAAAACTCTTCAACTTTGCGTTTAGAAAGATCATTAGCTTCTTCGATAACTAATACTTTTCTTTCCCACTCAGCTGTTAAAGAGTTGAGAATTTGAGATACTAAATCAAAATTTGAAAATTTTACTCCTAAAGCGGTAAAATCATGTTGAATAGTTTGAAATCTACCGTGCATATAAAATATAGTCTCATTTTTTATTATTTTAAAAGATGAAAATTGGTTTTGCAAAATTGATATCTTAGTTTATTTGACTTTTGTAGTACCTTCATGTGTTACTTGTAAGGTACGCCAAATGTCATATGCAGTAATGCACAACATAACACGTGAAAACTCATTCTTATCAAGAGAACTAAACTATACATCATAGCCTTAGCATTATTAGAAGCGACAATTTTTTACGCATTGATCCAAGTGCTAATATCAGTGTTTGGTGCTGCATATTAAACTTGTTCTGCTTGCCATATTTCAAGACCATTTGTTCCACAAAAATACACATATGTATCGACAACATGCATAGTTTGAGCCTGTGAATAATGGAGGACGTGTTGTAGATTGACCCTCTTAAAATGTACTTTCCACATTAATTATATTTCAACTACGTGTTACCGTAAATTGAAAAGACTATGCTCTAATATCAATTGAAAGCCTAAGTGGATCATGAGTTGTGTATATAACAAGTAAATATATAATGATATAAACAAGTTAACATAGTTAACCAAGTAAATAAAAGTAATCAGATTGGAGTTTTTATACCAGTTCGGACATCCCGTCCTACTTCCAGTCCTGAAGCTCCCCTTTTGTATTTCACTAACCAATTGCCCTCGCTTCGCCCGGAGGAAAATGCTTTAATACAAAAGAGTTTCTTTGACAAGAGTGTGTTTTAGACAACATGGATTTTGACTAATAGTACGATGATCTTCCTATATCTTCTTGTGTGTTGTAGACTTGACAGTGTATGAGAATATGGAAGTATATATGATCGTGATTACAAGATTTGAATGCAAGAAGTACAACAGAGATAGAACATATGGATAGAGCATAGAATTGAATTAATTGGCTATCTCGATCTTGAGTGTAGTGTGTTGTGTGTGTATATATATATAATTGTAGAGTTTCTTTTGGTAGTCTCTTCTATATCCATGGGGGTGGATCTATCGATCCATCATACTTAGGAGTTGGGGCCGAGGTTCTGGCTATGGTGAGAAGGGGTCTTTTAGAGGTTGCTGGTGGTCTTTGTTTGTTGATCGCTTCTACGATGAGCAAGTTATTGTCGAAGTTATATTCGTTCTTTGATTGTGAACTTAAGCGGGAGTGGTCGAAGGCGAATGTGATAGGAAGCTCAAGGTGGAATAAGGCTGCGCAATAATGGACTGACTCGAGTTAGACTCGAGCTAACATATGGAGATGCGGATAGCTCATGTGACCGAAAGGAATAGTTGATGGTTTAAAGGATTTTAGCAGACTAAAACAGGGCTATCGTGAGGACAAACATTGGGATCAGGAGAGTTCGAGTACACTAGGTAGCTCCATAACGGAACCTAGTTGACGACCACTTGGGCCCTAGAGGCAAATATGTCGAACTTTGTGCTCCTCAAACACACGAGAGTCTGACTAAATCTAGGATTTTAATTAGCCCTTGACAGATAGCAACGACTAGTCGTTTGTTATCAGCATACTCAAGGCTTTAGCCGGTGATAACTATATTATTGTTCACTGTGGATACTATAATTTCTTGTGTGTTCTCATCTATTTCTCTAGGTAGGATATCACCATACGATACTGAAGAGAAGCGGGGATTGGAATCCAATTTTGAATAGTATATATCTCTATGTTGTTTGAGTAGCATATTTTAGGCGATTATTATGGCAAACTCTTTGGTTGCAGGGATAAGTCAGGTGAGATCTAAACTGTCTATTAATACATTATCCTATGTAATGTTATTATATCCTTATCACTCATACCATACTATTGTTAGACTCAAGGTTATCTACTCTTATTACCTTGGGAGGCTCATCGATGATGCTGATGAGTAGGCTGAGCAGTAGGTGACAAGTTCAGCGATGATGATGCTATGTGACGACGAGTTGGAGGCTGGCGTATGACTATTTTACTATTATATAGCTATTTGGATGATTTCCACTAATTTCGATTGTTATACTCTGATGAGGGATGTAGTGAGGCTTGATGTACGTAGATATTCAGATATTGAGATGTATTTGACATGATTTAAATTTTATGGAATGATATTTTCTATTTTACTATGTTTCACTACCATATCATGTTGTATATTTTATTATTATATATTATCCATGCGCTGTAAGTTATATGGTAGGTTCTATTTTAGTTCATCTTTCCTTGATGGTAGTCCTGTATCAACCTGGCACATCATACATTGCACTTTTCCTACAATATAGTGTATGAGGTATGGGGTGGTCGTTACACTTATTTTGACTAATAGTTCCTATATCTCCTTGAGTATTGTTTACCTGATAGTGTATGAGAATGGAGGTATATAGATCATGATTACAAAATTTGAATGTAAGAAGTACAAGAGAGATAGAAATGGATATATAGAGTAGAGAATTGGATTAGTTGGCTATCTCGATCTTGAGTTTAGTGTATATATATGTCATTATAGAGTTGCTTTGAGTAGTCGTTTCTATTTCCTTTCAGTCCTGGAGATGCTTTTATTCATAGATAACGAGTTTTGAAGAAGATATAAAGAGGCACCCTTTCAGATTTGAGTGTTGTATCTTTTAAAAAGTTCCCGAACCCAGTTTCAAATGTTTGGGGATGAAGGTCAGACGTATGACATGGGTATTTAAAAATTCCAGTGCTTGAGATCAGATGTTTGATGCTCTATGGTCAGACGTCTATATCTGGTATATTTGCATGACTATAGATTGTTGCTTTGTCTTGAGTCCTCAATCACGATCTTGTATATTTACGTAAGAATTATTAATATATGTATATACTTATTATTGTATAGTTGTTGTCATCGAAAGCACCTAATGGAAGTTCTAACAAAATCAACTCGGTAGGAATGATTTAATTAGGAATTAATCTATTCCCAATCACATCCCCATCTGATATGATCAACTCTAGCCTTAGGAGCAAAAATTGATGCCTTAATAAATAAATTTGATGGTTTTCTTTCAAATAATTGATGAATCATGCTTCTTAGCCTTTGTGCTATAATTGTAACAGTTCGAATCACATCGTTCATCAATGCACTCTCTCTTTAGAACAAATACATACTTTTAACAAATTTAGGAATGATCTGTTCTCTCTAACATATAATCCAAGCTAGAGAGGTCACCCAAAATTTTGCTTTGAACTGCAACAGTTTGAACTTGAATTGGTTCAGCCATCTTTCCAATCATTTCCAAATAAATCTTTGAATCCCCCTTTTCAACAGAATTACTTTCAAGAAGAATTTGCACCTCCCTCTTAAAACCAAAGCTTAACAATAGTTCATCCAAAAATAACAAACGAATGATACCTCCCGAAAGAAGTTTAGAAACATTTGCTATGGTAACTGCTCAATACTTTCAAGCAAACAATAATTTGAAAATTTGTTAACCTCATATATGAAGAACACGAGTCAATCAACCATGAAGCTCAAACTGAATATGAGTCAGTTGCACTACAAGAAAAAATAGAATAGACATCATAGTTTTAACATCGATCGCAAATTCAGCAGATGTCAAAAAGTTTTTTAACATCGTTAAATTTAAAAGTTAAGTTGTTGGTTTCTCAAACATCTATTTATTGAAGGATCAATGTCTTAAATACACTTTTTTAAAAAGAAAAAATCTCGCCGCTCGAATTTTTTCCTCTTTACAAATTTCTTTCCCTTCCTTAACCAAATTATTTCCCCCCAGCTAGGGATGGCAAAAAAAATCTGTACCCATAGTTACCCGCGGATAAAATCCGTCATGGGTATGAAACGAATAGCTAAATGGGTACCCATGGGTAAAATGAACGGGTTGTTTTAATATCCGTTAATTAATGGGAAGGGTACGGATAGTATGATATCCGTGTCCGTGGGTACCCGTGTTCGTATTATGTGTGCTTTATTGCCAACGCATAAATCATTGATGTTGGCTTTTGGGTATTTGTGCGCATGTTTTTATTAAACAATTCAACTCATCCTGCAAAAGTTCTTGTTTCACCCCTCCTCAAATGTTTATATCAATACGTTGCCAAATCCAAGCAACGCATCGCCAAACTTTACGCCTGATCTATTTTCATTATCGGATGTATTTTTAAACAATTTCAACAGACAGTTAAAAAATAAATTAAATAAAATATTATGGATATCTGCGAATACCCATGAATACCCACGAATATCCGCTAATTAATCTGTTTAATAGGTACCCATGCGGGTATGGGGCGGGCACGGGGTAAAAAATTACCTAACGAGGCGGCTGACAGGGATACTATCCGTCGCGCACCACCCCAATTCCATGCCTAACCCCAGCCCCTTAGTCAATTTTTTCACCAAACAAAATACAAAAAAACTTAGCTCTCTCTCACTTCGTTTCCATCTTCCAGAACCCTAGCCGCCTTATTTACCCCATCTGTAGTAGCATTCACCTTCACTCCATCACTTCTACCCTAAACTTGGAATCTCCGCAAGATCGATAGTCTATACATCCAAGCTACTCAAAAGGAAGATTATCTAAAGAAAGCCAGGTTGGATTTCCCCAATCTAATTGTAATCGATATGAATTGTGTTTGTTGTTTGTGAAGATTGTTTCCAATATATTCCTGAACTAAACGCATTTTGTTGCAATGCACTGTCTTGAATATCTTGATTCCTTGCAATAACTTTAGATTCAAATAATTTCTGCAAGTGGTCACAGTTCCTGAAAAAGGTGGTCGAAGGCATGGTGAAAGTTTTCAGGTAATAACCTAAAGCATTTTTTTAGATGTTTCTATGTATTGAAATGAGTCAATATTATTATGATGTGATCTTGTAACACATTATCTTCCACCAGTATTTGTTGTTTTAAAATTAGCAAAACTGCACCTCGGCATCCCATAATCTCTTCCCCCCTCATTAATAATCAACTTTAAAGTCAATCTCCATGTCTTCTTCAAACTTGCAGATGGACACAAAAGACATTCTTTTTTATATGCGGTGGTGCTTTTGTCGACTTGGAAAAGACAATTTCAGAAACATAACAAATAAATACATTCTTACACACCAATGACTGCTATCTTTGAATTTTAATGTTTCACAACAGGTTGGGATGCCTAATATTTCAATATGAACAAACGACAGGATTCTTTAACAGGATTTGGTGCACCGGTGCGGGCAAATATGAGAACTTCTAGTCACGAGCTCTACACTTGGAAAAGAATAACTTCAGTGCGCAATTGAAGATGGTACGCCATTAAATACTGCCAGGTTTAGCTCAGTAATTGATGCTTATTGCAGAAAAGGTATTTATGATGATGCCCTTAAGTTATATAACATTATGGTTGAAGTTGGAATTTCTTCTTCACTTGCGACTTTTAATTCTTTGCTTATGGGATTAGTTAAGATAGGTAGATTAGATGAAGCACATGGGCTAATTGATAAAATGATTGAGAGCGGCTTTTGTGTGAATTTGTCATCTTACACTATTTGTCTGGATGGTTATTTTAAGTCAGGAGTTGTTGATAAAGCTCAGAATTGTTGGAATGGCATGCGAAGGCATGGTATTAACCCTAGTTTTATCACTTGCTCATCTTACATAAATGGTCTATATCAAGCTAACTGGTTCAATGAAGCATACAATATTTTTAATGAAATGTGCAGAAGCAGGATAATTCCTAACTTTTTGTATATAATTCTTTGATATCTTGTTTATGTAGAGGTGGTTTCACGGAAGAAACGATACAGCTAGAATGTGAGATGATGCAAAGTGGGTTAGGTCCTAACATTGTGACAATTAATACAATTATTGATGGGTATTGTAGGGTGGGAAGGTTGGATAAGGCCTTCCACAAGCTAGTGGAAGCAAGCAAAGAAGGATTCATCCAAATATAATGACTTGTAATACATTCATCAATGCTTAAAGTTTTGACATGGAAAGTGCCTTGAATTTCATGATCAAAATGCATTTGGAAGGTTTTGGCTCTGATATATTCACATATAACATACTACTGCACACTCGTTGTCGTGGCCATAAAGCGGGAGAAGCAATGAATTTATTAGATGAGTTTATGTCAGTTGGTTTTGTTCCTAACTCAGTAACATGTAATATTTTCATGAACTTAATTTGCAATGATGCTCTTGATCGTGCGATGATAATGACCGAGAAATTACTCAAAATTTCCTTTGTTCCATACTCTGTCGGACTCATATTACATCAGTTTCGTAAGCAAAACATGGTCAGTAAAGCATTCCAATGGGAGAAAAGTTTAGGTAATGCATCCTTTGTGTCCATTTGTGCTACTTCAGATGTATTGAGTTGGGCACGTGATAAATATCGAAAAGTGGACTCCCTTGTTGTAGACTATGGTAGATCTTCACTTTTAGATTTCCTTTTGCATGTTATATATGATTTTTTACTTAGAGACCACATCCAAAATAATAGGCCTCCGATGGCTTATAAAATTGTCGAAAAAGTTTTTGCCGTGTCTTCGAAAATATTGACCTAAGCTTCAGCTTTTACAGTCAAAACTACATGATCAAATTTCAAAGACATGCTTTGGAGAAGTATTGTTATCATCAAAGGAAACCAACAAGACAGGCATATTTAATGTCAGACTGAACTAATAGGATATATTTCACGATATGTTTACCCAGACTTCCTAATGATTCTTCCATTGTTGTGCAATCAGTAAATTATCACTACATATATCTACCTTGGTATTCTCTTTTGAAGTTTGGATACTTAGATCAGCAAAGCAACATATATGCTAAGATGGTAGTGCAATAATAGTTTGTTTGTATGATGAGTAAATGCAAAGGATTTATGGTAAACAGAAACCATCTTAACTACACTTGATTCAAATAAATGTGTAGCATCCATGTTTCTTATATCCCTCCCAAAAAAAGAAGTAGTGTAGTTAGTTTGTCATTATAAGTAGTGATTGTTAACAAAAGAAGTGTTCCATTCTCTTTTGAGAGAAACAGGTTTTTTGTCATGCATACTTCTTCCATAGAACAATATTTTATTCTTATGGGCATTTCCATAGTGTGGGAGCAAAGTTTTCAAAATTAGATTCAAATTGTACATCGTAGAATTCAAATTATGAATCAAAACGGGATTTAAATCGTGAGTTCAAAAAACATACATTTTAAAGTTTGCACACTTTGATGTTAATTTTGATGTTTAAACTTCTACATTTAAATCTAAAACATAATTTTCTCTCTTGTTCCAATTTTAATTTGTTTGTAAATGATTAAAATTGAAATTGTAGTCCCAAATAAATATATTGAATATATTAATTCGAATTAAATGGTATTTCTAATGTGTAATATTAAATTGTTTCGAATATATTAATTCTTGTATGGGATCTTTCAAAGTGTCCATTGGATACACTTGTATTTGAAGATGATTCTGAAAGAGGAAGCAATGTTCTTCTTGCTCGTGCATGGTCACCTAGATAGAGAAATACCAATAAATCCTTTACCGCCTTTATAAAACGGGCCTATCTTAGACAACTCTACTAACAGGGGAAAAACAAATGAAGCAGCAATATCTTTTCTTGTTCGAATGAACAGCTCGTATGGGCTAATGAAGGAAGCAGATTGGGGGCGGAGAGCTTAAATCTATTTCTCAAATCAATTGGGATTAGGGAGTACTCTTGGTATACTGGCTTCAACCATTCTTGTAGCCATGAAAGACCACTCCTAGCTCAGTTAAGGTACTTCCCTTGGGTTATAAATTAAGTTTTTTTAAGGCATGGAGGTAAAGGAGAATGGTTTACCCATTAGTGGATACTGGTTTGAGAGAGTTGTGGGCAACAGGTTACGGGTTACGGGTTGTAACATCGAGTTACTTTGTGAAAGTATTGCAACTTCTGTGGAGATGGGTAGAGGAAAGATGGAGATAGGGTTATTTTGTAACAAAAAATTATGTAGAACAACCTGGAATAGACGATAGGATTCTTCAATTTCACTAGGCACGAGCTTGCTGTGAAACAACAAGCCTGAGCTTGCTGTGTCAAACAGCAAGCAAGCTTGCTTTTCAGCAATCTTGAGCTTGCTGAAACATCAAGTCGGCTTGTTGTTTGACACAGCAAGCCAGAGCTTGCTATTTCAAACAACAATAGCTTGCTTGTTGGTTGACACAGCAAGCTTGTTTGTTGTTTTACATCAAGCTTACATCAGATGGAAATTTGGTATGTCTGTAGAATGAATTGAAATTATACCGAATACCATACTAATCGCAACTTTTTTCTTATGAATTATATTTTGTTATTTCAGTTAATGCAAATGAGTGTTTGATGAGACTATCATTTCAAAGTTGAACAAGAATCTGGTTCTACATTGTTCAAACTATTTGGTTTCAATAGTGAGTAGAAAATGAATAGACTTTCCAAAAATACTCACTAGTTACATTTAACTGCATAAATTCTTGTAGTTTACACTTTATACATAGTATAAACATGTCCTTATTGCTGAAAATGTATAGGGATGGCTGGTGCTTGGAGGATATCGGCAATAAACGAAGCTGGAGGATGGAAAGATCAAACCACTGTAGAAGACATGGATTTAGCAGTTCGAGCCACTCTCAGCAATTGGAAATTCATATATGTTGGAAACACTAAGGTAATTTCACCATGCTTTCTTTTCACATTTAGATTCTGTATAACTAAACATATTTTTAATCAAGAGATCAGCACTTTGTATAGGTCAATAGTGAATTGCTGAGCACATTTAAGGCGTACACAATAACTAAACATATTTTTTATCAAGAGCTCAACACTTTGTATAGGTCAATAGTGAATTTCCGAGCACATTTAAGGCGTACACAAGTGTAGTAGGGTGGGCCTTGTTGTAAAAAGAGCTGCCATTACTACTAGGACATTTATAAGTTGCATATCAGCATGATCGTTATAATTTTAAACTTGTCACTTCATTTGTGGTTGCTACCTTTACAGGAGCAGGTTATCAGAAAGAAATATGGTGGAATGTTACCCAAAAACAACCTGGTGGCCATGAATGTGGTTACGTGAAAGAAATCATTAATGATAAGGAATTTACTTTTCTTAAAAAGATAAGCATATATTGAATCTGGATTTACTTTGCAGAACCATTGAATGCTATAAAACCGTTAGCATTTATATTAGATATACAAGGTGTACTCTATTTATTAAAATCACCATTTGGATTTAATGCTCAAAACTACAGTTTTAAGCTATAACTGCAACTTCAGTTTTGTTGAACTTCAGTTGCGCACTACACTTGAACATTGCAGTTTGTAATTCTCGGCTTTGGGAATATTGTTATAATGATGGATTTTGTAATACATTTTATTATGCTTGTCCCAAGCCAACCAAAACGCCATCAATTAGATTTTGTAACTGCTGGCATTTCAATTACAAACTAATCGTACATTACTGGATTATCAACTTTGCAGTGGAGCATGTAGAATTGAAAGTGTTACACTGTGGACCAATTGGAGGAGGTGCGTAATGAGGCGCTCGGTTATATTGAAGAACACTTATAAATCTTGTTTAATGTTTCTCTGACTGGAATGTAATGTACATGTGCTTGTTGGTGTTAGATGAATTATTGGTGTTTGTTGTTTTGCTTTTGCGGATGTTGGGATAGCATCAATGACAAGTTTAACTTTCGTTATTTTTTTGGTGTTAGCAGGAAACTTTTGGTTTTTTCTTTGATATTGCATGTTTGCGGTGGATGATTTATAGCAAGAAACTTTTGTTTTTGGTATTGGTATTTCATTTTTGTGGTAGGACATATATCAGGAAAAATATTGATGTCTAAAATCGTAACTGACATCTGTTATGTAGAATAAAACAATGCATAAATAGAACAAAGACATCACCTCCTTTAAAGGGAAATCATGTCTAAGTGCCACACATACATCATTTCACTGAAAATGAATTGATGTCTGTTTACTTCTTTTAGAAAGAAATAATATGGTAAAACACTTATTACAACAATTATTCGCACCAAAAACGATGTATTATTCATTTCGTACTGCTTGCATGATATGTTTATAGTAATTCAAGATTGATAATAAGCCATTATCAGCATTCAGTTGATGCAAGTAAACAAAAATGGGGTTAATACATCGTGTTTTAATTAATTTATGATGTCTTAATGCTGCTTCAACATCGTTTTTTAACTGATGTAAAAAAGTGGTACTTTAGACATCACCGACAAAGGCATCACTCCAAAAAAATGAGGACATCGTTTTTTAGCCGATGTCTAAGTGAAGTTTTCTTGTAGTGAATTGGCCATTTCTGTGAGTGAATAGGAAAGAAGAACAATCCCTAGTTGGACAATTCTAAACCCGATAAATTAGAACTATAGTTCCAAACATGTTGATGTAGTTTAGTGCAAGAGTGTTAACGATATGAACGCAATCATCACTTCGTGATCCAGTAAGAAAATCTATAATCAAGTTGATAACCCTAATGAATTACCAAAATTTTCTACCAACATCTAATTCCTCTCGATACTTCAAAAACCACAAACGGCTTTAATCAAAAATGTAAAATCAAACTTGATGTCCAATTCTAAATCTCTCTCTTCGCCAACACAAGTAAACCGACTATTGAGTTGCTTGCTTTATTCCCAATGTAATTTATGCTATGAAACATTGAGAACAAATGGGAAAGTTTCTCAAAAAATTTAAGCATGTCAAAGTCAACATTCCTCTTTAGTATGTAATTCAACAAGTCGCGATATATACTAAACCTCTGAAAGGCCTTTGCACACAAAAATGACACTCAAGTGTCATAGATAGTTTTTTTATCGACCAGTCTAAGCGAAGTATTCTCTCAAGAAATTCCTATCAAATACAAAGACATTGGTTGTCCCACAATTTGCATACAACTACAGACAAGGCAATTAATTAATTTTTAAAAGACTTAGACACAAACTTGGTTCTACAGTCTGTGTATGAGCATTTTGGCTTAGGCATGCTCAAACCAGCGGAAGTTTCGCTTCAATTCAATTATCATTCAATTAAGAAGCCCATATAAGAAATTGAGGATATACTCATTGGATTCGGGCATTACTTCTCATCGATTTCATTATCCTTTATACGCAACCCACAAACAATTATACAAGTCAAATTCCATTGAGATGAGTATTCTTAGCAACATCGAATGCCATAATCAATTGTCAAAATGGCTCGATGATTTTTTTTTAACATGACCTTGGATCTTAACTTCTTTAACTTACAAAATTAATTGAACGAAACAATCGACCGAACATTGGAAATCAGTGCCATTCACTAGAACTTTAGAGATGAAATGATTGACCTTCATGATGAACATGAGGTCGAGTATGAAAAAATTGTTTCATGATATGCCAGATGAGATCTAACATGTGCTTCGTTTTAAATCTCTCATAGTTGAATCCAAATCACAATCGAGTTCTTTGATTTAGCAACCCTGAGATTAAAGCCCAAGCCTCTTTCATCTCTCCTTAAGTATGCATATTTAAGTGAGTATAAAAATTGTCTAATCATTATTTAACTGATTTTTCTTATGACCAAGAAGCATCCCTTCAATTTATTCTTTCAAAAAATAGAGAAGTATTGGCCGGTCTATTTCAGATATTAGGGGAATTAATCACGTAAGCATCAAACGTTGCATTTATTTAATTGACGAAGCCAAACCCACTCACGATGCACAACGAAGGCTTAACCCCCAAAACAAAATATGCGATGCAATACAGAATTCTTAAGCTCCTTGACATTAGTATAGTCAGGTGAAGGGTTATCCCCATTCATGTTACATCCGAAAAATTTGGACTCACTTTTGTCAGTCATAAAAAAATGTGCTTATTCTAACTCGTACTCAAATGGTTTGGTGTGTTTGCATCGATTACCATAAATAAAATGCTGCAACATGTAAATACCTCTTCCTTCTTCCTTTCATTAACCAGATGCTCAATTGATTAACCGGCCACGAACTCTATTGTTTCATTGACTGTTATTCAGCCATAACCAAGTTTCAGATGCATCTAAATATCTAGAGAAAAATGACTTTTTCACATCCCTTAGGAACGTTAGCTTATCGATGCCTTTCACTTAGGCTTTATAATGCCCTTACAACTTTCCAGCAATGCATTATTAGAATCATTTTCGATATGATCGAGTGCTTTCATGGATGACTTTTCAATATCTGGTTACTCATTTTATGATTATTTACATCTTCTTCAATTGTTAACGATATTTTTTGTCAACACCGAAGATAGGTCTATGGAAGTGGACCTAAGGGGAAAATCGGGTTATTTATCTTTCACGAGTCTGAGTTATTTCACAATTTCCTAGATATCAAGGTTTAGAGCCCAAAAGATTAGTTACTCTTCCCTCAATGGGTTAGCATCATGCTTAAGTGACTCAAGAACCAACAATTATCTTGGGACAAGGGCTCCCTAAGCACTACCCTCAATAAAGAGCTAAACGGCCTGTAGGAAGGGGTTATGCACTAACTTTGCGGAAGGGTCTAGCCTTGAGTAGGAACTCGTGGGCATGTAGAAGGCATATAACATGTTGTACTGGAGATTGCTAAGAAGTCACATAAGAAACTCATAATAAAATATGTTTAAGTGTTGATCCACTCTTTATTGGTCTTAATGATTACAATAGAAATCTCTAAATCGATTTAGGAATTAAGGTTTACTCTAGAGAAAAGATTACAAGAATGAGAAATGAGAAAACCGCCTCTAAAATGATACCCCTGCGGGTCTTATTTATAGACAAATCGGGGATCCTTTTGCTATTGGGCCAGCAGAAGCCCCTGTCGGCTGCCTTTCCCTTTGGTTCCAGAAGCTTTGGCTTTCGGCCGCCTTTCCATTTGGTTCCGAAGGCTTTACTTATGGCTTTTTAGAGTGCCAATTTTGGCTCTCCAAAGGATGGTCCCGATCTTTGGAACTTCCTTTTGATGTCATGTCTATCTTCTTTGTATTGATACTGAGCCTGGCGGTGTGGATAACTTTCGTAAGGTTTTGGCTTCTGGATATTGCCTTCCGGTCATGAGCTATCAGCTTCGATTAGCATTGTTCTTTTTATTCGTTCTTATTCTCCTAAAGATGTCCAAGAGATAGCCTTTTATCATTATTAGCACATTTTTAGCAGAGTAAGAATCCTGCCCTTCCAAGCATTGTTCTTACCTTGTTGTATAAAATTAAACAGATTGTACCTGACACCGTGGGAAAGAAACATGTTGCTTTTAGACTTGATAAGAATGGCCCTTTACCGAGTGATCTTTCCGCTTCCAGGAAGGTCAGTGCTGTCGAGAAGCATTCTTTGATTTCCTCGCAAGAGCAAGTTAATGCTATTTTTCAAGATTTTAACATTTCTGGTGTTGAAGCCATTCCTCCTTGCGAAATGGACATCATTTCTTCTCCTCCGAAAGGCTACTTTGCCTATTTCACTATCCACATCTAGCATGGGGGCTTTATCCCCTTTTCCAATTTCCTTCGTCGGTACATGCAACACTTAGGAATTGCTCCCATCCAACTTTCTCCCAAGACTTACACCTACCTGCCAGGCTTAGAACTCTTATCCTTAGGATTGGGTAATTTTTCTTTGAACCCTTCCACTCTTGATTACCTGGTTCTCCCTTCCAAACTTAACGACCTAAACCCTCAATTTTTTTGTGCAAACCACACGAAGAAATTGCAATCGGAAGGAATGACAAGATTCAAAGACCAGGAGACTCAATATTTCTTTGTCCGATACCCTTCCGGCATTTCTGGCAGCTTTCATACCCCAAATATTCGAAACCGAACACAAAATTCACTTTCTTCTTACATAGAGGGTTATCTTACCCTTTGTTTTTTCAAGATGTGCACCCAAACTGCCGGGTTTTTCAGATAAGGAGATGTTGACCTTCTTGGTGCTGCTTCAGGGAAATTTGGCAACATGTCTTCTCTGCTTACCTCTTCTACTCTTTGGAAGCACTCCGTTCTACCAGTTGGTCAATCTATCATTAGACAACCACCTTTGGTTTTACTTAGCAAAGGGACCTTTTCTTTGTCATTGGGAAGAAATGCTCCTTTTTCCCAAAACTCTCCTTTATTTCTTGACAATCCAGGTATACCTCCCCTTTTTTATGTGATAATCTTTAAGCGGAGTCGGAACTAGAATTTCATTCAGCTTCCTTTCATCATATGCTAGGTGTCGTCCATACTGAGTCTAGCAAAACTTGTTCCACTTCCCTGATTCCGAGAGGTGGAGCTCCTTCTCTTAGAATTGCACTATTAAAGCCTAAGGGAAATGCGAAAAGGAAGCTCATGGAAAGGAGCTTAGAAGATTCCCCAACGAAAAGGTCTAAGTATGTGGCAGCTTTAGCTCTTCATTCTGATGTGGCCTTTGATGCCCAGGAGATTATTTCCCTAACGAAGGTTCCTTGTTCGAACATTCGTCTTGCCGGATCTTCTAAAGTCTCTAATGAGTTGCATTATGCGATGGAATTTTCTTTCTCTTCTGAAGAAATTGCCCCTCCCGACTTTACCAATTCCTCTAATGGTGATAGATTCAATGAATTAATCAGACAAATTATTTCCTTTTCCACTTTGTCCAGCATTGATTTTTCATTTGATCCCCCCGGTGGTTATCAAGCTTTGATTGAACAGCTACTTTTGGTATGAGTTTTTACCTTACTCGTTTTCCTGTTCTTTCTCTCGATCATCTTATACATGACCATCGTATCCTTTATAGGCTATCAAGCTGCGGTTTGCGATGTAAGGCAATGCTCCCAAACCTTCCTCTGAGTTGTTGAGACTTAGAGAAGAGAACATGTTTTGAGGAAAGAAAATGATGCTTTCATTCTTGTTAAAGAATGTTTAGTTGAAAAGCGAAATAGGCTGGAGTCTATTCTGACAGAAGCGAAAAACTAAATTGTCGCGGAGAGAGAATCCCACATGGCCTTGGCTAAAGAAGTTAAGGCTTTACAGGGGGCTTTAGAAAATTCTAAAGAAGAGATTGTCGTGCTTCATTCTCACTGTTCCTCCTTACAAAAACACAATTCCCTTTTGGAAGAAGAGAATGATTCACTTATGACCGAGCTTAGCAAGAAGGAAGCCTTATTGGCTAAGTCCGTCGAGTAGTGAACAATGTTAAATAGAGGATTTCTTGTTTCCTTCAAACCACTTTGGATGAAATTATGGTTAATTCTTTTGAGGATGATTTCCTTTTTTATGTGGATAATATGGATAAATGCTCGGATTTAGATTTTTCTTCTCTCGACCCGTCTTTGGTGGAAAGATTTATGTCCAGGATATCCAGTATGAAGAAGAGAGAAGAAGTTCCTACGAGGAAGGAGACTGACGTGGCCGAGCTTTTGTTTACTGAAGATATTCCCTTTGAGGAGCCACATGCTAAAGATGAGAGGGATCTTATTGTGGTGCCACATATTGTTCGTGCTAAAAATGATAATCCTTAGTTCATGAAGGGTGTTGTAGGTGAGGAAGAACATAGCGGCGATTCTGTTGGTGTTGGTTGCACCCTCTCGATCCTTGACACTTGGGATGAAGTGTGTGGTAAGGATTCTGAAATTGTTAGAGGTGATCTAGTTTCGGTTGAACCCCTCAATCCTTTTAGAGCACGGAGGGCGAGGAAAGACCTAAGCTTCAAGAATACTTCTTCTGTAGAGTCTTATTAAGTTTCTGCTCCTGTTCTTAAGGTATAATAACTTTTATGACATATGTCCCTTTTCTTCTTACTTTCAATAATTGGTCTTTGATCCTTTTCATATAGAAGAAAAGGAGAAATTCAAGTTTTAGGTGTTTCATTCTTAAAATGGCTCATTTGGAAGTGATTCGCCTTGCTATGGAGTTGACAAGCAAACAAATGAATATAACACGTTGTCCACCAAATACCACCTCCTTAATAAAAGCGCCGCAAAAGTATCACTTTTTAAAGGTAGTGATTTTGCCCTTATGTTGAGAACCGCCCGACTACGATGTGAAGGCTTTTGAAAGAAAATACCGAGCTCATGACTTTGTTCTGGATGTTAATTGAAGGTAGGGGCACATTAGTCAACTTTTTTTTTTACCAAATTTACAGTAGATATGAAACAGTGGATTTTTCCTTTTTAGGTGGTCATAGCGGGGGCTTGCTTAGACGTCTCCGTTGAAGGTGCCTAGATGAACGTAGTGTGGACCTCCACCCGGGCGAATGCTGGAATCTCCCCTGGGTTACCTCTATTCCTAGAGAATTGCCTTTAGACAAACTTAAGTTTAATAAGCATTGATTTGTATCTGAGACTTTTAAGAGATCGGTCTTGTATGAGTAGGGGGACTATCTGTAATGAATGTATTTACATAGTTTATGATGTAATGAATTGTCTTTCCTCTAATTTTCTTTAATATTTTTTTTAGAGTTTGTCCTCTACTTCGTGGTTGCTTTCTAGGGATTTCTTAGGAGATTACGTTAAGTTAAAAAGAGAACACCAGGAGAAGTCTTCTCTTATTAAGTCTTCCTTATTGGCACGATATTGCTTCTTAAGGGACCTTAAGAAGGTCTATACTCAATACCCTTGGATCCTCCTTGATATCCTTGGTGGAGAAAAGGAGCAATTTTAAGAGATATCTGCACATATCAGACGAAGCTAACTCGAGGTTATAATAGCCCACCCACGGCAGAATGGGACTACCGCAAGTGTCCTCCAATTTACACACCTGACAGCTTTGGAATTCCATTTGATTCTTCGCTTAACTTTTCTACTACCACCTTGGATAAGTAAGGAGGGTCGTATTTCACCCTGAAAATTATGCCAACCACCTGTAATAGCGCTTTTGAGCACAAGATTATGTTTACATGTGAATCATAATATTAGAATCAGGATGTTTCTTCTATTAGGGATATACTTGTATTAAATTCCTTTTATAAATGATGAGGAATGCAAGGCACTTGGTGCATTACGCTTTGTATGTAATGATCTGAAGTGATGGTGCTCATGAATGAAGTTATGATTCATAGAGGTGTCGCCTAATGCATAGCCATAACTTCTGGTGAAGATGTTCCTTGTCAAGTATCCTATTAAGCTACTCTATATAAAATCAACACATATGATTTAATGTTAATACCTATAAGATGTGTATGATGGCTCTCTTTTTTCGTACGTGAAGGAGGCACCCTTACTTAGTAAAATATTCCTGAAGGTTTCCCTTCGTGAATCATTTGGGTTAAGAGGTAACCTTTGTCGTGTGGCTTTATCAACGCGATAGATATTTGTTAGAGCACTTCCTTGAGCTTATTTTCAAGTGTGATATGACTATTCGTATCATGCATGCAATCTAACATAGTAAATAAGGACTTGATGTATATATATACACACATACATACATACATAAATATATATATATATATATATGAGTTAAAGAAATTTCCCTGAGCAAGGTAGGAGACCCTTATCTTCGTTTGACGGCTTTTTAAGTAGTAGAACCATGCTTTCATCCTCGGCGTCTGTATTTGAACCCCTCTTTAGGGGTTAAGAATTTGAGTTTGGCACCCCTGATTACGGTATTAAGGACAGGAGATCGAGAACCATCCGTCTGAGAGTAGTAGGGCTTTGATCCGTCTCCTAGACTAGGGTGTAAGACCAGAAATCCTCTTCTAGTAGTAATAGAATTATGGTTCCAAACTAAATTCAGGTTATTGAGAAGGTCAAATATCTCCTTCTCGATAGTATTTGGACCTCCGAATCGACCCAGATTTGGGTATTTATGATGAGACCGGAAATTTGCTTCCGGCAATAATTGGAACTTGAATCGACCCAGATTCAGGCATTAAGGTAGGATCAGAAATCTACTTCTGGCATTAGTTGAGATCCGAATCAACCCAGATTCAGGTATTAAGACAGGACCAATAATCCACTTCCAACATTAATTGAGGTCTAATTCAACCCAGATTCGGGAATTAAGATAGGACTGGGAATCCACTTCAGGCATTAATTGACATCTGAACTGACCCAGATTCGGGTATTAGGATAGGACCTGAAATCTACGTTCGATAATAATTGAAATCCGAACCAACCTAGATTCGGGTGTCAAGATAGGAATGGAAATCCACTTCCAGTATTAGTTTAGTCGCCCTTTTTTAGGTGTGATTTGTGAAGCAGAGGATGTACGTGCTTCTTGAGCCACTCTCCGGGCTTTTTATTGTCAAAGTAGAGGTTGTACGTACTTTTTGGGCTATTCTTGGGCCTGTGCGTCCGGTGCGGTTGGTTAGCTTATCCACTAGCAGAGCCCAAGGTCTTACCCGACCTCCCTCTAGAAGGCGCCTTATCCTAACCATTGTAGGCAATGATAAGGTCTTAGATGCTTAAATCGGGCCGTCATAGACGCAGAATTAAGGCTTACTCTTTTGATGCTCTACCCTGCCCATCGTAGGCGGTGATAAAGGCTTACAATGCACCCACCTCCAAGGGGTGCCTTATCCTGGCCATCGTAGGCGGTGATAGAGGCTTACACTCCACCCACCTCCAATGGTTGCATTATCCTGGACATTGTGGGCAATGATAAGGTTTAGCTTTCCCTTCTGCGGGTAATGCGGAACATAAGAAAAGGTAGAACATGCTCTTCTGCGAGTAGAGGTAGGGCGTGCTTAGTTCATAGCATAGGCAGGGTGTACTCTTCTGCGAGCAGAGGCAGGACGTGCTAATTAGATGTTATGTCACGACCGTTTCTGGTGTGAGTCGTAGGCTTACGCTTCCGATGCATTAACCTGGCCCTTTCTGTTTTGGGCGGGGAGAAAGGCTTACACATCACCCCCCTCTGGGGGGTGCCTTGCTCTGGCCAACTCGGCGGTGACAAGGGTTTTTATCCCTTTGTGAGTTACCCTACCTCGGGTCATTTCGAGTTCTTGAGATGGTTTCCATGCCCTTGTTGATGTAGATAATCCCTTTCCTAAGGATATTTATTGGACTTATTTTGGTCTTTTTACAAATTCTCGTAATTAGCCTTGATTAAGGAACTTAATGATCATCCCATCGAGGATTCTGCAGTTGTTAGTTTCATGTTAGTTTACCATGTTATAATGACAGTAAGTCCCTACCACTTTCCTTCCATACTTGGGATTCTTCTTTGCGGACGACCAATAGTCGAGTTCTTGCCGAGTTAGGAGACAGATATTTTCCATTGAAGTGGTATGGTAGTATCCTTCGGGTAGTCTTGGTGTAAACTTCCTTTCTAGTCGTTGGAATTAAGCCCTTCTGCTACCGAACCTTGTTGTTTCACTCATATCCTTGTTTCCTTTTTTCAAAATATGCTGAGATTGGAGTGTTATCCTTTTAGTCCATTTGGAAACAAAGTGGTTGAAATCGTCTATTATTTCTTATTCGAGTACCATCCCTTTGATTTGCTTGTGGAGAGCTCTCCTTATATGAGAGAAGGCGTTACATTCTTTTGATGTAGAGTCACTTAGAGGAAAGGTTAGGGTTTGTCTTATGTAAGAAGAGCTATCGTTCCAATAGTCATAATAATATTGCTTTACTTCTCTTTTCTGCTTGATTATTCGCAAGGCTTCCATTCTCAACCATAGTTCTTCCGTCACTCTTGAGTCAGTGGTTCCTGACATATCCATCTGAGATCCAGAAGATTCTTATTGGGACCTTTTACCCATAATCTTGCTTCTTCAAAGCTTTAGTCCAATTAAGGATGGAACAACATAGTTAGATATGTGATAAGGTTAACCGCAAGGTCGGAGGTTCAAGTCCTCCTTCTAGCGCTAAAATGTTAACGATATTTTTCGTTAACACCGGAGATAGGTCTATGAAAGTGGGCCTAAGAGGAAAACAGGGTTATATTAGCTTTCACGAGTCTGAGTTAGTTCACAGTTTCCTAGATATCAAGGTTTACTTCCCAAAAGATTAGTTACTCTTCCCTCATTGGGGTGAACATCACACTTAAGCCACTCAAGAACCAACAATTATCTTGGGACAAGGGTTCCTTAAGTACAACCCTCGATAAAGGGCTAAATGGCTTGTAGGAAATGATTCTGCACTAACTTTGCGGAAAGGTCTAGCCTCGAGTAGGAACTCGTGGGCATGTAGAAAGCATATTACATGTTGTACTGAAGATAGCTAAGAAGTCACATAAGAAACTCATAAGAAAATATGCTAAGTATTGATCCACTCTTTATTGATCTTAATTACTACAATATAAATCCCCAAATCGATTTTGGAATTAGGGTTTACTCTAGAGAAAAAAGAGTACAAGAATGAGAAATGAGAAAAACGCCCCCCAAAATGAGACCCCTGGGGTCTTATTTATAGACAAATTGGTGCACCTTTTGCTATTGGGTCAGCAGAAGCCCCTTTCGGCTGCCTTTCCCTTTGGTTCCGGAAGCTTTGGCTTTCGGCCGCCTTTCCTTTTGGATCCGAAGGCTTTCCGGTCTTTGTAACTTCTTTTTGATGTCATGTCTGTCTTCTTTGTATTGATACTGAGCCTAGCGGTGTGGATAACTTTCGGAAGATTTTGGCTTTCGGATATAGGCTTTCGGTCACGAGCTTTCGGTCTCGCTATCAATTCTTTGTGAAACTTGCCTTCATGAGTCAAGTGGATGGTTAAAGGATTTGCCACCCTTGTCGGAATCAACACTAAGTATATTAGTATGGATAACTTGTCCCTTTCAGAGGCTTTAACTCAACTTACGACGAATCCCTGGAATGTGTCTCGACTTCCCGAAGGGTAGCTTCCGATGCTTTATTAGTTGTTTACTGAAGTGACCACTCGGCGATCTTCTAATGATTGTCTCGGTAACTGGCTCCTGGATGTTCCCCTATGCTCTCATTTCTCGATGTATCGATATTAAGCGAGTTAATACCGATATCCCTTTCGTCCTTCTAGGTTCCGACCTGTAGGACTCCCGGTCTTCCTCTTCACTGGCTTCCAATTTTGGGTGACCTTTCGTTATCTACTCTTCAGCTGGAATAACCTGTCGGTGTCCTTTCTTTGTATCAGTTTTGAGTTCATTTCCTTAATGATGGTGTCCGTTGCCTGGCCTTCGGTTTGCTTCCCCATGCTCTTGGTTTTTTCTTGGTCTTGATTCTTTCTTATGGGTTATTCTTCTATACTTGTGACGGTCCATACCCCTTCACCGATAGCTTGTCTCAGTGTTAAATATGGTGGTAACATCAATTAGTTCTAAATAGACACAAAGAAATAAATACTTAATTTTGAATTGCAAAAGAAATGCCATTTTGTGGTTAAAAACAGGATAGTCCATCGACATGTCATTTCGAATGAAAATACTGAGGTATATAAAGTAAAAATTGATATCATTTCAAAAAATAGCATTCCCAAATGCATTAAGGATATTCGTTCATTCCTTGAAAACACTAGTTTGACAAATATTTTATAAAATATTTCTGTAAAATTGCTCGATCATTAAGTTTTTGGAAAAAGATATTTCTTTCAATTTCTATTTTGATTATTTACCTTCTTTCCAAAAGTCTTAAAAAATGAAATCATTTCAACTTCAATCATTTGCTCATCCAATTTATAATTTCCATTGAAATTATGTGTAATGCATCAAACTTTGTAGTTCGAACAGCCCTTGGACAACACATCAAAAAACCCTTTATGTTATCTACAATGCAAGCATGACTCTAAACTATGATCAACTTAACAATGACCGAAGAAGAGCTTCTGGTCGTAGTATTCACACTTCGAAAATTCAGACCATATTTGATAGTCTTCCACATCACTGTTCACGTTGACCATTTATCTTTTAGGTAAAAAAATTCCAAAAATGGCGCTAAATTACACTTTTCTTTAAATCCTTTTACTCTAAGAATTTTTCCTTACGATCATAGATAAGAAAGAATCAGGTAACATCATAGAAAATTATCTGTCTTATTTTCCAAATGCACCATCATCTTTTCCCATCTATAAGAAACTTCCCGACGAACAATTACTTACTCTTCAATTGATCCTTGGTTCATCGATATAGTGAAAAACTCAGTCCTTGAGGAAACTCCTCTATTTTGGTCTAAATAGGGTAAATAAAAAATTCAGCCCCAAGCGAAATATTTCTACTGGAATGATCCATGTTGTTTAAGTATTGTCCTAACCAAATCATTTGTCAATGTGTTCTAAATAGAGAAAGTAGGAGTATTATCTGTTTTGTCATAACCAAGCATGCAACGGGCATTTCGATCCAAAGAAAACCATGAAAAAATTCTTCAATCAACTTTTGTTGGCTTACTGTATTCAAATAGCTTCAAGTTATGTAAGAAGTGTGATCATTGCCAAATGGTGTGTAAACTCTCTCGACGAAGATGATGGCTTTGACCCTCATCCTTACGATTGAAATCTTTGATCAATGTATGGGGAACTAATTTCACAAGAATATTCCCTAACTATTTTAAAATGGGTCAACGTCATTCTATGTAAAACAACTAAACATAGAGCTATTGTGAAATTTCTTAAAGAAACACTTTTTTGAGGTTCGATACACCCCACACAATAATAAGTGATAACGAAACACGCTTCTATAATAAATCATTTGTAAGTTTAATGAAAAAATACTTGATTACCCACAAGTTATCCACTCCTTTTCATCCTTAAACCAAGGTTCAGGTTGAAGTTTCAAATCGACAATCAAACACATTTCAAAATAAATCGTTAATTAAAACTAATAATTGGTTACATAGATTAATAAATATGCTCCAGGATTATCATATAACTTTAAAAATTAACCTAGGAATGTCCCCTTTTCGATTAGATTACAGTAAAACATGTCATTTGCTAGTTGAAATTGAACATGAAGCATTATGGACAATAAAAAACTCAATTTTGATGTTGGTAAAGATGGAGGAAATAGAATGTTGCAACTGATGAGTTCAAAGAACTTAGGAACACGCATATGAAAACTTGAAAATTTACAAGGATGAAACAAAAAAAATTCATGACAAATCGTTCCTAACAAATAATTTTTCACCAAACTAAAATGTTCTTTTTTATGACTCTAAACTTCATTTATTAATTGTTAAATTGAATTTTAGATGGACCAAACCATACTTGATATTTTATTTTATTTCCACATGGTGCCATCGAAATAGATAGGCTTAGAGATGGAATAATATTCAAAGCCAATAGTCATTATTTAAATTTGTTCTTTGAATTGTCGGATAATCAAAAGGAGGAGCTCATGATTCTTCATTGGCCACACTATGCATTACGCTTATTAAGGAATTTAAACCTCTTTGGTAAATGGATGTCTATTTTTCTTCTTTGCACTCATTATATCATGCATTGACCGTGAATACCAACCGAATTAAATTGTGGGATGGGGATGTTTATAATCATTTTAAATGTTTATTTGTCTTCCATTCTGCCCAAAAAAATCTCAAAATTCCATAATCAAATAAAATTTTCATATTAATTTACTTTTTGAATAGCCATGATAGGCTACGATACAAGTTATTCATTGAATTGGAATTTTTCAAAAATTACTTGTCTTAATGAATAATGAAAAGAAAATTTTAAATAATAAGCAAGTTTAGTGTATAGTATATTGTGATAATTATGAAATGTTTTCTAAATTGTAAGCTTGGTTTAAAGGAGTAGTTGATCTAAAACATATAGGTTAACATTAGATCTTTAGTGTTAAGTTATGCCAAGAAATTTTTTCTTAATTCTTTTTTTTTTTGTATATATGTATATATTTTATTAACACCTAAAGTTGTCTATAAAAATTTATATGTGCACAGTCGCCGTGCTCTGTACTTTCCTCACATAAACCCATAAACCATTGGATGGATGGTATATCTGGCCTTAGGTTACGTGAGTTAGATATTTCTATATACTTTTTTTTAGTAATAAATGCTTAGCGTCTTGTGTATACAGTAGTGTGTACACTCGCCACGCTCTGTATTCTTTTCATATAAGCCCATAGATAGTGCATGGACAATATGTCTAATTTCATTACCAGATTTAGGCATCTTCAAATAATGTTTATATCATGAACTCTTTTGTATAATAACATGGAGTAAGAAGTTAAAGCTCATACATCATCTTAACTTTAAGTATTTGACTTGCTATACGAAAAGAGCTAAAGATAACATTGCGAAAACTTTGACAATTAGTTGAAGAAGTTATTTCATATTTTTATTTTGATTCAACCAAAATAACTAACTAAAGTAGAGTCGAAATGTAACGAGAACTCAATTTTGTTGATAGTTTTGACAAGTAAAAAACTGTTATGTATTCATAATAATTGAAATTTGTATAATACTATTACCAGTAAATTTAAAAGTAATTTCTTCATTTTGTGAATAAAAACATGGATTCTAATTTTTGTAAATAATCTTACATTAAAAACTTTACATTATACATAAAAAAAAATTGAGTAGTATCCGCTAAAAACCCTAACAAGACAACACTCATCCTACTAGGGACACACGGAGGTTTAACGGTTTGTTCCATGCGCTTTATGCATTCATCTTCTTACGAAAGTAAATTTATCTTAGTTTTTCTTTATTTCAAGAACGATAAAAATATAACTGTAATGATGTTTGATGTACACTTAAAAATATGTATTTTTACATATATATTAGTACTTGTTTTAATTAAATAAATGTCATATTAGGGTATTTTTACATGCTTTAAACCAAAATACCAAAAATATTTTTACACCATCATTCACTCGTCTGCACGATGGAAAAATGGTCATTTTGTGTATATTTTAATTTTGAAAAAAAATTATATGCACACATATTTTATTTTGTAGGAAGATGAGTACAAATGAGATGTGATACGTTGATTTAAACTTGGACAAGAACCAAAAGCCAAAAGAATAAAGGAAAGAAATATTTCACGCAAGATCGAGGAGCCCACCTACCCACTAGCTAATGCAGATAAAATCAAAGCAAAAAGCATAAGTTAGTGGAGGATTATTAAAAAGCTAATGATGACTAGGAGACTACTCAATAAAATGTATTAGAAATTTAGGCATGTATACATAACCCTCTTATTTGTGAAAATGCATAATACAGGCCCTAAGACTAATATTAAAATTAGAGGTTAGTTGAATAATGTCTACATGCTTGCATGAATTTTTTTAAACCTTTTAACAAAATTATACTTCAATTATTATTAACGACCAAAGAATAAGAATGCAGATAAAAGTAATTGTAGTAAAGGAAAAAACACACTAGGATTGTAACGTTGTTTCAGAGTTACCCTATATCCAGTCTTGCACAAATCCTATATAGATTTCTTTTCCACCAGTTAATGCAAAGACAGTCTCTCTCTCAAGGCTACAAAGCACACCTTCTAGAATTTCGACCTTTAGGAAAAGTCATTTAGATTTCAGGAGCAACTGAATGTACCCAGTTAATTTCCAGGCTCAACCGCATCAAGTGGATTCCCGGGACCACCACTGCACCTAATTGATTTAAGGGCTACGATCACACCCTTATAGTCATTATGTTTTGGTTTGAAAGAGTTAAAAAATCTATTCTTTTGATATTTGATTACATTTTCTTTTCTAACCTTGAATTACACTTTGATATTGAGAGATTAATAAAAGAGTAGTAGAGAATCAAATCAAAGATAAACAAAAAAAATTGGTTGAAAATCGGCAGAGAGCGGTAAGATTTTTTTTCCAAAGAAGAAGAGAGAAGAAAGAGGGAACTTTAGAATGAAAAAGGTGACCTCTAAATTCATTCAAAAACTATAGTATTTATACAGTTTGAAAAGACATGTGTATTCGCAAAAGGTTGCAATGAATAGAAACCTCTTTTGAAACTTGATTTTTGAGAAACTGGGTAGTATGTCATCATACTTTTATAGGATATGTCAAAATATCCATTTAAAAATTTAAAACATATTTTATTTAAACCATTTTGAAAATTCATTACTTTACAAAATAATTTGAAACTGCTTAAACATTTGAACATAATTTGTACATATATCTATTACAATAAAACTTTATAAAATAATTCTTCAAATTTAATATAAGTAGTAAATATAATGCATAAATAAAATATAAAACAAAGTATAAGGAAAATGTCAAGATTACAAAAGTTTAAAACTAAAATGATGTTTTGAAAATTATCATTTTGAAAATAAGGATTACTTTAAAATCATTTTGAAAACTATTTGAATATCATTTGAAAAATCACTTTGACAAAGAGATTAAGTGCTACTGGAGTTGTAACATTTATTTTAAGAATCTAAGCTCATTTGGAACATCTTGAAATCTTGAACCCTTTGGTACTCATAAGTCTTCAATATTTAAATCTTGAATCTTTATATCAACATCATCATCATCATGAATCTACACTTGATATTGTACAGTCTTCATCATCAATACTTGTTATTTTCATGCACTATATACAATATAAAGTCTATATAAACATTCATAACATTAGCATTTACACTTTATATTATTCCATTGGTTGTTATCATCAAAACCATTATCCATGGTACTAGTAGCCTTGGCCATTTTGATGATGAGAACCCTGCTCTATAAAATATATATTAACTCCTCCTTAATCTAAAACTATCCCTTAATCCATGCTCAAATTTCCTTATTATGTATTCCTCTTTATCATCAACAAAAACTAATAATTACAATTCTAATGCTATGCCAAAAAATTATCACTCTAATTCTAATACCGATTTGATTACTCATTCAAATACTGACTCAATTACTCATTCAAATACTTACTGACTCTAATACTGACTTGAATACAAACTCAAATATTAGTTGACTATAGTACTAACTCTAATAATGACTCCCCTTGAGTTATATATTATAGAAATAACCATTGGGAGAAATAATTATACAATGAAATTTTTCTAAGAAAAGAATTATATTATCAATCAATAATTCATTCAAATCATCATAATCCCAAACCAAACAAAATCAAATCAATTACATCAAATCCAGATCAGATGCCGAATTGCATTAAAATGCTTCTCTTGTTCCTTTATCATTTGGATTTGACTAAATTCTAAGTGCCTTTAATTCTGGAGAATAAAAAAGATAATATTTTTGAAAGTTTCAAGCATTTGCTTAAGATATTTGGTTAAGTTGTAAATTAAAGTAGCCATTGTTTTGATTTAGAGCTTCATGATGTTAAGGAAGATGATGAATAATTTTTATTTTCACTTTTCTGATCTAGAAGGGTACATATATGTACAGAAAGTGATTTAAAATGAACACACATAAGAAAATTATTCAAATTATAAAAATTTATATTTTTTAATTTTGGTCGTTATATGTCGATAAACATGATATGGGTATGTCTATTATGCCTTGAAAATTTTAAAAATAGCCTTTTTAATCTTTTATGTTTATACATATACACATTAGTTTTTGTTTTTAATTTCAAAAGATGATTTATGAATATTAACAGGTAAGCATAGACTTCTGTTGATAAATAAACAATGATGACAAGAAATCCAAACATTATATGACTTCATACTACACTAGAAAAGATCTTTAATAGCATTTAAAAAACGTTACCAAATATTTTGGTAGCGTTTTAAAGAACGCTACTACATGTCACACAACCAAATGTCTGTATTTTTTTTGTTGCGTTTTAATAAACGCTACCAATTGTTTGATATAGCTGCGTTTTTCCACCGCTACCAAAACTTTTCGTTACATTTATTTTATGCCACTATAAATTTAAATTGTATTTTTACATTTGTTTATGTAGTGTTTCTAAAACACTACTAAAAGGTATTGATTGTTTTGTAAGATATTTTAAATGCTACTATATACTGTTAATGGCTTATACTACCAACATTCAGTTATGTAATAATCATATCAAAATTAGCAACAATCTATAATTACCATATCCAAACCAAAAATCAACCAATCATAAAAACACACTAGTAACATAAGTATTATCCATAACCATTTAGATAACAGTTGTCTGAACAAATGTGCAAATTCACATAACATAAGCATTCACAAAAAGATTTACACAACAAATACTAATTAAAACCATAATACGTATAACAATTGAAGCCATGTCCATTATTGTTGATGATCTTTACTCCAAAAAAGCTAATTACCTATAAACAAGTTCGATAATCAACAATAAGAATTTGTCATGAATTATCAAGTAACATTCAAACAAAACCAATTGATTGTTATTAAAACAAGTACATAAACAATCAAGCCATCCAACTATACTAACCAAATTTACAGGATTACCATACAAGTCTGAACTTGTTGTCTTCAAAGTCCAAAGCATGCACAAGTATAAGCATAACATATAGTCAAACAATCTTACACTTATATATAAAACTTTGTTAATTTGGTTATATTATAATCATTTATTAAATATAGTCAATTTTATAAACTTGTTTAGTTTTCAAAAACCTTAGTTAATTTTTATTAACTTGATTAACTTAGTTAATATATTATCATTATTATTAAAACATAGTTAACTTAATTGCATTATTATTATTATTATAAACTTAGTTACTTTTTATAAATTTAGTTAGTTCACCATTCATATTATTATTTATAAAATTTTGTCAAATTAGTTATATTATTTTCTTATTTAAAATTTAGTTCACCTAAACTTAGCTAATTTTTATTAACTTGGTTAACTTAATGAATTTTATTATCGCTATTATAATTAAACTCGGTTAACTAAATTATATTACTATTACTATTATTATTGTAAACTTAGTTAATTTTTATAACTTAATTAACTCATCATAATCATCAACATCATCGTTATTTATAAAATTTGTTAAATAGTTATATTGCTGTTACTTATAAATTTTAGTTAGCTTAAACTTAGTTAATTTTATATTAATTATTTAATTTTAACAAAATTAGTTAATTTAGAATACCATTATTCTTAAAACTTGGTTAACTTAATTATATTATTGTTATAAACTTAGTTAAGTTTTATTAAATTAGTTAATTTATCATCACCATTTATAAAATTTAGTGAACTTAAACCTAGTCAATTTGATAAAACTTGTTTAAGTTTAACAAAACATAGGTAACTTTTTTTAACCTAGTTGACTTAATTAATTTATTATAATAGCTAATAATAATAGATACTATTATTATTAGATCTCAGTTAACTTAATTATATTATTATTATTATCATCAATTTAGTTAAATTTTATAATCCGTGTTAAGTCATCATCATCTTCATTATTGTTTCTAGTAAATTATATAATATTATTATTTATAAAATTTAATTAATTTAGACTTAGTTAATTTTATAAAATTTGTTTATATTTAACAAAACTTAGTTACTTGTATAAAACTTGTTGAACATACATGAAATATGGGTTGTGAAAACAATGTTCATTGACAACATTATTTTCAATAGTGATTATACAGGTAAATAGTATGCCAAGGGTTGAACTTGATTAATGCAATATTTAATGTAAATAGAACAAAAGATTGGTATATAATTAATTATAAACCATACAACATTTAATTGAAATCCAGGAACATACCACAACATCACTTTGAGAAATTCGAGCATTTAAAGTTCTTCTTCCCTGACACTCCATAAGACTCTTTCGGCCATATCTTGATGTTTACGTTAGTTTACAATGGAGAGATTTGTGTAGTATGCAAAGCATTTGCAAATATTGACCATTGAGTTGCAACTGTTCTATCAAGTAAGCAAATTAAAGCAAAAGAAAACTATAAACAAACCAAGTTGCAAGTATAAAAAGGTTATACCCTTGAGGTAGGAAAAAAATTATGCATCTTATAGATGGAAAAACAAAAAAGTTTTATTTATCTTTATTGTTGGTACGGTTTATGTTTGAATCAAAAATGGTTCAAATACTAAAGGTGTAAAATCACACTTCACTAAAGGGTATGTAGAATGAAAATTAGGCTACAAATACAAATGCAAGTAAAAAGCGGGAAAAAGTAAGTAAAAGACATGGGGTTTTGGTAGTGGTTTGATCTAGGGAAGATCTACATCCACTTTTGAAGTGTTCTTCATTATCATGGAGAGAATTACATATATCAACATCTCATACATCTCATTCATTACACTTGATCACTCTTTACAGTGATTCTCCACTTTTTGCTCTCTTTCTGCTTTAGATATCACTTAAATTCGAGAAGGAACATATTAGATCTTGTGGTTAGATAATTTTCCTTGATTCCCTCATGAAAATCGTGTTAGATCCGTGCTTTTTAGAGGAGCAATGGCAGTTGGAGATCACTTGGATTGAATTGGAGTGAGAATTTATGGTGTTTAGAGAAGTTGACATCCAGTTGATGTTGGAGGACGAAGGAATGAGCTTAGGAAGCCATTATTGGAGCTTAAGAAGCTTTAGAATGGTAGAAAAATGATTTGGGCAGCCCTTTGGGGGTAGAGGAATTGGTCCCATGAAGTGTGGTGAAATGAGGTATTTATAGGAGAAATTTGGGCCAGGTACCAAAGTTGTTATTATGGTGTTCAGGGTTTGGGTCGAACATAAAGGTATTTACGAAACTGCCACTGAACAACTGGTGCCAGCTGTACACAACTGGCGCAGGAGCCCTGGCGCTTGACCCACAGCGTAGGACCCATAACGCTCGACCCACAGCGTACGTTCTATAGCGCTCGACCCACAACGTAGGATTCATAGCGCTCGACCCACAACGTAGGATTCATAGCGCTCGACCCACAGCGTAGGAACCATAGCGCTCGACCCACAGCATAGGATCCATAGCGTTCGACCCATAGCGTAGGATCCATAGCGCTTGACCCACAGCATAGGATCCATAGCGCTCGACCCATAACGTAGGATCCATAGAGATCGACCCACAGCGTAGGAACCATAGCGCTCCACCCATAGTGTAGGATCCGTAGCGCTCAGCCTACAACATAGGATCAATATTGCTTGACCCACGTTGTAAGTGAAGTGCTCGATGCAGGGTGTTTGACCGACCAGGCTCGCACTGTTCGACCCATGGTGCTCGAGTGCGGTGCTTACGAGATTCTTGAACAAGGTGGTAAGCCGTGAGTGAACGAGTTGTTGTGCTCGACCAACATTTGTGTGCGAGCGAGTGACCTTCGATCGACCCACATTATTGAAGAAGTGGGATCCATAGTGCTCGACCCATAGCATAGGAACCATAGCGCTCGACCCATAGTGTAGGATCCGTTGCGCTCGACCCACAACGTAGGATCCATAGCGCTTGACCCAAGTTGTAAGTGGAGTGCTCGACGTAGGGTGTTTGACCGACCAGGCTCGCACTGTTCGACCCATGGTGCTCAAGTGTGGTGCTGACGGAGATTCTTGAACAAGGAGGTAAGCCTTGAGTGAACGAGTTGTTGTGCTTGACCAACATTTGTATGCGAGGGAGTGACCTTCGATCGACCCACATTATTGAAGAAGTTGCTCCCGGCTCATCCAAGGGTGATGCTCAATCCAAGGTGCCCGACCTAGGGTGCTTGAGCAACAGTGTTCGACCCTTGAACTGCGTTTCATTAACAGGGTTAACATTTGCCCCTCAAAGCTTGTATTTTTCGCTTGCGAGAAATGCGGGCTTCGAACTGAACATTGTTGTTGATATGCTTTGCATTGAAATCCAGTTATAGCCTTTTGTTTACTATGGCAGACCATACATTGAATTCTTGTGCTTCATGTCATCTGTTCTGTAATTAAAACAAGCATTTGCACGATTTTGGACTTATACTTTATTATTGATCGTCCACATCAATAACATATTAGTTTAATCTTTAAAAAGAAATCATAGCAAATTTTATTTTGAATTAAATAAAGTGTTTGCATAGGACTATTTTATTCAACAGTTTAAAACTCGTCAAATATCGTTTGCAAAAATATGATATTCTAATTCGAATTCGCGTTGACAATTAAAATCAACTAATCAACTCAAGTTGACTGTGGACTTAAAACGTTATCGTTTTAATAACTTATATGACAGCGTACGATATTTCATATTTGAGAAACACGTATCTGTGATTTATTCGCTTCCTCCCCGAGAAGCTTTGATATTCATGCCCCTTGTTTAGGAAGTTCTTATTAGCCTTCTCCACGGGACATACTTTGGATTTCATTCCCCTGTTTGGGCTAAAATCTAATACCTGTCGTATCTAAGATATTTAGACACTGCACAAGTTGACTGGTTAAATCCGAACTCCATCTGTAATCCGACTTGGTTAATTCAAGTATTGGAGATTTTCATTACTCAATTATATTGATTAATCCAAGCGACGGTAAATTCAGAAGGAGCGTCTCTGGGGGGACTTTGGTTAGAACCCCAATGTTTGTCGTTATCGGATCAGGTACTTCCTGATACCGATGATCAATTGGGTGCCCCCGGAGAGGACTTGGGATTTAACACCCAATAATCCATCGTGTCTGAAATGATCAGATGTCACACGAATTAATTGGAGTTCCGACATTCTTCACATCTGAAATAATCAGATGCTACGCAAATGGATTTCATTCTTCACATCTGATTTTTCAGATGCTACGCAAATGGATTTCATTCTTTACATCTAATTTTTCAAATGCTACGCAAATGGATTTCATTCTTCACATCTAATTGTTCAGATGCTATGCAAATGGATTGGGTGGCTGTTATATCATTTCATGAGGCAACCATCAGTCCCTTTGTCGGATGCTTGACTTAGCAGGCTGTTCCGTTTTAAGAACTGATGTTTTGAACCCCTCACTCAGGGAAGTGCCCCTTCGATAAAAGTCATAGCTCTCGTGAGTGCCCTTTCGACAAAAGTCACAGCTCTCGTGCTTGTTTGTCGTAGCGCTTGTTCATTGTTTGTATCTTTGCAACTTTCCCATTCACTTTTCAAGGCGGTGCTTTTTCTATTTTTGCATTTGTACATGTTGATATTTATAGCATTTGGCTCTTGAACAAGCGTTGTTGGGGTCGCGACGTTACACGAAATAGAGCTCGACAGATGGCCTGCAATGCGAAATCATCTTTCAAGAAAGTTTTGATTTGATATATAATTTTGCAAACAAGAAATTCATTTAGACAGATATGTTCTTTGTCGTAGAGCCAATGTTCAGTGCATCACTTGTAGAATATTACAGAATGTTTACAAGAATCTTGAATATAACAGAAAGTAAGACGTGAAGTAAAGCATGAACTAAAGCATGAAATAGAGCATGAAGTAAAGCGGTGGTGATGTTGATCGCTTATTCCGAGACATTTAAATTGGAGCACTATCAGCGGTTATCAGTTGATGATCAACCTTGGATTGGTTTGAGCAGAAGCTACGTTGCTTGGGCTAGTTTGATCATTTGATGCCACTTGCCCCTGGGGGTTGCAGAAGGATTCATGGCCTGCGGATTCTTTACATACCGCTGCAGCCTATTTCTCCTAATCAATTCCTTAATGAGGTTCTTCAGGTGTCGACACTCATTGGTGTTATGACCAGGCTGGTTGTGAAATCTGCAGAATTTTCCCGAGTTTGCTACTTTGTCGCTTATCCTTATTGGATTTGGCTCCGCATACTCTTCAGAATTCTTTGTTGCAAGATAGATATTTTTAGGAGTGACGTTGAAAGGCATCAGCTATGATGAGTTGAAAAGGCGAGACTTCTTATTATCCTTGGTGCCATTCCCATAACTGGCGCGCTTCTGCCCCTGAGTGTTCTTTTGATTATACTGAGCAGCAACATTTTTGGGAGCTTCAAGAAGCGGGTTAGCATGAATGATCTGAAGAGGTACAGGATTAGCATCGACTCTCATGTACTCCTCTGCATTTTTATTGGATTTGTCAAGCGTGTTTGGCTCTTTCATTTTAATACATTTACCAAATTCGCTCTTTTCGTCTATGGCGCCAATTAGGGACATTAAAATCATGCGGGGCTCGGGGTTTCCTATTTCGGCCAAAGCATTGTGGAATCTCTCGAGGAAGGCTTTAACAGATTCTCCTTGATTTTGATTCATCGATGTCAGGGAGATAACGTCCTTAGCATTGGTAGCCTGCAACTTGAACTACTCTTTGAATTTTAGAGTCAAATCATCAAATAGATCAAAATGGATTTGGGCGACAGTCTTATGACCCATAATGATGCGACGCCTTCTAGGTAGAGAGGGAAGCACAAGAATTTGATTTCGTCCGCTGCCTTGGCTGCATTCATGTGCCACTCGTATTTGTATAGGAAGTGATTCGGATCAGAAGTCCCATTGTACGGAGGCAGAGTAGGATAAGTAAACTTCCTTGGGAACTCAGCTTTGCGGATCCTCTTTGTGAATGGATTTTTGCCAAGGGAGAAGTCCCATTCCCTTTCACTGTCGTTGCGAGGCATGTTATATTTCATGATTTGCTTTACCATATCCACGATATATTCCTCCGAGTTGTGTCGTTCTGGAGAGTGGAATCGATATCTTTTCCGGATGCTCGTCGTGGGGAGCGATCGCGATTAGAGGTTCTAGGTCTTTTACTTCCACTATGGGAAGGTGCCCCCTTAACGGGACTTGCACCTCATTGGTTATTTCGATTAGAATGGTTTTTAGCTTTTGACTTTGAGTCTTCAATATTAGCATTGTCTTTGTCAACAAGTCCTCCCATGTCGTCATCATGATGATTATTGGAGGCTGATGAATTTGCATCCTCTTCAAGGTTGACATGGATCTTCGAAGGAGTAGCGGGATCTAGTTGAGTGTTTAGGAGAGCACTCATTTTATCCATCAAAGCTTGATTAGCATCCATGAGAGTTTTATTAGCTTCCATTAAAGCTTTGTTGGAGGCTTCCATGCGTTGACTCAAGTTAGTGACGACGACATCTAATTCATCTTTAGTCACTCCAGCTCCGGACATTGAATTTTCTTCAGCTTCAAAGAGGTTAGTGAGTGGAGTAGCTTTGTGATTAGCAACATTGTCATTTTCTTCGCCGACTTTACTTGCGGTCTTCTTTGATTTAACTATGATCTCAGACAATGCTTTGAATTTTGATGAGAATTCGTCGATGGTCTAGATCGTACACTCGTAGAATCTATGATAGAGGTAGGCTTGGAACTTCAATGCAAGGCTCTTGAGCTTGAGCGAAGTGAGAAAGAAGATGCAAATGCGACCCCACGTTGGGAGCCAAATGTTTGAATCAAAAATGGTTCAAACACCAAAGGTGTGAAATCACACTTCACCAAACAATATGTAGAATGGAAATGAGGCCACAAATACAAATGCAAGTAAAAAGTGGGAAAAGGTAAGTAAAAGACAAGGGGTTTTTATAGTGGTTTAATCTAGGGAAGATCTACATCCGCTTTTGAAGTGTTCTTCATTATCATGGAGAGAATTACATATAGCAACATCTCATTCATTACACTTGATCACTTTTTACAATGATTCTCCACTTTTTGCTCTCTTTCCGCTTTAGATCTCACTTGAATTCTAGAAGGAACGGATTAAATCTTGTGATTAGAAAATTTTCCTTGATTCCTTCATGAAAATGGTGTTAGATCCATGCTTTTTAGAGGAGCAATGGCGGTTGAAGGTCACCTGGTTGAATTGGAGTGAGAATTCATGGTGTTTGGAGAAGTTGAGATCCACTTGATGTTGAAGGACGGAGGAATGAACTTAGGAAGCCATTAATGGAGCTTAAGAATCTTTAGAATGGTAGAGAAATGATTTAGTCAGCCCTTCGGGGTAGAGGAATCAGTCCCATGAAGTGTGGTGAAATGGGGTATTTATAGGAAAAGTTTGGACCAGGTGGCAAAGTTGTAATTATGGTGTTTAGGGTTTAGGTCGAACATAAAGGTATTTACGAAACTGCCACCGGACAACTGGTGCCAGCTGTACACAACTGGCGCTTGACCCATAGCATAGGACCAATAGCGCTCGACCCACAGCGTAGGATCCATAGCTTTCGACCCGCAATTTAGGGACCATAGCGCTCGACCTATAGCGTAGGATCCATAGCGCTCGACCCACAGCGTATGAACCATAGCGCTCGACCCATAGTATAGGATCCGTAGCGCTCGACCCACAGCGTAGGATCCATAGCGCTCGACCCACAGCGTAGGATCCATAGCGCTCGACCCACAACGTAGGAACCATAGCGCTCGACCCACAGCGTAGAATCCATAGCGCTCGACCCACAGCGTAGGATCCATGGCGCTTGACCCATAGTGTTGGAACCATGGTGTTTGACCCACAGCGTAGGATCCATCGCTCTCGACCCACAGTGTATGATCCATAGCGCTCGAACCATAGTGTAGGATCCATAGTGCTCGACTCACATTGTAAGTAGAGTGCTCGACGCAGGGTGTTTGACCGACCAGGCTCGCACTATTCGACCCATAGTGCTCGAGTGCGGTGCTGACGGAGATGCTTGAGCGAGGTGATAAGCTATGAGTGAAAGATTTGCTGTGCTCTACCAACATTTGTGTGTGAGCGAGTGACCTTCGATCGACCCACATTATTGAAGAAGTTGCTCCCGGCTCGTCCAAGGGTGATGGTCGATCCAAGGTGTCCAACCCAGGGTGCTTGAGCCACAGTGTTCGAACCTTGAACTGAATTTCATTAACGGGGTTAACATTTTATATTATAATCAGGAAAAGTGTTAATGTTCCTATACCTAAAGGATGCATAAACAAAATTTGCATTTGTTTTCTTTTTCTTTCTATTTTCACACCTATAGTGTTTTGCTGTTACGAAAACCCCTAATGAAATGTGAAGAGAGCATGTTACACAAGAAATATTTTTAACTTAAGAAAGGTTGCATGATACCTGTTAAAAATAATAATTTATCTCCTCTATCCAAAGAATTTTTTATAATTAATGGAAGTAGCGGTAAACACAAGCAAAGTGAAAATATTAAAATAGATATGTACCTTACACTAGCGCCAAGCCCATGGGGTATTGTGTAATGTATTTATACAAGCAATACTAGAGAGACTGCAAAAGAAAACAGTGGTTATCTCAACCTTAAACTTTTATCAAATACAAGTCAACAAAATTTCTAATTCTTCTACCATTGTACCAGAAACTATAAACCATTTAACATAGTTTCCAAAGTAGCTTCATAGAAGTTTGAAAATTCCAGATTAGACTACTATCCAAGCATATAAATATTTATTTAAAAAATCTACACAAGCATAGTTGCAAGTTATTCCTTGGAAATATGGTGATGGGCATGCATTCTTTGTTAAGAACTTATGAATGAATCTTTGTTGATTCAGGCTTATTAGATCTAGAAAAAAGGAAGTTGGCATTTATTTAACTATAAGCTTGCACATTAGATTAGTATGAAGCAGTAACTATAAAAATGATTGAGCAAGATGTCTCAGCATATACATGAAGAACTTTTGGAGGCACATATTCTACCTAATAATGAAACCACCCATCATAGACTATTTTCTTCAATTGCATTCCAATCCAAGAACTCGTGTTACAAACAACATCCTTCCTAAACCTCACTCGACAACCACAACATCCACCTCAATAACATACCAACCTTTGACCATCAGTGATCCTCACCTAAAAAAATACAAAACTGCAAAACACATCCACCAAACCTCTACTCAGTCTTCCTAACTTCCTCATCAATCACAGCCGAATGCCATTCCATCCTACCATCACCGTAACATCCATATACAAATCATCACCAAACATTCCACTAGCAACAACCGTCACTATCGACTTTAAGTACACCTCAGATAACTTTCCACAACTTCAATATCAACTATCCCACCTTACATCTTGTCAGCCTCATCATCCACTACTTTAAGTCTAGGTATAATGCCATTTGGATTTGGGCCTTTGAATCCAGCATTTAACCAAGGTGGATTCAAGAAGCTTCCATTTGGGCCAATGTACCCGAATCCAAGCAATTGAGTGCCATTCCTAAGCCCAAGTGGCCAGGCATCATTGGGCCCATGATCCTAACCCAAGTGGCCAGGTGTCTAAGTGTCATTTGGGTTGATGAATCCAAACTCATGTGGCCATGTGTCATTTGGTTCCATGAATCCAAACCCAAGCGGTCAGGTTCCATTCGGACCCATAAACCCGAATAGCCAGGTGGTTATTCAAAATGGATTTGATCAGCATCCACTTGGGTCCATGCCAAACCAAGGAGAGATGGGTGGGACTAGTTCGACGTAGTTTAACTCTGAAAGGTCATTTTCTTTAGGCGATAGCAGTAGTAATAATAAAAATAACAACAATAACAATGACAAATGTAGGATAAGGCCTTTTGGGAGAGGGAGAGGCTCAAGGCATAATGCCTTTAGGTTTACGGGTGGCCGTAGACCAAGGGTTTATATGTGTATGTATGTGACTTTAGTCTAGTTATACTAAATCAACAAAGAGAGGAAAAGCGGGGTCCAAAATAAGTTAAGGATTGGAAACCAACAACGAAATAAGTCATGTGATAATCGATCATTATCTTCTCAGCAAATTTCAAAAATATTTGTAAATCATGAAAGCATCGTTGCAACGAAGTATTATTTTCAACGTATTTCATATAAACTCAATGGATTTACCATAAAAACGATGGAACTAGCACTGGTTAATAAGGAAATTGTCCAAGAAAAAGAAAATCTTTCTCTTTGCAAGAACGTGGACTAGACTTCGCACATCGTAGAGGCTTCTGTTTCTTTTAGTCAACTGCTAAATTCATGATACTTCAGCTGTTTTAATATAAAACCAACTATAAAAAGGAAAAATTGTAAATTTGATCAAAACTAGCCTGAAGAAAATTTGAAAGTCCAACGACAAACATATAACTTGTCAAACTATCCTGATTTAACACTTCCTCCTATAGGCCAATGCCATCTTTAGTCCAAAACTAGAGAAACATTTAAGCTATAAAAATTCATTGTTTAAGAGTGAGAAAAAGTAGTTGACTTATCACTTGAATTGTTCTGAATCAGTTAAGAGGCTATTCAACCAAGAATATTTGAAGGACTACTTATAAGTGTTAATGAAAGTACTTTATGCAAAGTGCAAACTATATACATACACTTGTTGAAAATATGAAGGACTACTGAATTAAGTATGTGAATTAGATTGGAAAAAAACAATAAAAAACGACAAAAAGAGAAAAGACGCGATAATGGCGACTTTGTCTAAATACAACTCCAAATCACAGGCAAAAATCAATTCTCAACTTGATTCCGATCATAGATCAGCGGTTCCTCCTGGTATCTCCACTTCTCTGCTACATGCAAACTGGATTTGACCTGCAATTTCAAGTAATATCAAAAGTCCAGATCTCGATTCCAGGCAAGAGTTTCCATATTTTGTACCTAAGGATCAGGTTGTTGAAGTATGCGATACTATATGTTGGATTGAAGAGGTCGAAGATGGCTTTGAGTCGTAGGTGACCGTTCGCAAATCAGAGCTCGTATGTAGGAGTTATGAGTTGGAAGGTGTTTGCTGTCAGTTGGGAACAGGGACAGACGTCTGTCATTGGGAGTGACAGACGTCTGACTGCAGGGAATTGGTTTCCCGAGAGCTCAGGCAGACGTCTTTCATAACCCTGGCAGATATTTGTGCTGAGTGGATGTGCCCAATTAATCTCTGGAAGATGACATACGTATGTCAGGCGATGCGACAGTCGTCTGATCGGGTAATGGGCTATTTCGGGCTAGAAATTAGCAAGCAGATTTGTGACTAATTCGGGGGCAATTTGGGAAATTGACCAAACCTCTATATAAGCTATTTTCTGATGTGAATTAGAGAAAGAGCTTGAAAACTTGATTTGGGATCAAAGGTTTATTCTCAAGGGAGAATTAGGGTTTATAACCTACTTCAAATTCTTCAATTCTATTCTCCTCAAACTCTTTTATATATTGAAATATAGTGATCATTGGATCAATCTCTTTTATTCCTTTCATCGTGGTAATAAAATACTCTCTCCAAAGTGGATGTACACTAACAAGATATTAGTGGAACCACTATAAATCCTTGTGTGATTTATTTTTGCTACTTTGTCATTAGTTTCTTGCTTGTGATTGAGATTTGGATTGTTCGTGATTGGTTGATCTTTGTTTGTTGCTAGAGCTATTGCGTTGGTTGTTTTTGCAAGTCTAACAACGATCTAGTCTTCCGCTAGCGCTTTGTGGTTTAGATATCAGATTCGAGTGCTCTTGAATCGGATTAATCACAACGGTTACAATAGTTGGTATCAGAGCTGTTTGGGGCTTGTTAGGTATTTGTGAAAATGCCGGAGACAGATAGTAGCTCAGCAAGTCCTTCAACTGAAAGTCCGAATAGTGTGGCGCCTTATGTACGGGGTTCGTATGCGGTGTCGGGTTCTCAATTGGTTATTGACAAGTGGAATGGTTATAATGACTTTGAGAAGTGGCAATGGAAAATGAAAGCGGTTCTTAGGCGGAATCGGGTGCACCAAGTAGTATTTGATACTCACTTATTGCCAAGTGATATCTCGGATGTTGAGATAGAGGGGATGGAGGAATGGGCTTACACTACTCTTCAACTTGCTATGAGGGATAATGTGATCTCCGAAATTAGTGGTGAAACTACCGCTAAAGGTATTTAGGACAAGTTGGAAGAACTTTATATAAAGAAATCGCTCATTAACCGTTTGATCTTGTTGCGAACGTTTTTCACCTTCAAGATGAAGGAGGGTAATTCGCTTAAGGCACATTTGAATGCCTTTGATGACTTGCTCATGAAGATGAAGGCCGTTGATTTGAAGATTGAGGAAGAGCAATAGGCGATGATATTATTGTGTACGTTGTCGGACCGTTATACGGGTTTCTCAAATAGTTTGATCTATGGCCGGGATACCTTGACTCTAGATGATGTCAAGACGGGTCTTCTTAGTGAGGAGTTGAGAGATCAAACGAAGGAGATTAGTGAGGGTAGTAGTGGAGCTAGTAGTAGTCACGGGTTGTTTGTGGAGAAAGAAAAGAATGTGAAGAAAGGAAACTGGGGGCGTTCTAAATCAAGAAAACCCGGTGGAAGAGGTAAATCGAAAGAGAGAAATGGCAAGTGCTTTATTTGTAAGAAATCAGGAAATTGGAAGAATGAATGTCCGGACAAAGATAAGAAGGAAGTAGCGACTTCATCCGTGGTGGTGGAGAGTGGGGATGGTGAGATAGATAAGAATGTGTTGACGGCGGTAGCAACGGGTGTTTCGGGTAATGAATGGGTATTCGATTCGGGTGTGTCGTATCATATGACGCCAAATAGAATTTTTTTTTCATCCTTTGAGGTTAAAGAAGAAAATGCAATTGCTATGGGAAATGGTGCGATTTGCAAGTCGATGGGTAGTGGCTCCGTGCAAATAAGGATGTTTGATGGAGTTGTTCGCACGCTCACCAATGTTAGCTATGTTCTGGGACTTAGAAAGTCGCTTATATCTTTGGGGCAATTGGATTCTCTAGGATGCAAGATCACTATGAGATGGATTGCTTGAGGGTTTCAAAGGGGGCACTTGTGGTTATGAAGGATGCTAGGACTCATGGTATACATTTGCTTCAAGGTGTGACCGTAGGAGGTGAGACTTGTGTGGGTGTTGATAGTTCTCGTGACTTGGATGCGACACGGTTGTGGCATTTGAGATTGGGTCATGTCTTGGAGAGGAGTTTGGGTATTCTTCGGAAGCAGGAGATGATCGTGGGTGAGAGTTTCAACAAACTAGGTTTTTGCAAGGAATGTGTCATGGGGAAGCAAACAAGGGTATCGTTCGATGAAGGCAAGCATGACTCAAAGAAGGTTCTTGAGTATGTTGATTCAGATGTTTGGGGATCGGCACCAGTTGCTTCTTTGGGAGGAGCAAGGTATTATATTTCTTTCATTGATGATTTGTCTTGAAAGGTAAGGTGTATGTAATAGGGGCCAAGTCGGAGGCATTTGCTAAGTTCAAAGTGTGGAAGGCTCTTGTTGAGAATGAGAGTGGTAAGACTTTAAAGGTGTAAGGACCGACAATGGCGACGAATATGTTTCCGGGAATTCTTGGAGTATTGTAAGCATCATGGAATTCAGAGACATTTTACTACACCGGGAGATCCGCAATCTAATGGAGTAGCATCGAGAATGAACCAAACTCTACTTGAGAAATCTCGGTGCTTGAGATTGACATCGGGTTTGTCTAACGGATTTTAGGCCGAAGCTTTGTCAATTGCGGTGCATATTGTGAATCGAATTCTGTGCTCGGCCATTGGTAACAAAATTCCGGAGGAAGTGTGGAATGGGAAGAGTGTTGATTTGAGATATCTTCGTGTGTTTGGTAGCCCGGTTTATGTGCATGATCTGGCGAATGATAAGCTTGGAGCTAGAGCATTCAAAGGGGGTCTTGCTTGGTTTCACGGGTGGCGTGAAAGGCTATCGGATTTGAAATCCGGAAACGAAGAAGGCTGTTAATTCTCGTCATGTCACTTTTGATGAGTCAGATTTATTCAAGGTGAATGAGAGCTCATCGGACATTCCGGATTTGGTTCATGGGGAATCAAAGGAGAAGGAAGTCATTCCTACATTTCGTCCAAGTGGTAGTAGAGTTGAAGAAGCTCGTGAGGTTGAAGCGGTTGATGAAACATCACATAGTCCACATGGTTCCTCTAGTGATGTTGGTGATGTACATGATACTAGAGAAGTCTCGATTCAAGGTGGAGCCGAAAGGGGTTTGGGTGATAGTATTGCTACTTGAGTTAGTCGACGTGCAATAAGGCCTCCCGAAAGATATGGTGATTGGAACTACCTTAGCTTTTGTGATCATTTGGACTATGCTCTCAATGTAATCCAAGATGAGCCGATGGACCTTGATGACGTCATGGAGTCGAAAGAGAGCTCGAAGTGGATTTGCGCCATGGAAGAAGAGATGCAATCGCTTATAAAGAACCGATCTTGGGAGTTGGTTCCACTTCCTCAAGGAAACCGTGCTATAGGGTGCAAATGGATTTACAAGGTGAAGGATGATGGAAGGTACAAAGCAAGGTAAGTGGCAAAGGGGTTCTCACAAAGGAAAGGAAATGAGTATGATGAAATTTTTGCATCGGTGGTTCGCCATACTTCTATCCAGGTTTTACTAGCCATAGTTGCTATCCATGACTTAGTGTTGGAGCAACTTGATGTGAAAACCGCCTTCTTGCATGGAGACTTGGATGAAGACATCTACATGTAGCAACCGACAGGGTTTGTTGTAGATGGTAAGTCTAATATGGTTTGCAAGTTGAAGAAATCACTATATGGGTTGAAGCAATCACCTAGACAATGGTACAAGAGATTCGATCATTTCATGCTTGAAAGTGGCTTCCACCGAAGCATCAAGGATGCTTGCGTATATTTCAAGAGGTTGGGAAATGATTGTTGGGTGTATTTACACTTGTATGTGGATGATATGCTCATTCCTTCCAAGGATCAAATGAAATCAACAAGTTGAAGATGCTTTTGAAATTGGAATTCGAAATGAAAGATCTTGGAGAAGCAAGAAAAATCTTGGGTATGGAAATTGAAAGGGACCGAAAGCGTTTTGAGTTAAGATTGACTCAAAAGGAATACATTAAGAAAGTGCTTTGCCGGTTTAGCATGGAGGAAGCAAAGGCGTTAAATACACCTTTACCTTTGCATATGAAGCTTTCATAGAAGGGATCACCTATCGGGGATAAAGACAAGGCTTATATGGAAAAGATGTCATATGCAAGTGCGGTTGGTAGTTTGATGTACGCAATGGTGTGTACAAGACCCGATATTGCAAATGGCGTCGGGGTGGTTAGTCGGTATATGGCTAATCCGGGGAAATCGCATTGGGAAGCCATGAAGGCTATTAAGAGATACTTGAAAGGCACAACATCTCATGGACTTGTCTTTGGAGGGAGTGATGATAGAAGTTGCAAGTTGGTTGGTTATTGTGACTCGGACTATGCCGGTGATAGGGATCGGAGGAAATCAACTTCCGGGTATGTCTTCACACTCGGCAGGACAACCATTAGTTGGAGATCGCGATTGCAAACCATAGTTGCTTTATCCACTACGGAGGCGGAGTTGATTGCCACTGTGGAAGCGGCCAAGGAGGCAGTCTACTTGAAGCGATTGTTGTGTGACTTGGGTTTCGAACATGAGAGTGTTGATGTTCGATGTGACAGCTAAAGTGCTATCCATTTGACGGAGAATTTGGCGTTTAGCTCACGGACCAAGCATATTGAGGTGAGGGAGTCATTTCTTGTAGCCATGGATGAGGGTAAGCTAGTATACCTTCGGAAAGTGCACATAAAGGATAATGCAACGGATATGTTTATGAAGACAATGTCGTATGAGAAGTTCAAGCATTGCTCGAACTTAATTCGCTTGTTGAGTTGCTAGGTGCCACGGGGTGGCATGAGGTGGAGAGAGTGATTTTGTGTTTGATGGAAAAGGAACAGCGGTGAGAGATTGGAAATCTATCTTCATGGTAAGTACTTGTTACACTCCCGAGTACGTTGTGTTTTGGTGAGACAGTTTTGGTTTGAATGTTCTCAACACTACATTGGCAGGTGGGGGCATTGCCTCAACTTGTTGATGTAGTGCAATGGGCGGTGGCCATGCCGGAGCTCACTGGGAAAATATTCAAGTTTTCTTGGTCGAAGGTAGAAGGAAATTCTTGGGGCATTGGAGTTTGGTGTTGAGATGGCTATAGTATCGAGGTGGAGTGTTGAAGTATGTGATACTATATGTTGGATTGAAGAGGTCGAAGATGGCTTCGAGTCGGAGGTGGCCGTTCGCAAATTGGAGCTCGTATGTAGGAGTTATGAGCTGGAAGGTGTTTGCTGTCAGCTGGGAACAGGTACAGACGTCTGTCATTTAGAGTGACAGACGTCTGACTATAGGTAATTGGTTTCCCGAGAGCTCAGACAGACGTCTATCATATCCCTGGCAAACGTCTGTGCTAAGTAGATGTGCCCAATTAATCTCTGGAAGATTGCAGACGTCTGTCAGGCGATCCGACAGACGTCTGATCGAGTATTGGGCTATTTCGGGCTGGAAATTAGCAAGCAGATTTGTGACTAATTCGGGGCAATTTGGGTAATTGGCAAATCCTCTATATAAGCTATTTTCTAATGTGAATTAGAGAAAGAGCTTGAAAACTTGATTTGGGATCAAGGGTTTATTCTCAAGGGAGAATTAGGGTTTATAACCTAATTCAAATTCTTCAATTCTATTCTCCTCAAACTCTTTTATATATTGAAATATAGTGATCTTTGGATCAATCTCTTGTATTCCTTTCATCGTGCTAACAAAATACTCTCTCCAAAGTGGATATACACTAACAAGATGTTAGTGGAACCACTATAAATCATTGTATGATTTATTTTTGCTACTTTTTCATTAGTTTCTTGCTTGTGATTGAGATTTGGATTGTTCGTGATTGGTTGATCTTTGTTTGTGGCTAGAATTATTGCTTTGGTTGTTTTTGCAAGTCTAACAACGATCAAGTCTTCTGCTAGCGCTTTGTGGTTTAGATATCGGATTCGAGTGGTCTTGAATCGGATTATTCACAACGGTTACAACACAGGTAAACTCTACTATAATTAAGGTTATACATTCAAAATCATGGATTGAGGCTGCAAATGAGAATAGATCTCATTAGCATGTGGTTAAACTTAATTATTATGAACCCTTAGTCCGAGATAACCTTAAAATTACTGCTCTTGGTGATGACTTCGTTAATTCAGCAAGGGAAAAATGGATCAATTCCATTGTATTCCATGTCTACGGAAGCAAACCATATTATAATTTCTTGAATGATTACATTGTTAGAAATTGGGGTCCTAATGGTAGTTTTCATCTTTTCTCTAGGGACAACGGATTATTTATCATGAAATGTGAAATAGCTGAAGATTGTGAGAGGATATTAGCATCTGGTCCTTATTTTTACAATAATAGACTGATTGTTATAAAAAAGTAGCAGCCTGGAATGAAATTAACATGGGAATTTCTCAATTTTATTCCAATTTGGATTAAATTACCCAACCTGGATTTGGATTTCTGGTCAACCAAAGCTATAAGTAGGATAGCCTCTACTTTGGATAAACCTTTAAGATTAGATAATGTTACTGAAAATTTACACTGTTTATCATATGCTGAAATTTTAGTTGAGATTAATATAGACTTCAGTTATCTAGAAGTTATACCTATTCAGTGTCAAAATGGAGATATTGTTTGGTAGAAGGTGAGTTATGGTTGGATCCCATCTACATGTTCCAAGTGCAGAGTCTTTGGACATTCTATTGATATGTGTAATTCATCTAGTGTTTGGATCTCTAAGAGTAATCTAAATAAAGTCAATAATATGGATTTAGATGAACCGTGTGGTGACCAAAATGAACACATGGATGTAAATGTAGAGACTTCGAACATAAATCTTAAGAACTTAATTGAAGAAAAGGCTGCTGACATTGAAGTTGACCATAGTCCTGGAGGTGGAAATGATAAAACCAGTTTAGTTGATAAAAATAATCCTTTTAGTATTCTTGATGATGATAATTTAAGTGAACAGGGAACTAGAAATGGTATATTTGATAGTGGTAATTCTGCAGATAACTTTGAGGGTGATGGAATGGTTGATACTAATGGTTATAATGGGTTACATGTGAATGTTGAAGCTGGTTACAAAGATATTTTATTAGATGAATCTGACAGTTCTACGAGCAGCATCAAGAGGAGGAGAACAAAGTTTAAGACAAGGAAAATTAGCAGCATTATAAAAGATGAGCCTTTGGTGGAGACTAATCCTGAATGGGTTAAGCTTGTCTCTAAATATCAAAATAGACCGAAATCAAAGAAAAGTAAAGAAGACGGTATCTTGCCTAGTGGTGGTATGTGTGGAGGAATCTAAAAAAGGATGAATGTCTGTGGATTTTTGCTTTTTTAGTTCTCTTTGTTTTTGGCAAGTTTGGAGCTTTGACATTGGGTATTTCTATGTTTCTTGAGCTTCGTTGATGTGCAATGCTCTGCGTAGCTGCTTTGCATGGATATGTGTGTGGTTCAACAATTTTGCAACTGCAGTTTTGGATGGCTGCTATAATGTAATGTTGGGTTGTCATGGGGTTTTTGTTCAGTGGTCTTTTGTTTAGTTTCTTAGGGTCCGTTCTTTTGCTCAAAACGGAAGAGAAAACTAACGGACGCGTCTGACGCGTCCGTTAGTTAAACGGGGTATAATACCCCGTTTCCCCAACGGACCAAAAGTGGTCTGTTGGGGTCTGACGCGTCGCGTTAGATTAATTGACCATTAAATTATTTTTTTAAGTTTTTATTAATTATTTTAAGTTTTTGTAAACTTTAAAAATTGATAACTTTTGCATACGAGATCCGTTTGAGACGCGGTTTTTTGCGTTGCGATCGTATCGAAATGCTCTACGTAATGGAGTTGGTTTGAGCTGAATTGGAGCAACTTATATTTTTTCAATTTTTCAATTAATTTATTTATTTGTATAAATTATTGATATATATTATTTATTAAAAACAAATGATAAATTAATTAACCATTAATTAATTAAATTACAAAATAAAAATAAAATGGTCCGCTTAAATCCTCCGCTTAACGCGCCAAACGCATACTCCGCTAACTACAATTTTCCGCTTAAATTCTCCGCTCCCGCTTGCAAAGAACAGACCCTTATTTGTGATGTTTGTGAGTGTATATTCCTAGGTCTGTTTTATCAGTTTAGAGCTGGTTGTTAGTTTAGTATAGTATTTGTTTCCTTGTTGTTGTAATTTGTACCATCTCAAAATTTTTGTATCCTTTCTTTTGTAATATAAGTACCCGTTTTGTTTCAATTTTTTTTTATTAAGGACTGCTCAAAAATGATATCTACACACACACACATATATAAATAAAAGATGCATGACAATTAATGCCATTGGAATAATTGAACATAAGCTTGATGTTATCCTTGCTCCTCTCAGGAAGCACATCCAATGCCCTTAGACTCCATATTTTTCCATATACCTCATCCTTTTAAACTGCCACTAGCACCCCCAAATGTCATTGGGACAACCTGATAGGTGTAATATTGTGAAAATTTGGAAGATATCTTTATCATTCAATGTAGTATGGTTGTTGATCAAACCCTACTCTAGGAAAAAACTAAAAGGGCTAAAGGTGTAATCCCAAATATAAATTATCAATAAGCTGCATATAATAACAAATGGACGTTTCGGCAAAGCATGTACTCTTCTAGAATTACAACCATAATTCTCACCCCTACTTCCTGCACTTGTACTTTTAATTGAAACACCGTCAATCCAAACATCAACACGTAGCTAGTACAAGGAATGAATTTGTAACCCAATTTTCTCAAATAAAGATTGCATAGAAATGGTTAGGCATTAAATCAACATGGGAACAATGCCAAATTAATTCCTGTTGGTGTATACGACAAGTTAGTCCAAAATAAATAGTTTATTCAGTTATGTAAATAGGGTTATATTGGTAATTGTATTTTCTGCCAGTTGTAAAGTTTTTCCTGCTTTCTATAAGTCGTCGTCTCCTTGCAAGAACAATTCCAGATCTGAGAATAAATTTCTTTTTACACTTTTACTTTTCTATATCTTCTTTGTTCAAATTATCATGGTATCATAGCTAGGTTGAAGATCGACTAGAAATCCAGATTGTCTTCGATGGCTCAAGACATCATTATCGCGATTAATTACAACGATCCGTACTTACTTTCTCATGGCGATAATTCCGACAACCAACTTGGTCAGTTCGTCTTTGATGGTGGAAGTTATCTTAATTGGACATGCACTGTTAAGCTTGCACTCGGAGCGAAGAATAAATTTAGTTTTATCGATGGTTCTCTTCTGCGCCCTTCTAACAGCTCTCCAGATTTGCAGAAATGGATACACAATGATTATATGGTTACAGGATGGATATTAAACTCTATGGAAAGGTCAATTTCTGAAACTTTTATTTTTTCTACTTCTGTTAGGAATCTTTGGATTGAAATACAAGAACGTTATGGTCAGTAATTAGTTTATCTATTTTATTATCTCTCTTTCAGCTAGGCCTTTATGTTAACTTTAATGGGTTTTCAATATTATGGTTCACAATAATGCTTTGAAGTTTGACTTAACATTATATGTTCCTTTTGTATATTATTAATATGTTAACTTACGTAATGCGAAACAAATTCAAATTACTAACACTACATACTATTGCTTTATTTACTTACTCTTTTAGTTTGATCTTATTTAAATATCCCAATATAGCTAATAAGTATGCATGCATATAATCAATTTTGTGAAGTTTCAAGTTTTGAATGGAAACATGCATTTTTGTACTTGATCAATATACACTGGCACGCTGATAATTTAATGATGCTGCAGAGAATAGATTTAACTGCTTAATAATTGTATATGGTAACCATTTTCACATAGTATTGGTTCAAAATAAGAGAAAAATGTGGGTATTTATGGAGATGAACAATATACAAGCAATTATCATAATATGTGAACGTTTTTCTTATTATTTTCAAACAAGTTTCTAACAGGCGGTCAGTGGCCGAGCCAGATAAAAAGATTGGCAATGTAACTTAATGCGTGCATGAACCTTTTTTCTTGGGATTGAACCAATCTTCTAAAATAAAAACCACAATTTGTTTTCTGGCAATTTTTTATTGAATGAAGTGTATATTTGAAACAAAATAAGACTTAATATCTAATTGGTTAGATTAAAAAAAGAACAAAAAATTGAGGATGTAGGAAAGAAACGCTAACCTACAAAAGGAAATACTATAAATCATAGGGGATGAAGTGCAAAAACATTTCAAAAGCTTGGTCTGTCACACGAGAAAATGTGAAAATGTTGGCCAAAGGTCATAATCCATCTTATCTTTTACATAATTTTCCCTTCAAAAATAAAGCATATATACATTCTACAAAATATTTTTGTAGTAAACTAAATAAAAAAGAACTATGAGGTAAAAAGAGATTGTCATAGATATTTCCTCATTCCCATGACTCTTAATTAACAAATATAATGAAATAATAATAATCTTGCTATATAAATACATACACACACATACACACGCGAGCGCGCGCGCACACATGCACGCGCGCACACACACACACATATATATATATCTGTGTGTATGAGACCAACGAAGAAAATACACATTGATACTTTTAGGATTATCCAAACAAAAGGGTGTTTTTAAGAAACGAAAGTAGTATAACTATTTTATGAACGTAGGTAAAAAAGTAGAATAAGCATATACAGATATTATAACCAAAAATTAAGGCATTGATCCAAGGTGAAGAATATGTTAGGAAAATCATCATAAGTACAAGGTTCGTCTTTCCAAAGTTCAAACTTCCTAGACAAAAGTTATCTGTCACTGTCAAGATCAATGGCTTAAAACAATACAAGTCCAAAATCATTGGCAATTTACTTTATGCTAGATGCAGTCTACTTCACTGAATAGAATTTTGTACACACTTTTTTTCTAAGTGTGAACAAAACACTTTCCTCCTATTCTACTTCACTTAGATAGCCCAGTTTGCTGCATATATGTCGCATCAATCACATCTAAATAATAGCATTTTTTACGTTGTCATGCATGAATAATAAAGATATAATATGAACTAAAAGCATTATTATAGAAAATAAATTAGGTTCCAAGGTGGATCTCTTTATGGTCATATCTAAGTTTCCATAATATCGTAAAAGATGTATAAGTCATAAAAGCTAATAAATATTCCATGAATATTAATGAGTTTAGTTCTCATTTAAATCTTGCTAATAAGTATTTCTTTATTTTCCATTAAATTAATGGGAAATAGAAGCTAATATTCAATCAAAATTAAATGGTAGTATTTGCATATACTTAGGCTTCCTCTTAAACAATGACAATGTATAGAATACAGAAGTAAAATATTAGCAGCCGCCCTTTCCACTTCCTGACAATCAATGCAATATTGAAATACTCTCGAAATTCACTGTTCATGTAGGATTAGGATTAAGTTTCAAAAAGTTTTTATAAAGATTTATAAGCTTCAATCATATAGTCATATCATTTAAATTTTAGACGCATTCTATGTTACCTAAATATGGTTTTGAGAATATATATATTTTTAGAAGTGGCAATTTAATAATGTCAGCCTCTAATGTGTAAATTTTCTATATAAGTTTGGATGTGTAATTAATTTATTGGTTCTATATATCATCATTTCCCTGAAATTCAGTAGTTCCCTGAAATATCATCAGTTTACTTTGTCAAATTAAGCCATCAATCTATAAACATGCATGCAACAATTTCTAATAGTGGATTCTCTGCCTATTTTTCTTATGCATCAAAGCTTTCAAAAGTTATGGTTCATACTCATTACTGAAACTAAACTGATGATATGAATGTATACGTGTTAATCTACTTATGCATGAAAGCATGTTATGTCGTAATACTTTGTAAATGACGCCAAAATTTCATCTCACCTTAAGAAATTAAGCAAATATATGACACTCAAATTTTATTTAAGAAAAAATTACAAATAGAAAGGTTCCATTGACATAGTACTTATATCAACACCCATGAAATGTGTTTTTGTCATGTACGACCTTTTCAATGGCAGGAAGTTCCGAATGAGTGGAAAGTTCCACTAGTGTGTGACGAATGCAGAAGTTTTGGGTAAATTTTCAGCGAGATTTGTACTGCTATGCATAGGCCACTACACCCAAAAACGCTTTTAATAGCGTCTTAAATCGCTGTTGTACGATATTATAGCGTTTTAATGAACGCTGTATAACGACATGTTGACGTAGGTCCTGTTTTTTCAACAGCGGTAGAATAAATGCTATTACATTTCATCATTTACAACATTTTGGACTAGCTGTTAATACGATATACACGGCGTATTTTAGCTGCTGTTTTAAAAAATTGACAGCATTTGAAACATGTTGTTAAAAAATGTACAACTTCACAGTTAGACTTTCAACAACTAATTTAAACGCTGTTAATAATATTTATCAGCGTTTTATACACGATGTAAAAAAATTCCCTCGCGTTTCACCAGCAATCTTGAAACGCTATTAGTAATGTTTACACAACATATCATTTATGCTATCGAAATATGCACAACATATATTAAATGTTGTTACTAATTTTTGAACCGCGTTTGTCACATGCTGTAAAATATTAACAAGGTTTTATTAGCGTTTATGAAACGTCATCACTAGCACATCAATTTGTTTATGCTGTCGTCTACTGGTGCTAAATTTACGGCATCCATACCGTGATTTTACATTTGCACACACATCATTACCGTAAACTATACTATTGTCATAGTACAACTGCTTCACCAAAAATTCAAACGAAAAATTATTATATAAAAAACACAACTAGTAGTCGCTACCTTAGTAAAATTGAACACAATCTATAAACAAAGTTTACAATGTTTGTAAACAAAGACATACTGTGCATTCCTACTACAAAGCCACTAGCAAAATAAAAGTATTTCCTATTGCAAAATAAACTTACTACACGGACACCAAAATAACCTTCAAGAAAACATCCTTGCAATCCTTGCATCAACATTATTCTTCACCTACCTACAAGGATGAAATTTAATGGTTAGTGATCAAATAAAAATTTAAAATTAACATATTTAACTTATAATACCTACTACAAAATAATATGAACTCAACATCTATTTTTACTATATCCGCAAGGATGTATTCGTGGGTTGCTGTTCCGAAACAACAAGGCATGGCTTGTTGGAATAACTAACCTGAGCTTGCTACTTCTAAACAGCAAGCCACGGCTTGTTGTTTCGGAGCAGCAAGCTTGCGCTTGCTATTTCGGAAGTTTAGCTCAGCAACTCAGCAAGTCGAAGCAGTCGCTTGTCATTGAAAAGGCTAGAAACTTCAATGGTAATACAATTCGCGACTGCACTTACATAGATAGGAATAAGACTCGCATGTCAACAACTGGGCATCACCACATGCATTTACATAACACAAAACACCCTTCAAATAGGAAATAACAACCATAACAAAAAAATCACTAAACCCACCTAAATCTCAGGCACACAAATCTTACAACAAAAAAGAACACCACCACATCATTAAAAAACACTTAACTGACAAAATATACCCAAGATGAACACTCTCATAAACAAATCAACCAATCAGACACCGACATAACAACGCACTTTCAAACAAACTCCAAATAGAATAGTAGGCAAAATCTAACCCAGTAGATCCAATCAGCATGTCAAGCTAGTCGATCCAATTTAGACATGTAGGACATAATAAGTAGACATACTAAACTTTTACTCGAGCATGTCGTTTGTTTATCTGAAACTACAACTTATAGACTAGTTATACGGTAATGTCCATACCTCTTTTTGCATTTGACTAATACATTAAACATTTTCTCAGTCATTAAACATAGAAAATCTTATATTATTTGAATTCCTAAAGTTTGGCAGACTTTGGAATATATCAAGTATGAACTTGACAACACAAAGTATTATTTGGCAGACTAGGATTAAAAGATGTTTCCAAATTACAGGTGTGTATGCCTTTCTTTTATTTAACAAAACTCACAATTATCATTACTTCAGATTCCAGCTTTTATGCATCCAAAATCCAAATAGTAAGTGATGAAGGTTATATTACTTCAAATAGTTATTGAGCTAGTTATTGAGCGCACAAGCAGATCAAGTATATGAAATACACAAACAGATGTAAAAAATGGAATATTAAATGTTAGTGATGGGTTCGTATACACACAAGAGGCTGTGAAACTTATGTAAAAGTTGTATCCAGTAAAACATTCGCAACAGGCCATGCTACCGTCGAACCAAAAGCATCTGATAAGCATTCCATGAATGAGTTAGGCCTCCATAGAGGTGCATTCGGTTCTTTTACATTATCCACCCAAACTCTTATTGCATTTGGTCCCAGCGGGGTAGAATGAACCAAATTAGTAGGATCAATTGAAGATACAGTGCCTTCGGCTACTATTTTCCAGTGCTCTCCATATCAAGCAGTTGCATTTGGCATTCATCGGGAAATTTGCACTCTATCATATAACCAATGTTTGTTGATACATAATCAAAAATTCTTAAGGAAAGATAATAGTAATATAAACATATTACCGTAAAAGATTTAGGTAAATTGCTCACGGGGTAGATGCTGGACTGTTTTCAAAACCCATAACAGATTTGCGAACATTGCTCATGCGGGTAGATGTTGAAATGTTTTCAAAACCTGTAACAGATTTGCGAGCATTTCTTATGGGGGTAGATGTTGAACTTTTTACAAATACCAATTTGTCCTCCGGCCAAGCTATTTTTCTACCAACGACTTCTCCAATACGTATCATGCTTGTTATGGGACTCCACAAAAAGGCATCTTCTTTTATCGCTTTATCCGCCCTAACTATGGAGATTTCTGGTCCAAGAGAAATATCATTGATAATTACATTTGAATCACTTGAATGCACTCGTCCTTCGACAACCAATTCTTTGCTTCCGCACCAATCGTACAACTTACATTTTCTTTCTGTGCTATTGGTTATGCTCTATCAAAATGATATATATTAAGTGATGACTGGTCAATTAAATCAAGCAAGTCTAAATAAATTGTTAACCTTAACTCTATCAAAATAAATATCAAAACCTACCCTAAACACAAAACCTACCTAAACAGATATATTCAGCTATCCTATATTTTTTTCAAAAAGTAGCTTAGCCTATAGCCTATCCCATATTCAGCTAACCTATATTTCATATTTTACATGTTTAACCCTTTTCTCCATGGTAAAGCAAATGGAACACGTATGCTGCATATGGCTACACTAAATAATACACGTATGGTGGATCAAGTAAATATGATTTGACTGACCCATGGAAAGTACATAACCCAACATAAAATTGAAGCTTAACATATACAGTCGATTGACCTATGGAAAGTGCATATCGTACCTCAATTTCTTTTCTGAACTTCTCTCTTATGCTGATAGCAACTCTATCCACTGGTCATGCCACCGTGTTATCCTTGGCATCTCCTATGTACACCAAACCAAGTGAAATCCTCCACAAGAAGCATTGAATTTCTAGGATGGACTATCAAAAATTTCAAGGCATTTGGACCTAAAGGTACTCCATTGAAAAATTCTTTCGGATCACTCGATACAATTTTTCTTCGGCGATAGCGTCATCCATATTCCCTTGCCAATTTAGTAAAGTACAACTGTCACCTATCTGATTATGTGTACTCTGCAATTATCAAATATATATCTATATACGTATATTAGTTTTTTTTTAAATGTCGCAAACTTAATATGGTATATTTTTACCATCTGAGATATGTCGTCTTCTCCACAACTTTCTTTACTCTGGAAAATCAATAATATTGGAAAAACATTAAAGTCTTGAACTATAAACACTTAGTTATAGAGACAATATTGTCTAGAAGTACCAAAAAGTAAGCAATCTCCACAAATATTAAACATAAACTTAATCATACTCGACATTGCACAAACAAGTGAACCAGCTGCTCTAGCTCGGAAATTCTCTGATGACAATGAGTAATTTCCTTATCTTTGATTTGTGACAAAATTGCCTTGGTCATATCTCTTCCCATTCCTCGAAGTTGTCCCGACATTTCTTCTCTTAACACTACTGCGAGAGCATCTTCTTTGATCTTACATGAGAAGCTGGACTGTGGGTCCTTTTCTACATTTTTCAATTTCTCCTACAAAAGTGAATCCAAATTATATTCATAGAACATTCCTAAATTATATCAATTTTAACAAATTATACTTACAATAGGATCTGCAACCTGTGTGTTCACTTGTTCACCATTTTTTCGAGTATGAGATTTAATCCAAAGTTCAACTCTAGAAACAGAAGAGGGCTCGAAACATTCCTCTTTCTGCATTAAAGAAACATAACATAGAACAAAACTAACAAATTACACTTACTACAAACGAGATATTTTTACCAGTTAATATATCAAATATTTTTCTCACCAAATCTTCAGTTACTCGGGCCATTCCTCGACAGCTACATGTATGTGGAATTTTCTTTTCCTTCATGCATTTAAATCTTTCACTTTATGCCTAGATTAATGGTTTTATCGCATTGGTTAGTCAAACTGCATGTTATGTACGCTTATGTTGACTATATGAAAAGATAAAAAATTACATTACAATTACCTGAACTCTTTGCTCGTTTTCGACTCAATAAACTGCTTCCATTCCCTCATACTTCTAACGTTTTCTGGTTTTACTTGAAGTTGTTCCTCCATGATTTTTGCTTGTAATATTTTTTTTTAACGAATTTGCTTTTCGAACACCTCCAGATACATCCCACTTGCTGAAAAATGGGAGTCTTTTGCCATTCCTAATCAAGTCTAAATCTAACCTATAACATTTAATAGAACATTAATCGAATTATACGTATGATGTTGTACGTATGTACAAAAGATAAAATATTGCTATAATATTAAATAAAAATAGGTACAATTACCCGAACAGATTCCCACAGAACCACTTTCAAGTCATCATTGAGTTTCCTCCAGTCGTCAAGTGTACATGGAACGTGTTTACGGACAAGTGGCCCTAAATAAGACGATAATTTCACTGACACTTTTCCTATCGGTACACCCAATGAATTAAACTGGACACCAATTCGACGTACAACCTCTGAAGGAAGCCCTTTCATTTTAGTTGGTCCTCTAGTCTTCTTTTTGAAACCTGATTTGCATTTATGTCCTCCGCAGTTCTACCTATCTCCACTGCATTTCCAGGATTTTCATCCCTATTAGTGCATGTGACTAACATGTTTGCATTTTCGAAATCCATGTCGTCTGAAGGTAGCTCAATATGCTCTTCCGTTGCATCAGATTCGCCGGATGCCTGTTTGGATACTTTTTTTTAATTGCGAGTAAGCTTCATTTTCCTTGTCGTATGCTTTTTCTAGCCATTTTCCGCAGCTATAATAAATATATAGTGATTGCTACAATGATAGTAAAAATGCTTGAGACTGCTTTCAATACATGCATATGTGTACAGTATCCTATCTTTTTATGCTAATACATGATGTAATTATATAAAAAATTGTAAGGCAGCAGACAGTGGCGTACGCAGAGATTTAGTTCAATGGGGGCAAAATAGCAAAAAATAGTTTCAACATATTTTCATAAAAAAATTAACACATATTTGAATACATAGCCATATTATGATTCAGGCTAAACATGACAAAATATTAAAACATCAAATGTTCACAAATGTATATTTCTAGGTTTAGTATTTTGAATTGCCTAATTTCAACAACTTTTCATATATCTCATTCAATATGAGTTATTCATCAGATTATCTCCTAATCTACATTAAAATGAAACCTTAAAATAGTTCATTTTCAAAAATACTCTTTCAACCGCTATGTTAGCGATGGATGACAATCATCCTGACTTCAAAAGCAAGTATACTAACGAAAAATGATGTTTCATCCTTTGAATTAGTTTGACGAATTTAATTAGTTATCCCCTTATCACCCGTTGAGAATGAGTTGCTTGCAGAGACAAGCCATACACAATAATAATTCTATGTTAGCTTAGATGATTATTGATCTCTTTGAAGTTCCATATTTACACTTCATAGAAAAGTTCATCATGATAGTAATAAGCGTGTTTCCATCAACCGTACAATGTGATCATCTTTTAACAAAAAAATGGTTATTCATTTAAGAATAAAAGGTATAAAGAGAACTAGCAATTTCAGGCAACCATCAGGTTAAGTAGTGCCACTCTACAGGTCACTATCACAATGGGCATTGTTATATGTTGCCACTCATGCAATTCAGATCTTCCATTATAGTTACGAAGCATATAATATGAAAAATACTAAAGAAACATTCAGACGTCTGAATATTTTGAGCAGACATCTGAATTTTTTCTCGATCTAAAAATTGTCCGTAGAAGCATTCAATATCATAACGAACAATATAATGGACAAATTGACATACATGTAGAACACATCGATATATTGGACAAATTGACATATATGTAGAACACAACGAGATATACATGTAGAACACAACGATATATTGGACAAATTGATATACATTTAGAATACAGCAATATATTTGACAACTTGATCAATATCAAAACAAACAATATATTGGACAACTTAATATGTTAAGTAGTGCTGCCACAAATTTAATTTTCAGAACCATGTAGACGAAGTATTTGGTATCTTTAAAATACTGAATTCCCATCCACATGGATTCAAACATAACCTCATGACAACACTAACATTAACCAAGGCAGCATGGCTTCAATTAACCAAGGCGGCATGGCTTGCTTCCAGGAGATGCGAGCATGACATCACCGCTTCACGACTGACATGGTAATAAGGCGTGGGTAAGAGGAAAGAAGTAAGTTAAAGATAGTAGGACTGTGACTTTAAGTTACTATGATTGTGGTGAAGACAAGCACATGAAGATATATATATATATATATATATATATATATATGTATGTGTGTGTATATATATACGGATGAAGGAAGTAACTCTACTGATAAGTTTTAGATAGGGATGAAAGAGCCAGCTCATTTCTGATAATTTTTAGATAAGGAGATATGTGTACATGTACATATTGAGTCATCTTTTATGAACATGGCCCATCTTTTTATGTTTTGGCATATTGCCATGATTCACCTTTTGAGCATACCACAACATAGAAACCATGTGTACATGCAGCAGTGTCAAGCCTGTACATGCAGCAATTAATTGTAATAACCCGGAAAATGTGAACCAGTTTAAAAATTTTAAACTAGGTTATTACCAAAGAATTGGAATGTTGAAATAGCATATTTCAATAAAATATAGAATTTGGTATGGGGTGGCAGTTTGAAATTTTGAATACAAACTTTGTCTGACTGTACCGGGTGGAAAACATAACGAATTTTAACGAAATTGAAAATATTTAAATCTGTTTATCAATACCTTTCTAACGAATCTGAAAAATCGAAATTTCATAACGGAAATCAAAAGTTATGGCCAAATGAATTTTCAGAAAGGTCGCTATATAACATATATAGCCCTTGAAAATTGATATTTTGCATACGACCTCGGAATTCGACGAAACCTCTTTTGTTGGGTCCGGGATGTCAAATTATTGCTAAGTTTCAAATTTCATAATTTTTGAAGCTAGTATGTGAGCGGGGCAAAAGAAAATGTGATTGGTCAAATTCTGTTAAAATGGGTCGACCTAAAAATGGCCGTTTTTCAAACGACCTCAGAATTCGACGAAACTGGTTTTGTTAGGACCGTATCGTCAAAACAAAGCTAGATTTATTTTTTTGGAATTTTTCGATTCAGTTTGTGGCCCTGGCAAATTGAAAAGTACGTTTAAATTAAATATCAAATGTTTTATATTTTAATTTGAAAAATAACTGACTGTAACAGTCGAAATGGCCAACGAAACATATCCCATTGTGTCCGGAATGGGGGTATTTAGCTAGGGGCGACAGTCGTTGGGTTTAAAAAGGAGTCCATTTGCAAAAACACTATTTAAAATTTCCTATAAAGCTCGGGCCAATAGGAAATTTTCTTTTATAAAAAAAAAAACCAAAACCCTCCATCGTTCAGAAAAAACCGACGATCCTCGTCGTTCATCCCTTTCCGCCCACGCCGCCGCCGCTACAGGCCGTTCCAGACCCTGCCACCACCGCCGTTCGCTCCGCCTCTCCCCCCCCTCTACAAATCCGACCCATCGCCGACCCCCATCGCCTCCGCCATCGCCGGAATCGCCCCCACGAAGTTCCAACCTTCCCATCGCCAGATCTGCTCCGATCCGCCACCATCTCCGACCCCACCACCAGCGACCTGACGCCCTCGACCTCCTCTACGACGCCATCACCTCCGATCAGACCCACGACGCACGGATTTCGCGAAAACAACGAATCCCCTTTTGAACGAACAATAAAGGTAATTCCTTTATACGTTTTAAACACTATAAAGCGTTGCAAAACTTTGAAAAATAATATCTTTTTCGTTCTTTAACGAAATTTGATGAAACAGGAGACACTGTGACCGCAAGGAGGCTCTCTACATTCTAGAAGAAGCCGCGGATTTTTCTGACCTTCCTACGATTTTTAGCACTGGAATAACCAATGTGAGGAATCTAAACTATTTGTGTGAATGAAATCGTGTTGTATAAATTATATAAGCGAAGTGTAAATTATATACGCATTGTATACCTCATGTACATGTGTTGTATAAGTTATATTAGCAATGTATAAATTATACAAGCGTTGAATGAAACATATATGCTTTGAATTGTGATGAAATGCAAGTGAATTATTATATTATATATATATATATACTCCCCTCGTCCACAGACCATGGACGATATTTATTGCTTGTGATTGACGTGATATTATATAGTATGACGAATGGTTGGAAATAATTGTTTGTGGTTGATATTATGGTTGAAAAATACCTTTGTGATTGAAAAATACCTTTGTGGTTGAAAAATACCCTCTTGTGGTTGAAACAAATTAGAATAGGATTGTGGAATTGAAAATAAAACATGCCGCCTGCGTGCGAACTAGATGCATGATCCCCATTGTCAAAAACCGCGAGGTTTTATAGTAGAGCGAGGAGCCGTACTAGGGAGGGTCCCGGTTTTAACTACCCTGTCGTTATGCTGCCGAAATTTTCTGAAATATTTATGTGTTAGAATAATTTTCATTCGTCGAAATAAATTACATATGCTATATCGAATATTCATGTATTGAGTTGCAATTCATTCGTTGAGTTGAAATTCATGTGTTGAATATTATTTGAATTTAAACAAATGGCTTTAGCGATAAAAATCACATTTTTATATATATACAAACTATATCGAATATTCATGTGTTGAATATTATTTGAATTTAAACAAATGGCTTTAGCGATAAAAATCTCATTTTTATATATATACAAACTATATCGAATATTCATGTGTTGAGTTGCAATTCATTCGTTGAGTTGAAATTCATGTGTTGAATATTATTTGAATTTAAACAAATGGCTTTAGCGATAAAAATCACATTTTTATATATATACAAACTATATCGAATATTCATGTGTTGAGTTGCAATTCATTCGTTGAGTTGAAATTCATGTGTTGAATATTATTTGAATTTAAACAAATGGCTTTAGCCATAAAAATCACATTTTTATATATATACAAACTATATCGAATATTCATGTGTTGAGTTGCAATTCATTCGTTGAGTTGAAATTCATGTGTTGAATATTATTTGAATTTAAACAAATGGCTTTAGCGATAAAAATCACATTTTTATATATATACAAACTATATCGAATATTCATGTGTTGAGTTGCAATTCATTCGTTGAGTTGAAATTCATGTGTTGAATATTATTTGAATTTATACAAATGGCTTTAGCGATAAAAATCTCATTTTTATATATATACAAACTATATCGAATATTCATGTGTTGAGTTGCAATTCATTCGTTGAGTTGAAATTCATGTGTTGAATATTATTAGAATTTAAACAAATGGTTTAGCGATAAAAATCACATTTTTATATATATATACAAACTATATTGTAAATATGAAGAGTTAAAAATAAACACATGAATTTCAACTCAACGTGACAAACTATATTGTTCGTCGAGTTGAAATTCATGTGTTGAATGTTATCATCTTTTAAAAATAAAATGAATCGACAATAAAATCTACACCTTTATTGTAAATATGAAGAGTTAAAAATAAACACGTGTCGAATAAATATTTTTGATGATAAAAATATTTCTTTTATCATGTATACGCTTAGCTAAAAATACACACGTGTCGAATAAATATTTTTGATGATAAAAATATTTCTTTTATCATGTATACGCTTAGTTAAAAATACACACGTGTCGAATAAATATTTTTGATGATAAAAATATTTCTTTTATCATGTATACGCTTAGTTAAAAATACACACGTGTTGAAATAAATAATAGTTTGCTAGAAATATTATTATTAGCTTTGTTCTGCATATATATACATGTGTTGAACAGGAAAAATGGATTAGCTGTAGAGTAAAGAATTATTTGCGTGCCCGACAAATAGGTAAACCTTGATGAGTTGGCTACGCAATTTTATTTATATATCAACTCCTGTGAATGACATTGGATGCGGAGTGCTGGTTATTCTATGTGAAATAATAAATAACGCCATAGGATAGTAACAATTAATTTTGAACTACACTACATGGCATACTTCTTGACGATAGGCATACTTCATCATATTCCACATAAGCAATTAGAGCTTGTGTGACGAGGTGGAAGATTTACCATACAAGCAAGAGGCTTGTATGGCGATGACTATGTACTACAGGTTGAACTGATGACTGATATGGACTATATAAATTATAACGATAAATTGCCAGATTAATAAAAACCCCACACGGGTCTGGAGTAGACAATAATCACGTCGCTCTAGTTATTAGATACGGCACATGGACTATTTATTTCCACACGGAAACGGGGTGACGGGAATTTATTCTCTGGAGTGATTATCAGTACATGCTCCCCCGTAAACACCAGAATATATCACTATAAATATGTGAATGCTTTTTAGGATTTATTGGGTACCTAATACGGCCCAATAAATTTCCAAACCCCTCCCCGTACAAAGGAGGTTATGGCGAAATTTTTCGAAATATTAAGGCGTTAGTGAAATATTTGAAGTGAAAACGAAGTTGAAATAATAGAATGAACTATATTTATATATACAAATATAAATATAATTAAAAGGAATAGAGGCCGTGCAGTTCGTGTTTCGAAATCGTAATTTGAAACGATTAGTGCGAGAAATCCGACCATTGGATTTTCCCGAAACCACAACCGCTGGGTTCGACTTGGAAATATCTTCCCAACGGCATCAACCTTGTAATAATCCAACGGTTGGATTGTCCGGAATGATTAATTCAAATCTGAAGAAAAACAGCGCCAAAATCGTTTATATTTATATATAAATATAAATATAATTAAATTAAATCGAATAACGACGCTGCAGTTCGAATTTTGAAACCGCAACTTCAAACGACTAGTGTGGAAGATCCGACCGTCGGATTCTCACGAAACTGGAACCGTTGGGTTCGCTTTGGGAATATCTTCCCACTGATATAAACCTTGTAAAAATCCAACGGTTAGATTTTCCGATATGTGTAAAACAAATTAGGGGAAAAACAGCGCCAGTGCCACGGCACGACCTGAAACGTCGTTTAATTAAATATGGCCATTTTTAAATAAATAAAAATGGCGAAAAATCGTTATAAAATATTATAAGCAACATTGATTGAAAATAAACCAATTGGGCTTGAACTGTTTGATATTTGATGGTTGTATGTGTTTGACATGAAAATAACACTAAAGAACTGAAAGATGGATGTCGAATAATATAACCATAAAAAGAATCGATTTAAATTCTAATGACGTGAATTATTTGAAAAGGCCGAACTAACCCTCATTTCAAATAATTTATCGAGCGATTCGAATTGGAAAATGCAAAGACGATTCAAGACCGACGATCTTCGTATCGGTTGGATGGGCGCTACTGAGGTTCCTGACCGGAGTAGCTACCGGAAGGGGACGGAAGTAGTAGCCGTCTGAACGTATGTGTTGATTGTACGGATTTGCGAGGAATTGACGCCTCCGGTTTCGTTCAGACCCAGGACGGACTTGTAAATGGACTGTGTGTCTGACATTGGATTTTGTTCTATAATGATTGATCTCTGTTAAATATATATATGTTTGGCGGCGGAGAATTTATTCTTTTGCTTAACGCCCTTCTCTGAGACGTACGAGCTCGGAGGTTATATATCGATGGAAATCAATCGTATGGAGTGGACTGCCTATGTGGCATGCCAAGATGCGGTGATCAAGGCTTCTGTTGCAAAGCAAAGTCTTGTGGATGATGATCAAAGCAAGGTCTGCGTGACCTGGCTTTGTGTATTTCGTAGATTCGCGAGCCTCACACCTCGGTATGAGTTAAAAACGGGATACGGGCCGCTGGGAGAGCACGACGTTTCTTTCTAGCTATGGTGGTGTCAGTGACTTACCAGCCCTGACATATATATCTATTTTTCACCTATGTGGTTGTTGGAATGCGAGGCGCCTCAATTATAGGTCTGTAAGGACCGGGAAACGTGTGTTCGTGAATTGCCAATCCTCAAACGTAAGAGAGGACCGGCCCAGCCGATCACGGGGTTGCCCAGAGTGTGTAGTCCCGAGGCATTTGCTAGAGTGTCTCGAAGCTGAGAGGAGCTTGACCCTTGCCTCGACTCATAACGGAAATCCAATTTCCAATACGAAATAACGGACTCGATTGTAGAACTAGTATGGCGACATAGTATATGGTAGCTATGCCGCCTATGATTGATATTTATGATGCTATTCGCTTTTGAAACATATATGCACTAGTAATAATATCAAATGATTTTGCTTTATACGTATCAAGCATATTTGGCTATTATAAGGTAAAACTCTATCCTCCGGCTTGCGTTGCATTGTATGATGGGATTTGAGTCTTATAATGGCTTCATTCTTTCAAAAAGCATTTCGTTGTTTTAAAAGTGTTTACTTTGTTTTAAATGCACTAGCAATCACTGGAGTAAACCCGTTCCGCGAAAGTGACGTGGTCCTATGATTTGCTATTACTGTTGTTTAACTGTTAAATAGATTCCTCATACCAGTCCCCATGACTGACTCATTGTTTGTTTCACTTTGCAAACGCGGGTGCCCTTATTTTCACACGGGCAGCCTAGTACACAGGTGACAGGTTGTTTTTGGCTCTGCACTGCTGCATAGAGTGCATTTTTGGCTCATGGCGAGGCTGACTTCACAGAGATGACTTTGACATTTTCCGCCATTACTGTACTTATATTATGATCCCGCCACGGGCGATGCAGACTGATTTACTTTACGTATTTCTTACTATATGTATATGTATTCCACCTTCGGCGATGTAGACTGATACCCTTATTATGTCTCACTGCATGTATGTATTCCGCCTCTGGCGATGATGACTGATCACTTTCCTTTTTATTTACTAAGTTATATCCCACGCAATGCTATTCTGATGTTATTACATGTTGTGATTCCGCTGTCATATCCATGTAAAATTATCCTATTTATTGTTTTTGCTATTATCTGTTCTCTGCTATGATGATTAATGTGTTATATTCCAATGATTATCCTTAATACCGCCCCTCGGATTTTGGGATCGTAACAGTTAATATCAGAGCTTTGGTTAACCTTAGTTCCGGGATCTAACACATTAAACACCTCGTCAGAATAGAATCAGTAGTGTTCTAATGCGAGTAGCTCGTTAGAGATAGGATTAGCAATATCCTAGAATGAGCTAAGCAGATTAGCAAAACAATTTGATCAGTACATCATCATTATCTTTCCTTGTATTCCCCTGCTTTATCATTTATGAAAATTATCAAATCTGTGAGCTTGACTCTTTTCTTGCTTATACAGTATTCTCTTAGATGGCTACACGAGCAGCAGCAGCTAGAGGAGGCCGTGGAGGCCGAGGAGATGCAGCAGGAGGACGGGGGAATATCCCCGTAGTTGTAGAAGGCCCTATTGTTCAGCCACCAGCACTTGAGGACTTTGAGCTAGATAAAGTAGCAAAGAGGTACAGGAACCTTGGGGGAAAACCCTTTACTGGCACTGGTACAGTGACCGAGGCTATAGCTTGGTTGAAGACCTGTGAGAAAATCTTTGAAGGCATGGGTATGGGAACCAACAACAAAGCACGACTTGGCATTTGGCTCCTTCAGGAGGAAGCAGAGCTGTGGTAGGATGCCATTACCTCAGAGGATGCAGCGGGTACTGTCAGGACGTGGGAGCAATTCAAAACTATGTTCAATGAGAAGTTTGTACTTGAACAGGCTCTAGAGAGGATGCGAGAGCAATTTGCTAATCTCCAGCAAGGAGATCTCTCTATTCAAGATTATCTGAATAAGTTCACCCAGTTGTCGCGCTATGCTCCAGAGCTGATTACGACCAACAAAGCAAAGAACAAGAGATCCATATTTGGGCTAAAGCGCAAGTACCACGATAGAGCTATGAGCAACATCAAACTCTCCTTTTCAGAATTAATAGAGATGGCTTGCAATTATGAAGACATGGATGAAAGGCACGCTAGCCAAAACCGCGCCAAAAGCCAAGCTGGAAATAAGTGCAAGGCATCAACAGATCAACCCGAGTCTAGCATTACCGCGGCCGCTACTCAGAAACCTGCAAAGATCCCGAAAGGAAATTGCTACAACTGCGGGAAGCCAGGTCACTTTTCTAATGTATGCAAAGCCCCGAGGAAGCCAAAGGCAAATGACTCAGCCGAATGCTACAACTGCCATAAGAAGGGGCACTATAGTAGGGACTGTCCTCTGAAGCGGAATGCACAAGTGGCTCATGTCTATGACGGGAAGACCCCGCCAGCTATCACCGATGGATCAGGTAAACCCGATGTCTTGGGAGGTACCCTTACCATTAAAAATATTCCTGTTTCTGTACTTTTTGATACTGGTGCATCACCTAGCTTCATTTCTGGTAACATTGTTCATAAGTTAAAATTGAAACGAAGAAAACTTAAAGAACCAATTAAAGTTCAAAACCCGATAGGGGGTTCTGTTAGTCTCGGTATATATTGTAAAGTACCTATTTCCTTTTCTCGGTACCGATTTCCTTTTGATTCGATTGTCATGGACCTTTCTGAATATGATATTATACTAGGGCTGGACTGGTTGACAAAACATAAGGCCGAAGTTAGATGTGCCGAAAGAATCGTGAAAGTTGAAACAAAATCAGGGCATATCACTATACCATGTCTCGGTTCAGAAATAAATAGAACAGAATTTTGGTCTTCTTTAGAAGTTACTCCCCCTTCATTAGAAAAGATACCAGTCGTTAAAAACTACGCAGATGTGTTTGAAGAAGTAGAAAACTTACCGCTGCAAAGAGAGATTGAATTTAGAATAGATCTAATTCCTAACGCCCGACCAATAGTACATCCAATTAGAAGAATGACCCCGGAAGAAAAAGAAGAGTTAAGTAGTCAAACCCGAGAATTACTTTGGAAAGGTCTAATCAGACCGAGCTTTTCAGCTTGGGGAGCCGCAGTAGTATTTGTCCCGAAATCAGACGGTACTCTAAGACTTTGCGTTGATTACCGGGATCTCAATAAACAGACACTGAAGAACAAATATCCCTTGCCCCGAATAGATGATCTGTTAGATCAATTAAATGGAGCAACAGTATTCTCAAGAATGGACCTAGCTACAGGTTTCCACCAATTACGTATAGCCGAATACTGTGTTCCTTTGACAGCCTTCAGGGGTCCCGATTTATTCTACGAATGGTTAGTAATGCCGTTCGGCTTGTGCAACGCTCCGGCATACTTCGTTGATCTCATGAACAGAGTGTTCCGTGGTGTATCGAATAAATTTGTTCTAGTCTTCATTGATGACATTTTAATCTACTCCAAGTCGGAAGATGAACATGCAAAACATTTAGAACAAGTGTTGAAAATTCTAAGGAGAAATGTCTTGAAAGCTAAATATTCTAAATGTGTCTTCTGGCAGAATGAAGTTAAATTCCTAGGCCATGTCGTATCAAAAGAAGGAATTGCTGTAGACCCAAGCAAAATTACAGCGATTCAGAACTGGAAACAACCTACTACGCCCACCGAAGTTCGAAGTTTCCTTGGATTGGCTAGTTACTATCGGAAATTCGTTCAGGATTTTTCAAAGATATCAGGAGTATTGACAAAGCTTAGAAAGAAGCATGAGAAATTCAAATGGACTCCCGAATGTGGAGAAGCTTTCCAGGAGCTGAAACTGAAGTTGACAACTGCTCCAGTATTGACCATTACAGAAGGCAACCAAGACTTGACTGTATGGACAGATGCTTCTATTAGAGGGCTAGGCGCAGTGTTAATGCAAAAGGGCCAAGTGGTCGCTTATGCCAGCCGTCAGCTAAAGCCTCATGAAAGGAACTATGCTACTCATGATCTTGAGTTATTAGCTATCGTGTTTGCTTTAAGACTCTGGAGGCATTATTTACTGGGCGAGAAGTTCGAACTATTTACCGATCATCAATCCTTGAAATATCTATTCACTCAAAAAGATCTAAACTTGAGACAACAGCGTTGGTTAGAATTCCTTGCGGCATACGATTTTGAAATTCTATACACTCCAGGGAAAGCCAATGTTGTAGCAGATGCGCTCAGCAGAAAGAATGAAATCATCGCCAGTTTTGTCATCACGTCTTCATTAATAGACAGGATCTCGACCCTTCAGAAAGACGATGAATTTATTCAAAGAATCAGTCAGAGAGTCAAAGGAGGTGAATCCACAAGTTTCCGACTCGATGAAAAAGGAGTTCTAAGATTAAAGGGCAGAATTTGCATCCCAAACCTTCCAGAGCTTAGAAGAGAAATACTTGATGAGTGCCACAAGTCCAAACTAAGTATCCATCCCGGTGTGAGCAAAATGTATAACGATATCAAACGCACATTCTTTTGGAGGTCAATGAAAAGAGATATCTCATTATATGTTAGCAGATGCCCCACTTGTCAGCTAGTTAAGAGTGATCAGCAGAAATTGGCCGGATTATTACAACCCTTAGAAATTCCAGGATGGAAGTGGGAGCAAATCTCGATGGACTTCATCGATGGCTTGCCTCGAACTAGAAAGGGAAACGACAGTATATGGGTAATCGTAGATCGCTTCACGAAGACTGCCCATTTCATACCTGTCCGATCCAACAGAACGGCTCAAAGTCTAGCACAGATTTACTTCAAAGAAATAGTTAAACTTCATGGAGTGCCACTCAATATAGTCAGTGAAAGGGATCCCCTGTTTACTAGCAAATTCTGGGAAGCATTCCAGGAAGAATTGGGAACCAAATTGAATTTAAGCACCGCTTATCACCCTCAGACAGATGGCCAAACTGAGCGGGTGAATAGAATTTTAGAAGATTTACTGCGGGCTTGCGTTATCGATTTTGGAGGCTCATGGGAAGATCACTTACATCTAGCCGAATTCTCTTACAACAATAGCTATCAAGTAAGTTTGGGAATGTCTCCATTTGAAGCATTATACGGTAGACCGTGCAGATCTCCCGCATGTTGGGTAGAACCTGGCAACAGACTTGTGTTGGGGCCCGATATGATTCAAGAAGCATCAGATAAAGTCGATTTCATTAAGAAGCGATTAAAAACCGCACAGAGCCGACAGAAAAGTTATGCTGATGCGAGAAGAAGGGATATATTGTTTGCCGTTGGCGATTATGTTTATTTAAGAGTTTCTCCAATGCGGGGAGTAATCAGATTTGGCAAGACTGGGAAGTTGGCACCGAGATTTATTGGTCCCTTTCCTATACTTGAACGGATTGGAACTCTTGCATATAGGGTTTCATTACCTTATTGGTTGCCTGGTATACATGATGTGTTCCACGTATCTCAACTCATAAAACATGTTCATGATCCCAATCTTGTTGTGGAAGAAGCAGCGCAACATGATATTGACATAACTCCAGAATTAGCACTCAGAAGAGAGCCATTAAAGATAGTTGGCAAAGAAACTAGAGAGCTAAGGAGGAAAAAGATTCATTTAGTCAAAGTGCAGTGGAGTAGTGATCCTAGAGACTGTACTTGGGAGACTGAGGAAAGCATTAAACAAGCCTATCCCAAATGCAGAGTGGACATCTCTGACTAACTCCAATGCAAGGTACCTTTACAATACTTTGCATTTACATTTTGCTTCCTGCTTAGCTGTTATTTCCTTTTCGAGGACGAAAAGTTTTAAGTGGGGGAGATTGTAATAACCCGGAAAATGTGAACCAGTTTAAAATTTTTAAACTAGGTTATTACCAAAGAATTGGAATGGTTGAAATAGCATTGAAATATAGAATTTGGTATGGTGTGGCAGTTTGAAATTTTGAATACAAACTTTGTCTGACTGTACCGGGTGGAAAATATAACGGATTTTAACGAAAATGAAAATATTTAAATCTGTTTATCAATACCTTTCTAACGAATCTGAAAAATCGAAATTTCATAACGGAAATCAAAAGTTATGGCCAAATGAATTTTCAGAAAGGTCGCTACATAGCATATATAGCCCTTGAAAATTGATATTTTGCATACGACCTCGGAATTCGACGAAACCACTTTTGTTGGGTCTGGGATGTCAAATTATTGCTAAGTTTCAAATTTCATAATTTTTGAAGCTAGTATGTGAGCGGGGCAAAAGAAAATGTGATTGGTCAAATTCTGTTAAAATGGGTCGACCTAAAAATGACTGTTTTTCAAACGAGCTCAGAATTCGACGAAACTGGTTTTGTTAGGACCGTATCGTCAAAACAAAGCTAGATTTATTTTTCTGGAATTTTTCGATTCAGTTTGTGGCCCTGGCAAATTGAAAAGTACGTTTAAATTAAATATCGAATGTTTTATATTTTAATTTGAAAAATAACTGACTGTAACAGTCGAAATGGCCAACGAAACATATCCCATTTTGTCCGGAATGGGGGTATTTAGCTAGGGGCGATAGTCGTTGGGTTTAAAAAGGAGTCCATTTGCAAAAACACTATTTAAAATTTCCTATAAAGCTCTGGCCAATAGGAAATTTTCTTTTATATATTAAAAAAAAAAACCAAAACCCTCCATCGTTCTGAAAAAACCGACGATCCTTGTCGTTCATCCCTTTCCGCCCACGCCGCCGCCGCTACAGGCCGTTCCAGACCCTGCCACCACCGCCGTTCGCTCCGCCTCTCCCCCCTCTACAAATCCGACCCATCGCCGACCCCCATCGCCTCCACCATCGCCGGAATCGCCCCCACGAAGTTCCAACCTTCCCATCGCCAGATCTGCTCCGATCCGCCACCATCTCTGACCCCACCACCAACGACTTGACGCCCTCGACCTCCTCTAGGACGCCATCACCTCCGATCAGACCCACGACGCACGGATTTCGCGAAAACAGCGAATCCCCTTTTGAACGAACAATAAAGGTAATTCCTTTATACGTTTTAAACACTATAAAGCGTTGCAAAACTTTGAAAAATAATATCTTTTTCGTTCTTTAACGAAATTTGATGAAACAGGAGACACCGTGACCGCAAGGAGGCTCTCTACATTCTAGAAGAAGCCGCGGATTTTTCTGACCTTCCTACGATTTTTAGCACTTCAATAACCAATGTGAGGAATCTAAACTATTTGTGTGAATGAAATCGTGTTGTATAAATTATATAAGCGAAGTGTAAATTATATACGCATTGTATACCTCATGTACATGTGTTGTATAAGTTATATTAGCAATGTATAAATTATACAAGCGTTGAATGAAACATATATGCTTTGAATTGTGATGAAATGCAAGTGAATTATATATATATATATATATATATATATATATATATATATATATATACTCCCCTCGTCCACAGACCATGGACGATATTTATTGCTTGTGATTGACGTGATATTATATAGTATGACGAATGGTTGGAAATAATTGTTTGTGGTTGATATTATGGTTGAAAAATACCTTTGTGATTGAAAAATACCTTTGTGGTTGAAAAATACCCTCTTGTGGTTGAAACAAATTAGAATAGGATTGTGGAATATAAAATAAAACATGCCGCCTGCGTGCGAACTAGATGCATGATCCCCATTGTCAAAAACCGCGAGGTTTTAAGGTAGAGCGAGGAGCCGTACTAGGGACGGTCCCGGTTTTAACTACCCTGCCGTTATGCTGCCGAAATTTTCTGAAATATTTATGTGTTAGAATAATTTTCATTCGTCGAAATAAATTACATATGCTATATCGAATATTCATGTGTTGAGTTGCAATTCATTCGTTGAGTTGAAATTCATGTGTTGAATATTATTTGAATTTAAACAAATGGCTTTAGCGATAAAAATCACATTTTTTTATATATATACAAACTATATCGAATATTCATGTGTTGAGTTGCAATTCATTCGTTGAGTTGAAATTCATGTGTTGAATATTATTTGAATTTAAACAAATGGCTTTAGCGATAAAAATCTCATTTTTATATATATACAAACTATATCGAATATTCATGTGTTGAGTTGCAATTCATTCGTTGAGTTGAAATTCATGTGTTGAATATTATTTGAATTTAAACAAATGGCTTTAGCCATAAAAATCACATTTTTATATATATACAAACTATATCGAATATTCATGTGTTGAGTTGCAATTCATTCGTTGAGTTGAAATTCATGTGTTGAATATTATTTGAATTTAAACAAATGGCTTTAGCGATAAAAATCACATTTTTATATATATACAAACTATATCGAATATTCATGTGTTGAGTTGCTATTCATTCGTTGAGTTGAAATTCATGTGTTGAATATTATTTGAATTTAAACAAATGGCTTTAGCGATAAAAATCACACACACACACACACATATATATATATATATATATATACAAACTATATCGAATATTCATGTGTTGAGTTGCAATTCATTCGTTGAGTTGAAATTCATGTGTTGAATATTATTTGAATTTAAACAAATGGCTTTAGCCATAAAAATCACATTTTTATATATATACAAACTATATCGAATATTCATGTGTTGAGTTGCAATTCATTCGTTGAGTTGAAATTCATGTGTTGAATATTATTTGAATTTAAACAAATGGCTTTAGCGATAAAAATCACATTTTTATATATATACAAACTATATCGAATATTCATGTGTTGAGTTGCTATTCATTCGTTGAGTTGAAATTCATGTGTTGAATATTATTTGAATTTAAACAAATGGCTTTAGCGATAAAAATCACACACACATATATATATATATATATATATATATATATATATACAAACTATATCGAATATTCATGTGTTGAGTTGCAATTCATTCGTTGAGTTGAAATTCATGTGTTGAATATTAATTGAATTTAAACAAATGGCTTTAGCGATAAAAATCTCATTTTTATATATATACAAACTATATCGAATATTCATGTGTTGAGTTGTAATTCATTCGTTGAGTTGACATTCATGTGTTGAATATTATTTGAATTTAAACAAATGGCTTTAGCGATAAAAATCACATTTTTATATATATATATATATATATATATATATATATACAAACTATATAGAATATTCATGTGTTGAATTGAAATTTGTTCGTCGAGTTGAAATTCATGTGTTGAATGTTATCATCTTTTAAAAATAAAATGAATCGACAATAAAAACTACACCTTTATTGTAAATATGAAGAGTTAAAAATACACACGTGTCGAATAAATATTTTTGATGATAAAAGTATTTCTTTTATCATGTATACGCTTAGTTAAAAATACACACGTGTCGAATAAATATTTTTTATGATAAAAATATTTCTTTTATCATGTATACGCTTAGTTAAAAATACACACGTGTCGAATAAATATTTTTGATGATAAAAATATTTCTTTTATCATGTATACGCTTAGTTAAAAATACACATGTGTCGAAATAAATAATAGTTTGCTAGAAATATTATTATTAGCTTTGTTCTGCATATATATACATGTGTTGAACAGGAAAAATGGATTAGCTGTAGAGTAAAGAATTATTTGCGTGCCCGACAAATAGGTAAACCTTGATGAGTTGACTGCGCAATTTTATTTATATATCAACTCCTGTGAATGACATTGGATGCGGAGTGCTGGTTATTCTGTGTGAAATAATAAATAACGCCATAGGACAGTAACAATTAATTTTGAACTACACTACATGGCATACTTCTTGACGATAGGCATACTTCATCATATTCCACATAAGCAATTGGAGCTTGTGTGACGAGGTGGAAGATTTACCATACAAGCAAGAGGCTTGTATGGCGATGACTATGTACTACAGGTTGAACTGATGACTGATATGGACTATATAAATTATAACGATAAATTGCCAGATTAATAAAAACCCCACACGGGTCTGGATTTGACAATAATCACGTCGCTCTAGTTATTAGATACGGCACATGGACTATTTATTTCCACACGGAAACGGGGTGACGGGAATTTATTCTCTGGAGTGATTATCAGTACATGCTCCCCCGTAAACACCAGAATATATCACTATAAATATGTGAATGCTTTTTAGGATTTATTGGGTACCTAATACGGCCCAATAAATTTCCAAACCCCTCCCCGTACAAAGGAGGTTATGGCGAAATTTTTCGAAATATTAAGGCGTTAGTGAAATATTTGAAGTGAAAACGAAGTTGAAATAATAGAATGAACTATATTTATATATATAAATATAAATATAATTAAAAGGAATAGAGGCCGTGCAGTTCGTGTTTCGAAATCGTAATTTGAAACGATTAGTGCGAGAAATCCGACCATCGGATTTTCCCGAAACTGCAACCGCTGGGTTCGCCTTGGAAATATCTTCCCAACGGCATCAACCTTGTAAAAATTCAACGGTTGGATTGTCCGGAATGATTAATTCAAATCTGAAGAAAAACAGCGCCAAAATCGTTTATATTTATATATAAATATAAATATAATTAAATTAAATCGAATAACGACGCTGCAGTTCGAATTTTGAAACCGCAACTTCAAACGACTAGTGTGGAAGATCCGACCGTCGGATTCTCACGAAACTGGAACCGTTGGGTTCGCTTTGGGAATATCTTCCTACTGATATAAACCTTGTAAAAATCCAACGGTTAGATTTTCCGATATGTGTAAAACAAATTAGGGGAAAAACAGCGCCAGTGCCACGGCACGACCTGAAACGTCGTTTAATTAAATATGGCCATTTTTAAATAAATAAAAATGGCGAAAAATCGTTATAAAATATTATAAGCAACATTGATTGAAAATAAACCAATTGGGCTTGAACTGTTTGATATTTGATGGTTGTATGTGTTTGACGCGAAAATAACACTAAAGAACTGAAAGATGGATGTCGAATAATATAACCATAAAAAGAATCGATTTAAATTCTAATGACGTGAATTATTTGAAAAGGCCGAGCTAACCCTCATTTCAAATAATTTATCAAGCGATTCGAATTGGAAAATGCAAAGACGATTCAAGACCGATGATCTTCGTATCGGTTGGATGGGCGCTACTGAGGTTCCTGACCGGAGTAGCTACCGGATGGGGACGGAAGTAGTAGCCGTCTGAACGTATGTGTTGATTGTACGGATTTGCGAGGAATTGACGCCTCCGGTTTCGTTCAGACCCAGGACGGACTTGTAAATGGACTGTGTGTCTGACATTGGATTTTGTTCTATAATGATTGATCTCTGTTAAATATATATCTGTTTGGCGGCGGAGAATTTATTCTTTTGCTTAACGCCCTTCTCTGAGACGTACGAGCTCAGAGGTTATATATCGATGGAAATCAATCGTATGGAGTGGACTGCCTATGTGGCATGCCAAGATGCGGTGATCAAGGCTTCTGTTGCAAAGAAGAGTCTTGTGGATGATGATCAAAGCAAGGTCTGCGTGACCTGGCTTTGTGTATTTCGTAGATTCGCGAGCCTCACACCTCGGTATGAGTTAAAAACGGGATACGGGCCGCTGGGAGAGCACGACGTTTCTTTCTAGCTATGGTGGTGTCGGTGACTTACCAGCCCTGACATATATATCTATTTTTCACCTATGTGATTGTTGGAATGCGAGGCGCCTCGATTATAGGTCTGTAAGGACCGGGAAACGTGTGTTCAGGAATTGCCAATCCTCAAACGTAAGAGAGGACCGGCCCAGCCGATCCAGGGGTTGCCCAGAGTGTGTAGTCCCGAGGCATTTGCTAGAGTGTCTCGAAGCGGAGAGGAGCTTGCCCCTTGCCTCGACTCATGACGGAAATCCAATTTCCAATACGAAATAACGGACTCGATTGTAGAACTAGTATGGCGATATAGTATATGGTAGCTATGCCGCCTATGATTGATATTTATGATGCTATTCGCTTTTGAAACATATATGCACTAGTAATAATATCAAATGATTTTGCTTTATACTTATCAAGCATATTTGGCTATTATAAGGTAAAACTCTATCCTCCGGCTTGCGTTGCATTGTATGATGGGACTTGAGTCTTATAATGGCTTCATTCTTTCAAAAAGCATTTCGTTGTTTTAAAAGTGTTTACTTTGTTTTAAATGCACTAGCAATCACTGGGGTAAACCCGTTCCGCGAAAGTGGCGTGGTCCTATGATTTGCTATTACTGTTGTTTAACTGTTAAATAGATTCCTCATACCAGTCCCCATGACTGACTCGTTGTTTGTTTCACTTTGCAAACGCGGGTGCCCTTATTTTCACACGGGCAGCCTAGTACACAGGTGACAGGTTGTTTTTGGCTCTGCACTGCTGCATAGAGTGCATTTTTGGCTCATGGCGAGGCTGACTTCACAGAGATGACTTTGACATTTTCCGCCATTACTGTACTTATATTATGATCCCGCCACGGGCGATGCAGACTGATTTACTTTCCGTATTTCTTACTATATGTATATGTATTCCGCCTTCGGCGATGTAGACTGATACCCTTATTATGTCTCACTGCATGTATGTATTCCGCCTCTGGCGATGATGACTGATCACTTTCCTTTTTATTTAATAAGTTATATCCCACGCTATGCTATTCTGATGTTATTACATGTTGTGATTCCGCTGTCATATCCATGTAAAATTATCCTATTTATTGTTTTTGCTATTATCTGTTCTCTGCTATGATGATTAATGTGTTATATTCCAATGATTATCCTTAATACCGCCCCTCGGATTTTGGGATCGTCACAAATTACATGCGCTTACAATTACTGTTCAAACTGCAATTACAGTTCAAACTGTAATTATTGTTCAAACATTTTATGTTTTGCCATATAGCCATGATAAATTTGAAAAACATTTACAACTTAAAGGAAACACATGACACAAATCAAGTATGGTATTTAGAAAATGTTGCTGCTACTAGAGAAGATATACTATAAATGAATGATATGCTATTGTATCCGTCCTAACTTAAGCCATACTGCACTTATAACGATAATACCCAAAAAATTATATCTACAGGCAACATCATTCCACTTGATTCACTTTCTAATTAATAAATGAAGGAAAAAAATTATGTAAACTGTAAACGTGTACATAAATCATAATCAAGCTAGCTCAAAGCAAATGTTCAGTAATGATGATATTAGTGTAGCAATACCGCACCATTTCAATAATAAGTGTAAATCGGTCGATCTAAATGTACAAGAACTAAGCAATTAAATCAATCGAATCAAAAGACAAATAATTAAGCCAGTAGACAACTAAATCGATCGAACTAAATGTACAGAAGACAAACTATAACTAAATCAATCGAAGTACCTGAAAAAGAGGAACTAGGGCACCATAAGATTGGAACAAGGGAAATAAGGAATGATGAAATGATAAAATTGGTTTTACCGCAAGATGAAATCGAACGCGGGAAATGAAATCAAAAGAGGGAAATGAAACTGGAGGAAGAGAGAAAGTTTATTTTTTTAGCAGAGGGAAATGAAACTAGAGGCATGATCAATCAGGGTAAATATTTTATCACATGTGTTGTATCAACGTTTCACCAATGGTTGAAATCATCGGAAGCATTTCATTGGGAAGTGAATTTAGAGGGACCAAAATTTTATAGCTTTTACACCCCAAACGTTGTCTTTGATTGCTGCTGAAGTGGTTTTTCTTGTAGTGGCCTGCTGTGTTTAGTAAAAAAAATAACTATATGCAAATGGATGCTGAAATTGAGAGCTCCAATTAACAACGTCAAGAAGGCATAATAAAAGTACAAGTTAATTCAGCAGCCCCAGTCAAATGGGAAAGATTTTGACAATATACAGAAGGAATGTATAAACAAAAAAGCATTTAATTCCTAGTTAGGCCATAGACATCAATGTTAAAGGACAAAAAACACAAATCAAGGTTTACGTAGCAAGTCTTATGGAAGATAAGATAATAAAAAATAAATATAAAATCAAAGAAACCTAATTAAAGTAGGATCAAATTTAAATCCATAATTCGAATGGAAATTCCATTTCTAAAAATATTTATCCATATAGATCCTAAAATAGCAAGGTTTAAAAAAATCAACAAATTAATTTAAGAAAAAAATAAAACACAACTAATCAATCAAAAATGCTATGAGTCACGCATTAATATGGAAAAATTCCCTAAATAATACGAAATAATAATAAAAGTTACCTTAGATCGAATCGTCCCTAAGAAAATCCTGGATTGTATGAGTAGCTCTAGATCCAATATCCGCGGAAGGCACTCGTACGTGGTTATGTCGATTGAAGGAAAGGGAGGGAACGAGAAAATTTATTGGTTGAAGGAGAAGAAAGATATGTGGATCAAAGGAGAAGAAGATTCTCATAACATTAGAACAAAGAAAGACGAGAAAAAGGAGCGTAATTTAGGTTAGGAAAAAAAATTGGAATAATATGAGGGAATTGAAATGTGGCAAGTGACACGTAAGGAGAAGCAAGTGAAACGTAAAGACAATAATTCAGAAATTACATACAAATGCAACCAAACCTTACCAGATAAAAATAAAAGCAATAGTGGTTGCATTTACCTCTCAAACTCTACCAACGATTGCAATCATATGTAGGTTTTCTTGTAGTATAATAACCTAGAATAAAAAATAATGCAACAATCATTTCAGTCACATAAATAAAGTCTAGAAAGATCCAAAAGAAGACGATGATGAGGAAAGTCCATGTTTATATCTTGATTTCCCAAAGATTTTATCCATTTTGTTAAAATTATGTTCAATTTTTTACTAACGGATTTTTAGTATCTTTTGACTTTCAATGTTCTTCTTTTGATTTTATGAGAAGACCGTTTTATGACGGATAGGTTGGCAAATCCATCTTTCCAGAGAACCTTTCAATTCTTCCTTTTCTTCTTCTCCTTTAATTTTTATCTCTTCCTCATCTTATTGTATTTCTTTCTCCCTTTCACGTGCAAACCTCTATTCCTTTTCGGCAAGAGTTTCATAAGACTAAAAAATTAACGGAATTTTTATGAGTGTAAGCTTGGCTTGAATAAAAAGTTTACGAGAGACAAATTCCTCTCCTTTGAAATCCACTTTAGATAGTAATATTACGAGTAAGATAAAGAGCATTTTCATGGTTTGAAACATTCTTATGATAAACTTCTTTAAAAATGACTCATGCCTAATTGATGTTATTAAGGGTGTTAATAGGGCGTACCAGACCAGACAGAGGGTTGTTCGAGTCCTGTCAAATAAGATTTTTGGACGTACGCGGACCAGAGAAGGAGTTGGCTAGAACATTATTCGTACGAGTTGAAAAACAGACGGACAACCTTCTTACAATTAAAAACATCGAATATTTTCAAATGGATATATTTTTGTATACTTTTCTTGTCCAAAATGAGAATCGTACGGACATAGACATCTTACCCCCGTGGATCGAGCCGTACAATGGAATGTCCTGTCCTATTAACACCCTTAGATGTTATTATGACCATAAAGTGAAAAAATGCTTTATCTTTTCAAAAAGGTTTTGATAACCCTGGGAATTGCAGCTTATTTCTTTTTTTTCCCTGATCCTCTTCCTTTCGCTCTAATCTTCTTTGAATCCCTCGTTTTCTTCCTCATTCCACTCGTTACTTTCCTTTTTAATGTATAAGCCTTCGTTGTGCCTAGGGTTTAACGCTCCTCTCAACCTTATTTTATATTCCCAGATCTAATTCATCTTTCTTTCCTTTACTCGAATGCTTAGATCTGATGATCCACTTGGCATGGATCTTGTACGGGGAATCAGCCTCGTTGTTTCTAATGCCTCGCCGTTAGCTCTACCTTCCTTTCCTCACTACGTGATTGTTCTGCAGTTGATCGAGGAATGGTCTTTGGTACCTATGGCTAGGCATTTAATCTGGCGAGTTGCGGTTCATTTGTGATTTTTTTATTCAACTGGTATGTGTCTACTAATTTTTTGGGTATTAGTGCGTCAGCTTACGATTTCGTTTGTACATTTCTGGTTGTGTTGAGCTAGGTGATTGTGACAACCACCTCATACCTCCTGCACCGAAATTAGGAAAGGGTGCCATGTATAACGTGCCAAACCAATACGGGACGATCATCAAGGAGAATAACTTGAAATGAAACCTAACGTATAACTCGCAGCGCATGGATATTATATAATAATAAAATATACCATCAGATATAGTAGTGAAGCATAACTGAACAGAAAATCAAATATTCATAAACTATAAAATCTCAAGTACAATACATCTCAGTACATGAATCTTTGAATATAATTTGCTTCACTACATCCTTCATAGTATTAATCACCGTCAATAAACAACAAAAATAGAAAAGGAATCCATGGTAGGTAGTAATAGTACGTCAGCCTCCTGCTCTTCATCGCACAACATTGTCGACACTAAAACCCGCTACCTACTACTCAGCTTGCTCATCAACAACATTGATGAACATCCCAAGCTAATAAGAGGAAAATGTAAAACCTTGATTCAGCTAGCAGTTTTAGTGAGCGACAAAATAACTAACAACAATTATATGGGATAATATGAGTATAGGGCGGATTGACCATTTGATCTACCCAACAAGCACTAAGTTAATACGTGAAAACCATCCATTACATGCAATTACAGAATAGAAAAGGAAAACCCCCGATCCTACTTCCCCTCGATATCCTACGGTGATAGCCTACTCAGAGAAAATACAGAAGAAAGCATACAATCGACCATAGCATCCAATATCCTAGCTATCACCGACTACAGCCTTGAATCCATTGATAATCGAACTTGCTTTCAATGATCAAAAGAGTTAATGGAAAAAATTCGGTTCTAGCCAAACTACCATACGCCATCATGACTATGTATGTTTACCTTAATCGACTAAAACAACTAGGCCCATCATGACTGCCCAGGTCATGTGATCTATCCATTCTGATCCTGATGGGCGTCCCCATGATACCCCTGCTTTGAGTCCGCTAGAACACTCTGATTATCGACGATTCCTTGGCGATTCAAAGATGACAAGCCTTTGTTCTTGGCGATCACATCCTTATTTCGAGCGACTTCTCAAACCAATTCAATTATCGTCCTTGATCAACTCCTTTCTGATTCGAACCATTATCTTACTAGATTATATATAACATCACGACCAATATCACATTAACTAAGCTCCGACCACTCTAAATTGAGTTCACAATCAAAGCACCATCCACCATTTAGTTGCATGTCGATTATCCAAAGTCCTTTCATCACCAAACTTCACCAGCAACCCCTAGGAGTCATCACCCTCAAGTCCCCAAAATATCAGCTCCTCATCCCTTAATTTGATGGATCGGTACTGGTCCATAATGGACCAATACATATACTTAGCCACTTTCGGCTAAGTTTATTGACCAAATTGTTGTGTCCCTCAAGTATTTCTTATCAGTCCATTTTCATAGTTCGACGTTACTATTGAAACCGATGTTGGTCCATCCTTGTACTTGAGTAATGCATCATCGACCCATCTCGAATCAACTCCGAATGACTTGAAATTTTGTAGGGAATCTCGATTTACCATCACGATGCATTTCCCAAGATTTCATCGCCATCCATCACAATGTGATGGATCGGTACTAATCCATATGTACTGGTACCGGTCCACACAGTTAATTTATATTAGCACGAGATTTTTCGTGCTTCCACCCCTCGTCTACCAGAGCATCCCCACCAAGTTTCGTCTGATTCAAATAATATGAACCTCCGATTTTCTTAGACTTCAATCATAGGTTTCTGCGGAAAATAATCTAACATATAACTCATGAAATTCATCCAATTTTAATAAAACAGCCAATGGTACAATTACTCATGATCATACAAACAAGAACATATAATAATTTGGTCATAAACACATCACAAACATGAGATCTAACATGATTTGGATCAAACATATGAATAAACATGAATAATCTAACAATTATCTAGTTAATATGATCAAATTAGGTTTTCCTAAGACGTCTAAATCTGAGTTAAACATTAGATCTAAGGTGCATTTTGCATGTAACATATGAATCTAATCCTAATTTACCGATACAATATGTAGTTTCTATGTAAGAGATATTTATCACTCACCTAAATCCCAATTCAATGTAAATTCAATGAGATCAGATTTGGATAGCATTGAAAATCTTTGGATTTGATGTAATTTAATGTGATCTAACTTCCCTTGATGATGATTTATCTTCTAGATGTAATCTACGATGAATTTGAATGATAGAATGAAGAATTTGGGTTTTAGGTTGAACTGAAGAATCACGGATGCCCAACCTAACATTTAGAATGAAGAGAGAAACCCTTATTCTCTCCCCAAACATCCCTAGTTACCTCTTCAGTTCATTAGTCTGACGGGCTTGACCAATCATCCCATTAGCTGCTAATCAACCTTCCCAACAGACGCAAAACTTAAAATAGCGATTCCTTCCAAATTCTAAACCAAACTCTTCATGTAACCATCGTAAAACCACCATTCAGATTCAATCAGACTGATCTTAGCACCTGATTCGATCTTTATCGAAAGTTATAGTCTAAACAGTAAAATTGGGGAAAATGGTCATAATTAGATTCAGTAAAAATCATGGACATGTCTCATACCCCTATGAACAACATACTAAAAATATTATAGTGATTTGACCACTAGGGAATTAAAAATATATATTTTACAATCCACGAATACATAAAATATAGGTCGTTAAATTCTCCCCCTTTAGGAATTTCTCCTTTGAAATTCCAAACAAACACGAGCAACCATAATATCATGCACGATTACCATCCACGAGCATTCAATCTATCATCCATTCTAGCATTCAACAATCCAAGCAATCAAAATCATATCCTAGCATGTAGAATTCTAATAGTACGAGACACAGTGGCACAAGTAAGATATGATATATGAGACATACCACTCAAAGATTTCTAGATGCTTCAACTTCATACTCTCTTCTGTTTCCCATGTGCAATCGTCATCATTTTCACTCTATTGTACCTTGACTAGCTTAAAGACCTTCCTGCTAAGTTGTTTCGTTTCACTCCCCACGACGCGAAGCATCTTAAGAGGTATAGAAACTTCAGGCATGACCTCTAAATCTTCAAGCTGACCAGACATACCAAAATATTCGAGTTATGCACAAACTTCAATAGAAATGATACGTGAAACACATTATGCACACTTGCCATCCTCTCCGGTAAATCCAATATATAAGCAAGGTTCATAATCCGCTCGATAATCAGAAATGGCCCAACAATTCCTTTTCTTCCAAAATGAACAATATTCCATAGAGGTGAACCCTTTACGAACACCGAATCTCCAACTGATAATTTCATATCCTTACGCCACTTATCGGCGTAACTTTTCTGACAATCTTGGGCTGCTTTCATTCATTGCCAGATGATTTCTATATTATCTGTCATTTCTCTTATCATATCAGGCTCAAGTACTAGCTTCTGTTCAGTTTCTAACTGACAAAATGGAGAATTACACGGTCTATCATACAACGCCTCATAGGTGCCATTCCAGTTCTCGACTGGTAGTTGTTATTACAATCAAACTTGATAAATCCAGATGATTTCCCCATGATCCTCTAAAATCTAATACACAAGCTCTAAGAAGACTTCCAACACTCGATTAACCCTCTCAGTCTGACCATTTGTCTGGGATGATAAGCCATACTCATATATAACTCGGTTCCCAACATCTCTTGCAAACTCTTTCAAAATCCACTGGTAAACAATGGATCTTGATCGCTAATAATACTATTCGAAATTTCATGGAATAGAACAATCCACTTAAGGTATAACTCAGCTAACTTCGATGCAATCCTAGTCGATCTAATAGGAATAAACCTTGTGCTTTTAGTTAAGTTGTGACGACCCAAATTTCCGGTACCTTTTGACCTGACCAAACAACACCAGTCTAACCCAAATTGTACTGGAAACCCAGATGCCAATAGAAAGAATATAGAGGATGAGATAAGAAAGAAATATTAGAATAGAAGAATCAAAAGAAGAATCAACATAACAAAATCAGAGTCTCACATCGTAGCAGGACAAAATATAATATATAAATAAATCTTTTATTGAGAGCTTGAAATAAAACTTACAATCATCAGAGTACATCCCACGTCTGGACAATTATAATAATCTGACCTCAAACACAACGTACAACGGAATAAATATTAATACGTCTGAACTCCTTCAGCACGCCTTCTGAATTTCGTAGTATCCAATAACCTGAACCTATAAACCTCGGTTAGCCCTAGCATTACAAACGCCGGATCAGTCTGGTGAACCAGAGTGAGAAAAACACGCTAAGTATATAATGTCATCCAACTTGATTTTGAAGTTCAAATTCCTTTTGGAAGAAAAGGATAATCGTAAGACCAAATCCACACATAAATAAGGACGATTTTTACCTTACGATAACCCAAAACATTTTGAAATCATATATATATCTTCTGATATTATAATAGTGCTTAAATGCAAATGAATAGTAATCTAGCGGAATGCTTGCATCTCACGTTCCACATATATAGTATATAATCAAAACCGCGGATGCTTATTAGAGATTGGATTCTGACTATGACATTGTATGGAACCACCTGCCGATAGTGTATCTCTAGAGGGGAATACACTGGGTTCAACAAGAACATCTTGCAACCCAACCACGCATGACCGACCACTCATTTCGCATGAGTGTATCGAATGTATATCACCAACGGTTGGGATCAGCAACCATTTCCCGAAAGGGACAACATCGAATAGAACAAAGAATGAAATGAATTTTCTCTAGATACGTGATTATACATCCTAATGGGAGTGATCCACTTAGCCATGCTGTCTGCCCGATTTTTATAATTTCCTGGTTGTGAGGCTTGAGGTTTGAATTCACCTTTAGAACATCAGATCATCATTTACTTTGAATGTCACATTGTCAGATCCTTAAAAACAAAAATATTCTGGGTGTTAGCACCACCAACATAAATACGTTTGTAAAAATCAATGTATGTGACTCTAAAGAAATACCCTGTCAGACATTCGTCCATACAAGTCATCGAGAAACAGGATGAACCAAAGACATTCTCTTATCATATCCTAGGAATTACCCTATGGATTGGTAGTGAGTAGTCCTTGCAAATCCGTCGATTCTAACCACGACAGAGTCATAGTATTTCTCTGGCCGATAAACCAGAGATTATAAGTAATTCTACCATTTTATGAAGATCCATGGTCTTCAATTGTTCCATCTCGATCAGTCTATGATATCTTCAATGTTTTACGTATTCATTTGTCGGATTTTTTTTTCGAATATAAATTCAATCCCGGTCTTTCCGTACCAATAATTGTATTAGCCAGATTTGATAGTCGGTTATTTAACTATCAAATAAACAACCATTAATCAAGAAAGTAAAAAAATGAATTCATTGGTTAAGTATTCAGCAACACTTGGCCCCTTTAATTAATAATAATTAACAAACTATTTATTTAAACTTATAAAACTTTGAATAATTTAAACATAGATTCACTTCTTACTTTAATATAAGAATTTACTCAAAACTACATTTTTAAAATATTTCCAACCATATATTATAGCCATATCTAATTTCTATTTTTCTATTATTTCAAAACATTAATTACAACAACATTTACAGTCTATCATCAATTAAACTTGTCATTCGTAAAACAATAGTTACGACGTCTCCTTTGGTTTCGCTATTGGAACACTATAACCATCACTTATCTTTTTAAAATAAACCCATTCTAAATCTCATCTTCTTATTTTTAAAATATCGTTAAACTTTCACAAATCTTTGTTTTTCCATTTCTCTAGAAATATCAATTTATATTCCGGTTTTAATTCCCTTTTATTTTGGAATCCATTATGTATATATTTCTAAATTCTACAAATAACATTATAATATTATTTCTTAAAATAAATTCCTTTTAACATCTTTGTCATTACAACTAATATCATCTCTCGATAGTCTTAAAATCGTTCAAGTTGGGGTATTTTAAATTACCTCTCAATCCTTGATCAACCACGTTTGAAACACCCCACCTCCGTTAAGGTCACTCACAGAGGGAATACCTTAACTTCGGTGGAGCATTATAGGTAAAAGATGCAGATAAATTACAAGATAGACAAATAAAGCAGTGGAAAATAAAGTCATTTTATAAACAACTTAATTCAGTCAAGCTTTTATAATAATTTCCTCAATCATACTTAAATGTAATGCATAGAACTTCTATCTTGATTTAAAAACTTCCAAGAATAAAAGAAGCATAAAAACAATGATATTCCCCGATAAAGCATGAACCAGTCATAGCAGTGGAAGAGAGAGAGTCCAAAGCGATACACCAACTAATCTTCAAGCTTGGAAAGAGAAGAGGTCCAAGTTAGGCTGAGTTATTCCCTCCTTGACTACCTAGGGTGGGGGGAGGGAAAATGGAAGAAAAGGGGCGAAAAACAAACTAGATCAGACATAAGTCTGGTAAGTCCAGAGATCTTTCAGCATGCAAACAAGATAAAGGATCATGACATGAATAAACCGAAAATAGGACAATACCATAAAAACAAGGTAACTAAAGACAAGATAAGTGCAAGGTGAACTGAACGCGCTTCTATTTTTTCTCTACTTCGCTACTACTCTGTTAACTTGATTTCTATATTTATCTCTGCACCACTTAACTAGTGTCCCAACTAGTAATCTGTATAAAATGATACTCATTATCCCAACCACCGTATTTGTGGTAGCTTTCAGGTGTACATCTATCGTGAGGATTCCACCTCAATCAGCCTAATTGCCATGAACATGTTATACGTACCCTTACTACCCTATCGATCGACTCCCTACTTGTATTCATGTTCCATGTGTCTATGTCAATCGGCCCTCTCTTGCGTGTAGATACCTTGTGCTGGTCCCACCATAAGGCATATCAATCCTTTTGATAGCGACCCGACACGATTCAAGATGCACAATGTATAACTACTGGTACCTAGTACCTGCTTTTTCCCACTCCGGAGTACATGCACGCCCGTAAACCATTGGAAACTACACTGACGTACCCCCTGGCGCTGCTTTGACCGCTTATAATCAGCCCAGTAATCGTGCCCCACCCTACCTAGTTCAGGGTACCGTGATACATCCATGTGGGTTACTACTGAAATGGGTCCCCGTTACTAGGGTTTCCTATTGGTTAAGTTTATGGGCCTATATTTACTAATATCACCCACCAACCCGATATGTACTTAACCCTCCCATCGATTCAAGCATTTTTAATAAACAGTTAAGTTTTATGGGCCTATATGTACTAATATTACCCACCTATACGAGATGTACTTAACCCTCCCATTGATTCAAGCATGTTTATTTAACAATTAAGTTTTGTGGGCCTATATTTACTAATATTAATCACCAACCCGATATGTACTTAACCCTTCCACTGATTCAAGCATGTTTATTTAATGGTTAAGTTTTGTGGGCCTATATTTACTAATATTACCCACCAACCCAATATGTTCTTAACCCTTCCACTGATTCAAGCATGTTTATTTAATGGTTAAGTTTTGTGGGCCTATATTTACTAATATTACCCACCAACCCGATATGTACTTAACCCTTCCACTGATTCAAGCATGTTTATTTAATGGTTAAGTTTTGTGGGCCTATATTTACTAATATTACCCACCAACCCGATATGTACTTAACCCTCTCGCACATTATGCCATATTAGTTAAGTGTTGTCCGCTCATGTTAACTTAACTTACTCATTCATCATGTCATGTTGCTTAAGCATTTCTTATTAACTTGACCCTCTTTACTTATCATGTTGGATCAGTTAAGTGTTTCCTATTAACTTAACCCCGTTCATTCATCAAGTTATATTGGTCAATTGTTTCTTATTAACTTAACCCCACGTTTTCGTCTTATTGTATTGGTTAAGTGTCATCAATCAATTCAAGTTAACTTAACCGACCTACGTGTCATGTTACTTTGGTTAAATGTTGTCTTCTTATGTTAACTTACCCTACTACAAATCAAGTTATATTGGTTAAGTGTTGCCCTCTTATTTTAACTTAACCTTTCCATAAATCAAGTTACACTGGTTAAGTGTTTCTAAATTTACTTAACCTTACCCACTTGTCTAATTAACATGTTATAAAGGTTAAGCGTTCTAAATTTACTTAACATCACCCACTTGTCTAATTAACATGTTATAACGGTTAAGTGTTCTAAATTTACTTAATCTCAGCCACTTGTCTAATTAACATGTTATAAAGGTTAAGTGTTCTAAATTTACTTAACCCAACCCACTTATCTAATTAACATGTTATAACGGTTAAGTGTTCTAAATTTACTTAACCTCACCCACTTGTCTAATTAACATGTTATAACGGTTAAGTGTTCTAAATTTACTTGACCTCACCCATCGGTTTAGTTAACATGGTGAATTGGTTAAGTGTTTCCTTAATTGACTTAACCCTACCAATCTGGACTTGGCTTGATTAAAGCACCAACCACTCACATTAGACAGGTATAGTTATGGTCACTAGATGTGCTGGTCGGTTCTGGGCAGTTTTACACCACAACTCAGTCTAACCTCAGGTCCTTTTTGGGCTCAATGCACTAACCACCCACATTAGACAGGTATTGCTGTGGTCACTGGATGTGCCGGTCGATTCCGCGCAGTTTTACACCACAACTCAGTCTAACCTCGGGTTAGGCATATTTGTCTTTTCTAAATCTACATATTTCTTATTTATGACAAATTCCATATGTAAATTATTCCCAATTTAATTATTCCATAATTATCCTTTTAATTGTGCTCACAATTAATGGTTATCAAATATACCATTTCATGAACCAATCTATGCCATGTAATTTTTCATGTTTATCCTACATATTTACATGTAAATTATAAATCAATTATTGTCATGGCCCACTTTCCTTCTAAATCACGTTCAGAAATTTAGGTATATAGATTATACCATTTTCATGCCACTTATCATGCTTATGTGTCAAACATGCCAATTACATATAATTTCATGTTTTCCCCAACGTTACCTCCGTTGTACATTTACAAAATTACATAGAATTTTAGGCTCGATATTTTAGCCTAACTTATAAAACAAAAAGGGGAAAAGAGGAACTTTGCAACATTCCAACATCATACAAAAGTATGGATCTAACTACACATATGTCATATGGATTTGGCATAGAACAATATACTTTCAACTATGAACTTGCAAATTTGATCCATGCAACATGAACCACAAGCATATGAATTTACATAAAACTATACAAGTTAAACTTGGCATGTAGTGGTGAACTTGCAAATTAGATCTATCATAAAGGCATATGGATCTAACATATAAAGTTGTAGATCTAAACTTATAAGGTCGTAGATCTAAACATGTATGCATAATGACTCTAAACAATTAGGCATAAATGACATGACTTAGCCTAAAACTTGTATGTATCTTAAAATCACCAAACTTACATATGATAATTTCATTCCCAAATTCCTATACAACATCATAGGTTTACTCACCAATTTCCACATAACATGATAGCTTCGATAGACCATAATAGTTCATAGGAATATATGATAGAATTTGCATAAATAAACATGAATCAGCATCACATATGACTTGATACAATTCTATTTTACAATTCATTATAAATCATGTCTTTAATTTATTCACATCTGAAAGATAACTACAGTTACAATCAAAAGGAAAAACTTGACTTCAGTGATCTGTATTCTGAAACTGAATTGCTCACCTTTGATGTAGATCGTTGAATTCTTTTAGTTGAATTAGATTAGATTTAATTTTATTTTGGTTTTAGTGGCGGCTAGGTTTAGATGAGAGTGAATAATAGAATTAGGTTTTAGGTTTAGGGTCTTTATATAGTTGTAGAGAGTGTTTTAGGACCATTAGATTAACCCTGAACCATGAGAACCAATCAGATGCCACATCTGCCTTAGAGCGAATCGACCCATGGGTTGACAGCCAAACACCCTGAATCAACCCCTAGTCGACCCAGCCAGGCTCGGGTCGACCTCAAAAATGGGCCGGTTCGGTTATTCCCCCTCCCGGTTCACTGTTTTGAACTTTTTTGCATATTTATTTAATTTATATATATATATATTTCTCATATGCATACAAACTTCAAGGCTTAATAATTTCTTCATAAGGTATCCGTTTTATACAAACCAAATGTCTATCTTGACCAAAATTTTGAGACGAACGTAATAGCGCAACCCATTTCACTTAATTCTTCTTCTAAAAATTAAGTGTTCTTGAATTTGTTAATTTTAATATTCTCAGAAAATTCAGGGTGTTACATTCTCCCCTCCTTAAAGGATTTCGTCCCCGAAATCTTCAAGTTAAGAAGAATGCATCTTAACATCCAATCATCCATTTACTCATCCATCATCCACAAGCATCCATTGTCCTTAAAAGTCTTCTAATGTCTATGAACATATGCAGAGTGTGTGTGTATGTCTCTTATCTAGAGAAAAATCAGGCAGTCTACTGATCTAGTTGACCTCCTTAATGTGAATCATGAGAGTATCATGCGTACAATATTTATGCAAATATCTCTAATCATGTAAATACTATATGTGTGCATATTCGCTCATCCATATGCAACATCCATATGATAACACATCAAGTTTCAATCCATATACAAATACATTCATATGCATATGCAATATGAAAGTGACTGAGCCGATCTTGTGCTTAATGTGTGTATATGCATCCACGAGCAACCATTAGCAAACACTTGCAACCATTAGTCATAACATGTCTCAAACACAATTTTTCATCCATTGGCTTCTACCTAAGGATTGAGGATAGGACCGAGAGATATACTTAAAAGATAAAGACTAGCATGCAAATATATATTACAGAAAAAGGAGGAATCAAGGATATTGTAACAACCCGAAATTTTGGGGTCAATTTAAAATTTCTATTTTGGAAATTTTGATGAAGTTTAATATATAAAATAATTTATTTTAAATAAGAACGACTAAAAATTTATTTTAAAACGAATAAATTTAATTTATTATAAAAGGAGTTTAAAACAGCGCTGCAGTTTGAGAATTTGAATTTGAACTTTGACTGACTGTACAGGATTCAAAACAAATCGAATTTCAGTAAAACCAAAAATATTTAAATCTGTTTAATCATATCTTTCTAATGAATCTGAAAAACTGAAATTTCATCGCAGGAATAAAAAGTTATGTCCAGTTTAAAATTTAGAAAAGTTGCTGTAGAATTTATATATATATTAATATAATATTTAGCCCTTAAAAATAGTCATTTTTCAAACGACCTTGGTTTTCGACGAAACCACTTTTGTTGGAACCAGAATGTCAAACTATTGCTAGGTTTCGATTTTCATAATTTTTCGAATTAATATGTGAGCGTGGCAGAAGAAAACGTGTTTTGTCAGTTTCGGTTAAATTTAATCGACTTGAAAATGGCCATTTTTCAAACAGTCTCAGAATTCGACGAAATTAGTCTTGTTAAAACCGTATCATCAAAACATAACTAGAAATAATTTTTCTATAATTTCCAGAGTCCATATGTAGCCTCGTTGATTTAAAATGTACGTTTGAATTTAATAATTAATTAATTTATATTTTAAATTAAGGAAAAACATATCGTACTAGCCGAATTAGGTTACGAAACATATTCCAGAGCGTCCGGGATGAGGGTTATTAGCTAGGGGCGACACTCGTTGGGTTCGATTTTGTGTTCACATTGATAAACATGAATTTTTGAATCAATTAAATAAATAAAATAGGAAAATACGTCTATATATACTGTCCAAATACGTAACCCTAATTCCATTTCCTGTAGCCGCCTTCTTCAACGATTCAATGGCCGATTCGATCTGAAATTCATTCCCTAATATATTCTAATTCACAACAAATTAGACAAGTTTCTTAATGCCAATTCAAAGAGGATCGAGAGATCTTTAAATCCATACGGCTGGATCCCATACAGAGGAGTATTTTGCTCGCACCGACCCCGAGAACCGCCGTCGCATCAAGCGGGTTCTCCCCTTCCACCGACCACCGAGCTCGCCACCAGGGGGACCCCCTTGCGCGCCTTGCTTCCCCCATCGACGTGACACCATCCAATCTCTACCCCGTGCCTCCCATCGCCAGAATTTCCAAACCATGAAATCGAACCCAAAGGATAAAATCGGCGACCTGTCTTTCTGATGTAGAAGAAAGGTTAAGAGAGGGTAATTAGAAGATTAATTATGTAATGACCCGAAAATCCGTACCAATTTGAGTTGATAAATAGCCTACACATTCAACCCTAAGTGCACGAATATTCAGATCATTAATAGAAAGAAATAAGAGGATGAGAAAGATAAGATAAAACTAATAGAACAAGAGAAAAAGAAGAACACAACTGAGCAGAATCAGTGTAGACACAAATCTCACAGCGGAACGAATAAAATGTATTATATAACATAACTTTGAAATACAAAACTGTACTGTATATACATACCATTATCAGAGTACAATACATCATATCACAGTGGAAATAATCTCTAAATACTAACGGTGAAGCCTTCTGCTTTTAGCTCCTCCAAGTGTATCTGTAAAGCCTGAAACACTTGACTGCCCGTACAAATTTAGGCACCCAAGAGTTTAGGGGAAAACAAACAAAATAAACTCTGGGTCAGTCATGGGACTGGTGTGAGTAAATTTCAACCATATAATTTAACTTTGAAAATTCTTTTGAAACCAAAAAGATAATAGTAAGACCAGCCCACATATAAACATGGGCGGTTTTTACCTTACTATAACCCAAAACACTTTGATATCCAATCCAGTGATATTATAATAATGTCTAATCAAGTAAATAACCAAATAGTAGAAGGCTTGCATCTCACGCTCTACATACATAGTAAAAATCAAAAACCGCAGGGCGCTTATTGGAGATTGGATTCCAACTATGACAAGGTATGGGACCACCTACCGATAGTGTATCTCTAGAGGCGAATACACTGGGTTCAACAAGAACGTCTTGCAACCCGGCCCACACATGACTGACCGCTCATTTCACTTGAGTGTATCGAATGTATATCACCAACGGTTGGACTCAAACCACCGTTTCCCGAAAAGGGACAACATCGATAGATTAAAGAAGCAAAAGAAATTTCTCTAGATAGGTGCTTATACACTCTAATGGAAGCGACCCACAAAGCCATGCTGCCTGCCCGATTTTTGTCATTTCCCGGTTGTGAGGCTTGAGGTTACGTCTATCTTTAAGAACATCAGGCCACCATACACTTTGAATGTCACATCGTCAAACCCATCAAATCACTAGTTGATCTTCCCAAAAATATTACGGGTATAAAAGCTAAGAGAAACGAATTTCTCCGCCACCAGACGTAATACCTTGAAAAGATCGTCTTATGTAACCGTTACGAATACTCTGTCAGACATTCGTCCATACAAGTTGTCCTGGGACTGGACAAACAGAAAACACCATTCTAGAACATGACGACCCTTGCATTTTACTCCGTCTTCAATTGTCTTTAGCATAATCAAATTCGCAGCGCTTATGCCTATACGGAATGGTTTCGGATAATATATCCAACCGGTCTCTCCGTATTGACAACGTGGGACAAAACACTTCGATAGTCGGTTATTTAACTATCGAAGTAAAAACAACATCCATTCTAGTGTATAAATAAACATCGCACAATCACGGCCCTTTTTATTTAACATTCGTTACTTATTACCTTAGAATAAGTGGATCTCAAACCAAACTGTTTACATTCCCTAGAGATAGTGTTGTATATAAATATCACGCTTAAGTTTGCTTAACAGCGTTATATTATCGTTATAGTTCAAAACTTGTAATACGCTACCCTATTTCTTTTATACTAAATCTCGACATCTCCTTCCATTAAAAAAATCTTGACATCTCTTTCCGTACAAAAATCTTGACATCTCTTTCCGTTACAAAAATCTTGACATCTCTTTCCATTACAAAAATCTTGACATCTCTTATTCAATAACATTTTAAATGAGGTCCACTTAGGAAACAATTATTTAATTAAAAATAATTAACTAATATTTCACTTTATAAAATGAACTCTAAAGTACTAGTTTATAATAGAATTTCTATTACAGTTAAAGCTTTGCCTTAATTATAAAAATCCAATTTTTATAATCGACTTCGTTGATTTGCCTGATGGCCAATCAACTTCTTACAAAACGATGTGTTTATGGTCGACTGTTGCCACTTTCTAAAACGATATCGTTTATTTATTAATCAAAGCAAAAGTTGAATTTCCATTCAACATGGTTCAAACAGTGCACAACCAATACATACAAATATTTAGGAATCCGATTGAATTCCTCCAACCGGTTTCCGCATCCACAGATGTTAGTCAACACCATTAATTCCATACTGGCAAATATTATAATCAATGAAATCAGTATCCGACCAATGATGTGTACATATGCAACGATATATAAATATTTCAACCAATTTAATTGTAATCTACCTAAGCAACCATCACGCAGCATTCAACCATTATTTAAAATATAATTATAATATTTTAAAATAAAACAGAGTTAGTGAGTTTACTCACCTTGCGCGTTAACCGTTAAATAACGATTTGCGTCGGTTGTTTATACCCAGCGCTTTAATTGCCTAAAATTCAACAGAGTTCCACACTGCTCCGGATTAACTCCAGTACGTGGTCTGCTACCATATGATTCCAATGGATCTGATAGCGATCAATTCTGTTGACAAATGAACGTTATCCTTCTTTCAAGTTTTAAAACTCGATTGTCTTCATTCAGGCGGTACTGCTCTCGTTCGTGTTCGAACTTGACCTTCGAACTTGACCACCATTTCATACTTTGATGTATGATCAAACTACAACCATTCTATCCGCCACTTGTAGCATCTTCTTTCTGGGCAAAGTATGCCGCAAACTCCTTCCTCCCTTCCAGGCCATGAACGCAAGCACGGGTACTGATTTTGCCATTCACGTTCTTGTTTACTTAACCATAACGTTCTATATTTTCATTTGTTTGGGCCTTATCCTTAGTTTGATTGGCCCAGTGCCACGTATACTCCCTGCTGTAGCTTTCATTCTAGCCTCTTCTTCACGTTTATATCTTCATAGCGTCCTTTCTTTTGTAAATACTCAGACCCGAATGGTCTCCTTTCCCAGCTTGCAAAAAAAAAGCCTCTTCCAACACGCCATTTCCCCTCCTTACTACCTCAAAACTAATCTCCAAAGTAAACACTAATGCTTCAATCTCTTGTTTGTTACCAGGGGACATGTTGTATTCTTAAAGTTAAGGTTTTAATTCTTCTTTTATACCCACCTCCATGCACAAGAACTGTATCGCAAATCCCTTGATGTGCGAAACATGCACACCTCTACATTGTAACGTCCCCTCTCCTTTAATTCCTCCATCATCTCATTATAATACACGCACTCACCATCCATGCAATAGCTCTAGTATGATCCCTTGTTCAGTCGACTTCCCATGCTGTTTCCTCCCTTTTGAACGATATCTCCTACTGTCAAATGATCATAACCGCAAATGCTTTGTAAACAAACCCACCAATAACACTACTCCACCTCACACCTGACGTTGCTCATGCATACCACGCCCGAAAGCCTTTTCTCTCTCCACACTTATCTTGACCCTTCCTCCTTGCTGCGTTTTCTTCTTCATTAACCCCATAACTCCACCAACTCATGAAGAACAGTACACGTCTTGTACTCCACAAGCAAAGCTGCATCATCGACCACTCCTCAACATCTTTTGCTCCTCCATTCCACTTCCAAAACGCCCCTTATCATACACTCAAACTCCATTGATCGGTGCGCCTAGCTGCTGGAATCACCACGTTATCCTTAGTTTTTTTTCGAAGCTGAAAGAGTGCGAAGGGGAAAATAACTCCAGTGCATATTTATAGGGTGCAAGTCCTTGGTTTCCAAGGCATAGGTTGTGTAGGATGTAGATTAGGCTACAGACTGTGATGAGTTTCCATTTTATTGTCATGTTGGATTTGAAAACACAGGCATATGAAATTCCGTATGGGTTCTGCGTGTTTATTCAACTTAGTGTAGGTGTTGTTGTCATTTATTAGGTAGCTGTTAACATTCTTAGATCCGCATGCTTCCTTCGCCGTGAAGCTTTGCAGATTGATTAGCCTAGACACAGAAAGTTGGAGCAGACATGGGGGGCTGTGATGATTCTTCATGTCACTGTGTGGTTTTCGAAAATATAGGATGTCAGTGGCTATCAATAGACATGTGGGTTTTAGGGTGACTCAGGAATGGAAGAAGACAGTTTCGTTGTAGGCGAAGACCCAGTTTTTTTGTGAATTTATAAATACGAATAGGATTCAGTAGTGATACAGGGGTTCTTATTAGAAGAAAGCAGGATAGCTTTGCATTGAAAACAAGCACACGAAATAACGGCATGCAGACAGTAGCTGGATGAGCATAGGGTAGGACTGTAGGAGCGAGTTGTTACTTTATTTCTAAAATAAAGTGTAGGGGCTTCAGATGTAGACTTACGCATAGTCTAATTGTACTGCACGTCACGTCCACTTCAAGTGAAGAGAAGTTTGAATCGAGAGGCAAAATTGTAGCGTTTTCTTCTTCTGAACTCTCGTATCAATCCCTTTCAGTGGATTTGTTACTAGTTAAAAAAACTTATGTATTTAGTATAGGCAGGGTTAAGGTCCGTATACTCTCACATGGCTGTGTGAAACACTTGTTTGGTTCCTTATCCACTTGCCAACGTAAAAAGGAAATCCATGTGCATGGCAAGATTAAAGATATATACTTTTTAAGTTAAAAATGTGGTATTCCACTACGTATAATTCCGTTCAAAATAAAAATCGCTATGGACAGAGATAAAAATACATTCGTGTCTAGCGAGGTGCCTTGGTCCCAAAAATATAATAATATCGGTAGGTTAACTTATATTGTGAAACCCCAAAATATTGATTTATGGTGCAAAATACTCCAAATATAAAGTTGCGTATTTAATTAATTAAAAATTACAATAAAATTCTAAAAATTAATTTATCACTATGCCTCAAAAGAACCTTGTCCAGATTTGCAACCGGTATCTAGTTATATCAAATAAACTGTTACGGTCGATAAACGATTCTATAGCGACTATTTTGGAAATTTGATTTGGATATAACTTGCAATCTATAACATGAAATCTTGGTTTTTCACTTCTATTAGAAAATTACAGTTCAACAAATTCCAAAGCTTCTTGTTTCGCAGAAATTCGGTTTATAACGAGTCTTGTATACTCAGTTGAAGTTCAAAACATTAAATTACGAACTTCGGCGTCGTTATGAGCTCGATTATATTTAATATATATTTTTATACGTTCAACTTCATTTTTATTAAAATATGAACCCACTTATATTATGATTTCAATATTTAAATATTCAAATATAAACCGATAAAAATGCGGGACGTTACATTTCTTCCCCCTTAAAATAATTTCGTCCTCGAAATTGCTAAGATGGGGAAAATGCTACAATCTCTGTTGTAAACAGGTTAAAAATCTTTTAGGTTTACATCATAAATTTCGGTTTCAACTGAACTGATTAATTCCAATTTTATATTAATTCCTTCTTATTTCGAATATTTTCAAAATTCTGAAAATTTCCTAACAGCTCAAATTTTCGGAGAATTTTTGCCAGCATCTCCTCAGCACGGCTTATTCAGTACTACAACAACTTGCCACTCTGGGCCTTCTTCAATTCAAAAGAAAATCAACAGCCAAACGGCTTTCCAAACAGGCTTATAAATCTCATTCTCAACATAATTTAAATATGCACCTTCTTGTCGGCATTCAGCTCTATCTCTGCGATTTGCCACCACTTCAGCATATACAAATTCATCTCCAATTGGTTCATCCTTAAACCAATAATTCTCTTACATCCAAGCCAACTCCATTTCAAACTTCAATTTCAAATTCCCAACCTTTACTCAATAATCAAATTTTCACCCCCAGGTTCGGTTCCATTCCAAATCTTAATTCACAACTCAACTACTTTGCCCAGTCAAATCCTTATTCCCGTACGATTTTCACTTACTTTACCAAGTTTAATTCTATTCCAATTTCATTCAACTTCGTTAAATTTCTATTTATTTACTTCATAAGTAAATTTTAAATTTTAAAATTCAAATTCCTGAGGTTTTTATTTCAAATCAATTTGAAATAATATATATATTCATAACATAGCAATTCAAAATATTTGAATTTTCGAACAACTTATTTCAAACAAAAACTTTGGTAGTAATCCCTTACTTAAAACTCGAAAATGAACAACGATAATGCGGCGGTTCATCATCGGAATTATTTTCTAGCCATCAAAGTGAGTTCGATACTATATTACTTTTCAAACTCATTTGTAAACACTTCCATTTCAAATATCTTTCAGAATGCTTGGAAAACAATCTCAAATCTCCCCAGGATTTTAAATTTCTATATATTTAATCCTTTTCCAAGTTTCCAGGGTTTATTTCAATTCTGGATTCAAATTTGGATTTAATCCATTAAATTTCACAAATTACATTATACAAGTTCTGATGGGTTATTTACGTACCCATCTTAACCATAATGTTATTCAATTATAATAATAACAAATATATCCAATATATTGAATAATTCCAATAATATATACTTTCTTTATATCAAAATATATTTTTGGGTAAAATATTTCATTTACCCAGCCTTTATAAACAATATTGTGTCGAATAACTCTGTACAAGAGTTTAGAAACACCTATCGATACAGTTTGCAATCTAGTATCGACCAGAATTCATAAACCACTCGCCAAACCAATCAACACAATATAAAACAGTTTTTATATTAATTTTCAAATACGCGCTCATATATATACACTCAAACTCAATCTAGGATGTTACTAATCGTATCTCTATTGAGTTACGCCACAGAGCCAAGGTAATCAGTTAACCATCAGCACTGATACCACCTGTAACGACCCGAAAATCCGTACCAATTTGAGTTGATAAATATCCTACACATTCAACCCAAAGTGCATGAATATTCAGATCATTAATAGAATGAAATAAGAGGATGAGAAAGATAAGATAGAACTAATAGAATAGGAGAAGAAGAAGAACACAACTAAGCAGAATCAGTGTAGACACAAATCTCACAGCGGAACGAATAAAATGTATTATATAAATAACTTTGAGATACAAAACTGTACTGTATATACATACCATTATCAGAGTACAATACATCATATCACAGCGGAAATAATCTCTAAATACTAACGATGAAGCCTTTTGCTTTTAGCTCCTCCAAGTGTATCTGTAAAACATAAAACACTTGACTGCCCATACAAATTTAGGCACCCAAGAGTTTAGGGGAAAACAAAAAAATAAACTCTGGGTCAGTCATGGGACTGGTGTGAGTAAATTTCAACCATATAATTTAACTTTGAAAATCCTTTTGAAACCAAAAAGATAATAGTAAGACCAGCCCGCACATAAACATGGGCGGTTTTTACCTTACTATAACCCAAAACACTTTGATATCAAATCCAGTGATATTATAATAATTTCTAATCAAGTAAATAACCAAATAGAAGAACGCTTGCATCTCACGCTCTACATACATAGTAAAAATCAAAAACCGCAGGGCGCTTATTGGAGATTGGATTCCAACTATGACAAGGTATGGGACCACCCGATAGTGTATCTCTAGAGGCGAATACACTGGGTTCAACAAGAAAGTCTTGCAACCCGACCCACACATGACCGACCACTCATTTCGCTTGAGTGTATCGAATGTATATCACCAACGGTTGGACTCAAACCACCGTTTCCCGAAAAGGGACAGCATCGATAGATTAAAGAAGCAAAAGAAATTTCTCTAGATAGGTGCTTATACACCCTAATGGGAGCGACGCACATAGCCATGCTGCCTGCCCGATTTTTGTCATTTCCCGGTTGTGAGGCTTGAGGCTACGTCTATCTTTTAGAACATTTGGCCACCATACACTTTGAATGTCACATCGTCAAACCCATCAAATCACTAGTTGATCTTCCTAAAAATATTACGGGTATAAAAGCTAAGAGAAACGAATTTCTCCGCCACCAGACGTAATACCTTGAAAAGATCGTCTTATGTGACCGTTACGAATACTCTGTCAGACATTCGTCCATACGAGTTGTCCTGGGACTGGACAAACAGAAAACACCATTCTAGAACATGACGACCCTTGCATTTTACTCCGTCTTCAATTGTCTTTAGCATAAACAAATTCACAGCGCTTATGCCTATACGGAGTGGTTTCGGATAATATATCCAACCGGTCTCTCTGTATTGACAACGAAGGTCAAAACACTTCGATAGTCGGTTATTTAACTATGAAAGTAAAAACAACATCCATTCTAATGTATAATAAACATCACACAATCACGACCCTTTTTATTTAACATTCGTTACTTATTACCTTAGAATAAGTGGATCTCAAACCAAACTGTTTACATTCCCTAGAGATAGTGTTGTATATAAATATCACGCTTAAGTTTGCTTAACAACGTTATATTATCATTATAGTTCAAAAATTGCAATACGCTACCCTATTTCTTTTATACTAAATCTCGACATCTCTTTCCGTTAAAAAAAATCTTGACATCTCTTTCCTTTACAAAAATCTTGACATCTCTTTCCGTTACAAAAATCTTGACATCTCTTTCCATTACAAAAATCTTGACATCTCTTATTCAATAACATTTTAAATGAGGTTCACTTAGGAAACAATTATTTAATTAAAAATAATTAACTAATATTTCACTTTATAAAATGAACTCTAAAGTACTAGTTTATAATAGAATTTCTATTACAGTTAAAGCTTTGCCTTAATTATAAAAATCTAATTTTTATAATCGACTTCGTTGATTTGCCTGATGGCCAATCAACTTCTTACAAAACGATGTGTTTATGGTCGACTGTTGCCACTTTCTAAAACGATACCATTTATTTATTAATCAAAGCAAATGTTGAATTTCCATTCAACATGGTTCAAACAGTGCACAACCAATACATACAAATATTTAGGAATCCGGTTGAATTCCTCCAACCGGTTTCCGCATCCACAGATGTTAGTCAACACCATTAATTCCATACTGGGAAATATTATAATCAATGAAATCAGTATCCGACCAATGATGTGTACATATGAAACGATATATAAATATTTCAACCAATTTAATGGTAATCTACCTAAGCAACCATCACGCAGCATTCAACCATTATTTAAAATATAATTATAATACTTTAAAATAAAACAGAGTTAGTGAATTTACTCACCTTGCGTGTTAACCGTTAAATAACGATTTGCGTTAGTTGTTTATACCCAGCGCTTTAATTGCCTAAAATTCAACAGAGCTCCACATTGCTCCGGATTAACTCCAGTACGTGGTCTGCTACCATATGATTCCAATGGATCTGATAGCGATCAATTCTGTTGACAAATGAACGTTATCCTTCTTTCAAGTTTTAAAACTCGATTATCTTCATTCAGGCGGTACTGCTCTCGTTTGTGTTTGAACTTCACCACCCTTTCATACTTTGATGTATGATCGAACTACAACCATTCTATCCGCTACTTGTAGCATCTTCTTTTCGGGCAAAGTATGCCACAAACTCCTTCCTCCCTTTCAGACTATGAACGCAAGCACGGGTACTGATTTGGCCATTCATGTTCTTGTTTACTTAACCATAACGTTCTATATTTTCATTTGTTGGGGCCTTAGCCTTAGTTTGATTGGCCCAGAGCCACATATACTCCCTGTTGTAGCTTTCATTCTAGCCTCTTCTTCACGTTTATATCTTCACAGCGTCCTTCCTTTTGTAAACACTCAGACCCGAACGGTCTCCTTTCCCAGCTTGCAAAATAACATGCTTCTTCCAACACGCCATTTCCCCTCCTTACTACCTCAAAACTAATCTCCAAAGTAAACACTAATGCTTCAATCTCTTTTTTATTACCAGGGGACATGTTGTATTCTTAAAGTTAAGGTTTTTAATTCTTCTTTTATACCCGTCTCCATGCACAAGAACTGTATCGCAATTCCCTTGATGTGCGAAACATGCACACCTCCACGTTGTAACGTCCCCTCTCCTTTAATTCCTCCATCATCTCATTATAATACACGCACTCACCATCCATGCAATAGCTCCAGTATGATCCCTGGTTCAGTCGACTTCCCATGCTGTTTCCTCCCTTTTTAACGCTATCTCCTACCATCAAATGATCATAACCGCAAATCTTTTGTAAACAAACCCACCACTAAACACTACTCCACCTCACACCTGACGTTGCTCATGCATACCACGCCCAAAAGCCTTTTCTCTCTTCACACTTATCTTGACCCTTCCTCCTTGCTACGTTTTCTTCTTCATTAACCCCATAACTCTGCCAACTCATGAAGAACAGTACACGTCTTGTACTCCACAAGCAAGCCGCATCATCAACTTCTCTTCAACATCTTTTGCTCCTCAATTCCACTTCCAAAACGCCCCTTATCATACACTCAAACTCCATTGATCGGTGCGCCTAGCTGCTGGAATCACCACGTTCTCCTTAGTTTTTTTTTCGAAGCTGAAAGAGTGCGAAGGGGAAAATAGCTCCAGTGCATATTTATAGGGTGCAAGTCCTTGGTTGCCAAGGCATAGGTAGTGTAGGACGTAGATTAGGCTACAGACTGTGATGAGTTTCCATTTCATTGTCTTGTTGGATTTGAAAACACAGGCATCTGAAACTCCGTATGGGTTCTGCGTGTTTATTCAGCTTAGTGTAGGTCTTGTTGTCATTTATTAGGTAGATGTTAACATTCTTAGATCAGCATGCTTCCTTCGCCGTGAAGCTTTGCAGATTGATTAGCCTAGACACATAAAGTTGGAGCAGACATGGGGGGCTGTGATGATTCTTCATGTCACTGTGTGGTTTTCGAAAATATAGGATGTCAGTGGCTATCAATAGACATGTGGGTTTTAGGGTGACTCAGGAATGGAAGAAGACAGTTTCGTTGTAGGCGAAGACCCAGTTTTTTGTGAATTTATAAATACGAATAGGATTCAGTAGTGATACAGGGGTTCTTATTAGAAGAAAGCAGGATAGCTTTGCATTGAAAACAAGCACACGAAATAAAGGCATGCAGACAGTAGCTGGATGAGCATAGGGTAGGACTGTAGGAGCGAGTTGTTACTTTATTTCTAAAATAAAGTGTAGGGGCTTCAGATGTAGACTTACGCATAGTCTAATTATACTGCACGTCACTTCCACTTCAAGTGAAGAGAAGTTTGAATCGAGAGGCAAAGTTGTAGCGTTTTCTTCTTCGAAACTCTCGTATCAATCCCTTTCAGTAGATTTGTTACTAGTTAAAAAAACTTAAGTATTTAGTATAGGCAGGGTTAAGGTCCGTATACTCTCACATGGCTGTGTGAAACACTTGTTTGGTTCCTTATCCACTTGCCAACGTAAAAAGGAAATCCATGTGCATGGCAAGATTAAAGATATATACTTTTTAAGTTAAAAATGTGGTATTCCGCTACGTACAATTCCGTTCAAAATACAAATCGCTATGGACAGAGATAAAAATTCATTCGTGTCCAGCGAGGTGCCTTGGTCCCAAAAATATAATAATATCGGTAGGTTAACTTATATTGTGAAACCCGAAAATATTGATTTAGGGTGCAAAATACTCCAAATAAAAAGTTGCGTATTTAATTAATTGAAAATTACAATAAAATTCTAAAAATTAATTTATCACTACGCCTCAAAAGAACCTTGTCCAGATTTGCAACCAGTGTCTAGTTATATCAAATAAACTGTTACGGTCGATAAACGATTCTATAGCGACTATTTTGGAAATTTGATTTGGATATAACTTGTAATCTATAACACGAAATATTGGTTTTTCACTTCTGTTAGAAAAATACAGTTCAACAGATTCCAAAGCTTCTTGTTTCGCATAAATTCGGTTTATAACGAGTCATGTACACTCAGTTGAAGTTCAAAACATTAAATTACGAACTTCAGCGTCGTTATGAGCTCGATTATATTTAATATATATTTTTATACGTTTAACTTCATTTTAATTAAAATATGAACCCACTTATATTACGATTTCAATATTTAAACTGATTTAGATATTCAAATATAAACCGATAAAAATGCGGGACGTTACAAATTAATTATTAATTATTTAAATAATATGATCAATATTCGAACTGTCATAACTCGCTCAAATTAAATCAGAATCGGACGAAACTGAAAGCGTTGGACTCGTATCAGAAAACTCTGCAACGCAGAACTGTCTAGATCTGAAACCGGACAATTTAGAAATTCAGGAAATTTCAAATCAGAATTGTTCGGTGAGATTTCTATTTTTTTAAAATTAAAATAAATCATTTATTTTATGGTGTAGTATATATATATATATATTCATTCTCTTGAAATTTGTAACACCCCGAATTTCGGTTAATGCTAAAATTCACTAATTGCAGAATAAATAATCTCAGATGTGAGAAATGGGGGAAACGGGCTGCGTCATTGCGTTCGTCTCGGAAAAATACGCGAAATAGAGTCCGAAATTTTGTAAATCGGAGTCCGTATGGCCCAGTTATGGCCCAATGAAGTTTACAGAAAATTCAAAGTTCAAAACAGATTTAAAATTCAGGTTCAAATTTCGAAATTGGGGCCATTGGGCGTAGGTGGGAAAATTCCCGCCTAGCTACCCAAGTCGACAGGCCGGTCGACTGGGCAGTCGACTTGGCTAGGACCATGTCGACTTGGGTGTCGACAGGGGGTGCTCGGCCAGTTTGGCCTGGTGCACCATTTTAGGGTTTGGCCGTGTTTTGGGGCTGTTTTCTGGAAGCTTCCGAGATCTGATGGTCCTAATCTAATTTAGGGTTAATCTAATGGTCTAAAACACATCCTAATCCTATAAATAAGACCCTAAGCTAGCCCTAAATGATCATAATCCTATCCTCTAACTAAACTATGCCAAAATTTTCTATGATCATGGCCTCCACTCAAAACCCTAGCCTCCAACCTCTTTTATGAAGGCTTTCATGTTCATACAAGCATTTTTAAGTTGTATGAGTGATCATTAGCTTGCATTCATCATCAAGTTGCAAGCTTTATTTTCAAGGCTAGAGTTTTTGGGTGATTTTCGGCAAGGGTTTGCTTATTGGAGTTTAGTGGTGAGTTTCTATAGCCTTAATAATCAATTGTTAAATTGATTATGATAGGATATGATAAGATATGGCTATGTTTGTGGATCAATGTGTTTATGCAAGTTTAGTATAGTGTATGTTGTGTGTTTTGCGAGTTTTATGCTATATGTTATGCAAGTATAATGCTATGTTTTATGATGCTCATTATGCAAAACACTATGTTGAACATTGATTCATATGTAACATGTTATGCAAGCTATATGCGAGATTATGTGCAAGTTCATATGTAACATGTTATGCAAGCTATATGTGAGATTATATGCAAGTTCATATGTAACATGTTATGCAAGCTATATGTGAGATTATATGCAAGTTCATATGTAACATGTAATGCAAGTTATGTGCATGATTATATGCAAGTTCATATGTAACATGTTATGCAAGTTATGTGTTTGGTTATATGCAAGTTATGTGCATGATTATATGCAAGTTCATATGTAACATGTTATGCAAGTTATGTGTTTGGTTATATGCAAGTTATGTGCATGATTATATGCAAGTTCATATGTAACATGTTATGCAAGTTATGTGTTTGGTTATATGCAAGTTATGTGCATGATTATATGCAAGTTCATATGTAACATGTTATGCAAGTTATGTGTTTGGTTATATGCAAGTTAACATGTGACATGCTATGCAAGTTCACACCTTTGTATGACATAAGAATCGTATGCAAGTTACCCCCTTTGTGACATATGTGCTTCATGCAAGTTTGGGTTAAATGCTAGTTGGGTTTAATGTATGCTCATATATGCAAGTTGACACCTTTTAAACCCATGATAAAGTCATATGCTATGATTGGTTAAACCCATGGCATTTGTGATGAATCTTCCCTTTATTATGTCATGTTATGAGAACGAATTACGTGGGGAACGATGGGGTTAATATGCATGTTAATAAAATGGTGTGAAATGGGTATGCTTAAGCATAACATAAAGTGAATGGACATAACTGGGAATTTACCTATTAAGTTAGGTCTACCCATATTATGGAATTGGGAATTTACCTATTAAGTTAGGTCTACCCATATTATGGAATTGGGAATTTACCTATTGAGTTAGGTCTACCCATATTCTTGAAATTGGTAATTAATTAGGGATAATTAATACAAATTATGGGGGTGATTAATTAGGTGTAATTAATCAACTAAGACACGAGGTTGGACGCTTTTGTAGCATAAGACTGCCCGGAACCGACCGGCAAATCCAGCGGCTACAAATGATTGGCCCAATGTGAGAGGTCTTAGTCATAAACTAAATACGTGACAAGTGTAAAGACACGAGGTTAGACTCTGTTATGGTGTAAGGCTGCCCGGAACCAACCGGCATTTCCAGCTGCCATAAAAGACAGTCTAATGTGAGAGGTCTTTACAAAGGTTACGATCTTAATTAATTAAGAAACACTTAACCAAATTAGCATGTAGTGAGGCATGAGGGGTTAAGTGGGTGCCTTGGGTGGCATGTAGTAACTAGTGGGGGTGCCTTGGGTGGCATAAGGAAACTAGTGGGTTGCCTTGGGTGACAATAGAAAATACGATTAGAATACTTAACCAAAGTGGAACATGTAATTAAACATGATTAAAGGGTTAAGTAAGTGCCTTGGGTGGCATGTGGGAATCAAGTAAGTGCCTTGGGTGGCATGTGGAAATCTAGTGGGTGCCTTAAGTGGCAATTGAAATATGATTAAATGACAAGCTTAAGTAGTAGCTTGTGAAGGCCTTAAGTGGCAATTGAAATATGATTAAATGACAAGCTTAAGTAGTAGCTTGTGGGGGCCTTGAGTGGCAATTGAAATATGATTAGATGACTTAACCAAACCTTAACATGTAAGTGGGCATGATTATAAAAAGGGGGGTTAAGTGGGATGCACTAGATAAAATGACAAGCTTAAGTAGTAGCTTGTGGGGGCCCATTTCAACCAATATCCCAAACGTATCTTTGTGGGCTCGACCCAAGTCGAGGATGGGACACGCATATTGGGCTTGACTGTAAGAGGCCAAAACGGGTTAGCGGTGGCAATGCAAGTCCAACGGGTTTCATATGCGTGTGTGGACCCGGGCTGGTAAGTAAGACGTTGTTGCATCGTGTAGGTATAAGCCGTGCACCGTTGATATTATCAGGTTGCCACTTTGGGGAATGATACACCCCACTGTGGGGCCAGCACGGGTATCTACGATAGGGAGCCGATCGCTTGGGGAGTAGTGGGTACACCTAGTGGAGATAGGGGCAGACGGCACCTATATAGTCAGCTAGGGGTACACGAAACTACTATTAAAAATTACTAAGTACACTTAGTGGGATCAACCTTAAGTAGGAATTACCCTTGGGTGGGTAGAACTGGTGTGGTGCAGTGTAGGAATTACCCTTGGGTGGGTAGATCTGGGATGGTGCAGTATAGTAATTATCCTTGGGTGGGTAAATGCGTCTTTTCGGTTATCTTAGTACATCCTGTGTTTAGTTGACTACTTAGTGTAGTCATTATCCCCAGAGGTACCGTACCTTGTTTATATCATACCCTAGTTACTTTAATGATTGTATTGTTAAGGTTATAGGACTCGCTCAGACTTATGTCTGACCCCGTTGTTTTTTTATCTTTTTCCCAACCCTCAGGTTTTCAGAGTGGGCCTAGCACTAGTGGGCTTTGATCAGACTGCTTTATCTATCTTTTGGAGCTTGGACCGTGGATGTAAAGCTCAGTTTATCTTTTTCTATTATGGCTATTAAGTTATGTAGTGGGATTATGTACTTTTGTTTTATCAGGATGGATATTATGTACTTGACTCTTGTTTATGGTTTTGGTGTAACCAAACATGTTTTACTTTCCGCTGCAATGAAATGATGTTTTAAATTCTCAAGTATTACTTATATCTGTCTTGTTGTAATTTTTCTGTTCTATATTCACTTAAAATACTCCACCGATGTTATGGCATTCCCATAGTGAGTGACCGTAGCGGGTGTGGGGTGTTACACGTGGTATCAGAGCTTAAGGTTACCAGAACAGATAAAATTTTTAGAAAAACTATTTTCTAAGAATATTTTTGAAAGGAGTATTTTCAAAAACATGTCTTTTAAGAGAAAAGTTTTTGAAAGAAAAGCATAATCCCCGATAGCTATATCTTTATCTTTCGAATTCTCCGTTTTGAATCTCTTCCTCTCTCGTTTTGAGTTCCCCCTCCGTGTATAGATGATCTTTCTAAGATAGATAAGAATGGAAAACCACTTCAAGGGACTTAGACATTAGTCGGACTAGAAGTTGGTTCAAGAAGGAGGAGGACTTGTAGGTACCTATTGGATAGACGATGGGAGGAAGGCTCAAGTAGTTGTTGTTTAATGAAGGACGAAACCTCATTTTGATGGGAGGTTACGAGTGGAGAATGGGAAGAAGAAGGCGAGTAGTTATCCTTTCGGGAGGAATAGGACACCTTATTAGGATTGTCCAAAGAGGCAAGGGCAAGGTATGGAATCTCCTGGAGGGTAGTTGTATTCCCTCACGGCTAGTGTACCAGATGGGGATAGGACCGTCTAGGTTGGAATTTGGATTTCTTTATTATCCGGTTCAAACTATATTTGATTCTGACGCATCGAGTTCGTTTATCTCATCATTGTTAGTTGAGTCACTGCACTTAGACACCAGTTTAGTAGATGATCCCTTAGTTGTTTCAAACCCAATTGGGGGCTCCATGATGTGTTTGGGTTTGAAAGTTTCTATACTTAGCGTTGAGTTCAGATGTGATGCTTTTTGGGCTTCACGGGCTATGGGGTAGTTTTGGGCATGGACTAGTTATCCAGTAATGGTGCCGTTCTTGATTTTGAAGGGAGAGTTGTTAGGCTTATGACCCGCTTGGGTAACACTCTCGAGATCTCTTGTAATCCCATGGAATCTGTTATGCTAAGTTATCTAGAATCGCTTGACACGTCGGTCTAGAGTTTGCGATCTGTTAGAGTGGTCCGGGAATACTCGGATGTGTTGGAGGAGGTGAAGGGCTTACCTCCGGAGCGGGAGATTGACTTCCGAATATATCCGGTAGACAATGCCAAACCAGTATCTTGCCAGTGTGCCACATGGTTCCTCGTGAGAGGAGGGAACTCCATAAGCAAGTAGGCGATTTGCTTGAGAAGGGGACGAAGTATATCGGAGTGGGATGCTCCAGTAGTTTTTGCTATGAAGGCGGATGGGTCCCTCGGACTTTGTGTAGATTATAGGGAGTTTAACAAGATAACAAAGAAGAATAGACACCCATTGCCGAGGATTGATGATCTCTTTGATCAGTTGGTTGGCGCCTCAGTGTTTTCGTAGTAGGACTTAGCCACGGGGTTTCGTCAGTTGAGAGCGGCTGAGGATAGTATAGAGAAGACTGCCTTTAGGACTCCGGATGTTTTTTTTATGAGTGGCTGGTGATGCCATTTGGTTTGACGAACGCCCCCGCATACTTTGTTGATTTGATGAGAAGGGTGTTCAGGGAGTACCTAAATAAGTTCGTGATGGTCTTTGTAAATGACATCTTGGTCTTTTCTAGGAGCGAAATAAGTTTTCGTATGTGCTCAATAGGTTGAGCAAAGCCAGTTATGGGATAAACGGTGGTTTTGGAGCGAGACTGGCGAGGACATCCAGAGTTGGACAAGGGCTTAATTAGTTAGCCGTTTTTACTAGTATCATCTCACGTAGGTCGTCTGAATTCGAAGGAGGTATCCCTTGGGTGTTTGTCTGATATTGGTTTAGGCCTTTGGGGCTTGCATTTGGGGGATGCCGAGTTCGACTAGGGTGGTCTGCGTGAGAGATGGACAGTGGTGATGATTTTGGATGGGGTAATATCCTGGTTTTCTCTAAAAATGGAGAAGAGCATGCCCTACATCTTAGGGAAGTGTTGGAGACTCTTCGAGCGCATAGTCTTAGGACAGCAAAAGTGGATGGGATTCGTAGCATCCTATGAGTTTGAGATAGCGTATACCCATGGCAAGGGTAACGTGGTAGCGGACGCCTTAAGTAGAAAAAGTTTGTCCTCGAGTTCATTGTTCGTTGAACGACGGAGCTTAGAGTTTATTTCTATGTTTGACTTTAGACCTTCCGTTGACTTTGTACCCGGTTTGCTAGCCTCCTTGGAGGTTAGGCCTACTCTTTTGGGACGGATTGGCGAGGCACAGCGAGACGACCCACAGTTGGTTGAGTTAGTAGAGAAGCTCATAAGGGGGGGGGGAGTCGTCCAGCCATTTGAGTAGGTACACCCTAGATGGTAAGGGGTGGTTGCGTAGAGACGGTAGACTTTGTGTACCGCAAGACGAGGGTTTGAGGAAGGCTATACTTGATGATGCACATCGGTCGAAGATGACCATTCATCCCGGTGGGGACAAGATGTACCAATACATGAAGCGAGTTTTCTTTTGGGCCGGTATGAAGAAAGATGTGGCCGAGTATGTTGCTAGATGCTTGGTGTGCTAGCAAGTGAAAGCGGAGCAGAAGAAACCCGGTGGGTTGCTTCACCCATTGGAAGTTCCGCTATGGAAGTGGGATAGTGTCTCGATGGATTTCGTCAATGGATTAGCAAGATCGAGGAAGGGTAATACGGGAATTTGGGTTGGGGTAGACGAACTTACTAAGAGTGCCCATTTTATACCCGTGAAGAGTAAGAGGAATGCTCAATGGCTAGCTTGAATCTACGTTCGAGGGATTGTTAGATTGCATGGTGTACCTTCCAGCATAGTGAGTGATCGAGATCCTATCTTCACTAGCGAGTTTTGGAAGAGTTTGAAAGAGGCGGTAGGGACTCAGCTGTGTTTGAGCACCGCAAATCATCCTCAGACGGACGGCCAGACCGGGAGGGTGAATTGCATTTTAGAAGACCTTTTGAGGCTATGTATCTTAGATTTTGGAGGTACATGAGAAGAGCATCTTCCATTGGTGGAGTTCGCATATAATAACAGCTTTCAGTCTAGTATTGGCGTGGCTCCTTTCGAAGCTTTTTAGGGAAGGCCTTGTCGATCACCTACATGTTGGTGGGAATCTACGGATAAGATCTTGCTTGGGCCCGATATGGTTAGGAAGACTTCGGAAAAGATTGATTTGATTCGAAGAAGGATGAAAGCGGCGCAAGACAGACAGAAATCTTATGCGGACAAAAGGAGAGCAGAGCTTGAGTTTGATGTTGGGAACATGGTCTTTGTCAAGTATCTCCGTTACGAAATGTGGTTCGCTTTGGATCTGTTGGGAAGTTAGCACCAAGGTTTGTTGGACCGTTTCCTATTAAGGAAAGGATTGGACAGATGGCCTATAGAGTGGAGTTGCCCGACAGACTTAGTGGTGTACATGATGTATTCCATGTGTCACATTTGAGGAAGTGCCTACATGAGACCGCAGAGGTGGTAGAGCCGAGCTTGCTTAGAGAAGTGGAAGTAGAGCGTGATGCGACTATTCGACGAGCTCCTACTCGCATCCTCGGGTCAGAGACTAGGAAATTGAGGAATCGAGAGGTTCAACTAGTCAAAGTAAAATGGGGAGAAGATGAGAGCAATGCTACTTTGGAGACGGAAGCGAAGATGCGTTCATTGTACCCATTCCTTTTTGAGGGTATGTCTTTTAACTTCTCCTCTATCATTTGTCTAGTACTTATCTTATCTTTAGTATGTCCTCTCTTTAGTACTTTTGACCTTTAGATAGGGTAAACCTATGGTTGAAACATGTGTTTGAGACATGTTATGATTGATGGATGCATGTGGATGCAAGTGTTTGCTAGTGGTTGCTCGTGGATGCATATACACACACTCTAGACACTAGATCGGCTCAGTCACTTCATATTGCATATTGCATATAATTGTGTGTAGGTAGCTATATTTATGGATGTATAATGATTGTGTTATCATATGGATGATGCATTTTGGTGAATGTTTGTGCACTCATGTAGATATTGTATGTGTCGATAGGGTTCTCTCGCATACATAATGGATGCATGGCACTATCATGGTTTGCATATGTTCATACATTAGATAGGGAACATATACACACACTTTTTGCATATGCTCATACATCATTAGAAATTGTTTTAAGGACAATGGATGCCCGTGTTTGATGGATTGAGTAGATGGTTGTTTGGATGGTAGGATATGCATTCTCCTTAGCTTAGAGATTTCGGGGACGAAATCCTTTAAGGAGGGGAGAATGTAACACCCCGAATTTCGGTTAATGCTAAAATTCACTAATTGTAGAATAAATAATCTCAGATGTGAGAATTGGGGGAAACGGGCTACGTCATTGCGTTCGTCTCGGAAAAATACGCGAAATAGAGTCCGAAATTTTGTAAATCGGAGTCCGTATGGCCCAATTATGGCCCAATGAAGTTTACAGAAAATTCAAAGTTCAAAACAGATTTAAAATTCAGGTTCAAATTTCGAAATTGGGGCCATTGGGCGCAGGTGTGAAAATTCCCGCCTAGCTACCCAAGTCGACAGGCCGGTCGACTGGGCAGTCGACTTGGCTAGGACCAAGTCGACAGCCCTGTCGACTTGGGTGTCGACAGGGCGTGCTCGGCCAGTTTGGCCTGGTGCACCATTTTAGGGTTTGGCTATGTTTTGGGGCTGTTTTCTGGAAGCTTCCGAGATCTGGTGGTCCTAATCTAATTTAGGGTTAATCTAATGGTCTAAAACACATCCTAATCCTATAAATAAGACCCTAAGCTAGCCCTAAATGATCATAATCCTATCCTCTAACTAAACTATGCCAAAATTTTCTATGATCATGGCCTCCACTCAGAACCCTAGCCTCCATCCTCTTTTATGAAGGCTTTCATGTTCATACAAGCATTTTTAAGTTGTATGAGTGATCATTAGCTTGCATTCATCATCAAGTTGCAAGCTTTATTTTCAAGGCTAGAGTTTTTGGGTGATTTTCGGCAAGGGTTTGCTTATTGGAGTTTAGTGGTGAGTTTCTATAGCCTTAATAATCAATTGTTAAATTGATTATGATAGGATATGATAAGATATGGCTATGTTTGTGGATCAATGTGTTTATGCAAGTTTAGTATAGTGTATGTTGTGTGTTTTGCGAGTTTTATGCTATATGTTATGCAAGTATAATGCTATGTTTTATGATGCTCATTATGCAAAACACTATGTTGAACATTGATTCATATGTAACATGTTATGCAAGCTATATGCGAGATTATATGCAAGTTCATATGTAACATGTTATGCAAGCTATATGTGAGATTATATGCAAGTTCATATGTAACATGTTATGCAAGCTATATGTGAGATTATATGCAAGTTCATATGTAACATGTAATGCAAGTTATGTGCATGATTATATGCAAGTTCATATGTAACATGTTATGCAAGTTATGTGTTTGGTTATATGCAAGTTATGTGCATGATTATATGCAAGTTCATATGTAACATGTTATGCAAGTTATGTGTTTGGTTATATGCAAGTTATGTGCATGATTATATGCAAGTTCATATGTAACATGTTATGCAAGTTATGTGTTTGGTTATATGCAAGTTATGTGCATGATTATATGCAAGTTCATATGTAACATGTTATGCAAGTTATGTGTTTGGTTATATGCAAGTTAACATGTGACATGCTATGCAAGTTCACACCTTTGTATGACATAAGAATCGTATGCAAGTTACCCCCTTTGTGACATATGTGCTTCATGCAAGTTTGGGTTAAATGCTAGTTGGGTTTAATGTATGCTCATATATGCAAGTTGACACCTTTTAAACCCATGATAAAGTCATATGCTATGATTGGTTAAACCCATGGCATTTGTGATGAATCTTCCCTTTATTATGTCATGTTATGAGAACGAATTACGTGGGGAACGATGGGGTTAATATGCATGTTAATAAAATGGTGTGAAATGGGTATGCTTAAGCATAACATAAAGTGAATGGACATAACTGGGAATTTACCTATTAAGTTAGGTTTACCCATATTATGGAATTGGGAATTTACCTATTAAGTTAGGTCTACCCATATTATGGAATTGGGAATTTACCTATTGAGTTAGGTCTACCCATATTCTTGAAATTGGTAATTAATTAGGGATAATTAATACAAATTATGGGGGTGATTAATTAGGTGTAATTAATCAACTAAGACACGAGGTTGGACGCTTTTGTAGCATAAGACTGCCCGGAACCGACCGGCAAATCCAGCGGCTACAAATGATTGGCCCAATGTGAGAGGTCTTAGTCATAAACTAAATACGTGACAAGTGTAAAGACACGAGGTTAGACTCTGTTATGGTGTAAGGCTGCCCGGAACCAACCGGCATATCCAGCTGCCATAAAAGACAGTCTAATGTGAGAGGTCTTTACAAAGGTTACGATCTTAATTAATTAAGAAACACTTAACCAATTAAGAAACACTTAACCAAATTAGCATGTAGTGAGGCATGAGGGGTTAAGTGGGTGTCTTGGTTGGCATGTAGTAACTAGTGGGGGTGCCTTGGGTGGCATAAGGAAACTAGTGGGTTGCCTTGGGTGGCATTAGAAAATACGATAAGAATACTTAACCAAAGTGGAACATGTAATTAAACATGATTAAAGGGTTAAGTAAGTGCCTTGGGTGGCATGTGGGAATCAAGTAAGTGCCTTGGGTGGCATGTGGAAATCTAGTGGGTGCCTTAAGTGGCAATTGAAATATGATTAAATGACAAGCTTAAGTAGTAGCTTGTGGGGGCCTTAAGTGGCAATTGAAATATGATTAAATGACAAGCTTAAGTAGTAGCTTGTGGGGGCCTTGAGTGGCAATTGAAATATGATTAGATGACTTAACCAAACCTTAACAAGTAAGTGGGCATGATTATAAAAATGGGGGTTAAGTGGGATGCACTAGATAAAATGACAAGCTTAAGTAGTAGCTTGTGGGGGCCCATTTCAACCAATATCCCAAACGTATCTTTGGGGGCTCGACCCAAGTCGAGGACGGGACACGCATATTGGGCTTGACTGTAAGAGGCCAAAACGGGTTAGCGGTGGCAACGCAAGTCCAACGGGTTTCATATGCGTGTGTGGACCCGGGCTGGTAAGTAAGACGTTGTTGCATCGTGTAGGTATAAGCCGTGCACCGTTGATATTATCAGGTTGCCACTTTGGGGAATGATACACCCCACTGTGGGGCCAGCACGGGTATCTACGATAGGGAGCCGATCGCTTGGGGAGTAGTGGGTACACCTAGTGGAGATAGGGGCAGACGGCACCTATGTAGTCAGCTAGGGGTACACGAAACTACTATTAAAAATTAATAAGTACACTTAGTGGGATCAACCTTAAGTAGGAATTACCCTTGGGTGGGTAGAACTGGTGTGGTGCAGTGTAGGAATTACCCTTGGGTGGGTAGATCTGGGATGGTGCAGTATAGTAATTATCCTTGGGTGGGTAAATGCGTCTTTTCGGTTATCTTAGTACATCCTGTGTTTAGTTGACTACTTAGTGTAGTCATTATCCCCAGAGGTACCGTACCTTGTTTATATCATACCCTAATTACTTTAATGATTGTATTGTTAAGGTTATAGGACTCGCTCAGACTTATGTCTGACCCCGTTGTTTTTTTTATCTTTTTCCCAACCTTCAGGTTTTCAGAGTGGGCCTAGCACTAGTGGGCTTTGATCAGACTGCTTTATCTATCTTTTGGAGCTTGGACCGTGGATGTAAAGCTCAGTTTATCTTTTTCTATTATGGCTATTAAGTTATGTAGTGGGATTATGTACTTTTGTTTTATCAGGATGGATATTATGTACTTGACTCTTGTTTATGGTTTTGGTGTAACCAAACATGTTTTACTTTCCGCTGCAATGAAATGATGTTTTAAATTCTCAAGTATTACTTATATCTGTCTTGTTGTAATTTTCTGTTCTATATTCACTTAAAATACTCCACCGATGTTATGGCATTCCCATAGTGAGTGACCATAGCGGGTGTGGGGTGTTACAAAATTCATGTTGTATGTATATAATTAATTCAATGTTGATTGTGCGGTGATTGTGATGAACGATTGGTTTTGTATGACTTAGATCTGTTATGTGATGAATTGTGAATAATTTATCTACTTGTTAATGATCTATAAACACAGATCTATATGTGTTCAATAAAAGATATATCACTTGTTATATTATTGATCTGGAATAGAATTGCCATTTCAATAAAAATAAATCATTCTGTTATGTGTTGAATTGCATTAGGTTTTCAATTCAGCATAAAAACATTATTTGGATTAATTTTGTTAAATTGGATTAAATTATTATTTAATATTAAATTATTATTTTGATCCTATTTATTGAAATGAATTAAGTTGTCAATTTTTGTTTAAAAATGGAATAACAATGAAACATTTCATTTTATTGTTTTCATTAAAACATGGTCTTTGCCAAATTTGTTTAGTATTGAAATAAAAGATAACATTTTGGTTAAAACATAAGTGTTGAAATAAAAACCCCATTTTTGGAATATTTAAAAAATGAATAAAAAATTAACATTTTGTTTACATAAAAGAACCAATCAAAATTAACATTTTGTTTACATAAAAAATCAATCAAAAATTGGCATATTTTTTTACATTAAAGAATTAAATCAAAATTCTCATATTTGTTTACATTGAATAGAATTTGTTAAAAATACACATTTTTATACATTGAATAGCATTTGTTGAAAATACACATTTTTATACATTGAATTGAATTTGTTAAAAATATACATTTTTATATATTGGATAAAATAATAACATTTTTGGTCAAAATGTGATTAATGAATAAAAATAACATTTTGGTTAGAACATGATTTATGAAACAAAAATAATACTTTTGTTAGAATTTGATTTATGGAATAAAAATCACACTTTTATCAAAACTTGATTTTTGAAGTGAAAATATCATTTTTTGTCAAAACAAGATCATTGAAATAAAAATATGTTCTTTTATTTGCATTCACAAATGCAAATATTCATTGAAAATAAACTTTGTCCATTTATTTGCATTCATAAATGCAAATATACTTTGAAATTAAAAATTGTTCTTTTATTTGCATTCACTAATGTAAATATATATTGAAGATAAAATTTGTTCCTTTTTTTGCATTCACAAATGCAAATATGCATTAAAAATCAAGTTTGTTATTTTATTTGCATTACTGTATGCAAATATATATATTGAAAATAAAACTTATTCTTTTATTTGCATTCTCAAATGCAAATATACCTTGAAATTCAAGTTTGTTCTTTTATTTACATTTACTAATGCAAATATGCATTAAAAACAAAAATTGTTCTTTTATTTGCATTCAATAATGCAAATATAACATAGGAAGATAAGTTAACCTTTTATTGTATTCTACAATACAAATAAACATAGAAAATAAAAGTTCACTTTTCATTTGCATTTTTCAAGGCAAATATAACATGACATAAAAGTCCACTTTTTATTTGCGTCTCACAATTTAAATACAACTTGAAAATAAAAAGTACATTTTTATTTGTGTCCCACAACACAAACAAAACTAGAAAATAAGATATGCATTGAAAATAAAAGTATCCTTTTGTTTACATTCTCTAATACAAATTTACGTTCTCTAATACAAATTTACATTTTAAAAAAAAGAAGGTTCTTTAATTTGCATTTTCCAATGCGAATATACATTGAAATAAAAATGTTCTTTTACTCCTCCGTTGCAAATAAACATTTAAATGAATAAGTACATTTTTGTTTGCAATTTTAGATGCAACCAAAATATGATTTGAGAAGTTACATTTTTGTTTGCAGTTTTAGATGCAAACAAAAACATTAGAATGAATTTTATATTTTATTTTGTATTTTATATGAAATAAAAATAATGGACCTAAAAGTACATTTTATTTTTCAATTTAGTTCAATAAAAAGAATTGAACAAAACATTCATTTTTGGTCAATTTATAGTAGTTAAACCAAATTATTCATTTTTGTCATTTTACACTAGTGAAACAAAACAAACACTTTTATAAATCTATACTAGTTGAAAGCAAAATATGATTTAAAGAGTTATATTTTGTTTTGCAATTTTAGATGCAAACAAATATTACATTTTTATTTTGTATTTTAGTTAGAAATAGAAATATACATTTTTGTTTGTAAATTTAGTTGCAAACAAAACAATTAATATAGATTATATTTTTATTTGCAAATATAGTTGCAAATAAACATCGTTGTTAAAAGATTATATTTTTATTTGCATACTTAGAGGCAAATAAACACCGTAGGAAAAAGATGCATTTTGTTTACAACTTTAGATGTAAACAAAACATTAAAACTAAAAGTTATATTTTTATTTGCATTCCTTGCTGCAAATAAAACTAGAAATAAAAAGTTACAATTTTTATTTACATTCCTCGATGTAAATAAACATGAATTAAAAAGTTGAATCTTTATTTGCATTCTCTATTGCAAATAAAGCAGGAGATAAAAAGTTATATTTTATTTGCATTTTCTATTGCAAATAAAACATGAAATCAAAAAGTACATTTTTATCTACACTTTAGTTGTTATAAAAATGATAAAATTAAAGAATTACATTTTTAATGTAATATAAAGATTACATTTTTTTTTACAACGTAAAAAGAATATCATTTTTATGTAATATAAAGGGATTGCATTTCATTGTAAGTGAGTCAACATTTGCATTCACATTTTTAATATAAATAAATCAGTAGAAAAGATTAATGGTTTTTGATAAATTATGATAACATGAGAGATTACATTTTTATTATATATGACATGATTCCTCATTATATATGTTTATGATGCTGAGATGTTACACTTCCATTTACAAGTTATCCGACTTGTTTATGTGATTGGGACGATAATTTTTCACATATCGCCCAAGTGCACAAATAATTTATTATTTGTTTGTTGGATGAAACCCCACACGGGTATTGGGATGATATTTAACAGACACAAATCCCAATATTTAGTTGTAGAATCCACTCTGGCTGTATTTGGATGTTTGATAATTATTTATCATGATGGTTGATTTCATGCAATATATGGTTGTTGATTGAGTCACATTCCAATAAAGAATATTTTAGAAAAAGAATATATTTTAGAAAAATGTATTTTTATTGAAATGAACTAGTTATTAACTAGGATCAATCATTAAATTTAGATTTAATGAAGTTTTCCAATTTGCTAATATTTAATTGAAATTAAATTAAATTAATTGGATCTTGGGTTTGTCGTGAATAGTGTCTTAAATAACACTGTTCTTAAACCCCGTATGAAGAGAATAATCTTTTAATTTAAATTATTAAAGTTTTCAATTATATTAATAATTGGAATAAGATGAAATATGAGTTGGGTTTATTGTGAACCGTGTTTTCAAGTGACATGTGTTCTTTAACCCAACTGACAGTGAAAATTATGATTTGGGATTTATAAATCATTTATTAAGATTTAAATAGGAATATTTCAAAAGTCAAGTTTTCCAATTTAATATATTAAATTGGAGTTGAATGGAATTCGAATTAATAATAACCGAGATAAGCTTCTATAAAAGAAGATCGATACTACATATGAAATTTAAGAGGCTATGCCATTATTCCATGTATATTATTGGTCGGATACAGAAATTTATAACGAGTATATATTGATTTGATTTTTGTGAAGATTCCATATTTTATGGAGGATGATTTTGGGTTCACCGTGAACTATGTTTTAAAATGATATTAGTTCTTTAATCCAGTTAAAGATAAGATTAATTCCTTAAATTTAAATAATCATTAAATAATGATTTTGGTATTTAAACCCAAATTGGAGTTTTGATAAATCTTTAAAGAAGGGATTTAAGAATAGATTTGAAGAATTTATCTTCGTTAAGATAGTGTGAATATTTTATTTAAAAGGATATTCCGAATTGGAATGTGGCGTTTGATGTGCTTTTATAGTACTTGATTTTTAATTATAAAAATACGTGAATTATTCGTAAAAACCGGGTCTAACCCATTTCGAATAATTACTACGACGATGAAGAGTCGAAGATGAAGATGGTGGTTGAAGACTGACAATCTTCACATCGAATGGATGTGTTGCTACTGAGACCCATAATGGGGGTAGCTACCTTAAAAGGGCTTCAGTGGTAGCCGTCCAGACGTATTGTTGATTGTCCGGATATGCGAGGACCTCTTAGGTATCTCCGGTTTCGTTCAGACCCAGAACGAACTTGTAAATGGATGCATGTCTGACATTGGATTTCGTTCCATGTGAATTAAATTGATTTTTACTAATGTGTGTCTGATTGGTGGTGGAGAATTTATTCTCTGCTTAACACCCTGGTATATATTAATAGTGATTGATCGCATGGCGTGAATTGTCAATGTGGCACGCCAAGATGCAATTGATCAAGGCTTTGTTGAAAAGCAGGGCCTTGTGGGATGATCAAAGTATAGCCTATTACGGCATAGCTTTGTGTATATCGTGACTTCGCGAGCCTCACATCCCGGTATGAGTCAAAAAGGGATATGGACCGTAGGGAGTGCACGCGTTTCTTTCTAGCTAGTGGTAGTGTCAGTGCTTAAACTGGCTGGCATTTTACTTATGTGGATGATGGACTTTGAGGCGCCTCAGATTTTTATAGGCCGTTAGTGGTCATACTATAGGTTCAAAGGAACCGGGAAACGTGTGTTCAGACATAATCAATCCACTACCGTTAGGTGGAGACCGGCCCTACCGCTCCATGGTTTGCCCATAGGTGTGATGTAACACCACGAATTTTAGTTAATACTAAAATTCACTAATTACAGGATAAATAATCTCAGATGTGGGAATTGGGGGTAACGGGCTGCGTCATTGCGTTCGTCTCGGAAAAATATGCGAAATAGAGTCCGAGTTTTCGAGAATCGGAGTCCGTATGGCCCGGTTATGGCCCAAAGAAGTTTGCAGGAAAATTAAAGCTAAAAACAGATTTAAAAATTCAAATTCAGATTTTGGAATAGAACCAGTGGGGCCAGGCGGGAAAATTCCCGCCCTAACCATGTCGACAGGGCTGTCGACAGGCCTGTCGACAGGGGGGTCAACTTGCCTGTCGACATGGGCGCGGCGTCCAGAGAACCTGGGTGCACCAGGTTGGGTTTTAGGCTGGCTTGGAGGGCTGGGTTCTAGAGATTTCCTAAATCTAACGGACCTAATCTAACCTAGGGTTAATCTAAGGGCCTAAAACACTCACCTAATCTATAAATACACCCTAAACCTACCCTAATCCATACTAAAAATAGTAATGATGGCCTCATGCCGCCAAAATCAAACTTGAGAGAGCCTCCACTAGTTTATGAAGGAAGTTGCAAGCTAATCACTCTCTAATCAATCTCTAATCATCACCATCTTCATATTTAGCAACTAATTCCACTTCATAAGTTTGCTAATCTTGGGTTTGGTGAGTTTCTATCACTTTAACATCAATTGCTAAAGTAAGTAGATTGGGTGTAATGAGACTTATGGTCTTGAATGCGGATTAGTGAGTTTGAATCATTTGTAATGATATGCATGTTTAATAAGTTGGTTTATGCATGTTTAACAAGTGGGTTTATGCATGTTTAATAAGTGGGTTTATGCATATTTAATAGGTGGATTTATGCATGTTTAACAAAGTGAGTTATGCAAGTTCATATGCAAGTTATGTGTATGATGTTATGTAAGTTATGTGTAGGTTGTTATGCAAGTTCATATGCAAGTTATGTATATGCTTAAATGCAAGTTTAACATGATATGCAAGTTATGCATGCTTATGCAAGTATGTGGATGCTTATGCAAGTATGTGAATGCTTATGCAAGTTATGTATATGCTTAAATGCAAGTTTAACATGATATGCAAGTTATGCATGCTTATGCAAGTATGTGGATGCTTATGCAAGTATGTGAATGCTTATGCAAGTTATGTATATGCTTAAATGCAAGTTTAACATGATATGCAAGTTATGCATGCTTATGCAAGTATGTGGATGCTTATGCAAGTATGTGAATGCTTATGCAAGTTATGTGTATGCTTAAATGCATGTTATGCAAGTTATGAGAATGCTTATATGCAAGTTCAACATGTTATGCAAGATATGTGTATGATAATATGCAAGTTTGGGTTAAATGTAGTTGGGTTAATATATGTTCATAAATGTAAGTTGACATCCTCTTAACCCATGACAAAGTTATATGCTAAACCCATGATATTTGTGATGGATCTTTCCCTTTATTATGTCATGAAATGAGAACGATTTACGTGGGGAACGATGGGGTAATAAATATGATTGGGTATGATTAAGCATACCATAAAAATAAATTAACATAAGTGGGAATTTACCTATTGAGTTAGGTCTACCCCATGGGAATTTACCTATTGAGTTAGGTCTACCCATGTTATGAAAAATGTGTAATTAATTAGGGATAATTAATTGTGGGGGTGATTAATTAGGTGTAATTAATCAACTAAGACACGAGGTTGGACCCTTTTGTAGCGGAAGTCTGCCCAGAACCGACTGGCCATCCAGCGGCTACAAATGATTGGCCCAATGTGAGAGGTCTTAGTCATAAATTAAATATGTGATTAAAGTAAAGACACGAGGTTAGACCCTTTTGATGACAGAAGTCTGCCCGGAACCAACCGGCATATCCAGCAGTCATAAAAGACGGTCTAATGTGGGAGGTCTTTATGAGGTCATGATCTTAATTAATTAATTAAGAAACACTTAACCATATTAGCATGTAGAGGGACATGAGGGGTTAAGTGGGTGCCTTGGGTGGCATGTGGAAATCTAGTGGGTTGCCTTGGGTGGCAATAGAAAATACGATTAGAATACTTAACCAAGTGGAAACATGTAATTAAACATGATTAAAGGGTTAAGTGGGATGCACTAGATAAAGGGACAAGCTTAGGTGGGTAGCTTGTGGGGGCCCATTTCAACCAATATCCCGAACGTATCTTTGTGGGCTCGACTCTAGTCGAGTGACGGGACACGCATATTGGGCTTGATTATAAGAGGCCAAAACGGGTTAGCGGTGGCAACGCAAGTCCAACGGGTTTCATATGCGTGTGTGGGCCCGGGCTGGTAGATAAGCCGTTGTTGCATCGTGTAGGTATAAGCCGTGCACTGTTGATAGTATTGGGTTGCCACTTTAGGGGAGTGATACACCCCACTGTGGGACCAGCACGGGTATCTACGGTAGGGAGCCGATCATTGGGGAGGAGTGGGGTACACCTAGTGGAGATAGGGGCAGACGGCACCTATGTGGTCAGCTAGGGGTACATGAAACTACTAGTTACATCTTTCTTTTAAGTCCTTGGGTGGGATCAATCTTTGAGTAGGAATGACTGGTGTGGTGCAGTTAGTAATTATCCTTGGGTGGGTAGATGCGTCTTTACAGTTATCATAGTTTATCCTGAGTCTACCAAGCTGCTTAGTGTAGCCATTCATCCCCAGACATTACCGTATGTCAAGTTTATGTCTTCTCTGGTTACTTTAATGATTGTATTGTTAAAGTTATAGGACTCGCTCAGACTTATGTCTGACCTCGTTGTTTTTATCTTTTTCCCAACCCTCAGGTCCTACGGTGGATCCTAGCAGTAGTGGAGCTTGATCGGATTGCTGTTCCAGTCTTTAGGAGCTTGGATAGATGTAAAGCTCCAGTTACCCGGTTATCTTTTCCTTTGTCCTGGCTATTGTATGAGAGAGTGGGATTATGTACTTCTTTATTTTGATGGATATTGTACTTGACTTTTATTGTGGTTTTATGATGTAACCAGACATGTTTATTTCCGCTGTTATGAGATGATGTTTTAAATTTCAAGTACTATTTATATCTGTCTTGTTGTAATTTTTCTGTTCTATATTCACTAAAATACTCCACCGATGCTATGGCATTCCTTTAGAGAGTGACCATAGCGGGCGTGGGGTGTTACACGTGGTATCAGAGCAAAGGTTACCGGAACAGATAAAATTTTTAGAAAGCTATTTTTGTAAAAACATTTTTGGAAGAAATATTTTCAAGGACATGTCTTTTAAGAGAAAAGTTTTTGAAAGAAAAGCATAATCCCCAATAGCCATATCTATATCCTTCGAATTCTCCGTTTTGAATCTTTCCTTTTTCGTTTCAGCATGGCTGAGGATCTTAACTTTCCGGAGGGTGTGACGGTACCAGTATGGTATAGGAGATTGATGGAGGCTAGGGCCACCACTGCGGGTCCAGCAAATATTCCTCCACCAACCGTAGCACCCGATCTTCCTCCTCCCCCTCCTCCTCGCACGGACACTTTTGCTAAGACTTGCAAGGAATTTAAAGCTATGGGAGGGAAACCTTTTCAAGGATCGGAAACTTTTGTGGAGGCTAGAGATTGGCTTAAAGAGGTGGAAGAATTGATAGATATCTTTGAGATGGAAGAAGGAAAGAAAGTCAAGTTGGCTGCTTGGTTAATGAAGGGAGAGGCCTCATTCTGGTGGGAGGTCACTAATGGAGAACGCCCCGTTGACTCTTGGGCGGATTTTAGACAAAGATTTGTGGCAAAGTTTCCCTCAAGGGCGGAGGAAAACTTGTGTATGGAAAGATTCTTGACTTTAAAGCAAGGAAATCTCTCAGTGAAGGAATATGTCAACAAGTTTAATCAATTGGCAAAGTTTGGCCTAGACATGGTGAATACACCAGAGAAGAAGGCTTTGAGGTTCGTGAAAGGCTTGAATGAACCGATGCATGGGTTGGCTATGACTCATATCCCTATGGGGGCCACCTTTGAGAAGCTAGTTGACATGGCACTCATGCATGAAGAAGAGAAGGGTCCCAATGCTAATAAGGCACCCGAGAAGAAGGGAGATCAAAAGAGACCTCAGCAACAACAACAAAACAAAGGTGGGAAAGGCAACGGTGGCAAGGGCAAGAAGAAGAAGTGTTTCAATTGTGGGACACCTGGCCACCTAAGCAAGGATTGTCGCAAGAAGAAGAAGACTGGCTGCTTCCACTGTGGCGAAGCAGGGCATCTAGTGAAAGACTGTCCTAAGAAGGGGCAAAGGACGGGGTCTACCTCAGGAGGACAGGTGCAAGCTCTTATGGCACCGGGTCAGGTTAGGGGGCAAGTACAGGCTCTCGCAGTCCCACCGATTCAGGAGAGAGGTAGAACTATTTCCATTGAAAGTCTGGTTTTTCTATTTGATCATCCTGTCCGTACATTGTTTGATTCAGGCGCATCGCATTCGTTTATCTCATCATCATTAGTTGAGTCACTGCACTTAGACACCAGTCTGGTAGATGATCCCTTGGTTGTTTCAAACCCAATTGGGGGCTCCACTTATTTGTCCATGATATGTTTGGGTTTGAAGATTTCTATACTTAGCGTTGAGTTTAGATGTGATGCTTTTGTGTTGGGCTTCACGGGCTATGGGTTGATTTTGGGCATGGACTGGTTATCCAGTAATGGTGCCGTTCTTGATTGCGAAAGGAGAGTTGTTAGGCTCATGACCCGCTTGGGTAACACTCTCGAGATTTCTTGTAATCCCATGGACTCTGTTATGCTAAGTTATCTTGAATCGCTTGACGCTTCGGTCGAGAGTTTGCAATATGTTAAAGTGGTCCGGGAATATCCGGATGTGTTTGAGGAGGTGAAGGGCTTACCTCCGAAGCGGGAGATTGACTTCCGAATATATCTGGTGGATAATGCTAAACCTGTATCTTTACCAGTGCGCCACATGGCTCCTCGTGAGAGGAGGGAACTCCATAAGCAAGTAGGGGAGTTGCTTGAGAAGGGGTTCATAAGACGAAGTATATCGGAGTGGGGTGCTCCAGTAGTATTTGCTACAAAGGCAGATGGGTCCCTCAGACTTTGTGTAGACTATAGAGAACTCAACAAGCTCACAAAGAAGAATAGACACCCATTGCCGAGGATTGATGATCTTTTCGATCAGTTGGTTGGCGCTTCAGTATTTTCTCAGTTGGACTTAGCCACAGGGTTTCATCAGTTGAGGGTGGCTGAGGATAGCATAGACAAGACTGCCTTTAGAACTCCGGATGGTTTCTATGAGTGGCTGGTGATGCCATTTGGGTTGACGAACGCCCCTGCATACTTTGTTGATTTGATGAGTAGGGTGTTCAGGGAGTTCCTTAATAAATTCGTGGTGGTCTTTGTGGATGATATCTTAGTATTTTCTAAGAGTGAAGAAGAGCATGCCCTACATCTTGGGGAGGTATTGAAGACTCTTCGAGCACATAGCCTTAAGGCTAAATTCTCTAAATGTCACTTCTGGAGGAAGGAGGTGCGGTTCTTGGGGCACGTGGTCTCCAAGGAAGGGATAGCTGTGGATCCCGCGAAGGTAGTATCAATTCAGGATTGGAAGGTCCCCAAGAATGCTACCGAAGTAAGAAGTTTCTTGGGGTTGGCGGGTTATTATAGGAAGTTTATCAAAGACTTCGCGAAAATATCAGCCCCATTAACCCGCTTAACGAAGAAGAATCTTGTTTTCGCATGGGACGTAGATTGTGATGATGCGTTCCGACGGTTAAAGAGAGCTTTAACCACTGCTCCAGTTTTAGTGTTGCCAGATGGGAGTAAGCCATTTGTTGTCTATACTGATGCTTGTGGGACAGGGCTGGGCGCAGTCTTAATGCAAGAGGGAAGGGTGATAGCCTATGGTGGAAGGCAGTTGAGAGTGCATGAGAAAAATTACCCTACCCATGATTTAGAGTTGGCCGCTATTGTTTTTGCGCTTAAGATTTGGCGCCATTATCTACTTGGTGAGAGATTCGAATTGTTCACTGACCACAAATCATTGAAGTACTTGTTTTCTCAGAAGGATTTGAATCTGAGACAGCAAAGGTGGATGGAATTCTTAGCATCCTATGATTTCGAGATAGCGTATACCCCTGGCAAGGGTAACGTGGTGGCGGACGCCTTGAGCAGAAAGAGGTTGTCCTTGAGTCCATTGTTCGTGGAACAACGAAGCTTGGAATTTATCTCGATGTTTGATTTCAGACCTTCCGTTGATTATGTACCCGGTTTGCTAGCTTCCTTGGAGGTTAGACCTACTCTTTTGGGACAGATTGGAGAAGCACAGAGGGAAGACCCACAGTTGGTTGAGTTAGTGGAGAAGCTCATAAGGGGGGAGTCATCCAGCCATTTGAGTAGGTACACCCTAGACGATAGGGGGTGCTTGCGAAGGGACGGTAGACTGTGTGTACCGCAAGACGAGGGTTTGAGGAAGGTTATTCTTGATGATGCACACCGTTCTAGGATGACTATTCATCCCGGTGGGGACAAGATGTACCAAGATATGAAGAGGGTTTTCTTCTGGGCCGGTATGAAGAAAGATGTGGCCGAGTATGTCGCTCGATGCTTGGTGTGCCAACAAGTGAAGGCGGAGCAAAAGAAACCTGGTGGGTTGCTCCACCCATTGGAAGTTCCGCAATGGAAGTGGGATAGCGTCTCGATGGATTTTATTGACGGGTTACCCAGATCAAGAAAGGGTAATACGGGAATTTGGGTGGTGGTAGACAGACTTACTAAGAGCGCCCATTTCATACCTGTGAAGAGCAAGAGGACTGCTCCATGGCTAGCTTCAGTATATCTTCGAGAGATAGTTCGATTACATGGGTTACCCTCTAGCATAGTGAGTGATCGAGATCCTATCTTCACTAGCGAGTTCTGGAGAAGTTTGCAAGAAGCAGTGGGGACTCAACTGTGTCTGAGCACCGCATATCATCCTCAGACGGACGGCCAGACTGAGAGGGTGAATCGTGTTCTAGAAGACCTTTTGAGGCTTTGTATCTTAGATTTTGGAGGTACATGGGAAGAGCATCTTCCATTGGTGGAGTTCGCATATAATAACAGCTTTCAGTCCAGTATTGGTATGGCTCCTTTCGAAGCTCTCTATGGAAGGCCTTGTCGATCACCTACATGTTGGTGGGAATCTACGGATAAGATCTTGCTTGGGCCTGATATGATTAGGGAGACTTCTGAGAAGATTGACTTGATCCGAAGAAGGATGAAAGCAGCGCAGGATAGGCAAAAATCTTATGCGGACAAGAGGAGGGCGGATCTTGAGTTTGAAGTTGGGGATATGGTCTTTGTCAAAGTGTCTCCATTGCGAAATGTGGTTCGCTTTGGATCTGTTGGGAAGCTAGCACCAAGGTTCGTAGGGTCGTTTCCTATTAAGGAAAGGATCGGACGGATGGCATATAGAGTGGAGTTGCCCGACAGACTTAGTGGTGTACATGATGTATTCCATGTGTCCCATTTGAGGAAGTGCTTACATGAGACCGCAGAAGTGGTAGAGCCGAGCTTGCTTAAAGAAGTGGAAGTAGAGCGTGATGCGACTATTCGACGGGCTCCTACTCGCATCCTTGGGTCAGAGACTAGGAAATTGAGGAATCGAGAGGTTCAACTAGTCAAAGTGCAATGGGGAGATGACAAAAGCAATGCTACTTGGGAGACGGAAGTGAAGATGCGTTCTTTGTATCCATTTCTTTTTGAGGGTATGTCTTTACTTTCTCCTCTATCGTTGTCTAGTACTTATCCTATCTTTAGTATGTCCTCTCGTTTGTACTGTTTGACCTTTAGATAGGGTAAACCTATGGTTGAAACATGTGTTTGAGACATGTTATGGTTGATGGATGCAAGTGGATGCAAGTGTTTGCTAGTGGTTGCTCGTGGATGCATATACACACACTCTAGGCACTAGATCGGCTCAGTCACTTCATATCGCATATTGCATAAAAATTGTGTGTAGGAAGCTATTTTGATGGATGTATAATGATTGTGTTATCATATGGATGATGCATTTTGGTGAATGTTTGTGCACTCATATAGATATTGTATGTGTCGATAGGGTTCTCTCGCATACATAATTGATGCATGGCACTATCATGGTTTGCATATATTCATACATTAGATAGGGAACATATACACACACTTTTTGCATATGCTCATACATCATTAGAAACTGTTTAAGGACAATGGATGCCCGTGGTTGATGGTTTGAGTAGATGGTTGTTTGGATGGTAGGATATGCATTCTCCTTAGCTTAGAGATTTCGGGGACGAAATCCTTTAAGGAGGGGAGAATGTAACACCCCGAATTTTAGTTAATACTAAAATTCACTAATTACAGGATAAATAATCTCAGATGTGGGAATTGGGGGTAACGGGCTGCGTCATTGCGTTCGTCTCGGAAAAATACGCGAAATAGAGTCTGAGTTTTCGAGAATCGGAGTCCGTATGGCCCGTTTATGGCCCAAAGAAGTTTGCAGGAAAATTAAAGCTAAAAACAGATTTAAAAATTCAAATTCAGATTTTGGAATAGAACCAGTGGGGCCAGGCGGGAAAATTCCCGCCCTAACCATGTCGACAGGGCTGTCGACAGGCCTGTCGACAGGGGGGTCAACTTGCCTGTCGACATGGGCGCGGCGTCCAGAGAACCTGGGTGCACCAGGTTGGGTTTTAGGCTGGCTTGGAGGGCTGGGTTCTAGAGATTTCCTAAATCTAACGGACCTAATCTAACATAGGGTTAATCTAAGGGCCTAAATCACTCGCCTAATCTATAAATACACCCTAAACCTACCCTAATCCATACTAAAAATAGTAATGATGGCCTCATGCCGCCAAAATCAAACTTGAGAGAGCCTCCACTAGTTTATGAAGGAAGTTGCAAGCTAATCACTCTCTAATCAATCTCTAATCATCACCATCTTCATATTTATCAACTAATTCCACTTCATAAGTTTGCTAATCTTGGGTTTGGTGAGTTTCTATCACTTTAACATCAATTGCTAAAGTAAGTAGATTGGGTGTAATGAGACTTATGGTCTTGAATGCGGATTAGTGAGTTTGAATCATTTGTAATGATATGCATGTTTAATAAGTTGGTTTATGCATGTTTAACAAGTGGGTTTATGCATGTTTAATAAGTGGGTTTATGCATATTTAATAGGTGGATTTATGCATGTTTAACAAAGTGAGTTATGCAAGTTCATATGCAAGTTATGTGTATGATGTTATGTAAGTTATGTGTAGGTTGTTATGCAAGTTCATATGCAAGTTATGTATATGCTTAAATGCAAGTTTAACATGATATGCAAGTTATGCATGCTTATGCAAGTATGTGGATGCTTATGCAAGTATGTGAATGCTTATGCAAGTTATGTATATGCTTAAATGCAAGTTTAACATGATATGCAAGTTATGCATGCTTATGCAAGTATGTGGATGCTTATGCAAGTATGTGAATGCTTATGCAAGTTATGTATATGCTTAAATGCAAGTTTAACATGATATGCAAGTTATGCATGCTTATGCAAGTATGTGGGTGCTTATGCAAGTATGTGAATGCTTATGCAAGTTATGTGTATGCTTAAATGCATGTTATGCAAGTTATGAGAATGCTTATATGCAAGTTCAACATGTTATGCAAGATATGTGTATGATAATATGCAAGTTTGGGTTAAATGTAGTTGGGTTAATATATGTTCATAAATGTAAGTTGACATCCTCTTAACCCATGACAAAGTTATATGCTAAACCCATGATATTTGTGATGGATCTTTCCCTTTATTATGTCGTGAAATGAGAACGATTTACGTGGGGAACGATGGGGTAATAAATATGATTGGGTATGATTAAGCATACCATAAAAATAAATTAACATAAGTGGGAATTTACCTATTGAGTTAGGTCTACCCCACGGGAATTTACCTATTGAGTTAGGTCTACCCATGTTATGAAAAATGTGTAATTAATTAGGGATAATTAATTGTGGGGGTGATTAATTAGGTGTAATTAATCAACTAAGACACGAGGTTGGACCCTTTTGTAGCGGAAGTCTGCCCGGAACCGACCGGCCATCCAGCGGCTACAAATGATTGGCCCAATGTGAGAGGTCTTAGTCATAAATTAAATACGTGATTAAAGTAAAGACACGAGGTTAGACCCTTTTGATGACAGAAGTCTGCCCGGAACCAACCGGCATATCCAGCAGTCATAAAAGACGGTCTAATGTGGGAGGTCTTTATGAGGTCATGATCTTAATTAATTAATTAAGAAACACTTAACCATATTAGCATGTAGAGGGACATGAGGGGTTAAGTGGGTGCCTTGGGTGGCATGTGGAAATCTAGTGGGTTGCCTTGGGTGGCAATAGAAAATACGATTAGAATACTTAACCAAGTGGAAACATGTAATTAAACATGATTAAAGGGTTAAGTGGGATGCACTAGATAAAGGGACAAGCTTAGGTGGGTAGCTTGTGGGGGCCCATTTCAACCAATATCCCGAACGTATCTTTGTGGGCTCGACTCTAGTCGAGTGACGGGACACGCATATTGGGCTTGATTATAAGAGGCCAAAACGGGTTAGCGGTGGCAACGCAAGTCCAACGGGTTTCATATGCGTGTGTGGGCCCGGGCTGGTAGATAAGCCGTTGTTGCATCGTGTAGGTATAAGCCGTGCACCGTTGATAGTATTGGGTTGCCACTTTAGGGGAGTGATACACCCCACTGTGGGACCAGCACGGGTATCTACGGTAGGGAGCCGATCATTGGGGAGTAGTGGGGTACACCTAGTGGAGATAGGGGCAGACGGCACCTATGTAGTCAGCTAGGGGTACATGAAACTACTAGTTACATCTTTCTTTTAAGTCCTTGGGTGGGATCAATCTTTGAGTAGGAATGACTGGTGTGGTGCAGTTGGTAATTATCCTTGGGTGGGTAGATGCGTCTTTACAGTTATCTTAGTTTATCCTGAGTCTACCAAGCTGCTTAGTGTAGCCATTCATCCCCAGACATTACCGTATGTCAAGTTTATGTCTTCTCTGGTTACTTTAATGATTGTATTGTTAAAGTTATAGGACTCGCTCAGACTTATGTCTGACCCCGTTGTTTTTATCTTTTTCCCAACCCTCAGGTCCTACGGTGGATCCTAGCAGTAGTGGAGCTTGATCGGATTGCTGTTCCAGTCTTTAGGAGCTTGGATAGATGTAAAGCTCCAGTTACCCAGTTATCTTTTCCTTTGTCCTGGCTATTGTATGAGAGAGTGGGATTATGTACTTCTTTATTTTGATGGATATTGTACTTGACTTTTATTGTGGTTTTATGATGTAACCAGACATGTTTATTTCCGCTGTTATGAGATGATGTTTTAAATTTCAAGTACTATTTATATCTGTCTTGTTGTAATTTTTCTGTTCTATATTCACTAAAATACTCCACCGATGCTATGGCATTCCTTTAGAGAGTGACCATAGCGGGCGTGGGGTGTTACACGTGATCCTGAGGCATTTGCTAGAGTGTCTCGAATCGGAGAGGACGATCCCTAGCCTCAATTTCATGATGGAAAACCAACTTCCAATACGACACCATGCGGTTTTGATTGTAGAACTAGTGTGGCGACATGATATATGGCACCCATGCCGTCTATGATTGATATATTATGATTGAAATTGTTTTTGAAAACATATACACACTAATATTAAATCCGTTTTATCGTAGCAAGCATTTTTTACCATTATAAGGTAAAACTCTATCCTCCAGTTTGCGTTGCATTGTGTGATGGGACTTGAGTCATATAATGGTTTCATTTTTCTAAAAAGCATTGCGTTGTTTAATGATTTACTTTATTTTATGCACTGGCAATCCAATGGAGTAAACACGTTCCGCGTTAATGGCGTGGTCCTGTGATTAGCCTTATTATTAGATAAGTTAAGATTTCTCATACCAGTCCCATGACTGACCTGTAGTTTGTTTCACTGGCAAACTCGGGTGCCCATATTTTCCACACGGGCAATCGAGTAGCTTTTTGCAGATATATTTACAGGATCCTGGTTTACAGCTGAAGCGGTATTCGGAAAGCCCTGTATTCGTATATTCCTTTCAGTTGTATATTTGTAATATTTTTCCGCTGCTATTTAAGTGTAATTTAAATCTCTGATATTGTTGTATTTCAATGGTGTAATAAGTATTCATACTCTGTTATATTCTTGTACTCTGATGTAATTGTTGGAATCAGCAATAAAATGTTCTTCAGTTTGTGCTTTGATGTGTGTTGTTTTCAAGGCAATCCAGTCTTTCCTTTACTGGGAAGTTTGGGTCGTCACAGATATACCCTCAAAAAGGGTATGATGCGCGTATCTAGTCTTCAGTCTTCTAAGTCGCATCTTCTTTGAGCTTCACTCCACTATACCTTAACTAATTTAACTTCACGATTGTGAAGCTTCTTGACCTCCATTTCCAAAACCCACTAGTAAAGATAGGACCTCGATCATTCACTATGCTAGAGGGTATCCAATGTTGTCGAACTATCTTTCCAAGATAAACAGAAGTTAATCATGATACCAAGTGTATATACTAAGATGATTAAAGGTCTCTCTTCTACTTAGCTTATCCCTCATGTCACAAATCTGAGGGCCGATATCTCTCACGCAAACCATCCTAGTCGAACTTGGCATCCTTTAAGTACAAGCCCCAAAGGCCTAAACCAATATCAGACAAGCACCCTAGGAATACCTCCTCCGAATTTGAAAGATTTATGTGATATGATACTAGTAAAACAATTAAACAATTGAGCACTTAACCGACTCTGGCTATCCTCGCCAATCCTACTCCAAAACTATCGTTGATCGCATAACTGGCTTTGCATTGTCAACTGGATATATGCGGAAGGCTATATTGAGTTTTTAGGGGGAAAACTCCTAACCTTAATCAGAAAAAAACATCTGCGTACTCATGGATTACTCTAACGGATCGAAAATCATCGACAAATACATAAAGTCATTCTAGGTAGCTAAGACAAACTGATCCCTTAGGATCGCACGAAATTTCGAGGGTATTCCCGAGGCAAGTCGAAAGTCTAACTATCCTCCTTTCACAATTACTAACTAACTAATCCATGCCTAGAATCAACCTATAGCCCATGAAACCAAAAACATAAGTATCTCAAATCCTTACAAACCAAAGATAAATGAGCCGAACCACAAATTGGACTTGGGACAATAATTGGATCCTCTACTATACAAGCTCTAGGGTGCAGAGACTCAACTATGGAAGCAGATATAAACGAATGCGTAAGTGCAAAAATAAAAAAGTGTACTAGTAGGATGATCAAGAAGAAAAACTAAACTTTTCAACAGAAACCTTACTACCTCTCTCTCAGGTATAATGGTGGGAGAGCATGCACTTGCTTTCCAGAAAATCTTGTCTATTGTTCTTGCCCTTGCCCTTAATTATACGACCCGTTATACCAAAATAAAGATACTTCCTCTTGTTTTAGGTTTTACTATTCTTTCTTCCCCTCCTTTGTGAACCAAGTCCATATCCATGAGTTCTTCATTCTTGTGTTGTGCTCCTTAGCCAAACTCCCTCATTCTCATCTTTTCCATCCTTGTGTAACTTGTTGACAGGTCTTTTGAAAGCTGCCTCCATCGCACGGAAAATCCTACAAAGCTCGAAAGAAAAATTAGCCATTGGTGAAAGTATTGCGACTATAGATGGAAGTTGGGCGCTTATTTGCTCTTTAACAAGTGTCAAAGTCTCGTTGAGCCTACGGACCCATGCCGCAATGAGGTTACCTCCCAGAAAGCCAGGAGCCCCGGAGACTCAGGAAAGAAGGAAACAAGGATTCAAGCAGAGGATCAAAAGATAGTGCAAATGGCTTTGGGGAATACGCCTTTAAAACAAAACTTTTCTTTTGAAAAATGCTTCTTTTAAAACTGTTTTGAAAATAATTTTTCAAATCTTTTATCTGATCTGGTAACCTTCAGCTCTGATACCAAGTGAAACACCCCACCTCCGTTAAGGTCACTCACAGAGGGAATGACTTAACTTCGGTGGAGCATTATAGGTAAAAGATGCAGATAAATTACAAGATAGACAAATAAAGCAGCGGAAAATAAAGTCATTTTATAAACAGCTTAATTCAGTCAAGCTTTTACAAAAATTTCCTCAATCATACTTAAATCTAATACATAGAACTTTTGTCTTGATTTAAAAACTTCCAAGAATAAAAGACGCAAAAAAACAATGATATTCCCCGATAAAGTATGAACCAACCATAGTAGTGGAAGAGAGAGAGAGTCCAAAGCGATACACCAACTAATCATCAAGCTTAGAAAGAGAAGAGGTCCAAGTTAGGCTGAGCTATTCCCTCCCTGACTACTTTGGGGAACGGAAGAAAAGAGGCAAAAAACAAACTCGGTCAGACATAATTCTGGTAAGTCCAGTGATCTTTCAGCATGCAAATAAGATAAAGGATCATGACATGAATAAACCGAAAATAGGACAATACCATAAAAACAAGGTAACTAAAGACAAGATAAGTGCAAGGTGAACTGGACGCGCTTCTACTTTTTCTCTGCTTCGCTACTACTCTGTTAACTTGATTTCTATATTTATCTTTGCACCAACTAACTAGTGTCCCAACTAGTAATCTGTATAAAATGATAATCGTGATCCAAATCCCCATAATTGTGGTAGCCTTCAGGTGTACATCTATCGTGAGGATTCCACCTCAATCAGCCTAATTGCCATGAACATGTTAGATGTACCCTTACTACCCTATCGATCGGCTCCCTACTCGTATTCATTTCCATGTGTGTGTGTCAATCGGCCCTCTCTTGCATGTAGATACCCTGTGCTGGTCCCACCATAAGGTGTATCAATCCTTATGATAGCGAACCGACACGATTCAAGATGCACAGTGTATAACTACTGGTACCTAGTGCCTGATTTTTCCCACTCCAGAGTACGTGCACGCCCGTAAACCGTCAGAACCTATACTGACGTAACCCAACCGCTGCTTTGACCGCTTATAATCAGCCCAGTAATCGTGCCCAACCCTACCTAGTTCAGGGTACCGTGATACATCCATGTGGGTTACTGCTGAAATGGGTCCCCGTTACTAGGATTTCCTATTGGTTAAGTTTGTGGGCCTATATTTACTAATATTACCCACCAACCCGATATGTACTTAACCCTCCCATCGATTCAAGCATTTTTAATAAACGGTTAAGTTTTGTGGGCCTTTGTGTACTAATATTACCCACCTACACGAGATGACTTAACCCTCCCATCGATTCAAGCATGTTTATTTAATAGTTAAGTTTTGTGGGCCTATATTTACTAGTATTAACCACCAACCCGATATGTACTTAACCCTTCCACTGATTCAAGCATGTTTATTTAATGGTTAAGTTTTGTGGGCCTATATTTACTAATATTACCCAACAAACCGATATGTACTTAACCCTTCCACTGATTCAAGCATGTTTACTTAATGGTTTAGTTTTGTGGGCCTATATTTACTAATATTACCCACCAACCCGATATGTACTTAACCCTTCCACTGATTCAAGCATGTTTATTTAATGGTTAAGTTTTATGGGGCTATATTTACTAATATTACCCACCAACCCGATATGTACTTAACCCTCCCGCACATTACGCCATATTAGTTAAGTGTTGTCCGCTCATGTTAACTTAACTCACTCATTCATCATGTCATGTTCGTTAAGCATTTCTTATTAACTTGACCCTCTTTACTTATCATGTTGGATCGGTTAAGTGTTTCCTATTAACTTAACCTCGTTCGGTCATCAAGTTATATTGGTCAAGTGTTTCTTGTTAACTTAACCTCACGTATTCATCTTGTTGTAATGGTTAAGTGTCATCAATCAATTCAAGTTAACTTAACCTACCTACGTGTCATGTTACTTTGGTTAAGTGTTGCCTTCTTGTGTTAACTTAACCCTACTACAAATCAAGTTATATTGGTTAAGTGTTGCCCTCTTATTTTAAATTAACCTTCCCATAAATCAAGTTATATTGGTTAAGTGTTTCTAAATTTACTTAACCTTACCCACTTATCTAATTAACATGTTCTAAAGGTTAAGTGTTCTAAATTTACTTAACCTCACCCACTTGTCTAATTAACATGTTATAACGGTCAAGTGTTCTAAATTTACTTAACCTCAGCCACTTGTCTAATTAACATGTTATAAAGGTTAAGTGTTCTAAATTTACTTAACCTCACACACTTGTCTAATTAACATGTTATAACAGTTAAGTGTTCTAAATTTACTTAACCTCACCTACTTGTCTAATTAACATGTTATAACGGTTAAGTGTTCTAAATTTACTTGACCTCACCCATCGGTTTAGTTAACATGTTGAATTGGTTAAGTGTTTCCTTAATTGACTTAGCCCTACCAATCTTGACTTAGCTTTATTAAAGCACCAACCACTCACATTAGACAGGTATTGTTGTGGTCACTGGATGTGCTGGTCGGTTTCAGACAGTTTTACACCATAACTCAGTCTAACCTCGAGTCCTTTTTGGGCTCAATGCACTAACCACCCACATTAGGCAGGTATTGTTTTGGTCACTGGATGTGCCGGTCGGTTCCGGACAGTTTTACACCACAACTCAGTCTAACCTCGAGTTAGGCATATTCATCTTTTCTAAATTTACATATTTCTTATTTATGACAAATTCCATTAGTAATTATTCCCAATTTAATTATGCCGTAATTATCCTTTTAATTATGCTCACAATTAATGGTATACTAAATATACCATTTCATGAACCAATCTATGCCATGTAATTTTCATGTTTATCCTACATATTTGCATGTAAATTATAAATCAATTATTGTCATGGCCCACTTTCCTTCTAAATCACGTTCAAAATTTGAAGTATATAGATTATACCATTTTCATACCACTTATCATGCTTATGTGTCAAACATGCCAATTATATGTAATTTCATGTTTTCCCCAATGTTACCCCCGTTGAACGTTCGCAAAATTACATAGATTGTTAGGCTCGATATTTTAGCCTAACTTATAAAACAAAAAGGGGAACAAACGAACTTTGCAACATTCCAACATCATACAAAAGTATGAATATAACTATACATATGTCACATGGATTTGGTATAGAACAATATACTTTTAAGTATGAACTTGCAAATTTGATCTATGCAACATGAACCACAAGCATATGAATTTACATAAAACTATACAAGTTAAACTTGGCATGTAGTGGTGAACTTGCAAATTAGATCTATCATAAAGGCATATGGATCTAACATACAAAGTTGTAGATCTAAACATATATGCATAATGGCTCTAAACAATTAGGCATAAACGACATGACTTAGCCTAAAACTTGTATGTATCATAATATCACCAAACTTACATATGATAATTTCATTCCCAAATTCCTATACAACATCATAGGTTTACTCACCAATTTCCACATAACATGATAGGTTTGATCGACCACAATAGTTCATGTAACACCCTGAATTTTTGAATAATCGAATTAAATAAATTTAAGAATACTTAATTTCAAATGTGGAAATTAAGGAAAATGGGTTGCTCCATTGCGTTCGTCTCGGAATTCTGCTTGAGGTAGAGTCCGAGTTTGCGTAAAACGGACAACATATGAAGGAGATATGGACGAACGAAGTTAGGCGGAAAAACTAGAAGAAAAAAAGAAAAAAAATGCACTGCCGCACTTGGGAAGTGCGCCAGTACAAAAATACACTGGTGCACTTCCCAAGTGCACCCAGGCCGAGCAGAAAGTCTGCATAGCTTTCTGGTGTGATCTGATCCACACTGTGACTAATTGCTGAGTCTTTTCTGACTCCTTGTTGAGTCATTAGGGCTGAGGTGTCACCCTATCCTAACTGAGGGGTTTTGATTAACCCTAAGAGCATCCGATGGCTCAAATTAAATTGAAATTCTATATAAACACATGTAGACTCAAACCCTAAAACCAAATAAAAATTAGATCAATGGCCGTCATACTGTCTCTCCAAAACCTAGAGTAACCGCCACCAACTAAAAGCAAAGTAAAGCAACTCAATTCTATTCAAATCAAAGTCTAATCTCAATAACAAAATTTTCTACATCAAGGGAACGCTAATCAATTACAGAATTCAGATCCCAGAACTCAAGACCCTATTTTTCTATGAGTTCGAGTTCTAGTCACTTTCAGGTTTAAATAGATAAAAGTGAATTGTGGTAGACTATGATTTGGGTATATGTTGTTTGTAGTTATGCAAGTTTATTGTTGTTGTGGATCATGAAATTATACAAGTTTATTGTTGTGGTGAATCATGAAATTATGCAAGTGAAATTCATAAACCTATGCAAGTTACCTATGCAAGTTATTATGTTGCGAATTCATGAATCTATGTAAGTTGTTATCGTGAATCTGTGCAAGTTGTTATCATGAACCTATGCAAGTTGTTATAAGATCATGCAAGTTACCTATGCAAATTATTGTGTGATGAATTCATGAACCTATGTTAATTGTTATGTTGTGAATCATGAACCTATGCAAGTTGTTATGTTGTGAATCATGAACCCATGAAAGTCACCTATACAAGTTGTTATGTTGTGAATCATGAACTTATGTGAGTTGTTAATTATGTTGTTAATTCATGAACCTATGCAAGTTGTTATGTTGAAATTCATGAACCTATGCAAGTTGTTATGTTGAAAAATCATGAATCTATGCAAGTTGTTAATTATGTGATGAGTCATAATTATATGCGAAGTTATCATATCATTTTCCCTAGTTGTCATGCTTATGCCAAAAATTGTACTGAAAACGATCACCTTGTCATTCCCTTTATTTTATTGTTATGGCGAGGCTACCTTGTAGCCTTGATGACGCCAAAAACGCAAACGGTTAGGCTAGTTAAGAAACGGGGAAAAGGGGAATTTGTAATAGGCATAATTTACATATTGTTTATGTAAATTGGCCACATGATTCTAGTAGGGAAACATATAAATAATTGCCTATTATGACATAGGTAAAGTTGAGTAAAAATGGTATAATTTGAATATGACCATTTATAGATAGGAAATTCAAATTGTTAATAAAATAGGTATTGACACCTCTAAAAAGGAAAGGATTAATTAATTAACTTAATTAATCAAAAGTGGAATGTTTAAGCAATTAAAGTCTGAAAATTTAATTAACACTTATGACATGAGGTTAGGTTACATTAGTGGTGGAAGTCTGCCCGGACCCGACCGGCATATCCAGTAGCCACTAATGTTGAACCTAATGTGAGAGGTTTAAGTGTGTGAATACGACTCGGGCTAAGACACGAGGTTAGACCCAACTGTGGAATAAGACTGCCCGGACCTGACCGGCATATCCAGCATCCACATGTTGTAGGCCTAATGTGGGAGGTCTAGCCCAATATAACCATAATTGGACATGATAATAAAAAAAGACTACTTAACCTAACTTAATACATGTGGACTGTATGATGATAGACATAAGTTAGAGTTAAGCAAAATGAGTTGGATTGTGGGTGGGTTAAGTACAACTGAATGGTAGGTGGGTAATATTAATATATATAGGCCCACAAACTTAACCACTAAATAAATAGGATTAAATCAGTGGGAGGGTTAAGTACAACTGAAGGGTAGGTGGGTAATATTAATATATGTATGCCCACAAACTTAACCGGATAAAAAAGGGTTACGTAATTAAAGACACCTAATGGTATACATAACCGGGGCAAAATAGTAAAGTTATGTATTAAAGACACCTTAGGGGTACGCATAACTAATGGGAATAGATAGAGTTATGTATTAAAGACACCTATAGGTAAGCGTAACCGATAGGTAGATTAAGGGCTATGTATTAAAGATACCTATAGGTACGCATAACTAATTGAGGGCTATGTAATTAAAGACACCTTAGGGTATACATAGTCAGTAGAAAACCTAGTGAGGATACAAGACATAGGGGAGAGCTTGTATCATGTTGTGTGGGACCCATTTCAGTCAGTAACCCGGAGGGATATCAAAGTAAAGAACTCTGTACTAGGCGGGGAAGGGGCACGCTTACTGATTGATTGTAAGAGACCCAAAACGAGATGGATGGTGTGGCCGGCGCAAACCGACCGGGGACATGTGCATGCATGGGTCGAGCAGAGGGGGACAAGACGACCGTGAAACCAGTAGGTATAACTGTGCACACCTTGGGTTGCCACTTTAGGGAAGTGATACCCCTAGTTGTGGGACCAGCACAGGGTATCTACAGAATAGGGAGCCGATCGATTAGGATAGTGGTTAGGGTATACCCGGACGTATGACCTAATTCTACCAATTTATAGTAGGGGGTTGTGGGCATGACTAGTTGAGATATGAGCAGGCGACACCTATGATAGCAGCTAGGAATACACAAAACTACCACCATCGTTATCATTATTATGGTTAGCGGAAGGGATCATCCCATCTTGATTTTACTAGTAATAGTGCAGAGTAGTTTGTAGTGAAGCATGCATACATCTTACCTTATTTGTCCTGTCATACCTGCCATCTGTACCATGAATCCTCTTATCCACTTTGTATGCCTATCATGTTTACCTTTATTTATTTACTGGCTAAAAGTTACTGGACTCACCAGACGTATGTCTGACCTAGTTTGTTTCGCCTCTTTTCTTCCGTCCCCTCCCCCTTCCTTGGGTTCTCAGGGAGGAAACACCCAGGTTTAGTCAGGATTTGGATATCATCTTCTGGGAGCTACTTTTGAAGTATGGCTCGAGTCTCTGTCTCTTATATGGCTTGCTCTTTAATCTAGGGAATGATATTTTTCTTTTAAATACTTATGTACTCTGATAATATAAGATAGAAGTGTTTTGTTGTAAGGGTTTTATGACTCATGGTATTATGTAACAAAGTATTTTGGTGATTTAATAAAGCTGTTTAATTCCGCTGCAAAATTTTAATATTTGTCTTGTGATATTCTGTGTCTGTTTACCTAAAACGCTCCACTGAAGTTAAGGCATTCCCTTTGTGAGTGACCTTAATGGAGGCGGGGTGTTACACTTGGTATCAGAGCTGAAGGTTACCAGACTAGATAAAAGTTTTGAAAATATTTTTCAAAAAGGTTTTAAAAGAAAGTATTTTCAAAAAGGAATGTCTGTTTTGAAAAACATAGTCCCCAAAGCCATATGTCTATCTTTTGATTTTCTGTTTAATCCTTGTTTTCCTTCTTTTCTGAGTCTCCGGGGATCCTGGCTTTCTGGGAGGTAACCTCATCGCGACATGGTCCCGTAGGCATGATGAGACTATGGCGTCTGTCGAAGGGCAAAGAAGTGCCTAACTTCCATCTGTAGACGTAGTTATTCCATCTACGGCTAATCCTCTTTCGGGTTTCGTAGGGTTTTCCACGCGATGGGGGCAACTTTAGAGAAAGTCTTGTTAACATGTAAGAAGGTTAGTTGTTTTCGGTGCCATGAGACAAGACATCAGATTTAGGATTGCCCAAGAAGGCAAGGGAAAAGGGTAGAATCTTCTAGAGGGTAGGTGAATGCTCTCGTGGCAGATGGATAGGATAGAGATAGGAAAAATTTATGTAAAAGGTTTAATTTCCTTATCTAATTATGAAGTTAAGACTCTTTTGGATTCTTGCATTGAGACTCTGCACTTTAATACTAGTCTTGTTTCTGATCCCGTAGTTGTTTCAAACCCCTTTGGTGGTTCGGCTCATTTATTGGTGATTTGTAAGGGGTTGAAATTATCTGTGTTAGGCATCAAAAATTTGAATGTGACATTTGTGTGCTCAAGTTTATGGGCTATGGGTTGGTTCTAAATGGACCAGCTTTCTATGTAGATGGTCGTTCTAGATTTTAAGAGGAGGGTCGTTAAGTTTCTAACTTGTCATGGGAAGACCCCTAAAGTTTCTTGTGACACAAGGGTCTGTTATGCTTAGCTTTCTGAAAATCATTCTGTAATCTAATCTATACCAGTAGTCTGTAAGTATCTGAATATTTCTGAAGGATAGGGGTTTCTACTCGAAGCATGAAGTTGATTTCCAGTTTTGACATTGTTTAATGGGGGTAATTCTCTGAGTGTCAGTTTGATGTTGATTTCGGTCTTCGGGGCTGAGACTTAGGGAATTATTCTCTTAACCGATGTCAAATGGGAACAGAGCTTTTGTTTTAGTTATATCAGTTGTTTGTATTCCATCGACCGAATATTCGACCTTTCGATAGGAAATCCATGGATGTAAACATGTGTTTGAGACATGTTATGTTTGATGGTTGCAAGTGGATGCAAGTGTTTGCTAGTGGTTGCTCGTGGATACATTTACACACACATTAGGCACTAGATCGGCTCAAATCACTTTCATATTGAATATAAAAATGTGTGCGTATTTAGGATAATGGATGTATAATGGTTGTGTTATCATATGGATACAGCATTTTGATGAATGGTTTTGCACACATGAAGAGATAATATGTATCAAACAGGAAAATTGCATACATGTTGGACTCATGGCACTGACATAATTCGCATTAATGAGGTCAACTGAATCAGTGGACCGCCTAATCTTTGCATTAAATAAGGAACATATACACACACTTTTGCATATGTTCATACAACATTAGAAGTTTTCTAAGGACAATGGATGCTTGTGATTGATGGTTGAGTAGATGGATGATTGGATGGTAGGATACGTTCTTCTTGACTTAGAAATTTCGAGGACAAAATCCTTTAAGTAGGGGAGAATGTAACACCCCGAATTTTTGAATAATCGAATTAAATAAATTTAAAAATACTTAATTTCAAATGTGGGAATTAAGGAAAATGGGTTGCGCCATTGCGTTCGTCTCGGAATTCTTCTTGAGATAGAGTCCGAGTTTGCGTAAAATGGACACCTTATGAAGGAGATATGGACGAACGAACTTAGGCGGAAAAACCAAAAGAAAAAAATGCACTGGCGCACTTGGGAAGTGCGCCAGTACAAAAATACACTGGCGCATTTCTCAAGTGCGCCCAAGCCGAGAAGAAAGCCTGCACAGCTTTCTGGTGTGATCTGATCCACACCGTGACTCATTGCTGAGTCCTTTCTGACTCCTTGCTGAGTCATTAGAGCTGAGGTGTCACCCTATCCTGACTGAGTGGTTTTGACTAACCCTAAGAGCATCCGACGACTCTAATTAAATTGAAATTCTATATAAACACATGTAGACCCAAACCCTAAAACCAAATAAAAATTAGATCAATGGTTGTCATACTGTCTCTCCAAAACCTAGAGTAGCCGCCACCAACTAGAAGCAAAGTAAAGCAACTCAGTTCTATTCAAATCAAAGTCTAATCTCAATAACGAAATTGTCTACATCAAGGGAACGCTAATCAATTACATAATTCAGATCCCAGAACTCAAGACCCTCTTTTTCTGTTAGTTCTAGTCACTTTTAGGTTTAAATAGATAAAAGTGAATTGTGGTAGACTATGATTTGGGAATATGTTGTTTGTAGTTATGCAAGTTTATTGTTGTTGTGGATCATGAAATTATACAAGTTTATTGTTGTGGTGAATCATAAAATTATGCAAGTGAAATTCATAAACCTATGCAAGTTACCTATGCAAGTTATTATGTTGCGAATTCATGAATCTATGCAAGTTGTTATCATGAATCTATGCAAGTTGTTATCATGAACCTATGCAAGTTGTTATGAGATCATGCAAGTTACCTATGCAAGTTATTGTGTGATGAATTCATGAACCTATGCTAGTTGTTATGTTGTGAATCATGAACTTGTGCAAGTCACCTATGCAAGTTGTTATGTTGTGAATCATGAACCCATGCAAGTCACCTACACAAGTTGTTATGTTGTGAATCATGAACCTATGTGAGTTGTTAATTATGTTGTTAATTCATTAACCTATGCAAGTTGTTATGTTGAAATTCATGAACCAATGCAAGTTGTTATGTTGCAAAATCATGAATCTATGCAAGTTGTTAATTTTGTGATGAATCATAATTATATGTGAAGTTATCAATGTCATTTTCCCTAGTTGTCATGCTTATGCCAAAAATTGTACTGAAAACAATCACCTTGTCATTCCCTTTAATTTATGGTTATGGCGAGACTACCTTGTAGCCTCGATGACGCCAAAAACGCAAACGGTTACGCTAGTTAAGAAACGGGGAAAAGAGGAATTTGTAATAGGCATAATTTACATAGTGTATATGTAAATTGGGCACATGATTCTAGTAGGGAAACATATAAATAATTGCCTATTATGACATAGGTAAAGTAGAGTAAAATTGGTATAATTTGAATATGACCATTTATGGATAGGAAATTCAAATTGTTAATATAATAGGTATTGACACCTGTAAAAAGGAAAGGATTAATTAATTAACTTAATTAATCAAAAGAGATATGTTTAAGCAGTTAAAGTCTGAAAATTTAATTAACACTTATGACACGAGATTAGGTTACATTAGTGGTGGAAGTCTGCCCGGACCCGACCAGCATATCTAGCAGCCACTAATGTTGAACCTAATGTGAAAGGTCTAAGTGTGTGAATAAGAGTCGGGTTAAGACACGAGGTCAGACCCAAATGTGGAATAAGACTGCCCGGACCCGACCAACATATCCAGCATCCACATGTTGCAGGCCGAATGTGGGAGGTCTAGCCCAATATAACCATAATTGGACATGATAATAAGAAAAGACTACTTAACCTAACTTAATACATGTGGACTGTATGATGATAGACATAAGTTAGAGTTAAGTAAAATGAGTTGGATTGTGGGTGGGTTAAGTACAACTGAAGGGTAGGTGGGTAATATTAATATATATAGGCCCACAAACTTAACCGTTAAATAAATAGGATTAAATCAGTGGGAGGGTTAAGTACAACTGAAGAGTAGGTGGGTAATATTAATATGTATAGGCCCACAAACTTAACCGGATAAAAAAGGGTTATGTAATTAAAGACACCTAATGGTATACATAACCGGGGAAAAATAGTAAAGTTATGTATTAAAGACACCCTTAGGGGTACACATAACTAATGGGAATAGATAGAGTTATGTATTAAAGGCACCTATAGGTAAGCATAACCGATAGATAGATTAAGGGTTATGTATTAAAGACACCTATAGTTACGCATAACTGATTGAGGGATATGTCATTAAAGACACCTTAGGGTATACATCGTCAGTAGGAAACCTAGTGGGGATACAAGACATAGGGAGAGCTTGTATCATGTTGTGTGGGACCCATTTCAGTCAGTAACCTGGAGGGGTATCAAAGTAAAGAACTCCGTACTAGGCGGGGAAGGGGCACGCTTACTGATTGATTGTAAGAGATCCAAAACGAGACGGATGGTGTGGGCGGCGCAAACCGACCGGGGACATGTGCGTGCATGGGCCGGGCAGAGGGGGACAAGACAACCGTGACACCAGTAGGTATAACTGTGCACACCTTGGGTTGCCACTTTAGGAAAGTGATACCCCCTAGTTGTGGGACCAGCATAGGGTATCTACAGAATAGGGAGCCGATCGATTAGGGTAGTGGTTAGGGTATATCCGGACGTATGCCCTAAGTCTACCAATTTAAAGTAGGAGGTAGTGGGTACGACTAGTTGAGATAGGAGCAGGAGGCTACACGAAACTACCACCATCGTTATCATTATTATGGTTAGTGGAAGGGATCATCCCATCTTGATTTTACTAGTAATAGTGCAGAGTAGTTTGTAGTGAAGCATGCATATATCTTACCTTATTTGTCCTGTCATACCTACCATCTGTACCGAGAATCCTCTTATCCACTTTGTATGCCTGTCATGTTTACCTTTATTTATTTACTGGCTAAAAGTTACTGGAATCACCAGACGTATGTCTGACCTAGTTTGTTTCGCCTCTTTTCTTCCGTTCCTTCCCCCCAGGTTCTCAGGGAGGAAACACCCAGGTTTAGTCAGGATTTGGATATCATCTTCTAGGAGCTACTTCTGAAGTATGGCTCGAGTATCTGTCTCTTATATGGCTTGCTCTTTAATCTGGGGAATGATGTTTTTCTTTTAAATACCTATGTACTCTGGTAATATAAGACAGAAGTGTTTTGTTGTAAGGGTTTTATGACTCATGGTATTATGTAACAAAGTATTTTGGTGATTTAATAAATCTGTTTATTTCCGTTGCAAAATTTTAATATCTGTCTTGTGATATTCTGTGTCTGTTTACCTAAAACGCTCCACTGAAGTTAAGGCATTCCCTTTGTGAGTGACCTTAATGGAAGTGGGGTGTTACAGTTCATAGGCATATATGATAGAATTTACATGAATAAACATGAATCAGCATCACATACAACTTGATACAATTCTATTTTACAATTCATTACAAATCATGTCTTTAATTTATTCACATCTGAAAGATAAGTACACTTACAATCAAAAGGAAAAACTTGATTTCAGGGATCTGTATTCTGAAACTGAATTGCTCGCCTTTGATGTAGATCATTGAATTCTCTTAGTTGAATTAGATTAGATTTAATTTGATTTTGGTTTTAATGGCGGCTAGCTTTAGATGAGAGTGAATAATAGAATTAGGTTTTAGGTTTAGGGTCTTTATATAGTTGTAGAGAGTGTTTTAGGACCATTAGATTAACCCTGAACCATGAGAACCAATCAGATGCCACATCTGCCTTAGAGCGAATCGACCCACGGGTTGACAGCCAAACACCTTGAATCAACCCTAGTCGGCCTAACAAAGCTCGGGTCGACCTCAAAAATGGGCCGGTTCGGTTATTCCCCATCCCGGTTCGCTGTTTTGAACTTTTTTGCATATTTATTTATTTAATTTATATATATTTTTTTCTCATATGTATAAAAACTTCAAGGCTTAATAACTTCTTCATAAGGTATCCGTTTTATGCAAACCAAATGTCTATCTTGACCAAAATTTTGAGACGAACGTAATAGCGCAACCCATTTCACTTAATTCTTCTTCTAAAAATTAGGTGTTCTTGAATTTGTTAATTTTAATATTCTCAGAAAATTCGGGGTGTTACAACGTTCTTATCCTAACTCGTTATCAACCCATCATATTCCACTTCTAATCCATTTAACCATTTTCCTATTTTAAAATCTCGTATCAAAGTCCATTGTTAAGTAACGTTAAAATAAAACTTAACATTTTCACCTCACTCCCCTTTTATAAACATCGTTTAAAAACTTCAGTTAAATATACAACCTGCTTTCCTTTACTTAATTCAAATATTACATAAACATTCATATGAGCGATCACATTTACTTAAATTCTCTTTTTATAAATTTGTTATAAAACTGGGTTTAAATATAAAACTCGTCCATCGCATCTTATCAAAATTCCACTAAACTACATTGCAATCTTTAGTGGAATGAATGATTTCAACATTCCCTCTTAAATTATTATTAATTAAAATAATAATTTACTTTTTCATTAATTATCGTATACATAGTTGTTTTCTTTATTAACTAAATAAATAATAAATCTCTTTTTAAAATCTTATTAAACTAAACAAATATTCATTTATCTATTTCATTATATTAATTAAAAATACATTAATCGAATAACCAATTCCAATTAAATTAGTTGACTTCGTCAACTTTATCCCGTTAATCAATTCTAATTAGCCCTTTGTATAAATTAATTAATAATATAATTCCATTTCAATGTCTTTAGAAAACGATTACCCATTGCGTAAATTTCTACTCGCCTACTTATAAATCTTATTAACATAAGGATTTGATTTATAAAACCAATAATTAATAAATATTAATTTCCTTTCTTAAACTTTTATTAAAAACAATAGATTTCAAAAACCTATTTTCAGCTATAAAAATAAATTTTATAACTTCATCACCTCAAATCACCTAACGGTAAAACAATATTTACAATGATATGTTTTCGGGCTACCCTCTACCAATTCCTCTACCAATACTGTCCATTGGTTAAAACAAAACTATCATTAAATTTAGATTCAACAATCAATGATAAAATCAATCATCCAATCATATCATTTAAACAGTTCATATAATTATAATATGAAAATTAATAATAAATATGAGGAATCCAGTTGGATCCCTTCAAACTGTTTTCCCTGCATCCAAATAAGTTATCTCAACAATGTCATTTATTTCAATAAACAGATATAATACTCAGCAATCAAGCAATAACAGTAAGCCAAACATTCACATCTCAATTTAATACGTTTATATTTTTATAAACATAACCAACGATGTAAGTTACCTCATTTGGAAATAATCGTTAAAAATAACGATTGGTTCAAATTAAATTAAAACGATCGTTTAATTTAATCAGTTCAGTCAACACATATAAGCGTATATTCAGCATCCATCAAACAATTAATAATCATAGCACACAAATAATAAACCCAACTTATATAAAATATAAGTGGGATAAAAACTGAGTGAGTTGAACTCACCTTGGTTTTCCATGCGTCGTCAAACTGGTTTGTTTTAACTAAATTAAACAAGCGTTCAATTTAACTAAAATTTCCAGCTGCACCCAACTCTGTTCAAATCAGCTCTATAATGTTGTGTTTGCCGATATGGTTACGCCGTCACTTGTTTCATTCGAATCCAGTGTTGTAAGACAACGTCGTAAATTTTATTACGGTATTCACTTTATTTAAACCAATATTATTAATATCTAAAAAATAAGTTATTTTTCTAATCAAAATTAACCTAGATAAACTTCATTAGACAGGTGATTAGGCACAATTAGCTTCGAATTCGATTGGCATATTTATTCCTAGGCCACGTTATAAAAGTGGGCACTTCACATACAAATGGCCACGTTAAATTAAGCACTATTTTAAATAACCACCTAGTTACGCACTATTACACGCCTTTTAGCCACAACGTGTAATTAGGCATCCTTTAACTTAGGATTAGACAAATTTAATATAAATTAGGCACATTATAACTAAACTTAAGCATACTTACGATTCAATAAGGTATACTTAACGGGTATTAGGCACCACATACTTTCTCCGGCCACCATATGTATGTATACTATATACATTATAAATTAGATAATTGGTTTAGGCATAGTCTAACTATTTCGAAATCCAGGCGTGTCACATATTATATGATTAGGCAACTTAATGGATAATTAGGCATACTAAGTATTATTGTTTCACCTTCTTCACCACTGCATACCAACCGCAAGCTTCACCGCTGTAACATCCCAAAAATTTCAGTATATTTGAATTCCAATTTAAATTAAATAAATTGTAATATATTAAGAAAAATCAAATTTTGTGGATTTAAATGTTGGTATTTATGTGAAGTTAGTATAAATAGAGTTTCAGATTTTCGTTCTATTTAATAAGACTATGATTTGAATTTAATATTTAAATAATTAAATTTAATCTGAGTGGTTAATTTAAAGGTAGAATTCAAATTTAAATTAAAAATGGTGAAATTCTAAGTTGTGAATAATAATTGGAATTCAAAGCAGAAATTTTAAATAACCAGACTTGAGAACTTAGAATTTGTGGAATCGATTTATAAACTTTATTCAAGTTATAATTTGAGTTAAGTGGGATTTCGAAATATTTAAGTTAAAAAGGAATTCAGATTTGAATTGTTAAACAATGGATTTTTATTTGTTTAAATTTAATTTGAAATTCAAAATTTCAAATTTGAAATATAAGCAAATATGGAACTTAAAATTTGTGAAATAAGTTTATAGAATTTATTTAAGTTTAATTTGGTTTAAATTTGAATTTATAAATATTTAAATTTGAATTTAAAACAGTTAATCGAATAATTGAATATTTATTTAATTAATTAACTGTAGAATTTAACGGTTTTGGCGACTGTCTCGGAATTCGACGAAACTGGCGCCATCAGAACCGGAACGGTAAATTATTGTAGAGTTTCAATCTGCGTTAAAATCCGGCATACCATTTGATCGTACGAGAGAAAATGTGAACGAGATCAATGCAAATGGATAATTTAGTGTTCCTCATATCTGGGCCTTATATATATAGGAATAAAATCCCATATCCACCTCATTCAGCCATTTTCTCCATACGTATATTTTCTCCATCTGTTTTATCTCTAATGGCAGAAACGAAGATTCAAACCCTAGTTTTAAAATAAAATATACAGCTTCAAAACTCAAATTTCTCCAAACTATAGCGTATTATATATCAAAATGAAGGCCTCGACGATACGAAGCTACGTATGTCCTCAGATCTGACATGCAGCGAACGATGTGGCCGGAATTCGTGGTCAAAGGTTCAAATTTTCGTAACCTAACATGCAAATTTGGGGGTTTTCAATCTAGCGACAAATCGGAGAAATTAACTTATGGGTTTTGTAGAGAAGGACGATACGAGTTTAACGGTGCCTTGCATGCGATCTATCGTGGTCTAGATCGACGGAATTTGGAGTTTGAAGGTTGGAAAGGGCGTCCGTTCATCGATCTGCTGGCGGCGATGGGGTCCACCGGACCTGGTGGCTCCGGTACTGGTGCGTGCGCCTCGGGATGAACTCGACGATGGTGGTTGACTCATGATGAACGGTGGTCAGAATCTTGGTGGAGAGGTGGTCAAAGTTGACGGGTTTTGGGTTCAAGCGACGGTTCCTGTAGCGTAGAGGAGCGGGAAGAAGAGGTTAAGGGTGCTGACGTGGCAGGTCATGAGTGGGTGAGGATAATTGTTTTATTTATTTTTATATATCTAGATTCAAAGAGAAAAACACTGATTACTTGCTCGTTTTAACTCGGATTTGGACGCCGTTTGTTGCGTTGGGATCGTGGCGGAGTTGCGGACGTTTTGACACTAACCAGGCTGCGTTCTGAGACTGTCGAATTTTGGGGCTTTTCTGGACGTGTAATTCAAATTGATACGCAAAGGTGAGTGATTCTTCGCTCACGAAATACGGAATTATTCTCGTATTTATTGAATTAAATTTTGAAGTAAGTTTGGTTGCATGGTTGCGTTGGATTGTTGATGTGTTGTTTAAATTTGACATGCAAGTGTGTTAACATGCAATCTAAGTAAATGATTAGTTATTTAATTTTATTTAAATCCCTAGTTGAAATTCGAACCCTTGTTAATCCTGGAACAGTTAATGCTGATCAGTTGAATGAAATGATGTGATGGATGTTTGGTTGAATTTTATTATTGTTGATATTGACACTGCTTATGCCCATATTCAGTATATCGTATTGCATGTTGGTTTTGATGATAGATCTCATTTGTACCTTTGATGTTGCGGGCATCTAATGAACCCGGGATTTATCGATAAAAATGAATTAAGAACACAGAGTGAAATGATAAATCTCTGTGACCCTGATTTGGATTGAAGTGATAGATCCATCCCTGAAATATCGAGAAATTTAATATTAAACCACTTGGCCATTGGATAGATAATTATATACAGACATCGGTTGGTTAAATGATTTTAATATTGGAATTTTATTTGATAGAATTTCATTTAAAAGAATGTGTCGATACTCGATTTTAAAATTCTTTAAAGATTCTGAACTGGGATGATGATTAAAAGGGTTGAAGGAATTTTCCAAACCAAAATAGAAATATCTAAATTGGGGTTTGAATATGAATTGAAAACTTTCCAGAATAAGAGTTGGATTAGAAGTAAGAAAAATTTCTTATGGAAATCAAATTTTGGGGAATTTAGAAATCAAGGGTATCTGAGTTGTTTTAACTCAGTTGGAATATATATATCTCGGAACTCTTGAAATCAAGTAGTTGTTTGAACGAGTTTGAAACGAGATAGGGAATTTAATGAACTCCGTTGAGACCGGAGGATAAATTCAAGTATTTGGAATTTGGAAGGAAGAAAGGATTTGATTTGAGAAATTTATTTTTAATTATTTATGCTTTGATTCTAAATGATTATTCTAGCTTTAAACTATTAATTACCTTTACTTACTACTATTGTATTTAAATAATTTCCTTATAATTCATTTTCAAAGGTTTCTAGTAAATCTTATTTTAAGTATATATATAATGTTTAAATTACTAATTTATCTTAACTATTATATTCTATATATACATCTATATATATTTATTATATAAATTTTTTTTTTTATTATTATTATATGAACATTTAGTTTACAAGTATTTTCTCAAATTTTAAATTCTTCCGAATGGAAATGCTTGAGTTTGAACCACTGGTTCAAATGGAGTTGAGATGAGAATCCGAGATAATTGGAAACCTTTGAGGTAAATTATATTCTATTTGAATATTTCGTTTTGGAAATATTATATGATTATAATATAATGGTATGGGATATATTCTAATTTAGAATAAATTCGGCTTGGGATGATTTATGATATTTTGATATGAAATTTTATTTTATTTGAATATAAATTGGTTCGAAACAAAATATGATGTTTTGATATGAAAGCGAACCTTTCAAATATAAAAGAACCGACCGATGTGAAAGATGTAAGCGTTGGTTGTTAAAGAGACCGGAGTCGACATAAGGCATACTCTCTGTCAGTGTCGATAACACTTTGACAACTGTGAACGTTATGACGTATCCAGAACGAGTATGATAACTTGGAGGCGATTATTGAATCGAAGAACATGATCGATGACGAAATAGCCCTGACCTTCGGGTCAGAATTGAAATGACTAAAACAGGAGCTATACCGTGACTAATTGAGGTAGCACCTTTGATCGGACTCACTCCTTCGATACTATTTCTATGACTAAGATGATAATGATGGTTTGGGCCCATTTATGACTTTGGGAGTGTTGTTCCGAGGTGGGCGGTAGTGGCTGCTATGCGTTACCACCGGTCCGGGAGTGCAATTGGTAGAATCCTACCCTGGGCATTGCCTCGAGTGCCTTGTCATATATATCCATATCGAGCCGCATACGATTTTGATTTGTATCGTACCTATGGAGTGCCCTCTGATGCCATCGTTTACGGTGGTTTTACGGTACTGTATAGACTACGGTATTATAAACGGCGTAAGGGTAAAAATGTAATCCCGCTTACGCTATTTTCAGTATTTATACTTTACTGAATAGACATTATAATAATAGCGTATTATTATATAGATATTAGTTTAACGGATCCTCGAGAGATGGAAAAATCATGTAACATCTCTTGAGTTACTGCACCCATGATACTGATGTTATTTCGTATTTTGATTTGACTAATATGAGATGATTTATTGCTGATCCGAGTGTTTGTTGTGTTTTCTTTTTTATGCAATACGCTCGGGTCAGCAGACGTTGCAGTTACTGAAGATGACTGTGCCTTGGAGATCGAGGACGAAGATTTGGTATATATCTATCATATATATGTATTTCCGCTGCATTTATTTCCGCTGCTTATTATGTACATCTGTATATGTGTAACTCTGATATTCATTTGAATGCTATAACCAATGTATACATTTCAACTGCTATTTATTTATTATATATTGTCCTTCCGCTGTGGGATTCTGTGATTTGGTTTTTCCCTTCTTTCTTTCTTTCCTTCCTTTCCCAATAAGTACCTGCATTTGCGATTTGTTTAGGTCGACATGTGTGGTTTATTGTCGATTTGAATGGTCAAAAATCCGGGTCGTTACAATTGGTATCAGAGCGATGGTTAGCGATAACCTTGGCTCTGTTGGGAATAAAACTCATTAGAGATAGGGATTAGTAATGCCCTAGAATGAGTTTGAGTGTATATATGAGAGGGCGTACTTGTATTTTTAATATAAATGGTTTTATATTGTGTTGGCTTATTCTGTTGAATATTTATAAATTCTGGTCGATATATGGGACGCCATATAACCGATAGGAATTTCTAAATAGCCGAATAGAAGGAATTGACATAATAAGGTTTCGATTGTATTTTTAGATATATCAAATGTATATTTTTGGTTCAAGTATATATATATATATATCCCTTTAGTAGGTGGAAATATTAGGTTATCACCTATCATGGTTAATTTGATAATAAATCTAATAAGGGAAGTTTAATGGATAGGAAATATTGAAATGGAATGTTACCTTTAAATCTAATTTATGCTGGACGATTTGTGATTAAAATGGAAATGAACTGGGAACTTGATCCTAGGGTACTTTTGAAAATGATTTGTCAAATTTGAAATAATGTCGTATTATAAGGTATAATCGAAAGGAAATAGTTTAAAGATTTTCAAAAGTGGGTACAATCCCTTCTTGGACCTTAGAGACGATGCCGGTAATGAGTGCACGCATTATCGACGTTCATTCTGAAGCGTCTAAGTGGGGGAGACCACTCCGTACTTTCATAACTGGTTGGTAAGGGTTTTGGATTTAAATTCCATATGGTATAAATTTTTTTATGTAAAGGTATTAGCATATGTCATTTAAGTTGAATTTAAATTAAACCAGAATTTAAATTTCTATGTTATTAGTTAATTAAGAATTTAGATTTAAATTAATGGTAGGGTTTTTCTATAAGTCTTATGGACACATATGTATTTTAAACTTGGGTTATAAACCAGACATTGATTCACTATCAATTTGTTCGGTTCATTGGAATTTTAAGCTTTGGATCCATGAAATGGACTTAATACTAAGAGGAATCGTCACATAAACTCTAAAATGTGGATGATAATTAAGTTAAATAAATTTCAAGTTCGGTCGATAAAAGTGTTAGTGAAGTTGAAAATTTCTACGAAATAAAACACGACTTAAGTCGACTAAATTAAATTTGAAATTTTAGTTGTGTGGATAAAGGAAATTCATGATTAGTTGATAGAATATAAAATGGTCGATAAGTTAAAATAAGAAATTAGATGGGAATTTGGGAACTAAGTATAATGGTTGAGCTATGAACCGGCCTTAATTCAATTTGGATCATAAAAGTCTAATTAATGGGTTTAGTTAAGGGAATATACCTTAATATAAAATGAAATGGGAACTCGAGATATTGGAAGGTGATGTAAAAATAAATATAATCTGAGTTAGATGGGTTTAATAAAATGAAGTCAACTTCGAAATTTTTTTTTTAAACAAGATGATTTCGAGGTTATATCGATAGTTGGATTGAGTAAGTATAATTAAATTCATACGAATAACTGAAGGGTAAGCCATTGCATTAATAAGTGATAACCAATCAAGTAGTCGAGGTTTGTTAAGGTTTGAAATTTCGAAGGTGTGAAACTCCAACTCAAATGAATCAACATTTAAAGGAAATTGACTAAACTAAGTAGATGTGAAAGTGGATTTTAAGTTCTCTTTTGGAAAGAAACCATTTGAAATAGGAATGGATGTAAGGGAAACCGACAAAAGAAATATTAAATCAAAGTCTAATTTATTTAGGTAGAACATCGAAAGAACTTGGGGCTAAGTGAATTACATTAAGTTGAACGAATTATTATAATTAGAATTAAACTCAAGAAATGAAAATTGGTTAATCTAAACCCAAGTATAAATGAATGAACCGAAGTGACGATGAACTTGAATAACAAGAATAAATAAAAATCGGAATTGATTTAATCAAATGGAAAATTTGATATGGATAAATGGAAGGACATTTGGTGTAATAAGGATGAAGTGAATAGGAAGAAGTAGTGAAGTTTGGTAAATCGATCCATGAAGATGAATTAATGATTTAATACAATCGAGTTGGTTCGGGAAGTAAAATGATTCAAGTTTTAACTAAAAATTAATGCTTGGAATGGAACGAGAAATGGAATAAATAATGTATTGGAATAGAGTAAGAAATTTAACATGAATGCATTTCTCGAGAAATGAAGTGATAACAAATTTAGGTGTTAAAGAATTCACAAAATCATTGGAATCGAAAGGGTTTAAACTCCTAATAAAATAAACCGTTGTTATGAAAATCTGAAATAGTCGATAAGCTGAAACTGAAATAGCCATAACTTTTGACTAGATGATCGGAATCTGACGATTCCGGACTTTTCGAAAACCTCAGAAACTGAGCTAAAACTTCTATTAATAAAGCCTTGCCTAATTTCCAAGATAATTATGTTGAAAACCAAGATTTAGTCGTAGTTGTATGCGCAGAAATAAAAAAAAAATCTGAACTGAATAATGATATTGTTTTGACCATAACTCTCTAACGGAGCATCGGATTTTAATGTGCGAGTACAATTCGGAAAGGCCAGAATCTGAACTAAAACTTTTCTCTAATATGCTTATTGAAATTTTCCTGTTTAAAGGGTTAAAAACTGGGTTGAACAACTCAGATCTGCATTTTTTTTCAGTGTACGGGCTGAGATGTTCGCCTTCACTAAAATAGTCATAACTTTTGAGCGAATTATCCGAATTCGACGAATCCGGACAATTCGGAAAGCCTGAAACAAATGCTACAACTTTTGCCTAGTATATTTTAGTCAAATTCCATCATTTAATAAGGGATAATAGATGATTTGTTTGCTGGCCTGTTTCTAACATGTTTGTTTTGTAGTCGAAATGTTGAAATATGTTGCATACATTATATGTTGTTGCCATGTATTGTTGTATGTTTGATTCTTATGCATGTTTGAGTGTTCTAGTAGGTGCAAGGGATGGTGTTACGCTTGGAGCTCGCATAGGGATGGCAAAAAAATCCGTACCCGCGGTTATCCGCGGGTAAAATCCGTCATGGGTATAAAACGGATAGTTAAATGGGTATCCATGGGTAAAATAAACGGATATTTTTAATATCCGTCAATTAATGGGGCGGGTACGGATAGTAAGATATCCATGTCCGCGGGTACCCATACCCGTATTGAATGTGATTTATTATCAATAGTCAATACAAAAAATATTGTTGTTGGCTGTTCAGTATTTGTGTGCATGCTTTTACTCAATAGTTTATAACTGGTTGTTGATATTTTGATGGATACTTCTGTTGTTGTCTCTTCTTTTTTGGATATTGGTTTAAATATGTATTGGTATTTTGAGGTTAGCATTTAAGAATTGGTCTAATTTGTTTTTCTACCAAATGTACTTTTAAATAATTTCAATAAATGGCTAAAAATAAATTGAATAAATATAATGGATACCCACGAATACCCACCATTACCCGCAACCCGTTTAAAACCCGTTTAATGGATACCCGTGCGGGTATGGGGCGGACACGGGTCAAAAAATCATCCAACGGGGCGGGTGATGGGGTGGTACTACCCGCGCCCGCCCCGCCCCATTGCCATCCCTAAGCTCGCATGCGCTAAACACTAAATGCTAAGGTAAATAAAAATGCAAATAAACGCTAGAGAAAGGTATGTAAATGTGTTACAGAGTTTTGGTGGTTTTACATATGAATTTTCCCCATTTTGGGATGCCTCATCGATGATGAGATGTATGTTGTGGGTTGATATATGTATCGGGATTTTTCCCGGGGCCCTCCGCACAGGGGAGATGCTGCCGAAATTTTCCGTGATTTCGGGAGTTAGAAAATTTCATAGGTTTACAACTATGTAACTTATTTTATAAAGTTTATTTTAGGTATGGGTTTAAAATGGATATGTGTTTAATATCGTTTCGTTCTCTTTTCGAGGACGAAAAGATTTTAAGTGGGGGAGAATGTAACATCCCAAAAATTTCAGTATATTTGAATTCCAATTTAAATTAAATAAATTGTAATATATTAAGAAAAATCAAATTTTGTGGATTTAAATGTTGGTATTTATGTGAAGTTAGTATAAATAGAGTTTCAGATTTTCGTTCTATTTAATAAGACTATGATTTGAATTTAATATTTAAATAATTAAATTTAATCTGAGTGGTTAATTTAAAGGTAGAATTCAAATTTAAATTAAAAATGGTGAAATTCTAAGTTGTGAATAATAATTGGAATTCAAAGCAGAAATTTTAAATAACCAGACTTGAGAACTTAGAATTTGTGGAATCGATTTATAAACTTTATTCAAGTTATAATTTGAGTTAAGTGGGATTTCGAAATATTTAAGTTAAAAAGGAATTCAGATTTGAATTGTTAAACAATGGATTTTTATTTGTTTAAATTTAATTTGAAATTCAAAATTTCAAATTTGAAATATAAGCAAATATGGAACTTAAAATTTGTGAAATAAGTTTATAGAATTTATTTAAGTTTAATTTGGTTTAAATTTGAATTTATAAATATTTAAATTTGAATTTAAAACAGTTAATCGAATAATTGAATATTTATTTAATTAATTAACTGTAGAATTTAACGGTTTTGGCGACTGTCTCGGAATTCGACGAAACTGGCGCCATCAGAACCGGAACGGTAAATTATTGTAGAGTTTCAATCTGCGTTAAAATCCGGCTTACCATTTGATCGTACGAGAGAAAATGTGAACGAGATCAATGCAAATGGATAATTTAGTGTTCCTCATATCTGGGCCTTATATATATAGGAATAAAACCCCATATCCACCTCATTCAGCCATTTTCTCCATACGTATATTTTCTCCATCTGTTTTATCTCTAATGGCAGAAACGAAGATTCAAACCCTAGTTTTAAAATAAAATATACAGCTTCAAAACTCAAATCTCTCCAAACTATAGCGTATTATATATCAAAATGAAGGCCTCGACGATACGAAGCTACGTATGTCCTCAGATCTGACATGCAGCGAACGATGTGGCCGGAATTCGTGGTCAAAGGTTCAAATTTTCGTAACCTAACATGCAAATTTGGGGGTTTTCAATCTAGCGACAAATCGGAGAAATTAACTTATGGGTTTTGTAGAGAAGGACGATACGAGTTTAACGGTGCCTTGCATGCGATCTATCGTGGTCTAGATCGACGGAATTTGGAGTTTGAAGGTTGGAAAGGGCGTCCGTTCATCGATCTGCTGGCGGCGATGGGGTCCACCGGACCTGGTGGCTCCGGTACTGGTGCGTGCGCCTCGGGATGAACTCGACGATGGTGGTTGACTCATGATGAACGGTGGTCAGAATCTTGGTGGAGAGGTGGTCAAAGTTGACGGGTTTTGGGTTCAAGCGACGGTTCCTGTAGCGTAGAGGAGCGGGAAGAAGAGGTTAAGGGTGCTGACGTGGCAGGTCATGAGTGGGTGAGGATAATTGTTTTATTTATTTTTATATATCTAGATTCAAAGAGAAAAACACTGATTACTTGCTCGTTTTAACTCGGATTTGGACGCCGTTTGTTGCGTTGGGATCGTGGCGGAGTTGCGGACGTTTTGACACTAACCAGGCTGCGTTCTGAGACTGTCGAATTTTGGGGCTTTTCTGGACGTGTAATTCAAATTGATACGCAAAGGTGAGTGATTCTTCGCTCACGAAATACGGAATTATTCTCATATTTATTGAATTAAATTTTGAAGTAAGTTTGGTTGCATGGTTGCGTTGGATTGTTGATGTGTTGTTTAAATTTGACATGCAAGTGTGTTAACATGCAATCTAAGTAAATGATTAGTTATTTAATTTTATTTAAATCCCTAGTTGAAATTCGAACCCTTGTTAATCCTGGAATAGTTAATGCTGATCAGTTGAATGAAATGATGTGATGGATGTTTGGTTGAATTTTATTATTGTTGATATTGACACTGCTTATGCCCATATTCAGTATATCGTATTGCATGTTGGTTTTGATGATAGATCTCATTTGTACCCTTGATGTTGCGGGCATCTAATGAACCCGGGATTTATCGATAAAAATGAATTAAGAACACAAAGTGAAATGATAAATCTCTGTGACCCTGATTTGGATTGAAGTGATAGATCCATCCCTGAAATATCGAGAAATTTAATATTAAACCACTTGGCCATTGGATAGATAATTATATACAGACATCGGTTGGTTAAATGATTTTAATATTGGAATTTTATTTGATAGAATTTCATTTAAAAGAATGTGTCGATACTCGATTTTAAAATTCTTTAAAGATTCTGAACTGGGATGATGATTAAAAGGGTTGAAGGAATTTTCCAAACCAAAATAGAAATATCTAAATTGGGGTTTGAATATGAATTGAAAACTTTCCAGAATAAGAGTTGGATTAGAAGTAAGAAAAATTTCTTATGGAAATCAAATTTTGGGGAATTTAGAAATCAAGGGTATCTGAGTTGTTTTAACTCAGTTGGAATATATATATCTCGGAACTCTTGAAATCAAGTAGTTGTTTGAACGAGTTTGAAACGAGATAAGGAATTTAATGAACTCCGTTGAGACCGGAGGATAAATTCAAGTATTTGGAATTTGGAAGGAAGAAAGGATTTGATTTGAGAAATTTATTTTTAATTATTTATGCTTTGATTCTAAATGATTATTCTAGCTTTAAACTATTAATTACCTTTACTTACTACTATTGTATTTAAATAATTTCCTTATAATTCATTTTCAAAGGTTTCTAGTAAATCTTATTTTAAGTATATATATAATGTTTAAATTACTAATTTATCTTAACTATTATATTCTATATATACATCTATATATATTTATTATATAAATATTTATTATTATTATTATTATATGAACATTTAGTTTACAAGTATTTTCTCAAATTTTAAATTCTTCCGAATGGAAATGCTTGAGTTTGAACCACTGGTTCAAATGGAGTTGAGATGAGAATCCGAGATAATTGGAAACCTTTGAGGTAAATTATATTCTATTTGAATATTTCGTTTTGGAAATATTATATGATTATAATATAATGGTATGGGATATATTCTAATTTAGAATAAATTCGGCTTGGGATGATTTATGATATTTTGATATGAAATTTTATTTTATTTGAATATAAATTGGTTCGAAACAAAATATGATGTTTTGATATGAAAGCGAACCTTTCAAATATAAAAGAATCGACCGATGTGAAAGATGTAAGCGTTGATTGTTAAAGAGACCGGAGTCGACATAAGGCATACTCTCTGTCAGTGTCGATGCCACTTTGACAACTGTGAACGTTATGACGTATCCAGAACGAGAATGATAACTTGGAGGCGATTATTGAATCGAAGAACATGATCGATGACGAAATAGCCCTGACCTTCGGGTCAGAATTGAAATGACTAAAACAGGAGCTATACCGTGACTAATTGAGGTAGCACCTTTGATCGGACTCACTCTTTCGATACTATTTCTATGACTAAGATGATAATGATGGTTTGGGCCCATTTATGACTTTGGGAGTGTTGTTCCTAGGTGGGCGGTAGTGGCTGCTATGCGTTACCACCGGTCCGGGAGTGCAATTGTTAGAATCCTACCCTGGGCATTGCCTCGAGTGCCTTGTCATATATATCCATATCGAGCCGCATACGATTTTGATTTGTATCGTACCTATGGAGTGCCCTCTGATGCCCTCGTTTACGGTGGTTTTACGGTACTGTATAGACTACGGTATTATAAACGGCGTAAGGGTAAAAATGTAATCCCGCTTACGCTATTTTCAGTATTTATACTTTACTGAATAGACATTATAATAATAGCGTATTATTATATAGATATTAGTTTAACGGATCCTCGAGAGATGGAAAAATCCTGTAACATCTCTTGAGTTACTGCACCCATGATACTGATGTTATTTCGTATTTTGATTTGACTAATATGAGATGATTTAGTGCTGATCCGAGTGTTTGTTGTGTTTTCTTTTTTATGCAATACGCTCGGGTCAGCAGACGTTGCAGTTACTGAAGATGACTGTGCCTTGGAGATCGAGGACGAAGATTTGGTATATATCTATCATATATATGTATTTCCGCTGCATTTATTTCCGCTGCTTATTATGTACATCTGTATATGTGTAACTCTGATATTCATTTGAATGCTATAACCAATGTATACATTTCAACTGCTATTTATTTATTATATATTGTCCTTCCGCTGTGAGATTCTGTGATTTGGTTTTTCCCTTCTTTCTTTCTTTCCTTCCTTTCCCAATAACTACCTGCATTTGCGATTTGTTTAGGTCGACATGTGTGGTTTATTGTCGATTTGAATGGTCAAAAATCCGGGTCGTTACAACCGCCCAAGCCATGCGACGCCAACACTCCATCCCAACATCACATCTTCGGCCACCTGATCATTTTCCAAAGCTCCTCAAAACCAATGCTGCATCATACTTCCATCTTCTGTTACTCATCTGACCTTCCTCTTCCTTGCTTTGCCTCAACAGACCGTGAGCTCCTCCATCACGAAAACTTCAATCACATGAAAAATATATCTGCTCCCACCACGTGGCTTGATGTGTATACAGTTCGAACCCCATTTCTTGCCCACCCCTTTCTGCGTTTCCAACATGTTCTCCCCACTTACTGCTCGTGAGCTTCTACAAAATATTCACCATTCTAATCCTTCACGATAAATTTTCTTGACCTCGCAATAACTCCCCTACTCGTTTCTCCTTCCGTTCGAAATCCACTACTCACCATTTTATACATTTCGAAGCATGCGGTTACATGAAAACTTCTCCCCTCCCCCGGCCCACGATATGCTTCCAATTTCACCGAAATAGTGTCGAGTTGGATGCAAAACGATTGTAAAAAGAAGTGAGAATATAGGGTTTTATGGTTCACGAATTTATCGAATGGAGGTTTGCTGGACAATGGAAAAAATGAAGACAAATGGGAAAGGCGCGGTTATTTATAGAAGGAGAATAGAGGACAGAATCAACGTGAAATCATAGCTGTAGATAAATGCAAACATAGCAGATGGATTGCAGTGAGTGTTCACTTCATAGGGTAGGATTAGGCTGAGTTGTCTTTTCACGCAGCTTCTTCAGATCTTAGGATGTAGTTGTGTAAGTGTTTTCACAATTCCTCGTGCATGAAGTAATAGTTGTTTAGATTAGCTTGACACTTAGAAATGAAGAAACAGGACAACCTGCTCTTGAGTTTTCTTTTCAAGTTTAGGTAGATGTGCGTGCTTCTTAAATTGATGTTAAGCCTCCCTGCTAATTTAGTACATGAATAGGCTGCGTGTTTTATAAAATAGGGTAGGCTTGGTAACTTATTCATGAAGGAATAGGATAGATGAGCTGTGAGTATATACATTTTCTTAAGGGGAAAGCTTGCTTCAGTTTTACATGGTTAATTTATTTTACCATTAATAATCACTAACCGTTGTTTATCGCTAACCATTAAAAATACGTATTTCCATATGTGAACTTCAAACACAATGGAAATGGACAAACTGCTACATCTTAACGTTTCGGTCCCAATGAAATCAATTTCGTTGGAAACCATCTCCGTTTGCACAACGATGTTATTTTAAATTTCAAATTATTTATCGGTTCACCTTTAAATTGCACACACAGATAAAACAACTCTAATTGTCTCCAAACTGGAAATCTAATAATAACTGGCCATACGTATTCCAAAAAAATTGTTTTTGTCGAAAACGGAGATCGTTCAAAAAGAAAACATTTTTAAGGCTGATATAATATCGATATAATATAATTAAATCTAAAACAATTCTGTTTAAATAATAATAACGTATTATTATCGTATATTCCAATATTGCACAGCTTCAAAATAAACCAATATATAATTTAAGCTCAAAATTTATAATCCCGAATGAAAGATATTCAAAAATATATAAAAACCCTTTATATTTATTTAATAAACGTTATCGTTTATTGACGAATTCCATAACGACTATTTGAAAATTTGAATTGGACATAACTAACAATTTATAAGTTGAAATCTCCATTTTCTCTTTCATTATAAAATTATAATCAAATTGATTCAAAAGTTTCTTGTTTTAAAGAATTCCGACTTAAAACAGATACTGTATATTTGATTGAAGTTTAAATTGTAAATTACGAACTACCGTGAGGTTTTGAGTTCATTTTATAATTATATATATAAATTATACGTTCAAATATCATTATATAAACGAATTATATATTTTAAATCCATTTAAAATTCCAAATCGTTATTTAAAACAATAAAAATATATTAAATACTCGATTGCCAAAAATACGGGTCGTTACATTCCTTCCCCCTTAAAAGAATTTCGTCCCCGAAATTACTCAAGTAAGAGGAATGCTTCAATCCCAATTATTCTCAAAATAAATATTATAATATTATCATCAAAAATTTCTAAGTTATATAAATTTATGAAAATTCTCCAGCACCTCCGCGACACTGCTTGATCGGTACAACTACAAACGCCTCTCTAGGCCTCACATCAATCAAAAAGAACAAAAACCAAATAATTATCTAATTTAGGGTTATAAAATCGATCACCAATCTATATAATTAAGGTTTACCTTTTTTTTGTCGGGAAACCAAAGATTAATTCCAAGAAAGCAACTAACAGCTCATCCTTTTTCAACCAACCTATGCTTAACTCATTCACAATGCAAGTAATAAATATAGGGTTATTCAATTTTATTTCACAATCAAATTTTATTCAAATTTATTATACTGGAATTTAATTTTCAATTCTATTGTTAAACCACTTATGAATTCTATTCAAACGATCAACAATTAATGCACATCCCTAATCAATACACAACCAACTAAACTAAACCAATCAACTCATATTTTACTCAATCTCCAAGTCCCAAATTGATTTCATTTAAGTCCAAAATCCTTTTTAACTCCAATATCCATTCTTGACTTAACCAAGTTAAGTTCCAAATCCATATTCAATTAACTGTATAATTTACAAGTTTATTCATCTTTATTTCAAATTCTTATTTTTATTCCAAAAATCATCCATTTTATCTTTCATATATGAAATATTCAAGTTATATTAAACCATTCCAATTCATAGTCCAATTTGAATTTCATTCAAATCAGTCAAACAAATCAATATCTCAATAATTCGATAAAATTATTGCTTTTATATGTAAAAATATAGTTTAGGAAAATTTAAAACATTTACCCTTTTTACAAAACAATATCGTGTCAATTGTCAGTTCAATATTGAGCCGATCAAATAACTCAATATAAAATATTTTTACATAAAATTTACAAATACGCTCTCATATATACAATCAAACTCAATCTAGGGCATTACTAATCCCATCTTTATCGAGTTACATCACAGATCCAAGGTTATTACTAAACAAATGGTTTGAATACCAAATGTGATGACCCAATTTTCCGATACCTTTTGAGCAAACCAAACAACACCACTCCAACCCAAATTGTACTGGAAACGCAGATGCCAATAGAAAGAATTTAGAGGATGAGATAAGAAAGAAAGAAATATTAGAATAGAAGAATCAGAAGAAGAACCAACACAACAAAATCAGAGTCTCACATCGCGACAGGGCAAAATATAATATATAAATAAATCTTTTATTGAGAGCTTGAAATAAAACTTACAATCATCAGAGTACATCACACGTCTGGACAGTTATAATAATCTGTCCTCATATACAGCATACAACGGAATAAATATTAATACATCTGAACTCCTTCGGCACGTCTTCTGAACTTCGTAGTATCCAATAACCTGAACCTATACACCCGGGTTAACCCGAGCCTTACAATCGTCGGATCAGTCTGGTGAACTAGAGTGAGTAAAACTCGCTATGTTTATAATGTCATCCAACTTGATTTTAAAGTTCAAATTCCTTTCGGAAGAAAAGGATAATCGTAAGACCAAATCCACACATAAATATAGACGGTTTTTACCTTATGATAACCCAAAACATTTTGAGAACATATATATATATATATATCTTCTGATATTATAATAGTGTCTAAATACAAATAAATAGTAATCTAGCGGACATTTGCATCTCACGCTCCACATATATAGTATGCAATCAAAACCGCGAGAGCTTATTGGAGAATGGATTCCGACTATGACAAGGTATAGAACCACTGATCGATAGTGTATCTCTAGAGGGGAATACACTTGGTTCAATAAGAACATCTTGCGTCCCAGCCCGCATGACCGACCACTCATTTCGCTTGAGTGTATCGAATGTATATCACCAACGATTGGGATCAACAACCATTTCGCGAAAGGGACAACATCAATATAATAAAGAATGAAGTGGATTCTCTCTAGATAGGTGATTATACATCCTAATGGGGGCTGAGACAACCCGAACTTCCCCACGAAGGAAGGCCTGGATTGAATTGAGAACACGACAAGTCAGAACACAAACAGAAGAACATTTCATTGCTTATTACAACAATTTACATCAGAGTACAAGAATATACAGAGCATGTACAAATATTATACATTTGATAAATATTAGAGATTTACAATTTACAATGCAGCAGAAAATACAAAACACAACTAAAAGAGATAAACGGTTACAGAGCTTTCCGAATATCATTCTAGCTGTAAACCAGGATCCTGTGAATATAAATATGAAAAACCAAAACAACTAGCTGCCCGTGTGGAAAACAGGGGCATCCAGAGTTTAGGTTAAAAAATAAACTCTAGGTCAGCCATGTGACTGGTGTGAGAACTAAAAGAATTATTTAGATATTTACTTTAAAATAAAGTAAATCCAGGGACCACGCCGTATAACACGGAATGGATTTCGTCTCAGGAGTACCAGTACATAAAATAAACAGCGCAATGCTTTTTGGAAAAATAAAGCTATTGTAAGACCCAGGTCCCATCACATAATGCAATGGAAGCCAGAGGATACGGTTTTCCCTTATAATAGATGAACATGTTTGGTACGATAAAACAAATCATTTGATACTATTATAAGTGCATAGTGTATAAAACAACTTCAAATATAAATGTATCAATCCTAGGCGGCATACCATATATCATGTCGCCAATACTAGGCTCTACAATCAAAACCGCAACTGTCACGTATTGGAATTTGGATTTCCGTCTATGAACCAAGGCAAGGGATCATCCTTACCGCTTCGAGATGCTCTAGCCCGTGTCTCAGGATCAGAGCGCATTGAACCTTGGATCATCAGGGCCAGTCCACTCGATGTGGATTAAAATGCCTGAACACTACGTTTCCCCGCCCTATGGGGCATCAATCTGGTCTGTATAAAGACATACCATCCATCGGCCCCGCAGTGCCGATATATCCAAGGCGCCTCGCTATCCATTATCCACATAAGTAAAATGTCTGGGCGTGCAAAACCCAGACACCACTCCTAGCTAGAAGGAAACGCATGTCCTCCCTGATGTCCTCTCCCGTTTCTGGTTCACACTGAGGTGTAAGGCTCGTGAATTAACACTATACACAAAGCTATGGTATACTAAAGCCATGCTTTGATCATCAACCACAAGACTCTGCTTTTCAACAGAAGCCTTGATCCTTTGCATCTAATCATGCCACACAGGCAATTCACGCTATACAACTGGTGTCTATCAATCACACAGAATGAAATCCGATGTTAGACACACATCCATTTACAAGTTCTTTCTAAGTCTGAACGAGACCGAGGGCACCTTATTCCTTGTCCCGTATGTCCAATACAGCAGAGAGGTCCTCGCATATCCTGTCGATCTCCAAGTACGTATGGAACGATCACACTTATTACCTTGTCTTGGGTATATAGCCCAATCAAGACAACAGTAATTATCCAAACGATGTGAAGACCTCCGGTCTTCAACCACCGTCTTCATCCTCGACATATCGTCGAGTCAGTTATTCAGAATGGGATAAACCCGGTCTTTCTGAATAACTCGCGTATATAATAAACAAGTGCTATTAAAACACAACATACGCCTCATTCCAATCCAGATTTTTTTTAAATATTCTTATCCTTTAGGAAAGGTTCCCATTAATTTTATCAAAGATAAATTCTTTAAATTTATTCTTTAATCTTCCTTTCGACATCTATTCAAACCAAATTACGGTTTATCCAAACTAATCGGGATTAGCGAACTACACCGAAGTAATCATTTATTTCCCAATCCCAACCTATTCATCCCATGGAGCAAAACTGGTAATCTCTATATTTAACACCACGGTGTTATCAATCAATTCAATTACCATTTCACATTCAAATCTAATTAAAGATTTAACTATCGCTTGGAGCAAAACTGGTGATACTCCATTCTCGCTCATTTCTTGAATTTGATAATTTTAGTTATCAGGTTCACATTTCAATCTAATTAAGATTCATTAAAACTCTAATTCAGTTTTAATCTCCAAAAATCATTAGTTGATGATTTTCTTCAAAGTTAAGAAATAAATCTTATCTTTAACTGGGTTAAAAAACTAATGTCATTTAAAACACAACTCATGATAAACCCAAAATCTCATTCCATTAATAATGGGATTTTCATGGAAAACATATCGATATATATAATCAATATAAACTTCCACATCCAACCGATAATATAAATGGAATAAATGCAAAGCCTTTTGAATTCCATGTATATTTACAGTCTTCCTCTACAGAAGCTCACTTCGATTATTACCAAATCGAATTCATTCAATTCCAATTTAATATGTCAAATTGGAAACCTTTACTCTGGAAAATCTCCTTTAAATCTTAACAAAAGATTAATAAATTCCAAATCATATTTCACTGTAAATCGGGTTAAAGAACAAATGTCGTTAAAAACACAGTTCACAATAAACCCAATTCACATTCCATTTCAAACCCAATTAAATGTTAATTAATTGGTAATCCTTCTCTACATCTTAATTAAAAGATTTATTCTTTTCACACGGGGTTTAAGAACAGTGTTGCTGAAGACCCTATCCCATCAGTCTCTAACCGTAAATTAGTAAGAGAACAATTCCCTAAGTACTAATCCCGAAGGTCGAAACCAATATTAGATCAATACCCAGGAAACCATTCAACTTAGCTAATCTCCAATTAGGTTCTAATTTTCTTAACCCCATTAGGTTTAAGAACCGTATTATTAAAGATACCATTCACGACAAACCCAAAATCTCACTCCACTGTTAATCGAGTTAAAGAACAAGTGTTATTTAAAACACTGTTCACGATAAACCCAAAAACCAATTTCAGTTTAATTCCAATTAAATGTTAAGTAATTGGTAAACATCATTAAATCTTAATAAAAGATTTATATCTTTTCTCAAGGGGGTTTAAGAAAAGTGTTAATGAAGTCAACGTTCACAACAAACCAAAAATCCAATTTGATATTAAATACAAGGCTCTGAATAGAAAATATATCGGCTTATATTCAGTATCAAATTCTGAAATCTATAAATATCGTATTGGAATAATGATATATATCTTCCAAATTCCTCCACAATGTCCGTATAATCACGAAATCCAATATCAAAATATTCCGAAGATAATTTTGATTCAAATCGATTCCAATTCATATATTGGAAATTTTCGTTATTTTTAAAACCATTTCAAATCCAATTTAGTTATTCAAAAATAATTGAATTATAATTCTAGTTAATAACTAGTTCATTTCGATGAAATATATTTTTATCTTTTCAAATATGGAATTTTTCATCCCAATTCTTTCCAAATCATTTATTATGATTTTACACAAATTATTGCTAACTTTAATAATTTTATCAAGGCCCGTACAGTTGATTTCCATAAACGGCCATCGAACCGCACTTACAACAACCTTTTCCAAATTTGATTTGGACATAATTCCAAATCCAACTGTTAGATTTCTAATTTCTTGTTTTTGTTAGAAAGCTCTTTTCGATACGAACCAATTGATTCCATTTAAGGAGAATCCGACGGTCAGATCTCCCGTATCGTCAATTCGAAGTTAATGGTTGAAATTCGCGAACTGCCGCGGCGCGTTCTATTCAGGCCATTATATAATATATATATATATATATATGTATATATATATGTATATATATATATGTATGTATGTATATATATATATATATATATATTTCGTCGATTTCGATTTAAAAAGTATTTTATAAATCGTTTTAACTTTGTTTTAAAAACGACTCTAACTTCATTTTCAATTTTAAATCAAAATGGAATATTCCTTATCATTATAATATATAAATGATAATATTTTCAAAATATCAGATTTTGAAATCATTTCCTTTTCGATATTCATTATAAAAATGAATAAAATCGATATAAATATCGTTCACGTTAAAATGGCGTTAATTTAATCAACACGGCTTTATATAATTAAATATCTTCGTATCCATCCCAAATCGGGCATCAAAATCATATTTTGGTCTTTTACTGAATATTATTTTAAAATATTCATAATTTTAAAATATGCGTTATTTTAAAATATTCATTATTTTAAAAGATTCATTCTTTCTGAACTGGAATCAGACACAATCAATTACCATATAATGTTATTTATATGGATTTCATAAAACATATGTATCGAATAACAATGATAAACAATCAACAATCATCTAGAGTGCATTCTACACTGCATAAACATTAAATATAAGTATTTAACGCTTATAACAGCCTGTCAACCAATCTATAGACATACAACTAAACAATTGGGATTAGTGTACGTCAAATATCATCCCAATACCTGTGTAGGGTTTCAACCAACAAATATTGAATATTATTTGTGCAGTTGGGCGTTGTGTAAAATTTTATCGTCCTAATAAATATCAGTCAAATGGGTGTACACAAACAAATCGTCTGATTTGTAAATGAATATTTATTTTATTCATATACACGTTAAAAATATATTTTTAACGATAAAATATTTTATTTCAACATATGAATATTATTTACAACTCATGAATTCAATAAAAATGATATTTTTATTATTCATTTATTTTATTCAACACATGAATATTTTATACAGTCCATTTCACATCACAATCACTTTTCACAACACAATCAAACAAACAAGTCATCCATGGTCTGTGGACGACGGGGAGCAATTCATATACGCAATTATAAAATATATAACTATACAAAGAAAATTATAGTGAGGAGTTCTCAACTTTGGGATCCACTCCTCCATTCTTTATTTCTGAATTTTTGAATAGCTTGGATTTGCCTGAAATTCAATGCAGTCTTTTCCACGCTATTCATATTGAAAATCACATTCTCAATATGATGTTTATATATTAAAAACTCCCATTTTTATTTCTTTATACATATAAAAATCAAATTCTTTATTTCGCTACTTCATTATAAAAATCCAATTTTTATATCATTGTCATATATACAAAAATCACATTTTATAAGGGTACTTCATATATAAAAATCATATTTTTATATCGCTTTTCACATAACAAAAGTCATATTTTTATACTGATGTTTATATTATAAAAATCATATTTTTATAACTCAGTTAAAAATATAAAAATCATATTTTTATCTTCATAAAAATATTTCAAACATACAATAAAAATCAAATTTTGATCTTCATAAAATTATTCTTTTTATCTACTAAAAATTATACCTTTCTCTAATCAAAAATTGAATCTTTCTATTGTTAAAAATGAAATCTTTTTATTGTTAAAAATGAAATCTTTTTATTGTTAAAATACAATCTTTTTATTGTTAAAGATATAATCTTTTCAAAGTTAAAAATATAATCTTTTCAAAGTTAAAACTATAATCTTTACATAAATAAAAATATAATCTTTACAACAATGTTATTCCATTAAAATTTACATTTTTATTTACCTAAATAAATAAAAATGGGGTTAAAACTCACCAGCGGTAAAAGGGAGAGTCCACGGTCGGAAACAGAGTGCTGGAGATGATGAAAGTTTTTCAGGCGGTGGCTGCGCGATGGGGGGGGGGCTCGCGGTCTCGAGCTGGCGGCATTCGTGATCTGCGGTGGGCAAAGGATAGGGTTTGGGGCTCGCGTGGGTTCGATTGAGGGGGGAGGAGCGGAAATGGAAGGAGGAGGGGCTGGAGGCGGAGGGGGCGAGGTCAAAGGTGGAGGCGCCAGCCTCTGGCGGCGGCGGTGAACGCGTGGAGGTGCGACGGCGTGGAACGACATGGTTTCCCACTTTTTTTCTTGGATCTGTGGAATAAGGAGAGGGAAGAGGGAAGTTATATTATATAATTTAATATTTTATTTATTTTAATTCTTTAGATTTCTAAATTCATGTTTAACGATAGAAACTCCAAATCAAATCCAATGACTATCGCCCCTAGCTAATTACCCCCATTCCGAACAGAATGGGATGTGTCCGGTAAGTCCTTTCCGTTGTTTCGATCAGTTTTCGTTTAAATTAAAATTTAAATCAATTTATATTTAATTTAAACGTACATTTCAATTTACCGGGGCCACATACGAACTCCAAAAATTTCAAAAAAATAAATTTGGCTATGTTATGATGATACAGTCTTAACAAAACTAATTTTGTCGAATTTGGAGACCGTTTGAAAAATGGTCATTTTCCAGTCAATTAAATTCGAATTGAAATGACCAAACACGTTTAAATTCACCACGCTCACATATTGATTCCAAAAATTATGAAAATTGGAATCTAGCAATAATTTGACATTACGAATTCAACAAAAGTGGTTTCGTCGAAAACGGAGGTCGTTTGCAAAATGGCCATTTTTAAGGGCTATATTTCCATAGCGATTATTCTGAATTTTCAACTGAACATAACTTTTTATTCCCGCTATGAAATTTCAATTTTTCGGATTCACTGGAAATATATTTTCAAATAGATTCAAATATCTCTAGTTTCACTAAAATCCGGTTTATTTTGAATCCTATACAGTCATTTGAAATCGAATTTTCAAACTACCGCGCCACTTCCAAATCCTTTTATAATTAAAATAAATATTTATATTCTAACTTCGATTCAAATAAATATATACATTCTAATTCTATTCAAAATAAATTTTTTGTCGTTATTATTTAAAATAATTCATTTTAAATATTAAAAATTCATTAAAATTGCCAAAATAAAATTTTTAACTGGTTCTGATTTTCCGGGTTGTTACAATCTCCCCCACTTAAAATCTTTTCGTCCTCGAAAAGGAAAGGAGCTGAAAGTTGTTTAACTAACCAACTCAACTTTCATTCTGGCTTTCATTCTTTAACTTTTCAGTTTCTAAGAATTTTTCAATTTTTCAAAAATTTGGCTAACACCCTGAATTTTTGAAAAATTTCGCCATAACCTCCTTTGTACGGGGAGCATGGGGAAAATCCCCCAACCGCCACACAGGCCCTCTCATCTCAAAACTAAAAAGAAAAAAGCCAAGCGGTTGGCCAGTAGGCTCATAAAATCATCCAAACCCAAGAAATATAGTAAACATGTACCTATTTGTCGGGCATACAATTTTATTCCTCTTCTCTAGCCTCCTTGCTATGACTTGTTCAATCAATATGCATGTACATGCATGCAATTTCAAACAATTTCAATTCAGTTTAATATTTGATACAATTGGGTTATATTTACCTTAATTTTTCTTATTGGTTTTATGGTTCCAATACATTTTTATTAACCAGAATAATAATCAAACAACACAACCAGCAATCAATTAGTTAATTATCGTTTCAATCACTTAACTTTTATATATATAAAAATCGTGTTTTTGGTGCCAATTCACAACAATAACCCTATCTAGTTTTGGTTCTCAAACCAGTCAATTGGAAATATATAGATATCCCACTTTCGAAACTTGAACATGAATTCTGATGATGTAGCTACAATCATCAGAATCATCTCTGGGCGTCTAGAGTGTGATTCTATATCTATGCAGTATATTTGAGACTTCAAATATACGTTCATGACGCGTATATGCAAAATCTCATATACCCGATTTTCCAAATTCAATATAAAATAAACAATCAAATACATATCATTAGGTTAAATTTTCAAAACAAAGTTTGTTTTCATTTTTACTTTAAATATAACCCTCTTCACACTCATTCTAGGATACTGCTGATCCTATCTCTAACGAGTCATTCTTATTGGATATTACTATTCCAATCTCTGATGAATTCTTTCGCTCGGTTCTAATGTGTCTTGTTCTCGAGCTCTGTAAACCAAAGCTCTGATACCAAAATGAGGCGACCCGAACTTCCCCATGAAGGAAATCCTAAATTGAATTGAGAACACGACAAATCAGAAAACAAACACAAGAACATTTCATTGCTTATTACAACAATTTACATCAGAGTACAAGAGTATACAGAGCATGTACAAAAAATATACATTTGATAAATATCAGAGATTTACAATTTACAATGCAGCGGAAAATAATACAAAACACAACTGAAAGAGATAAATAGATACAGAGCTTTCCGAATATCATTCCAGCTGTAAACCAGGATCCTATAAATATAAATCTATAAAACCAAAACTACTAGCTGCCCGTGTGGAAAATAGGGGCACCCAGAGTTTAGGTTAAAATAATAAACTCCAGGTCAGTCATGTGACTGGTGTGAGAACTAAAAAAATTATTTCGATCTTTACTTTAAAATAAAGCAAATTCAGGGACCACGCCATATAACATGGAAGGGGTTTCTCCTAGGAATACCAGTGCATAAAATAAACAGTGCAGTGCTTTTTGGAAAAATGAAGCAATTATAAGACTCAGGTCCCATCACACAATGCAATGCAAGCCGGAGGATAAGGTTTTCCCTTATAATTGCCAAACATGCTTGGTATGTTAAAACAAATCATTTGATACTATTACCATTTAGGTCTGAACGAAACCGGAGGCACCTTATTTCTCGTCTCATATGTCCAATACAGGAGAGTGGTCCTCGCATATCCGGTCGATCTCCAAGTACGTATGGAACGATCACCACTTATTACCTTGTCTTGGGTGTACAGTCCAATCAAAACATCAGTAATCATCCAAACGTTGTGAAGATCTCCGGTCTTCAACCACCGTCTTCATCCTCGACATATCGTCGAATCAATTATTCATAATGGGATAAACCCGGTATTTCTGAATAACTCGCGTATATAATAAACAAGTGCTATAAAAACACAACATACGCCTCATTCCAATCCAGAATATTTTTTGTTTTTAAATATTCTTATCCTTTGGGAAAGTTTCCCATTAGTTTTATCAAAGATAAATTTTTTAAATTTATTCTTTAATCTTCCTTTGGATATTTATTCAAACCGAATTAAGGTTTATCCAAACTAGTCAGGTTTAGCGAACTACAACGAATAATCATTTATTTCCCAATCCCAACCTATTCATCCCATGGAGCAAAACTGGTAGTCTCCATTTCTAACACTACAGTGTTATCGGTAAATTCAATTACCATTTCACGTTCAAATATAATTAAAGATTTAACTCTCTCTTGGAGCAAAACTGGTGATACTCCATTCTCGCTCATTTCTTGAATTTGATAGTTTTAGTTATCAGGTTCACATTTCAATCTAATTAAAGATTCATTAAAACTCTAATTCAGTTTTAATCTCCAAAAATCATTAGTTAATGATTTTCTTCAAAGTTAAGAAATTAACTTATTGAACTGGGTTAAAAAAATAATGTCATTTAAAACACAGCTCACGATAAACCCAAAATCTCATTCCGTTAACAATGGGATTTTCATGGAAGACAGATCGATATATATAATTGATATAAACTTCCACATCAAACCGATAATATAAATGGAATAAAGGCAAAGCCTTTTAAATTCCATATATATTAACAGTCTTCCTCTACAGAAGCTCACTTTGATTATTACCAAATCGAATTCCATTCAATTCCAATTTAATATGTTAAGTTGGAAAACTTTACTTTGGAAAATCTCCTTTAAATCTTAACAAAATATTTATAAACTCCAAATCACATTTCACTGTAAATCGGGTTAAAGAACGAATGTCGTTAAAAACACAGTTCATAGTAAACCAATTTCACATTCCATTTCAAATCCAATTAAATGTTAATTAATTGGTAATCCTTCTCTACGTCTTAATTAAAAGATTTATTCTTTTCACACGGGGTTTAAGAATAGTGTTACTGAAGACCCCATCCCATTAGCCTCTAACCGTAAATTAGTAAGAGAATAATTCCCTAAGTACTAACCCCGAAGGCCAAAACCAACATCAGATCAATACCCAGGAAACCATTCAACTTAGCTAATCTCCAGTTAATTTCTAATTTTTTAACCCCATTGGGTTTAAGAAGAGTATTATTAAAGATACCATTCACGACAAACCCAAAATCTCATTCCATTGTTAATTGGGTTAAAGAACAAGTGTTATTAAAAACATTGTCCACGATAAACCCAAAAACCAATTTCAATTTAATTCCAATTAAATGTTAATTAATTTGTAAACTTCATTAAATCTTAATAAATGATTTATATCTTTTCTCAACTGGGTTTAAGAACAGTGTTAATGAAGACACCGTTCACGACAAACCCAAAGTCCAATTTGATATTAAATACAAGGCTCTGAACAGAAATTATGTCGGCTTATATTCAATATCAAATTCTAAAATCTACAAATATCGTGTTGGAATAATGATATGTATATATATCTTCCAAATTCCTCCACAATGTCCATATAATCACGGAATCCATTATCAAAATATTCCGTAGATAATGTCGATTCAAATTCATTCCAATTCATATATTGGAAATTCTGGTTATTTTTATAACCATTTCAAATCCAATTTATTTATTTAAAAATAATTGGATTATAATTCTATTTGATAACTAGTTCATTTCGATAAAATATATTTTTATCTTTTCAAATATGGAATTTTTCATCCCAATTCATTCCAAATCATTTATTATGATTTTACACAAATTATTGCTACTTTTAATAATTTTATCAAGTCCAGTACAGTCGATTTTCATAAATGGCCATCGAACTACACTTACAGCGACCTTTTCCAAATTTGATTTGGACATAATTCCAAATCTAACCGTTATATTTCTAATTTCTTGTATTCTATAGAAAGCTAAACCCATCGGTTCCGGTTTTAGGAGAATCCGACGGTCGGATCTCCCGTAACGCCAGTTCGAAGTCAATGGTCGAAATTCGCGAACTGCCGCGGCGCGGCGCGTTCTATTCAGGCCATTATATATATATATTATATTTCATCGATTTCCATTTCAAACGTATTTTGTAAATCGTTTTAACTTCATTTTAAAAACGATTCTAACTTCATTTTCAATTTAAACCAAAATTGAATATTCCTTATCATTATAATTTATAAATGATAATATTTTCAAAATATCAGATTTTGAAATCATTTCTTTTTCGATATTCATTATAAAAATGAACAAAATCGATATAAATATGGCTCATGTCAAAATGGCGTTAATCTAATCAACACAGCTTTATATATCTAAATATCTTCGTGTCTATCCCAAATCGGACATAAAAATCATATTTTGGTCTTTTACCGAATATTATTTTAAATTATTCATTATTTTAAAATATTCGTTATTTTAAAAGATTCATTCTTTCTGAACTGGAATCAGACACAGTCAATTACCACATAATGTTATTTATATGGATTTCATACAACACATGTACCGAATAACAATGATAAACAATCAACCATCATCCAGAGTGCATTCTACACTGCATAGCATTAAATATAAATATTTAACGCTTATAACAGCCTGTCAACCAATCGACTGACATACAACTAAAGAATTAGGATTAGTGTACGTCAAATATCATCCCAATACCCGTATGGGGTTTCAACCAACAAATATTGAATATTATTTGTGTAGTTGGGCGATGTGTAAAATTTTATCGTCCCAATCAATATCAGTCAAATGGATGTACACAAACAAATCGTCTAATTTGTAAACGAATATTTATTTTATTCACATACACGTTAAAAATTATATTTTAAAAATATTTTATTTCAACATATGAATATTATTTATAGCTCATGAATTCAATAAAAATGATATTTTTATTATTCATATATTTTATTCAACACATGAATATTTTATACAGTCCATTTCACATCACAATCATTTTTCACAACACAATCAAACAAACAAGCCGTCCATGGTCCGTGGGCGATAGGGAGCAATTCATATATGCAGTTATAAAATAGATAACTGTACATAGAAAATTATAATGAGGAGTTCTCACCTTTGGGATCCACTCCTTCATTCTTTATTTCTGAATTTCTAAATAGCTTGGATTTGCTTGAAATTCGACGCAGTCTTTTCCGGAACCTTTCAACGAGATAGTGCTTATTCAAATCTCTGTTGTTCATATTGAAAATCACATTCTCAATATGATGTTTATATATTAAAAACTCCCATTTTTATTTCGTTATATATACAAATCAAATTCTTTATTTCGCTACTTCATTATAAAAATCCAATTTTTATATCGTTGTCATATATACAAAAATCACATTTTTATAATGGTACTTCATATATAAAAATCATTTTTTTATATCGCTTTTCATATAACAAAAATCATATTTTTATACCGATGTTTATATTATAAAAATCATATTTTGATAACTCGGTTTTCAATATAAAGATCACATTTTTATCTTCATAAAAATATTTCAAACATACAATAAAAATCATATTTTGGTCTTCATAAAAATATTATTTTTATCTACTAAAAATCATACCTTTCTCTAATCCAAAATCGAATCTTTCTATTGTTAAAAATGATATCTTTTTACTGTTAAAAATGAAATCTTTTTATTGTTAAAAATGAAATCTTTTTATTGTTAAAAATGAAATCTTTTTATTGTTAAAAATATAATCTTTTCAAAGTTAAAAATATAATCTTTTCAAAGTTAAAACTATAATCCTTACAACAATGTTATTCCATTAAAATTTACATTTTTAGTTACCTAAATAAATAAAAATGGGGTTAAAACTCACCAGCGGTAGAAGGGAGGGTCCACAGTCGGAAACGGATTGCTGGACACGACGAAGGGTTGTCAAGTGGTGGCTGCGCGATGAGGGGGACTCGCGGTCTCTAGGTGGCGGCGCTCGTGGTTTGCGGCGGGCAAAGGATAGGGTTTGGGGATCGCGTAGGTACGATGGAGGGGGGAGGAGCGGAAATGGAAGAAGGAGGAGGGGCTAGAGGCAAAGGGGGCGAGGTCGAAGGCGGAGGAGCCAGCCTCTGGCGGCGGCGGCGAACGCCTAGAGGCGCGATGGCGTGGAACGACAGGGTTAAACAAGTGGTCCATGGTCTGTGGACGATGGGAAGCCATTCATATATGCAATTATAAAATAGATAAATGTACAAAGAAAATTATAGTGACGAGTTCTCACCTTTGGGATCCACTCCTCCATTCTTTATTTATGAATTCCTGAATAGCTTGGATTTGCTCGAAATTCAACGCAGTCTTTTCCACACTGTTCATATTGAAAATCACATTCTCAATATGATGTTTATATATTAAAAACTCCTATTTTTATTTTGTTATATATATAAATCAAACTCTTTATTTTGCTACTTCATTATAAAAATCCAATTTTTATATCACTGTCATATATACATAAATCACATTTTTATTACGCTACTTCATATATAAAAATCATATTTTTATATCGCTTTTCATATAACAAAAATCATATTTTTATACTGATGTTTATATTATAAAAAACATATTTTTATAACTCAGTTTTCAATATAACAATCATATTTTTGTCTTCATAAAAATATTTCAAACATACGATAAAAATCATATTTTGATCTTCATAAACTATTATTTTTATCTACTAAAAATCATACCTTTCTCTAATCAAAAATCGAATCTTTCTATTGTTAAAAATGAAATCTTTTTATTGTTAAAAATGAAATCTTTTTATTATTAAAAATGAAATTTCTTTATTGTTAAAAATATAATCTTTTTATTGTTAAATCTTTTCAAAGTAAAAAATATAAACTTTTCAAAGTTAAAACTATAATCTTTACATAAATAAAAATATAATCTTTACAACAATGTTATTCCATTAAAATTTACATTTTTAGTTACCGAAATAAATAAAAATGGAGTTAAAATTCACTAGCGGTAAAAGGGAGGGTCCACAGTCGGAAACAGAGTGCTGGAGACGACGAAGGGTTGTCAGGCGGTGGCTGCACGATGCGGAGGACTCGCGATCTCGAGGTGGCGGCGCTCGTGGTATGCGGTGGGAAAAGGATAGGGTTTTGGGCTCACGTGGGTTCGATTGGGGGGGAGCGGAAATGGAAGGAGGAGAGGCCGGACGTGGAGGGGGCGAGGTCGAAGGTGGAGGCGTTAGCCTCTGGTGGCGGCGGCGAACGCCTGGAGGTGCGACGGCGTGGAACGACGAGGCTTGCCCCTTTTTTTCTTTTTTTTATTGGATCTGTGGAATGAGGAGATAGAAGAGGGAAGTTATATTATATAATTTAATATTTTATTTATTTTAATTCTTTTGATTTCTAAATTCATGTTTAATGATACAAACTCCAAATCAAATCCAATGACTGTCGCCCTAGCTAATTACCCCCATTACGAACACAATGGGATATGTCCAGGAAGCACATTCCATCATTACGATCAGTTTTAAGTTAAATTTAAATTATATTTAATTTAAACGTACATTTCAATTTATCGGGGCCACATACGAATTCCAAAAATTCCAGAAAAATAAATATTGCTATGTTCTGACGATATGGTCTTAACAAAACTAATTTAGTTGAATTTGGAGATCATTTGAAAAACGGTCATTTTCCAGTTGATTAAATTCAAACTCAAATGACCAAACACGTTTAAATTCACCACGCTCACATATTGATTCCAAAAATTATAAAAATTGGAATCTAGCAACAATTTGACATTCCGGATTCAACAAAAGTTGTTTTGCCGAAAACAGAGGTCGTTTGCAAAATGGCCATTTTTAAGGGCAATATTTCAATAGCGACTATTCTGAATTTTCAACTGGACATTACTTTTTATTCCCACTGTGTAATTTCAATTTTTCGGATTCCTTGGAATGATATTTTCAAATAGATTCAAATGTTTCTAGTTTCACTAAAATCTGGTTTATTTTGAATCTTGTACGGTCACTTGAAAATTGAAATCGAATTTTCAAACTGCTGCGCCATTTCCAATTCCTTTTATAATTAAAATAAATATATATATTCTAAATTCGATTCAAATAAATATATACGTTCTAATTCTATTCAAAATAAATTTCTTGTCATTATTATTTAAAATAATTCATTTTAAATATTAAGAATTCATTAAAATTGCCAAAATAAAAATTTTAAATTGGTTCTGATTTTCTAGGTTGTTACACGGGCGACCTACTTAGCCATGTCGCCTGCCCGATTTTTGTGAATTCCCAGTTGGGAGGCTTGAGGTTTGAATTCACCTTTAGAACATCTGATCATCATTTACGTTGAATGCCACATTGTCAGATTCGTCAAATCACTAATTGACGTCTACAAAAATATTCTAGGTGTTAGCGCCACCAACAAAAATACGTCTGTAAAAATCAATGTACATGACTCTAAAGAAATACTCTGTCAGACATTCGTCTAAACAAGTCATCCAAGAACCGAATGAACCGAAATCACTCTCCTATCGCACCCTAGGAATCACCCTATGGATTGGCAGCAAGTAGTCCTTGCAAATCCGTCGATTCCAACCACGACATAGTCACGGTATATCTATGGCCGCTAAACCAGAGATTATAAGTACTTCTACCGTTTTATGAAAATCCATGATCTTCAATTGTTCTATCTCGATCAGTCTCCAATATCTTCAACGTTTTACGTATTCATTAGTCGGAATGGTTTTTGAATATAAATTCGATCCCGGTCTTTCCGTACCAATAAACGTATTGGCCAGATTTGATGGTCGGTTATTTAACTATCAAATTAACAACCATTAAATCATGAAAATAAAAAAAATGACTTCATTGGTTAAGTATTCAGCATCACTTGGCCCCTTTAATTAAAAATAATTAACAAACGATTTATTTAAACTTCTAAAACTATGAATAATTTAAACGTAGATTCACCTCTTACTTTAATATAAGAGTCTACTCAAAATTATATTATTTAAATATTTCCAACCATATATTATAGCCATATCTAATTTCTATTTTTCTATTATTTCAAAACATTAGTTACAACACCATTTATTGTCTATCATCAATTCAACCTGTCATTCGTAATACAATCGTTACGACATCTGCTTTGGTTTTGCTATTTGAACACTATAATCGTCACTTATCATTTTAAAATATATCCATTATAAATCTTATCTGCATATTTTTAAAATATCGTTAAACTTTAACAAATCTCCTTTTTTTTCTTTTCTCTGGAAATATCATTTTATATTCCCAAGCCCGTTTTAATTCCCTTTATTTTGGAATCCATTATATATATTTCTATATTCTTCAAATAAAGTTATATTATTATTTCTCAAAATAAATTCCTTTTAACATCTTTGCCATTACATTTAATATCATCTCTCGATAATCCTAAAATCGTTCAAGTTGGGATATTTTAAATTACCTCCCAAATCTTGATCAACCACGTTATTATCCTTACTCGTTATCAACCCATTATATTCCACTTCTAATCCATTTAACCATTTTCCACTTTGAAAATGTCATTTCAAATTCCATTGTTAAGTAATGTTAAGATAAAACTTAACGTTTTCACCTCACTCCCCTTTTATAAACATCATCTAAGAACTCCAGTTAAATATACAACCCGCTTTCCTTTACTTAATTCAAATATTACATAAAAATTCATTTAAGCAATCATATTTACTTAAATTCTCTTTTTATAACTTTGTTATAAAACTTGGTTTCAATATAAAATGCGTCCATCGCATCTTATCAAAATTCCACTAAACTACATTGCAACCTTTACAAGAATGAATTCCATTTAAACATTTCCTCTTAAATTATTATTAATTAAAATAATAATTTACTTTCTCGTTAATTACCATAGACATAGTTATTTCCTTTATTAACTAAGTAAATAATAAATCTCTTTTTAAAATCTTATTAAACTAAACAAATATTCATTTATCTATTTCATTATATTAATCAAAAATATTAATGAAATAACTAATTCCAATTAAATTAGTTGACTTTGTCAACTTTATCCCGTTAATCAATTCCAATTAGCCCTTTATTTAAATTAATTAATAGTATAATTCCATTTAAATGTCTTTTGGAAACGACTACCCATTGCGTAAATTTCTACTCGTCTAGTTATAAATCATATTAACGTAAGGATTTGATATAAGCACTATTTTAAAAGTGGACACTTTATATACAAATGGCCATGTTATAAAAGTGGACACTTTATATACAAATGGCCACGTTAAATTAAGCATTGTTATAAATAACCACCTAGTTAGGCACTGTTACACGCCTTTTAGTCACAACGTGTAATTAGGCATCCTTAAACTAAGGATTAGTCATATTTAATATAAATTAGGAACATTATAACTAAACTTAAGCATACTTACGGTTCAATAAGGTATACTTAATGGGTATTAGGCACCACAAACTTTCTCAGGCCGCCATATGTATATATACTATATACATTATAAATTAGATAACTGGTTTAGGCATAGTTTAACCCTTGTTTTAATGAACGAACCGAACCGGCGGTTCAACCAGGTTGAACTGTGAACCGCCAGCTACTTCGGTCCGGAAATTGATTAAACCGCAATTTTCTGTTAATCGCAAAAACCGCGGCTCAACCCCCAAAACCACGGTTTTATTTACTTATTAAACCAGAAACCAAACCAAAGGAACAACGTTTTATTTCATAGTACACCCAGCATTCATGCACGTGAACCCAACAACGCAAGAAAAGCTGCTTAAAAGCTGTTGCACTTGATAACCTAAAGTAGGGAACATATTTATAGAGGAAAATTGTATGTATTAATGCTTTTTCTAAGATGTGGGACTTAAGGTGCTAGCTGAACATCATTTTTTTTCTTCAAAACTGTTGGTAGTAGCATAACCCATTGACTATATTTACAAATATATATGATTTCTTACGCGTACGGTTTTTACGGTTCGACCGGTCGGAACTTCAAAACCTTCGACCTTGAACTGTCACGGTTCGATGCATGGTAGGTTATGAAAACTATGAGTTTAAATAATATTAGGCATTTCGAAATCCAGGCGCATCACATATTTTATGATTAGGAAACTTAATGGATAACTAGGTATACTAAGGGTGTGTTCTTTGCAAGCGGAAGCGGAGATTTTGAGCGGAGAATTTGAGCGGAGAATTGTAGTTAGCGGAGAATGTGTTCTTTGCGATAAGCGGAGAATTTTAGCGGAGTATTTTATTTTTATTTTTTAATTTAATTAATTAATGGTTAATTAATTTATCATTTGTTTTTAATAAATAATATATATCAATAATTTACACAAATAAATAAATTAATTAAAAAATTGAAAAAATATAAGTTGTTCTAATTCAGTTTAAACTAACTCCACTACGTAGAACATTTCGATACGATCGCAACGCAAAAAACCGCGTCTCAAACGGATCTCGTATGCAAAAGTTATCAATTTTTAAAGTTTTTAAAAACTTAAAATAATTAATTAAACCAAATAATTAAGCTTAATATGATTAATTAAATCCGACGCGTCGGACGCTTCGGACGCGTCCGACGCGTCGGACCCTAACGGACCAATTTTGGTCTATTGGGAAAATTGTCCAAAATAGACAGTTTGGAAATGGACGCGTCGGACGTGTCCGTTTCCAAACTGTCCGTTTTGTGTAAAAGAACAGGCCATAAGTATTATTGTTTCCTCTTCTTCACCACTTCATACCAACTGCAAGCTTCACCGCCCAAGCCATGTTGTGCCAACACTCCATCCCAGTCACATCTTTTGCCACTTGATCGTGTTCCAAAGCTCCTCAAAACCAACATTGCATCATACTTCCATCTCCTGTTACTTATCCGACCTTCCTCTTCCCTGCTTTGCCTCAACATATCGTGAGCTCCCCCATCACGAAAACTTCACTCACATGAAAAATATATTTGCTCCCACCACGTGGCTTGTTGTGTATATAATTCGAACCCCACTCATTACTCCTTCCGTTCGAAATCCATTGTTCACCATTTTGTATATTTCGAAGCATGAGGTTACATGCAAATTTCCCCCCTCCCACCACGGCCCACGACATGCTTCCAGTTTCGCCAAAAATTGTGTCGAGCTGGATGGAAAACGACCGCGAAAAGAAGTGAGAGCATAGAGTTCTGTGGTTCAGGAATTTATCGAATAGAGGTTTGCTGGCCAATGCAAAAAGATGAAGACAAATGGGAAAGGCGCGACTATTTATAGAAGGAGAACCGAGGATAGAATCATTGTGAAATCATAGCTGTAGATAGATGCAAAATTAGCTGATGGATTGCAGTGAGTGTTCACTTCATAGGGTAGGATTAGGCCGAGTTTTCTTTTCGCGCAGCTTCTTCAGATCTTAGGATGTAGCTGTGTAAGTGTTTTCATAATTCCACGTGCATGAAGTAATAGCTGTTTAGATTAGCTTGAGACTTAGAAATGAAGAAACAGGACAACCTGCTCTTGAGTTTTCTTTTTCAAGTTTAGGTAGATGTGTGTGCTTCTTAAATTTATGTGAAGCCTCCCTGCTAATTTGGTACAAGAATATGTTGCGCATTTTATAAAATATGGTAGGCTTGGTAACTTATTCATAAAGGAATAGGATAGATGAGTTGTGAGTGTATACGTTTTCTTAAGGGGAAAGCTTGCTTCAGTTTTACATGGCTAATTTACTTTACCACTAATAATCGTTGACCGTTGTTTATTGCTAACCATTAAAAATACGTATTGCCACAAATGAACTTCAAACACAATGGAAATGGACAAACCACTACGTCTTAACGTTTCAGTCCCAATGAAGTTAATTTCGTTGGAAACCGTCTCCGTTTGCACAACGCTATTATTCTAAATTTCAAATTATTTATCGGTTCACCTTTAAATTTCACACATGGATAAAACAACTCTAATTGGCTCTGAACTGGAAATCTAATAATAACTGGCCATACGTATTCCAAAAAAATTGGTTTTGTCGAAAACGGAGATCGTTTGAAAAGAAAACATTTTAAGGCTTATATAATATAGATATAATATAATTAAATCCAAAACAATTCTATTTAAATAGTAATAACGTATTATTACTGTATATTCCAATATTACACAACTTCAAAATAAACCAATATATAATTTAAACTCAATATTTATAATCCCGGACTAAACTATACTCAAAAATATATTTGAAACCCTTTATATTTATTTAATAAACGTTTTCGTTTATTAACGAATCCCATAGCGACTATTTGAAAATTTGAATTGGACATAACTAACAATTTATAAGTTGAAACCTCCATTTTTCTCTTTCCATAGAAAATTATAATCAAATCGATCCAAACGTTTCTTGTTTTAAAGAATTCTGACTTAAAACGGATTATCTATATTCGATTGAAGTTTAAATCGTAAATTACGAACTACCACGTGGTTTTGAGTTCGTTTTATAGTTATATATATAAATTATACGTTCAAATATCATTATATAAACGAATTATATATTTTAAATCCATTTAGAATTCTAATTCGATATTTAAAACAATAAAAATATATTAAATACTCGATTTTCAAAATACGGGTCGTTATATAAGTGATCCATGATGACCCATGTACTATCATTTCCCACCCTTGTCCTAGGCAATCCATCGATAAAATCCATCAATGCTTGCTCTCATTTCCTTGTAGGAACTTCCAATGGTTGTAACAATCCACTTGGCTTCTTCTTCTTGGCTTTAGCCAACTGACAGTTCATACATTTCAAGATAAATTTCGTGACATCTCTTTTCGTACCTTTCCAATAATAGACTCGCTTCATATCTTGATACATCTTATTACCACCAGGATGAATGGTCAATTTGGAGTGATGACATTCTCTTGGAACCTCATCCCTCAACCCATCTAAATCAGGAACATCCAGTCGTCCATTATTGGGTAGCCATCCATCCCGATCGACTTTTAAATCCTTAATTTCCTCGGGGTCGATCCTCATCTCTAATCTCGAAATAATTTCCAAAAGTTAATCATCTTTCTTCTGGCTTTCGCCAATCCTTTCGATGAGAGTCGATCTAATCGATAAGCTTGTTAACATCTCGGGCTCTAACTCACAATGAGTTCCAAAATCAAATCCGACCAAATACTTGAGATGCTTCCTTTCCGAAGACATGGCTCACAAATTTGTATGTCTTCTACTTAATGCATCACCACTGTATTACCTTTTCCTGGAGTATAAGCTATTCCAAAATCATATGATGTCAGATACTTCAGCCATCGCTGCAGCCAAAAATTCAAATCTTTCTTGGAGAATAGGTACTTCAACGATTTATCATTTGTAAACAACTCGAATCTAACTCCCAACAAATAATGCCTCTATATATTCAGAGCAAACACTAACGCCGCTAACTCCAAATTGTGAGTTAGGTATTTCGTTTCGTCTAGCTTTAGTTGTCGATTCGCATAAGCCACAACCATATCATTTTGCATTAATACTGCCTCAAGTCCAGTGTTATATACATCGGTGTATACTACCATTTCTTCATTTCCACTAGGAATAGTCAACACAGGAGTACTTGTCGGTTTTTCTTTCAAAATTCTAGAGGCTTGCTCACACTTCGTATTACACACGAAGACTTGATTCTTCTTCATTAATCCAGTTAATAGTGCAACTATTTTAGAGAACTCCTTGCCATATCTTTGATAGTATCTAGCTACACCAAGGTAACTCTTAACATCCATCGCACTCTTAGGTCAATCCCAATTCTGTATTAATGCCACCTTAGCGGGATCCACCGCTATTCCTTGTCCTGATACAACGTGACCCAAGAACCTCACTTCTTCCTTTCAGAAGTGACATTTCGAAAACTTAGCTCTCAGTTGATGTTTTCGTAAAATTTCCAAAACAATCATCAAGTATGTCTCGTGCTCGTCCTTAGTTCTAAAATAAACCAATATATTATCTACGAACATAAGCACGAACTTATTCAACTGGTCCCTGAAAACTAATTCATAAGATCCAAAAAATATGCTGGTGCATTAAGAAATCCAAACAACACAATCATCCACTTATAGAATTTGGATGGTGTCCTAAAAGCAGTTTTCGGCACACTATCTCTAGTCACCCTTAGTTGGTGAAATCCTGTTGCTGAATCCATTTAGGAAAACACCTTAGCTTCGTGAAGCCGATCAAGCAAGTCATCGATTCTCGGTAATGAATACTTGTTCTTTTTGTTCGCCTTATTAAGATCACAATAATCAATACACAATCACAACAATCCATCGGCCTTCGTCGCAAACACTACTAGTATACCCCATTCGGATACACTTCTCCAAATGAATCCTTTACTTAAAAGATTGTTCAATTGCACCTCTAACTCTCGCTATTTCACAGGCGCAATCCGCCTAAGAGACATATAAATAAGTATGGATCCTTCTACTAAATCAATCTGAAACTCGATCTCTTGATGCGGTAGGAACCCTCTGACCTCAACAAACACATCAGAAAACTTTCGAACGATTGGCACAGATGGCAACCTATCCTATAGAATCACAAGTGAAAATAAAAAGCTAATCATACCTTCATCCTCTGGTAGACAACGTATCACTATCGTTTGCTTTTCCATATTCTCGATTGTCACCTCAAGCATCTAGCAATCCACAATAGCCACATACCCATTGAGCCAGTCCATACCAAAAATAATCTCAAACCCAGCGAAATTCAAAACAAAACGATCACACACAAAAGAGAAACCATGACTCGATAAAACTAGACCACGACAAAGCATACAAAGGCTGGACGAACCCCGTACTGGATTAGTCACAACCAACAGCCTATCAACAATCTTAGGTTCTACACCTAACTTGCAAACAAGCTCATTATAGATAAAAGAATGCGATGCTCCAGTACCAAATAAGACTAGAACTGAAACATCTCTGATAGAAAGTATACCTCGTACAACACTCTTCTTCTTCTCTTTCGCAGTTGGACCCCTCAAGGAAGATGGCACGACATCCAAAGCATACGCTCTCACAACCTGCTTATCCTTTGGTGGTTTCAAAAAATTCTTATTTATATGCACGGGCTTATCACAGTTAAAGCACTCCCTTTCCACCTTAGCGTTCTTATAGTCCTTGGAGAGATGACCCTTTTGTTGACAATTATAACAAGTAACCTCTCCTTTTGGTTTCTTCTGAACATTCTTTCCTTACCGTTTCTGTTTTGTCTTACCATTCAACCTTTTCTTATTACTACCACTTTGTTGTGGTCTTGAATCCTCCTTATCCTCAACAACAACATCCACTTTCTTTGGAAATAAACTTTCCATTTTCAAAGCTTTCTCGACCAATTTCTCATAAGAATCATCAATATGGTCGATCAATTGTTTTCCAAGTCCCTTATCTAGTCCTACTATAAACTTCTCGTTCTTTTGATAAGGAGTCTCAATATACGAATGAGCCTACTTAGATAAAGCTTCCAACTCATCCACGTACTCAAATATTGATCAACCTCCTTGCTTAAGCTCAACAAACTTTATAAAGAGTAACGACTTTTGGACCGTAGAAATAAACTTTTCCTCCAACTTAGTTTTAAACTTATCCTAATTGATCGGGTCCTCCGTAGTTTCCAAAGTAATAGACTTTCACAAATCAATCGCTCGTCCTTGCAACAGCCTCGATGCAAGCTTCCTCTTATTTACATCGTCAATTCCCAAGTCCCTGAAAATCCAAGCACAAGTTTCTAACCAATTCTGAATCTCAACAGTAGGTTCCATACTAAAAAACGGCTTGCCGCCCAGAGAAGCATAGTCTTTGTACAACTTAGTGAAATCGACTTCCCAAAGTGCACCATGCCCTACTGCTGCTTCTAAAGTGGGCATCCTCCACATGATCGCTGCCATCATGGCCTCAAACATAGCAGGATAATCGAGCATAGTAGTTGTGGCTCTGTGGCGGCCTGCCCCGCACCAACCGACATTTACTCCAAAAGTGCGCTGTACACCTGTCCAGTTAGCACGGAACGGGTCGTCAGAAGGAAAGGGAAGAAGGAAATGAACTAACAAGGAACCTGTAGAATGTCTCACAGCGCATAGAACAAAATATAATAATAACATACTTGACATAAAACAGGTGAGATAGTGCATAAGCTGAAACAACTAACATAGCAACGGAAAATCCAAGTACAGCTTATGATCCAAAGTTAAACATTATTACAACTTTTCAACTGTCTCAAAAGCAAAAGCAAGATAAAGGAGGTACACTACTAATGCCCAAGTAGCGACCCCCAACGACACAGGGAGAATATCTATATATCATACGTGGAAGCCTCCTGCCTGCCTCCGAATCGGCTACTCGCGCATCACCAGCTAACCTGTCTCTAGTCTGCTCGTGTGAGCACCCATAGTAATAAGAGGAGACATAAAACTCTGGGTCAGACATAAAGCCTGGTATGAGCGATAAGCATCTAAACAGAACAATAACAGGTAGGCTTAAACATACCTGAACCTGCAACCAAAGAGTTAGCACTACATACTGTACAACACTCTAAGGTGCCATATCAAACGGTGTAAGGATACGGGGGTGGGGGTGTGCATGTCATGGTGATGGCAAACAATCAAACATAGAAATCATCCTCACATCTCTCACTCAGTGCGTAAAGCATACGATATTCACCACTTCGATCACCCTACATATCTTGCTACGATCACTTTGCCCCATGAAGTCATAAACGGCTTCACTGCACTGATAACGTAGCCACTAATCATTCGCTATGTCCACTTGCCCCATGGAGTTATTCACCCCATCTGTGCTGGCTCATAGCCTTACAAATACTTTACTATGTCCACTTGCCCCATGGAGTTATTCACCCCATCTGCGCTGGCTCATAGTCTTACTACGCATCACTTTGCCCCTCGAGTCGTAATGACTCTACTGCACTGATAACGTAGTCTTGCTACCATCACCTTGCCCCTCGAGTCATAATGACTCTACTGCACTGATAAGTAGCCCATCATCCATTTTCAGTGGTGAATCGAAGTTATGAACGTCGACAACTCCTTAGCACACGTCCTGCAGCAAAGCCCAACCATGAAGTGAACTCATCGGTTCCCAACTGGATCCTGAGCTTTAACTTCCCATATTGGACTACCTTTGCATCTCGGGTTATTGGTCAATACTGGGTCGGGTCGGGTTCCTCTTCAAGCCATCGGTTCGGGTCGGGTCCACTACGTTGCGTCAGTTCATGGTCTTCCTCTGGTAACGGTTCAGTTCGGGTTCACTACATCACGTCGGTTCGGGTCGGGTGTCCCACTTCGGGTCGGGTCGGGTTGCCATCTCCTCTCCAGTTCGTACTCCCGCTCCGATCAGCTCCCTCGTTCTTCATTTACTACGATCCGATCCTCCTCCTGTAGCCGATCCGATCCCCCTCCTTTATCCGATCCGATCCCAATATTGCTAGCATGGCCTTCCTTTTTGCCAGATTTCTAAAGTTTCAAGTTCCGATCCGATCGAATCCCTTGCCCAGTTCACTTATCCGATCCGAGCCCCCATATCCGATCTGATCCGGTCCAGAACCTGCACTTTTCCTGCAACCTTTCCAGCGAGTATTTTACGCCATTCGACGACGTTTTCGACCATTCTAACTATTGAAATCAATCACAAAGCATATCATATAGTCATAGCAACATGCATAATCAACCACAAACATCAAAACATCAATATGATAGGTTAAAATGGATCAAACATACCCAAAACCCCATATTTTCCCTTAAGCATGTTTAGGTGAAACTAATGATAGGATTAGCAAAACTTAACCAAATTAACCCAAATTCATATCAGAGGTCTAAAACATCATTTAAGAATTTATGAACATTTTTCCAGAATTTTATCATGTTTAAATTCGTTAATTAACACTAATTACCCTTAATTAGCCATAATTAGTGAGGAACTATGCAAATCACTCACCTTAGCCACAAATAAACTAAGATCTGAAATAAATCTCTGATTTGATGCGAATCCCAATGACAAACAGCAGCTCCAATGTTGATTTGGTGTAGATCTCCCTTGATTTGATGTTGCTAAGCTTAATCCTTGATCAAAAGATGATTTGGAGGTGATTTAGAGGTTGGAGGCCATTTTTAGGGTTCCTTGGAGGTAAGTGGAGGCTAGAAAACTGAAATGGAATGATTCTCCAACTCCTTTCAGCCTCCCCATAACCCTAATCACGAAATGAGTTAAAGGCCTATTCACTAATCACCCTATTTGGCCCGGTTAAGCAGTTTTTCACCTTCCAAACCTTAATTCAGCCATATCTCCCAAACGGTAAGTCCGTTTGGCTTTTATGACCACTCTACGGAAAGGTAAACCATCAAATGAATTTAATGGAAGTGGTTTTAGGTCAAAATTCCTTTCCAATCAAAAGTTATGGCCGAAAAAAGATCAGCTAGGGTCAAAATGGTCATTTAAAAATCGGCAAAAATCATGAACATGGGAAATAACTCTAATGGTTGTTTCCCAAAGTTACATGACCATACGACTTCATATGGGAAAGAAATAAATATTTTACGATCCTCCGATGCGTAGAATGCGGGTTGTTACATTCTCCCCCCCCCCCCCCCTTAAGAAATTTCGCCCCCGAAATTCCCTAACCAAAATACACAAGGAGTCCCGCATACCTATCAATCATAAAACAACAATCAAACATGCAAAACAAGCAAAACAAGTCTATCCTAGCATGCAGAATAACTAAATTACGAAGTAAATCTTACCAGGCAAAGAGTTCTTGATACGTCTTCCTAATGTTCTCCTCTTCTCCCAAGTACAGTTATTCTCGTTCTCGCCCCACTGAACCTTGACTAGCTTCACCGCTTTTCTTTGAAGTTGCTTCGTATCGTGCTCGACTATACGGATCGGCTTGCGGTTCCCAACCACCTCGGGCTCTACTTCGAAGTCCTCTAAATGATCAGGTGAAATAGTCATATCTGGGTCGTGAACGAATTTCCTTAATTGGGAAACATGAAATACATTTTGAACTCCCGCCATCTTCTCTGGTAAGCCAACTCTATACGCCAAATTCCCGACTAGTTCAAGAACAGGGAATGGGCCAGCAAATCTTGGTGCCAATTTGCCTCTCCTGCCAAATCGAATTACGCTCTTTAACGGAGAAATCTTGACAAACACCAAGTCACCAACGGAGAATTTTAAGTCTCTTCTCCTTTTATCAGCCTAACTCTTCTGCCTATCTTGGGCAACCTTCATTCGTTGTTGAATGGTTTTAATCTTATCTGAAGTTTCCCTCACCACATCTGGTCCAAGCATAAACTTCTCGCCAGTCTCTATCCAACATGATGGTGAGTTGTACGGTCTCCCGTACAAAGCTTCATATGGAGCCATACCGATACTGGATTGGTAGCTATTATTATATGCAAACTCTACTAGATGCAAATGATCATCCCATAATCCACCAAAATCCAATATACAAGCTCTCAAGAGATCTTCCAATATACGATTCACCCTCTCCGTCTGACCGTCGGTCTGAGGATGATATGCGGTACTGAGATGTAATTCTGACCCTAGAGCCTCTTGTAAGCTCTTCCAAAACCCACTAGTGAACAACGGGTCTCGGTCACTCACAATGCTTTTAGGTACCCTATGAAATCTCACTACCCACTTCATATACAATTCTGCTAACTTAGCTGCCGTTCTGGTCGATTTGACTGGTATAAATCTTGCACTCTTAGTCAATCGATCCACAATTACCTAAATGCTATCATATCCCGATCTAGTCCTTGGTAAACCATCGATGAAATCCATCGAGACTTGCTCCCATTTCCATTCGGGAATTTCTAATGGTTGCAACAACCCACAAGGCTTCTTTTGCTCGGCTTTAACTAGCTGGCAATTCATGCATTTGGATATAAACTTCCCAACGTCTCTTTTCATCCCTTCCCAGTAGTAAGTTTGCTTCATGTCTCGATACATCTTATTACCACCGGGATGTATAGTCAGTTTTGAGTGATGACATTCTCTAAGCACTTCATCTCTCAAACCATTCACGTTGGGTACAACTAGTCTTCCATTCTTTCTAAGCCATCCATCTCGATCAAGCCCATACACATTCATCTCCTCACCGTCGATGTCCATCTCTAACTTGGAGATGATTTCCAATAGATTAGGATCGTCTCTCTGGCTGGAACCAATCCGCTCTATCAAAGTGGGTCTGATCGCCAAACTAGCTAACTTTTCTGGATCCAATTCGCACTTTGGTCTGAAATCAAACCCCGCGATATACTCCAGTTGTTTCCATTCAAGAAACATAGCCCCTAAACTGGCATGTCTCCTACTCAAGGCATCGGCTACCGCATTACCTTTCCCAGGTGTGTATGCGATATCAAAATCATACGAAGCCAAGAACTCTAACCATCTCTGCTGACGGAGATTCAGATCTTTTTGGGAGAAGAGATACTTTAATGATTTATGATCGGTAAACAACTCAAATCTTTCTCCCAAAAGATAATGTCTCCACATCTTCAGCGCAAACACGATCGCTGCTAATTCCAAATCATGGGTAGGATACTTCTTCTCATGCGGCTTTAGCTGTCGACTAGCATAAGCTACAACCCTACCTCCTTGCATCAATACAGCACCTAGTCCGGTACCACAAGCATCAGTGTATACCGTCATTTCTTCATTCCCTTTAGGAATGACTAGCACTGGTGCACACGTCAACTTTTCCTTCAGACTCATGAATGCATTCTCACACACTCCGCCCCAGACGAAGGACTGATTCTTCTTAGTCAACCGAGTCAACGGTGCTGCTATCTTGGAGAAGTCCTGGATAAACTTACGATAGTATCCAGCTAACCCCAAGAAACTTCTTACATTTGTTGCATTCTTGGGCGTAGACCAATCCTGTACCGTAGCCACCTTCGCAGGGTCCACGGCAATACCATTCTCTGAAACAACATGGCCCAAGAATCTCACTTCCCTTCTCCAAAAGTGACACTTAGAGAATTTCGCTTTCAATTGGTGTTTCCTCAACACCTCCATCGCTATCTTCAAGTGTCCCTTGTGTTCCTCCTCTGTCCTCAAATAAACAAGGATATCGTCTACGAACAAAAGAACAAACTTATTCAACTGATCTCTGAATACTCGATTCATAAGATCCACAAAGTAGGCTGGTGCATTGGTCAACCCAAATGACATGACCAACCACTCATAGAATCCAGACGGCGTCCTAAATGCCGTTTTCAGAATACTCTCATCTGCTACTCGGAGCTGATGAAATCCTGTCGCGAGGTCCAACTGGGAGAACACTCTTGCTCCTTCCAGTTGATCAAACAAATCATCTATCCGCGGTAGAGGATACTTATTCTTCCTCGTCACTTTATTCAACTCGCGATAGTCCACACACAAACGAAGGGAACAATCTGCCTTAGTGGAAAACACAACTGGTGCTCCCCACTCAGAATCACTTCTTCTAATAAATCCCTTCTTCAAAAGATTGCTAACTTGCACCCCGATCTCTCGCTGCTCTCTTGGTGCCATACGACGAAGTGGCATCACTATAGGTCTGGCATCTTTCACTAAATCAATATAGAACTCAATCTCTCGGTGTGGTGGAAGCCCGGTCACCTCCTCGAAGACGTCCGGATACTGGCCAACCATGGGCACATCTGACAACTCATCCTGCGGGATGTCGAGGGAATTTACAAAACTATCCATTACCCCATCACTAGGTAGACTACCAAACACTACCCTCCGCCCATCATCCGCCCTAACTGTCACCAAAAAGCCCTCACGGTCTACCACCACCCCGTATCTTTGGAGCCAATCGACTCCCAATATAATGACATACCTAGTAAAGCCTAAAACAAAGCAATCACAAACAAACATACATCCATGTCTTGGTAAGACCAAATTTCTGCAAATCATACTAAGGCTAGTCGAACCACCAATCGGGTTCGTCACAACCAATGGTTTATCGACTATCTCGGGTTCCAGTCCCAACCTATCTACCAGGTCACTAGATATGAAGGAACGGCAAGCCCCAGTATCAAACAAAACTCGAACTGGTACATCATAAATAGAAAGCATACCTTGAATAACAACATTCTTTCCTTTCTCCGCCGCAGTTGGGGCATTCGACGAAGAAGGAACAGCATCAATAGCATATGCTTTCACAATCTGCTTCTCCTTAAGAGGTTGCGGACACTTATCCTTAAAATGTCCAACTTGACCACAGTTGAAGCACTTCTTATCCGCTGTCTTGGCCCGACAATCTTTGGCATAATGGCCCTTCTTACCACAGCTGAAGCACTCAACATCTTTCTTGCTCTTTTTCTGGCCATCCTTAGCTTGGCTCTGCTTCCTCTTACTCTGAGAGTTATTCTTGCCTCCACCACCTGCTTGCGGCTTTGGCCCTTCTGCAGATGCAGCCTTAGTCTTTGACTTAGGGTAAAGACTTTCTGATCTCAAAGCTTTCCCCACAATCGATTCAAAAGTCTCATCGATGTGTTTGGTAAGCCTTTCCCCCAAGTATCCATCCAACCCCGTAATGAACTTCTCATTCTTCTTCTCAGGAGTATTGATAAGAGATAGTCAATACTTTGACAAGGTGTCGAACTCAGCAATATAGTCAGAGACTTCCCTACCATTCTGCTTGAGCTCTAAGAATCTCTTAAACAACACTGACTTCTGGGCAACTGGAATGAACTTCTCGCTAAAGCGAGCCTTGAACTGATCCCAAGTAACCTGATCTTCTGGAGTAGCTGTTTTAATGGCATTCCACCAATTCATCTCTCGCCCTTGCAGCTGACGAGATGCTAGCCTTCTCTTCATCGCATACTCAAGACCCAAGTCGTTGAAGATACGATCACAGCTATCCATCGAATCTTGAACATCTGTGGCCGACTCCGTCCCGTGGAACGGCTTCCCACCAAGGTTAGTGTAATCCTTGCACAACTTGGCGAAATCGACCCTAGGCGCCTGCACTACTGGGCCAACACCAATTCCGGGATTGGGAACTGCCCTTTGCACCTCCCTAAGCATGTCTCTCATGAGGTCAGTAAACATCGCCCTCATGTCAGCAGCATTCCCATTATTGGCTCCCCTACCAGCACCTCTGACATATCGGCTCATCGTAAATCTGTAAAAGGGAAACGATTAACGACCCCATAGTGGTGCTAGTGCAGTACGACTTCATTCTTATACTACTAATAGTATATACATATATATAACTTTTGAAAACCAAAGTAATCACAAATACGCGCTCTCATATACATACTATCTCTCCCTAGTGTCTTTCCTAAGGTTAACTACGCAACCTCGAGCTCTGATACCAAGTGTGGCGGCCCGCCCCGCACCAACCGACATTTACTCCAAAAGTGCGCTGTACACCTATCCAGTTAGCACGGAATGGGTCATCAGAAGGAAAGGGAAGAAGGAAACGAACTAACAAGGAACCTGTAGAATGTCTCACAACGCATAGAACAAAATATAATAATAACATACTAGACATAAAACAGGTGAGACAGTGCATAAGCTGAAACAACTAACATAGCAGCGGAAAATTCAAGTACGGCTTATGATCCAAAGTTAAACATTATTACAACTTTTCAACTGTCTCAACAGCAAAATCAAGATAAAGGAGGTACACTACTAATGCCCAAGTAGCGACCCCCAACGACACAGGGAGAATATATATATATCATACGTGGAAGCCTACTGCCCGCCTCTGAATCGGCTACTCGCGCATCACCAGCTAACATGTCTCTAGTCTGCTCGTGTGAGCACCCAGAGTAATAAGAGGAGACATAAAACTCTGGGTCAGACATAAAGCCTGGTATGAGCGATAAGCATCTAAACAGAACAATAACAGGTAGGCTAAAACATACCTGAACCTGGACCTGCAACCAAAGAGTTAGCACTACATACTGTACAACACTCTAAGGTGCCATATCAAACGGTGTAAGGATACGGGGTGGGGGTGTGCATGTCATGGTGATGGAAAACAATCAAACATAGCAACCATCCTCACATCTCTCACTCAGTGCGTAAAGCATACGATATTCACCACTTCGATCACCCAACATACCTTGCTACGATCACTTTGCCCTATAAAGTCATAAATGGCTTCACTGCACTGATAACGTAGCCACTAATCATTCGCTATGTCCACTTGCCCCATGGAGTTATTCACCCATCTGCGCTAGCTCATAGCCTTACAAATCCTTTACTATGTCCACTTGCCCCATGGAGTTATTCACCCCATCTGCGCTGGCTCATAGTCTTACTATGCATCACTTTGCCCCTCAAGTCGTAATGACTCTACTGCACTGATAACGTAGTCTTGCTACCATCACCTTGCCCCTCGAGTCATAATGACTCTACTACACTGATAAGTAGCCCATCATCCATTTTCAGTGGTGAATCGAAGTTATGAATGTCGACAACTCCTTAGCACACGTCCCGCAGTAAAGCCCAACCATGAAGTGAACTCATCGGTTCCCAACTGGATCCTGAGCTCTAACTTCCCATATTGGACTACCTTTGCATCTCGGGTTATTGGTCAATACTAGGTCGGGTCGGGTTCCCCTTCAAGCCATTGGTTCGGGTCGGGTCCACTACGTTGCGTCAGTTCATGGTCTTCCTCTGGTAACGGTTCGGTTCGGGTTCACTACATCGCGTCGGTTCGGGTCGGGTTGCCATCTCCCCTCCAGTTCGTACTCCCGCTCCGATCAGCTCCCTCGTTCTTCATTTACTCTGATCCGATCCTCCTCCTGTAGCCGATCTGATCCCCCTCCTTTATCCGATCTGATCCCAATATTGCTAGCATGGCCTTCCTTTTTGCCAGATTTCTCAAGTGTCAAGTTCCGATCCGATCGAATCCCTTGCCCAGTTCACTTATCCGATCCGAGCCTCCATATCCGATCCGATCCGGTCCAGAACCTGCACTTTTCCTTCAACCTTTCCAGCGAGTGTTTTACGCCATTCGACGACGTTTTCGACCATTCTAACTATTGAAATCAATCACAAAGCATATCATATAGTCATAGCAACATGCATAATCAACCACAAACATCCAAACATCAATATGATAGGTTAAAATGGATCAAACATACCCAAAACCCCATATTTCCCCTTAAGCATGTTTAGGTGAAACTAATGATAGGATTAGCAAAACTTAACCAAATTAACCCAAATTCATATCAGAGGTCTAAAACATCATTTAAGAATTTATGAACATTTTTCCAGAATTTTATCATGTATAAATTTGCTAATTAACACCAATTACCCTTAATTAGCCTTAATTAGTGAGGAACTATGCAAATCACTCACCTTAGCCACAACTAAACTAAGATCTGAAATAAATCTCTGATTTGATGCGAATCCCAATGCCAAACAGCAGCTCCGATGTTGATTTGGTGTAGATCTCTCTTGATTTGATGTTGTTAAGCTTAATCCTTGATCAAAAGATGATTTGGAGGTGATTTAGAGGTTGGAGGCCATTTTTAGGGTTCCTTGGAGGTAAGTGGAGGCTAGAAAACTGAAATGGAATGATTCTCCAACTCCTTTCAGCCTCCCCATAACCCTAATCCCGAGATGGGTTATAGGCCTATTCACTAATCACCCTGTTTGGCCCGGTTAAGCAGTTTTTCACCTTCCAAACCTTAATTCAGCCATATCTCCCAAACGGTAAGTCCGTTTGGCTATTATGACCACTCTACGGAAAGGTAAACCTTCAAATGAATCTAATGGAAGTGTTTTCAGGTCAAAATTCCTTTCCAATCAAAAGTTATGGCCTAAACAAGATCAGCTAGGGGCAAAATGGTCATTTAAAAATCGACAAAAATCATGAACATGGGAAATGACCCTAATGGTTGTTTCCCAAAGTTACATGACCATACGACTTCATATGGGAAAGAAATAAATATTCTACGATCCTCCGATGCGTAGAATGCGGGTTGTTACGGGCTCCCGACTGGCTACTACCTTCGCCTACCCCACCAATCAACGGCTCTTCCCCAGCAGCATGTCTTGAAGTTCGTCGACTCGTTATCTAGCTGAAACGAGAATGGTCAATTCACACTAGAGAAAAGCCACATTGGTGTTCAACTACTTACTAACCTACTGTATTACCCTACACATTGGTCACTCGATACTTCCCCATGATTTATTCAACGTTAATATAAACTAGAGGGCACTAGATACAGGCCCCTACTAGTTAAGGCTTCCATCATTCGCGCATATAAACTCATACCCTGTGTAAGGTGAGAGAAGGTGTTTCGCTTTACCATCTAGCTGACCTTATTGGATAATCTCCTTAGTCGCTTAATATTTCCTAGGATAGGTAGTCCTATGGAATGACCATATCGAAAATTTTAAATTTTCAGGTTTGGGAAGGCCTCACACACACCATTTAAGACCCCAAGACTGGAAGACCTATTCCTAGGTAGCCTTCTCGACCCAAGCCATTTAAGACCCAAGGAAGCGGACAATACGCGAAGATTATCAAGTTCGTACCCAGTTAGCCTTTAATGCCTCTCCTTATGGAAATAAAGTGGATACGTTATTGAGTTATTCCTGTTTAGTTTCACTTTATGGGAAAACTATTCGTACGCCAAGCATTTGTTATCATGAGTTCCTATGGTAAATAATATTTTAATATTACCTACCTACTAAGTCCATTCTTTATTTTTTTTCTATATGAAATTGTATAAATAAGGAAAGTTATATTCTCTTTATCTTAGGATATTTATTTAGTTAGTTTCCTTATTGGACATAGTATTTAAAATGGTAATCTTTTCCCATAAATCCCCATTTTATTTCCTTTACTCTGTTTAATAGATTTATTTCCATTTATGACCATAACAGCCACATTTTCCTAATGTAACGACCCAGATTTTTGGTAGATTAATTTTAAATATTTAATATTGTTTAAATATTGAATTAATAATATAAATGGATATTTATATCGAGTTGTCAATTGAATAATCAAAATACGATTTATTTCAGATATATATAATTATCAAAATACGAAAATGAATTTATTTGAATTCAAAGTTAAAACTGAATTGAAAACAGTTTAGATGATCAATACAAAATTCTGTTTGAATTAGAATAATAATATTAATTTATTTTTGAGGAATTAATTGTTTTGAATTTAATTTATATCAGTTTAAATTGGTATCTTCTCCAGATAATAAAATGAGGCTTTGAAACTTGTCTTGGTGTGTCCGGAATAGTGGTACAACCCTAAAAATGTCTGTTGTTGGGCTTAAATAGGAGGTTGAAATCAACGTGATAATTTAAATTAGAGGATCCCGGTTCTAACCAAACTAAAATAAAAATAAACAAATTCCTTCATTACTAAGCTAAGTACACTGCAGACCTACCGAACTAGCTTCCTTCCTTCTTTCTAATCACGTACGATATGTCCCCTTTCTTCATAACTAAGTAAAACCAGAATTAATGGCTCTTGTACGTATGGTTCCCTTCGCACCTATATAACACCATCGGCCTTCGTTATTTATGCCTTCCCAAACCCACGAAAAACATCTCAAGCCCATTTCTTTCATTTCCAGTCATTCGAAATCGAATTGTTTTCTCCTATTTCATTTAAAATCGTGAATCCTTCTCCTTTAAATCAGATCGAACTCGATTCAATAAAAAAACATACGAATCAAAATCCGATTCGATGACCAAAGGGAGAGCGCGACTACTCTTCGTTCGAATGGGAATTGGGGTTTTCTAAACAAAAAAATGTCGCTCCGAATTGAAGATGTGATGGGTGTTGAGAGCCGCAGGTTGGTTGAGTTCTAAGTGGCGACTGCTACGACGATATCAGAAGTATGGTGAGGATCGACATCCATATCAGTTGCGATCTGTAACTGTAGGTAGGCTATCAATTTTTGAACAAGTTCGAATTTCAGTTCTGGGTTATGCGTGATGTCGTGACAAGCAGGAACGCCACGAGATTGGCTGTTATGCAGGTAGGAAGATGGAGATGATTACAGTTAAGGGATGGTTGCTTTGTCTTAGCAGAAAGGAGTTCTTTACGGAGAGGTGGATGATTGGTTTTTGTTGCCACTATAACCATGTGTTCACGGTTGAGGAAATATGTGAAGGATGAAGTCATGGTAATTAGGGAATGGGGTGTTCAAGTTGTTGTGATTGATCATGGTATGAGCTGTTGAAGTCTGGCCATGATAGCGTTGCTTTGAACCTGTTAACAGAAGAGGAAGGATTTTAAAGCTATAAAGGTAAACAAATCTTAGTTGATTAAATTAAAACGCACAAACCTATATGTTTAACTAATGAAGTAATTAAATTATAAACTAACCGCAAATATGAGAATAAGGAAAAGTTAGATATTTAATGTTATCATTTACAACCGTTGATTGAAACAATGTGTAATTTATTTATACAAGGTTCAAAGATCTTGAAAACAAAACGGATTGGTCCAGGACTACGAGTTATTCAAGTTAGTAATGGTCTAGAATTTATTGGAATTAGCAGGGATTTAATTTCAAAAGAAATTGGAATGGATTGCAAATAAAATTCGGTGAGTAAATCTCACTCACCTCTTTATTTAGAATTATTTTTATTCATTAAAATAATTGTTTGTTGCTTGTTTGAATGCTTTCTGATTGTTTTAAATATATTAGTTATTTAGGCTTGACTATTATATATATATTGGGTGGTTGGATATTCCCGCAGTCCCATTAGCGGATGCCCGCAGTACCACTAGCGGATGATTTCCCTATGCACCCCATAAATATATATTAGTGGATGACCTTCTATACCACGATATCCTGCCTCGAAGCAGGATGGGTATTATTTTTGTTGACTAACGTCCATGGATGCAGGAAAAACAAGTCTGAGGGATCGAACTGGATTCCTCAAAAATATTATTGTTTGTTTGTTTCACATATGTTATCATATATGATGTGTTAGAAAACCCGTGATTGATAATTGAGTGTTTTGAGTGTGTTTAAAAATCACTGGGGCCTGAAGATATATTAAAAATAGCGTGAAAAGGATATTTGAGATTTAAAAGGAGAAATCTATTTTTTTTTTAAATGGAATTTGAATATTTAATGGGCTATAAAAATATTAACTTGTTTTGAATATAAAACAAGTATTGGAATTTATAAACGTTGTTTATAAATCGATAATGCGGGATTTGAAATGAATTTATAAACGTTGTTTATAAAATAATTAATGCAGAGAATTGAAATGAATTTATAAACAGTGTTTATAAATAAAGTGGAAAAATTATCATTGGATAATTTGAATATTTAAATTCAAATATGAATTTAAAAATAGAAATGGAGAAATTGTTTTAAAAAAAATTAACGATGGGATTTATTCTGATGTTCAGAATATAAATTGAACTAAAATAAATTCGTAGGATTTATGATTTGAATTCGATTAATTCAAATTTATTTAAATAGAAGTTAAATTGAATATGAAAATAAATTGGGTGTTAGATATATAAGTTATTATAAATAGAAATTTCCAAAATGAGATTTTGGTTTTTAAAACAAGGAAATTTATAAAATGGTGTTTATTAATAAAATGAATTAATTATCAAGAGATAATTTGAATATTTAAATTTAAATATGAAGTTAAAAATGGAATTGGAATGTAGAAAATTCAAATGGAATTTGAATATGGAAAATTCATATAGAATTGAAAATAGAAAGTTGAAATCATTTCGAAATGGGAACGACGAAATATATTTCAGAATGCGGATTTTTAAATAAATCCAAAGGATTTATAATTTGTCAAAGGAATTGGAATTAAATATAGAAGATTGAGTATAATTAAATTTATTACCGAGTAAGGGAAAATCGACGATTATAAATAATTAGAAGTATCAAATTGAATTTGGAAAATTTGTTTGATATATATTAAAAATATATCAGAATGGAGTTGAATTTATTATAAACGAAGTTTAAACGTTTATATATATATATAATATAATTAAAACGAGCTCGTCGCAGTGCGGCAGTTCGTAAATTGGTGTTTCAAACTTCAATTGAGTATATAGAACTCAATTTAAGTCAGAATTCTTTGAAACAAGAATCGTCAGGGCCGATTAGATAATAGTCTTCTAATGGAAGAGACAATTCGGGATTTCATCTTATAGATATTGAGTTATGTCAAAATCAAATTTTCAGAAAAACAGCGCCAAAATCATTATAAAACCATAACGGATTATTCAAATAAATAAAAGGATTCTAAGTAAATAAAATCCAAAAGTCCATTAGAAAAATACAGACTTGAGATATAAAATAAATATGAACTCAAGTGGAATAAACAGATTTGTTTTTGAAACAAAAAATCAGATATTTATTTTTAATAGAATTAACTAATTTCAATAATAATTAAATAATGAGATTTTGAATTGAAATTGGGCTCTGAATAAGTGAATTCGATTTAGAAATTTATATTCAAATTCAAATATGAAACACGAGTTGAAAAATGGAATTTGATTGGTTTATAAGGAAAAGAAGATATATATTTACGAACGGGATATATTCAAATAAAGGTGAAATAGGCTAAAGAGCTAATTAATGGATAAATTAGTGAAGTAAGTTAAAAACGATTGGAATTGAGTTAGAATAAATTGGGAACAGACTTATGTGTGATAAACATGTATGGAATGAAGAGGATGAAAATTTTTATTTATTTGCCCGACAAAAAGGTACATGTTCAACTTCCATATGAGGTTTTATGCGCCGTATCGGCTAGCCGCTTGGCTTTTTCTTTTTCTTTTGATTGGAGAGGCTCGTGTGGCGGTTTGGGGATTTTCCCGATGCTCCCGGTACAAAGGAGGTTATGGCGAACTTTTCCGGAAATTTAAGGAGTTAGAATATTTTTAAGAAAATTTGATAGTTAGAAATCAATGTATCGATATATATAGAATTCGATAAGTAAATGAACTTAAAAATAGAATATTATAAACAAAAAGGAAATCTATAAATTAGATTTGTTAAAAATAGAAAGAGAAGCGTATACGTGTTTTCGAAATGGATAATTGGTTTTTATGGTGTTGATTATTCGGGAATAGTGGTTTTGTCTATTTTGAAGTTAAGGATGTTTTCAATCAAGGTCTGAGAGGTAATTTTACCCCAACTCAATCGATTTCACTTTTAACCAATAAATAGCAAAGATCCAGTCTCGAAGATCAATGGTTGAATAAAAGATAGTTGAATGAAATATTTTGGGTTGTTTGTAACGATGTTTTACACAACATTTGTTTTAACCCAAATAAGTGGAATTTTGGAAATATAATAATATATTTTTCCTGAGAGTAGAATTAAATGAGTCGAACAAGAGATAAGTAATTGGAATGTTTTCCAATAATAAATAGAAGATATTTTCTAAATATAGAAAATAAAAGAAGTTGATATTTGGAAATGTTTTCCAAATAGCGTAAGAGACCAAGATGATTATTGAAAATATTTGGTTAACAAATATTGGTAAGGAAATGAAGAAGTGATTTAATGAATGAAATATTAATTAAGGGGCCCAGTGATTTGTTTGATGGTTGGAATGTTTGTTTATTTTTCTTCGATAGTCAAATAATCGACTATCGAAGTGCTTGCCAATATCGTTGTCAATATGGAGAGACCGGTTGGATTATTATCCGAGAACCACTCCGTATTGGTAGTAGCGTTGCGAATCCGATTATGTGAAGATAATCGAAGACGGAGTAAAATGCAAGGGCTTTTTCTATTAATAGAAATTGTGCCTTCGGTTTCGTTCAACCCAGAACGAACGTTTATGGACGAATGTTTGACAGAGTATTTCCAATTATCGATATGTTGGTCTGTATAAATATACATGGTGGAAATGGATTTATTCCCTTAGCATAATATCCAGAATATATTTGTGCAAATCAATTAGTGATTAACGGATCTAACAATGTGACATTCAAAGTGATTGTGCTATCAATAAATGATAAGAAATCGTAGCCTCAGGCGTCAACAGCTGGGAAATGACAAAAATCGGGCAGGCAGCATGGCTATGTAGGTCACTCCCATTAGGGTGTATAATCACCTATCTAGAAAAAATCCTTTTACTTCTTTAATCTATCGATGTTGTCCCTTTTCAGGAAACGGTTCCTGATCCCAACCGTTGGTGATATACATTCGATACACTCAAGCGAAATGAGTGGTCGGTCATGTGTGGGCCGGGTTGCAAGATGTTCTTGTTGAACCCAATGTATTCCCCTCTAGAGATACACTATCGGCAGGTGGTTCCATACCTTGTCATGTTGGAAATCCAATCTCCAATACGCGCCATGCGGTTTTTGGTTTTATAATATATATGGAGCGTGAGATGCAAGTGTTCTGCTAGATTCTATTTATTTGATGCAGACATTATTATAATATCACTGGATTTGATATCAAAAATATTTTGGGTTATCGTAAGGTAAAAACCATCTTTGTTTATGTGTGGATCGGTCTTACGATCATCATTTCTTTCGAAAGGATTTTGAAAGTTAAAAAAAATGGTTGGAGTTTACTCACACCAGTCCCATGACTGACCCAGAGTTTATTTTGTTTTTTGTTTCCCCTAAACTCTTGGGTGCCCAAATTTGTATGGGTAGTCAAGTAGTCGGGATTTTACAGATTCATTTGGAGGAGTTCGAAGCAGGAGGCTTCACCAGTTAGCTATAGACTATCATATATTCCGCTGTGTACATGTCTGTATCTGGAAACAGGTGTTTATAACTGTTCAAGGGATAACTGTTGTGCTTTGATGATGGTATGTATATAAAGTTACTGATTTGTATTTCAAAAAGTTATGTTATATAATATATTTTATTCATTCCGCTGTGAGATTTGTCTTCTTTGTTTTCTTCTATTCTAACATTTCTTTCTTTCTATTTCTCATCCTCTAACTTCTTTCTAATAATGATTCGTATTCTGTGCAATTTGGGTTGGACATGTGGTGTTATTAGTCAACTCAGATAGTACGGATTTGCGGGCCATTACAGTTGGTATCAGAGCTTAGGTTGGGCGAATACCTAGGCTTTGGTGGGATTGTGCTCATCAGAGATAGGGTCAGTAGTACCCTAGAATGAGTTGAGTGTATATATACGAAAGAGCATATTGGTAAATTGATATAAAAATTATTTTATATTGTGTTGGCTAGTCTGTTAAGTGGTTTATGAATTTTGATCGAATTATGGGACGCCACGAAGTCGATAGGAATTTCTAAACACTTGAACAGAGAAATTTGACACAATATTGTTTTAAGTGGGTAAATGAAATAATTTTTACCAAAAATTCTATTTTTGATAGAAAAAGAATAATTTTCTGAAATTATTATAATATATGGATGTGTTGATTGTTAGAATTATAATCAAACGAGATTATAAAACTGGAATGATTATATATAGCCAGATTAAATTGTATAAGAATGAAATGTACAAATATGTTGAACTGGAATTGAATTCAAACCAGAATTTGAAATTTAAATCCTGGGAAGTTGAAAAATATTTTACGAAGTATATTAAAGTAATATAGCTTTGTTTTGGAAGGAGTTTTGAATAAAAATCATTTTAGCTGGATTTTAAAAGTGTTAAAGCACCGAACTCACTTCAGTGGCTGGAAAATAATTCTGATGATGACTGCAACATTATCAGTGTTCATTTTCGAGTTTCTAAGTGATGAATTGCTACCTTAGAAAAGTTTTGGTGGAAATTTGTTTTAAAGAAAACAAGTTGTTTTGGAAAATTCAAATGTTTTGAATTTGAAATGATTATAATTATATGTGTATATATTTATGTAGTTTCGAAAGGATTTGAAATAAAATCCTGTGAATTTTAATTTATGAAAATTAAATTTAACTTAAGCAAGTTAATCAAAGTGAATAAATTGATTAAAATCAATTGGAATGAATTTGAATGCATATGAAGTCCAAAAGTTTTGGTAGAACTAAAATTGTTGAAATATAAAGTGTAGAGTTTCAACATAAGTGAATTGTGGAAGAGTTAATGGGCTTGTAGCATTTTTCCTACCTTAGTAATTTCGGGGACGAAATTCTTTTAAGGGGGAAAGAATGTAACAACCCAGATTTTTGGTATATTAATTTTAAATATTTAATATTGTTTAAATATTGAATTAATAATATAAATGGATATTTATATTGAGTTGTCAATTGAATAATCAAAATACGATTTATTTCGAATATATATACTTATCGAAATACGAAAATGAATTTATTTGAATTCAAAGTTAAAACTGAATTGAAAACAGTTTAGATGATCAATACAAAATTCTGTTTGAATTAGAATAATAATATTAATTCATTTTCGAGGAATTAACTGTTTTGAATTTAATTTATATCAGTTTAAATTGGTATCTTCTCCAGATGATAAAATGAGGCTTTGAAACTTGTCCTGGTGTGTCCGGAATAGTGGTATAACCCTAAAAATGTCTGTTGTTGGGCTCAAATAGAAGGTTGAAATCAACATGATAATTTAAATTAGAGGATACCGGTTCTAACCAAACTAAATTAAAAATAAACAAATTCCTTCATTCCTAAGCTAAGTACACTGCAGACCTACCGAACTAGCTTCCTTCCTTCTTTCTAATCACGTACGATATGTCCCCTTTCTTCATAACTAAGTAAAACCAGAATTAATGGCTCTTGTACGTATGGTTCCCTTCGCACCTATATAACACCATCGACCTTCGTTATTTATGCCTTCCCAAACCCACGAAAAACATCTCAAGCCCATTTCTTTCATTTCCAGTCATTCGAAATTGAATTGTTTTCTCCCATTTCATTTAAAATCGTGAATCCTTCTCCTTCAAATCAGATCGAACTCGATTCAATAAAAAAAACATACGAATCGAAATCCGATTCGATGACCAAAGGGAGAGCGCGACTACTCTTCGTTCGAATGGGAGTTGGGGTTTTCTAAACAAAAAAATGTCGCTTCGATTTGAAGATGCGATGGGTGTTGAGAGCCGCAGGTTGGTGGAGTTCTAAGTGGCGACTGCTACGACGATGTCAGAAGCATGGTGAGGATCGACATCCATGTCAGTCGCGATCTGTAACTATAGGTAGGCTATCAATTTTTGAAAAAGTTCGAATTTCAGTTCTGGGTTATGCGTGATGTCATGACAAGAAGGAACGTCACGCGATTGGCTGTTATGCAGGTAGGAAGATGGAGATGATTACAGTTTAGGGATGGTTGCGTTGTCTTAGCAGAAAGGAGTTCTTTATGGAGAGGAGGCTGATAGGTTTTTGCTGCAACTATAACCATGTGTTCGTGGTTGAGGAAATATGTGAAGGATGAAGTCATGGTAATTAGGGAATGGGGTGTTCAAGTCGTTGTGATTGATCATGGTATGAGCTGTTGAAGTCTGGCCATGATAGCGTTGGTTTGAACCTGTTAACAGAAGAGGAAGGATTTTACAGCTATAAAGGTAAACAAATCTTAGTTGATTAAATTCAAAAGCACAAGCCTATATGTTTAACTAACGAAGTAATTAAATTATAAACTAACCGCAAATATGAGACTAAGGAAAAGTTAGATATTTAATGTTATCATTTACAACCGTTGATTGAAACAATGTGTAATTTATTTATACATGGTTCAAAGATCTTGAAAATGAAACGGATTGGTCCAGGACTACGAGTTAGTAATGGTCTGGAATTTATTGGAATTAGCTGGGATTTAATTTAAAAAGAAACTGGAACGGATTGCAAATAAAATTTGGTGAATAAATCTCACTCATCTCTTTATTTTGAATTATTTTTATTCGTTAAAAATAATAGTTTGTTGCTTGTTTGAATTCTTACTGGTTGTTTTAAATAAATTAGTTATTTAGGCTTGACTATTATATATATATTGGGTGGTTGGATATTCCCGCAGTCCCATTAGCGGATGCCCGCAATACCATTTGCGGATGATTTCCCTATGCACCCACAAATATATATTAGTGGATGACCTTCTATACCACGATCTCCAGCCTCGAAGCAGGATGGGTATTAATTTTGTTGATTAACGTCTGTGGATGCAGGAAAAACAGGTTGGAGGGGTCCAACTGGATTCCTCAAAAATAATATTATTTGTTTGTTTCACATATATTATCATATATGATGTGTTAGAAAACTCGTGATTGATAATTGAGTGTTGAGTGTGTTTAAAAATCACTGGGGCCTGAAGATATATGAAAAATAGCGTGAAAAGGATATTTGAGATTTAAAAGGAGAAATCTATTATTATTTTTAAAATGGAATTTTAATTTTTATTGGGCTATAAAAATATTAACTTGTTTTGAATATAAAACAAGTATTGGAATTTATAAACATTGTTTATAAATCGATAATGCGGGATTTGAAATGAATTTATAAACGTTGTTTATAAAATAATTAACGCAGAGAATTGAAATGAATTTATAAACAGTGTTTATAAATAAAGTGGAAAAATTATCATTGGATAATTTGAATATTTAAATTCAAATATGAATTTCAAAATAGAAATGGAGAAATCATTTAAAATAAATAAACGATGGGATTTATTCTGATTTTCAGAATATAAATTGAACTAAAATAAATTCATAGGATTTATGATTTGAATTCGATTAATTCAAATTTATTTAAATAGAGGTTAAATTGAATATGAAAATAATTTGGGTGTTAGATATATAAGTTATTATAAATAGAAATATCCAAAATGAGATTTTGGTTTTTAAAACAAGGAAATTTATAAAATGGTGTTTATAAATAAAATGAATAAATTATCAAGAGATAATTTGAATATTTAAATTCAAATATGAAGTTAAAAATGGAATTGGAATGTAGAAAATTCAAATGGAATTTGAATATGGAAAATTCAAATAGTATTGAAAATAGAATTTGAAAATAGAAAGTTGAAATCATTTCGAAATGGGAACGACGAAATATATTTCAGAATGCGGATTTTTAAATAAATCCAAAGGATTTATAATTTGTCGATGGAATTGGAATTAAATATAGAAAATTGAGTATAATTAAATTTATTATCGAGTAAGGGGAAATCGACGATTATAAATAATTAGAAGTATCAAATTGAATTTGGAAAATTTGTTTGATATATATTAAAAATATATCAGAATGGAGTTGAATTTATTATAAACGAACTTTAAACGTTTATATATATAATATAATTAAAACGAGCTCGTCACAGCACAACAGTTCGTAAATTGGCGTTTCGAACTTCAATTGAGTATATAGAACTCAATTTAAGTCGGAATTCTTTGAAACAAGAATCGTCAGGGCCGATTAGTAATAGTCTTCTAATGGAACAGAAAATTCGGGATTTCATCTTATAGATATTGAGTTATGTCAAAATCAAAATTTCAGAAAAACAACGCCAGAACCATTATAAAACCATAACGGTTTATTTAAATAAATAAAAGGATTTTAAGTAAATAAAATCCAAAAGTCCATTATAAAAATACAGACTTGAGATATAAAATAAATATGAAATCAAGTGGAATAAACAGATTTGTTTTTGAAACAAAAAATCAGATATTTATTTTTAATAGAATTAACTAATTTCAATAATAATTAAATAATGAGATTTGAATTGAAATTGGGCTTTGAATAAGTGAATTCGATTTAGAAATTTATATTCAAATTCGAATATGAAACCCGAGTTGAAAAATGGAATTTGATTGGTTTATAAGGAAAAGAAGATATATATTTACGAACGAGATATATTCAAATAAAGGTGAAATAGCTAAAGAGCTAATTAATGGATAAATTAGTGAAGTAAGTTAAAAACGATTGGGATTGAGTTAGAATAAATTAGGAACAGTCTTATGTGTGATAAACAGGTATGGAATGAAGAGGATGAAGATTTTTATTTATGTGCCCGACAAAAAGGTACATGTTTAACTTCCATATGAGGTTTTATGCGCCGTATCGGCTAGCCGCATGGCTTTTCTTTTTCTTTTGATTGGAGAGGCCTGTGTGGCGGTTTGGGGATTTTCCCGATGCTCCCGGTACAAAGGAGGTTATGGCGAAATTTTCCGGAAATTTAAGGAGTTAGAATATTTTTAAGAAAATTTGATAGATAGAAATCAATGTATCGATATATATAGAATTCGATAAGTAAATGAACTTAAAAATAGAATATTATAAACAAAAAGGAAATCTATAAATTAGATTTGTTAAAAATAGAAAGAGAAGCGTATACATGTTTTAGAACTGGATAATTGGTTTTTATGGTGTTGATTATTCGAGAATAGTGGTTTTGTCTGTTTTGAAGTTAAGAATGTTTTCAGTCAAGGTCTGAGAGGTAATTTTACCCCAACTCGATCGATTTCACTTTTAACCAATAAATAGCAAAGATCCAATCTCGAAGATCAATGGTTGAATAAAAGATAGTTGAATGAAATATTTTGGGTTGTTTGTAATGATGTTTTACACAACATTCGTTTTAACCCAAATAAGTGGAATTTTGGAAATATAATAATATATTTTTCATGAGAGTAGAATTAAATGAGTTGAGCAAGAGATAAGTAATTGGAATGTTTTCCAATTATAAATAGAAGATATTTTCTAAATATAGAAAATAAAAGAAGTTGATATTTGGAAATGTTTTCCAAACAGCGTAAGAGACCAAGATGATTATTGAAAATATTAGTTTAACAAATATTGGTTAGGAAATTATGAAGTGATTTAATGAATGAAATATTAATTAAGGGGCCCAGTGATATGTTTGATGGTTGGAATGTTTGTTTATTTTTCTTCGATAGTTAAATAACCGACTATCAAAGTGTTTGCCAATATCGTTGTCAATATGGAGAAACCGATTGGATTATTATCTGAGAACCACTCCGTATTGGTAGTAGCGTTGCGAATCAGATTATGTGAAGATAATCGAAGACGGAGTAAAATGCATGGGCCTTTTCTATTAATAGAAATTATGCCTTCGGTTTCGTTTAATCCCAGAACGAACGTATATGGACGAATGTCTGACAGAGTATTTCCAATGATCGATATGTTGGTCTGTATAAATATACATGGTGGCAACGGATTTATTCCCTTAGCATAATATCCAGAATATATTTGTTCAAATCAATTAGTGATTAACGGATCTGACAATGTGGCATTCAAATTGATTGTGCTATCAATAAATGATAAGAAATCGTAGCCTCAGGCCTCAACAACCGGGAAATGACAAAAATGGGGCAGGCAACATGGCTATGTGGGTCGCTCCCATTAGGGTGTATAATCACCTATCTAGAGAAATTCCTTTTACTTCTTTAATCTATCGATGCTGTCCCTTTTCGGGAAATGGTTGCTGATCCCAACCGTTGGTGATATACATTTGATACACTCAAGCGAAATGAGTGGTCGGTCAATTGTGGGCCGGGTTGCAAGATTTTCTTGTTGAACCCAGTGTATTCCCCTCTAGAGATACACTATCGACAGGTGGCTCCATACCTTTTCATGTTGGAAATCCAATCTCCAATACACGCCATGCGGTTTTTGGTTTTATAATATATATGGAGCGTGAGATACAAGCGTTCCGCTAGATTCTATTTATTTGATGTAGACATTATTATAATATCACTGGATTTGATATCAAAAATATTTTGGGTTATCGTAAGGTAAAATCCATCCGTATTTATGTGTGGATCGGTCTTACGATCATCATTTGTTTCGAAAGGATTTTGAAATTAAAAAAAAATGGTTGGAGTTTACTCACACCAGTCCCATGACTGACCCAGAGTTTATTTTGTTTTTTGTTTCCCCTAAACTCTTGGGTGCCCAAATTTGTACGGGCAGTCAAGTAGTCGGGATTTTACAGATTCACTTGGAGGAGTTCGAAGCAGGAGGCTTCACCGGTTAGCTATAGACAATCATATATTCCGCTGTGTACCATGTCTGTATCTGGAAACATGTGTTTATAACTGTTCCAGGGAAAACTGTTGTGCTTTGATGATGGTATGTATATAAAGTTATTGATTTGTATTTCAAAAAGTTATGTTATATAATATATTTTATTCGTTCCGCTGTGAGATTTGTCTTCTTTTTTTCTTCTATTCTAACATTTCTTTCTTTCTATTTCTCATCCTCCAACTTCTTTCTAATAATGATTCATATTTTTGTGCAATTTGGGTTGGACGTGTGGTGTTATTAGTCAACTCAGATAGTACGGATTTGCGGGCCATTACACCTAAGGCAACAATTTATCTTTAAGTATCATTTATCTTCATTGATTATAATAAATGTCCATTATGAGCCTAATGGTCATAATCTTTCTAAGACATTAATTATCCTTAATTACTATTTATTTCCATTGATTATAATTAATGTCGTTTATGAGCCTAGATAGTTAAAATTTTCCTAAGACATTAATTAACAATGGAATATCCGTATTTTACCGGTCCCGAAATATCTATTTGTTGTACCCCCAAAGACATTACTAAATTTTATTTATTTATTATCTGTTATATATAGTTATGTATATGCACCAGACCTCTCACATTAAGCCGACCACTTGTGGATGCTGGATTTGGTGGTCGGTTTCGGGTAGGCTCCTACCACAAGTTGAGCTTAACCTCGTGTCTTAGAACAATTATAATTCAATTCCCTTATTGGTGTTTGCAACATTTATCCTAGCCAATTTAGAAATTGTAACCATTAGTCTTAAATGTGTTATTAAATTTGTTTCCCTAATCAATGTCGGTTACAACAATTGTTTATTTATTTGTGGCCCTACTTATAGTAATCAATTATATTAATTGCTACAATGGTCACCACAAATATATTCATTTAATTTGGATTACATTTATATGTATAATTCCATAGAATGAATACCGTTCAAACATTCAAACATTCAAACATCCATTAATGTATATTTCGTTGTATACGTAGATTCAGACGGATAATGTATATAAATTTATATATTAGTGCGCTTAACGTAGTTATTTTCATATATTATTATTCGCGTTATGTTTAATAATTTGGTTCAACTAATAACCGAACATTCTTTTTTTGTGTTCAACCTTTAAATAATGTTCTAAATCTTACAAAAATACCGTCAATTGTAATTATTGTAAACTATGCCTAAATATTGCAATAAATGTATTTTCAAATCACAAGAAATATAATTCATGTATATTTTGGAATAGTTGATGCAAACTACGCACAAATATGTATGTATATTTATACGTAAATTTGCACAACTTTTCCCTTTTTCAATATTTGGCATATTTCTTAGTGGTTTCAAATAATGTCTTTTTGTTTAAAAAGAACAAAAAGACACAAATTACAATAACTAAGTTAAACCCCATCAAAATTGGGTACAAAAATGTTAGTATCTTTTTAATCAAAATTACATAATTCACCGTTATATCTTTTTAATCAAAATTACATAATTCACTGTTGTATTTTTTTAATCAAATTTACATAATTCACCGTTGTATCTTTTTAATCAAAATTACGTAATTTATTATTTAATACTGAAACTAGAGATCTGGAATCAAGCTACATCTAAACAATGTTTAATGGGACTGATTTTTAGTTATGCAGTGTTTTGCGCTAACCAGAATATATTTTCAAACATAATTGTAGGAAATATGTATAAACAGTTAAGGAAGCCCACAAATAATACTATTCACAACAACAAATCTATACTTTTAGGTTTTTATCAGCATGCATAAGCAAATTCGATAGGTGTCATTTCAGATTTAACAATATTAAAAACATATTTGATAATATTAGACATATATTTTGAGATCTAATTCAAACGAGATAAATAAGCTATTATAACTTTGTATATAAATTTCTCACTCACCTAATCTGAAATTTGAATAATCTTTTAGGCCTACAATTCCCAAATTCTTACAGATCTATAGTTATTATGAAAAGGGGATACTTTCAGATCTGTAGATTTGCAAGAAAATAGAAAAAGTGGTGAGAATCTGATGAAGAATAGCTTAGCCATAAATTCACACTCTTTTCCGTTTGAATCTGATAATCCCTTTCAAATCTATGTGATTTATATTCGATTGATTGTATATGAACATATTTTTAATTAAGAAATTGATTGGAAGAGAAAGGAAAATGGTAGAGCTTCGCTGTTGCCTACAGATTTGTATGGAAAAGAATGAGACCTTACCTCTTTATTTATAGAAGTGGATTTGGCCATGAACCATTAGATTTATTTTTATTAATATCCGTTCGTTTATATAATAATATATATAAAACAATTCCCTTTAACCCTAGCCGTCACAGGGCTGATTTAGCTTGAAGCGGTCGACCGCTTATACCAGGGTGTAGACAGCCCTTGAGTCAATCCGCCCAGTGAAGGCGGGTTATTAAAAGGAAATGAATAATATATTAATTACATTTATTTATTTTCGATCGTTTTCATATTTCGTCTGTAAATTTTTCGTAAGGACTCTGTTTGCCAAACTCCAAACATGAAAGTTGACTAGAATTCGGAGACGAACACAATGTTTAAAGTTTCATGGTCAAATTTCATTATTTGTAGAAATTCCTATTTTTGAAATCTAATTAAATAACTAATTTATTATCAAAATTCCGGATTGTTACACCTACTATACTATATATCATAATATAGTAATCATCCAATAAAAATTACAAGTATGTCTTTCATTCGCTTTTAAGCTCACGAACTTTAGGAAAAAACAATTAACCAAAGCTCTAATACCAAATGTGATGACCTCCCCAGACTTCCTGCACCGAACCAAGGAAAGGGTGTGTTGTGTGATGTGCCAGGCTAAAATGAGATGATCATCAAGGAGAATAACTCGAAATGAAACCTGACTTATAACTTATAGTGCATGGATAATGCATAATAATAAAATATACAATAGGATATAGTAGTGAAGCATAACTGAACCGAAAATCAAATCTTTATGAACCATATAATCTCAAGTACAATACAACTCAGTACGTGAATCTCTGAATATAATATGCCTCACTACATCCCTCATATTATTAATAGCCACCATAAATAGCGGAGATAGAAAAGAAATATCTATGGTAGGTAGTAATGGTATGCCAGCCTCCTGCTTGTCACCGCAAAACATCATTGGCACAAAACCTGCTACCTTCTACTCAGTTTGCTCATCAACAACATTCATGAATAACCCAAGGTAATAAGAGGGAAACATAAAACCTTAAGTCAAACAACAGTCTTAGTGAGTGATAAAATAACTGACAACAGTTACACAAGATAATATGAGTATAGGCAAATCGACCATCTGATCTGCCAACAACCATTAAGTTAACACATGAAAACAATCCATCACATAATATTGCAGAACGGGAAAGGAAAACCTTTGATTCCACTTTCGTTCGATATCCTACGTGATAGCCTACCTAGAGAAAACAGAGAAGAAAGCATAAAATCGACCATAGAATCCATAACAACTAATATCCTAGTTGTCACTGACTTTAGCATCGAGTCCATCAATAATCGAACTACAACAAAAATTAGCTTTGACTGTGTTTATTATCAATGTTGAAGCATTAAACGTAGTAAAACTTGTTACATTTGAAAAATAATTTATGTACAAACGCCGAGATACTCTTATATTTCAGTGTCTAATATCCGCCGCCTCCCTCATTATACTTCTGCCAAAAAATTCAGTTTCCCTCCTATCAAAACTACTGCTTCCTCTTTTCTTCCTTGTTTGCTCTCCCTTATCTATAGTTTTGCACAAATTTCATTTGTTCTTCGATTTTTTTCGGTGGTGGAGCTGATGTCACTGCCATAATTATGCGTTCCTACATTAGGTAGCCTAAATTCCTCTTTTTGTTATCTTTATTCGAGTCACTGGTTTCTTTTGTTTGTTGATTTTGATTCACATATTTCCAAATACTCTGTTCTGTGGGTTGCCCTAATTTGAACTTTGTTCGATCATCAATTGTCAAAATGGCTTTCTGAAAACTTCGGAAAGTCAAGATGCCGATAAACTTCGATAGTTATGTGTAACTTTAGGTTCTTTAGTATATGAAAAAAACAATTCTATACACAGGGATTGTTTATACTACCAAAACAATGCTCATTGGCTCATCTCATTACTAGTTTAGAAGTTTGTTTCTAGTTTATAGATTTTTCCCATTAGAGTACATTTGTGACTATTAAAATTTGTTCCATTCTCTTATAGTATATTTCTTGGTTGGCTAGTCGCTAAAATGGATCTCTTGTAAACTTGCTTTGGAGACCATAAATATCTAAATATGAGGTTCGTACTTGGTATATTGTAGTATTTCCATTTAGGGCTTAGGAGTCAGGATAATATGTGATGATTGTATAATAGATAACCCATATTGAAAAGATATAACTTTGTCTGGGCAACAAACCAGGAATGAAGTTGTCTATAATTTGAACTTCCAATCATATTAAGTTTGTAAATTGTTCAATACTTCTTTTGTGAATAATGTTACCACTAGAATACAAACCATGTATCATTGTAGATTATTGAATGTCAAAAAGTATTTCTTATTGCTTATTTTTATGTTTAACCAAAGAAGCTAAATTGTATGATGCTTTATACTAATATCCTGCAAACTAAGGTGCACTTGCAAAAGTTGTTCTAAGATGATTTAGTGAGACAATTATTATCTCATAGAGTTGCTTTGAGGTGCGGTAGCATAAGTTGTTGAATCATTGTTTAGCATTTGAGGATAGGGTTAAATAGTTTTCTTGATGATAATACACACAATTTTTTTAGGGAATTTTTACTTACGCTAAAAAAGTTGATATAATAGGGTTACATTATAATAAATTCACATGGCACGATCCTTTATTTTGTTTGAAAGTCTATATGAATTTAGATAGAAATGATTTAAAACAGACATGATTTGAAAGAATAATCCTAACCCAGCAATAAAATAGTTATAAGAATCCACAATATTTTAATTTTCTTATTCTGATGTTGATTTATGTAGAATGTAACCTTGTATAAATTTTGTAATTATATAAACTATATATCTATAATTTTCTTATCCCAGTAATGAGAATTTACCTAATTACTGATATTTGCATCATTAATCAATGGTTTTTATCTTTTGTATGAATGTTAATGATGTTGGTGTGCTATTTCATTAAGGTCAGCGAAGACAAGATATTTATACAGAGTGGAGGGTTTGATGTTTTCATTTTTGGTGCTACACATATACGATAAATGATTACCTGATTCATATTTCAATCTTTTAACTATACAATGAAAGATTTTGAGAATGGAAATGGTTTGATTTTATTTCTATCTCAGTTTATCTACAGAAGTACAAAAAATGAAGCTTTGATACAAAATTGAAAAAAGCAGAAAAATGATCGTGTTCGAATAGAGTAAAAGTATGTACATAGCCCAACATTTATACATACAAATTATAATGTTGTGTTCATCGGTTTGGGCCTTGTATTCTTGATAGTCTAGATAGCTTTGTGTTTGGCATTGGGCTTGGGCTTCGGTCTGTCTTCAAATGATATATATGATGTGTTACTAGATACTTTATTCTGTATCTTATTACCCCTCCCCCCCCCCCCCCCCAAAAAAAAATAATAATATTCAAAACTAGGGTTAGGGTTTCCATGGTGGCTTCTCGTGCGATTTTCTAGCTTCTTTTTCTTCAAATCGTCTTCTTCTTTGATAAAGCTCTTAAATTTCTTCACTTTTGAGGCTCCAAAATGCTTGTATCTGTTTATTGCAGAACGATTTGAGCTTCTCTTATCTTGGACTTGCTTGTTGTCTTCAAAGACAGTGTTTTTGTCCTTAGATCTTCTGATTGGCTTCACATCTGATGTCCTTTTGAGAGATTCTTCATGCTGACTATCAATCTTCTCGACTCTCGTGGAGTCTCTGAACTTAATGAAGTTCAGAGATGACAATGGTTTGGTAAGAGTATCAGCGCTCTGGTAAATGGCAAGTATACGTCTAACCTCTAGACTTCCCTTTATTATTTGTTCTCTTACGAAGTAAAGATCGATTTCCACATGTTTAGTCCTGAAGTGTAAAACTGGGTTTGCAGATATATAAACTGCACTTTGATTATTACACCATAGTATTGGTTTGACTGTATCAATATTTAACTCTATAAGTAGAGATCTTAACCACATTATTTCAGTAGTTGCATTTGCAATATTTCGGTACTCTACTTCAGTACTAGATCTAGATAAAATTGATTGCTTCTTTGAATACCAAGACACTATATTATCTCTAATGTAAACACAGTACCCAGTGGTTGACTTTCTATCATTTGGGTCTGATGCCCAATCTGCGTTTGCATATCCAGTAATAATGTAGTTGTTGCATGCTTTGAAAGTGAGTCCATAATTTATTATTGCATTCAGATATCTCAATATCCTTTTTACAATTTTTTTATGTATGTCCAGTGAATCCTGCATAAATTGACACACTTTGTTAACACTGTACGCTATATCTAGTCTGTTAATTGTTGCATATTGTTACGCACCAACTACACTTCTATATTGCTTTGAGTTGTACATGGACTTTCTCCTGTGTTTAGATAGAGTCCGACTGCTGACCATTGGGGTAGGTTGACCCTTTGCCTAATTCATTTGTGTCTTTGTTAGAAGTTCAGAGATATATTTCTTTTGAGACAATGCAGTTTCTACTGAGGATTTTGAGTTCACTTCAATTCCCAGAAAGTAGTTTAGCTCTCCTAGGTCCTTAACAGAAAATTGCTTGTCCAGATATTGCACTAATTTGTTGATTTCAGTATAGTTAGTACCTGTAATTATCAAATTGTCAACATATATAAGAATATATATATATCTAGTGCAGTAATTATTTGACTTTATAAAGAGTGAATTGTCTGATTTGGTAGATTGAAATCCCAAGTTTCCTACGTAGATTTTGGTCTATCAAACTATAATCTAGAAGCTTGTTTAAGCCCATAAATTGCTTTATGTAATTTGCACACTAGATTTGAATTTGAATGCAGCCTTGAGGTTGTTCCATGTAAACATCCTCTTCAAGTATGCCATTAAGAAATGCATTATTGACATCAAGTTGTCTGAGTTTCCACCCTTTGCTATTAGCAATTGTCAGTACAACTCTGATTGTTGTTGGCTTGGCTATAGGGGGAAAGTTTCCTTGTAGTCAATCTCTTATTGTTGTGTGAATCCTTTTTCCATCAACCTGGCTTTGTATCTGTCAATGGATCCATCTGATTTTCTTTTGACTTTATATGTCCGCTTACACCCTATAATAATTTTATCTTGTGGTGGTTTAACAAGTTGCCATGTCTGATTTTGGATGAGTGCTTGATATTCAGCATCCATTGCCTTAAACCATATGATATCAGTTTTGGCTTGATCATAATTGCATGGTTCTTCATGAGCTATGAATGCAGTATACATCTTAGGCTTAAAGATTCCACTTTTAGCCCTTGTAATCATTGGGTGAGTGGGTCTTGCTTGATTTTGAGTGTCAGGTTGTCTTTCTTCATCAGATTGTTGTCTATTTTTGTGCTGATCATCATCTTGTTCATTGCTAATGTTATCTTCATCATTGTACGGAACACATTCTCTGTTGGCTTGATCTTGTGATGATGTCCCTTCATGTGTCTTCTTAGATTCACCTACGCTCAAGAAATCTAGATATACAGGCATTTGTGGAATAGATACCCTTGCATCATATAATTTCTTTGTGGTTTTAATATTTTTGTCATGATATGGAAAAATCTTCTCATTAAACATGACTTGTCTACTAATAAAGATATAAACACTATCATCTAAACATTTATACCCTTTCTAATTTTCAGCATACCCTAGAAAGTACGGGGTTTAGATCTATAGTCAAATTTGTGCTTATTGTATGGCCTTAAATATGGGTAGCTTAGACATTCAAAAAATTTCAGAAAGTTATAATCAGGTTTTGCCTTAAAAAAAAAATTATGAAATGGACTAGTTCCTTTAAGAACTTTGGTTGATAACCTGTTTATTAAATACACAGTTGTTTTAAAGGAATCAGGCCAGAATTTTAATGGCATTTTTGCTTAAGTTAATAAGGTTAAACCTATTTCAACTATATGTCTATGCTTCCTCTCTACAAGTCCATTCTGTTCAGATGTATGTGGGCATGTAATTCTATGAATTATTCCCTTTTTAAGAAAATAATCTTTTAGTGGTGTATATTCTGCACCACCATCTGATTGATATACTTTGACCAGTAAATTTGTTTGCTTTTCCGCTTGAGTTATAAAATGTGTCATGGTATTATATGTTTCAAACTTAGATTTCAAAAGATATATCCAAGAAAATCTGATGTAAGCATCCACAAATGATATATAACACTTATATCCATAATCTGAATTAATCCGTGTTGGACCCCAAAGGTCAGTAGCAATTAAGTCCAGTGGGTTTGTGCAATCAGTAGTGGAACTTGTGAATGGCAATTTGTGACTTTTCCCCATTTGACAATAAATGCAAAAGTATGGTAAAGACACATCATCACATTTATTATTCTCTACAATAACTTTCTTAGTAATACTAGCACTGACCTAGTTTATTATGCCATATATCAAAGACATTGATTTGTTTTTCAAAATTATTTTCACTGAAATTGCAATTCAGTGTTCCCTTTCCATCTTTGCTGCAGCTGATTTGATTGAACTTGTATAGTCCTTTTACTTCATTGCCCTACAACAACAAAATTCTAGTCAGTATGTCCCTAATTAATCAGTACTCAGGATAAAATTCAAAATATACTCGATTATCCTGAGCAAATTGTGAAACACTTAGAAGATTTTTCTTTATATCAGGCACTCTTAATAAGTTTTTCAAAAATAAATGTTTATTTCCATTTAATATACCACAACTAGTATGAGTAATGCAAATAGATTTACCATTTCCCATGCAAACCGATTGATTACCTCTGTACTCCTTGCAACCAAGATTCAAATTATCTAGATTGTTTGTTAGATTATTTGTTGCTTCTGAATCTGGATACCATCATTCATCATTAATATGATCAGATCTTCGAGTCTCTTCATGATTAGCAGTTTTTGCATCATTTTGATTGACTTAATCATGTTGCATCTGAGCTACATTAGCATTAGTATTGTTTCTCTGATTGTTTACAGTCCGATTGGGTGTGTAATTCTTATTGAACCTGAAGTAACACTTGAATGCAGTGTGTCTTGTCCTTTTACAGATTTGACATTTGGGTCTGTTACTATTGTTGTTTCTGCCTCTTGAAACCTCCTATTTGAGGGTTTTGACTGGATCTTTGATCCTTGTTTCTATTACTATTAGCATAGTTTATAGACAAGTATGTTCCTTAAGGTTTCTTGCTTTCCAATCTTGTTTCATGTGATAGAAATGTTGAGTGAACCTCTTCAAGAGGTGGAGTGACTCTTTGTGATGAAATTGCTACTTCAACAACTTCATAATCATTACATATACCATTCAAGATATTCAATACTTGTTCAAATTCAGTCAACTTGTGACCAACAGCCTCAAGTTGATCACTTAAGGTTTTCATCATTGAGAGGTATTCTCTCATAGTACTATTATCTTTTCATGCATTCTATATCTATCTTCTATAACACGTTATCTTTGCAGAAGATTGAGCATTAAAGTTCTTTTCAACATTTGTCCAAATTTCATTGGAAGTTTTACAACCAATGACTTAAGATATCAGATTATTACTGATAGATAACAATAGCCATGAACTAACTAGCCTATCTTGTCTATGATACTTTATATGCTCCGCATTTGATACAACTCTATTTTCTTGATCAGTTACATATGCTGATGGAATAGATAAAGTACCATAAATGTATCCCTTAAGACCATAACCTTGAATTGGAGTTTCTATTTGATATTTCCATAACAAGTAGTTGCTTTCATAAAGTTTTATTGTGATTAACTGACTTTTGGGAACTCATAGATGTTTTAACTAATTGATCAACAGATGTGGCAATATTAGTTGGTTGGATTTGAGATGCAGCAAAAGCAGTTGTTGATCTATCACCCATGACGAGAGAAGTAATCCACAAAAGAATGAATTTGCAGAAGTAAAAACTTACATGGATCAAAATTCAGGATGCTAAAACGGGTCTTCGGTTCAGGTTTGACTTGCAATCAGCAGATTTTCACGTGATGATGAACAATCTGATGAATTTCTCTAGTAAGCCAACTTGTTGAATTGAATTCTTGATTTTCTGGTATCCTTAATTTGATTTTCTTAACTGATTTCTATCTATTTTGCTTCGAAAAATGATTATTGAGATCTGATGCAGCCAGTAATTATTGCTTGGCAAGGCATGGATCTGATGCAGCCAATGATGGTTGCTTGGCGAGGCGCAAATTTGATGTAGCCAGTGGCTCTTGCTTGGTGAGGCACAGATCGTAATAATCACAACAGCTCTCAAATGATAAGTGAGAAACTTCGATGAGAGGAATCTCCAAATGATGAAAACTCTCTGATGGGGATACAAATACAATCTCACTGAAATTCAGATCTCGATTTTGCTGTTAAGTCGCTGCTCTGATACAAAGATTTTGAGAATGTAAATGGTTTGATTTTATTTCTCTCACAACTGATTTACAGAAGTGGTGAAAATGAAGCTTTGATACGGAATTGAAAAATAAGCATAAAAATAATTGTATTCGAATAGAGTAAAAGTATGTACATAGCCCAGTATTTACAAATACAAATTACAACGTTGTGTTCATCGGTTTGGGCCGTGTATTCTTGATAGTCCATATAGCTTTGTGTTTGGCATTGGGCTTAGGCTTCGGCCTGTCTTCATATGATATATCTGATGTGTTATTAGATACCTTATTCTGTATCTTATTATCCTAGTTGACTAGCAAAGGGGTATGATTTTGCAATTATTTGCATGACAGGTGCTAATAACTGATAATGTAAGCTAGGTTTTTGTTGTTGATACCCTCATAAACTTAACTGGTCATGTAATTGACATGTAACTATAAGTTTGCTAGCAACTGTTGAGAACTGTTAGGTAGCAATTCAAAGGACCAAAAATTATTTGGCTCTACTGGGAAGAGTGTAGAAACGAAGATATGACAGCCCTTAATTTTCTAAGTACAAACATCAGTCGTCATGTAAAACTAAAATGTGTGTTTATAATTTATAATTTTAAGTTTTTTTTAAATGGGTAAAATAGGTTACCCATTTATAATCCTTTTAAAAATGGGTCACCCAACCCATTACCCATTTAATGAAATTCATAAACGGGTTAACCCAACCCATTTATGTATAGGGTAAATGAGTTGGGTAGATGACTAAATGAGCTACGTAAATGGGTTAGGTCATATTTTAAAAGCCCTAGAAAAAGGTATAATCCCCCTAGAAAAAAGTGTAATGTTGAAACTATATAGTTGTTATTTGCCATGTGAACCCTCTCGATAACTATATTTCAGTGATAAGTCTGACACTTACCTACGGCCATCGCTAATTTATATATGTAATCTTTTCGTGCAGCAACCTTAGAGAATTTAGTGCTAAACTGCAACATTGTCGCCTAGTCGGAAGGAAATACATAGCCTTCAGCTGTTGAAAAAAGGATGACCACATAAAACGTGAGTTACACATACTAAAAACATAAAAAAAACCTTTAGATTACATCCACCTATATCACATACTGGCCGCAAACACTTCCTCTTCGGATCAATAAATACAACAATGCACAAATGTTATTGGATCAGAAAATCAAAAACATAAAGAAATACATTCCACACTATAACATCTAGGATGCAATCGCGTAATCAAGGCACAAAACATGTTAAGTGAACTGGCACAATCCGCGATTACGCAATTTTCTTTTCTTTTTCAATGAACTGGAGCAATTCGAGATTGCGTCGGTGTACACGTGTACCGGCGGCAATCTCATATTACACCAGTGCATTCTGGCTAACTCAGCGCTGAGTTAGCCACAAATGGGATATAATTGTAATATTTTTTAAAAGTGGACTGTATGTGAAATAAAGTAAAATAAAAAGCGGGCTAAATTGAAAAAAAATCCAAAAGACAAACATAATGTCATTTTCTGAAGAGCATTTTTCTATTTTGGCCCGTTTTTTTTGTTCTACGAATAGGTCAGTTTTGGAAAATATTGCAATTTAGCCTCCTTTTGGCCAACTTAGCGATGAGTTGGCCAGAAATGACTTTTATGTACTAGTGCAATCAAGGATTCCGCCTGTCTACGTAGACACTGGCGCAATCTTAGATTGTACCAGTACTAAAAGATTTAAAAAGAATTTCGAGGCACAATCCAGGATTGCGCCCCAAAAGTTTTTTTTTCAAAGCAGATAGTTACCTTTTCCTTCTCTCATTTACCAACATAACCCATTTCACACTCAAAACCCTATACTTCTAACCTAAAAAAATATCAAAATCCAAGTTGTTTATAGATCAAAGTTAAGAGTAAACAAGCTGGCTATTAGGAGATTATCGAAACGTATGAATTTGGTTTTGTATGGTTATTTGTATTTTATCCATCTAAGTTAAATTTATTTTGTTTTTAGAATAGAACAGAATGACGCCAAATTATATTGGAACTATATGCTATTACGATGGAGAATTGGTTGTTGATGAACATAAATGCAGAATATATAACGGTGGATCTAGCAAACCGACAAAAGTTTTAAAAGGGTCAAATTTCTTACAATTGAAGCAGGCCAGGTATAAATGTACTAAAATTAAGCCGGATGAATTTGACATTGAGTTAGTTTGCAATTGGTCGACCGATTCCGGATCTAAGGCAATAAAAATCAAAGAAGACGACGATGTTGAAATTATGTTGTCCTCCATGTCAAAATCTATTGAATTATTTGTAATGAAAGAGCGGAGGTTGTCGACAGAGCCACATGCAACTCCAGTGGTATCAGCTCCCGCAGCTTGTTATCCGTATCCGACTATGAGCGTTCCCACGTATGAGCAACAACATATGTGTTTCGGGTTTAATCCGTACATGAATTTGCATCTGCCATCGCTACCCGGCTATCCATATTCGACGCAGGAAACTGCCCCAAATATAACTCAAGGGTAACTCGAACTTTAGAATTCTCCTACTGCACAATATTACAATTGTCTTGTGTACAATAATAAAAAAATGTGTATATTTCATTTTTGTTTCGAATTACTTCATGACACAAACTACCGGCGAACCATCTACAAGTTATCGTTGTTCGCCCATGCAACCAATGCCCACATAAATGTATCAGATGACCCAACAGTAAGTTACTAGTGTTATTGCTTTTTATTCATGTAGAGTATTAAATGTACTTCAGAATTTGCCGCTTGCGTAGTATAGGTATCCGACATAAGCACCGAACTAGAATCTAACACTGAACCAAATATTCCTGATGTCGACATGGAACTAGATGATCCAGATTTGAGAGAGGTAAATCCAGATCCTTCACTTGACAGCATGACTATTGTTAGCTTTCCTGATAATGATACGATATGAGTTGATGTAATGCGAGTAAACAATGCTCCCCTAAATTTTGATTTGGTAGGCGAAGAGATCGCGGCCGAAGATAGTAATGAGGAGGTGCCAGAGTTGAGATACCATTGGATGATGATTTATGCAATGCACAAATGATAGTTAGATCCATGGTTGCATATATGCAATTCAACAACGAAGTTTTCTCATCGTCATGCGTTCAAAATGGTTTTAAAGTAGGTACGATGTTTGAGAGCAAAAGCAAACTCCTTCAATTGTTAAGTGAATGGTCGATTTTGCACGTAGTTTCTTTTAAACCGATCAGGTCGAACAAAAAGAAATACACTGCTATTTGCAACATGGATCCCAACTGCTCATGGAGAATATATGCCATAGATTTTAAAAAATCGCAAAAAGGTTTGTGGGTTATTAGCTTTCCCAAATATTGCACCCCAGGGACCAAGTAGTGCAAAACTTTCCCATTGTGTGCAATCATTGTCTGCGCCCAATGGAACCAGAGAACTTGTTCCCTGGGGCGTAATCAAGTATTGCGCCCTGGGGACCAAGTAGTGCAAAACTTTCCCAATGGGCGTGTTGGCTAGCTTTTTGACCAAGCCATCAAGGTTCACACACAAGAAGAAAATATGAAGTTTTGTTCCTCTAGTTCACGAGAAGTCAGATCGCAGTCGCTCAACCATCCTCAGGTCGGATCGCCCCCTTTTTTTGGATCGCCCTATCGGGTCGATAAACCCCTATGCGGACCGATCCGCCAATTCCACTTCGACCCGATCCACTCCTGTAGCCACGACCCGATCCGATTCCAGATACCAAGTTGAAGGCTATGACCCATTCTTCCACGATCCGATGATGATGGATCTCGTGACACCTGTCCACAACTGTCATATTGACCAATTCTCCATCAAGCTACGAACCAGTCCGAGATTCTCGAGATTCGTGCCACGTATTACTGTGATCCGCCTGACAAAATCAGCTATAAATAGCCCAGAGCTTGGCGTTTTTAAGGATCTTTTGGCAGTTTGAAGGATTGATTCTACCATTACTGTCATACCACTATTTCTTACCAGTTCTACTTCGGGATTACTGAAAGAAATCGTAATTATAAGAGTGAGTTTGAGAGAAATTATTGGTTGTACCAACATTCAAAGTATAATCAATAGCATATATAGTGGACGTAGGCTCGTTAACGCCGAACCACTATAAACCGTGTGTGTTTTCTGCTCTTTCCTCATTTTCAGTTATAATTCCCTACGAATCAGAACAATTTGGGTGTTAGAGCTAAATTTTGATCTAACATTTTGGTGCTTCCACTGAGAACTGATTTCTCAGCATATTGGATTGTTGCTCCGTTGTTTGGATATTCAAGTCCGAAGGAAACAGTCCTGAAACTTCACTGTTCAGATTTTTGAAGATTCCAGCGGCATCTGATATCATGGCTGGAAAGAAGTCTAAGGAAGTACGAGCTTCGCAGGCGAATGAAGCAGTTGAAGAAAGTGTACATGAGCAGGTTGAGGAGGGCCTCGTGGATCGCGGGGACATAGGGGCAATCCGACCCGAACGTGGCGTCACGAACCAGTTTGAAGGGGGCGCCACGATCCGAATTGAGGGCGGCACGAACCGAACATCTAATTGGGTCGTCACTCGATCCCGAGACAACGCCGCAAACCCTCCCCCTAATGTTACCACGAACCGATCCCAGGGGGTGCTACGAGCCACATACACAGGTCTACTGCGATCCGAAGTGATGACCAGACTACAACTCGACCTAGAAAGGAGGTTATGGCTCACTCTTCCCGTCTCGGTACCTCTGTTCGGCCTGGCTCAAGTTCTCTGCACATAAGAGAAAATGTTGATGATCAATATGACCCCTCTGCTCCGGTCACTGAAGGAGATCTCTCTCGCTTCTCTGAAATGTGGGATAGGCTGTTTGATGAATTAGTTGCTCAAAGGCAGGAAAGCTCTGTGTTGCGACAGAACTTGACTACTATGGATAGAAGGCTCGATGACCTCGCAAGGCAAAGAACACTCCCAGTTCGTCCGCTCACCTCGGAGTACTCTTCTTCATCAGAAGAATCGCCAAGACCTCCGCGGCGACCGTATGAGAGGGCTGAAAACGTAGAGCAACTCCGATTTGGAACCCTGCCATCACAAGAGGAAGAGACACTTGGTGTAGGACCCTCGAACCGCAACTTGAATAATCGTGCCGCAACTCCTAGAGATCGAGTTGTGGACAATCCTGTTGAGAATAGACCACCTCAGCCCCTTCGCCGTACAAATACTCATGGTAACAGGGGGCAACGAAGCCCAATCCGAGCTCCGGATTTCGTGGTTGTTCCTAGAAGAGAGATCGGAGAATTCCACCGAGTGAGAAGCGCTGATCCCAAGCCTCCGATGACCAGTGCAAATGTTGCAGCTATGGTTCATCAAATCCTAGCAGATAGCCGTGGACAAAGGAATAAAGATTGGGGGATTGACCGCAGTCACACCCCTTTTACTGATGACATTCTAGATGTAACATTCCCGAGGCGCTTCAACATGCCGCAGGTGAACCGTTACGCGGGTAGATCTGATCCAATCCAACATCTAATGAGATATTCTTGGTCAATGACCGTTGCCGCAGCCTCTGACGCTGTAAAGTGCAAAGCATTCCCTATATTCCTGGAGGATGTAGCGTTATTATGGTTTACTCTTTTACCAGCAAGATCAATTTCCAGTTTCAGGGAGTTGAGTGAAAGGTTCGTGGAACAGTTCCACATTTATGCACATAGGACAAAGAGTGTGATTGATCTGTTCCTTGTCAAGCAAAGACCAGGCGAGAGCTCAAGGGTGTATCTGGATCGTTTCAACCTAGCTACCACTGAAGTCAAGGATCCCCATGAGCCAACTGTTGTGGCAGCCCTGATCGATGGGGTAGATAAAGATACTGAATTTGGGAGATACCTGGCCGGCAAGCCACCTCATACTAGAGAATTGTTCTATGAGAAAGCTAACATACACTTACGTCAGGAGGAGGTATACGCTAACCGAAAGATGAAAATGGCAGATAAGGAGAAGATCCAAAGTAATGTGGCCATCAAGCAAACCGGAGACAGCTCGGGGAAGGTTGAAGTCAATGTTGGAAACCGAAACCAAGGCGGCGGCCGCCAGTCAGGAAATAATGATAATAACAGTAATGGCAATAATCGGAAGAGAAATCGGCGGAACGATTCCCAGAGAAGGACCCGTCCCAGGTCTTTCGAAAATTATACGCCAATAAATGATACTTTGGAGAATATCTTCGTAGACTCATACAACGTTCTCCAGCATAAAAGGCCTCCTCCAAGAGATTCTACGGAGAAAGAACGTGAGACGGGGAAGTTTTGTCTCTTCCATCAGACTCACGGCCACTCTACAAATGAATGTCGTCATCTGAGAGACGTAGTTGAGAGGTTGCTCCGGGAAGGGAAATTGGATGAGTACAGGGTGACTCCTAGAGACAGGGGGCAAGCTATTCAGACCCCGAACCAAAACCAGAATCAACCAACTACCAGGCCAGCTGTCCAGCAAAAAGGAAAGGATCTGGTTATCAATACCATAATCGGAGGGATTCACCTAGCCGGGCATAGTTTCAAGGCGATGGATCAATACCATAATCTTGAGGTAGGAGAGTGTAGCAACCCTGAGGACAATGTCCCGGTAAAACAGCAAAAGATGATATTAGATGACGTCATTTTCCGCAATCGAGAGAGTATTGGAGTCCACGCTCCGATCGAAGATCCATTTGTAATCACAGTTCCTATTGGCCCGGCCACTGTTCATAAAGTTCTAGTGGATAACGGGAGTTCAGTCAACATTCTATTCAAAAAGACGTTCGATCAAATGAACCTTGAATTGAAAGATTTAAAGCCGTGTGAAGGATGGATCCGTGGATTTAACGGAGCTTCAACTGCTCCAATGGGATATGTAGAGCTGCCGGTAACACTTGGGGAAGGAGAACGCCAAAGAGTGAGAATTCTTCCCTTCGTGGTTTTGGGTATTGAATCGCCTTATAATGCCTTCTTGGGCCGACCGGTCCTAGCAAAGTTTAGAGCTTGTATAGCCCCCTGGTGCTTGTTATTGAAGTTTCCTATGGAAGCTGGTGTTGGCATAGTCAGAGGAGATCAGGTTGTCGCACGAGCATGTTACATTTCCGAGCTAAAGCTACTCCGTAAAGGAAGAGATATAGAAAATAAAGATGCTTCTTCCCCCACAAGGGAGGAGGCGTCATTGCAATTAAAGAGAATGACTACGGGTGAGTCGCCCAGAGAACTGCCCGAGGATATAGATCCCAGAGAGGACGAAGAAACTGGAGGCAGAATGGCGGCACCCAACGAAACGACTGTGGATGTACCGATCAAAGATAGTGATCCAGAGAAGGTCCTGAAGATTGGATCCGGTTTGAGCTAAAGAACTGACGGATTTCCTAAAAGATAACTTGGATGTATTTGCTTGGACCCACGCGGACATGTGTGGGATATCTCCATCAATCATGAGTCACTCATTAAGCATTAACCCAAAGCATCCCCCTGTAAAACAAAAAAGGCGAATGCTAGGCTCAGAGAGGTCCGCGGCCTTGAAAGAAGAAGTTGAAAAGTTAAGAAGTAACGGATTCATCAGAGGCTCAACCTACCCAGATTGGATTTCAAATCCAGTTTTGGTAAAGAAGGCCAATGGAAAGTGGCGTACATGTATTGATTTTTCGGATTTGAATAAAGCCTGCCCAAAAGATAGCTTTCCGTTACCCAGAATTGATCAGTTGGTAGATTCAACGGTGGGTCATGAGCTTCTCTCTTTCATGGACGCTTATTCAAGATATAACCAGATCCCTATGCATGTTCCAGATCAAGAACACACTAGCTTCATTACGGATCTGGAATTATACTGCTACGTGGTAATGCCTTTTGGTTTGAAGAACGCAGGCGCTACATATCAATGGTTAGTGAACAGAATGTTCTATAAACAGATTGGGAAAACGATGGAGGTATACGTTGATGAATGTTGGTTAAGTCCAGACAATCACCCAATCACACTACAGACTTGGCAGAGATGTTTGGTATCCTTCGAAAGTATGGGATGAAACTCAACCCAACGAAATGCTTATTTGGGGTTGCCTCCGGGAAATTCTTGGGATTCATTGTCAGCTCGCGCGGGATTGAGATTAATCCAGACCAGATCGCAGCAATCAGAGGCATTCAGGAGCCTAGACAAATCAAAGATGTGCAAAGCCTTGCAGGGAAAGTAGCAGCATTAAGCAGATTCATCTCTAGAGCGACAGACAAATGCATTCCATTCTTTGAATTGATAAAGCGAGGAAAACGCAATTTAAATGGACTCCTGATTGCATAGAAGCATTTCAGAACCTGTTGAATCATCTGGAGAGGCCTCCGATACTGTCTAAGCCTGTGGACCACGAGGATTTATTCGTGTACTTAGCATTGTCGTCCCACGCAATCAGCTCAGCATTAGTAAGAGAAGAAGACAAGGTTCAAAGGCCAGTGTACTACATAAGTAAAAAATTGGTGGCAGCTGAGCGCAATTATCCGAGGATAGAAAAGCTGGCGTACAGTTTATTGATTGCATCTAGGAAGCTTCGGCATTATTTCCAAGCTCATCCTATCACCGTGTACACTGATCACCCGCTCAAGCAAGTTCTACAGAGACCAGAAGCCTCTGGAAGACTGCTCAAATGGAACATTGAATTGAGTCAATTTGATTTGAATTTTCAGCCCAGACGGTCGATACGGGGGCAAGTGCTGGCAGATTTCATAGCAGAATTTACTGTCCCGGAGGATGACATAGTAAATGAAGAGGCTGACCCACCAAAACTACTTCTCGATCTTAGCGCCTGGAAATTGTATACTGATGGTGCTAGGAATGATAAACGATCCAGTGCCGGAGTGGTGCTTGAAACTCCAGAGAAACGACTGATATCTTATGCTATCCGGTTGGAATTTCGCGCCACTAACAACAACTCCGAATATGAAGCCCTGATAGCCGGGCTGAGGATCGCAAAGGAATTAGAGATCGCGAAGCTGGACATATTTTGTGATTCCAAGTTGGTTGTAAATCAGGTCACTGGAAAGTTCCGAGCTAAGAGCCCAAGATTGATTTCGTATTTGGAGAAAGTGAAGGAGTTGCTGACTGGCTTTGATCATTATAATATATCTCATATTCCGCGGTCACAGAACCAACAGGCGGACAAGTTAGCGAAGATGGCTAGTTCCGACGATCCTGAAAAAGCCGGGCTAGCCCCAGTTGAAGTACTTCAGTTCCCTAGCATAGGTCAGATGGAAGTTGATCCGATACTAGAGACTGAGCCAGAAAGGGAGTCATGGATGACCCCGTTAAAGAATTACTTGATGAATGGAATGCTTCCGACCAAGAAGAGCGAGAGGCATAAAATAATCCGTAAAGCATCCCGATACGTTATGCAAGGCGGAGTCCTGTACAGACAGGGATTTTCGATGCCCCTTCTCCTTTGTATAGCCCATGACGAAATCGAGCATGTACTGCAGGAAGTACATGAGGGTGAATGTGGTGACCATACTGAAGGACAGACATTGGCAAAAAGGTATTGCGGTATGGTTACTTCTGGCCTACCATAAACAAAGATGCGGCAAAATACGCACGACGCTGTGATGCATGTCAAAGATTTTCAAAAATTCCCAGGGAACCTCCTGGCCAGTTAAAGACAATGATGAGTCCATGGCCTTTCGCTATGTGGGGAATTGATATCATCGGAAGCCTCCCTATAGCGAAGGGCGGAGTAAAGTTCGTTATTGTAGCTGTAGACTACTTCACCAAATGGGTCGAGGCTGAGCCGTTAACTACAATCACAACCAAGTGAGTGATTAATTTCGTTGTTAGGAACATTATTTGCCGGTTTGGGATCCCGAAGATCGTCATAACTGACAATGGAACCCAGTTTGATAGCAACGAGTTTAGGGACTTCTGCCAGAAGTACCACATTGAGAAACGGTACACCTCTGTGGCACATCCGCAGTCGAACGGACAGGTCGAAGAAGCAAATAAAGTGATTAAGTCCATTATCAAAAGAAGATTGAAGCGGGCCAAAGCCATGTGGGTCGATGAATTACCCTTGGCATTATGGGCCTACAGGACAATGTATAAATCGGCGACAGGCCATACCCCCTTCTCTCTTTCTTTTGGAGCAGAGGCAGTCATCGCGGTTGAGCTAAAAGTACTATCTCACCGAGTCACTTATTACGATCCGATGACTAATAACGAGTTGCTCCTTGAATCCCTAGATACAATAGAGGAGAAGAGGGATGAAGCAAACCTGCGTGCCTTGAGACACAAGCAACAGGTCGCTAGATACTACAACAAAAGGGTTCGAGCCCGAACCTTTGAACCCGGAGACTTGGTTCTGAAGCGTGTCTTTCCACCCCCAACTCATATGGGTGCGAAGTGGGAAGGACCATACTCCATTCTACGAAGACTTGATAATGGAACCTTTAAGCTAGCAACCGTAGATGGAGAAGAAATCCCCAGAGTATGGAATGCCCAACATTTGCGGCCCTATCTGATGTAAAGTTGTCAGATTTATCCTTTTGTTTCATAGGACCATGTAAAAGGCATGGCTTGCCTAGAATAGTCCAATGTTTTGAGCAAAGGATTATAAAGTGGACGTAGGTCACGATTCGACCGAACCACTATAAAAATATTGTGTGTCGTTTACCTTTATCTGCACTATTATTTATCTGCTCTTCTATCTTTATATAGTTTGCTGTAATACCATATAGCGATCACAGAAACTTGTAATTCTAAGTGCCTTCCATCAGAATGGAGAGTAATCCACAGCCAGAATGCTGAAGGTGCAATAAAGTGAGTCACACCATTGATTGCACTCTAACTCTCCAGAGCCGAGAGAGAAAGTAAAGGACGCGAAAATAACGTCCACATGGCAAGGCGACGCACCATGATAAAAACCGCCTTGACAGGACTCTAACCTTGGCGACTGCCAGGAGAGTATTAAAGCGTCTATGATTAAGCGCTGAGAAAGAGCTCTTACCCCGCTGAAGGATCGGGGGGCGACTGAGCAGCTGAGCTTGAACTCTAACCTTGGCGATTGCCAGGAGAGTATAAAAGCGTCTATGATTAAGCGCTGAGAAAGAGCTCTTACCCCGCTGAAGGATCGGGGGGCGACTGAACAACTGAGTTCGAACTCTAACCTTGGCGACCGCCAGGAGAGTATAAAGGCGTCTATGATTAAGAGTTGAGAAGGATGCTGGAGACTCAACACCTCCAGAATTTCTGCCTCGTTGAAGGATCGGTGAGCGGATCATGGTACGAGTTCGAACTTTAACCCGCTGATGGATCGGGAAAGTATAGAGGTACACGATGATGCAAAAGAAATAAACTTTCATCCATAAACTGCAAGCTTACAAGATAAAGAGGAACCTAAACAAAAGTGAGGGCCACTCTCACAATTACATTTCATGGCCAGTGGAAAGCCTAAAAACAAAATACGGAAAAACGTCTACATCCTACTTATGCTTGGGAGACAACTTGGATTTTTTCTCCTTCTCCTACTGTTCCAGCTCCGCCTTGCCAACATCAGATTGATCACTCTTCTTTCTTTTTCTTTTGTCAATAAGGGGAGCTGAGGGATCATCAGAAGACTGGGAAGCAAGCTGTTTGGTAATTGATTTGGGTTGGAGTTTTAGTACCAACCCAGTTTTGGGATTAAACTCTGAGATCAGAGGCACATTCAAAGGCTCTTGCTCATCTTTTTTCAAGGCCAGCTATTTCTCTTGCCTAGCCCTCCTTTCAATCAAGGTTTCCTCATCATCGCCTTTGATTTCTTTGGTAATGGTGACTTCCTCTTCATCGTCTTCATGGTGCCCGTCCATATCTCTCAAAGCCTCGATGGGCTCAGTATCTCGGGGAATATCAGCACTGGGTGCGAGAAGGACTTTCTCCGTTGTCGCACCTTCGGACTGCTTGGAAGCGTCAGCGCTAGCACTTGGCGGGATGACAATCTTCTCCGCCTCTGTCTTCTTCTCAGCATCCTTATCGGCTGGCACGCCACCTGTAACATGAGAAACAAATGTTATTTCAGGAGAGAATGCGGTTTGCTCAGTTGATTGTTCGGCAAGACGGCGACAAGTGACGATCGCTTTGACAAATTGCGGAGAGAATATAGAGATACCTTCTGCTGATCCTCCATCCAGGATAGCAGCAGAAGCTCCAACAACTGGAGGAGTCGGACCCAGAGGAATCAATGGATCATCGGGACTGTATTCCTCAATTTCGGAGGCATTGGGCTCTGCAGCTGAGCTCGAGCCTTCTTCAATTTTATTTTTTCCCTTGGCCAGAGTTTTCTCCTTATCCATCTCTTCTTGGAGTTGGCGTTTGCCTTTCTCTAAATCCTCGGGTTCGTTATCCATAAGAATGGTCCGCATCAGCTCATTCTCATCAATCTCATCAACTCCTAATCGCCGTTTCTCGCCCTGGACGATTGCATCCCATATGTTGGCTAAAGTAACATGGTAGTCCGGGATCCAGGAGATGTTACGAGTCTTGATGACCTGGCCAAGGAAGTCAAACAACATTTCTTCAAATCCTTCAATATCTTTCTCTCTCTCAAGGAGCATTTCATTAGAAGCAGTAGCCATTTCAATGGCTCTTTCCACATTATTTTCAGCAAGAACCGCATGCTTCTCTGATTGCGCGAGTTGATCATTCAGAATCGCTCTCTCTTTTTCGGCCAGAGCTAAACTATCTTTCAAGCTTGCCTTTTCTTTCTCCCAAGCAGCTTTTTCAGCTTCGAAATGATCCTGTGCTGTTTTCAGTTCGGTGTGGGCCATCTTGAGATCTTCCACCTCCTTCTTCAATGACACACGCTCTTTGCTGTTAGAATCGAGCTCATTATGAAAACGTTGACTGGCCTCCTCCAGCACTGTCTTATAATTTTTAGCATCTCGTTGAGCCAAGGCAAGCAAAAATTGTGCATCTTCCAAGTCCTTTTCCACTTTCACCCTGGCCCTGTCATTGTTATCTATCCTTACTTTGGACCTGTGCGCTTCCATTTCTAGCTTTCGGATAGCGTCTGAAAGATTGACAGCGTGTTTCTTCATCGCCTCATATTGCTTGGCTACATGGCGAACGTGTCCGATGACTTCAGTATCCCAATTCCCAGGGACTGGTTACAGAGTTGGAACGAACATCATCCCCTCGAAGAAGATATCGGGGAATTGTTCTCGTAATTTCTCCAGCTTAGCCTGAGTCTCAGGACCATGGATATAGTCTCGTGCCCCGGGGGCACTCAAACTTTGTTGACTGGAGGGGACGATGTCAGTTTTCTCCTTCTCAGAATCCTTGTTTGGATCCTTGTTTTTATCCTTAGGCTCGTGGTGCTTTTTGGATGACTTGCTATGAGACGGCGTGCTCTTCGGAGGAGTTAAGTCTTTGGGAAGTTGTTTTCCCCTTGTAGGTGGCACTTGATGACTATGGGGCTTTCCAGAGGTTTGTTTTGACGGGGATCTGGACGATGAAGAGTGAGGCTTGTAAGAATCCCGGGACCGATGGCTGTCTCCCCCTCAGCTATTGCTACGAGCGCACTCAGGATTTGAACGAAGACTTGGGGTGCCCGCACAAAGGGAACGATAAGAATAAGATCGTCTGTGAGTCATCCTTCCTGCAAATGAAATAAGCATATATTAGAACAACAAATAGCAATAGTGTAGAAAGTGGTGTGGTGAGCGGTGCATGTGATCTGTGCATCCCATATAACCCCCTAACGGACCAGGGCCCGGAGCTAGGCTCGTCTGTGTAGTATCTTTTTCTCCAATGGGGGCATTCGCTTCCTCAGAGGAAAGAAAGAATGGTTCCTCATCAAAGTCTTCATGAGAGTAAATGGTGTCTGGCAGAGGGATCTTGTTTAGTTCCCCTATTATCAGCTCCTCCGTGAAATCATCATGAACGACGGGATCGACCGGTGGTGAAGTTCTTGAGGGAGAATGATCTTTAGAGACCGGAATTCCTTTAGACTCGTCAGCCCGGATCTCATCTCCCTTATACTTATTCAGATTTTCATCATCTTGACCAATGAGCGGTGAAGGACTCTGGTGGAGTCTAGTTGTTTCTGTAGCCCGTGAGGTTCCCTCTCCCCCAACCGGAGGCACGTATTTATAAGGTTTGTCGTCCTTGCCCAGTCCGAATCTTGTATCCAGAAGACGGTGCTTGTGAAGATTCTCGTCGGTGAGACACAACTTTATTCTCAAGAAATCTGATTCACTTTTGAGAAGACGAGACAATCGGCTCTCATACACCGAGCCTTTCGTCTTGAGGAAAGTATAATCTGTATGGATTAAAGAAACATGTTAGCATCTTGATTATCTAATCAAGTCACCAATCTGGAGAATTAAAATTCACTTGCTTTAAGCCATTTTCGTGTGCATCCCGCCTGCAGTTTTATGTAAAACCAGTCGGCTTTGGGATCCCCTATGTTGCAGTAACCGTCAGTTACGACCTTTCTATTGATCAATGATTCAAAGAAGGAGATATTTGGAGTTGCCTTGGAACGATGTTTAAAGAGGTAATAGAACTTTAAGTCTTTAAACGTAAGCTCAGTCTGCAGAATCTTTGGATATGCAACATATAGAGTGTATAGAGCTGCGTAAGCTTTGGGGTGGAGCTGCATTGGAGCAATTCGCAACCGCCTTAAAGTTTAAAGAGGAATGGCACCTACCATACACATCAATCTACTAATGGTCATGTACCCAGCTGGGGCAGAGTTAGGTCTATCGTCATTGCTTGGGGTCCTGACATCATCCTAAGATATTCCATGCTTCAAGCATAGTTTCCGAAGCTTGGTGTCATCCAATTTAGAATCCAGACAATCATTAAACTTTTCTATATCCTTAGCTCCCGGAAGCTCATCGGGAGCCCGATCGTCCGCCTCTTCGGAGGATGTATCATCTGAAGACGTTGATTCCGCACCAGAGTCCATTTTGTAGTCAGGATCAGACTTATCATGATCTGAGGTTAAGGGAAGCATGTTGGGTTCGTGATGCGCCGATGTCTCTGGTTCAGTGTCTTTCTCTGGCGTCTCAATCACTCGTTTATCTGACATAGCTGTGTTGGCAAGTATAACAAATTAGAATGTAGCTACCCTTCCCCCGTGTGTGCAAGTGCAAGTGTGAGCCTGTCAGTGCATTAAAGAAAAGCATAGAAGTTAATAAGATCATCGAGATATTGATAGTTGTCCGTTGTTAAGTTATGCTGCTGATTAGTCCAGAAAGTTCGTCTCAAAGGCTCTAACCTAACTGTCCATTGATATATCAGACTTAAGTTGCAATGTTTATTTAGCAAGTCTATGGGATCATTCAGTTTTCGGATCGTGGTATATCATTGGATCGCGTAGTGGGGTTCGAATCGAGGTATGTTTGTGGATCGCGAAGCAGATATGGACTCGCGACAGAAGCATCAATTCTTGAAAGGGCATCGCATCGGATCGGGAACGGATTGCTATAACTCCCAACTATCCGCAGCTCACCACCACGAGCCGATCCGCTCTCCAACTCCTACTCCTTCCATTTACACCCACCATGATCCGCTCCCTTGCCATTGCCACGATCCGCTGCCTCACCATTCTCCATCATCTCCCTCCTCTTTCCTCCTCACCCACGATCCAAACTGGCCAACTCCATCTTCCTCATTTTTGCTCACGAACTCGAACAGCTAAACCCATCAACCATCGTCGCCGCTGAAGCCTTGAACACCACACAACTCCGTTATTCTCTCCTCTCAAATCAGTGAAAACTCAAGAAAAACGAAGGTGAAATCGCATGAAAGTACTTTTAATAAGATTACCTTTCTTAAACAAGGGGGGAATTGGGTTTTTGGAGAGTTAAAAGCTAGGGTTTTATTCAACAAAGAGCTGGCGGCGCAACGGTAAAGAAGGAAGAAAGAGAGAAGGGAGAAGAAGGGTTTGGCTTATATAGGCAAAACTGCGACCGTTGGTATCCCATTTCTTGTCTTATTCGGATCATGGGCCTTGGTGGGTCGCGAACCAAGCCCAGCGGAGAAAAAGGGGGTCGATCCTTTAATCAGCTCGTGATGAGGGCTGGCCCATCGTGCTTAAAGCCCACATGGAAATCAAATCGAAACGAGCATCTCGTATCGCTGGATCGTGACAAAGGACGCTCCCACGAATCGTGGAGCACAGGAGTGATCCGAACCGACTAAGGATGGGTAGAAGTAAGTCTTCAAAAAAAAAAAGAGAGGAGAAGGAAAGTTCGGAAATATTTGCAAAAAGTTCAGAAATTTACCTGATAGATTCGATGACAAAGTCTCCAAAAATTCCAGAGATAAAAATTATCCGATAAACAGGGAGATGATTGAAGATTTAACCGATATTTATACCAATCAAGGAATGCGACTTTCCGAAGTAACACGACATTTTAGACAGACGCAGCCATTGATTTGCATCTCCCTATGAAAAGATTTCTCTGTAATTTTGAAGCATGTCCTATCCTCAATAAAACATACTTCGAGGGGGCAAAATGTTGGCTAGCTTTTTGACCAAGCCATCAAGGTTCACACACAAGAAGAAAATATGTAGTTTCGTTCCTCTAGTTCACGAGAAGTCAGATCGCAATCGCTCAACCATCCTCAGGTCGGATCGCCCTATCGGGTCGATAAACCCCTATGCGGACCGATCCGCCAATTCCACTTCGACCCGATCCGCTCCTGTAGCCACGACCCGATTCCAGATACCAAGTTGAAGGTTATGACCCATTCTTCCACGATCCGATGATGATGGATCTCGTGACACCTGTCAACAACTGTCATATTGACCAATTCTCCATCAAGCTACGAACCAGTCCAAGATTCTCGAGATTCGTGCCACGTATTACCGCGACCCGCCTAACAAAATCAGCTATAAATAGCCCAGAGCTTGGCGTTTTTCAGGATCTTTTGGCAGTTTGAAGGATTGATTCTACCATTACTGTCATACCACTATTTCTTACCAGTTCTACTTCGGGATTACTGAAAGAAATCGTAATTATAAGAGTGAGTTTGAGAGAAATTATTGGTTGTACCAGCATTCAAAGTATAATCAATAGCATATAAAGTGGACGTAGGCTCGTTAACGCCGAACCACTATAAACCGTGTGTGTTTTCTGCTCTTTCCTCATTTTCAGTTATAATTCCCTACGAATTAGAACAATTTGGGTGTTAGAGCCAAATTTTGATCTAACAGGGCGCAATCATTGTCTGCGCCCAATGGAACCAGAGAACTTGGTCCCTGGGGCGTAATCAAGTATTGCGCCCCATGGACCAAGTAGTGCAAAACTTTCCCATTGGACGCAATCACTGTTTGGGCCCAATGGAACCAGAGAGCCTGTTCCCTGGGGCGTAATCGAGGATTGCGCCCCAGAGAATAAAGAGGGCACGTCCTGCTCTCTTTTTCACACTCAATACAATCCGAAATCCTTTCAAGTCGATCGTTCATTACAAGTCTAAAAAACCGATTACAATAAACCTATCATAACAAATGATCTCCAACGTTTCAAACTGAAAACATACAAATTTAATCAAACCATCTTATCAAAACAAATAACGAAAGTGAATTTTTAATTAGTTAACATGCACATATATTCTAGAACTCTATATTCTAACTAGTGTTGAATGGTGAGTTTTGGTTACCGCCATCAACTCCGGTTTGTTTGAACGATGTTGTGCCTATAAATATAAGACGCTACCATCTACAGGTCCGGGTGCCATCTTTGCATACTTTACAATAATTCAATGCTAACAAATTTAGTATTAGGTTTCACCAAAACAAATACAAACCTACCAATCTTCAATTCTACACAAATTCAACATTATGAAGTCGATTACCAATCTTCAATTCTCCACAACAAACTTTACATGACTTTTCAAACCACAATGAAACCTCTCCAAATCAAATGACCACATTTCCAATCTCAACAAAACTCTCACAAAATCAACTATATTACATATATATGAACAATACATCATGTATATGCATCTATAAACCATCGGTGTACAAACTACAAGAAAAATCAAGAAAGCTCTAAACCTAAATTTTGAAATAAACACACAAAAATTATAGAGATAATTACTTGTAGCTTGCTCCTGTGTTGAAGAACTTGCCATGTCCTTTTGGAGCACAATCATTGATTGCGTCCGTGGTAAATTTTATTCTCTGGACACCTCAGCGTTGAGTTGGCCAAAAGGAGGCTACATTTGCAATTATTCAAAAATAAGTGCTATTGGCAGAATAAAAAAAAACCGAACCAAAATAGAAGGATGCTCTTTTCTGAACTAAAAATAGTATTTGGAGTACAATTATCCCAGACAGGAAGTTTTTATACATACAAATCTGAACTAAATCACATGCAATACTAAAACTGTGAAACTATGTAATCAACAAAAACTAAATTGAAACAGTAGGAAACTAGGAATATAATTAAATGCTACCGGTTTTTTCCATGTAATCTCTCTCAAAACAGCTAATTAAACAAATAAAGAACTGAAACCAGTCTTCCTTGTCTGAATTCCAAATTACTATAAAATGGAAATGTAAATAGTAAGCAATTTGCTATAGAATATAGTATAGAGCTACATAGACATCAAAGACGGAAACTGTATAAAACAGTGTCACAACAAAAAGGATTTAACAAAAAACAATCATGTATAAATCATTCTAGCTGCATCATCATAAAGACTGACAAGCAATAGTTCATCGAATCCACCAGCCAATTTGCTTTCCAGAGAATGGCTAGTATTGTTGCTTGGAGTAGTCGTAACAAGTGCAAATTCCCATCCCGAGGAGCTGCTTCAGAGCAATTCAATATTTGGTACAAATTTTGAATCATCTCCAGGCTGCAAGATTGCTAAACCCAATGCATTGCTCTCCTCATTTTCAGCAGCCATAGGATCTATGACCGATTCAAGGTCGAGTAAATCTCCAGTATTTGCAGGTTCAGGCTCAGGCTTAGCCTCAGCCTCAGGTTCAGGTTCAATATCGTATTTTAGCACTCTATAACATTCAAGACGTTCCTTCAAGAAAAGAGCATAACTGCGGATCCAGCCAGAACAATCCCACGCAACAGGACCTGAATCATCCTTAGAGTTGGGCGTTAATTGGATGTGACCTCTCCGTGAATAATTCACAATCTGTTTTATGAATGTAGGATCGCCCTCTCTCAACTTCCTATGAATAACGATAAGTGTTTTCAATGCAACCGTCCAGTTACAAGTCTTATTCAATCTCCTTGCAAGTGGAAATATGCAATAAGTAACTTCAGAGCATGGCCTACTCGAAGATGTTGCAACAAATAATCTTTGAATGCAACGTTCTTTAGGGAGGCATTCAACATGACTAGTGGCCTTAACAATAGCAATGTCCACATCCTTGAACTAGCTATTGACTTTGGCAAGGTTGAGCGAGGTTGTGTCCTTGATGACACCATATGTTTTTCTCCGTGTCCCCATTTAAAACAATTTTTGATACATCGTTGTTTTGAAGGAGAGAATGAAGACAAAGAATCCTTTTACATGGCTGAAGGCATTAGAAATGGGTTTCGGGCCACATTTAACAACCAATTATATCCAACTGAATGAAAGAAAGTGCTTTTCCTTATTTGAATTAAGCTACCGACTTCTTCGTTATTTTGAAAAAGCATTTTTATGCATATAGAAATTTCTCAAGCTATAGAAATATTTTTAAAAAAAATATTTACCTATCAAAACAATTTATAACTACACCGTTGCATTTTATTTTTCAAAAGTTTTAATTAAATTTTAAATTCACAAAATACTTTCTGAAATATAATTTTGAGATTTACATCAGTATCTCAGAAATCATTCCAATATTTTATAAGTTCTCCCAAAAAACAAATCCAAACTCATATTAACCAGACTTATTTCAATTTAGATCCCAAAGTAAGATTTTTAACCTTATTTATCAATTGCTTCATTCTATTAATTCTTCTTAGAAATGAACATATTTAACATTAGAAACCATATTTAATTTCCAATGTCTTTCTAATTCCACATTTCCATTTTCTTTATAGAAATCTCAATATAATCTCGAAAATATATTTTAGCATATTTACTTCACTGTGCTCCTGATCGAGATGTTAGACTCTCTTCGTTAAAAAAAATTGTGTGCTTAAAATTTATAAGGGAGGAGTCTATAATAACTCTAATCAATATCATCAAGAAAGCATATACAAACATGCACACAATTTAGTAACTGTACATACATTTAAATGCACTCACATGAAGGGTTGCATAAATTGTTTCACCTTGTTATTGTTCCATCAAACTATGTTGTTTTTTGGGCTTTGACTTGTGAAAAAAATGTAAACAAGTTAGAAATGGTATAAACTCATTTTTGAAAGTTAATCATCCAGATATTGAAGAAAGATGGCATAAACGTCTCTATTAATTTATATTATATGGTTTGGGGGTGTGGTCATATTTTAGTGCATGATAAATGCTTGTACCATGCAGCTAACTCAAATATCATCAATCAACTGTTTGTAATGCGGATTCTGATGCACTCGTGGGTGCGTGCATGCATAATAAAAGTAGGTAAACATGAAGAATAAATTCTTATCTTAAAGAGTTGTTTTCACCTACCTAAAAAAGAAGTAGCATAGTTGCATTCCAAGTTCAACCTTAGCTAATATAAACATATGCAACCTAAACTATAGTCTGCACCAAGTAGTTTGAAGAGGAAAGCATGTTGCAAGTATTTTCCATGATAACATACTTAAGGCAATTGAAATTTGAAGCTAGCAAAGATGAAACTCACATTTTAGTCATGTGTTGCCTTCATTTTGGAATGGATGTTCTTCTGTTGATGCTTTATAGTTTTCACTTTGATTTAGATCAAGGCCATCATGTGTTATAGGTCTCAATAGTTGCATAAACGATCAACTTGATGCAAACTGTTTCCAAAAGCTGTTTGAATAGGCATTTACATAGTTGGGTACCGTTCGAGTGTTTGTTGGCAAGGAGTAGATTGCTGCATCAGTTGATAAAACGATTGAGAAGACTGACATGATGGCTGTGAGATATAATTAGGAACTTGTTGAAATGGTTGATCGCTTGGCCACGAGACCTGATATGGCAGCTGAGACGGAAAATTTGTCGGTTGTGCAAATGACTGACTAGGGGGTTGTTGAACTTGACTTAGTGGGCGTTGTAATAGTTGAGTAGGAGGTTGAAGGACTTGACCTGGATGGTGTAGTAGTGATTGAGCAGGTGTTGAAAATGACAAGGAACTGAAAATGGATGAGTAGGTGGTTGCAAGATTTGACATGATGCTTGTACAAAAGGCTAACCGAAGGGTTACGGAGTTTGATCAGACAGTTGGTTGCTCATCCGTGGTTGTTGATTTTTGCTTTGGAGACCGTTAGTTGAGCCAAACAAGTTAGATATTGCCAATTACACTTCTCTTTCTACTATCGGTTTAAGTTCGGTTGTTAACGTCATGCCAATGGACATGATTGACTGCTTCTGATTTACTCGATCCGCTAGCAAGTTGGATTGAAATTTTTTATTCAATACGATACTTGTATCAACATAAGGTGCTCCGTACACTCTTCCCCATTGTGAAGCCTCTAGATGACTCAACCCAAAGTCTTGAATTCCATACATTTTCATCTTCTTGTAGCTAGGCCTTTTTCTTCATGTATGTTTCCTAAAATGTTCAGGAGCATGACATCATAATCTACAATATATTATACACATGACATTACAGTTAAAAAAACTTATTGTACCTAATGTTATTGTATAAGTTTTATTTAATAACTAGGCAATTGTATATATAATGTCGATTTTTAGAAAAATATGATCTAAAATACTCAGTGGGATGTTCACGTATGATAGCACCTTTCTTTTGTACAGTTTTGTTTCAAGACTTAAACTTGACGATACTGGTGGTTATTTTGATTCCTTTATGACCCATATGATCGCGTTAGTTAACAATTATCTACGATTATATAATGCATTGTATTTAGCTATATGCATCGTTAATTATATCTGGTCTAGAAATATAAATGGATAAATGGTTTAACATGGTGCATGCCACGGTGATTTTAGAACATATGAACTGAAAATTCCTAATGATATATTATTAATAACTTTTTGTTTCAATCGTGTTAATAACTTTTTGTTTCAAATTGTATTATGAATAAAACAATTTGTATTATGAATAAAAATTATGTATTTTCCTAGCAAAGTTATTGTTATTCTGATGTATTTTTGTATATGATTTTCAGGAAGGATAGTGAAGCTATGGTTCAAGGTATCTGGTACCCCGAAATTTCGGGGTACTGTCGGCCCTCAACGAGCCGAAATTAGGGCTCAAATTCTGTTTCGGTTTACTTCAACAAAAAATAAATAAATCGTCAGAACCATAAATTGAAGCAATTGACAAGGAAGAGAAGTTGTGCACGGAGAAGCGATTGAAAAAAAGACAAGCTCAATCATCAGAACTCAAAAAGGAATTAACTGAAAAGCAAAGAACAGTACCTTGAATTTCTCCCCGCAGCACAATGGTTTTCAAAGTAGAGAAGAGGAAGTTGCGCACAAAATAATCGAAGTTTTGCGGAAATCCATGAAGCTGCAAAGGCTGATTCATCAAATATCAGTGAAGTTTTTTTTCCTGCTGTAATGTTTTAATCTGCGCCTTTTTTTTTTTTTTTAAGTCAAATGCCCTAGTTTGTGTTTGGCACGGAATGTGACCAGGTAATGTAATAATACTAGTGTGGAACCAGTTCGTTGCACACGATAGTATCATAAAATATAGTATTTAGAATTTTATTGTTAAAAATTAAACTTTATTATATAACATATGATGAATCTGACAAAATAAATTAACTATAAATTATTGTTGTTGTTGTTTATGTAACTTTTATTTGTTTGAAGTAAAAAAATAATTTTATTGTTCATATTACTATGAGAAAGTGTTTATGTTAAAACTAACATATTTTTTTATTATTTTAGATATATTAAAAAATATTATTTACTTCTTTTAAAAATATGTTAACTTTGAAATTGTGTAATTGGTTAAAATATATTATCTTAAGGGTAAATAATCTGAATAAATTGAGAAGGATTTTATAACAAAATTATATAGGTCTTATTGTAGAGTTATTTAAAGTTAAAAATAGTATATTATTTTAATGTAGTGTGCAATAAATTTATTGTTTATGTACATAAACGATCATAGTTATTTACAAAATAACTTTCTTATTGTTTTTTATGTACATAAATGTAAGCATGTGATCTATACATCTACGTAGTTAAACACAAAATTTTTATTATGGTTTTTATTAATATGTAGGTCTACACATATGTGACTAATACATAGATTATTAAAATGCTTTAAATTCGAAATTTCGTAAGCAATTTAAATACATAGGATCTAAATATAAAAAATTATAAACCGTCGATGAAGTGCTTATAAGTACAGAAATATCGAAATATGGATATTTAAAGTTAAAAATAGAATTTTACAATAGAAATAAATTTATTAAGATAAATGAATAATAAATTATCTTTGTTGATGTTACTCATGTATACTATTTATGATACCTGAATTATATATTATATATTTGAATAAAAAATTCACTTGACTATTTTTTTAAGAGACCGCCTATTTGGACACAAAATTAGACATAGTTGGTGGCACAAAAGATCTGAGACATTGGATCTTTTTATCCTTATATAAAGAGTTAAAATTCAGATGGTGTTCTAATGGTGGAGATTAACTGTGTCACCAATTATACCAAAATTTTGTGTCTAGATGAACTTTCCCTTATTTTAATATGAATATGATGTACATATTGAAACCATCACATTTAAGGATTTATTAGATAAATTAGTGAATAGTTATTAATTAAATTTATTCAAATAATTTAAAACCAACATTTACATGATTAATTGAAAATATATGGATGTAATTGTACAAAATTATGTGATATTGAGATGGTTTTTTGGGCAACTTTAAAATTTTCAGAAGGTGCACGTTAGTTAAAATAATTTTTTTTACAGTGTAATGCATTCATGTATACATATAAATGAATCATAAATTAAAATTATGATTATTGTTTACGTATATAATTATGTTATGTGACCGATGTACTTATACATCCAAATGAATTTTATATCATTTATTTAATATGAATATTGTGCAAACAAATAAATAATCATATTTTAACGATTTATTTGACACATCAACAACTAATAGTTCACTAAATTTAATTATAATTTTAAGATTTGTGATTAACTCTAATGTATGAAGTTAGATATAAAATATTATAACAGAACTGAGATAGCTCGGTAAAAAGTTAAAATTAAGGTTTTTGCTTAAAAAAACATATTTTTGCAATGCATGACAGAATTGTTGATACTCTTTCTGATATTTTTTGCTATTATTTTCTGTTTTATTTCAAAAATTAAATTTTTACTTAGTCACACATTTCTATAAATATTATTATTATTTTCTTTGCACAAATGTTTTTTTTTGGCAAAAATGACTGCAATTATTTATAGATTGGCTGGAACTAAAAGTGACAATGTTTTTAAAGCATGTTTTTTGAGAAAAATGTATGGGTATTTCAAAATTTAAAGAGTGTCCCTATTGTTTATGTTATATTATATATCGCGTGACTTACATGTTTTAGTTTAATCAAAAAGCAATTTTATCATATTTCACTAATATGAGTGTGACGTATATTATTGAATTTTTCATATTGTCATCCAAACTATTGAATATCGCTTAATTACATTATCTTATTATTTTAAACTTAAGATTACATAATTAATTTGAACATATGAACTGAAATGTAAAACATACAAAAAAGTGGGTGAGTTTTGTAGATAATTATGGTAATTTTAAAATAGGTATTTTAAGTTAAATGTAGAATTTTATAATGTCATGCATGATAAATATATTTCACCATTTTAAATAGGTATCTTATGTTAAATGATAAATGAATAAAAGATTAAGCTCGTATTATGCGAAACATTTGAATATAATAGACTTTTAAATTACCATTAAAACAGAATAAAAATACCATATAATGTCCTCAATACTAACAATTCCCATGTAAAATAGAGAAATATAACCATACAAAAGACCGAAACATTAATCCATGACGTAACAAAACTAAAATAAACACTGTTGAATTTTAACTACGAAAATCTGAGTTGGATATTACCATGATAGATGAATATAAAACTTGGCTGCACAGTAAGCAGCGCGGGTTAGAATACTTTCATGTCACAAAGGCCATTCAAAAGGTAGAAAATAAGTGAATAAAAGTAGGTAAAAGTCCAAGCTGATTTTTCATTACTACTCTTTAAACCTGCATGTAGTTTATTAGTGATGTCGGATAGCTGGAATTGTTCTTCAAGTTTTTAGGCTACAAATCAAAACTCTTCACTCAACTGCTTGCCTTTTTCCTATTCCTACAGGGGACAATCGTCAAAAAATTTAATAGTGGTAGTATGATGTAGATTAACAAATGAAACAACGCTTTGGAACATTTAAAGAGAAGTAGCAGCATAAGAATAATCACCTTTTTATCTTCATATGTAATCCTTTTAGCATGGCATAGGGGAGTGAAACTGGAACAGTTGCCAATAGGATTTGGAAGCAGGAGTAGATTTTTCCATAAAGCTCAACCTGTTGGCATCCCACACTACGCCATAGATGAGCTATGACAACGAAAATACAAGGTGTTGCTAGCTATAATGTCACCATAGCTATGCTGATTTTTGTCTATTGCAACACATGCTTCAGGGTGTTAGTGTAGATATACCACTGTGTTGCATAGCTGTAGATATATTCGAATTAAAAAAATTAAAAGAATTGTCAATCCACATGAAAAATAATCCAACGGTCTACACTAGCAATCCATGTCAGTCTGATTTCCCCCCAAAATTTCATTTTCCCGCTGTAAGATAATTCCCAAAATTTCATTTCCCCACTGCAAGATAATTCACGCGATCTGATTTTCATTTTCCTTAGCTCGATGTTTCTTCTATATCCTTCCCAAATACTAACCCTAATCTCGATATTTCGCTCCTTGCTTCTCCCAATTTTTCTCTGAATTCCCCGATTTGATTTCCATAAAATAAAACTGCGCCCATCTCCTTACCTCCTCCGATCCTCCACATAAAGTCCAAAGAATCTTCCAGAGTTATCGGCGAATCTTCTAGAGATATGTTGGCAGGCCCACTTTGGGAACCGGGTACATGTGGAGAAGAGCGAGTCCGGCGATTCAAGGCAGGTGAGCTCTTCGAATTAGTGGGGAACCGGGTACATCGTTGAAGCCATATCTGCATCCGATTTCGGTTCCAGCCCTGAAATTTGGGTATTATTATTCTTCACCATACAAATTTGGTTTTCTTTCTCCATATACACCGTCAGTCTAATTATTTATGGGTAAGTCTGGTCCTACTTCGGTTTCTGATTGCGCTTAAGCAGTGACAAATATGCGGAATCCATGTTTCCGCATTCATTCACAGAACAATGGTCCTACTGTCGAATTTGTTTTATTTGTAGAAGATGTGTATCAGCAAAAGATTAATTTGTGGTCATGTTTTGTTGAAGAAGGATGCTTGATTTCAATGTGATGCATTACATTTAGGCCTACTGTGCTTTCTATAATCACTGCATCCATGCTTAATTTGTGCAACAGCCAAAGGTTATTGTGTCTCTCTTCAAAGGTAGAAATAGATTTATGTCAATTAATTAATGACCATTCTTGCAATCTTTCTTTCTTTTCTTTCTTCGCTTTTATCCTGTCCTGTATATATTATCCTAGTAAAACTATATTATTGCAAGGCATAGTATAGTGCAAAGTAGAGAAGGAGCACACCTTAATTTTCCATGTCACATATTGCATTTCCGGTCATGCTACATGCCATGTTTGTGAAGCAACTAATAATTTTATGTTGTGGATGTGGTTTGATGCTCCAAGAAAGGTTTCCTAATTTTTTCTGAAGTTAACATCCCTCTGTTTTTAATTATCTGTCCTAGCTAGTTGATTATAGCATGTGTTTTAATGAATCTTATAATGAATAGTTGATCAACACTATGAACATATATTTTGCATTAAGGGAATGCCAATGGAAAGTTTTTACTGCATACATGCTGTTATTGCATGCTATATATTAATATGACCACTCTTGATGATTCTATCCTATAATTAAGCAGTCATGTGGGTTTGCCATGGGCATCATAATCTGGATTTCTCTTTCTCCAAATTAATCAGTACACAAGATAGGTCTGACATCTTCTCCTGTAATTTAGGTTCATCTTATTTTTCAACTTTTGATCGACTCGCCATTGTTCGACTAACATGGTTTCTCTCTGAATTTTTCACCTTGCAGCATATGTTATTCTGTTGTGTTCTCTACCATTGTTATATATGCTTTTGCATCCAGATTTATGTAATTTGCAGACGACGTTCATGTTGAAAATGAGATGCTCATGTTCAATCATTCAACTCTTCGATCCCAATCTCTGTTGCGGCTAACTCCTCTGATTTAGTGCGAAATAATTAAAGAGATAAGTTGCTTCAAAGAGCAACTGTCGATGACAAACAAACCCAGAATAAGAGCATCACAAGAGATCTGAAATCAATATTGAGCTTGCTCGTTAGGACAGTAAAACAACTGCAGTTGCCACTATGACATTCTTCTAAGAGAAACATGAAAAACCACATTGCTTGAGAGGAGAATTTGTTCCTGTTCCTTGATATTTGTCCAAATGCATCACTGGTTTTCAGTGTATTCTTTATGCAGTACAAGATTCTTCTTCTTGTGTGTTCATAGCGCAGACTTAACGATCTTGTGTGTGTGATTCATCTTAAGATTACTTGGCGTATTATGTTGTTCATAATGCTTATTTCTGTTACCTTCCATGGTTAGATAGATCGTAATGTGAGGACTAAGATGGCTATATACACCAGCATTTCAAGATCATTGTGGTAAGTAGTTTCATTAGGGACGACACGCAGAAGGGGGCTTTTTTCTGCAATATCAGACATGGAATGATATAACTGATTTGGTTCACTCATTACTTTGTCTTCCAAAACACTTGATGTAGAAAGCGGCGACTCAATTTGCTGAGACATTTGCAGAAAAGAAACGCTCGACAAAAGGTGCTTAGTTTTCTTTATAAATTATTTTGATACATATACTTAAATACAAGTTGCATTACACAATCTTATTCAGTTCTTTATTCAAATAGAATCAGAACATTGCTATATGCAATATATGAGTCAAAACACTATTTTTTTTTTTTGTTATTGGCTTGTTTTTTTCCCTGTTAGTGCATCAAACCAGTTGCTGTTGTACACTTCTTTTGGCCATGCACTATTGTTGTTGTTCTTGGTAAGCATAATTCGTTTTTGTCTTCTGTCTAGCATTTCCATGTACACCAATTAACTTGGACTATGTTCATCCATAATTAGATTGGAATATGTAGAAGAAGCAGCAGCAAAAGATCGTCCAACATTTGTTTGCAGCTACACATAATCAGATTGGTATGAATATTGATTTGAAAGTAGTAGTTTATATAATCATTTTCGTGTGTTTTTTCTTGCTTATGGTTTTATGTGTAAGTCTGTATATGAGTGAATCGAGTGTAAATGTAGTGAGGAATGTATGTAAATATGAAATATACCAGTGAATGTACAATGTTGGAGTCCAAAAAATTTGTACCGTTTGAAATGTTGAAATAAAATATTTATTTGAATAAAATATTTATTTGAATAAAATATAGTGTTCGAATACTGTGTTATAATAATATTTATTATAATATTACGAAAATTTTGATTAATATCAATTAAGGTATAATTACTTTTAACAGTTGTAATTTTTTTAACAACTGCTAGAAACAGTTGTAAAAAGGGTTGACTTTATTACGATTGCCAGCTGTACTAGACATATTACAACTATTTTTGGCTGTTGTGAAAGGGTATTTTTTTGTTCTAGTGGTACTTGTGGCAACACCTGTACTGATGTTACCGTAGAGTCGCAAAGGTGTTGCCTTTGACTCTAAGGCAACGCGGCAAAAGGCAACCCCGAAAAAGTGTTGCCACAGATCATTTTTTGCCTCCAGCAACACTTTTTGGCATCTACTGCGTCACTTCTCTGGGGTTGCCGTAGGCCATCTATGGCGTAGTGCCATGATGAAACTAACTGTAAACAAAGCCTAGTGTTGAAAGTGGACAATAATTTTCACAATAGGGAAGAAATTAAAGGGTATAAATTAGCACCTGTAACATCATGATCCAAAATTATTAGCTAAGTTTGAGACAAAGAATGTGCTGTGGTTATAAATAGAGTGTTGGTACCATATTTTTTATAAATACCTACCCGATAAAGAAATGTGTTTGCCTATAATACCCAAAATTGCTTTCACTTATAATACGGTCTATATACTACATGCTACCACAAAAAAAGCGAACATATAGTCTTCTAATTATTATGCAAAACATGCACTTATTTTTTGTTCTAGACAGCTATTCGATTTACTCTTCGTCATACGCATAATACGCATGTTATTCCAATAATTTAGGCCATTTGCAAAGTTAATTTATTCAAATGGAACCACTAGAAATGAAAAAAGGTCATAAAATTGAAGGGGAAAAAGAAATGAAGTGTGGATATATTATGACCGTATGAAGAACGTATAATAGACATACATGGACGGATATATGTACATATATATATATATATATATATATATATATATATATATATATATATATATATATATCTAAGTATGCACGTTTATGTATGAATACCTATGCATATGGAGGATGCCGTTGAGGGAAAATATTAACACGATTATTCACATTGCGGATTTCAATCATGATATATATATATATATGTGTGTGTGTGTGTGTGTGTGTGTGTGTGTGTGTATTTATGTATGTATATGTATTATATATATGTGTGTGTGTATTGGTCATTAAATACAAAATAAAATAAGTGAAATCTAGAGGTTAAAATAGCATAAATATAATATAAATTCAGATGATATTACAAATAGAAAAAATTACATCAACAAAGTGTTTTTCTGGGAAATATTGTGAAATTCAAGTCAACGGATTATCCAGGTTCTATTTGATAATTCATCCAAAGTAATATATGCTCAACATCTACATCATCATTGCGACAAATTACATTGGCTAATTGCAGTTAATTCATAAGAACTTCTATAGTCATATTGTGCTCTAACGATGAGTAGGAATGGCAATGGGGCGGGTTGGGGCGGGTTTCTCGTACCCCAGACCCGACCCGGACTTTTTAAACCCCGCCCCAGACCCGCCCCGTAGACCCGGTGCGGGTCTGGAATTTCGCCCCGTACCCGAAACCCGTACGGGTCAGGGTAGACCAGCCCCGCCCCGCGACCCGGTGATATTATGTTCTAGTGTACACAAATTTATATATTTATATTTTTTATCACTAAATGATAAGTTATATGCATATTATAATGTGTTCGCAATGACAAGAGAATATTATAAAATGAGTTGTAAGATAATAGTTCAAAATGTATGCATTTGTTATTGCATGATTATCATTGATGCAACTTAATACAATGAAAATTTTATAGTTTGTCAATTGAAAGAATATAATATTCAAGTTATAACCATGTAAATCTAAGAAGATTAACAAATAATAGTTATAGTTATAAAGTGTTTGAATGATGTTTTGATCATGCGGGTCGGGTTGGGGCGGGTTAGCCATGCCCCAGACCCGACCCTAGACCCGGACCTCCAAAAGCGGGTCGCGGGTCTACCCGCCCCGAAGACCCTATGGGGCGGGTCTAAATGGGTCAAAACAGGGGCGGGTCAAGCGGGTTTGGACCCTAGACCCGTCCCATTGCCATCCCTAACGATGAGCATATGCCTTTCCTGTCAACTCTTATCCTCAAAAAGAAAATTTGACAGTCAAACAGTTTCTAATATTTCTCCATTATAGCACAGGTCATGATGTGCTTTTTTGTGTTTTAGTGGGCGGTGGATCTTAAAACATTAGCCTGGAATTGACTATTCTTTTAGTTAGAATTTCCACCATATTGACAACAATAATGCAATTAACTTTTTCCTATTTTTAGCTCAATCAAATATAGCATGCTTATCAATGCCAGAAGCAAATTGGCAATATTAATGAGTAATTAAAAAACTAATCACGTATGAAACTAATTTTAGAAAAATTGCATGGAATTTCTTTTCGTAGTAGTTCAATATGGAATGAAAATTATTCAAAGAAGGTGACTGTGAGAACGCTAATAATTACCAGTGCAAATCATTTCCTTACAAAAAATAATGATTTGATAAGAAGAGCCTTTGAAGGATTAAATAGAAATATTGATTCGGAACCTAATAAAAGAGAAAAGTGCAGCATTGAATTCTAAAAGCAATAAGAGATATTGTCATATGCAATCAGTGTTCACGAATTAAAGTTATACAAGGATATGCAAACTGTCACTTGTAAATTGTTTTAATACTTATATATTCATATTTGAATTGAATTTTTTTTTAAAAAAAATCTAATCTAGTATAAGACTAATGTTTTTTAATTTATGATATTACTGAAGCATTTTTTATCATAGATTAACATGAAAAATTCATTGGTTGAAATGCAATTTTTAAATAGATAACAATAAATCTATGCTATATCCAAGCTAAAATAACAGTCAATCCTTTAAAATAATTTTATCCAATTTATAAGAAGAAATACCATATAAAAACTCAACATTCCTAGCTACCTCTTGTCTAAATTTTGATAAAAACACAAAAACTTTCTTTATCCAAGGCAACAAAAAAGTCAAATTTATTAACACACACAAAGAAAACCATCCATCTGTTTCCATTTATGGTTTCACTTATAATAATATAGAAGAAAGCAGGTTGTGTGACATGATTTTGTTTAGGGGAAAAGCTAATTGCAGGGTATTGTATACAAAATTAATGTATATGTGAACTCAATCATTCTATATATGTATATCCATAAACAGAGAAAACGGCGTTATATAAGCATTAGAACTATACTTTCATTTTTGTGATGCTAAATTGAATACCTTGCGCTATATAAGCATTAGACATGATTGCGGATTTCTAGCAAAACAAAAAGAGGGGAAAACATGAACAGTTCAAAAATAAAATGAAATTAAAATACACCAATAAATATTACCATGTTAGGAAAGCAAAGTGGAAGAGTTTCGAAAGTGGGACCATACACGAAAAATTGATGCATTAATACCATGCCTTTATTGGCATGTTATTGGCTATGTCATGAGAAGTTACCTCAAACCCAATGTCCTAATAATTTCAATACAATAGTACCATGCATTTATTTAGATTTGATTTAATATAATAAATTATAGGGTGTCGCCACATGCTTGCATTATATATGAACTCGTGATGAAGGGTTACAAACAACTTTAAAAGTTCACTAATTTGTACATTATATTAGATGATCTTAAAAATTTATGAGAGACAGGTAAATCAGACTTTTGGTCTTTCAATAGAAATTTCGATAACATAATTTTTTTTGATTTGAAAAACTATGCATATGATCATACTGAGAAAAGGCTAAGAAGCATTAAGAATTTGTCCAATGATACAATAGTGTTTGTAATTACCAACTGGAACTGTGCACATTATGCCTTGTTAATCTACAACAACAAAATTAAAGATGAAAGTGAAATTTAAGACATAATTCATGGTTGAAAACATGCATTTTATCTATGTATTTATGACAAATAAAAGGCAACATTCATACTTGAATAATACACCATAACCCCATATTTTCAACTAATATATCTTGACATATATTAAAAGAGAATCTTTTGGAGGAAAACAATGTGAATAAGCAAGAATTACTTTAATTAGGCATGGGAAGATTATAAGACATGTGTGCACACTAATTTAAGTCCACTAACTAAGCATGGGAATAAAAATTAACTCAGTGAATTGTATTTAAAATCAGCTGTAAAATTTCATGAAAATTTGAAACCATAAAAGGCTAAAGAAGCTTAACATTTTTAACAAATATTAATGTGGAGAAAAAACAGAAATGCGAATAAATGTACACTACATTCCTATGACTCAATAAACTTGACATGCATTAGATTATGCCTTGATATTAGTTTCAGTGATACGCAGGAGTTGTAAGCACAAAGGACTTAAGAAAAGCTCAAAATTTAAACTAAACATAGTAAAAATGAATTGAAGTGGATTAAAAGGCAACATTTACGGGTGAAAACTTGCATTTTCTCCATGCATTTATGATGAAAGACAATATTCATGGTAGAATAGTCCATCATAACCCCATAATTCCCACAAATATATCTTATTGTCTTTTAGAAGAGAACCTTTGAAGGAAAACAATACGAATAACCATGAATCACTTTAGTTCATCATGAGAGGATTATAAAATGCACCTAGCCACTAATTTATGTCCATTAATGCCCATTTTCATATAATAATGGCTCATTTTTTACATTTTTAGCTATCACCTCACTTATGGTTTATAAAGGAATCAAAAAATTGTCCATCCCAATAAATGAACGCGTATTAATGTAATATTCCCCTAAAATTAGCTGCTTAAGTTGAAGAACAGAAAATATATGTAACAGCGCCATTGGTTGATATAGTAAGAATGTGTACAACTGCATAAGGTAAGCAACACATTTAGTCTGATTCCATGGGACTATGACGAAACCTAGGGCAACGCATGCAATGAAAAAATATTAAAGATAATGAGTTGGTAAAAAAGAGCTGAAATGATGACAAATTTTGCTTCTTACAAACTTATGAATTAATGAGTAGGTAAAAAAAAAGTCAAATCTGCAATACCAAAGATAAATTTAGAAAAAATGCCAGAGGGCTTACAATATAGAAAAATGTATAAACAATTACATATATTGCAAATTTATGAGGATCATATACACTCCTAGTCAATGTAAAACAACTAAAAAGAGCGGGCTAAAAACCGAAAATGGAAAAAAAAAACTGCAAAAAAGTAGGTTAACAAATGTTATATATTATGGTCATTCTCTTATAGTTATTAATTACTGACTTAAAGTGCATAACTGAAAAAAAAAATTAAGTGAATAATTTAAAAAATGAATCTATGAATGACATTGCTTGAGCATAGAAGATTAATGAGTAAAATTGATTCATTAGTTATTTTCTTAGAAAGAAATATGATTTTGGTCGGTAAAAAAATAAGTAGCTTATTCCAATTATTCAATTAACTAAGTAGCACTCTCGTCTTTTCTCTTTTGGGATCAAGCGCAGCATATCAAAGGCACGCTGCTAACCAAAAAAATGATAGATGTAGAATTATGCGTTAAACTGACCTTAAGGTGGCAACATTAATATGATTTAATCCTTCTATCTATTTGTAAGCATTCACTATGATAGGGAAAATTTATTTGTTTAACTAAATTATCATATGTTTAGGTATAATCATGCTTTTTTGGGGTGCATTTGATGTTTCACCAACTTCTCCATGTGATTCCTTTCACACTTCAAAGAACATTATTCATGCCAAAACCATGCATGCTCCATGAAATGTATATAGTAACAAATCGTTGAACATACAGATATGAAGTGTTCATTGGCTATTATTTGTTCAACATTAGGAACTTATTAAAATTATTTCATCAATGATTAGAACATAGAAAATAAATCTTTGTTCCATATATGTTTGGGTAACTTTATTCTTACTTTTTAATTAGAGGTTCCTAATAAGTAAACATAAGATTTCTTCAATCATATGCAATTACAGATTCACACTTATTAGAAGTATTAAAAAAATGCAAAAGATAAAAGGGTGTGTTTTGTTTATATTTTTAAATTTTGAGTTTTCGCACATACAAAAGTACAAACGACGCACACACATCGTGAAAAACGATTGTTTTACAAATCGAAGTTAAGACACAAAACCAAAAACAACTTTTTATTATTTTCCATATTTTAAGAATCAACGGAAGGACGATAACAAATTCATCCATCCACCGTAGGGGTAAGCATTATTCGGTTAAACCAAATAAACCAACCAAACCAATTTATTTTGGCCGGTTTGGTTCAGAATTTGAAATTAAATCGGTTTGCAATCGGTCCGAAAAAATATTAAGTTCGGTTATTGGTTTAACCAAATTAACCGAATTTTTACTATATTTTTAAATTATCGATATTATAATAAATATTTTAGGTTAGTTTAGCTATTTAAGTATATATTAATCATCACCTATGTGTCAAAATTAATATCAAAAAGCATAAAAATCAAAAATAATAATATTGTAATCATATATTTATAATTTGTTTCAAATTATAGTAAATATTTCAAACACAAAGTATAAAGCATGTTCAGTTTAATCGGATAACCAACCAAACTTAATTTGGTTGGTTTAGTTTGGTTTTCATTTTTGTTGGTTTTAGTTTAGTTTGACAAATTTATCATTGGATAAACCAAATCAACTAAACGCTCACCCCTAATCCACCGTCCTTCCGTCCCGTCCGTCACTCCCTTCACCTTTGATCCATCACCTCCGCTATACATCAAATATTCGCAATTTTCATAATTAACACTGAAAACTAAAAACTTAAAACACAAAATAAACCGAACACTACCTTATACCTCAAAATGATATAAAAGGTTATTTAAAGCTCCTTATTTCCTCAATAAAAAATAAAAATAAACAAAATATAAATCCAATTTCTAATGGTGATTATATACTATATTCATGATTTAGACTGCTTTTGTTTAATATTCTAAAAGCTAGATTTAATTTTGAATTATGAATGCTGAAAACAAAAAAGTGGCTTTTGTTTTTCGCTTTCATAACTTTGTAATTAAGAACACAAGTGAAATAAAGTTCATCCTCAGCTCATGTACAAAACATAGTGAACAACTATTAAAATGTAAATATATATATTTTGAAGATTCATAATCTATACAACAAAGAACATAGAAAGCGAACTATGATTTTATAAAATTGCATTTATGGTTAAAGAACATGATGTTGCATATTCTAGCACATTCATGGTTACTGTATAATAATTAGGTTAAATGTGTGAAATACAGCTAACAGCTAGAACAAGTCCATCCAGCAGTACATTCATAATTGCAAATTTATACCAAAATAAACAAAAATTAACCTGTAGCGGTATTCAGAACACAGTTAGCCGCCATAGTTCAGCAGATAAATTCACTTTACGGTTCCAATTCTGCAAAAAAGTGCCAATCTACCTTTCTGAAGCAAAAGAATAAATTATCATTTAGGAAGTGGAGACTAAATCAAAAACTATGGGTAACTTTATTCTAAGCGATACTTTGAAGAAAATTATTGCGATAAAAAAAGGGAAATACAAAATAAAGAAGAAACAAAGGTGGTAATGAAAGGCATAAAAGGTTTTACCTCCCTCGTCCAGCAAAAACAAAAATGGAAGCAGCTGCCAAAGAAAAGAAAGGAAGATAAGGAAATGAGGATTTAGGGTTACTATGAGAAAATGGGAGAAAGATAAAAAGAATCGTGCAAAAATTAAAAGAGACGAAGAAATAAATAGACACAGCTGTATAGATATAGATTTTGTTCTATTATTTTGATTTTTTAATAAAAATATCTTTAGAGTTTTAAGCACAGTTAAGAAAACTGAGAGGATTAAGGAGAATTGAGAGAATTGAGAGAATTAAGGAGAGAGTTAGAAATTCTTCTGCTTTACTATTATTTAATAGATATGAACTGACAACAAAATTGGGCTGCCTTTGGGGCTTTAATCATTTTATTAAGTATGTGGGTCTTTTATTCTACAGTAAATTAGCGTTGAGCATCGTTATTGTAAATTTAAGTGTGTTAATAGGCAATGAATTTTTATTTACGGTTATTGCAAATTTAGTAATAAACGATAGAACACCAAAACCTGAACCGAAACCGAAACTTCCGAAAATACCGTAATCATCCGAAACTGACAAAAATTCAAATGACTGAAACCGAGTTCTTGAACCTTGAGTGAAACATGAATTTTATAAATAATGAGATGAATATATAATAGCTATAATGGATTTTATGACAACACAAAAGCTTCAAGTTTCAACATTTAAATGGTTTTTATAATATAGTGTTGTGCTACTATTCAAATTAAATTAAATCATATAATAGGTAAATATGTTTTTTTGTGATCGGTTAATTTAGTTAGATTTTTGCTTAATAAGAACTAAACAAAATAAAAATATTTAAAATAACTCAAGTAGATTTCTCAAGATTTATTGGTAACAAATTCACAAGTCGATATAGATGCACACTTCACTTTTCCATTCTCTTCTGCTTTTTCTCTTTTAGAATGCCAAGTCACGAAGCTTTCTTGGAAACTCATTGGTTTACACATCTCAAGTTCCTATAGACAATACATGCCTTATAAGATCGGTGTAGGCAGTGGCGGAGCCAGCCAATAGATAAAGCTATGGCAAAATTTTACAAGAGAAAACTTGAAGTTTTGTTAGATTAAATAAAGCAAGTTCCACGTCACTAAAAGAGAAAGTCAACAATAATTGACATCAGCAAAACTAGCAGTTGCCAAAAGTATGTACAATAATAATACAAAAATGGGCTTATACATGATACTAACTAGTCAAATAGGGAAAAGCTTTTGCTGCAGGTATGGCTACCTAAAGAATTCAAAAATTTTTGTATTACATTACTTAATTCCAGCTATGGCATAGGCCCTAGCTGGCCTATGAATGAATCCGCCCCTGAGTGTAGGCAAGTTGTTTAGCCCTGGCACTATATTAAAATAAACAAAGGATTACAAATATATTTAAAAACTCATAGCTTGGATAAATGGTATAAAAAAGATATTGATAATTTCTAATAAATGTAATTAAACTTTCTCACTATAGATAACGAATGAAAAGAATTATTGTTGCTGTTATATTTGAACTTTGCATCACTCTAGTACTGATGTTTTGACAAATGAGAACATCCTTCTCACATGGTTACCTTACTAACCAGGCAAAAGTTAAAAATTAAAAATTAAATGATAGGGAACAACCGCGAAAAGTGTTGGGGTTAGAAGACTCTATGTTTATGTATCTCTCTCTTTATATATACATCTTACGCCATATCAATTGCTTATGTGATCCTGTAAAATGGTTTAAGTGTGAGATAAAAGACGATTCGAGTCTCATCAGCTCTCCAACCTATAAATCTGATGCAAACCAAAACCAAGTTGCAAAGAAGAAAAAATAGAAAAACTCTTGAGAAAACTAGAATATAAAAGAAAAGAAAAGCAACGGCTTCAAGCAGTAGTAGCACCCTCATGCTCACACTACTCATTGACAAAAAAAACAAACAATGGACATCTAATAGTTCCTCCGCTTTCTACATATAGAAATGCATACTCAATAAATTTGTTGATGACATCAACGAATTCTATATTTATATATCCATCGTTAAGTCTCTAATACATCCATGACCGCTCACTCATTTTGGGTGCAATCCTACATAATGTTAAAACTAATTGATTTGTTAATTATTAGCAAAATGTTTTTCTGACAATCTTGAAGTACAATATTTATTATTCATTTCTTGCTGACAGATATCAAATTTATCAATTGTCAGGTTGATTTAGTCTTCACTCAATTTGGTTAATTCTTAGAATTATCTAACACACAAGTTGCAGGTTCAAAATTTGGAAAAGGAAATTTTGATTGGCATAAGCCACCAACTGAATTGTTTGGCAGATACTATAAAACATAATTTAGCATAAAATTAGGAACAGATATCTCACACACTAATTAATTCAAAGCTTATGAAACATAAGTTCAAGATCATTTCAATCAATTATTTACGAATATGGAAATGCTTGTAGATTATTGGGTACAAGGCCGACAATTTTGGATTATGAATCACAAGTGTGACTACTACAAAACATAAAAAGGAAACATCATCAATAGAAATGTAAACCACGGTATTACTACTAATACGGATACAACATGAATGTTTGAAAATAAATCTAAACAAAAATCCTACAGACTAAAGGCATGCACATGCAACTTCAAAACCAAATTACTAACCACGGTCAACATTTATTAAGTTTTTTGTTAGAATTTTTGCACATAAACTCCACTTGTTAATAGATAAATCTACCGTATATTCCATGCATACCCAACTATTTTCCAAAACTATGTCCTTTTTCTTCTATTTTCCAAATCATTGTTTTGCTACTGTTAATATTTTGGTTGCATATAACCACATTATTAGTATTATTTCAAAATATAGGAATCCGTTTGGATCGGGACTTAGAGCGTTCTGTTTTACGTATTCATATTTGAAAATTAATTTTACATGTACGTTGAAACTGCTTTTTTTTAGGAAAATTTTATTCTAATTTTTGTGACCTTAAACTACAAACAAGTTAATCTTCAACTAAATATTAGCAAATGCAAATACATATTAATTTTTTTCGTGTAAATACCATCGACATTTTCTTCACTACAAGAAAACAGGCTATTTGCGACGGCTTCAGACGGGCCGTCAGCGGCCGTCGGAAGCTATCGGAAATTTTCGTGATCAACTGACTACCGAACTCTTTCTTCCTCATTTCTTTTGCTCATCCATTTTTTCCAGCTACGGTTTTTAAAACCTTACCACCCCAAATCCGATTTTTTTGCCTCCAAATCCCGATTTCTTCGCGTAAGAACCTTCTTGGCTTTCACTCAGATCTCTAGAGCAATCAATTTGAGGTATAATCTATTTTTTCCATAAAAATCCAATTTTTACCTAAATCTATATTTGCTTAAATTAGAAAATTAGGGTTATCTATTGATTGCAATTGGTTTAGATAGCGTTTTAGTGGGGTTATAGCATCCTATTATGTGCGTATTTCATGTGATATAATGAAATTGAAAATTTTATGTGCAATGTTTGGTTATTTATGCATATGTCCCCCTTAACTTGATTTTGACCATTGTATAATTATAGTTATTTGTGTATATGTGCACCGTTATGTACTTGTTATTCTTGTAATTTTTGCAAAAGTGGAAAATCTTACAAAAATTGTTTGAGTACATCTAACAAAACAAAAACCCTTTTTGTGATTTAAGTTATTTATGAATCAACAATGCGGATTTAAGAGAACACATCAAAATAGGATAATATGCATGAAATCGATGCATTATATCTATGAATATTACATGTATGAATAAACTTGTGAAGTAACATACAAAGCTAACTATTTTCAGTGTTGGAACAATCGTGTGGGAAGTATTTGTCAAGTATTGGAACACTGATGAGGCAAAGGTAAGTGCACAAAATTATTTGTAAATATAAAAAATATTTTGATTGATAATGTCATTCTTTGCAGACCCGACCCAATAACCTCCATACTTGCGCACATATTGTCCGTGATGCTGGTGATAATATCATCATAACATATTAACTACTTTACTTTATCTCTTGCTTAAAATAAATGAGCAATTAAATCATGTTCTACCAAATTTGATGATACGAGCTTGTCCAATTTCGTTTTCGCCAACTTCTTCATGTAGTCAACTAATGAACTCTTGGAAATAATTGCAGGAAGACAAATTGGATGAATTTGAACCTCTCTTCGATTACCGTGTAGTCACCCCCTTTATGTAGTCATCGAAGGTAAACTCTCTTACTTATATCTTGGTGTTTTTGTTCGAATCTCAATTCCTTTTTCTTCTTTGTTAGTATTAATGCATATATATTATAGATGATGACGATGACACAGTTCCTTTAACTATTTTGGATGGGCCTACGGGAAAGAGATGCTTAGATTCTGATTTTAAGGTATGTTTTTCTATTTTTTTGTGTTAAATATATTTTTAAGATATGTTAATTCTGATTTTAAGGTATGCTTAAATTCTGGTTTTAGATGCGCGTATGCGAAAGCGACACGAAACAGGCGGTGTGGATTTGGAAATCATGTGGTAAACGATTTTTTTCTTAATATAATTTTTAGTTTAGAAATAAAATCATGTACCCTTACACAGTTGCTACAAATATGAGTTAGGATTCAAACTGTCCACTTCATCATAATTTGTACAAAGTATGAGTTAGAATTTGGAAATCAAGCAGATTTTTTTAGGGTAGTGTATTTATTATGGGTATATATATTGGTGAACTACGTGGTGTGCACAAATTTATGTATTATGTAGTTCATGGTTTAAGTTTATAGTGAAATTTTTGTGTTTTGTTAATTGGTTGAGAGCTGATATGTTGGGTTATCAACTGACTGATTAAATAGTGGTTTTAGTGAAGAAGTATAGTTGGAAGGCTAAATAGTGGCTGAAATTTCAAATAAAAATATGCAGGTTTTCCGATGGCTTCCGACGGCCGTCGGAAACCGTTACAAACTGCCAAAAACCGTTGGAAACAAAAACTACGGGCAGTGTCGAAAACCGTCGGAAAATCAGATTTTCGACGCCTCTAAAAGCGATGGCTATTTCCGACGGCTTCCGACAGTTTTCAGCCTTCGGAAATAGCCTTTTTTCTTGTAATGCTTGTAACATAATAGCAGTTTTGAGTATGTTAGATGTGCACTAGTTTCAATGTCCCACAATTACAAAGCACGCAAGGTGTTCGGCTTGACGATGATAGCAAAAGATGAACGTTAGATTTGGCATCATTTTCGGTAATAATTTTATAATTTGGGAAATTATGATGATGTTTATGTTGCCATATATAAGTAGTTTAGGCGTAATATTTTTCTTTAGTAAAACATGAGCAAATATATCACATATATCTGAGATTGAAATATTAAATATATATAACAATTGCGGGGAAATCAAAAGAAGAAAAGAAATCGCTCGGGCTCCGAATTATGAAGCGTGGTTTTTAATGGTCATGAACAGAAAAAAAAATCCTTTCTTTTACCACTGTAACTTCCTAGCAAAGTAAAGATAGCATATGATGAAGAGTTGAAGAGAAGGATACATTTTTTTATTCATGAATCACAAATATATAAAGTTACAAATACATGCAGTCAATCCTTATCATGATATTTATTTTATTTCAATGGCATACCATATATGCAAAGATTGACATAGATTATGTCATTCCTTATCACATGATATTTAATTTATTTCAATAGCATACCATATATGCAGAGATTGACATAGATTATGTTAATCATTATCATGATATTTATTTTATTTCAACGGCTTACCATATATGCAGAGATTGACATAGATTATATCAATCCTTGCCACGCCCCCTCAAAACGGGAGGCGAAGATGAAAGACCAATTTTGCTTACCAATTTTGTGAACGAGATACGTAGTAGTGGCTTGGTGAGGGCATCCGCAAGTTGGTCATGAGTAGAGATGTAAGAAACTCTCAAATTTCCACTTTGCACATTTTCTCTGACAAAATGGTAATCCAATCCTAGATGCTTCATTTTTGAATGAAAAACCGGATTAGCACTCACATATGTAGCTCCAGTATTATCACAATAAATGACTGGCGCGAGAGTGAGGTTATGACCAAGCTTCTTGAATAAATTTCCTACCCACGGCAGCAGCATTTGCAACTGCCATTACTCAGCCTCGGTAGATGATCTAGCTCTTGAACGTTGCTTCTTTGACGTCCATGAGATAGGATTCTTGCCCAAATGGACTATATATGCTGTTGTAAAAATGTAATCATCTTTGTCACGAGCCCAATCCACATCAGAATAAGCATGGAGAGTGAGAGGTGAATCTTTGTGCATAATTAAACCCATATTAGATGTATCACTTAGATACCGAAGAAGACGATGTAGAGATTGCATGTATTCCTCAGTTAGATGTTGCATTTATTGAGCTAACTTGTTCACTACGAATGCCACATCAGGCCTTGTAAGACTAGAATATTTTAAACTTCCTATCAAAGTATGATACTCAGTAGGATCATTGAGAAGATTTCCATGTATAATTAATAGAGAATGAGTTGCTAATGATGTTGCAACTGGTTTTGCATAGTCCATATTAGCTTTGCACAAAATATCAGCAATATACCTCTTTTGACTCAAGAAAATACCTTTTGGATGAGGCATTACTTCTACTCTCAGGAAGTAAGACAATTCTCCAAGGTCTTTGAGTGAGAAACGTGTCGCCAATTTTTTTTATAAAAGCTTCCAGTGCATGGGTTGCATTACTTGTAACAATAATTTCATCCACATAAACCAACAGATAAATGATGTCACCATTTTTGTGCAATGTAAACAAGGATGAATCAGAGACCGTATTCTTGAAGCCCAACTCAATTAAATATTGTCATATTTTTTTATACCAAGCTCTTGGAGCTTGTTTTAACCCATACAGTGCCTTGTTTAATTTACATACATGTGTTGGATGTATAGGATCTGTGTAGCCAGGAGGTTGTATGGTGTATACATCTTCAGTAAGTGTGCTCTGTAGAAAAGCATTGTTTATGTCAAGTTGGCGCAATGACCAACCTTCACTAACCGCAAGTAAGAGCACAAGCCGAACCGTGACGGGTTTAACTACAGGGCTAAAAGTCTCACCATAGTCAATGCCATCTCTTTGATTAAAATCTCTTTCAACATAACGAGCCTTGTACTGAATAATGTCACCATCCTTATTCTTTTTAATTCAAAAATTCCATTTACATCCCACTACATTTTGTGACATATATGAAGGTACAAGATCCTAAGTTCTATTTTTCACCAATGCATTAATCTCTTTATCCATAGCTTTACATCAAACATGGCTTTTTAACGCTTGGGTGATATTTTTTTGGAATCTCCATTTCATGGACCTCCGCATTTAAATTCAGTTTACTAACTGGTTTCCTAATGCCATTTTGAAGTCTTGTGGTCATTTGAGGAGAATGTACATGATTGTTGGGTGTTGAATTTGTAGATGTGGATATATCGAGATTTGACTGAAATGAAGTAGAGGAAAGCCCAGCAGTGGTACTAGGAGGTTGAGATGAGTTTGTTGCGTACATAAGAGATGAAAGGGGTGAAGTGGGGAATGAGGTAGAAGGTGTACTAGAAGGTGAGTTAGTTTGCAATGAAGGAGAGGAGGAAGACCGAGTATTTGACAATATAGATAATGTGAGAGGTGTCCATTGTTCCACTAGGTCAGACAAGGAGGCAGTTGAACTTTTAAGTTTATAAAAAAGAAAAATGTTCTCTTTGAAGTGAACATGACGAGAAACATAAAAACGATTAGTGTTTAATTCGAGACAGTAATATGCACTTTGAGTAGGTGAATAACCAACAAAATACATGGTTGAGATTTGAGTTCAAGTTTGTGAGAATTGTAGGGTTTAATCATGGGTAACAAAGACATGCAAAACTTCGAAGCTTGGAATAATGAGGATGTTGGCCGAATAATTTAAAGTACGGTGACACATTGTTTAGATTTGGCGTGGGAAGTCGATTAATCAAGTAAACAGTTGTTGAACATGCATTTGTCTAATATTCAAGTGGCATTTTAGCATGAGTTAAGAGAGATCGAAATTCTCAACAATGTGTTGATGTCGTCGCTCCGAATAGCCATTGTATTGAGGGGTGTGGGGGTGGAGTTGTGAGATGCGAAATTCCATCGATGGACAGGTAGTTATGTAGGCTTTCATACTCATCACCGTTGTCCGAGTAGAGAGTCTTGAGAGACAGTTGAAAGTATTTTTAAACTAGAGCTTTATAGCGAATGAATATATATTTTGCATCTGATTTTCGTTTCAAATTATACATCCAAATGTATTTAGAAAAATGATCAACGAAAATAAGACAATATTTAAAGCCATAATGAGAGTAAATTGGTGATGTCCAAAGATCAGAATAAACATACTCAAGTGGGACAGTAGACACTATAGAGGAAGTAGAAAAAGGAAGTTTATGACTTTTATCGCAAGCATATAAATTACAATCTAAAGTGGAGATACTAGGAACATGAAGTTGATTTTTGGAAACAATTTGCCTAAAAACATTACGAGATGGATGCCCTAAACGATGATGCCAATCAAGTAAACTAGTTGTGCTTGCGTAGACTGTAGGGGTTGTGGCTTTGAGCTGACAAATGCCTGTTGCAACCAGCCCCTGAAATAGAGATTCCCCCGTTTTAAGATCCTTCATATGAAAAGAGGTGGAAGAAAAGACAATTGAGATATTGTTATCATGACAAAGTTGAGAAACATAAATTATATTTTCAGACATGGCAGGAACAACTAAGACATTATTTAGTTTGAGTGCTGATAAAGAACAAGAACCGACGTAAGTGATTTTAAGGTCTTTGCCATCAGCAATGATCAACTCTTCGGTTCCATCATACAGAGCATGGAGGGATAGATTGTTTAGATCTGTCGTGACGTGGTGGGAAGCACCACTATTGAAAAGGCATGTTGAAGAGGATGAAGAGACAGAGTGATTTATGATGTTTGCTTGAGGTTTTGGCGTGAATAGGTTTGACGGAGGGTGAGAATTTGAAGAAGGAGGAATGACATTAGGAAACTTTTGCTTAAATAAAGGACAATGAGCAATCACATGTCCTTGTTCTCGGCATCATTGACATTTGCCTAGAAAAGTGTAGGGCTTTGTGGGATCATTACCATTAAGAATTTGATGGGATGAAGTTTGGTTAATAAGAGCCATTGAAGAAGAGGAAGTTGAACTGTTTTGGATCAAGGCACTGATACCATGATGAAGAGTTGAAGAGAAGGATACATTTTTTTATTCATGAATCACAAATATATAAAGTTACAAATACATGCAGTCAATCCTTATCATGATATTTATTTTATTTCAATGGCATACCATGTCCTTATCATGATATTTATTTTATTTCAATGACATACCATATATGCAGAGATTGACATAGATTATGTCAATCCTTATCATGATATTTATTTTATTTCAATGGCATACCATATATGCAGAGATCGACATAGATTATGTCAATCCTTATCATGATATTTATTTTATTTCAATGGCATATCATATATGCAGAGATTGACACAGATTATGTCAATCCTTATCAGCATATACAGTGTGTAATTTATTTGCATCGTGCTTCAACTTTGAGAGAAAAAAATTGCTTCACTTATTATTTTTTCACACAACTAGTTTTACAAATAATTTCATAGTTTTCACTGTCAATTTTGAATGGCATAATTGATTATTAGTGCATATTTTATGAAACATTATTAAATTGGGCCTCTTTTATCTTGATTTTTTCTTTTAGAAAACTTACATTTTATCAAAGACGAAATTGTAAAAAAAAAAATAACTTATTATTAGATATTTGAAAATAATTGTTTGTACAAGTAAATATTCATTATAATTAGTTAAAATTTTACACTGATTGAAATAGTTACGTATTCAAATCAAAAAACTATGTAGTTCTTATAATCCAACCAGATGAAAAACATGAATTGTGCACCTTACAACACGGTTTAACTGACGTACGGTTCGAAACAATGAATAAATGCTTGTACTTATCGCTTTTCCTGAACAAACAGAAGTGTTATTTTACTGCAAACATACCAACATAAAATACACCAGCAGTGGTAACACAGTGTAGCTTGGAGCTGAAATTATGTTTGCTATTACTCCAACCAGAAAAATATCGTGAAGGACAAAATTAACAAAAAAATTACCCTTAAGGACAAAAGGCACAAATTTTAATTATAAGGACAAACTTTAATGTAAAGTATGAAATGATAGTGGGCCCTTGAATTTCTCCTTTTACACTAAAAGGTGTCCTTGTGGTTAAAATTCTAGCCTCTTGTCCTTATGAATAATTTTTTTGTTAAGTTTATCCTTATGCCTAAAAATCCGTACTGCAACATCAAGATATGCATGTATATTTCATGAAAATGACTCGTCACATATAGCTCATACACATATGAAAATCTGACCCTTCAAAAGCGTTAAAGTATCGTTTGAAATTTTAGTGCAACTGCTTCCATACGTTTCCATAGTTTGTCGTCTACTTGAAGAAACCGCAAATACTTTATTGCATAAACTATACGAGTTTGTATTTGAAATGCAACCACGCATGTTTCATTAATTTTCTCTGGGGTAGTGTCAATGTCAGTATCAATTGATTTGACAATACGTTATATCTTAAATATATGAAATTTAATTAAGTAATCTGTTGATATGACTATATATAATGCACAGATTATGGATTTGGAATGTAACAATTTAGACCTATTTCCTATAGGCATAAGAATATGGATTTATTATAACAAACATACTCAAAATAAAGCATTAGTTACTTTTGAATGCCCATTATGATCTAAACTTAGATTATATATAAATAAATTTAGGTATTCTATAACAAATTGATTGTACAAAGTGACAATAAAATATTAAATATTCAACAATGTTGATATTTACCTAGGTTAGAATTGAGAATAAACAAAGCTTTGTATGCTACTGAATATATGATTAAGGCATCAAAAGGATAATCCAACAAGAACCTCAAACATGATAACTCTAAATAAATGTTAATTAAGGTAGACTTTGGAAATACTCAAGAAAATATTACCTTAGATCAAGTGTTCGATGAATAATCCAACAAGAACTTGATATGTAATAGGATAATGTTAATCAATAATTATTTCACAATAAAAACGTAAAAAATATTTTTAAATTTTTTAATAGGACATTGCAAATAGATATTAGAATTTTTTCATCTCAAGCAATAAAAAAATGAAGAAAAAGATTAAACAATAAAAAAACTAATGATTGAAAACAAGCTGGTAATAAAATAATAGAAAAAGACATATTAGGATTCATAAAATAAAAAGGGGAAAAAATTATGTTGACTTCAAATAAAATGAGAAAAAAGAAGTAATAGAATACATTAGCAAAAGAATATAAAATGTGAGAAACCATATTAGTAGCAAGACACACACATGCGCGCGAACACACATACACAGTGTAAACCTATTTGAGTTTCATAGCATCTGGTTATTGCCACCTAAAATATTATATCCAAATTGAAAATAAAACGATGAAACATAAGTTTAGAACAAATCTTGGTTTCTTTATCAGCAACCTCTTTCTACCTCACTATCGGCAAGCAAAAATCATCCCTATACTGGTCGATACAGTAGCAAATAAAAACAAGAAAAGCTGTAGGGGAACTTCAATATTCAAATGTTTAGGCACTATCTAAGTTTAACTATCCAGCAATGCAATATTTTTTCCTGAGTTGGAACCAGTTCCACCGTTATAAAAGCTTTTGGATAGTTTCAACTGAAAGCATTTTAAGCATTGTAAAAACAATACTTAAAGCAGATTAAACATGAACTGCTTAAATTGTTGACAATTTATACAATTATAAACGAAAAGTAGTTTAAATTTAGTTTTTGTAAACATTTAATAATATTCATATACTATTTAAAACCACTATAAACAATTTCATAAAATGTTCAAAAGAATTATGAACAGTTTCTTGTTGACTGAGACTCTTATAGATCTAATGTAACAACCCGGAAAATCTGAACCAGTTTGAAAATTTTAATTTGGCTATTTTAGTGAATTTAAAATAAATATTTTAATTAATAACGACGAAAAGTAAGTTTGAATCGATGTTTGAAAATAAATATAATTAATTCTAATTATAAACAAGGCCTGAAAAGGCGCGGTAGTTTCAAAATATGAATTCAAACTTTGACTGACTGTACCGGGTGCAAAGCAAAACGGATTCTAGTGAAACCAAAAATATTTAAATCTGTTAGTGAATATCTTTCTAACGAATCTGAAAAATCGAAGTTTCATAGCGGGAAGCAAAAGTTATAGCTAAATGAATTTTTAGAAAGGTCGCTATAGAGTATATATAGCCCGTGAAAATGGCCATTTTGCAAACGACCTCAGAATTCGACGAAACCACTTTTGTTGGATCCGGGATGTTAAATTATTGTTAGGTTTCAAATTTCATAATTTTTGAAGCTAGTATGTGAGCGTGGCAAAGGAAAATGTGTTTGGTCGATTTCTATAAAATTGGATCGACCAGAAAAAGGCCATTTTTCAAATGGTCTCAGAATTCGACGAAACTAGTTTTGTTGGGACCGTATCGTCAAAACATAGCTAGATTTATTTTTCGGGAATTTTTAGAATCAATATGTGGCCCCGGCAAATTGAAATGTACGTTCAAATCAAATATTGAATGTTTTATATTTTAATTTGAAGGAAAACTGACTGAAACAGTCGAATTGGCCTACGAAACATATCCCATTGTGTTCGGAATGGGGATATTTAGCTAGAGATGACAGTCGTTGGGTTTGAATTGGTGTTCGTTTGGACAAAAGGATATTTTGGAATTTAAAATAAATTAAATATTTAAATATAAACCATGGCCCTATCACATTCCTCCTTCACAAATATCGGATCCGAGAAGAACCTGTAACCCTCGAACACGAAGGCGGCTGAAGTTCGATTCTTTCCTCCCCAATATCCCTCGATTCTCTAATCAAAATCGATCACTTCTTTAGGGAAAACTCTAGGGAAGATCGAGATCTTCAAATCCAAGGCAGTCTGAAGTTTTATCGTCGAGTATTCAGTGAGATCCACGCCCTCAAAGCTGCCGCCTTTGGACAGTCGCCGCTCGCACTGGACGCCGTCGATCAGATCCTGGGTGGTGGCGCCGGAAAGCTCTCACACCCCTCTTCGACGCTGCGTTGCCTAATCGTCCCAAGGATACATGGTTTGGCCAGAAAATCCAAACCCTAGTTTGAACAGTAAGCGGAAAGGTGCGGTTTTAATTACCTGAACTGATTTCAACAGCTTAAAAGTGTCGCTAATTCAGTTTGTTTATAAAATGATATATTTTTCGTTTCTTGACGAAATTCAGTGAAACAAGAGACAGTGGACTCGTGTGGACGTCTTCTACATTCTAGAAGAGACCGCACATTTTTCTGAGCCTTCTGCTATTTTTGGTGGAGTGGAACCCAATGTGAGATTTCTGAATTATAAACGATATGGGAAACGACGATGTATAAATTATATAGTCGATGTATGAATTATATAAGCGTTGTACACCTCATGTATAAGCGTTGTATAAGTTGTACGGTCAATGTATAAGTTATATATGCGTTGTAAAAATAATATATGTGTTGAATAGAAGTGAAATTTATTTATTTATATATATATATACGCCCCTCGTCCACAAACCATGGACGGTATTTATTGGTTTTGATTGGTGTGAAAATTGGTTGATTAGAATTGTTTGTGGTTGAAATTGATAGATTATGGTTGAAAAATACCCGTGTGTGGTTGAGAATTATTTGGTTGAAACCACATAGGATTAGTTTGTGGAAAAAAAAATATACATGCCGCCTGCGTGCGAACTAGATGCATGAAATCCCCATTGTCAAAAGCTGCGAGGCTTTAAGGTAGAGCGAGGAGCCGTACTAGGGACGGCCCCGGTTTTAACTACCCTGCCGTTATGCTGCCGAAATTTTGAATAATATTCATGTGTTAGAATTATTTTCATGTGTTGAAACTATATTCGTGTGTTGAATAGAAATTCATGTGTTGAACGACATTCGTGTTTTGAAATAAATTGTTTCATAATAAAAATCATATTTTTATCATCTATATGAACTATATAAGATAGTCGTGTTTTGAAATAAATTGTTTTGCAATAAAAATCACATTTTTATTGTATATATATAAACTATAGAAAACATTCATGTGTTGAATAGAAATTCATTTGTTGAATAGAAATTCATGTGTTGAATGGTATTCGTGTTTTAAATAAATTGTTTTAAATATAAAAATCGCCTTTTTATTGTATATATAAACTATAGAAAACATTCATGTGTTGAATAGAAATTCATTCGTTGAATAGAAATTCATGTGTTGAATGGTATTCGTGTTTTAAATAAATTGTTTTAAATATAAAAATCACCCTTTTGTAAATATATAAACTATAGAAACCATTTATGTGTTGAATAGCAATTCATTCGTTGAATAGAAATTCATGTGTTGAATGGTATTCGTGTTTTAAATATAAAAATCACCTTTTTATTGTATATATACGAACTATAGAAAACATTCATGTGTTGAATAGAAATTCATTCGTTGAGTAGAAATTCATGTGTTGAATGGTATTCGTGTTTTGAAATAAATTGTTTTACAATAAAAATCATGTTTTTATCATATATATAAACTATATAAAATAGTCGTGTTTTGAAATAAATTGTCCTACAGTAAAAATCACATTTTGATTATATACATGAATTGTTAAAAATAGTAAAGTGTCGAAATAAATGTCTGCTGGATAAAAATATCATTTTTATCGAAAGTATGAAAAGAATATGGTTTTGAAATCGAAGAATAAATTATATTTATATATATAAATATAATTAAAATAAATCGAATAACGAAGCTGCAGTTCGTGTTTTGAAATCGTGATTTCAAACGATTAGTGCGGGAGATCCGACCATCGGATTTTCTCGAAACCGAAACCGTTGGGTTCGCTTTGGAAATATCTTTCCAACGACACCAACTTTGTAAAGATCCAACGGTTGGATTGTCTGGAATGTTTAATTCAAATCTGAAGAAAAACAGCGTCAGAGTCGATTATATTTATATATATATATATATATAATTAAATTAAATCGAATAACGACGCTGCAGTTCGTATTTTGTAATCGAAACTTCAAACGATTGTACCGGGAGATCCGACCGTCGGATTTTCCCAAAACTGGAACCGTTGGATTCGTTTTGAAAAGATCTTTCTAATGATATATAATTTGTGAAGATCCAACGGTTAGATTTTCAGATATGCGTAAATCAAATCTGAAGAAAAACAGCGCCACGACCGCGTTATGGCCTGAAGCGTCATTTGAATAAATTGGCTATTTTTTTAAATAAATAAAAATAGCGATAAATCATTATAAAATATTATAAATGATATGCAATGTGAAATTTTAGAAACTAACTGAAGGTTAGCTAAGTCGAATGGTTTCCTGGGTTTTGATCTGATGTTGGTTTCGGCCTTCGGGGTTAATATTTGGGAAATCGTTCTCTTACTGATTTACGGTTAGTGACTGATGAATTGGAATAAAGCGTCGTTTGAATAAATTGGCTATTTTTTTTAAATAAATAAAAATAGCGATAAATTGTTATAAAATATTATAAACGATATGGAATGTGAAATTTTGGAAACTAACTGAAGGTTAGCTAAGTCGAATGGTTTACTGGGTTTTGATCTGATATTAGTTTCGGCCTTCGGGGTTAATATTTGGGAAATCGTTCTCTTACTGATTTACGGTTAGTGACTGATGAATTGGAATGAAGCATATGTTGTGTTTGTGTAGCACTTGTTTATTATATACGCGAGTTGCTCAGAAAGACCGGGTTTATCCCATTCTGAATAACTGAATCGATGATGAAGACGGTGGTCGAAGACCGGAGATCTTCACCTCGGTTGGATGATAACTGATGTCCTAATTGGGAGGCATCCCAAAATATGGATAATGAGTGGTGATCGTCCAGACGTACGTGGAGATCGATGGGTATGCGAGGTATATAGTGCCTCCGGTTTCGTTCAGACCCAGAACGGACTTGCAAATGGACTGTGTGTCTGACATTGGGATTCATTCTATGTGATTGATAGCCATCAGTTGCATGGTGTGAATTGCCTGTGTGGCATGCTAAGATGCAGTGATCATGGCTTCTATTGAAAAGCAAAGTCTTGTGGTTGATGATCAAAGCATCGCCTGTGTGGCGTAGCTTTGTGTATAACGTGAATTCGCGAGCCTCACACCCCAGTATGAACCAGAAACGGGAGAGGACATCAGGGAGGGCATGCGTTTCCTTCTAGCTAGAGGTGGTGTCGGTGCTTGAACTGGCTGACATTTATGTTATTTTCACCTATGTGGTTGTTGCTATTGCGAGGCGCCTCGGTTATATCGGTCGATCCGGGACCGATGGAGTCATTCGTTGGCTCATTTACACCCCAAAGGGCAGGGAAACGCAGTGTTCAGGAATTTTAATCCACATCAGTGGACCGGCCCTGAAGATCCAAGGGTCACTCGAACTCTGATCCTGAGACTCGGGCAAGACAGTCTCAAAGTCGGTAAGGACTATCTTTTGTCTTGGTTCATGATGGAAATCCAATTTCCAAATACGACACCGTGCGGTTTTGATTGTAAACCTATATTTGGCGACATAGTGGCATGGGACGCTCATGTCGTCTATGATTGATACTTATGATTTAAAATTGTTTTTGAAACATATAAACACTAGCAATAATATCAAATTCTTTTGTTTTATCCGTATCAAACATATTTTGGCCATTATAAGGTAAAACTCTATCCTCCGGTTTGCGTTGCATTGTGTGATGGGAACTGAGTCTTATAATGGCTTCATTTTTGTAAAAAACATTGCGATGTTTAAAAGATTTACTTGTTTTAAAGCACTGGCAATCCAATGGAGTAAACTCGTTCCACGAAAGTGGCGTGGTCCTGTGATTAGCCATATTATAAATGTGTTAAGTAGATTTCTCATATCAGTCCCATGACTGACTCGTAGTTTGTTTCACTTGCAAACTCGGGTGCCCCTTTTTCTACACGAGCAGCCTTGTATTCAGGTTTTAGTAGGCTCTTTCTGGATAGCTGGAGCTGAAGATGGATTCTATCATTTATCTCTTTTTATGCTGTTCAGCTCCTACTGTACATATTATGTTTGTTATCCGCTGTGGACATTTATGTATAGCTGAACTGTATTTGTACTAAGTATGATCCTGTTTACTGTGTAACTCTGATGATTACGTTTACCCAGTGTATTCTATTGTTCATTATCTGGTGTATTTATTTAATTCTGTTCTGCTATTATCTGTTTATGTGTTATATTCCAAAGATTACCCTTAACACCATCGTACGGGGTTTTGGGGTCGTCACATCTAATTAATTTGAACATTGCAAGAGCAGTATAAACAGCATTGCAAGAACAATATAAAATAATGCTATTATGGAGTGGAGTTGTACAATTCGGCTTAAAAGTTTTTCAGAGAATGCAATCCCACCCTTCAATTCCAATATTCCGATCTACAATCCAGTAAAAAAATAATCACACCCCCCCCCTTCCGTAAAAAAAATTAAAAAAATTCATCAATGCGATAAATGAAAGGGTGCTACCATTCACATCTCGATTTACACTTCTAACCACCAAAACTAAAAACACTCCAAATATTTCAAATTTTCTCTGCTGGCAACCATCTAAATTAACAATCTAAAAATGGAGAGCCCACCAACATCTTACTCTACACAAACGTTTCCTTCCTCACTTACATCATGCACTTATGTCTTTTGAATCATTTGATCGAACATTTTGCATAATATTATCACAACCATCATGTTTATCGTCCAATTTATCATCATTTAAATACTCCATCTATCGAACACCAGAAAAAAAATGTATCAATTTATAAAAGAATATACGTAAGTTATACGGATAAAAACCCTACAAGTCAAAACTTAAAATGTCATACTCTATTACAACGTCATCAAATTTAATGTCCTCCAAAATTGAAAAAATATCCTAGAACGCAATGGAAAACCCTAACCATTAAAAAATCTCTAACCATTAAAAAATCCCTAACAACATGTTATATAACATAATATAAAAAAATAAAAATCAAGCACTTTTAACATTTTTTTATCTTCATTTTCCATCTCTATTAGGCACAAAACAATATCTGCTTTTGTTAGGCTTTGAAATTATAGAAATATACGTGTTTTTGTTAGGAGCACCGGTAAATAACTGAGTAAAAGAATAACATATGGTGACCACAAAAATATAAAAAATAATCATTTGTGTTGTAATATATATATGTTTTAAGGGTGAATACGCTTAATGCAAGGGACACTATTGTAATTGATGAGGCATGTAAAGCCTATAAATAGAGAGCCAGTGTATGTAATAAAGATAACTGAACGAATAATAATGGCTTCTCTCTCTCATTTCTGGTGTTCTTCTTTTGTTTTACAACACGTTATCAGCACGGTGAATTGTTATTATTTTTGATTTTATTGACGACAGCATTAGTTCAAACACTTCAAACATTTATTTTTACTTTTTCCTCGTAACCCATTTTGGTGCTCACGCTCGAAATTTGGATCTGTACATATTCTCTGGTCTTTGCTATAACTAAGTAATATTTTGAATAAGTCAAGCTATTAATTCCTATAGCTGCTTACCCGTCATTTTTTTATTGGAAAGAATTTGAATTGGTTTTTAGACTATGATATTTTTACACTCTTTTTACTCATTCCACCTATCAAACATCAACGTCTTTACTCTTACTTTATATAGCATTCATCCCTACAGATCCATTTCTATACTCTAACCGAAAGAAAAAAAAGGTTCTTTTCAACACAAGTTTGTTATTACTTTCTTCACAAGAGACAAGGTACACCAATCTCTAAATTTTACTACTTTCCTCTGTAGAAGCATGTTCAAATTTTTTTTTTTTTACTGTGTTCTTCAGAGCCGAGTATTATTATATATACTTATATACCGCATCTGGATAGTAGTGACCTTGTCTTTTATCATTGAATATTGTAAACATCCTATGGACTGTTCGCTATGGTTTCTACTTTTCTATTTTATATTGTTTTGCGTCATTCTCTACTGCAGGCTCTCACTGTTGGTATGTGGGAACATATGAATTACTTTATGTATTCTTTGATCCTTTATAATAATAATGTATATTGTGCCACTATGTTACTATGATGCTACCGTGCTTACAAATTGTATCCATTTTTTTTTTCCACTACGGCTACAGCCATGCAGTACATTAATGTCACTCATGACATTGTATGTGAATCAGCTTGCCCTTTTGTAACATGATCTGCGTTTTGTTATTGTACTGATAGCAGTACTCTATTTTAATTGTTTTATCTGTTTATTATTTTGTTGATTCATTTTGATAGTATAACATGTATATTCATCTGTGAATGATTGTTGATCTGTGTATATAAAAGAGTTATCTATTTTATGTTGGTCAGCTGCGAATTGTCTTGTTTATTTCTTTTTGGTTTCTTCTGAATTTTGTTTAATTAAGCAATGAATTTTTTTTTTGTAGTTCGAAAAATGTCAAACATTGCTAAGCTTGAATTTAAAGCATTGGACATTTCCGGAGACAATTATTTGTCATGGATCCTGGACGCCGAGATCCACTTACAATCTCAGTGCTTAGAGAACGCCATTAAAAATGGCAATAATATGTCCCAGCAGGACAAAGCAAAGGCTCTGATATTTTTAAGACGCCACATCCACGATGATTTAAAATCAGAATATTTAACTGAAAAAGACCCTCTCCACCTATGTAACTCCCTGAAGGAGCGATATGACCACCAGAAGACGGTCATACTTCCAAATACGAGACAAGAATGGTTGAACTTGAGATTTCAAGATTTTAAAACAGTAAGGGAATATAATTCCGCCATGTTTAGAATTACTTCTAAACTGAAATAATGTGGAGAAAGGGTAGATGACGCACAAATGTTGGAAAAGACCTTCTCAACATTTCATGCCTCGAATGTGCTCCTGCAGCAGCAATATCGAGAGCGTCACTTTACAAAATATTCTGAACTTATTGAATGTTTGTTGATTGCTGAACAAAACAATGAATTGCTTCTTAAAAACCACTCCTCAAGACCAACTGGTTCAGCTGCATTACTTGAAGTTAATGCTAACTTTGCCCACTCCGGAAGAGGTCGTGGCAGAGGCAGAGGAAGAGGCAGAGGACGTGGACGTGGATACAACCCCAGCAGAGGTGGTTACAGTGTTTTTGGGGGCAACAAAACTACTGATTTCAAAAGGCAGCAAAAGAAAAATGAGCCTGAAAGCAGTAATAATCCAGCTGCTGAAAATAAGAAGCATTATGAGGAAATTTGCTACAGATGCGGGCGTACTGGTCACTGGTCACGGACTTGTAGATCGTCGAAGAAAACAATCGAAGAATATCATAAGTCGAAGAATATCGAGACAAATAATACTGAGGGATTGTCCGATAACACTGACCTGAAGTTAGATGATTTCTTTGAAGACTATGATGGGAATTTGTTCAGCGACGAAAATTTGAATGCAATATTCGAAGAGATCACCGAACCAACCAATAAGTAGCCTGAAGCTTATTATATGATTTTCAGTTTGTTTATTTTCAGCATGTATTAGTTTGGAACTTTTGTTTATTTATTTTTCTTTTAGTCTTTTCTTATGGAACTGCAAAAATAATGTGTAATGTTGGACATAATGATTAGTTTATTCTCGTGGACATTTATTTATATTTATGAGTTATTTCTGTTATTGACTGACTGTTTTTAATTCTTAAGGTATGGATCGACAATGTTTAAACGATGATATTTGTCTGGTTGATAGTGGAACTACTCATATGATATTGAAAAACCCGAAGTTTTTCTCTGAATTATCTGAAAATATTTCATATAAAGTTTCAACTATAGTTGGTTCAGCCAATATAATTGAAGGGTCCGGAAGAGCCCATATAGTGTTACCAAATGGTACACATATATTCATTCAAAATGCGCTATATTCAAGCAATTCTAAAAGAAATCTGCTTAGCTTCAAAGATATAAGAATGAATGGATATCATATTGAAACTATAAATGAAAACAACAAAGAATATCTTTGTGTTATTTCTAAAATTGAAAGCCAGAAGCTTATTTTAGAAAAATTTGGTACAATTTCAACTGGATTATACTTTACCAAAATTGGCATAGTTGAATCTCATTTTGTAAACATGAGCCAGAAGCTCACAGATACGAAGAAATCGATTCTTTGGCATGATCGTTTAGGTCATCCTGGATCAACTATGATGCGTAAAATTGCTAAGAACTCAAATGGGCATGATTTACCAAATCAGATGAATTTACCAAATGATTACATGTGTACATCATGTGCACAAGGAAAATTAATTACTCGACCTTCATACAGTAAGATCACCTCTGAATCTCCAGCATTTTTGCAAAGAATTCAAGGTGATATATGTGGTCCGATTCATCCCGCTTGCGGGCCATTTAGATATTTTATGGTGTTAATTGATGCATCAACTCGTTGGTCACATGTATGTTTGCTATCTACTAGAAACATGGCATTTGCCAAATTACTTGCTCAAATAATTAAATTAAGAGCACATTTCCCGGATCATCAAATTAAATCAATACGATTAGATAATGTAGGAGAATTCACTTCTCAAGTATTTGATGATTATTGTTTATCACTGGGAATTGAAATTGAACATCCAGTAGCTCATGTTCATAATCAAAATGGTCTGGCAGAATCATTAATTAAGCGTTTGCAACTTATTGCAAGACCTTTACTTATGCAAACAAAGCTGCCTATTGCAGCTTGGGGACATGCAATTTTGCATGCATCCAAATTGATTAAAATTAGACCTACGGCTTATCATCAGTTTTCACCATCACAGCTTTTAACTGGATCCCAACCAAATATTTCACATCTACGAAAATTCGGTTGTGCTGTGCATGTTCCCATTAATCCTCCACTTCGTACTAAAATGGGTCCTCAAAGAAGGTTGGGAATTTACATGGGATTTGACTCACCTTCGATAATTCGTTATCTTGAACCTCTTACGAGTGATGTATTTACTGCAAGATTTGCATATTGCAAATTTGATGAGTCAAATTTCCCGCCGTTAGGGGGAGAAAAGACCGTTCCAGTAGAACGGCGTGAAATTTCATGGAATAATCCCTCTATGTTACATTTGGATCCACGTACCAAACAATGTCAATACGAGGTACAAAGAATTTTGCATATTCAAAATATTGCAAATCAAATGCCAGATGCATTTAATGATGCTGCAAAAATAACTAAATCTCACATTCCAGCAGCAAATACACCAGCTAGAATTGAAATCCCCGAAGGACCAATAGCAGCAAATGAATCTAAAGCTAGACAAAAACGTGGAAGACCGATAGGTTCAAAAGACTTGGTGCCTAGAAAAAGAAAGTCTAATGAAAAATCATCAATTAGCAAACCTCCCGAAGAGGTTATAAATGATCTAAAGGATAACTCAAAAGAAAATCTCAATTCTCCTAAAATCAGTGAAGGAACTATTATCCCAGAAGAAATAATAGAAGCTTCCGAAAATAAAACGGTACCTAATAATAATGAGATCTCGATGTTTTATACGAATTATGGAGAAATATGGGATCGAAGTAAAATAACAATTGATGATGTATTCTCATTCGCAGTAGCTACTGAAATAACTGAAAGTCATGACTATAATGAGGATAATGATAATGAACCAACTAGCATAAATGAATATCGGAAAAGACAAGATTGGCCAAAGTGGAAAGATGCTATTCAGGTTGAGTTAGATTCACTCCAAAAACATGGTGTATTTGGACCAATAGAGAAAACACCAGAAGGTGTTAAACCAGTCGGTTACAAATGGGTATTCGTTAGAAAACGAAATGATAAAAATGAAGTTGTGAGATACAAGGCAAGGCTTGTTGCACAAGGTTTCCTGCAGAGACCAGGTTTTGACTTCAAAGAAACGTACTCTCCCGTTATGGATGTTATAACATTTAGATATTTAATAAGCCTTGTAGTTTCTGAGAAGCTTGATATAAGATTGACAGATGTTGTGACAGCTTACCTATATGGTGAATTGGATACTGATATTTACATGAAAATCCCAGACGGATATAAATTGCCTGAAGCAAAATCAAAATCAATGTATTCATTAAAATTGAGACGATCACTATACGGTTTGAAACAATCTGGAAGAATGTGGTATAATCGTCTTAGCGAATATTTAGTAAAAGCTGGGTACAAAAACAATCTCATTTGTCCATGTGTCTTTATAAAGAAATCGGTAAAGGGATTTGCTATCTTAGCGGTATATGTTGATGATATAAATTTGATTGGAACTCCAGAAGAGATCAATGAAACAATAGATTACCTAAAACGGGAATTTGAAATGAAAGATCTTGGCAAAACCAAATACTGCCTTGGTCTACAGATTGAGCACAGTAAAAATGGCATATTAATCCATCAATCAAATTATATCGAGAAAATCCTGAAGCGTTTTCAAATGAATAAAGCATATCCACTTAGTACACCTATGGTTGTCAGATCACTAGATGTTAAAAAGGACCCTTACCGACCAAAAGAAGATGATGAAAATGTACTTGGTCCAGAAGTACCATATCTCAGTGCAATTGGTGCATTGTTATATTTAGCCCAATGCACGAGACCAGATATTGCATTTTCAGTCAATCTTCTAGCAAGATATAGTTCTGCACCAACTAAAAGACACTGGAATGACATAAAACATATCATGAGATATCTGCGAGGAACCACAGATTTGGGCTTATTTTATTCTAACACAGACAATAATCCGATTCTAGTTGGTTATGCTGATGCAGGTTACCTTTCTGATCCACATAAAGCAAGATCACAAACTGGATATGTGTTCACAAACAGCAATGCAGCTATTTCATGGAGATCTACAAAGCAAACATTGGTAGCAACATCATCCAATCATTCTGAAATACTAGCACTACATGAAGCAAGCCGAGAATGTATTTGGTTAAGATCATTAATCGAACATATTCGAAACACATGTCAACTTCCCTCAACTACAGAGAGATCAACCATCATTTATGAAAACAATGTCGCATGCATAGCCCAGATTCAAGCAGGATATATCAAGGGTGATAGGACGAAGCACATTTCTCCCAAATTCTTCTTCACACATGAACTTCAAAAAGACAATAAGATAGAAGTGAAGCAAATTCAGTCTCAAGAAAATCCAGCAGATTTATTCACCAAAGCACTTCCAAAGTCAACATTTCAGAAGATGGTTTATAAAATTGGTATGCGTCGTTTACATCACCAAACTATTTGAATAATGCGTTATGAATCAGGGGGAGCATATATAATGCTATAGTGTACTCTTTTCCTTCACTAATATTTTTTCCACTGGGTTTTTGTTAGTAAGGTTTTTAACGAGGCACTATTTTGATCCAGAAGTATCAACCCTCATTGGAACATTGTCAATATGTTACCTAGAGATGAAAATTGTACTCTTTTCCTTGTTTATGATTTTTCCCACAGGGTTTTTCATAAAAAGGTTTTTAATGAGGCAATCAATCTTATCATCTTTGCATACACATATTTAAGGGGGAGTGTTGTAATATATATATGTTTTAAGGGTGAATACGCTTAATGCAAGAGACACTATTGTAATTGATGAGACATGTAAAGCCTATAAATAGAGAGCCAGTGTATGTAATAAAGATAACTGAATGAATAATAATGGCTTCTCTCTCTCATTTCTGGTGTTCTTCTTTTGTTTTACAACAATTTGTATTAAATTTAAAAACATGGCCGGAGTTGTAAGCCAAACTGTGAATAGTAGCACCCTAGATGAAATTAAATCTCACAAAGTAATAATTAGTAAAATCATTCAATAACTGCAGCAAAAACATAGAAATACATGCAAAACAATTAGCAAAACTATGAGAACTGAAAATCAAACCTCTATTTTCTTCGATTATGAAACTAACAGTAGGAAGAGGAGATTCTTTTTCATCAGATCCGCTGTTTTATTCTTTTCTATCGTTCGCGAGAGAGGGGTACTCGTAGGTAGAGGAGATCGATTCGTAGAATTGAGGAGAATAGGAGTAGGGTTTTTCCAGGAGCAATCAAATGAAAATGGTAGATGGATGAAAAGAGGAATCGTGTTAATTTGATGGCGAGTGGTAAAATCATATTAATTTGTTGGCGAGTCCAAGAATGGTTGGAAAAAAATTACCTGAAATCGAGCATCTAGAGGTCGCGATACAAAACATCAAGAAATGAATGAAGCAGCTCGAGGTAAGACAGGAAAGCTGCAGGAAGAACGATTGGGGAAGCGATCAAGAACAACCGACGTTGGTATCCCATGCAGTAAATAGAGCAAGGCGGAAGCTTTTCCTATTCTTGACAATTAAGTATTTCCTAAGGGTAAAAATCGTGGCTAATTCTATTTCAACTCAAAGAAATGCTGAGTAGCCCCATTTTATCCAAAAAATACGAAGACCAAAATACCCTTTCTCTATTATATTTTTTTTTCAGTTTTTTGCACACCCCGTAATAGTCCTACGTGGTTTCATGGTGTACCTCATAGTAGTTCTACGTGGTTTCTTAGTGTACCCCGTAAAGTCAGTACGTGGTACTCTAAGGAACCACGTAGGGCTACTACGAGGTACACAGTAAAACCACGCAGTCACCTCACGTGGAAGGGTATTTTTGGCTTTTTTTAAAATTAGCGGGGGGCTACTCAGCAAAATTGGGGGTATATCCATTTTTTCAATTTCTGGGGCTACTCAGCACATTGCTGGGTTGAAATAGAATGTGCCAAAAATCATATGCCTCTTTGAAGAGGAGCGGAGAAGAGGAATATTGTAAATATCAAGGGTTGGAGCAGATAAAATGAAGCAAGGAGATGTACGAATAGAAAGGGAAGAAAGTGCGAGGATTGATTTTTTAATCGTGTAAATAGATGTGCGGTCTTATAAAACATGGAAGGTACGAATTACAATGAGCAAATCTCAATCTCTAACAGTATGAAAGTGAGTTTGGAAAATTCTGAGCAAATCTTATTTAATTTTGGCCATCTCTAATTTTAATTTTAACTGTTTATTAATTTAATTTATTGGGCAAGAAAATAAGGCACATGACATTTATATTATTTCCTCTTTTAATCCAAATATCAAGGAGATACATCAATACAATGTATATTGCCATCCATGCGTTCATATTTTCAGGGAAAGAATTTGGATCAAGCAGCAACATTAGTGTATGAAAGTTGAATACACATGTACAAGAAGGAATTTAAACTAATTGTGTGCAAAGATATGAATACGTCTTAAGTTTATACCATGAATGAATCATGTAAAACGAACTCTTAAAATAATGCCTTTTGATGACATTCATTCATTGGATACACATTTATGTGCATGCATGTAAACTGGGTTTATCAGTTAATTCTATGTACAAGATATCCCTTAAATTGATGAGCCAACTAAATAAAGTTAGCCCTAGGACTGATTGTTTGTTGCGAACAGATATATTCATCACTATATAAAGTCTGCAATAAAATTTCAATGTTAAAGCATAATTGGTCTACAATGTTACTCAACATGAATCTCGTATTACTTCCTTTTCTGATACTAATAATCAGCACCTTGCATATATCTACTGTAGCAGCGAGGGCAGAAATAACAAAAACCATCACTGTTCATAACAAGGGACATGGCGATTTCAAATCTGTTCAAGAAGCTATAGACTCAGTTCCAGCGCAAAACAATGAGTGGATTAAAATCAAGATCAAAGCCGGTACATACTTGTAAGTTCTTAATCTACTTCTTGTACAATATGTATTTTTCTACTATACACCATAGTTGTATTGGAAATTAATTATGTCTGATCACAACATATATATTTGAATTTTAATGACATAGGGAAAAAGTGATAATACCAAAGGAGAAAGGGTACTTGATGCTCGAAGGTGATGGAGCAAATATAACTGTGATATCATGGTATGATCATGATTCAAACGTGTCCTCATACAGTTATTACCCTATCAGAAGATATGGCCTGATTGATTCTAAAGATAGTGCAACATTGGCAGTTTGGGCAGAAAATGTAGTCTTAAAAGATCTTGGCGTCAAGGTTTGATGTGTATAGCCTTGTGCATCTGGATATTTAATTTTATATGTTGTCGATATAATTATCTAGCAAGAGTTCATATTCCAATGCAGAACAGCTATGGAAGGGGGGACTACAAAGGTAAAGCTGTTGCAGTAACCCTAGCCGCAGACAAAATTGCTGTGTATGGTTGTAGTTTTATTGGAATACAGGATACGGTATGCGATCTCTATGATAGGCACTACTTCAATAACTGTTACATTGAAGGTGCTATTGACTTCATTTGGGGCTTTGGACAGTCTCTTTATGAGGTATATATTTTTCCTTTATGACTTGGTTACTTGCTTCTATTGCACATTGATTGTTCTATTTAATACAACTATATTAAAAGAGAATTAAAAAAATAGATGTAGATGTTGAATTCGCATTGCATTGTCTTTAAACTTCTATTTTGACAATATATATGGAGTTATGACCAAATGAGCTGCATCTTACTTTTACCATGGATTACACTTTTCTTTAATGTAAGCATCTCCATGCTCCACATACATCTTTGCCAAAGCTTATGTTATACCTGAAGTAATGCTAAATTGTCATGCATTGAATTAATAATCATAGCTTATTTGGAGTTTAAATGACTATTGAGCTGAGATAAAATATTAAATAATAAACATTGAATTAATTTTCTCTATGTAGGGTTGCAACATCCGAACTGTCACAGGGGATCAACATTTTACTGGATGGATAACTGCTCATGGACGTTATAAAGAAGATTCAACAGGTTTCGTGTTCAAGGATTGCACCGTAGATGGAGCAGCAAACGCGTATTTAGGAAGAGCATGGCGACCTTATGCAAGAGTTATATTTTATAGAACTTACATGAGTCCGATTGTCGTCCCTAGAGGATGGGATAACAATGGCTTTGATGGGTACGTATTTAAGACAATTTCATTTTTTCTAATGTTATTTAATTTTCTAATTTATACAACTCACATGTGTTAACATTGTATTTATGTATGTATGTTGTACGTGCTTTTTTTTGTACAGAGGTTTAACTACCTTCGTGGAGAAGAGTAACTCAGGACCAGGTTCTGATTTACATGGCAGAGTGCGTTGGTTAAAACACATGGGTGCGAAGGAGCTCTATCCTTTTGTATCGAAATCGTTTGTTGATGATGGATGGATCAGCCAACAGCCGTTGTGATTACGCTGTTGATTTTCTATATTACAGTGATCTTTTTCTTAATTGTGCATTTACTCTTCTGTCTTTATAGACGATAACCAAACAGGTTCTTTGTACTAGATAATGAATGAAAAACTCAAATGAGTTATCTAAATAGTATGTGCAAATATAATGAATGAAAGATAATTGAATTGGCAGAAACCATAATGCATGTCTCCTCGATTTTATTTTACGAAGATATATATGTCCGTACATATTAGCTTTGTTCTGGGAAACCAAATGAAATAAATTGTCAGAAGTTATTGGAGAAGACTTGAAATAAATCTAGATCAAAAGAATGTTTAGTATAGTTCTCTAACACGTGTATATAAGGCAACACGGTTTGTTTGGCTAACCATGCAGACCTGAGATCAAAGGTCATGAGTTCAAATAAAGAAGGACTTTTTACCCATGTAGCCCTGTTTAAAAATAGTATTACACATATAGCCATATTTCAGAAATTATTACAAATATAGGCCTGTTTGTGCTAACAAAGGCGAGTTTTGAAAACTCGTCTTAGTTAAAATACAAAGGCGAGTTTCCAAAACTCGCCTTTGTATTTTACCCACACAACCAACTTCAATACAACCCATATTAGAACGATTGTATATTAAAATCGACGCTCAGTTTATACTATATGAAAATCCTACATAAACTATTAATAAATCGTTATGTTTTATAAACGATTCCACAACGACTTTCTGAAGATTTGATTTGGACATAGCTAAAGATACGTATTATGAAATCTTCATTTTTCTCTTCCGTTATAAAAATATAGTTCATTAGATTCTAATGTTTCTTGTTTCAAAGAAATCCGACTTTGAGCGAATCATATATATTTAGTTAAAGTTCAATGCGTATAACTACGAACTACCACAACGCTACTAGCCCATTTTTAATTATACCGTAAAGTGTACATTCAAATGGAGCGAATTTCATAAACCGAATAACAACAAATATTAACTAAAACACTGATTACAAAGACATCGTAACCCCGAAATAAGTACTAAAACTTAGGAGACAACATAAGCTAACACGAGAGTAGATACTATATCTTAGAATACAGCAAATGTTAATTAGGAAAATAGTATGATAACCAAACTACATCTGACGTTGTTCTTGGGATGTGAAGCGGCTTAATCATCACGGTTAAGGCGCAACTGTTTAAAAACGTTACGGAGTTGTCTATTCTGTTGTTCAAGTTCGTTTGCATATCTTATTCCCCTTTGCCCTATCGGTTCGTCTATCCATTCCGTGTAATTGCACCCATTCGGATAGGCTGGACATTGCAGAATGCGACGACCAATATCGTTGCCATCTGCTCGAACCACAGCTTCAACTGGATAACCGCAGTAGCAACAAACTTGATAAGAGTCACCTTCCTGTTCAGCAGGGATTGGAACATGTGGTACTTGATAAGAACCAACTTCTTGTCGTGGTACAACGACGGACTGTTCATGCATGTGTTGAACGTTTGGTACTTGGGCTTGATGTGGAGGTTGGACGGGCCGTTGTTCGGACGGTGGTCCAAGCAAAGCGTCCAGTTCGTTTAGAAACTCGAGTTCATCTGCAAGCGCCTGAAGTTCCATTCGTTCGTACGCCTCTTCCTCAGAGTCTGGAGATGATGGCCAAGAAGGCATAGTTGTGGTAAAGCACAAAGTGGTTTGAAACTAAGTTGTTGGAGTGAGATAAGTTGTGAGTACTTCGACAGAGATATATAGCTGCGTAGTGTACAAGTCAATAAAGGGTAAAACAAATAATGATGTGAAAGGTGACTGATACAGTTTGCTTTACGTGCTGCATGGCACTGTTTCGTCTGGCGTAATACTGTAGGGAATATGACTAGTCGTATCAGGAGTGATTCGGCACTACTTGGTTTAAGGGGTCGTCACATGCACACTAAGTTTGCAACAAGGTTTACGGTTTTTACCCGCAATATTCATACTATCAGGATTTAAACATTTCAAAACATGGTCGTCCCCATCCACATATAATTTAAACATTTCAAAACATGGTCGTTCCCATCCACATATAATTTAAACATTGCAAAACATGGTCGTCCCCGTTCACATTACCATTATTGTTGACAAATGCCTTTTATAGCTGACATCGGGCAGTGCGCTACATATTCGTGGGGTAGTGTAGTCTTGGCCTATGCATACCAGGAATTGTCTAAGTCCGCCCTGCAACAGTATAACTGTTTTGCCGGTTGCCCGACACTACTTCAGGAACGTGGTAAGTCGATGTGTGTACCATTAAATACATTCAGTTTCATTTATCCATTCTATCTAATTTTCTTTTAAATGTGCAGGTTGCTGGTATTAACCGTGCATGGGAGGAGGCTGAGAAGCTCAGAGAGTGACAGACTGACGACGAGGGCCGGACAATGTGCACGAACATACAGAAGATTCTAGATATGATTTTGTGCAGAAACAAACTGGATCGGCCGAAACCACCATCTCCTCCACCTCCTGCTCCTCCTCCTGCAGGTTCTCCTCCTCCGCCAGCAGCGCACGAAGAAATTGTGCATGGCCCATCTCAACCTGCACCTACATTACCACGTACCAGCAGTGCACGACGCACTAGGAGCAGCGGCGGTTTATCTGAAGGCGAGTTTTGGAAACTCGCCTTCGTGTTTTAATGAAGGCGAGTTTTCAAAACTCTCTTTCAGACACCATGTACACCGAAACAGGTCTACATTTGTAATTACTTTTAGAACATCGCTCTTTCAGTTATTGTTTTGTAAAACAGGCCTACATAGGTAAAAACTCCAATAAAGAAATTGACAACATTATTACAAGTACCTGAGATATGCGTTTGGCACGCATACTCTTAAGAAAGTAGTACATATATAATACAGACTATAATAAATATATTTGCAAAAAACTTTTGCAAATATTTTACAAAACACTGCGCTAGTTATATTGTAGAAAAGTTGTTTGTAAATTTTTTTTACAGAAACCATGTTTGCTTATATTATAGAAGACTGGTGCAAACAGTTTGCGAAAGGTATTCAAAGATTCTGCAAAAAGAATTATTGCAAGTACTTTTAAAAGTACAAGAAAATAATAAATTATGGTATATTTTAGTTTCTGTTTCCTTGAAATAATATTGTTCGCTCTTATGGCGCAGAAAAGTGATGAGTAATTGTTTCCCGAAATAAACATGACCGACTTTGCAAGACTACGTTGGAATTTACAGAGGATGATGAACTCAAGAGAAGCAATTAAGAACAGAGTCCGAGGAAGAAGGAGAAGAATAAAATTTAAATATTTCGATGGAACTACTATGTTCTATGTCGACCTTTATATTTCGATGATTTTCTATATTACAATGCCTTTTTCTTAATTGCGCATTTACTATTCTATCTTTATAGACTACAATCAAACAGGTTCTTTGTACTAGACAATGAACGAAAATCTCAAATGAGTTATCTAAATATTATTTATAAATTAATGAATGAAGGATTATTTAATTGGCAGAAATAATGCATGTCTCTTCAATTTTATTATATATATACTTATATTGTATATAAATACATATTATATATATATATATATATATTCATACATACTTGCTTCAGTTTGTGAAAATCAACTGAAATAAATCACCAAAAGTCGTTGGAGAAATCTTGAAATAAATGAAAATCAAAAAAATGTTTAGTATAGTTAATTAACATGTGTATATAGGGTAACAGGGTTTGTTTGTCTAATGGTGCAGACCGGGAGATTAAAGATCATGAGTTCAAATATTGAGTTCACTACAAAAAAAAGTGAACTAAAGACCAAAATTTTCAGTTTCTAACGTAACCATTTAGTCATTAGATTATATTCTGAAACTGAATAAAGGACGAAATTTCGATCTTTAAATGTTAAGCCTTAAATAAAATTATGACCGAAAATTCGGATTTGAAAATGTAAAGACCAATGTTTTGGTTTTAAAAGTTTTTGAAACTAAACTCTAAAGATCGAGGTACAGTATGTATTCAGTCTTAAATTTAAAGACCAATATTTCAATTCAAATATATTTGAAACTGAATTTTAGTTTTTAGTCGGTCTTAAGTTGTGTCCTAACTATTAAATTGCAGTTTTAAATTAGTCTGCACTCAATCTTTAAATCATTAATAATATAAGAATATATTTGTATTCCTAAATGCACATGCACGTGCGTGCGCACCCACCCACCCACAGACACACACACACACACACACACACACACACACACACACACACATATATATATATATATATAAACACACACACTCATGTTTGCTTGATCCCAAGGACGTCAGGGACACATATTTCATAAACAATTAACATATGACATCCATAATGATAAACAATGCAATATTAATGGTATTCAAACAAATAAAATTTATTCGTTGTCACATGAATAACATAATGTAAACTACATACACAAATGATAGCATATTAAACTTCAAAATCTCCACAAACATATTTACATAAAAGAAAAATAGCAACAGCGATGCATGTCTACTATATATGTACATCTATTATTCCAACAACAAAAAACGAACAAAGCAAACAAGGAAAGCTAGAAAGTCAATCACTGCATACCTCCGCCATGTTGATTTCTTCCTGATTGTGCGGTGCCTGATAATTAGAAGGTTGCGAAAATTATTGCATAAACGGATATTGTTGTTGCATAAGATCAAAAAAATGTCATATTTTGTTCCGCAGTCCCAAAAGTATTTGAAGGCACAGGTGAATGTTGTGATGGTTGTGCTCCAAATGGTATACACATGTAACTTATTAATAAATGAAAAATATTAAAATGTAACTTGCTATTTAGATATAAATTGCATCCATATCTGTTTGACATCAAAAAGACAAAGGGACAGAATATGATATAAAAAAGATAGAATTTTCTGATGACCTTTTCAAAGCTAAACATTTTACATAAAATAATTCCTTAACCAACATTTTTCTTTAAACAAGACGGCATACCATGTTTTTCAAAGCAAACATATATCATATACCCACCAATTATTTTACTATTTACAACCAATCAACACCTGTGACACCCGATCAGATTCACATCCTTTAGTTGAACAAGAAGCGACAAGATTCGAAAGTGCTATAAACAATTAAATCGCTCCTAGACCACAACATGAGCGAATTACTTTAGAACGCTTATCTGCCATGGCAAGGACTCAAGCAAGCGAAGCTACTAATCGCAACATAGACTCAACAACTGATCCGGATAGGCTGATCACTACAAGAAAACTTCACATAGACATCAGCTAAAAAACAATGTCTCCATTTTTCGGGAGCAATGGTGATGTCTAAAGTACCCCTTTTTTACATCAGTTAAAAGACAATGTCAAAGCAGCATTAAGACATCATAAAATAATTAATTAACTGTTGTAATAAGTATTTTACCATATCAGCTTTTGACTGATGTCTATAATGGCTTTTATACTGATGTCCATGATGGCTTGTTTATGTTGTTTTCTCATCTCATATACAGAAATAAATATTTATTAAATGAAACACTATTGCACAGAATTTAATATTCAAACAATATTTTTATTTAATTAAATATTTTATTTCAACATATGAAATAGCACAAATTTCTGACTCCAACTATTTTACATTCACGTTTCTCATACACAATTCAATGCATTTCTAATGCACGGATCTCATACCACGGAATAAGATTAATCGAAAGGAATCTACAGCGTTAGGCTGTCTAGGTTCTCGATAATCTTTGAAAATGATGAAAGAAAGCGGCAAGATTAGCACCATATATTATTATGTGGTCCGCTGTAACGTTCACCTGAACAACAATATAAGCTCGGTTATATGTATGAACTTTAGTCGTACATACAATTATCAAAACTTTTTCCATCTTTGCCTCATTTACAAAACAAAAGGAAAAAAAATAAATGAGGGAGTTTGTCTCATTAATCATCATTCAACAGATGTTAAATTGCTGATGTACTTGGTGCAAAACCAAACTCATAGTGACAGTGCAACTTCATACCCGAGGAATATACAAGGAAGGCAAGCATTCAAAATAATTTTGTACGTATACCACTATGTAAATTAAAATGCATAGTTAAGTAATATTGTACAGAATCAATAGGTGTATTATGGACACACATAAGATATGATGTACTATGGATACAAATATGTTGGGGATCAAGAAAAATAGAATAGATGGTAAAACTTACTAGGATTTTGTTTTTAACTGAGAAGAAACCATCCTTGCCAGCAATCGAAGTGCGCTTTGATGCTCCCACAGCCATAATAGCGCCCTTCACATGCATTCATTCTTTCAACTTATTGCAATTCGCATTGGGAACCATCAAAGGCATATTTATCTGAAACTAATAGTTTTGTACTCACCTGGCCTGGAGGGAGTAAAGCTATATAATTGCATTTCTCGTATCTTTTCCAGGTACCCTGCAATCACATATCATGCTTACCAAGCTCATATGCTTTATGCCCCTATCGAATAAATATTCTGGATGTTCCATTGGATTTTATTAGCAAATAAACCACTTGAATGATACAGATTAAACATCATTCACCTCTTCGCCGTCACTATAATCACATTTTTTTGCAAGGGGATGAGTAATGAACTTTACCATCTAACTCTGCCAACTACAACTCCTTTAAGTTAAGCAAGAAAACATAACCCAAAAAACAAATGTGCATCCCATATTTGTACGTAACTGACCACAATGTAATTTCACCCACACATCCTACAAAAATCTATCAAGAGTTACCTTGATAACATGTCGAATGTCTCCCCAGTCAAGGGTAGACTTGTGTGCTATCTGCCTTTAGCTCAACCCTTATTCACTATTGAGGTGATGGTTAAGGAATTAACTTTCTAGGCCCAAATTGTAGAGGAGTCGGAGAGAACAGAACACATAAAACCTTAAGAGCTAGTAGAAGCTAGCAAGATGGAGGGGTTTAGCAGTACACATACAATATCTTGTCCCCAAAGCAAACATACTCATTGTACAAACACAAATAAGACCTAAACGTAATCCGCACTTCACATGCAGCAACCCACATAAAAATTTGAACTTAAAGGTAACATTTAACCCAGCATATGTTGAGTTCAAATAACCATCGTTCTTTAGATTGTAATCCAAAACAACCAACAGAGACTACGATTACGTAGTAACTTTCAAGTAATACGATTCTCAGAATTCAGATACCTATTTGCTGAAACAAAGATAGTATGTAGAAAAGAAAAGGAAAAGATTGAAAATTTTGACAAACCCTCGATGTACAAGGAAAGAACACCAGTAAAGGCGAAGCAAGCATCAAGAACATTTTTTTTCCTTTTTAAGGAGGAATTATCATAATGTTAATGTAGGAACCAGGCTAATGCGCAATTATGGTTTCTGCTAATTTTCATTGATTGCGGTTTGTCAAAACGATGGAGGAGCGATTTCGATTTGGGGATGGAGAATTTTCGTGTTTGCTGAAGAAATAAAAGTAAGGATGGAAACGATTCGATTCAGTGAAACGTGAAGAGGGAAATTGGTGGTGACGTGGAAGAGGCTGATTAGAGGGTTTTAATGGTTGCGGATTAAAGAAGTGATCAATGGCAATATGTAAGAAATTATGGGTGGTGCGGATTGACAAAGAGGCCTTTAACATGACATAGGAATCTGATGCAAATGATGCATAGAAACTGATGTTAAAAGCACATTTCAATTTATTTATTAATGTAAGATTTTTTCTAACTTGTATTTTGATAAGAAATAAGATATACCATTTTTGGATGGAGCGCTACCCCTTGGACCCCCGCGACCTAACAGGGCAGGTCGACCCCCGTCCGAGACGTCAGCCGTAATAGACAACAGCTATTTTAATATTTTTTTGGTATAATTTATCTCAACAACAATACATTATTTTACCATAAAATACAAATTTACTATAAAATATAATTAATAAATATTAACTATAATTAATAAATATTAACTATAACTACTAAAAAAATATTAACTATAATCTACTAATTATAATATTAACTATAATTACTAAAATATATTAACTATAAAATATAATTAATGTTAAAGCACATATCAATTTATTTATTTATTAATGTAAGATATAATTTTACTATAAAATATAATTAATAGATATTAACTATAATTAATAAATTATTAACTATAATTACTTAAAAATATTAACTATAATTTACTAATTATAATATAGTTAATAAATATTAACTATAATTACTAAAAAATATTTACTATAAAATACAATTAATAAATTGTAACACCTAGTAATTTTAAAACGGGACATAAGAGATAATTAAAGAATAATTAATTATTAAAAGAAAAATTAGGTGAAACGGGTTACGCCATTGCGTTCATCTCGGAATTCTGCTTGAGATAGAGTCTGAATTTGCGTGAATCGGACTCTGTATGAAGAAGTTATGGAGGTTAGAAGATTTCAAGTTTAAAGCAGAAAATAAGTATAAATAATAATTGAAATCAAAAACCAGTTCAAAATTCAAAATTCGGACAGAACAAACTAAGGGGGAAATTTCTAGCTCAAGGTGTCGACCCCCTCCCCCAAGGGGGAGTCGACATAGGTGTCGATCCCCCTATAGGGGAGTCGACATAGGTGTCGACCCCCTTGTAGGGAGTCAACCACTTTGAGATTTGCTTCTTGTGACGAATTTCTGTAGTCCTAAGCTGATGTGGCCTTCTCTGATTGGCCAATGACTAATTTCTGAGGTGTTAGGGCTTATGTGTTGTGCTATGGTTGGCTGGACGACACATCTTTTTGGTCTGATGGCTCTGATTTCTCCTAGACTAATATAAAGGCTAGAATTAAACCTAGACTTCTATATAAGCACTCCAAACCTCAACCCTAGACCACACGATGAAGCCGTCATGTTGTCCATGCCTAAGTTAGCCTAGCCTCCATCTTCTCCAAATTAGAAATCAAGTTAGAAAGCTCCAAAAAAAAAAATCCAAACTAGAGAATCAAACGTCTACATCAAGGGATAGCTAAACAAATTCAGAAATCAGATCCCAGAATACAAGATCCGTCCTTTTTCTGTAAGTTTAATTATTATTTGGATTTAAACATCTAATAGAAATCATGACTATAATAATCGGATCTAGAACGATGCCTAATTCTAATTCGTGTCTATCCTTTTTTCAACTCTGAATTGCTTATGTCTATGAGACTATTGTGATTGACATAATAAAACCTATCATGCCTATGAGACTGTTGGACTGACATAATAGAACCTATCATGCCTATGAGACTGTTGGATTGACATATTGGAACATATCATGCCTATGAGACTGTTGTAATTTTGTTGTACAACCTATGCCTATGAGACTGTTATAATTTTGTTGTACATCTTATGCCTATGAGACTATTGTGATTGATATAGTGGGACTCATCTTGTTGTACATGAAAATTAGTGATTTCTTAAGTCCAATTCTACCTAATCTTTATATCTATGATGTAAATTGCTTAGCTTGTCTACACATATTGTTAATGTACAACATTGAAATATGATTCTTGAATTGGGTACATCTTTATATGTCTATTTTTCCTTATGTCAATTCTTGTGGTCCTTCTCTATTTTCCCCTTTTTACTTGCTTTTGTGAGTACTAAGTTCATTCAGAACTTAGATTGAATCTCGTTGTACGTGCGATTATAACGCTGGGAAAATTAGGTATAATTTAATTTTGTAAATTTTGGGCATAACATGGGAATGTGGCATAAACTTGTATTGGCTAGACTTGTGGAAAAATTTGACATATAGATTTGGACACATATGACAAATATGTAAATTGGCTAAAGATGAACATGCCTAACCCAAGGTTAGATTGAGTTGCGGTGAAAGACTGCCCGGAACCGCCCAGCACATCCAGCTACCGCAACAATATAGATCTAATGTGAGAGGTTAGCACATTAAGCCCAAAACCCCGAGGTTAGATTGAGTTGTGGTGTAAGACCGCCCGGAACCGCCCGGCACATCCAGCGACCGCAACAATATAGATCTAATGTGAGAGGTTGGTGCTTTAATGAATGAATTAAAGATAAGGAACAGACAGGCTAAGAATGGTAGGGTTAAGTTAATCAGGACAACACTTAATCAATGTAACATGACAAGTGGTAGGGTTAAGTAACACAAAAGGGCAACACTTAACCAATGTAACATGACAAGTGTAGGGTTAAGTAACACAAAAAGGACAACACTTAACCAATGTAACATGACAAGTGGTAGGGTTAAGTAACACAAGAGGGCAACACTTAACCAATGTAACATGACAAGTGGTAGGGTTAAGTTAAAACTTAACTAATGAACGAGTGGGGTTAAGTTAATAGGAAACACTTAACGAATATAACATAATGAACGAATGGGGTTAAGCTAAGGGGAAACACTTAACCAATATAATATGATGAATGAACAGGGTTAATTTAATAGAAAACACTTAACCAATTACAACATGATTGAATGAGAAGGGTTAAGTTAATAAGAAACACTTAACCAACATGACATGACGTGTGGATAGGTTAAGTTAACTTGAATGAATGGATAACACTTAGCCAATTTGAGGGGTATACGAATAGACCCTAGAAAACCCTAGTAACGGGGACCCATTTCAGCAGTAACCTAGATGGATGTATCATGGTACCCTGAGCTAGGCAGGGTGGGGCACAATTACTGGGCTGATTATAAGCGGTCAAAAGAGCGGCATGGGGTGCAGCAGTGTAGTTCCGATGGAGTATGGGCGTGCATGTGCTCCGGAGTGGAAAAGCAGGCACTGGGCATCAGTAGTATACATTGTCCATCTAGAATTTGTGTCGAATTGCTATCATAGGGATTGATACACCTTATGGTGGGACCAGCACAGGGTATCTACACGTAAGAGAGGGCCGATTGACACAAAGACAAGGAAAATCAATACAAGTAGGGAGCTGATCGATAGGGTAATAAGGGTACATCTAACATCTTCATGGCAATTAGGCTGATTGAGGTAAGACCCTCATACTAGATGTACATCTGAAGACTACCACAATTACAGGGTTGGGATCACCTTATTTTATAACACAGGATACTAGTTGGGACACTAGTAGGGGATACAGATCCTTTTTCACAGGATACCAGTTGGGTCACTAGTAGGAAATACGAATCGTTCTATAAAAGACACTAGTTAGGATGCTAGTTGGGTGGTGCAGAGAAAATGGGAAATCAGAGAAAGAACCGAAGCGCATTCAGTGTATCTTACCTTGTCATATCTAATGATCATCATTTGTTGTCTTGCTGTGCTTATTATCATGGTTATGTCTGGTATTCAATTTATTCATGTCATGATCCTTTTACATGTTTACATGCTGAATAATCACTGGACTTACCAGACTTATGTCTGACCCATTTTCTTTCGCCTTCTTTTCTTCCGTCCCCCCCCCCCCCCCAGGTTCACAGGGAGGGAATATCACCACTTATCTCAATTTTCTTTCCAAGCTCGAAGATAGTCGATGTATTGCTTTGGACTCTCTTTTCCACTGTTATGGCTGGTTCATGCTTTATTGGGGAATATCATTGTCATTTTATGCTTCTTTATTTTGTTAAACAAGACAGATGCTTTGTTGTAATGGGTAAGGGTGTTTTGGTGTTGGAAAACAATCTTTGTACAATCTTTTTACCAAGTTGCTGTTTTATCAATGAAGTAAAGTTTTATTTATTTTCTGATGTTTAAAAAAATTGTCTGTTTTATAATTTATCTGTTCTATACACTTATGACACTCCACTGAAGTTAATGCATTCCCTTTGTGAGTGACCTTAACGGAGGTGGGGTGTTATACATAGTATCAGAGCTGAAGGTTACCAGAACAGATAAAAGACTTTTCAAAAGCATATTTTATAAGGGTGTTTTCTGAAACATGTTTTAAAGAAGTGTTTTTTCAAGAGAAAAGTATTGTTTTTAAAAAAAGGCATATTCCCTAAAGCCATATGCACTATCTTCCGATTCTCTATTTGAATCTCTTCTTTCTCTCTTTTCGCCATAGTTTCGTAGGCATACGGCACATGTCAAGGGCGAGGTAGTGCCCAACTTCCATCTGTAGCCGCAATAGTTTGACCTACGGCTAATCTTCTTTCAAGCTTTGTAGGTTGCCGTGCAATGGAGGTAGTTTCGAGAAACTTGTCAACAAGCTACAGAAGGATAGTAAGGATGAAAATAAGGGAGTTTGGGTTAAGGAGCACAAGCCCAAGGATAAGAAGCTTGTTGATATGGCTTAATCCACGCAGAAGGAGAAAGGTGAAAAGAAAGAAGCCAAAGTGGAAGAATCACAAAAAAGGGATTGGAATACAAGAAGAATGGAAGAAATAATAGATTCCGCGGAGAGAGTGTCTTTTCTATGGTATAGTGGGTCATTTAATTGTAGGAAGAAGAAGGCAGGGTGTTGTTTTCAGTATGGTGGAGTGGGGCATCTTATCAAGGATTGCCTGAAGGACAAGGACAAGGGAAAAGGGCATGATCCTCTAGAGGACAACTGCATGCTCTCACTGCTTGTGTACCTAAGAGAGGTAGGAACGTTTCTGTTGAAAGTTTAGTTTTTCTTTTTCAATCATCCTGTTAGAACTTTGTTTGATTCTGGCGCTTCACATTTCTTTTATATCTGCTCCCATAGTTGAGTCTCTGCACCTTAGTACTTGTATAGTAAAAGATCACATTATTGTCTCAAATCTAATTGGTGGTTCGGCTCATTTATCTATAATTTGTTTGGATTTGGGAATATCTACACTAAGCATTGAGTTTAGATGTAATGCTTATGTTTTTGGTTTCATGGGCTATGGGTTGATTCTAGGGATAGATTGGTTATCCAGTAATGGTACCATTCTCAATTGTGAAAGGAGGGTAGTTAGACTTTTGACTTGCCTCGATAGTACCCTCGAAATCTCGTGTAACCCTAAGGGTTCCGTCATGCTTAGTTACCTAGAATCTCTTGATACATCTATTGATAATTTGCAACCTGTTTAAGTAGTCCATGAGTATCCCGATTTCTTTGATGAAGTGAAGGGTTTACCCCTAAAAACGCGAAATAGATCTCCGCATATACTTGGTTGATAATGCCAAACCAGTTGCATTACCCGTACGACACATGGCTCCTAGGGAGAGGAAGGAGCTCAACGAGCAAATTAAAGAGTTGCTTGAAAAGGGGTTCATAAGGCGGAGTATTTCTGAATGGGGTACTCCAGTTGCTTTCGCTACAAAGGCGGATGGTTCACTTCGCTTGTGCATAGATGATATTTTAGTTTTCTCTAAGAGTGAGGAAGAACATGCTTTGCATCTAAGGGAAATCTCGGATACCCTCCAAGCGCATCAGCTTAAGGCTAGGTTCTCCAAATATCATTCTTGGAGAGAAGAAAGTAAGGTTTCTAAGACATGTGATATCCAAGGAAGGGATAACAGTAGACCCCGCAAAAGTAGTTGCGGTGCAAGATTAGAGGGTTCCAAGGAATGCAACGGGAGTAAGAAGTTTTCTTGGATTAGCGGGCTAGTATAGGAAGTTAATTAAGGGATTTGAGAAGGTATCAACCCCACTTACTAGATTGGCAAAGAAGAATCTAACTTTTGCTTAGGATTTGATTCGTGGTGTTGCTTTCCAACGACTGAAGAGAACCTTGACGACAACCCCAGTCTTGACATTGCCCGAAGGGAATAAGACGTTTACAGTTTATACTAATGCATGCAGGACAGGGCTAGACGCTATTTTAATACTAGAAGAGAGGGTAGTTAGTTATGGAAGAAGACAGCTGGAAGTACATGAGAAAGACTATCCTACCTACGACTTAGAATTAGATGTTATAGTGTTCGCTCTTAAGTCATGGAATCATTACCTTTTAAGAGAGAAAGCTTGAATTATATACGGATCCTAAGTCCTTAATATATTTGTTCTCGCAAAAAGATTTGAAATTTAAGGCAACAACGATAGATGGAATTTCTTGCTTCATACGACCTTGAGATTGCTTATACCCACAGCAAGGGTAATGTTGTGGCATGCGCCCTAAGTAGAAAGAGACTGACCTTAAGTGGAGTAAAAGTACATAACAACCTTTAGCTTTAGACCCTCAGTCAAGTTCGTACCTGGTTTGTTAGCATCGCTAGAAGAGCGGCCTACGCTTTTGGATTGGATAGGAGCAGCGTAACATGAAGACCCTCAGATTTGTGACATGATGGATAAGCTAAGTAGAGAAGAGACCTCTAATCACCTTAGTAACTACACTTGGTAAAATGTTTAGCATCTGTTTATTTTCAAGAGATAATTCTTCCACATGGAATACCCTCTAGCGAATTTTGAAGACCCTTTGAGGAAATGTTAGCATGACACAGTAGAAGTTGTAGTCTCGAGTATACTAGAAGGAGAAGAGGTGGAACGAGAGGCGACAGTGAAATGAGTTCCAACTCATATTTTGGAAACAGAAATTAAGAAGTTATGCAATCATGAAGTTAAGACAGTCAGAGCACAATGGGGTGAAGCTCAAGAAGATGCGACTTAGAAGGCTGAAGACTAGATACGCGAATCATACCCTTTTTGAGGGTATATCCTTAATCTCTCTTTTAAAAAAAAGTTTATTTGCATGCTAGTCTTTATTTTTTAAGTATATCCTCTCAGTCTTATCCTCGATCCTTAAGTAGAAGCCAATGGATGTAAACATGTATTTTGAAAAATGTTATGATTGATGGTTGCAAGTGATTGCAAGTGGTTTCTAGTGGTTGCTCGTGGATGCATATACACACACTAGGAACTAGATCGGCTCAGTCACTTCCATAATTGCATATGCATATATGTGTTTATATATGGATTGAAACTAGATGTGTTATCATATGGACGTTGCATTTGAATGTATGGTTGTGCACTCATGTAGAAATGATATGTATTAATAGGGTTCTTTTGCATACATAATGGACGCATGGCACTATCATGAATTGCATTAAGGAGGTCAACTGAATTAGTAGACCGCCTGATTTTGCATTTGGGTAAGGACATATACACACACTATGCATATGTTGATGAAAAACATTAGAAACCTTTTTAAGGACAATGGATAACTGTGATTGAATGATTGGGTAGATGGATGTTGGATGATAGGATATACATTCTTCTTGACTTGAAGATTTTGGGGACGAAATCCTTTAAGTAGGGGGAATGTAACACCCCGTAATTTTAAAACGGGGCATAAGAGATAATTAAAGAATAATTAATTATTAAATGAAAAATTTGGTGAAATGGGTTACGCCATTACATTCATCTCGGAATTCTGCTTGAGATAGAGTCCGAATTTGCGTGAATCGGACTCCGTATGAAGAAGTTATGGAGGTTAGAAGAATTCAAGTTTAAAGTAGAAAATAAATATAAATAATAATTGAAATCAAAAACCAGTTCAAAATTCAAAATTCGGACAGAACAGACTGAGCGGGAAATTTCTTGTTCAGGGTGTCGACCCCCTTATAGGCGAGTCGACATAGGTGTCGACCCCCCCATAGGGAGTTGACCTCTTTGAGATTTGCTTCCTGTGACGAATTTCTGTAGTCCTGAGCTGATGTGGCCTTCTCTGATTGGCCAATGACTAATTTTTGAGGTGTTGGGGCTTATGTGTCGTGCTATGGTTGGATGGATGACACATCTGTTTGGTCTGATGGCTTTGCTTTCTCCTAAACTAGTCTAAAGGCTAGAATTAAACCTAGACTTCTATATAAGCACTCCAAACCTCAACCCTAGACCACACAATGAAGCCGTCATGTTGTCCATGCCTAAGTTAGCCTAGACTCCATTTCTCCAAATTAGAAATCAAGTTAGAAGGATCTAAACAAAATCCAAACTAGAGAATCAAATGTCTACATCAAGGGATAGCTAAACAAATTCAGAAATCAGATCCCAGAATACAAGATCCGTCCTTTTTCTGTAAGTTTAGTTATTATTTAGATTTAAACATCTAATAGAAATCATGACTATAATAATCGGATCTAGAACGATGCCTAATTCTGATTCACGCCTATACTTTTGTTAAATCTGAATTGCTTATGCCTATGGGCTATTGTGATTGACATAATAAAACCTATCATGCCTATGAGACTGTTGGACTGACATAATAGAACCTATCATGCCTATGAGACTGTTAGACTGACATAATAGAACCTATCATGCCTATGAGACTGTTGTAATTTTGTTGTACATCTTATGCCTATGAGACTGTTGTAATTTTGTTGTACATCCTATGCCTTTGAGACTATTGTGATTGATATAGTGGGACTTATCATGTTGTACATGAAAATTAGTGATTCTCTTAAGTCCAATTCTACCTAATCTTTATATCTATGATGTAAATTGCTTAGCTTGTCTACACATATTGTTAATGTACAACATTGAAATATGATTCTTGAATTGGGTACATCTTTACATGCCTATTTTTCCTTATGTCAATTCTTATGCTCCTTCTCTATTTCCCCTCTTTTTACTTTCTTTTGTGAGTACTAAGTTCATTCAGAACTTAGATTGAATCTCGTTGTACATGCGATTATAATGCGGGGAAAATTGGGTACAATTTAATTGAGTAAATTTTGGGCATAACATGGGAATGTGGCATAAATTTGTATTGGCTATACTTGTGGAAAAATTTGACACACAGATTTGGACATATATGACAAATATGTAAATTGGCTAAAGATGAACATGCCTAACCCAAGGTTAGATTGAGTTGCGGTGTAAGATTGCCCGGAACCGCCCAGCACATCCAGATACCGCAACATTATAGATCTAATATAAGAGTTTAGCGCATTAAGCCCAAAAACCCGAGGTTAGATTGAGTTGCGGTGTAAGACTGCCCGAAACCGCCCGGGGCATCCAGCGACCGCAACAATATAGATCTAATGTGAGAGGTTGGTGCTTTAATGAGGGAATTAAAGCTAAGGAACAGACAGGCTAAGAATGATAGGGCTAAGTTAATGAGGGAAACAATTAACCAATGTAACATGACAAGTGGTAGGGTTAAGTAACACAAAAAGGCGACACCTAACCAATGTAACATGACAAGTGGTAGGGTTAAGTAACACAAAAAGGAAGCACTTAACCAATGTAACATGACAAGTGGTAGGGTTAAGTAACACAAGAGGGCAACACTTAACCAATGTAACATGACAAGTGACAGGGTTAAGTTAGCACTTAACCAATGAATGAGTGGGGTTAAGTTAATGGGAAACACTTAACCAATATAACATGATGAACGAATGAGGTTAAGCTAAGGGGAAACACTTAACCAATATAATATGATGAATAAATAGGGTTAAGTTAATAGAAAACACTTAACCAATTACAACATGATTGAATGAGAAGGGTAAAGTTAATAAGAAACACTTAACCAACATGACATGACGTGTGGATGGGTTAAGTTAACTTGAATGAATGGATAACACTTAACCAATTTGGGGGGTATACGAATAGACCCTAGGAAACCCTAGTAACAGGGACCCATTTCAGCAGTAACAGCCATGGATGTATCACGGTACCCTGAGCTAGGCAGGGTGGTGAACTATTACTGGGCTGATTATAAGCGGTCAAAATAGCGGCAGGGGGTACAACAGTGTAGTTCCGATGGAGTATGGGCGTGCACGTGCTCCGGAGTGGAAAAGCAGGCACTGGGCATCAGTAGTATACACTATGCATCTAGAATTTGCGTCGGGTTGCTATCATAGGGATTGATACACCTTATGGTGGGACCAGCACAGGGTATCTACACGTAAGAGAGGGTCGATTGACACAGACACAAGGAAAATCAATACAAGTAGGGAGCCGATCGATAGGGTAATAAGGGTACATCTAACATCTTCATGGCAATTAGGCTTATTGAGGTAAGATCCTCATACTAGATGTACATCTGAAGGCTACCACAATTGCGGGGTTGGGATCACCTTATTTTATAACATAGGATACTAGTTGGGACACTAGTAGGGGATACAGATCCTTTTTCACAGGATACTAGTTGGGACACTAGTAGGGAATACGAATCGTTCTATAAAAGACACTAGTTAGGATGCTAGTTGGGTGGTGTAGAGAAAATGGGAAATCAGATAAAGAACCGAAGCACATTCAGTGTATCTTACCTTGTCATATCTAACGATCATCATTTGTTGTCTTGCTATGCTTATTATCATGGTTATGTCTGGTATTCAGTTTATTCATGTCATGATCCTTTTATCTGTTTACATGCTGAATAATCACTGGACTTACCAGACTTATGTCTGACCCGTTTTCTTTCGCCGTCTTTTCTTCTGTTTCCCCTCCCCCCAGGTTCACAGGGAAGCAATATCACCACTTAGCTTAGTTTTCTTTCCAAGCTCGAAGATAGTCGATGAATTGCTTTGGACTCTCTTTTCCACTGCTATGGCTGGCTCATGCTTTATTGGGGAATATCATTGTCATTTTATGCTTCTTTATTTTGTTAAACAAGAAAGATGCTTTGTTGTAATAGGTAAGGGTGTTTTGGTGTTGGAAAACAATCTTTGTACAAGCTGTTTTACCAAGCTGCTGTTTTATCAATGAAGTAAACTAGTTGTGCTTGCGTAGACTGTAGGGGTTGTGGCTTTGAGCTGACAAATGCCTGTTGCAACCAGCCCCTGAAATAGAGATTCCCCCGTTTTAAGATCCTTCATATGAAAAGAGATGGAAGAAAAGACAATTGAGATATTGTTATCATGACAAAGTTGAGAAACATAAATTATATTTTCAGACATGGCAGGAACAACTAAGACATTATTTAGTTTGAGTGATGATAAAGAACAAGAACCGACGTAAGTGATTTTAAGGTCTTTGCCATCACCAATGATCAACTCTTCGGTTCCATCATACAGAGCATGGAGGGATAGATTGTTTAGATATGTCGTGACGTGGTGGGAAGCACCACTATTGAAAAGGCATGTTGAAGAGGATGAAGAGACAGAGGGATTTATGATGTTTGCTTGAGGTTTTGGCGTGAATAGGTTTGACGTAGGGTGAGAATTTGAAGAAGGAGGAATGACATTAGGAAACTTTTGCTTAAATAAAGGACAATGAGCAATCACATGTCCTTGTTCTCGGCATCATTGACATTTTCCTAGAAAAGTGTAGGGCTTTGTGGGATCATTACCATTAAGAATTTGATGGGATGAAGTTTGGTTAATAAGAGCCATTGAAGAAGAGGAAGTTGAACTGTTTTGGATCAAGGCACTGATACCATGATGAAGAGTTGAAGAGAAGGATACATTTTTTTATTCATGAATCACAAATATATAAAGTTACAAATACATGCAGTCAATCCTTATCATGATATTTATTTTATTTCAATGGCATACCATGTCCTTATCATGATATTTATTTTATTTCAATGACATACCATATATGCAGAGATTGACATAGATTATGTCAATCCTTATCATGATATTTATTTTATTTCAATGGCATACCATATATGCAGAGATCGACATAGATTATGTCAATCCTTATCATGATATTTATTTTATTTCAATGGCATATCATATATGCAGAGATTGACATAGATTATGTCAATCCTTATCAGCATATACAGTGTGTAATTTATTTGCATCGTGCTTCAACTTTGAGAGAAAAAAATTGCTTCACTTATTATTTTTTCACACAACTAGTTTTACAAATAATTTCATAGTTTTCACTGTCAATTTTGAATGGCATAATTGATTATTAGTGCATATTTTATGAAACATTATTAAATTGGGCCTCTTTTATCTTGATTTTTTCTTTTAGAAAACTTACATTTTATCAGAGACGAAATTGTAAAAAAAAAATTAACTTATTATTAGATATTTGAAAATAATTGTTTGTACAAGTAAATATTCATTATAATTAGTTAAAATTTTACACTGATTGAAATAGTTACGTATTCAAATCAAAAAACTATGTAGTTCTTATAATCCAACCAGATGAAAAACATGAATTGTGCACCTTACAACACGGTTTAACTGACGTACGGTTCGAAACAATGAATAAATGCTTGTACTTATCGCTTTTCCTGAACAAACAGAAGTGTTATTTTACTGCAAACATACCAACATAAAATACACCAGCAGTGGTAACACAGTGTAGCTTGGAGCTGAAATTATGTTTGCTATTACTCCAACCAGAAAAATATCGTGAAGGACAAAATTAACAAAAAATTACCCTTAAGGACAAAAGGCACAAATTTTAATTATAAGGACAAACTTTAATGTAAAGTATGAAATGTTAGTAGGCCCTTGAATTTCTCCTTTTACACTAAAAGGTGTCCTTGTGGTTAAAATTCTAGCCTCTTGTCCTTATGAATAATTTTTTTTGTTAAGTTTATCCTTATGCCTAAAAATCCGTACTGCAACATCAAGATATGCATGTATATTTCATGAAAATGACTCGTCACATATAGCTCATACACATATGAAAATCTGACACTTCAAAAGCGTTAAAGTATCGTTTGAAATTTTAGTGCAACTGCTTCCATACGTTTCCATAGTTTGTCGTCTACTTGAAGAAACCGCAAATACTTTATTGCATAAACTATACGAGTTTGTATTTTAAATGCAACCACGCATGTTTCATTAATTTTCTCTGGGGTAGTGTCAATGTCAGTATCAATTGATTTGACGATACGTTATATCTTAAATATATGAAATTTAATTAAGTAATCTGTTGATATGACTATATATAATGCACAGATTATGGATTTGGAATGTAACAATTTAGACCTATTTCCTATAGGCGTAAGAATATGGATTTATTATAACAAACATACTCAAAATAAAGCATTAGTTACTTTTGAATGCCCATTATGATCTAAACTTAGATTATATATAAATAAATTTAGGTATTCTATAACAAATTGATTGTACAAAGTGACAATAAAATATTAAATATTCAACAATGTTGATATTTACCTAGGTTAGAATTGAGAATAAACAAAGCTTTGTATGCTACTGAATATATGATTAAGGCATCAAAAGGATAATCCAACAAGAACCTCAAACATGATAACTCTAAATAAATGTTAATTAAGGTAGACTTTGGAAATACTCAAGAAAATATTACCTTAGATCAAGTGTTCGTTGAATAATCCAACAAGAACCTGATATGTAATAGGATAATGTTAATCAATAATTATTTCACAATAAAAACGTAAAAAATATTTTTAATTTTTTTAATAGGACATTGCAAATAGATATTAGAATTTTTTCATCTCAAGCAATAAAAAAATGAAGAAAAAGATTAAACAATAAAAAAACTAATGATTGAAAACAAGCTGGTAATAAAATAATAGAAAAAGACATATTAGGAATCATAAAATAAAAAGGGGAAAAAATTATGTTGACTTCAAATAAAATGAGAAAAAATAAGTAATAGAATACATTAGCAAAAGAATATAAAATGTGAGAAACCATATTAGTAGCAAGACACACACATGCACGCGAACACACATACACAGTGTAAACCTATTTGAGTTTCATAGCATCTGGTTATTGCCACCTAAAATATTATAACCAAGTTGCATATTATATCCAAATTGAAAATAAAACGTTGAACGTAAGTTTAGAACAAATCTTGGTTTCTTTATCAGCAATCTCTTTCTACCTCACTATCGGCAAGCGAAAATCATCCCTATACTGGTCGATACAGTAGCAAATAAAAACAAGAAAAACTGTAGGGGAACTTCAATATTCAAATGTTTAGGCACTATCTAAGTTTAACTATCCAGCAATGCAATATTTTTTCCTGAGTTGGAACCAGTTCCACCGTTACAAAAGCTTTTGGATAGTTTCAACTGAAAGCATTTTAAGCATTGTAAAAACAGTACTTAAAGCAGATTAAACATGATCTGCTTAAATTGTTGACAATTTATACAATTATAAACGAAAAGTAGTTTAAATTTAGTTTTTGTAAACATTTAATAATATTCATATACTATTTAAAACCACTATAAACAATTTCATAAAATGTTCAAAAGAATTATGAACAGTTTCTTGTTGACTGAGACTCTTATAGATCTAATGTAACAACCCGGAAAATCTGAACCAGTTTGAAAATTTTAATTTGGCTATTTTAGTGAATTTAAAATAAATATTTTAATTAATAACGACGAAAAGTAAGTTTGAATCGATGTTTGAAAATAAATATAATTAATTCTAATTATAAACAAGGCCTGAAAAGGCGCGGTAGTTTCAAAATATGAATTCAAACTTTGACTGACTGTACCGGGTGCAAAGCAAAACGGATTCTAGTGAAACCAAAAATATTTAAATCTGTTAGTGAATATCTTTCTAACGAATCTGAAAAATTGAAGTTTCATAGCGGGAAGCAAAAGTTATAGCTAAATGAATTTTTAGAAAGGTCGCTATAGAGTATATATAGCCCGTGAAAATGGCCATTTTGCAAACGACCTCAGAATTCGACGAAACCACTTTTGTTGGATCCGGGATGTTAAATTATTGCTAGGTTTCAAATTTCATAATTTTTGAAGCTAGTATGTGAGCGTGGCAAAGGAAAATGTGTTTGGTCGATTTCTATAAAATTGGATCGACCAGAAAAAGGCCATTTTTCAAATGGTCTCAGAATTCGACGAAACTAGTTTTGTTGGGACCGTATCGTCAAAACATAGCTAGATTTATTTTTCGGGAATTTTTAGAATCAATATGTGGCCCCGGCAAATTGAAATATACGTTCAAATCAAATATTGAATGTTTTATATTTTAATTTGAAGGAAAACTGACTGAAACAGTCGAATTGGCCTACGAAACATATCCCATTGTGTTCGGAATGGGGGTATTTAGCTAGAGATGACAGTCGTTGGGTTTGAATTGGTGTTCATTTGGACAAAAGGATATTTTTGAATTTAAAATAAATTAAATATTTAAATATAAACCATGGCCCTATCACATTCCTCCTTCACAAATATCGGATCCGAGAAGAACCTGTAACCCTCGAACACGAAGGCGGCTGAAGTTCGATTCTTTCCTCCCCAATATCCCTCGATTCTCTCATCAAAATCGATCACTTCTTTAGGGAAAACTCTAGGGAAGATCGAGATCTTCAAATCCAAGGCAGTCTGAAGTTTTATCGTCAAGTATTCAGTGAGATCCACGCCCTCAAAGCTGCCGCCTTTGGACAGTCGCCGCTCGCACTGGACGCCGTCGATCAGAACCTGGGTGGTGGCGCCGGAAAGCTCTCACACCCCTCTTCGACGCTGCGTTGCCTAATCGTCCCAAGGCTACATGGTTTGGCCAGAAAATCCGAACCCTAGTTTGAACAGTAAGCGGAAAGGTGCGGTTTTAATTACCTGAACTGATTTCAACAGCTTAAAAGTGTCGCTAATTCAGTTTGTTTATAAAAATGATATATTTTTCGTTTCTTGACGAAATTCAGTGAAACAAGAGACAGTGGACTCGTGTGGACGTCTTCTACATTCTAGAAGAGACCGCACATTTTTCTGAGCCTTATGCTATTTTTGGTGGAGTGGAACCCAATGTTAGATTTCTGAATTATAAACGATATGGGAAACGACGATGTATAAATTATATAGTCGATGTATGAATTATATAAGCGTTGTACACCTCATGTATAAGCGTTGTATAAGTTGTACGGTCAATGTATAAGTTATATATGCGTTGTAAAAATAATATATGTGTTGAATAGAAGTGAAATTTATATATATATATATATATATATATATATATATATATATATATATATATATATATACGCCCCTCGTCCACAAACCATGGACGGTATTTATTGGTTTTGATTGGTGTGAAAATTGGTTGATAGCGAATGGTTGATTAGAATTGTTTGTGGTTGAAATTGATAGATTGTGGTTGAAAAATACCCGTTTGTGGTTGAGAATTATTTGGTTGAAACCACATAGGATTAGTTTGTGGAAAAAAAAATATACATGCCGCCTGCGTGCGAACTAGATGCATGAAATCCCCATTGTCAAAAGCTGCGAGGCTTTAAGGTAGAGCGAGGAGCCGTACTAGGGACGGCCCCGGTTTTAACTACCCTGCCGTTATGCTGCCGAAATTTTGAATAATATTCATGTGTTAGAATTATTTTCATGTGTTGAAACTATATTCGTGTGTTGAATAGAAATTCATGTGTTGAACGACATTCGTGTTTTGAAATAAATTGTTTCATAATAAAAATCATATTTTTATCATCTATATGAACTATATAAGATAGTCGTGTTTTGAAATAAATTGTTTTACAATAAAAATCACATTTTTATTGTATATATATAAACAATAGAAAACATTCATGTGTTGAATAGAAATTCATTCGTTGAATAGAAATTCATGTGTTGAATGGTATTCGTGTTTTAAATAAATTGTTTTAAATATAAAAATCGCCTTTTTATTATATATATAAACTATAGAAAACATTCATGTGTTGAATAGAAATTCATTCGTTGAATAGAAATTCATGTGTTGAATGGTATTCGTGTTTTAAATAAATTGTTTTAAATATAAAAATCACCCTTTTGTAAATATATAAACTATTGAAAACATTTATGTGTTGAATAGAAATTCATTCGTTGAATAGAAATTCATGTGTTGAATGGTATTCGTGTTTTAAATATAAAAATCACCTTTTTATTGTATATATACAAACTATAGAAAACATTCATGTGTTGAATAGAAATTCATTCGTTGAGTAGAAATTCATGTGTTGAATGGTATTCGTGCTTTGAAATAAATTGTTTTACAATAAAAATCATGTTTTTATCATCTATATAAACTATATAAAATAGTCGTGTTTTGAAATAAATTGTCTTACAGTAAAAATCACATTTTGATTATATACATGAATTGTTAAAAATAGTAAAGTGTCGAAATAAATGTCTACTGGATAAAAATATCATTTTTATCGAAAGTATGAAAAGAATATTGTTTTAAATCGAAGAATAAATTATATTTATATATATAAATATAATTAAAATAAATCGAATAACGAAGCTGCAGTTCGTGTTTTGAAACCGTGATTTCAAACGATTAGTGCGGGAGATCCGACCATCGGATTTTCTCGAAACCGAAACCGTTGGGTTCGCTTTGGAAATATCTTTCCAACGACACCAACTTTGTAAAGATCCAACGGTTGGATTGTCTGGAATGTTTAATTCAAATCTGAAGAAAAACAGCGTCAGAGTCGATTATATTTATATTTATATTTATATATATATATATAATTAAATTAAATCGAATAACGACGCTGCAGTTCGTATTTTGTAATCGAAACTTCAAACGATTGTACCGGGAGATCCGACCGTCGGATTTTCCCAAAACTGGAACCGTTGGATTCGTTTTGAAAAGATCTTTCTAATGATATATAATTTGTGAAGATCCAACGGTTAGATTTTCAGATATGCGTAAATCAAATCTGAAGAAAAACAGCGCCACGACCGCGTTATGGCCTGAAGCGTCATTTGAATAAATTGGCTATTTTTTTAAATAAATAAAAATAGCGATAAATCATTATAAAATATTATAAACGATATGCAATGTGAAATTTTAGAAACTAACTGAAGGTTAGCTAAGTCGAATGGTTTCCTGGGTTTTGATCTGATGTTGGTTTCGGCCTTCGGGGTTAATATTTGGGAAATCGTTCTCTTACTGATTTACGGTTAGTGACTGATGAATTGGAATAAAGCGTCATTTGAATAAATTGGCTATTTTTTTTAAATAAATAAAAATAGCGATAAATTGTTATAAAATATTATAAACGATATGGAATGTGAAATTTTAGAAACTAACTGAAGGTTAGCTAAGTCGAATGGTTTACTGGGTTTTGATCTGATATTTGTTTCGGCCTTCGGGGTTAATATTTGGGAAATCGTTCTCTTACTGATTTACGGTTAGTGACTGATGAATTGGAATGAAGCATATGTTGTGTTTGTGTAGCACTTGTTTATTATATACGCGAGTTGCTCAGAAAGACCGGGTTTATCCCATTCTGAATAACTGAATCGATGATGAAGACGGTGGTCGAAGACCGGAGATCTTCACCTCGGTTGGATGATAACTGATGTCCTAATTGGGAGGCATCCCAAAATATGGATAATGAGTGGTGATCGTCCAGACGTACGTGGAGATCGATGGGTATGCGAGGTATATAGTGCCTCCGGTTTCGTTCAGACCCAGAACGGACTTGCAAATGGACTGTGTGTCTGACATTGGGATTCATTCTATGTGATTGATAGCCATCAGTTGCATGGTGTGAATTGCCTGTGTGGCATGCTAAGATGCAGTGATCAGGGCTTCTATTGAAAAGCAAAGTCTTGTGGTTGATGATCAAAGCATCGCCTGTGTGGCGTAGCTTTGTGTATAACGTGAATTCGCGAGCCTCACACCCCAGTATGAACCAGAAACGGGAGAGGACATCAGGGAGGGCATGCGTTTCCTTCTAGCTAGAGGTGGTGTCGGTGCTTGAACTGGCTGACATTTATGTTATTTTCACCTATGTGGTTGTTGCTATTGCGAGGCGCCTCGGTTATATCGGTCGATCCGGGACCGATGGAGTCATTCGTTGGCTCATTTACACCCCAAAGGGCGGGGAAACGCAGTGTTCAGGAATTTTAATCCACATCAGTGGACCGGCCCTGAAGATCCAAGGGTCACTCGAACTCTGATCCTGAGACTCGGGCAAGACAGTCTTGAAGTCGGTAAGGACTATCTTTTGTCTTGGTTCATGACGGAAATCCAATTTCCAAATACGACACTGTGCGGTTTTGATTGTAAACCTATATTTGGCGACATAGTGGCATGGGACGCTCATGTCGTCTATGATTGATACTTATGATTTAAAATTGTTTTTGAAACATATAAACACTAGCAATAATATCAAATTCTTTTGTTTTATCCGTATCAAGCATATTTTGGCCATTATAAGGTAAAACTCTATCCTCCGGTTTGCGTTGCATTGTGTGATGGGAACTGAGTCTTATAATGGCTTCATTTTTGTAAAAAACATTGCGATGTTTAAAAGATTTACTTGTTTTAAAGCACTGGCAATCCAATGGAGTAAACTCGTTCCACGAAAGTGGCGTGGTCCTGTGATTAGCCATATTATAAATGTGTTAAGTAGATTTCTCATATCAGTCCCATGACTGACTCATAGTTTGTTTCACTTGCAAACTCGGGTGCCCCTTTTTCTACACGAGCAGCCTTGTATTCAGGTTTTAGTAGGCTCTTTCTGGATAGCTGGAGCTGAAGATGGATTCTATCATTTATCTCTTTTTATGCTGTTCAGCTCCTACTGTACATATTATGTTTGTTTTCCGCTGTGGACATTTATGTATAGCTGAACTGTATTTGTACTAAGTATGATCCTGTTTACTGTGTAACTCTGATGATTACGTTTACCCAGTGTATTCTATTGTTCATTATCTGGTGTATTTATTTAATTCTGTTCTGCTATTATCTGTTTATGTGTTATATTCCAAAGATTACCCTTAACACCGTCGTACGGGGTTTTGGGGTCGTCACATCTAATTAATTTGAACATTGCAAGAGCAGTATAAGCAGCATTGCAAGAACAATATAAAATAATGCTATTATGGAGTGGAGTTGTACAATTCGGCTTAAAAGTTTTTCAGAGAATGCAATCCCACCCTTCAATTCCAATATTCCGATCTACAATCCAGTAAAAAAATAATCACAACCCCCCCCCCCTTCCGTAAAAAAAATTAAAAAAATTCATCAATGCGATAAATGAAAGGGTGCTACCATTCACATCTCGATTTACACTTCTAACCACCAAAACTAAAAACACTCCAAATATTTCAAATTTTCTCTGCTGGCAACCATCTAAATTAACAATCTAAAAATGGAGAGCCCACCAACATCTTACTCTACACAAACGTTTCCTTCCTCACTTACATCATGCACTTATGTCTTTTGAATCATTTGATCGAACATTTTGCATAATATTATCACAACCATCATGTTTATCGCCCAATTTATCATCATTTAAATACTCCATCTATCGAACACCAGAAAAAAAATGTAACAATTTATAAAAGAATATACGTAAGTTATACGGATAAAAACCCTACAAGTCAAAACTTAAAATGTCATACTCTATTACAACGTCATCAAATTTAATGTCCTCCAAAATTGAAAAAATATCCTAGAACGCAATGGAAAACCCTAACCATTAAAAAATCTCTAACCATTAAAAAATCCCTAACAACATGTTATATAACATAATATAAAAAAATAAAAATCAAGCACTTTTAACATTTTTTTATTTTCATTTTCCATCTCTATTAGGCACAAAACAATATCTTCTTTTGTTAGGCTTTGAAATTATAGAAATATACGTGTTTTTGTTAGGAGCACCGGTAAATAACCGAGTAAAAGAATAACATATGGTGACCACAAGAATATAAAAAATAATCATTTGTGTTGTAATATATATATATATGTTTTAAGGGTGAATACGCTTAATGCAAGGGACACTATTGTAATTGATGAGACATGTAAAGCCTATAAATAGAGAGCCAGTGTATGTAATAAAGATAACTGAATGAATAATAATGGCTTCTCTCTCTCATTTCTGGTGTTCTTCTTTTGTTTTACAACACGTTACCAGCACGATGAATTGTTATTATTTTTGATTTTATTGACGACAGCATTAGTTCAAACACTTCAAACATTTATTTTTACTTTTTCCTCGTAACCCATTTTGGTGCTCACGCTCGAAATTTGGATCTGTACATATTCTCTGGTCTTTGCTATAACTAAGTAATATTTTGAATAAGTCAAGCTATTAATTCCTATAGCTGCTTACCCGTCATTTTTTTATTGGAAAGAATTTGAATTGGTTTTTAGACTATGATATTTTTACCCTCTTTTTACTCATTCCACCTATCAAACATCAACGTCTTTACTCTTAATTTATATAGCATTCATCCCTACAGATCCATTTCTATACTCTAACCGAAAGAAAAAAAAAAGGTTCTTTTCAACACAAGTTTGTTATTACTTTCTTCACAAGAGACAAGGTACACCAATCTCTAAATTTTACTACTTTCCTCTGTAGAAGCATGTTCATTTTTTTTTTTTTTTTACTGTGTTCTTCAGAGCCGAGTATTATTATATATACTTATATACCGCATCTGGATAGTAGTGACCTTGTCTTTTATCATTGAATATTGTAAACATCCTATGGACTGTTCGCTATGGTTTCTACTTTTCTATTTTATATTGTTTTGCGTCATTCTCTACTGCAGGCTCTCACTGTTGGTATGTGGGAACATATGAATTACTTTATGTATTCTTTGATCCTTTATAATAATAATGTATATTGTGCCACTATGTTACTATGATGCTACCGTGCTTACAAATGTATCCATTTTTTTTTCCACTACGGCTACAGCCATGCAGTACATTAATGTCACTCATGACATTGTATGTGAATCAACTTGCTCTTTTGTAACATGATCTGCGTTTTGTTATTGTACTGATAGCAATACTCTATTTTAATTGTTTTATCTGTTTATTATTTTGTTGATTCATTTTGATAGTAAAACATGTATATTCATCTGTGAATGATTGTTGATCTGTGTATATAAAAGAGTTATCTATTTTATGTTGGTCAGCTGCGAATTGTCTTGTTTATTTCTTTTTGGTTTCTTCTGAATTTTGTTTAATTAAGCAATGAAATTTTTTTTTTTTGTAGTTCTAAAAATGTCAAACATTGCTAAGCTTGAATTTAAAGCATTGGACATTTCCGGAGACAATTATTTGTCATGGATCCTGGACGCCGAGATCCACTTACAATCTCAGTGCTTAGAGAACGCCATTAAAAATGGCAATAATATGTCCCAGCAGGACAAAGCAAAGGCTCTGATATTTTTAAGACGCCACATCCACGATGATTTAAAATCAGAATATTTAACTGAAAAAGACCCTCTCCACCTATGTAACTCCCTGAAGGAGCGATATGACCACCAGAAGACGGTCATACTTCCAAATACGAGACAAGAATGGTTGAACTTGAGATTTCAAGATTTTAAAACAGTAAGGGAATATAATTCCGCCATGTTTAGAATTACTTCTAAACTGAAATAATGTGGAGAAAGGGTAGATGACGCACAAATGTTGGAAAAGACCTTCTCAACATTTCATGCCTCGAATGTGCTCCTGCAACAGCAATATCGAGAGCGTCACTTTACAAAATATTCTGAACTTATTGAATGTTTGTTGATTGCTGAACAAAACAATGAATTGCTTCTTAAAAACCACTCCTCAAGACCAACTGGTTCAGCTGCATTACTTGAAGTTAATGCAAACTTTGCCCACTCCGGAAGAGGTCATGGCAGAGGCAGAGGAAGAGGCAGAGGACGTGGTCGTGGACGTGGACGTGGATACAACCCCAGCAGAGGTGGTTACAGTGGTTTTGGGGGCAACAAAACTACTGATTTCAAAAGACAGCAAAAGAAAAATGAGCCTGAAAGCAGTAATAATCCAGCTGCTGAAAATAAGAAGCATTATGAGGAAATTTGCTACAGATGCGGGCGTACTGGTCACGGACTTGTAGATCGTCGAAGAAAACAATCGAAGAATATCATAAGTCGAAGAATATCGAGACAAATAATACTGAGGGATTGTCCGATAACACTGACCTGAAGTTAGATGATTTCTTTGAAGACTATGATGGGAATTTGTTCAGCGATGAAAATTTGAATGCAATATTCGAAGAGATGACCGAACCAACCAATAAGTAGCCTGAAGCTTATTATATGATTTTCAGTTTGTTTATTTTCAGCATGTATTAGTTTGGAACTTTTGTTTATTTATTTTTCTTTTAGTCTTTTCTTATGGAACTGCAAAAATAATGTGTAATGTTGGACATAATGATTAGTTTATTCTCGTGGACATTTATTTATATTTATGAGTTATTTCTGTTATTGACTGACTGTTTCTAATTCTTAAGGTATGGATCGAGAATGTTTAAACGATGATATTTGTCTGGTTGATAGTGGAACTACTCATACGATATTGAAAATCCCGAAGTTTTTCTCTGAATTATCTGAAAATATTTCATATAAAGTTTCAACTATAGTTGGTTCAGCCAATATAATTGAAGGGTCCGGAAGAGCCCATATAGTGTTACCAAATGGTACACATATATTCATTCAAAATGCGCTATATTCAAGCAATTCTAAAAGAAATCTGCTTAGCTTCAAAGATATAAGAATGAATGGATATCATATTGAAACTATAAATGAAAACAACAAAGAATATCTTTGTGTTATTTCTAAAATTGAAAGCCAGAAGCTTATTTTAGAAAAATTTGGTACAATTTCAACTGGATTATACTTTACCAAAATTGGCATAGTTGAATCTCATTTTGTAAACATGAGCCAGAAGCTCACAGATACGAAGAAATTGATTCTTTGGCATGATCGTTTAGGTCATCCTGGATCAACTATGATGCGTAAAATTGCTAAGAACTCAAATGGGCATGATTTACCAAATCAGTTGAATTTACCAAATGATTACATGTGTACATCATGTGTACATCATGTGCACAAGGAAAATTAATTACTCGACCTTCATACAGTAAGATCACCTCTGAATCTCCAGCATTTTTGCAAAGAATTCAAGGTGATATATGTGGTCCGATTCATCCCGCTTGCGGGCCATTTAGATATTTTATGGTGTTAATTGATGCATCAACTCGTTGGTCACATGTATGTTTGCTATCTACTAGAAACATGGCATTTGCCAAATTACTTGCTCAAATAATTAAATTAAGAGCACATTTCCCGGATCATCAAATTAAATCAATACGATTAGATAATGCAGGAGAATTCACTTCTCAAGTATTTGATGATTATTGTTTATCACTGGGAATTGAAATTGAACATCCAGTAGCTCATGTTCATACTCAAAATGGTCTGGCAGAATCATTAATTAAGCGTTTGCAACTTATTGCAAGACCTTTACTTATGCAAACAAAGCTGCCTATTGCAACTTGGGGACATGCAATTTTGCATGCATCCAAATTGATTAAAATTAGACCTACAGCTTATCATCAGTTTTCACCATCACAGCTTTTAACTGGATCCCAACCAAATATTTCACATCTACAAAAATTCGGTTATGCTGTGCATGTTCCCATTAATCCTCCACTTCGTACTAAAATGGGTCCTCAAATAAGGTTGGGAATTTACATGGGATTTGACTCACCTTCGATAATTCGTTATCTTGAACCTCTTACGAGTGATGTATTTACTGCAAGATTTGCAGATTGCAAATTTGATGAGTCAAATTTCCCGCCGTTAGGGGGAGAAAGGACCGTTCCAGTAGAACAGCGTGAAATTTCATGGAATAATCCCTCTATGTTACATTTGGATCCACGTACCAAACAATGTCAATACGAGGTACAAAGAATTTTGCATATTCAAAATATTGCAAATCAAATGCCAGATGCATTTAATGATGCTGCAAAAATAACTAAATCTCACATTCCAGCAGCAAATACACCAGCTAGAATTGAAATCCCCGAAGGACCAATAGCAGCAAATGAATCTAAAGCTAGACAAAAACGTGGAAGACCGATAGGTTCAAAAGACTTGGTGCCTAGAAAAAGAAAGTCTAATGAAAAATCATCAATTAGCAAACCTCCCGAAGAGGTTACAAATGATCTAAAGGATAACTCAAAAGAAAATCTCAATTCTCCTAAAATCAGTGAAGGAACTATTATCCCAGAAGAAATAATAGAAGCTTCCGAAAATAAAACGGTACCTAATAATAATGAGATCTCAATGTTTTATACGAATTATGGAGAAATATGGGATCGAAGTAAAATAACAATTGATGATGTATTCTCATTCGCAGTAGCTACTGAAATAACTGAAAGTCACGACTATAATGAGGATAATGATAATGAACCAACTAGCATAAATGAATGTCGGAAAAGACAAGATTGGCCAAAGTGGAAAGATGCTATTCAGGTTGAGTTAGATTCACTCCAAAAATATGGTGTATTTGGACCAATAGAGAAAACACCAGAAGGTGTTAAACCAGTCGGTTACAAATGGGTATTCGTTAGAAAACGAAATGATAAAAATGAAGTTGTGAGATACAAGGCAAGGCTTGTTGCACAAGGTTTCCTGCAGAGACCAGGTTTTGACTTCAAAGAAACGTACTCTCCCGTTATGGATGTTATAACATTTAGATATTTAATAAGCCTTGTAGTTTCTGAGAAGCTTGATATAAGATTGACAGATGTTGTGACAGCTTACCTATACGGTGAATTGGATACTGATATTTACATGAAAATCCCAGACGGATATAAATTGCCTGAAGCAAAATCAAAATCAATGTATTCATTAAAATTGAGACGATCACTATACGGTTTGAAACAATCTGGAAGAATGTGGTATAATCGTCTTAGTGAATATTTAGTAAAAGCTGGGTACAAAAACAATCTCATTTGTCCATGTGTCTTTATAAAGAAATCGGTAAAGGGATTTTCTATCTTAGCGGTATATGTTGATGATATAAATTTGATTGGAACTCCAGAAGAGATCAATGAAACAATAGATTACCTAAAACGGGAATTTGAAATGAAAGATCTTGGTAAAACCAAATACTGCCTTGGTCTACAGATTGAGCACAGTAAAAATGGCATATTAATCCATCAATCAAATTACATCGAGAAAATCCTGAAGTGTTTTCAAATGAATAAAGCATATCCACTTAGTACACCTATGGTTGTCAGATCACTAGATATTAAAAAGGACCCTTACCGACCAAAAGAAGATGATGAAAATGTACTTGGTCCAGAAGTACCATATCTCAGTGCAATTGGTGCATTGTTATATTTAGCCCAATGCACGAGACCAGATATTGCATTTTCAGTCAATCTTCTAGCAAGATATAGTTCTGCACCAACTAAAAGACACTGGAATGGCATAAAACATATCATGAGATATCTGCGAGGAACCACAGATTTGGGCTTATTTTATTCTAACACAGGCAATAATCCGATTCTAGTTGGTTATGCTGATGCAGGTTAACTTTCTGATCCACATAAAGCAAGATCACAAACTGGATATGTGTTCACAAACAGCAATGCAGCTATTTCATGGAGATCTACAAAGCAAACATTGGTAGCAACATCATCCAATCATTCTGAAATACTAGCACTACATGAAGCAAGCCGAGAATGTATTTGGTTAAGATCATTAATCGAACATATTCGAAACACATGTCAACTTCCCTCAACTACAAAGAGATCAACCATCATTTATGAAGACAATGCCGCATGCATAGCCCAGATTCAAGCAGGATATATCAAGGGTGATAGGACGAAGCACATTTCTCCCAAATTCTTCTTCACACATGAACTTCAAAAAGACAATAAGATAGAAGTGAAGAAAATTCAGTCTCAAGAAAATCCAGCAGATTTATTCACCAAAGCACTTCCAAAGTCAACATTTCAGAAGATGGTTTATAAAATTGGTATGCGTCGTTTACATCACCAAACTATTTGAATAATGCGTTATGAATCAGGGGGAGCATATATAATGCTATAGTGTACTCTTTTCCTTCACTAATATTTTTCCCACTGGGTTTTTGTTAGTAAGGTTTTTAACGAGGCACTATTTTGATTCAGAAGTATCAACCCTCATTGGAACATTGTCAATATGTTATCTAGAGATGAAAATTGTACTTTTTTCCTTGTTTATGATGTTTCCCACAGGGTTTTTCATAAAAAGGTTTTTAATGAGGCAATCAATCTTATCATCTTTGCATATGCATATTCAAGGGGGAGTGTTGTAATATATATATGTTTTAAGGGTGAATACGCTTAATGCAAGAGACACTATTGTAATTGATGAGACATGTAAAGCCTATAAATAGAGAGCCAGTGTATGTAATAAAGATAACTGAATGAATAATAATGGCTTCTCTCTCTCATTTCTGGTGTTCTTCTTTTGTTTTACAACAATTTGTATTAAATTTAAAAACATGGCCGGAGTTGTAAGCCAAACTGTGAATAGTAGAACCCTAGATGAAATTAAATCTCACAAAGTAATAATTAGTAAAATCATTCAATAACTGCAGCAAAAACATAGAAATACATGCAAAACAATTAGCAAAACTATGAGAACTGAAAATCAAACCTCTATTTTCTTCGATTATGAAACTAACAGTAGGAAGAGGAGATTCTTTTTCATCAGATCCGCTGTTTTATTCTTTTCTATCGTTCGCTAGAGAGGGGTACTCGTAGGTAGAGGAGATCGATTAGTAGAATTGAGGAGAATAGGAGTAGGGTTTTTCCAGGAGCAATCAAATGAAAATGGTAGATGGATGAAAAGAGGAATCGTGTTAATTTGATGGCGAGTGGTAAAATCATATTAATTTGTTGGCGAGTCCAAGAATGGTTGGAAAAAAATTACCTGAAATCGAGCATCTAGAGGTCGCGATACAAAACATCAAGAAATGAATGAAGCAGCTCGAGGTAAGACAGGAAAGCTGCAGGAAGAACGATTGGGGAAGCGATCAAGAACAACCGACGTTGGTATCCCATGCAGTAAATAGAGCAAGGCGGAAGCTTTTCCTATTCTTAACAATTAAGTATTTCCTAAGGGTAAAAATCATGGCTAATTCTATTTCAATTCAAAGAAATGCTGAGTAGCCCCCATTTTATCCAAAAAATACGAAGACCAAAATACCCTTTCTCTATTATATTTTTTTTTTCAGTTTTTGCACACCCCGTAGTAGTCCTACGTAGTTTCATGGTGTACCTCATAGTAGTTCCACGTGGTTTCTTAGTGTACCCCGTAAAGCCAGTACGTGGTACTCTAAGGAACCACGTAGGGCTACTACGAGGTACACAGTAAAACCACGCAGTCACCTCACGTGGAAGGGTATTTTTGGCTTTTTTTAAAATTAGCGGGGGCTACTCAGCAAAATTGGGGGTATATCCATTTTTTCAACTTCTGGGGGCTACTCAGCACATTGCTGGGTTGAAATAGAATGTACCAAAAATCATATGCCTATCCTTTTACATGGCAGAGTGCGTTGGTTAAAACACATGGGTGCGAAGGAGCTCTATCCTTTTGTATTGAAATCGTTTGTTGACGATGGATGGATCAGCCAACAGCCGTTGTGATTACGCTGTTGATTTTCTATATTACAGTGATCTTTTTCTTAATTGTGCATTTACTCTTCTGTCTTTATAGACGATAACCAAACAGGTTCTTTGTACTAGATAATGAATGAAAAACTCAAATGAGTTATCTAAATAGTATGTACAAATATAATGAATGAAAGATAATTGAATTGGCAGAAACCATGCATGTCTCCTCGATTTTATTTTACGAAGATATATATGTCCGTACATATTAGCTTTGTTCTGGGAAACCAAATGAAATAAATTGTCAGAAGTTATTGGAGAAGACTTGAAATAAATCTAGATCAAAAGAATGTTTAGTATAGTTCGCTAACACGTGTATATAAGGCAACACGGTTTGTTTGGCTAACCATGCAGACGGGCGAGATCAAAGGTCATGAGTTCAAATAAAGAAGGACTTTTTACTCATGTAGCCCTATTTAAAAATAGTACTATACATATAGCCATGTTTCAGAAGTTATTGCAAATATAGGCCTGTTTGTGCTAACAAAGGCGAGTTTTGAAAACTCGCCTTAGTTAAAATACAAATGCGAGTTTCCAAAACTCGCCTTTGTATTTTATCCACACAAACAACTTCAACACAACCCCATATTAGAACGATTGTATATTAAAATCGACACTCAGTTTATACTATATGAAAATCCTGCATAAACTATTAATAAATCGTTATGGTTTATAAACGATTCCACAACGACTTTCTGAAGATTTGATTTGGACATAGCTAAAGATACGTATTATGAAATCTTCATTTTTCTCTTCCGTTATAAAAATATAGTTCGTTAGATTCGAACGTTTCTTGTTTCAAAGAAATCCGACTTTGAGCGAATCATATATATTTAGTTAAAGTTCAATGTGTATAACTACGAACTACCACGACGCTACTAGCCCGTTTTTAATTATACCGTAAAGTGTACATTCAAATGGAGTGAATTTCATAAACCGAATAACAACAAATATTAACTAAAACACTGATTACAAAGACATCGTAACCCCGAAATAAGTACTAAAACTTAGGAGACAACATATGCTAACACGAGAGTAGATACTATATCTTAGAATACAGCAAATGCTAATTAGGAAAATAGTACGATAACCAAACTACATCTGACGTTGTTCTTGGGATGTGAAGCGGCTTAATCATCACGGTTAAGGCGCAACTGTTTAAAAACGTTACGGAGTTGTCTATTCTGTTGTTCAAGTTCGTTTGCATATCTTATTCCCCTTTTCCCTATCGGTTCGTCTATCCATTCCGTGTAATTGCACCCATTCGGATAGGCTGGACATTGCAGAATGCGACGACCAATATCGTTGCCATCTGCTCGAACCACAGCTTCAACTGGATAACCGCAGTAGCAAAAAACTTGATAAGAGTCGCCTTCCTGTTCAGCAGGGATTGGAACATGTGGTACTTGATAAGAACCAACTTCTTGTCGTGGTACAACGACGAACTGTTCATGCATGTGTTGAACGTTTGGTACTTGGGCTTGATATGGAGGTTGGACGGGCCGTTGTTCGGACGGTGGTCCAAGCAGAGCGTCCAGTTCGTTTAGAAACTCGATTTCATCTACAAGCGTCTGAAGTTCCATTCGTTCGTACGCCTCTTCCTCAGAGTCTGGAGATGATGGCCAAGAAGGCATAGTTGTGGTAAAGCACAGAGTGGTTTGAAACTAAGTTGTTGGAGTGAGATAAGTTGTGAGTACTTCGACAGAGATATATAGCTGCGTAGTGTACAAGTGAATAAAGGGTAAAACAAATAATGATGTGAAAGATGACTGATACAGTTTGCTTTACGTGCTGCACGGCACTGTTTCGTCTGGCGTAATACTGTAGGGAATATGACTAGTCGTATCAGGAGTGATTCAGCACTACTTGGTTTAAGGGGTCGTCACATGCACACTAAGTTTGCAACAAGGTTTACGGTTTTTACCCGCAATATTCATACTATCAGGATTTAAACATTTCAAAACATGGTCGTCCCCATCCACATATAATTTAAACATTTCAAAACAGGTCGCTCCCATCCACATATAATTTAAACATTGCAAAACATGGTCGTCCCCGTTCACATTACCATTATTGTTGACAAATGCCTTTTATAGCTGACATCGTGCAGTGCGCTACATATTCGTGGGGTAGTGCAGTCTTGGCCTATGCATACCAGGAATTGTCTAAGTCCGCGCTGCAATAGTATAACTGTGTTGCCGGTTGCCCGACACTACTTCAGGAACGTGGTAAGTCGATGTGCGTACCATTAAATACATTCAGTTTCATTTATCCATTCTATCTAATTTTCTTTTAAATGTGCAGGTTGCTGGTATTAACCGTGCATGGGAGGAGGTTGAGAAGCTTAGAGAGAGACAGACTGACGACGAGGGCCGGGCAATGTGCACGAACATACAGAAGATTCTAGATGTGATTTTGTGCAGAAACAAACTGGATCGGCCGAAACCACCATCTCCTCCACCTCCTCCTCCTGCAGGTCCTCCTCCTCCTCCTGCAGGTTCTCCTCCACCTCCAGCAGCGCACGAAGAAATTGTGCATGGCCCATCTCAACCTGCACCTACATTACCACGTACCAGCAGTGCACGACGCACTAGGAGCAGCAACGGTTTATCTGAAGGCGAGTTTTGGAAACTCGCCTTCGTGTTTTAATGAAGGCGAGTTTCCAAAACTCGCCTTCAGACACCATGTACACCGAAACAGGTCTACATTTGTAATTACTTTTAGAACATGGCTCTTTCAGTTATTGTTTTGTAAAACAGGCCTACATAGGTAAAAACTCTAATAAAGAAATTGACAACATTATTACAAGTACCTGAGATATGCGTTTGGCACGCATACTATTAAGAAAGTAGTACATATACAATACAGACTACAATAAATATATTTGCAAAAAACTTTTGCAAATATTTTACAAAAAACTGTGCCAGTTATATTGTAGAAAAGTTGTTTGTAAATTTTTTTTTACAGAAACCATGTTTGCTTATATTATAGAAGACTGGTGCAAACAGTTTGCGAAAGGTATTCAAAGATTCTGCAAAAAGAATTATTGCAAGTACTTTTAAAAGTACAAGAAAATAATAAAGTATGGTATATTTTAGTTTCTGTTTCCTTGAAATAATATTGTTCGCTCTTATGGCGCAGAAAAGTGATGAGTAATTGTTTCCCGAAATAAACATGACCGACTCTGCTAGACTACGTTGGAATTTACAGAGGATGATGAACTCAAGAGAAGCAATTAAGAACAGAGTCCGAGGAAGAAGGAGAAGAATATAATTTAAATATTTCGATGAAACTACTATGTTCTGCGTCGAGCTTTATATTTCGATGATTTTCTATATTACAATGCCTTTTTCTTAATTACGCATTTACTATTCTATCTTTATAGACTACAATCAAACAGGTTCTTTGTACTAGACAATGAACGAAAAGCTCAAATGAGTTATCTAAATATTATTTATAAATTAATGAATGAAGGATTATTTAATTGGCAGAAATAATGCATGTCTCTTCAATTTTATTATATATATATACACTTATATTGTATATAAATACATATTATATATATATATATATTCATACATACTTGCTTCAGTTTGTGAAAATCAACTGAAATAAATCACCAAAAGTCGTTGGAGAAATCTTGAAATAAATGAAAATCAAAAAAATGTTTAGTATAGTTAATTAACATGTGTATATAGGGTAACAGGGTTTGTTTGTCTAATGGTGCAGACCGGGAGATCAAAGATCATGAGTTCAAACAATATTCAAACAATATTGCACAGAATTTAATATTGCACAGAATTTATTAAATAAAATACTATTGCACAGAATTTAATATTCAAACAATATTTTTATTTAATTAAATATTTTATTTCAACATATGAAATAACACAAATTTCTGACTCCAACTATTTTACATTCACGTTTCTCATACACAATTCAATGCATTTCTAATGCACGGATCTCATACCACGGAATAAGATTAATCGAAAGGAATCTACAGCGTTAGGCTGTCTAGGTTCTCGATAATCTTTGAAAATGATGAAGGAAAGCGGCAAGATCAGCACCATATATTATTATGTGGTCCGCTGTAACGTTCACCTGAACAACAATATAAGCTCGGTTATATGTATGAACTTTAGTCGTACATACAATTATCAAAACTTTTTCCATCTTTGCCTCATTTACAAAACAACAGGAAAAAATAAATGAAGGAGTTTGTCTCATTAATCATCATTCAACAGATGTTAAACTGCTGATGTACTTGGTGCAAAACCAAACTCATAGTGACAGTGCAACTTCATACCCAAGGAATATACAAGGAAGGCAAGCATTCAAAATAATTTTGTACGTATAACACTATGTAAATTAAAATGCATAGTTAAGTAATATTGTACAAAATCAATAGGTGTGTTATGGATACACATAAGATATGATGTACTATGGATACAAATATGTTGGGGATCAAGAAAAATAGAATAGATGGTAAAACTTACTAGGATTTTGTTTTTAACTAAGAAGAAACCATCCTTGCCAGCAATCGAAGTGCGCTTTGATGCTCCCACAGCCATAATAGCGCCCTTCACATGCATTCATTCTTTCAACTTATTGCAATTCGCATTGGGAACCATCAAAGGCATATTTATCTGAAACTAATAGTTTTGTACTCACCTGGCCTAGAGGGAGTAAAGCCATATAATTGCATTTCTCATACCTTTTCCAGGTACCCTGCAATCACATATCATGCTTACCAAGCTCATATGCTTTATGCCCCTGTCGAATAAATATTCTGGATGTTCCATTGGATTTTATTAGCAAATAAATCACTTGAATGATACAGATTAAACATCATTCACCTCTTCGCCGTCACTATAATCACATTTTTTTGCAAGGGGATGAGTAATGAACTTTATCATTTAACTCTGCCAACTACAACTCCTTTAAGTTAAGCATGAAAACATAACCCAAAAAACAAATGTGCATCCCAGATTTGTACATAATTGACCACAATGTAATTTCACCCACACATCCTACAAAAATCTGTCCTGAGTTACCTTGATAACATGCCGAATGTCTCCCCAGTCAAGGGTAGACTTGTGTGCTATCTGCCCTTAGCTCAACCCTTATTCACTATTGAGGTGATGGTTAAGGCATTAACTTTCTAGGCCCGAATTGTAGAGGAGTCGGAGAGAACAGAACACATAAAACCTTAAGGGCTAGTAGAAGCTAGCAAGATGGAGGGGTTTAGCAGTACACATACAATATCTTGTCCCCAAAGCAAACATAATCATTGTACAAACACAAATAAGACCTAAACGTAATCCGCACTTCACATGCAGCAACCCACATAAAAATTTGAACTTAAAGGTAACATTTAACCCAGCATATGCTGAGTTCAAATAGCCATCGTTCTTTAGATTGTAATCTGAAACAACCAACAAAGACTACGATTACGTAGTAACTTTCAAGTAATACGATTCTCAGAATTTAGATATCTATTTGCTGAAACAAAGATAGTATGTAGAAAAGAAAAGGAAAAGATTGAAAATTTTGACAAACCCTCGATGTACAAGGCAAGAACACCAGTAAAGGCGAAGCAAGCATCAAGAACATTTTTTTTCCTTTTTAAGGAGGAATTATCATTATGTTAATGTAGGAACCAGGCTAATGCGCAATTATGGTTTCTGCTAATTTTTATTGATTGCGGTTTGTTAGAACGATGGAGGAGCGATTTCGATTTGGGGATGGAGAATTTTCGTGTTTGCTGAAGAAATAAAAGTAAGGATGGAAACGATTCGATTCAGTGAAACATGAAGAGGGAAATTGGTGGTGACGTGGAAGAGGCTGATTAGAGGGTTTTAATGGTTGCGGATTAAAGAAGTGATCAATGGCAATATGTAGGAAATTATGGGTGGTGCGGATTGACAAAGAGGCCTTTAACATGACACAGGAGTCTGAAGCAAATGATGCATAGAAACTGATGTTAAAAGCACATTTCAATTTATTCATTAATGTAAGATTTTTTTTCTAACTTGTATTTTGATAAGAAATAAGACATACCATTTTTGGACGGAGCACTGCCCCTTGGACCCCCGCGACCTAACAAGGCAGGTTGACCCCCGTCCGAGACGTCAACCGTAATAGACAACAGCTATTTTAATAATTTTTTGGTATAATTTATCTCAACAACAATACATTATTTTACCATAAAATACAAATTTACTATAAAATATAATTAATGATTAACTATAATTAGTAAATATTAACTATAACTACTAAAAAAATATTAACTATAATCTACTAATTATAATATTAACTATAATTACTAAAATATATTAACTATAAAATATAATTAATGTTAAAGCACATTTCAATTTATTTATTTATTAATGTAAGATATAATTTTACTATAAAATATAATTAACAGATATTAACTATAATTAATAAATTATTAACTATAATTACTTAAAAATATTAACTATAATTTACTAATTATAATATAGTTAATAAATATTAACTATAATTACTAAAAAATATTTACTATAAAATACAATTAATAAATTGTAACACCCCGTAATTTTAAAACGGGACATAAGAGATAATTAAAGAATAATTAATTATTAAAAGAAAAATTAGGTGAAACGGGTTACGCCATTGCGTTCATCTCGAAATTCTGCTTGAGACAGAGTCGGAATTTGCGTGAATCAGACTCTGTATGAAGAAGTTATGGAGGTTAGAAGATTTCAAGTTTAAAGCAGAAAATAAGTATAAATAATAATTGAAATCAAAAACCAGTTCAAAATTCAAAATTCGGACATAACAAACTAAGCGGGAAATTTCCAACTCAAGGTGCCGACCCCCTCCCCCAAGGGGGAGTCGATATAGGTGTCGATCCCCCTATAGGGGAGTCGACATAGGTATCGACCCCCCTGTAGGGAGTCAACCACTTTGAGATTTTCTTCTTGTGTTTCTGTAGTCCTGAGCTGATGTGGCCTTCTCTGATTGGCCAATGACTAATTTCTGAGGTGTTAGGGCTTATGTGTTGTGCTATGGTTGGCTGGCTGACACATCTTTTTGGTCTGATGGCTCTAATTTCTCCTAGACTAATATAAAGGCTAGAATTAAACCTAGACTTCTATATAAGCACTTCAAACCTCAAACCTAGACCGCACAATGAAGCCGTCATGTTGTCCATGCCTAAGTTAGCCTAGCGTCCATCTTCTCCAAATTAGAAATCAAGTTAGAAAGCTCCAAAAAAAAATTCAAACTAGAGAATCAAACGTCTACATCAAGGGATAGCTAAACAAATTCAGAAATCAGATCCCAAAATACAAGATCCATCCTTTTTCTGTAAGTTTAGTTATTATTTGGATTTAAACATCTAATAGAAATCATGACTATAATAATCGGATCTAGAATGATGCCTAATTCTAATTCGTGTCTATCCTTTTTTCAAATCTGAATTTCTTATGCCTATGAGACTATTGTGATTGACATAATAAAACCTATCATGCCTATGTGACTGTTGGACTGACATAATAGAACCTATCATGCCTATGAGACTGTTGGATTGACATAATGGAACATATCATGCCTATGAGACTGTTGTAATTTTGTTGTACATCCTATGCCTATGAGATTGTTATAATTTTGTTGTACATCCTATGCCTATAAGACTATTGTGATTGATATAGTGGGACTTATCATGTTGTACATGAAAATAAGTGATTTCTTAAGTCCAATTCTACCTAATCTTTATATCTATGATGTAAATTGCTTAGCTTGTCTACACATATTGTTAATGTACAACATTGAAATATGATTCTTGAATTGGGTACATCTTTACATGCCTATTTTTCCTTATGTCAATTCTTATGCTCCTTCTCTATTTTTCCCGTTTTTACTTGCTTTTGTGAGTACTAAGTTCATTCAGAACTTAGATTGAATCTCGTTGTACGTGCGATTATAACGCGGAGAAAATTAGGTATAATTTAATTGAGTAAATTTTGGGTATAACATGGGAATGTGGCATAAGCTTGTATTGGCTAGACTTGTGGAAAAATTTGACATATAGATTTGGACACATATGACAAATATGTAAATTGGCTAAAGATGAACATGCCTAACCCAAGGTTAGATTGAGTTGCGGTGAGAGACTGCCCGGAACCGCCCAGCACATCCAGCTACCGCAACAATATAGATCTAATGTGAGAGGTTAGCACATTAAGCCCAAAAACCCGAGGTTAGATTGAGTTGCGGTGTAAGACCACCCGGAACCGCCCGGCACATCCAGCGACCGCAACAATATAGATCTAATGTGAGAGGTTGGTGCTTTAATGAATGAATTAAAGCTAAGGAACAGACAGGCTAAGAATGGTAGGGTTAAGTTAATCAGGGCAACACTTAATCAATGTAACATGACAAGTGGTAGGGTTAAGTAACACAAAAGGGCAACACTTAACCAATGTAACATGACAAGTGTAGGGTTAAGTAACACAAAAAGGACAACACTTAACTAATGTAACATGACAAGTGGTGGGTTAAGTAACACAAGAGGACAAGTGGTAGGGTTAAGTTAACACTTAACCAATGAACGAGTGGGGTTAAGTTAATGGGAAACACTTAACCAATATAACATGATGAACGAATGGGGTTAAGCTAAGGGGAAACACTTAACCAATATAATATGATGAATGAACAAGGTTAAGTTAATAGAAAACACTTAACCAATTACAACATGATTGAATGAGAAGGATTAAGTTAATAAGAAACACTTAACCAACATGACATGACGTGCGGATGGGTTAAGTTAACTTGAATCAATGGATAACACTTAACCAATTTGAGGGGTATACGAATAGACCCTAGGAAACCCTAGTAACGGGGACCCATTTCAGCAGTAACCTAGATGGATGTATCACGGTACCCTGAGCTAGGCAGGGTGGGGCACGATTACTGGGCTGATTATAAGCGGTCAAAATAGCGGCAGGGGGTGCAGCAGTGTAGTTCCGATGGAGTATGGGCGTGCACGTGCTCCGAAGTGGAAAAGCAGGCACTGGGCATCAGTAGTATACATTGTCCATCTAGAATTTGTGTCGAGTTGCTATCATAGGGATTGATACACCTTATGGTGGTACCAGCACAGGTTATCTACACGTAAGAGAGGGCCGATTGACACAAACACAAGGAAAATCAATACAAGTAGGGAGCCGATCGATAGGGTAATAAGGGTACATCTAACATCTTCATGGAAATTAGGCTGATTGAGGTAAGATCCTCATACTAGATGTACATGTGAAGACTACCACAATTACATGGTTGGGATCACCTTAATTTATAACACAGGATACTAGTTGGGACACTAGTAGGGGATACAGATCCTTTTTCACAGGATACTAGTTGGGTCACTAGTAGGGAATATGAATCGTTCTATAAAAGACACTAGTTAGGATGCTAGTTGGGTGGTGCAGAGAAAATGGGAAATCAGAGAAAGAACCGAAGCGCATGCAGTGTATCTTACCTTGCCATATCTAATGATCATCATTTGTTGTCTTGCTGTGCTTATTATCATGGTTATGTCTGGTATTCAGCTTATTCATGTCATGATCCTTTTACATGTTTACATGCTGAATAATCACTGGACTTACCAGACTTATGTCTGACCCATTTTCTTTCGCCTTCTTTTCTTCCATCCCCCCCCCCCCAAGGTTCACAGGGAGGGAATATCACCACTTATCTCAATCTTCTTTCCAAGCTCGAAGATAGTCGATGTATTGCTTTGGACTCTCTTTTCCACTGCTATGGCTGGCTCATGCTTTATTGGGGAATATCATTGTCATTTTATGCTTCTTTATTTTGTTAAACAACATAGATGCTTTGTTGTAATGGGTAAGGGTGTTTTGGTGTTGGAAAACAATCTTTGTACAATCTGTTTTACCAAGCTGCTGTTTTATCAACGAAGTAAAGTTTTATTTATTTTCCACTGTTTAAAAAAATTGTCTATTTTGTAATTTATCTGTTCTATACACTTATGACACTCCACTGAAGTTAATGCATTCCCTTTGTGAGTGACCTTAACGGAGGTGGGGTGTTACACGTAGTATCAAAGCTGAAGGTTAACAGAACAGATAAAAGACTTTTCAAAAGCATATTTTAAAAGGGTGTTTTCTAAAACATGTTTTAAAGAAGTGTTTTTTCAAGAGAAAAGTATTGCTTTAAAAAAAAGGCATATTCCCTAAAGCCATATGCACTATCTTCCGATTCTCTATTTGAATATCTTCTTTCTCTCTTTTCGCCATAGTTTCGTAGGCATACGGCACATGTCAAGGGCGAGGTAGTGCCCAACTTCCATCTGTAGCCGCAGTAGTTTGACTTGCGGCTAATCTTCTTTCAAGCTTTGTAGGTTGCTGTGCAATGGAGGTAGTTTCGAGAAACTTGTCAACAAGCTACACAAGGATAGTAAGGATGAAAATAAGGGAGTTTGGGTTAAGGAGCACAAGCCCAAGGATAAGAAGCTTGTTGATATGGCTTAATCCACGCAGAAGGAGAAAGGTGAAAAGAAAGAAGCCAAAGTGGAAGAATCACAAAAAAGGGATTGGAATACAAGAAGAATGGAAGAAATAATAGATTCCGCGGAGAGAGTGTCTTTTCTATGGTATAGTGGGTCATTTAATTGTAGGAAGAAGAAGGCAGGGTGTTGTTTTCAGTATGGTGGAGTGGGGCATCTTATCAAGGATTGCCTGAAGGACAAGGACAAGGGAAAAGGGCATGATCCTCTAGAGGACAACTGCATGCTCTCACTGCTTGTGTACCTAAGAGAGGTAGGAACGTTTCTGTTGAAAGTTTAGTTTTTCTTTTTCAATCATCCTGTTAGAACTTTGTTTGATTCTGGCGCTTCACATTTCTTTTATATCTGCTTCCATAGTTGAGTCTCTGCACCTTAGTACTTGTATAGTAAAAGATCACATTATTGTCTCAAATCCAATTGGTGGTTCGGCTCATTTATCTATAATTTGTTTGGATTTGGGAATATCTATACTAAGCATTGAGTTTAGATGTAATGCTTATGTTTTTGGTTTCATGGGCTATGGGTTGATTCTAGGGATGGATTGGTTGCCTCGATAGTACCCTCGAAATCTCGTGTAACCCTAAGGGTTCCGTCATGCTTAGTTACCTAGAATCTCTTGATACATCTGTTGATAAGTTGCAACCTGTTTAAGTTGTCCATGAGTATCCCGATTTCTTTGATGAAGTGAAGGGTTTACCCCTAAAAACGCGAGATAGATTTCCGCATATACTTGGTTGATAATGCCAAACCAGTTGCATTACCCGTACGACACATGGCTCCTAGGGAGAGGAAGGAGCTCAACGAGCAAATTAAAGAGTTGCTTGAAAAGGGGTTCATAAGGCGGAGTATTTCTGAATGGGGTACTCCAGTTGCTTTCGCTACAAAGGAGGATGGTTCACTTCGCTTGTGCATAGATGATATTTTAGTTTTCTTTAAGAGTGAGGAAGAACATGCTTTGCATCTAAGGGAAATCTCGGATACCCTCCAGGCGCATCAGCTTAAGGCTAGGTTCTCCAAATATCATTCTTGGAGAGAAGAAGTAAGGTTTCTAAGACATGTGATATCCAAGGAAGGGATAACAGTAGACCCCGCAAAAGTAGTTGCGGTGCAAGATTAGAGGGTCCTAAGGAATGCAACGGGAGTAAGAAGTTTTCTTGGATTAGCGGGCTAGTATAGGAAGTTAATTAAGGGCTTTGTGAAGGTATCAGCCCCACTTACTAGATTGGCAAAGAAGAATCTAACTTTTTCTTAGGATTTGATTCGTGGTGTTACTTTCCAACGACTGAAGAGAACCTTGACGACAACCCCAGTCTTGGCATTGCCCGAAGGGAACAAGACGTTTACAGTTTATACGAATGCATGCAGGACAGGGCTAGACGCTGTTTTAATACTAGAAGAGAGGGTAGTTAGTTATGGAAGAAGACAGCTGGAAGTACATGAGAAAGACTATCCTACCCACGACTTAGAATTAGATGTTATAGTGTTCGCTCTTAAGTCATGGCATCATTACCTTTTAAGAGAGAAAGCTTGAATTATATACAGATCCTAATTCCTTAAGATATTTGTTCTCGCAAAAAGATTTGAAATTTGTGGCAACAACGATACATGGAATTTCTTGCTTCATACGACCTTGAGATTGCATATACCCATAGCAAGGGTAATGCTGTGGCATGCGCCCTAAGTAGAAAGAGACTGACCTTAAGAGGAGTAAAAGTACATAGCAACCTTTAGCTTTAGACCGTCAGTCAAGTTCGTACCTGGTTTGTTAGCATCGCTAGAAGAGCGACCTACGCTTTTGGATTGGATAGGAGCAGCGTAACATGAAGACCCTCAGATTTGTGACATGATGGATAAGCTAAGTAGAGAAGAGACCTCTAATCACCTTAGTAACTACACTTGGTAAAATGGTTAGCATCTGTTTATTTTCAAGAGATAATTCTTCCACATGGAATACCCTCTAGCGAATTTTGAAGACCCTTTGAGGAAATGTTAGCATGACACAGTAGAAGTTGTAGTCTCGAGTATACTAGAAGGAGAAGAGGTGGAAGGAGAGGCGACAGTGAAATGAGTTCCAACTCATATTTTGGAAACAGAAATTAAGAAGCTACGCAATCATGAAGTTAAGACAGTCAGAGCACAATGGGGTGAAGCTCAAGAAGATGCGACTTAGAAGGCTGAAGACTAGATACGCGAATCATACCCTTTTTTAGGGTATATCCTTAATCTCTCTTTTAAAAAAAAGTTTATTTGCATGCTAGTCTTTATTTTTTAAGTATATCCTCTCGGTCTTATCCTCGATCCTTAAGTAGAAGCCAATGGATGTAAACATGTATTTTGAAAAATGTTATGATTGATGGTTGCAAGTGATTGCAAGTGGTTGCTCGTGGATGCATATACACACACTAGGAACTAGATCGGCTCAGTCACTTCCATAATTGCATATGCATATATGTGTTTATATATGGATTGAAACTAGATGTGTTATCATATGGACGTTGCATTTGAATGTATGGTCTTGCACTCATGTAGAAATGATATGTATCAATAGGGTTCTTTTGCATACATAATGGACGCATGGCACTATCATGAATTGCATTAAGGAGGTCAACTGAATCAGTAGACCGCCTGATTTTGCATTTGGGTAAGGACATATACACACACTATGCATATGTTGATGAAAAACATTAGAAACCTTTTTAAGGACAATGGATACCTGTGACTGAATGATTGGGTAGATGGATGTTGGATGGTAGGATATACATTCTTCTTGACTTGAAGATTTCGGGGACGAAATCCTTTAAGTAGGGGGGAATGTAACACCCCGTAATTTTAAAATGGGACATAAGAGATAATTAAAGAATAATTAATTATTAAAAGAAAAATTAGATGAAATGGGTTACGCCATTACATTCATCTCGGAATTCTGCTTGAGATAGAGTCCGAATTTGCGTGAATCGGACTCCGTATGAAGAAGTTATGGAGGTTAGAAGATTTCAAGTTTAAAGCAGAAAATAAATATAAATAATAACTGAAATCAAAAACCAGTTCAAAATTCAAAATTCGGACAGAACAGACTGAGCGGGAAATTTCTTGCTCAGGGTGTCGACCCCCTTATAGGGGAGTCGACATAGGTGTCGACCCCCCCCATAGGGAGTCGACCCCTTTGAAATTTGCTTCCTGTGACGAATTTCTGTAGTCCTGAGCTGATGTGGCCTTCTCTGATTGGCCAATGACTAATTTCTGAGGTGTTAGGGCTTATGTGTCGTGCTATGGTTGGCTGGATGACACATTTTTTTGGTCTGATGGCTTTGATTTCTCCTAAACTAGTCTAAAGGCTAGAATTAAACCTAGACTTCTATATAAGCACTCCAAACCTCAACCCTAGACCACACAATGAAGCCGTCATGTTGTCCATGCCTAAGTTAGCCTAGACTCCATCTTCTTCAAATTAGAAATCAAGTTAAAGATCTAAACAAAATCCAAACTAGAGAATCAAATGTCTACATCAGGGGATAGCTAAACAAATTCAGAAATCAGATCCCAGAATACAAGATCCGTCCTTTTTCTGTAAGTTTAGTTATTATTTAGATTTAAACATCTAATAGAAATCATGACTATAATAATCGGATCTAGAACGATGCCTAATTCTGATTCACGCCTATCCTTTTGTTAAATCTAAATTGCTTATGCCTATGGGCTATTGTGATTGACATAATAAAACCTATCATGCCTATGAGACTGTTGGACTGACATAATAGAACCTATCATGCCTATGAGACTGTTAGACTGACATAATAGAACCTATCATGCCTATGAGACTGTTGGATTGACATAATGGAACATATCATGCCTATGAGACTGTTGTAATTTTGTTGTACATCCTATGCCTATGAGACTGTTGTAATTTTGTTGTACATCCTATGCCTTTGAGACTATTGTGATTGATATAGTGGGACTTATCATGTTGTACATGAAAATTAGTGATTCTCTTAAGTCCAATTCTACCTAATCTTTATATCTATGATGTAAATTGCTTAGCTTGTCTACACATATTGTTAATGTACAACATTGAAATATGATTCTTGAATTGGGTACATCTTTACATGCCTATTTTTCCTTATGTCAATTCTTATGCTCCTTCTCTATTTTCCCCTTTTTACTTGCTTTTGTGAGTACTAAGTTCATTCGGAACTTAGATTGAATCTCGTTGTACATGCGATTATAACGCGAGGAAAATTGGGTACAGTTTAATTAAGTAAATTTTGGGCATAACATGGGAATGTGGCATAAATTTGTATTGGCTATACTTGTGGAAAAATTTGACACATAGATTTGGACATATATGACAAATATGTAAATTGGCTAAAGATGAACTTGTCTAACCCAAGGTTAGATTGAGTTGCGGTGTAAGATTGTCCGGAACCGCCCAGCACATTCAGCTACCGCAACATTATAGATCTAATATGAGAGTTTAGCGTATGAAGCCCAAAAACCCGAGGTTAGATTGAGTTGCGGTGTAAGACTGCCCGGAACCGCCCGGTACATCCAGCGACCGCAATAATATAGATCTAATGTGAGAGGTTGGTGCTTTAATGAAGGAATTAAAGCTAAGGAACAGACATGCTAAGAATGATATGGCTAAGTTAATTAGGGCAACACTTAACCAATGTAACATGACAAGTGGTAGGGTTAAGTAACACAAAAGGGCGACACTTAACCAATGTAACATGACAAGTGGTGGGGTTAAGTAACACAAAAAGGACAGCATTTAACCAATGTAACATGACAAGTGGTAGGGTTAAGTAACACAAGAGGGCAACACTTAACCAATGTAACATGACAAGTGATAGGGTTAAGTTAGCACTTAACCAATGAACAAGTGGGGTTAAGTTAATGGGAAACACTTAACCAATATAACATGATGAACGAATGGGGTTAAGCTAATGGGAAACACTTAACCAGTATAATGATGAATGAATAGGGTTAAGTTAATAGAAAACACTTAACAAATTACAACGTGATTGAATGAGAAGGGTTAAGTTAATAAGAAACACTTAACCAACATGACATGACGTGTGGATGGGTTAAGTTAACTTGAATGAATGGATAACACTTAACCAATTTGGGGGGTATACGAATAGACCCTAGGAAACCCTAGTAACGGGGACCCATTTCAGCAGTAAACCCCATGGATGTATCACGGTACCCTGAGCTAGGCAGGGTGGTGCACGATTACTGGGCTGATTATAAGCGGTCAATATAGCGGCTGGGGGTACAACAGTGTAGCTCCGATGGAGTATGGGCGTGCACGTGCTCCGGAGTGGAAAAGCAGGCACTGGGCATCAGTAGTATACACTGTGCATCTAGAATTTGCGTCGGGTTGCTATCATAGGGATTGATACACCTTATGGTGGGACCAGCACAGGGTACCTACACGTAAGAGAGGGCCGATTGACACAGACACAAGGAAAATCAATACAAGTAGGGAGCCGATCGATAGGGTAGTAAGGGTACATCTAACATCTTCATGGCAATTAGGCCGATTGAGGTAAGATCCTCATACTAGATGTACATCTGAAGGCTACCACAATTCACTACAAAAAAAGGGCAATTTTCCAACCGAAATTTCCCTACGTCATCTCTACGCCGCGTAGGGAAGACGTAAAAATACGGGAAGGGGTAGGTATGGCGTAGGGAATACTTACTCGTTACCTACGCCATTTGCACACGTTGGAATTTATTTAAAACAGTCCAACATACAACCTAAGCCCGTTTAATAAAACAGTTCCTCCCCTATTTCCATCGCTTATCGTTTCCTCTCCCTACCGTTTAACATACAAAAATCGAAAACCCTAAATTAGCTTCGACAGCGCCGCCCCTACCGTTCTCAACTCGCGCCGCCCTCTTCTCAACTCGCGCCGCCCCTCTGTCTTCTCAACTCGCGCCGCCGCCTCCGTCTTCTCAACTCGCGCCGCCGCCTCCTGCGTTCTCAACTCGCGCCGCCAGCCCTCTGCCTCCCTTTCCTCGCTCTGTATCTCCTCCCTCTCCTCGCTCTGTAAGAATTGTAGTTTAATTTGGTTTTTTAAATGTTACTTGAATACTAGAACTAATTAGTGTTTCAGAAGTTATTTATTAGCTGTGGCCAATGACCACCACAAGTATGCCCTTTGATATGATAGTTTCAAATTAAATTAAGAACTTAAGATGCAGTGAAATCTTAATCTAATCTTTAGATCTGATGAACCTAATGAATAATTGCTATGAGAATTTAACCTCAGTGTGAGTAATTAATAGTAGCAGGTGTTAAAATTAATCATTTCATTTGAATAAATATGATAAGGGTTCTTTCAGTCCCGTTTGCCCTGCGTAGAATACATGCAAAATAATATATCATGTGTTTCAGTAGATATGTAATATGACTAATATAGACAATCACTCATGTAGATTATTTTGAATTTGAACAAAATAATATGCATAAAGGATAGGATTCATAATTAGTTAGGTAAGCTACGTATATTGATCATCTGGACTGCTTAACACGGATTGTATGTCAGTTTGTAGCATTGGGATAGCTCACGTGTTGTATTAATTTTGAGAATATTATCATGTAATGAATGATGTTGCAATAATCATGGATCATTAGGGAATATGAGATGCGATCGGTCAATCTAAAATCAATTTGATAGTATATATTAATTACATGTCATGAGTTTAAGTATTATCTTAATAAAATTTTCCCTAATAAGATATTTGTGACTAATTAGCAAATAGTTGAATTTTTCATTATTAATAAATTATTAATTACTTTGAGTTGCATCAATTGATCTTTCATATTAGATTTGTATCTTTTATTTTTGCTACATCGCCGTATTTTCCATAATTAAAGAAAACTATAAAGATTGTGTTTGTAACTGACATTTCTAAATTAAAAAAAAAAGCATAACATAAATTTATAGGAAAAATTTAAGTATTTAGAATATTTCTCTTACTGACAGACAATGTCCAAATTATAAGTCTGTACCTGCATATTCAAAATATCTTGTCAATCAGAAACAAAAAAGTTTGATGTGTTGACAGCATCAATGATATTCAAAATATCTTCAAAGAAAGCTTTGATAAAAGAGAGTTGGTAGAAAGAAGAGGAAAGAGTTAATTATAAATAGGCCAATTAAGTAACTTCCACTTAGTAATTGGATTTTATTCACCTTCAGCCAAGACAAAATTATTCCCCTTTTGACCAATTCTTTTAACTCAGTTAGTGAATTCCCAATAAATGAACATACTAACGATTTTACAAGACGAGTATGTAATTAAAAAAACTATCAAATATGACGAAAGAAACCTTGAACCTAAAAAAAGCAATTCAAGTTGATTATGTTTTCCCTCCTTTGGAAACTGATTCCCCTCTGCCTGGTTAGTGAAATCCTAAAGTGCAAAAATCCCAAAGCGCAAAAAGCGCTTTTTTCATACCAAGTGTTTTTTTCTTTTTTTAAACTTACGTTGAATTTTTTTTTTGAGTATTTATGTGAACCCCTTAGATAAATTTGGCCCCGTCCGATAAGTGTTGTATATGATCGTTATATGGATATTCGTTTTTACACAAAACGGAAATCTATATTCATCTGATACAATATTCGTTGGATTTGTCCTAGTATTGGACAAGTTACAAATATAATAACGTAAGCATATGTTATAATTCATTTCAGTTTAAACGGTTAACAAAATTTCGATGGCACTTTCTTTTTGTTCCCTGTGTACACGCATTTGTGTACGATACAGGGACCAAAGGGAAGTGCTGCCGAAATTTTGTTGAACCGTTTAATCTAAAATGATTTATAAAATATGCTTATGTTATTATATTTGTAATGGGAAGTAGGTAGATCGGCCGTCAAAGTAAAAAGAAATAAACAAAAAAACTGAAAACATGCAGTACTTTACAAGTATAATAACGTAAGCATACATCTAATTTGCATAAATGGAAGAATTTAAACATTTAAAAGAACAAGAATTTTTAAGTTAAAATAGCATACATCTAATATTGTATTTGTATGTGTACGAATTTAAAATTATATCCATCTAAATAAAATAATACAATAATTAGGTAAGTATTAAAATAATGAAATTACTCTAGTTCTATATATAATAATAATATTAGTACTCATCTTATAATATAACATGTCTTAATTATGCAGTATAAGATGGAACAATTGAAAGTTCGTCGTGCTTGGATGTACAAAGATGTTGGACATAGACGAACAATTCCATTTCAATTTTTAAGAGGTTTAAATGAGTTCATGCTAGTGGCATCTTCCAATGGAACAAACATGACAGAAATCCGTTGTCCTTGTAAGAAATGCAAAGCTACAAAACATCATCCTCATGAAAATGTTCAAAGACATTTGACTATAAACGGTTTTATGGATGATTACTATGTATGGATACATCACGGTGAAGATGCGGTGAACGTTAATAATACGTCGGTTGATGTTGAGGATGATAACGTAAATTTCGGTATTGATTTTGGTGAATCTAGTACTACAAAAAATAGAATGACTGAAATGGTTATTGATGCCGCTGGTCCGAGCATGTTTTCTGATTCAATGGATGTAGAGGAAGAGCCAAATCCAAAAGCTAAATCTTTTTTTGATTTGTTAGAATCATCAAAAAAACCGCTTTTTGATGGATGTCCTATGACAGAGTTGGCAGCGACTGCTAGGCTAGTTGCAATAAAATCCACAAATAACGGTACCCAAAAATTAATGAATGACGTTCTTAGCTTAATTCGAGATGTGGTCCCATCCGGTTTGCAAACTAGATTGGCTGAAAATTGGTATCAACTAAAAAAACAAGTGTCTGCATTCGGATTGCCGTATGAAAAGATAGATACATGTCGAAGTGGTTGTATGCTATATTGGATAGAGGACATAGACCGTTCACAATGTAAATTTTGTGGCTTATGAAGATACGAAAAGAAAAAAAGCAACGGTAAAGGTGTGCCTTTTACTCGTTTACATTATCTTCCGATTATTCCTAGATTGCAAAGATTGTATTCGTCTTATGCCACTGCGGAGCATATGAGATGGCATAGTGAGCGGGTTCGAGAGGAAGAAGTTTTATGTCATCCTGCAGATGGAGAAGCATGGAAACATTTCGATGACAAATATCCTGATTTTGCCAATGAATCACGAAATATTAGGCTCGGTTTATGCACTGATGGTTTTTAACCTTTTAGCCAGTATGGTAAAAAATACTCCACTTGGCCAGTTATTTTGACACCTTACAATTTACCTCCTTGGATGTGTATGCAAAATCCATACATGTTTTTAACCCTAATTGTCCCTGGACCCAAAAATCCGAAAAACGGAATAGATGTTTATTTGCAACCTTTAATCGAGGACCTGAAGAAAATGTGGGTAGAGGGTATTGACACGTACGACGTATCAAAAAGGAAAAATTTCAAACTATTTGCTTGTTTGTTATGGACGATAAGCGATTTTCCCGCGTACGGAATGCTTTCGGGCTGGAGTACGGGAGGTAAATTATCTTGTCCTGTGTGCATGGATTCAACAAAAGCATTTACACTGAAGCATGGTGGTAAGCAGTGTTGGTGGGATTGTCATCGTCGATTTTTACATACAAATGACACATTTAGACGTGATAAGAAAAACTTTGAAAGAAATAAAACTGTAAATTTGCAACCACCTACTTTTTTGAATGGAGAAGAGATATTTGATATTGTACAAGATTATGCAAAATTACATGAGACAGGAAACAAAGAGCCCAAAATTCCTGGCAAAGGTGATTATCACAATTGGTGCAAACAGAGTATATTTTGGGAATTGCCATATTGGAAGGATCTAAAAATTCGACACAATTTAGATGTGATGCATATTGAAAAAAATGTATTTGAGAATTTCTTTCATACAATCATGAATGCGAAAGGAAAAACCAAAGATGATTTGAAATCAAGAAAAGATGTCGAATACTATTGCAATCGTCCAGAGCTTAAGATTAATCCTATTCGTCCAAACTTCAAAGTTCTTGCTTGTTATGAGCTGGATAGGACTCGTTGTATAAAATTACTAGAGTGTGTCGATTCTTTGAGGTTTCCCGATGGGATTGCTTCTAATATGAAACGATGTGTTGATATGAAGGATCTTATTCTGTCAGGTATGAAGAGTCACGATTGCCATGTATTTTTGGAGACTCTATTTCCGATAGTATTTAAAGACCTTTTACCACAAAAGGTTTGGATGCCAATAACAGAGCTCAGTTTATTCTTTAAAGATATATGCACGACAACTCTATCTAAAAGCCATTTGCAGAAGCTTGAAAGAGATGTACCCAAATTAATATGTAAATTAGAGAAAATATTTCCTCCTGGAGTTTTTAACTGCATGGAACATTTGCCAGTACATTTACCAACTGAAGCATTACTACGTGGACCAGTGCAGTATGGATGGATGTATCCTTTTGAGAGGTATGTAATAATTATATTTATTTATGTAATGTTTAAATATAGAACATGTCATAGTTAATTTCACACGTTTTCCTATTAAGGTATCTGGGCCACCTAAAGAAAAAGGTGAAGCAGAAAGCACGTGTTGAAGGTTCTATTTGTCAAGCGTACATTATTGAAGAAGCATCCATATTTTTTAGTCATTATTTCGATGATCATGTGAATTTAAATTTTAATCGTGGTCATCGCAATGAAAATGATATTGTGGATGCTTCAGTCGATAACGTTCTCTCGGTATTCAAAAAACAAGGACGTCCATCTGGTAAATGGAAGAATGTTAAAGGCTTCACTACAACAAAGGATTACAATCTAGCCAATGCAACTGTGCTTCTTAATTGCAATGAATTAACTGATCTTATAAGGTACTATAATAATTTGATTATTCATTAACTAAATTAATGTCAATCTCTTCCAGCTACACACATTACTACTTAGATATTAACATTTGTATTTCGTTTAAACAGCAAGTTCGAAAGTGAATATCCCAATGCTGAACTCTGTAAAGAATTCGAGGGATGGTTTAAACGATATGTAAGTATGATAAGTCATGTTTTTTTTTAATCTTGCACGATATCCATTATATATTAACTTGTGTATTTAATTCAAATGGATAGGTTGATACGAACAACATCACCGACATTTGCTATAGGAAACTTGCGTTTGGTCCGCGTACTAGTTACAGAATATGTCCAATAATGTTTATAAATGGATTTAAGTTCCACACAGAAGAATATGGAAAGAAAAAGACAACTGTTAATAGTGGAGTTTGTATCAAAGGTGGGAACAACGATGATGACATAACAGATTATTATGGTGTACTGGAGGAAATAATCGAGTTAACTTACTCGGTGGTGCCGGAGTTAAAAACGTTTCTATTCAAATGTCGATGGTTTGATAGTAGACCGAATATTGGAGTAAAACGCATACATAAGGACTACCCTCTTATTGAAGTAAACCACAAAAAAAAAATATTTAGGGAATGATCCATTTGTGTTGGCGGCACAAGCTACACAAGTTTATTTCACACCTTATCCTGCTATCGACAACAGTCGTTCAGATTGGTGGGCTGTTATTAAAACAAAACCGAGATGGTCATTTCACTCAAACACGATCATAACCGATAATATGGCATATCAAAATGATCCAGAACCTAATGAGCTACTAGACATTGTACAACAAGTAGAAGACATAGGATCTCTTATTAATGATGTCAATGATGGGGTCGAAGTAGATGAAGATGACGATGAGCAAATTGAAGTAGAGGAAGATGAGTGTGATCAGCTTGAAGACGAGGGAGTTAACATTGAGAGTGACGATGATAATGAAGATTGGTAGCATGTATACTTAATTATGATTGTTTGCATGTGTTTTTAGTTGCTCGGTTGCTTTTATGTTTATGAAGTTGTTTATGTTTAGTTAGTAGTAAAATTTTCAATTGTTGATTTACATTCTATGCTCTTTGATGAATGTTTTCAAACCTTATCTTAATTAAAGTTCACTAATTTCATGAACTGTTAGATTATCTTATGTATATAGTTGCAAATGTCGTATTCATGTAATAGATATGAGTTCTCGTGGTCGCGGTGGCCGTAGTAGCGGTGGTGGTCGTGGTGGTCATAGTGGTAGTGGTGGTCGTAATGGTAGTGGATGTGGTGGTCATAGTGGTAGTGGTCGTAGTGGTAGTGGACGTGGTTTGGGTTTGATCGAACCAGCACCACCCTCTATCGATCAACAATCCACCCCTTCGGATGAATGTGATCATGATGAAGACACCCCTGGGCTATCTGGACAAGTGTCACAGACTGGCTCGACTTCTTCAGTCGGTACCATGTACATCTATTGTAGGAATAGTGGCGAGTAAGTAAAAAATTTAAATTTTCGAATTATTATGTATTTCAATAATGCATTACATAATTTACTCTAATTTCTGCATTAACAGGTGGGAATTCGCGAATAGTGACTCGACATCTCGTACTTTATCTAATATGCTTAAGGCCCGTTTGACATCATTTTGGCCTTGTTTCAGTACGATTCCTGCTAATATTAAGGATCATTGGTTTGACGAGTTTAAGGTAGAATAATTTTGAAATTCAGGTTCTTGCAATATTTAGTTCATTCATGATTAAGTTTTCCGGTTTATTTGATCCTAAAATCTTGTGTAGGCATTGTACACTTGGGATACCAATACTTCTTTTGCTGATGTCAGACTGTTATGGAATCAAAAGTGTTCTTTGAAGTATAGGTGGATTGTTGGAGACATGAAAAGAAATAAAAAGAAAAATGCTTGTATAACAGATGATGTATGGCAACAATTTTTAGCCTATTGGGAGAGGGAGGATGTGAAGGAGCTTTCTAAAAAAAACTCAACTGCTCGCAAAAAAAATCCAAGGCCACATAGATGTGGTTCTAAGTCAATGGCACAATGGATGAACGATATGGTAATTGTTTAAATTATGAACTAATAATAGTATACAATTCAAATAAAGATATGATAAATTGTTTTTATTTTTTAGGAGAAAGAGCAAGGCCGAACACCAACATTCATGCAGGTTTATATTCGAACACATTATGTTGAGAAACCGGACGGTTCTATAGATGGGGGATGGGTTGATGAGTACTCGGAACAGTTTGTTGTATGTAATCAACAAAAGTTTTAAATTATACTTTACAATTTTCTAATTCTGTTAAACAATACAATATCTAATTTTTATGTAAATTACAGGCCAAATACAATGAGCGGGTTGCTCAAATGACCGAGAGTCAGGGTGGTGAGCTCTCTCACGACGAGCTAAACTATCTTTACATGCAGCTTATTGGAGAAGGTGAGACGTGTGCTTCTTCAAGAAGCAAACGAAGACCTGGTACCGGCAATATTCCTGGGGTATTGACTGAAAACTTAATTTATTTATTTTCTAGTTATGCTCATGCTCTATACTGTAGACTCGCCGAAACTGAGCTTGAACTCGCCGAAACTGTACCATATGTATTTTTAAGGCTCATTTTCGGCTGAGCCGAGTTGCCGTGCAACAGCAACTTGAAGTTGCTGTGCAACAGCAGCTCGAGTTGCTGTGAAACGTTGCTGCACGCACAGCAACTATGGTTGCTGCGCGCACAGCAACCATGCACTTGCCGCGCGCACAGCATGGTTGCTGCGCGCGCAGCAACCATTTGTTGCTGCGCGGTTGCTGCGCGCGCAGCAACAATATTGCACTGCCATGAGGCAGTGCAAGCACTGCCATGTGGCAGTGCAAATTTGCACTGCCTGAAGGCAGTGCAATTTGTTGCACTGCCTGGAGGCAGTGCAAATTTGCACTGCCATGAGGCAGTGCAAATTGCACTGCCTCTGCCATGAGGCAGTGCAATTTGCACTGCCATGAGGCAGTGTAATTTGTTGCACTGCCTCATGAGGCAGTGCAACAATGAGGCAGTGCAACAAATTGCACTGCCTTCAGGCAGTGCAAATTTGCACTGCCCCATGAGGCAGTGCAACAAATTGCACTGCCATGAGGCAGTGCAACAAATTGCACTGCCATGAGGCAGTGCAATTTGCACTGCCTTCAGGCAGTGCAAATTTGCACTGCCTGAAGGCAGTGCAATTTGTTGCACTGCCTCATGGGGCAGTGCAAATTTGCACTGCCATGAGAATTGCACTGCCATGAGGCAGTGCAAATTGCACTGCCATGAAGGCAGTGCAAATTTGCACTGCCTCCAGGCAGTGCAACAAATTGCACTGCCTTCAGGCAGTGCAAATTTGCACTGCCTTAGGCAGTGCAAATTGCACTGCCTCATGGCAGTGCAATATTGTTGCTGCGCGCGCAGCAACAACGGTTGCTGCGTGCGCGCGCAGCAACCATGGTTGCTGCGCGCGCAGCAAACATGGTTGTTGCGCGCGCAGCAACCATGCTGTGCGCGCGGCAAGTGCATGGTTGTTGTGCGCGCAGCAAACATAGTTGCTGTGCACAGCAAACTCAGTTACTGTTGCACACAGCAACCTCAGTTGCTATGAAACAACAACTCGAGTTGCTGTTTCACATGAATTCTCTCTTTACGAATTTATTGTACTAATTGGGTTAAATTTTTTATGAACATTTTACTTGATTTTGTAATTTGAAATGTATTTATTGTACTAATTGGGTTATAATTTTTATGTGTAGATATACAAAGACAACACATACACCGTTAGATTTGGAGGTACAGATCATACAGAAAAGCTTGAGAAGGAAGTAGAAGAGTTAAGAGATAAAAATCAAGAATTGAGTGTCACTGTTAGCAAACTAGAAGAACAAATGAGTTCTGTACAAGAGTTTTTACAAGGGTTACGGCGAGAGCAAGAACAACAAATATGACGTACTTTATGAATTAATCTTGTTTTGATAGTGAGTTTGATGTTCTATTTGTGTAAGGTACATTACACGATGTTTGAATTAGATGAAACGATCATGTTTAAGTTATGTAGCAACTTTATTTTATTGTTTGTTGAACATGATTTGTAGCAAGTTTATGGTAATTTGACCATGAAATTTATTTTACATCAATGTTTTTTTTGATATATATTGTATATGTTCGGTTTTGTTATGATTTGTGGTAGACGAAGATAAATATAAAACTACCATATTGATTTTTGGTGTACGGATGCGTAGGGAAGGGGTAAGGAGGCATATGAAACATCGCGTAGGGGTGATGTAGGGACGACGTAGAGAATTTGGTGTAGGGATAGCGTATGGAACTTGGTGTAGGTATGGCGTAGGGAACTTGGCGTAGGTATGGCGTATGGAACTTGGTGTAGGTATGGCGTAGGGAACTTGGCGTAGGTATGACGTAGGGAAGTTGGCGTAGATATGGCGTAGGGAATTTGGCGTAGGTATGGCGTAGGGAAGTTGGCGTAGGGAAGTTGGCGTAGGTATGGCATAGGGAATTTGGCGTAGGGAAATATTTGCGACGAGCTGTTTTCCGACTTCCTTTTTGGCGTAGGTATGGCGTAGGTAAATTCGATTTCCTACGCCAAATTGGCGTATGTAATTCAGAATTTTTTTGTAGTGATTGCGGGGTTGGGATCACCTTATTTTATAACACAGGATTCTAGTTGGGACACTAGTAGGGGATACAGATCCTTTTTCACATGATACTAGTTGGGGCACTAGTAGAGAATACGAATCGTTCTATAAAAGACACTAGTTAGGATGCCAGTTGGGTGGTGTAGAGAAAATGGGAAATCAGAGAAAGAATCGAAGCGCATTCAGTGTATCTTACCTTGTCATATCTAACGATCATCATTTGTTGTCTTTCTATGCTTATTATCATGGTTATGTCTGGTATTTAGTTTATTCATGTCATGATCCTTTTACCTGTTTACATGCTAAATAATCACTGGACTTACCAGACTTATGTCTGACCTATTTTCTTTCGCCATCTTTTCTTCCATCCCCCCTCCCCCCAGGTTCACAGGGAGGGAATATCACCACTTAGCTTAGTTTTCTTTCCAAGCTCGAAGATAGTCGATGCATTGCTTTGTACTCTCTTTTCCACTGCTATGGCTGGCTCATGCTTTATTGGGAATATCATTGTCATTTTATGCTTCTTTATTTTGTTAAACAAGAAAGATGCTTTGTTGTAATAGGTAAGGGTGTTTTGGTGTTGGAAAACAATCTTTGTACAAGCTGTTTTACCAAGCTGTTGTTTTATCAATGAAGTAAAGTTTCATTTATTTTCTGCTATTTAAAACAATTGTTTGTTTTGTAATTTATCTGTTCTATACACTTATGACGCTCCACTGAAGTTAATGCAATCACTTTGTGAGTGACCTTAACGGAGGTGGGGTGTTACATAAATATTAACTATAATTTACTAATTATTTATCATTAACAATAATACATTTAGCAAGTGATGTAATAGACAACAACATCACTTTAAAAACTATAGGTCAACAATGGATGTAATAGCCAAGCGGCCTAAGTTCAATTTTTTAAAAGTGTATTTAAGACATTAGTCATTTGATAAATTGATGTTTGAGAAACCAACAACATCACTTTAAAAGTTAGCAATGTTAAAAATATGTTTTGACATCGGCTGTATTTACGACGATGTTAAAACTGTGATGTTTATTATGCTTTTCCTTGTAGTGGGTTCACAACATTCGAAGATCGACGCGCTTAATAGCTGCATCAAAGCAAAAGAACAATAACAAAGATTCAAACTCAGAAGGCTTAACCTTCAAGAAGAAAGAAGAACCTACAGATTTTGATTGCTACGTTTGCTTTGAAGTGGTAAAGGAGCCGGTAGTCACTTGTTGTGTTCACTTTTTTTGCTAGCTATGACTTTTTCAGTGGTCGCGTGTGCATAGTAATGTTAATGGAGAATATCTAGTTTGTAAAGGTAACATTAATTAAAACAGCGTAGTTCCTATTTATGGAAGAGGAAGTTCGAACTACAATAGATGTGAAATGGTTGAGGGTCTGAAAATAGCACCTAGGTCACATGGAGAGAGAGAGAGAGAGAGAGAGTTGAGAGCTTTAGGCAGAAATTACATGCTTTAAGAGATAGGGAAATGCCGGTAAGAGGAATGCATGAATACTTGTACCCTTTTGAGTTCAGTAAACATCTCCCTCAAGCCATGGTTAGAAACAACATGGCGATTGGCCATGTGAGGAGCATTGCTGTAAATGTTGGTAACAATTTAGATCATTTTAATAGTCAAGCATCGACCTCGAGCACAATTGATGTGATTGAAGGGGAGATAAGGGAAAATGGTGATGTTTCTTTAGGGACCGATAACAATGGTGGAAGTGGAAGTTCTATGTAATGACCTGACTTTTCGACTGCTTCAAGTCGGTAATTAAACAAACACAAACCATTCGAAACGACAGATTGTTATTGCTTATGAGGTTTAAGAGAATCAATACACAGAATAACATAACATAATAACATGCAACGGAATAATTTTTACAACAAATATCAGAGTTTTACAATATTTTTACACAGTGGAAAATACGTAGCTTTTACACAAAATAAATTTATAGAATTTTGGGAAAGTAGAAAAAAAGGGGAAAAAAAAGATTATTCTATAAAATAAATTTATAGAAATGTGAATGGGCAAAAAAAATTATATATTGATTAATTTGATTGTTGTAGTAATCAAATAAATTAATACATAATTTTTTTCTGCCCATTCACCTTTCACGCAAGTTTATCTTCTTTCCCCCTTTTTTCTACTTTCCTAAAATTCTATAAATTTATTTTATGTAAAAGCTATGTATTTTTCGTTGTGTAAAATATTGTAGAACTATGATATTTTTCGTAAAAATTATTCCGCTGCATGTTATTATGTTCTGTGATTCTGTGTATTGATTCTGTTAAACCTCATAAGCAATAACAATCTGTCATTTCGAATGGTTTGAGTTTGTTTAATTACTGACTTGAAGCGGTCGAAAAGGCATGTCGTTACATTCTATGTCTCTTAGAAAGACAACAAGGTTTAGAGGACCTAGTTCTTTATATTCCAATGGCTGTGATGGGCAGAGACAGAGGAGGAGGAGAAACTGAAGATTAGTAATAGTATGTTTTATTATTGTTGATAAAATTATGCAGTTCTTGTATTATGTCATTTGAGATATGTTACAAAAAAAAACCCAATGACAACCAGTAATTTCAAAATACAATGTCTTCTCTTCCCGTAACACATGAGGAAAAGAACAGAAAAAAGAGAATGTTTAATAAATTCAAGCGCAACAGTAGACAACTACATATTCTTCTATGCTTCAAAACAAAAAAACTAAACTCTTTGTTAAGATCATCCTACCATTTCACTAGATGTGTTTTTCTTAACATAATTTCATCCTAATTTAGTTTTATTGCACAAACATTTCCATACCATTCACCTTTTTTTATTGCTTCTTATTTGGGTCTAACATGCTCATCGGTCAACTTTGGTTTTCCATAACAGAGGCAAAAGTTAACTACTACCGCAGTCTCTTGTATGCTCATATATTTGTTGGTTATAGTGGTAGGATATGTATCCATAGTGCATCGTAGAAAATGTTAAATAGCAATAATTTACCATATTATTAGATTTTCGCATTGTTCTTGTGGCATCTTTGAAGAGAGGAAGCTACGAAGAAAGAGGGATTGATGTGGAAGTAGTTGTGAATTGAAAGAGAAATTTATAAAAACATTTGCCAATAGATAAAATTAGATTGTTTCATTATGGGATGGTCTAATGCGTTGACAACAAATTATCCAATTTCTTGCGTTCCATCAACCAAGCAAAATGGTTTTGCTCAGTTTAGAACATCTTGAATGTTTTAAATGGGCAGTTCCCTGTCTATAAGCACACCTATATTCCTTGTATAAACGAATGCTTCTATGTTCTGCCTGTGTCATGAGTGTATGTACAAATTTTCAAGACTAACATCAAAATAGTAGTTTATTGGTTACTTCTCTTGGCGTTCATCGGTTTTAGTTCATGTTGCTCAACGTTAATGTATAAAACTATGTTTGCCATGTTGCTGGCTTTATGTTCACAGTTAAGATATATATATATGGAAATATTAGGGAATGTGTCTTGTCGTAAACTATAGCTAGTGCTAATTTAAATTTGTAGATTAAGCTATCAACTGGCCATTTATAGATCATTGTATTCCAAAAAAGGTGTAGCCATGCTCTCTAGCGATATACCTACAAATCAAACTATTTACATCAGAAATCTCAATGAAAAGGTCAAAAAGGAAGAATTGAAGAGATATTTGTATGCATTATTCTCTCAGTATGGAAGAATTCTTGATGTGGTCGCTCTGAAAACAACAAAGCTTAGAGGACAAGCATGGATTGCAATTAGTGAAGTTACAGCTGCAAGCACTGTTGTTAGGCAAATGCAGAGTTTTCCATCTTATGACATGAATTGAAGACATGAATAATATTTTAAGTCGTGGAATGATTGGAAAATAACGCAATTGTACTTCAGACTTTTTCTTTCTACAAATGTCATTAGATGTATATCTAGCTTCTTTGCAAATATCACACACCGTCTTTTCTTCATTTTCTTTATAACACAAAATGCAAAAATTATGACAAGCATCAACTTTTCTTAACCAAGCCCTAAAGGTTTTAACATTTTCTTTATCTCGTAAAAATTGTTAACTAGCTTATTATCTTCTGGCAAAAATATTTTGATCATAGAACTTGTGTGGTTAAAACCTACATGAGTCAACCTTGTTTGAGACTTCAAAACCATTATATTCACACATGCCAATAACACTGTTTCACTTTTGCACCCTTCATATAAAGGCTCATCAAGGGCTTTTAACATTTCTAAGAATTTTTTAGCTTTAGAAGTTGGTGTTTCATTAATATCACTGTCAAAATTTTCGTCTGGATGGATGTAGTTTTCCCCCATTGCATCTATAATCATTTCTCTAAATGTGTGATCATCATTCATGTTACTATTTGAACTTTGAGGATATAAGTTTCTTCAATATTCATCTCTCCATGGAACACCCAATGTAAATAAAATGGTGTAAATCCTTTCGTTAGCAAATGTTCTGTGACTACATCTTTACTCTGATATTTTGTATTATCGCATTTCACACAGGGACATCTAGCAACGGTGACAACCCTTTCTGATACTACTTGGGAAAATGAAAAATTGACAAATCTTCCAGTACCATCAATGAATTCCCGAGTTACAAAACTACTTTCACTAGTCCTATGACACATTCATGATTGATCATTTATATTAAATAACCCTACAATAGAAAGATTTTTGATATACAAAATGCTACTTGATGCAAAAAATAAATATACACTATATACGAACTATAAAACAAAGTAACACACAAACTGTACGTAATAAAGGTAGTTAAATATTTCGATGCTAAAGCAACATGTTATTGTTTAAGTGACACTATGGTTATTTTATTAATGATACAATGTAAATACATACGCTTAATATTTAAGAACTAATCTTGTATGTAACTTTGTGCAGGCTTCGACCAATGAAAATGCAAATATATTTTCCAACCAATATTAAGAAATTCAATATGTTTTATATTAAAATAATTTAGAACATGATATTTTTTTATTTTGTATATGTATATCATATTTTTTTATAAAGTAAGACTTCTTTTAACATTATGTAGATTTTATTTAATGATAACTAATAGTATTCATTTTCAAATTTTGAATTATATAAACTATATGCCAATCTTCTTTCTCGTTTGTATCTTTTCAAATTCATGAAATCGTATATGGAAGGTTAAAATCATTTTTTCCTATATTTATGTTTCACAACTATTACCAATATTAAAAGCTAATAGTTTATATTGATCATCTTCAAGTGTTGTAAGTGTTTTTATCACATTTTTCTTAATGGCTTTTACTTGTTTTTTTCTTCAGAACCAATGCTGAGAAATCATTGTTGGTCGACATCAAAATTATTTTTAATATTAATTATTTTATTATAGTATTGTTCTACATGACTAAATGACGTATCTAATCACAAAATAATTATAGAGTATTGTAACGACCCGCGTTCTACGTATCCGAGGATCGTAGAATATTTATTTTATTTTCTTGCAAAGTCATATGGTCGTGTAACTTTGGAAAATGACTATTAGAGTCATTACCCACATTCACATTTTTTGCCGAATTTTAATTGATTTTTTTGCCCCTGGCGAATCTTGTTTCGCTATAACTTTTGATTCGTAAGGATTTTTGATCTGAAACCACTTCCATTAGATTTGGATGATGGTTTCCCATTCCATAGAGTGGTCACATTAATCAAACGGACTTACCGTTTGGGAGATATGGCTAAAATAAGATTTAAAGATGGAAAAACAACCTAATTGGGCTTAATTAAGTGATTAGCAGCTAGGCTCATAACCCATTTCGGGATTAGCATTTTGGGAGGGCTGAAAGGAGTTGTAGAATCATCTCCTTTCATTTTTCTAGCCTCCACAAACCTTTCTCTAACCCTAGTCATGACTTCCATCTTCCAAATCCCTCTATAATCACTCTCTAATCTCTAATTGATCAAATCTACAACAAATCAAGCCGAATTAGCACTAAATTCAAGATAGAGTGAGACGACCCCAAACCTCGTACAGACGGTGGCAAGGGTTATCTTTGGAATATAACACAGAAACAGATAATAGCAGGGTAGTTAAAACCGGCACCGTCCCTAGTACGACTCCTCGCTCTACCTTAAAACCTCGCGGTTTTTGACAATGGGGATTCATGCATCTAATTCGCACGCAGGCGGCATGTATATATTTATTTCATTTCCGCAAACCAATCCTATGTGGTTTCAACCAAATATTTCTCAACCACAAATGGGTATTTTTCAGCCACAATCAATCAATATCAACCACAAACAATTCCAATCAACCATTCGCTATCAATCAATTTTCACACCAATCACAACCAATAAATATCGTCCATGGTTTGTGGACGAGGGGCGTACATATATATATATATATATTTATATATAGCAATTCACTTCTATTACAACACATATATAAATTTTACAATGCATATATAACTTATACATCGAACGTACAATTTATACAACGCTTATACATGAGGTGTACAACGCTTATATAACTCATAAATCGACTATATAATTTATACATCGTCGTCTTCCATATCGTTTATAAATTAGAAATCTCACATTGGGTTCCGCTCCACCAAAAATATTTAAATCTGTTAGTGAATACCTTTCTAACGAATCTGAAAAATCGAATTTTCATAGGCGAAGAGCTTTGAAATGGATCCAAGAATGCTTGATTTCTTTAAGAAACGAGAGAGAAATCGAAGAGAGAAGATTCGAGTGCTTTTCCGTCGTGCGCCAGGTATAGATCGGGAAGAGAGAAAATATTTTGACCAATGAAAAATTTTATTTAGAGCTACTGCACCACATTGGGATTCAAGCCAAATTAGAAAAGTTTTAGATCTTACATTTATTTTTGGCTAAGGTGAGTGATTAGCATGGTTATTCACTAATTATGGCTAATCAGGGGTGATTAGTGATAATTAGCGAAATTGTACACCTAAAAATTCTGGAAAAATATGTGAAAATTATAAAATCATATTTTATGTCGTTGGTAGCAATTTGGGTTAATTTGGATTAAGTTTGCTAATCCTATAGTTAGACAGGGTTAACAGGGAATTCATGGATTTGGGTATGTTTGATCTAAATTAACATGTGAAATTGTTATTTTGATGTTTCAGGTTGATTCTACATGTTACTGCGACTGTTTGGTATGTTTATGTTTGCATAGGGAAGTTAGAATAGCTGAAAACGTTGTCGTTTGGTAAAATAGCTTGCTGGAAAAAATGCAGAGTTTCGGTCCGGTTAAGAGGAGGGGACCCGATCCGATCCGGTTTGGAGGAGGAGACCCGATCCGAACCGGATAGGAGGAGTCGACTCGATCCGAAACAGATAGGAGGAAAAAACCCAAACTGAACTGGAGAGGAGGAAGAGACCCGATCCGAACCAGACCGGATAGGAGGAAGAGACCCGAACCGAATCGGATAGGAGGAGGAGACCTGAACCGAACCAGATAGGAGGAGGAGACCCGAACCGAACCGGATTGGAGAAGGAGACCCGAACCGAACCATCAGATACGAGGGGAGACCCAAACCGAACCGGATAGGGGATGACGAACCAAACCGAACACCAATTCGACCAAAACTCGAGATGCAAAGGAAGTCTAAATGGGAAGTTATTACTCAGGATCCAGATGGGAACCAACAAGACAACTTCTAGAGTTGGGCTTTGCTACGGGACATATGCAAAGGGGTTATCGATATCTATAACTTTGGTTCACCGTTGAGAGAGAGGGCATGTACACGAGCTAGAGCTTGGGAAGTGTGGACTGGTTAGGGTTGTTGACTATAGATCAGAAGGGTATGGTCATAACAATAGTTATACGGAGTCCAGTGTGTTATGGACCCGTCATGACCCAATGGATTTGGTGATCAAAGCAGTGGATATCAAATGCTTTACACACTGAGTGAGAGATGTGAGGATGATTGTTATGATTGATGTTTGCTATCACTATGACATGCACACTTTCATTTTACACTCTATGTTAGTGTTTACCTTAGAGTATTGTACAATTTGTTATGCTAACTCTTTGGTTGCAGGTCCAGGTCAGGTATGATTACTTATACCTGTTATTGCTCTATTTAGTGATATAGATTTGCTATCGCTCATACCAGACTTTCGCCTGACCCATAGTTTGATGTCTCTTCTTATTACTCTGGGTGCTCCTAAACGAGCAGACTAGAGGCATGTTTGATGGTCATGCATGAGTAGCTGTTCGGAGACGAGCAGGAGGCTTCCATGTACTTTATATATATTTTCCCTATGTTGTTGTCGGTCACTGCTTCGGGCATTAGTAGTGTACCTCTTTTATTTCCTTTCAGAGACAGTATTTTAAAGTTGTAATAACTGGATATAAAGCTGTATTTTGGATTCCGCTACTCTGATGGATATGGTTTAGTTTTCACCTTATGCACTGTCTCGCTTGTTTTATATCAAGTTATGTTACCATTATATTTTATTCCATGCATTGTGAGATATACTACAAGTTCTTGGTGATTCATCGTTTCGACCTTTTTGACGATCGCCCTGTGCTAGTCGGGCATTGACACAACGCATTTCGGGGAAATGTCTATTGGTACGGGGCGGCCGTCACACTTGGTATCAGAGCCTAGGTTGCGTAGTTTAGCCTAGGGGAAGACATCAAGGAGAGATAGTATATGTATATGAGAGCGCGTACTTGTGATATTTTTGTTTTCAAAAACTATATATATATACTATTAGTATATCTAAGGATGAAGTCGCACTGCACGGGCACCACTAAGGAAAAGGGTAATCGTTTTCTCTTTACGGATTGAACGATGAGCCAAAATACGAGAATTGGGATGAGGAACCCCACATCGGGAGTTGAAGAAGGAGCGGGCTCAGGGGCCAATAATAGGAATGTCCCTGATACGAGGACGATGTTCACTGCCTTCATGTGAGAGATGCTCAGGGATAGTCAGGGAGCAGTTCCTAATGCTGCTAATGGTGGTGGTGCAGTAGTGCAGGCGCCTAGAGCCGATTTCTCCAAGCTTAACAAGGATTATACTAGTCTTGGTGGGAAGCCGTTCCACATAATGGAATCGTCTATGCAGGTTCAGGATTGGCTTGATAGTTGTGAGCACATCTTTGATGATTTGGGGATCAATGATGCAATGAAGAGAAAGCTAGCATCACATTAGCTTCAAGGATAGGCAATGAATTGGTGGAATGCTATTAAAGCGGCTACTTCGGAAGATCAAATCACTTGATATCAGTTTAAGACTCGCTTTAGTGATAAGTTTATTCCAACTGCTTAGAAATCAGAATTGTTTATGAAGTTTTTGGAGCTTAAGCAGAATGGTAGGGCATTCATGGAATATATTGCTGAATTCAGTACCTTATCGAAATATGGATTATCGCTTATTGATACTGTCGAGAAGAACGAGAAATTCATAACTAACCTAGTTGAGTACTTGGGGGTAAGACTTATAAACCATATCGATGAGACATTCGAATCTATTGTGGGGAAGGCATTATGGTCGGAGACCCTTTACCCTAAGATGAAGACCGAGGTTGCTATTACATCTGCAGAGGAGCCAAAACCGCAGGTAAGCGGTGAAGATAAAAAGAATTCCCAGAATAAAAGGAACCAGACAAAAATTGGTCAGAAAAAGAAGAATAAGAAAGATATCCAGTGTTTTGGCTGCGGCAAGAAGGCCCACTATGTCAGAGATTGTCGAGCAAATCCAGGGGAGAGGAAGTGCTTTAACTGTGACCAAGTGGGACATTTTAAGAATGAATGCCCACAAACCCTAAGGAGAAGAAGATCGTGAAAGCATATGCTATCAAAGTTGTTCCTTCTTCGTTGAATGCCCCAACTGCGGCGGAGAAGGGAAAGGGTGTCGTTATTCAAGGTATGATGCTTTCTATTTATGATGTTCTTGTTCGACTATTGTTTGATACCAGGGTTTCCTATTCCTTCGTATCTAGTGACCTGATAGATAGGTTGGAATTAGAACCCGAGATTGTCGATAGACCTTTAGTTGTGACGAACCCGATTGGTGGTTCGACCAGCCTTAGTATGATTTTCCATAATATGGTCTTATCGAGTCATGGATGTATGTTTGCTTGTGATTGCTTTGTTTTGGGCTTTACTGGGTTTGGCATTATTTTGGGAGTCGATCGACTCCAAAGGTATGGGGTGGTGGTAGACTATAAGGGGTCTTCGGTGACCATTAGAGTGGATGATGGGAGGAGGGTGGTATTGGGTTGCCTACCAAGTGATGAGGTGATGACTAGTTTTCTAAATTCCCTCGACATCCAACATAATGAGTTATCAGATGTGCTTACTGCTGGCTTTGAGGAAGTGACCAGACTTCGACCACACCGAGAGATTGAGGTTCATATTGATTTGGTGAAAGATGCCAGACCTATAGTGATGCCTCTTCGTCGTATGATGCCAAGGGAGTGGCGAGAGCTCGAAGTGCAAGTAGGCGATCTTCTGAAGAAGGGATTTATCCAAAGAAGTGTTTCCGAGCGGGGATCACCAGTTGTATTTTCTACTAAGGCCGATGTTTCTCTTAACTTATGTGTGGACTACCGCGAGTTGAACAAGGTGACTAGGAAGAATAAGTATCCTCTTCCATGGATAGTTGATTTGTTTGATCAACTAGATGGAGAAAGAGTATTCTCCCAGTTGGATCTCGCGACAGGATTTCATTAGCTCCATGTAGCAGCTGAGAATATACCTAAAATGACATTTCGTAGGCCATCTGGATTCTATGAGTGGTTGGTTGTAACACCCCACCTCCGCTAGGGTCACTCACAAAGGGAATGCACTAGCTTTGGTGGAGTATTATCTAGGTAAACATACACAGAAATATTACAAGACAGAACATAAATAAAACAGCGGAAGGAAAACCTAAATTTCATTGCTTTAAAATCTAGTAAGGTCTAAAGCCTTTTACATCAAAATGTTATTAAGTCAATTACATCGAAATCTGTCTTGCAATAGTAAAGAAGCATAAAACCATAGTTATAAATCATTCCCCAATAAAGCAAAGCAAGCCATAGCCAAGAGAAATCCAAGCCGTACATGAAAGAGCTTTGGAGCTTGGTAAGATCCGAACTAAGCTGTATTCCCACCCTGCGAACCTGGGAGGGGGGGGGGAACGGAAGAAAAAGAGGCGAAACAAAACGGGTCAGTCATAAAGACTGAGTAAGTCCTAGTGACTTTCAGCATAAAAACAGGTAAAGATAACATGGCATGAATAAACTGAAAGTAAACATAAGCATGATGACAAGATAAGCTACAGGTAAGATAACTAAGAATAACCTCATATGGTTTTTGTCAAGTATAACATCGCCAGGTTTCCATTCAAGATAAACTAAGTATAATTTCACAAGATTTCTATCAAGCATCGCAAGATTTCTCTGCTTTACCATTAAAATATTTCTATGATATCTATTTGCTCTGCACCAACCGTACTAGTATCCCAACCCGTGTCATGTGTTGACTATAAAATGATCCCTTGCCCAATGTCATGAAATGATCCATTACTTGGTCTCACGAATCGATCTATTAATCGATCGGCTTCCTACAAGTCCTATCTCGTTCATGTGTCTGTGTCATACGGCCCTATCACGAATGTAGTCACCTGTGCTAGGTCCACCATAGGGTGTATCAAGCCCTAGGGTGCCAACCACCGACACGAATCAAGCACGCACAGTGTAAACCTACTGGTGCCCAATGCCTGCTTTTTCAACTCCGGACTACGTGCACGATCGTAGTCCGCCTGAACCTACAATGGCGCACCAACTCAGCCGTCGTTCTGGTCGCTTGCAATCAGCCCAGTAATCGTGCCCCACCCTGCCTAGTTCCAGGGTACCATGATACATCTAGTGGGTTACTGCTGAAAAGGACCGCGTAACTAGGGTTTCCGTCCAGCAGGTTAAGTGTTGTCATTTAAATTCGAGACTTAACCCCATCAGTCTAGGATGTCAAGTTGGCTAAGTGTGGTCATTCAAGTTCGTGACTTAACCCGTCTACGTGTCATGTCAAATTGGCTAAGTGTTGTCGTTCAAGTTCATGACTTAGCACTACGAATCATGTGTCAAGTTGGTTGAGTATGTTCAAGCGGTTCGTGACTTAACCCTACCAAACCATCGTGTCAAATTGGTTAAGTATATTCAAGCGGTTCGTGACTTAACCCTATCAAGTCATCGTGTCAAATTGGTTAAGTATATTCAAGCGGTTCATGACTTAACTCTATCAAGTCATCGTGTCAAATTGGTTAAGTATATTCAAGCGGTTCATGACTTAACCCTATCAAGTCATCGTGTCAAATTGGTTAAGTATATTCAAGCGGTTCATGACTTAACCCTATCAAGTCATTAATTCATTTATGCACCCCAACCTCTCACATCAGACCTGTTGTTGTGGTCACTGGATATGCCGGGCGGTTCCAGGCAGAATTACACCACAACTCAGTCCGACCTCGGGTTTTCAAGTGCGATATGACCAACTACCCACATTGGATCCTATTGTTTGCAGTAACTGGATTTGCCAGGCGGTTCCGGGCAGAATTACACTGCAAACTCAATCCAACCTCGAGTTGGCCATTTTCTAGTTCATTATAAATGTCATGTCCATGTTCAAGTTTCATGTCAAGTTCGTGTCTAGTTTCATGGCGAGTTTCATGTTTAGTTTCATGTTTTCACTTATGCCTATTATCAAGTTAATGATTCATATTCATAACCAATTCATGTTTCAAGTTCATAAGCATGTTTACGTGCCTTCTAGATGTCCAATACATACCAACTACCCAGAACCCAACTTAGGCGCGTTCATATTAAACTTTCTCCAAGTCATAAATTATCATATATGTTTCTACTCCAAATTTTACATAATTAACATATGCCCAAGTCCTAGGTTACATGTCAGTTTTTACATATGCCCAATTCATACCAGATTTACATATGTTCAATTCATGTCGGTTTACATATGTCAAGATTCATGATTTTCATGTTTACAAAGCTATGCTCAATTTACATAGATCCAGTTTTATACCCAAAATTACATGTATAACATGTTTACACCAATTTACCCATAACGAGTTCTAGCCAAATTACATATATCAAGATCCATGTCATATTACATATATCAAAATCCATGTCAAATTATATATGCCAATCCCCATTCCTGCAATTACTCTTATAATGATAATACCCAAATATTCAATTTTTATGTTATGCCATCAATTCCACATATATCCAAATAGGTATTATCCCAAGATTCCCCCGTATTCAATCGTACGCAAATCGCGGTTTAGGCCTAGATCCGAAATTGATCTAGGTTCATCAAAGAAAATAAATAGCGGAAGGTAGAATTTGTATAACAATAGGTATAGAGAGGAAACTGGCATAAAAACGTCATCTCAGGCATAAAGGATAGATCTTGAGAATAACATTAACATGAACTGATTTACAACAGGCTGAATAGATCATGAACTTGACAAAAGAATAAAGATAGAAAAGCCCAAAACTCAAGATTCAAGAAGAAACAGAAATAGACTTGAACCGATGAACATGCTTACATCCAATTACACTTTATTCCATGGCCATATTATAATTAAGCATTTCAATCTAAAAAGTAACTAGAACTTACATTGATTGGATAAGAGAGGACAAATCGATTCGTTGTCACGTTGAAACGTCTAACTTGATTAATCTTTTGTTTTGATTCAATATGGTCTAGGCGTCGTTGCTTGAAGCCGTTGAATATTTACTTGAATCCTAACCAGATTTGAATCTCCTCTTGAAAGACTTGAATAGCATATCCTCGTCTCAGACTTATGTATTATTTTATTCATTTTCTTAGAGGCAGCATAAGGATAGAATGAAATGGTGTAGAGAGAATGAGGCGAGAGGCTGTTTATATAGGATTAGACAGACGAACCTAGACAGAAAACGAGACCAGGTACATCAGAATGCACCCAGGCCCAAAAGCAGATTCGGGGACCAGGTCGACACCCAAGTCGACTGCGCAGTCGACCTGGTCTTGGGGGTGTCGACTGCCCAATTGACTCCCCAGTCGACCTGGGTGTTGGGCGGGAAATTTCCCGCCCAGTCTGTCTGGGTTTTGAAATTCGAATTTTGAACTCGAATTCGAGCTGTTTTGAACTCTGAAAATTTCTGAAACTTCGGAGGGTCATATCTCCCTCATACGGACTCCGATTCTCGCAAACTCGGACTCGTTTCCAAGCAGAATTTCGAGACGAACGTAATGGCGCAACCTGTTTCCCTTGATTCTGATCTTAAAATTTAATCCTGCCTTGATTTATGATTTTAACATGTTGTTAAAATTCGGGTTGTTACATTCTCCCCTCCTTAAAGGATTTCGTCCCCGAAATCTTCAAGTTAAGGAGAATGTGTCCTACCATCCAATCATCCATCTACTCAATCATCAATCACAGGCATCCATTGTCCTTAATAGATTTCTAATGCTGTATGAACATATGCAGAAAGTGTGTGTATATGTTCCTTTTCTAATGCAAATGATCAGGCCTGATTGATCATCTTAATGCAAAATACGTCTAGTGCCATGAGTCCAACATGTATGCAAATAGTCCTAGTCACAATAACACTACATGTGTGCACAAATATCCATCCATATGCAACATCCACATGATAACACATTCAAATTCGTCCATAAACAAGTATTAACACCCATGCATATGTAATATGAAAGGTGACTGAGCCGATCTAGTGCCTAATGTGTAAATGCATCCACAAGCAACCACTAGCAACCACTTGCAGCTACTTGCAACCATCAATCATAACATGTCTCAAACACATGTTTACACCCAATTTTTCCTACCTAAAGGTATAGCCGAATGATAAAAGCAAGTAAAAACCTTGTGCCCATTAGGCCATGTATAAACTGGAAATGTATGTCACATATATACTGATCAGGAGAAGAACTCCCTAAGAACCAGCCCCGGAGACCGAAATCAACATCAGACTGACACCCAAAGAATTACTCAATCAAACCAATATACGTTTCGAGGAAACTAAGTATGACAGACTCCTTTTAGGTCACAAGGGAATCCCTTCCTAAAACCAACCCGTATCCTATAAAACCCAAAGAGTTTAGTCAAACCAACGGACACCCTCAAGCCCCAAAATGTATTACTAACAGATGAGTCATACTCCATATGGGGTTTGCAACAGAAATTTGATTGAGAATAGGACCGAGAGGAAAAAGATAACATGCAAGTAAGCTCTACAGGAAAAGAGGGACCAAGGATATACTCTTAAAAAGAGATATGATGCACGTATCTAGTCTTCAATCTTCTAAGTCGCGTTTCCTTGAGCTTAACTCCATTGTGCTTTGACCGTCTTTAACTTCACAGATTCTTAATCCTTGTTTCCAAAATATGAGTTGGAACTCATTCCACTGTTGCCTCTCGTTCCACTTTTACTTATTCTTCTTCTAGTATATTCGGCTTAATCATAACTGCGTACTCATGGTTTCATGCAAGCTCTCCAAAGTTCACTAGTGAATCTTGGATCTCGTTCACTTACTAGGAGGTATTCCACGCAGAAGAACTATCTCTTGAAAATAACAAATATCAACCATGTTGCCAAATGTACTTACTAAGGTGACTTTCTACAACTCATGCATAAGTGAAATGAACCATCTGCCTTAGTGGTGAACACTACTCGAGCGGATCAATAAATTACCAATAAATGTGTCAAGAGATTCTAGGTAACAAATCCTGATAGAACCCTAAAGGTTACACACGACTTCGAGGGTATTACCGAGGCAAGTCAAGAGTCTAACTACCCTCTTTTCAAAATCGAGAATGTCACCCTTACTGGATAACTACTCCATCGCTAGAATCAACCAGTAGCCCAATACATAAACATAAGCATTACTTCTAAACTCAACACTTAGCATAGACATTCTCAAACCCAAACAAATCATGAATACATGAGCCGATTTCCCTACAGGATTTGAGACAAAAGAAAAATGGGATCCTTTACTAGTACTAAGGTGCAGAGACTCAACTATCGAAGCAGAATTAAAAGGATGCAATGTTCAAAAACAGAGTCCTAACGGGATGATAGAAAAGAAAAACTAAACCTTTAACAGCAACGTTACCACCCCTCTTAGGTACGCTAGTAGCGAGAGCATACAATTGCCCTCTCGATGATCTTGTACTTTGCCCTTGTGCTTGTCCTATAACACTTAACTACATGTCCCTTTTTACTACACCAACGATGTTCTTTCTTGTCATGGGTTTTATTATTCTTTTACTTTGGCCTCTTCCCTTTCACCTTTTCCTCCTTCGTGGATTACGCCTTATCAACAAGTTTCTCATCCTTAGGCTTGTGTTCTTTATCCTCGTTCTTACTATCCTTGTATAGCTTGTTGACAAGTTTGTCGAAAGCTACCTCCATCGCACGGCAACCCTAAAAAGTTTGAAATAAGATTAGTCGCAGATGGAACTACTGCGGCTACAGATGGAGGTTGGGCACTACTTTGCCCTCCGACATGTGTTGTATGCTTACAAACTATGGTGAAAAAGAAAGAGAGAAGAGACTCAAGGAGAGAATCAAAAGATAGTGCATATGGCTTTGGGGAACATGCCTTTCGTAAAACAAAACTTTTCTTTAGAAAAATGCTTCTTTGTACACGTTTAGAAAATAGTTTCAGAAGGTTTTTTAAAAGATTTTGCCCAGTCTGGTAACCTTCTGCTCTGATACCAAATGTAACACCCCACCTCCGCTAGGGTCACTCACAAAGGGAATGCACTAGCTTTGGTGGAGTATTATCTAGGTAAACATACACAGAAATATTACAAGACAGAACATAAATAAAACAGCGGAAGGAAAACCCAAATTTCATTGCTTTAAAATCTAGTAAGGTCTAAAGCCTTTTACATCAAAATGCTATTAAGTCAATTACATCGAAATCTGTCTTGCAATAGTAAAGAAGCATAAAACCATAGTTTTAAATCATTCCCCAATAAAGCAAAGCAAGCCATAGCCAAGAGAAATCCAAGCCGTACATGAAAGATCTTTGGAGCTTGGTAAGATCCGAACTAAGCTGTATTCCCACCCTGCGAACCTAGGGGGGGGGGGAACGGAAGAAAAAGAGGCGAAACAAAACGGGTCAGTCGTAAAGACTGAGTAAGTCCTAGTGACTTTCAGCATAAAAACAGGTAAAGATAACATGGCATGAATAAACTGAAAGTAAACATAAGCATGATGACAAGATAAGCTACATGAAAGATAACTAAGAATAACCTCATATGGTTTTTGTCAAGTATAACATCGCCAGGTTTCCATTCAAGATAAACTAAGTATAATTTCGCAAGATTTCTATCAAGCATCGCAAGATTTCTCTGCTTTACCATTAAAATATTTCTATGATATCTATTTGCTCTGCACCAACCGTACTAGTATCCCAACCCATGTCATGTGTTGACTATAAAATGATCCCTTGCCCAATGTCATGAAATGATCCATTACTTAGTCTCACGAAACGATCTATTAATCGATCGGCTCCCTACAAGTCCTATCTCGTTCATGTGTCTGTGTCATATGGCCCTATCACGAATGTAGTCACCTGTGCTAGGTCCACCATAGGGTGTATCAAGCCCTAGGGTGCCAACCACCGACACGAATCAAGCACGCACAGTGTAAACCTACTGGTGCCCAATGCCTGCTTTTTCAACTCCGGACTACGTGCATGACCGTAGTCCATCTGAACCTACAATGGCGCACCAACTCAGCCGTCGTTCTGGTCGCTTACAATCAGCCAGTAATCGTGCCCCACCCTGCATAGTTCCAGGGTACCATGATACATCTAGTGGGTTACTGCTGAAAAGGACCGCGTAACTAGGGTTTCCGTCCAGCAGGTTAAGTGTTGTCATTTAAATTCGAGACTTAACCCCATCAGTCTAGGATGTCAAGTTGGTTAAGTGTGGTCATTCAAGTTCGTGACTTAACCCGTCTACGTGCCATGTCAAATTGGCTAAGTGTTGTCGTTCAAGTTCATGACTTAGCCCTACGAATCATGTGTCAAGTTGGTTAAGTATGTTCAAGCGGTTCGTGACATAACCCTACCAAACCATCGTGTCAAATTGGTTAAGTATATTCAAGCGGTTAGTTACTTAACCCCATCAAGTCATCGTGTCAAATTGGTTAAGTATGGTCAAGCGGTTCATGACTTAACCCTATCAAGTAATCGTGTCAAATGGGTTAAGTATATTCAAGCGGTTCATGACTTAACCCTATCAAGTCATCATGTCAAATTGGTTAAGTATATTCAAGCGGTTCATGACTTAACCCTATCAAGTCATTAATTCATTTATGCACCCCAACCTCTCACATCAGACCTGTTATTGTGGTCACTGGATATGCCGGGCGGTTCTGGGCAGAATTACACCACAACTCAGTCTGACCTCGGGTTTTCAAGTGCGATATGACCAACTACCCACATTGGATCCTATTGTTTGCAGTAACTGGATTTGCCGGGCGGTTCCAGACAGAATTACACTGCAAACTCAACCCAACCTCGAGTTGGCCATTTTCTAGTTCATTATAAATGTCACGTCCATGTTCAAGTTTCATGTCAAGTTCGTGTCTAGTTTCATGGCGAGTTTCATGTCAAGTATCATGTTTTCACTTATGCCTATTATCAAGCTAATGATTCATATTCATAACCAATTCATGTTTCAAGTTCATAAGCAAGTTTACGTGCCTTCTAAATGTCCAATACATACCAACTACCCAGAACCCAACTTAGGCGCGTTCATATTAAACTTTCTCCAAGTCATAAATTATCATATATGTTTCTACTCCAAATTTTACATAATTAACATATGCCCAAGTCCTAGGTTACATGTCAGTTTTTACATATGCACAATTCATAATAGATTTACATATGTTCAATTCATGTCGTTTTACATATGTCAAGATTCATGATTTTCATGTTTACAAAGCTATGCTAATTTACATAGATCCAGTTTTATACCCAAAATTACATGTATAACATGTTTACACCAATTTACCCATAACGAGTTCTAGCCAAATTACATATATCAAGATCCATGTCATATTACATATATCAAAATCCATGTCAAATTATATATGCCAATCCCCATTCCTGCAATTACTCCTATAATGATAATACCCAAATATTCAATTTTTATGTTATGCCATCAATACCACATATATCCAAATAGGTATTATCCCAAGATTCCCCCGTATTCAATCGTACGCAAATCGCGGTTTAGGCCTAGATCCGAAATTGATCTAGGTTCATCAAAGAAAATAAATAGCGGAAGGTAGAATTTGTATAACAATAGGTATAGAGAGGAAACTGGCATAAAAACGTCATCTCAGGCATAAAGGATAGATCTTGAGAATAACATTAACATGAACTGATTTACAATATGCTGAATAGATCATGAACTTGACAAAAGAATAAAGATAGAAAAGCCCAAAACCCAAGATTCAAGAGGAAACAGAAATAGACTTGAACCGATGAACATGCTTACATCCAATTGCACTTTATTCCATGGCCATATTATAATTAAGCATTTCAATCTAAAAAGTAACTAGAACTTACATTGATTGGCTAAGAGAGGACAAATAGATTCGTTGTCGCGTTGAAACGTCTAACTTGATTAATCTTCTGTTTTGATTCAATATGGTTTAGGCGTCTTTGCTTGAAGCCATTGAATCTTTACTTGAATCCTAGCTAGATTTGAATCTCCTCTTGAAAGACTTGAACAGAATATCCTCGTCTCAGACTTATGTATTATTTTATTCATTTTATCAGAGGCAGCATAAGGACAGAATGAAATGGTGCAGAGAGAATGAGGCGAGAGGCTGTTTATATAGGATTAGCCGGATGAACTTAGGCAGAAAACGAGACCAGGTACATCAGAATGCACCCAGGCCCAAAAGCAGATTCGGGGACCAGGTCGACACCCAAGTCGACTGCGCAGTCGACCTGGTCTTGGGGGTGTCGACTGCCCAGTCGACTCCCCAGTCGACCTGGGTGCTGGGCGGGAAATTTCCCGCCCAGTCTGTCTGGGTTTTGAAATTCGAATTTTGAACTCGAATTCGAGCTGTTTTGAACTCTGAAAATTTCTGAAACTTCGGAGGGTCATATCTCCCTCATACGGACTCTGATTCTTGCAAACTCGGACTCGTTTCCAAGCAGAATTTCGAGACGGACGCAATGGCGTAACCCGTTTCCCTTGATTCTGATCTTAAAATTTAATTCTGTCTTGATTTATGATTTTAACATGTTGTTAAAATTCGGGTTGTTACATTGGTCAAGCCATTCGGGTTGACCAATGCACCCGCATATTTTGTGGATCTTATGAATAGGGTTTTCAAAGATTAATTAAAAAAGTTTGTTCTTGTGTTCATGGACGATATCTTGGTTTACTCGAGAACAGAGGAAGAACACAAGGAACATTTGAGGACAGTGATGAAGGTGTTGAGGAAACACCAATTGAACGCAAAATTTTCTAAGTGTCACTTCTGGAGGAGTGTAGTTAGATTCTTGGGCCAAGTTGTTTCAGAGAATGGTATTGTCATGGATCCTGTGAAGGCAGCTACAGTGCAAGATTGGTCTACGCCCAAGAATGCAACGTATGTGAGAAATTTCTTAGAGTTAGGTGGATATTACTGTAAGTTTATCCAAGACTTCTCTAAGATAGCGACGCAATTAACTCAGTTGACCAAGAAGAATCAAGCTTTTGCTTGGGACGAAAGGTGTAAGAATGCATTTAGGAGCCTAAAGGAGAAGTTAATGTGTGCACCATTATTAGCTATTCCTAAAGGGAACAAAGAGATGGCGGTATACACGGATGCCTGTGGTACCGGACTAGGTGTTGTACTGATACAAGGAGGTAAGGTTGTAGCTTATGCTAGTCGGCAACTGAAACCGCATGAGAAAATATATCCTACCCATGATTTGGAATTGGCAGCGATCGTGTTCATGTTAAAGATGTGGACACATTATCTCTTGGGAGAAAGATTCGAGTTGTTTTCTGATCATAAGTCATTAAAGTATTTTTCTCTCGGAAGGATTTAAATCTTTGTCAACTGAGATGGTTAGAGATCATGGCTTCATATGATTTCAATATCGCATACACATCCAGGAAGGGCAATGTGGTAGCTGATGCATTGAGCATGAGACATGCCAATTTAGGGACTATTTTTTTGGAATGGAAGAAACTGGAGTATATCGGAGGATATGATTTCAGACCTAAGTGTGAATTAGATCCAGAGATGTTAGCAAGTTTGACGATCAAACCCACTTTGATTGAGAGGATTGGTACCAGTCAGAGGGATGATCCTAACCTATTGGAAATCATCTCCAAGGTAGAGATGGGTATCGGCGGTGAGGAAATGAACAAGCATGGACTTGACAGAGAAGGATGGCTTCGAAAGAATGGGGGACTAGTTATACCCAATGTTAATGGATTAAGAGATGAAGTGCTCAGAGAGTGTCATCACTTGAAACTGACTATACATCCCGGTGGTAACAAAATGTATTGAGACATGAAGCAGACCTACTACTGGGAAGGGATGAAGAGAGACTTTGGAAGTTTACATCCAAGTGCATGAATTGCCAGTTAGTTAAAGCCGAGCAAAAGAAGCTTAGTGGTCTGTTACAACCGTTGGAAATTCCCGAATGGAAATGGGATCAAGTCTCAATGGATTTCATCGATGGTTTACTAAGGACTAGATCGGGTCATGATAGTATTTGGGTGATTATGGATCGATTGACAAAAAGTGCAAGGTTTTTACCGGTCAGGTCGAATTGAACGACAGCTAAGTTAGCGGAACTATATATGAAGTGGGTAGTGTGGTTTCATGGATTGCCTAAAAGTATTGTGAGTGACCGAGATCCAATATTTATTAATGGGTTTTGGAAGAGCTTACAAGAGGGCTTAGGGTCAGAATTACATCTCAGTACTGCGTACCATCCCTAAACCGATGTTCAAACAGAGAGGGTGAATCGTGTATTAGAGGATCTCTTAAGAGATTTGTATATTGCATTTTGGGGGGTAATGGGATGACCATTTGCATCTGGTTGAGTTCGCATATAATAATAGTTATCAGTCCAGTATTGGTTTGGCTCCATTTGAAGCTTTGTATGGAAGACCGTGCAACTAACCGTCATGTTGGTTGGAAACCGGTGAGAAATTTGTGCTTGGGCCAAGTGTGATAAGGGAAGCTTTAGATAAGATCAAGGTTATTCAACAACAAATGAAGGCTGCCCAAGATAGGCAGAAGAGTTATGCTAATAAAAGAGGAAGAGATTTGAAATTCTCCACTGGTGATTTGGTATTCGTCAAGATTTCCCCGTTAAAGAGTGTGATTCGGTTTAGTAGGAGAGGTAAGTTAGCATAAAGGTTTGTTGGTCCATTTCCAGTTCTTGAACAAGTTGGGAATTTAGCGTATAAAGATGGATTACCTGACAAGATGGCGGGAGTGGACAACCTATTTCATGTTTCTCGGTTAAGAAAGTTCGTGCATGATTCTGATATGACTATTTCACTAAATCAGTTGGATGATATCATGGTAGAATCTGAGGCAGTTGGAAGCCATAAAACGATTCGTATTGTCGGACATGACACGATGCAACTTTGAAGGAAGACGGTGAAACTGGTTAAGGTCCAGTGGGTTGATAATGAGAATGAGTGTACTTGGAAAACCGAGGAGAGCATAAGGAAGTCGTATCCCAAACTATTTACCTAGTAAGATTTTGATCGCGATATATTCATTACCTGTTAGTAAACCACATGCTAGGACATATTTGTTGTGCTTATTATGTATGTTTGATTGTTTGTAAATGGTTGATAGGCATGAGGGACACCATTGTTGTTTTTCTTGGTTAAGGAATTTCGAAGGCGAAATTTCTAAAGGGGAGGAGAGTGTGACGACCCACATTCTACATATCGGAGGATCATAGAATATTTATTTTATTTTCATGCGAAGTCATATTATCGTGTAACTTTGGGAAACAACTATTAGAGTCATTTCCCACATTCACGATTTTTGCCGAATTTTAGATGACCATTTTACCCCTAGCGAATTTTGTTTCGCCTATAAGTTTTGATTGGTAAAGAGTTTTGATCTGAAACCACTTCCATTGGATTCAGATGATGGTTTCCTATTCCGTAGATGGTCATGTTGATTAAACGAACTTACCATTTGCGAGATATGACTGAAATAAGATTTGAAGATGGAAAAACAACCTAACCGGGCTTAATTAAGTGATTAACAGCTAGACCCATAACCCATTTCGGGATTAGGGTTATGCGATGGCTGAAAGGAGTTGGAGAATCATCTCCTTTCATTTTCTAGCTGCCACAACTCTTTCTCTAACCCTAATCATGGCTTCCATCTTCCAAATATCTCTCTAATCACTCTCTAATCACTAATTGATCAAATCTACAGCAAATCAAGCCGAACTAGCACCAAATTCAAGATAGAGCTGCTACACCACATTGCGATCCGAGCCAAATCAGTAGAAGTCTCAAATCTAACATTTATTTTTGGCTAAGGTGAGTGATTAGCTTGTTTATTCACTAATTATGGCTAATTAGGGGTGATTAGTGATAATTAGCGAAATTATACACCTAAAAATTCTAGAAAACTATGTGAAAATTATAAAATCATATTTTATGTCGCTAGTAGGAATTTGGGTTAATTTATATTAAATTTGCTAATCCTATAGTTAGACAGGGTTAATGGGGAAATCATGGATTTGGGTATGTTTGATCTAAATTAACATGTGAAATTATTGTTTTGATGTTTTTGGTTGATCCTACTTGTTACTATGGCTATTTGGTATGTTTTATGATTGGATAGGGAAGTTAGAATGGTTGAAAACGCCGTTGTTAGGCGAATATAGCTTGCTGGAAAAATTCCAGAGTTTCGGTCCGGTTAGGAGGAGGCGACCCAATCCGATCTGGTTAGGAGGAGGAGACCCGATCCGAATAGGATAGGAGGAGACCCGATCCAAACCGGATAGGAGGAAGAAACCCGAACCGAACCGGAAAGGAGGAAGAGACCCGATGCGAACTGGATAGGAGGAAGAGACCCGAACCGAACCGAATAGGAGGAAGAGACCCGAACCGAACCAGATAGGAGGAAGAGACCAGAACTGAACCAGATAGGAGGAGGAGACCCGAACCAAACCGGATAGGAGGAGGAGACCCGAACCAAATCGGATAGGAGGAGGAGACCCGAAACGAACTGGATAGGAGGAGCATACCTGAACCGAACAACCAGATAGGAGGGGAAGACCGAACTGAACTGGGCAGGGGATGACGAACCAAACACCAATTCGACCAAAACCCGAGATGCAAAGGACTTCCAAATGGGAAGTTATTACTCAGGATCCAGATGGGAACCAACGAGTTAACTTCTAAAGTTGGGCTTTGCTGTAGGACGTGTGCAAAGGGGTTATCGATATCTATAACTTTGGTTCACCGTTGAGAGAGGGGACATGTAGACGAACTAGATCCAGGGAAGTGTGGACTGCTTAAGGTTATTGACTGCAGACCAGAAGGGCATGGTCATAGCAATAGTTATACAGAATCTAGTGCGGTATGGACCCGTCATGACCCCAATGGATTTGGTGATCAAAGCGGTGGATATCGTATGCTTTACGCACTAAGTGAGAGACGAGAGGATGATTGTTATGATTGATGCTTGCTATCACCATGACATGCACGCTTCCATTTTACACTCGATGTTAGTGTTTACCTTAGAGTATTATACATCTTGTTGTGCTAACTCTTTGGTTGCAGGTCTAGGTCAGGTATGATTACTTATACCTGTTATTGCTCGATTTAGTGATATAGATTTGCTATCGCTCATACCAGACTTCCGTCTGACCCATAGTTTTATGTCTCGTCTTATTACTATGGATGCTCCTAAACGAGCAGACTAGAGGCATGTTAGGTGGTTATGCATGAGTAGCTGTCCGAAGACGAGCAGGAGGCTTCCACGTACTTTATATATATTCTCCCTATGTTGTTGTCAGTCATTGCTTCGGGCATTGTAGTGTACCTCTTTTATTTCCTTTTAGAGACACTATTTTAAAGTTGTAATAATTGGATATGAAGCTGTATTTGGATTCCGATACTCTGATGGATATGGTTTTGTTTTCAGCTTATGTACTGTCTCGTATGTTTTATATCAAGTTATGTTATTATCATATTTTATTCCATGCGCTGTGAGATATACTACAGATTCTTGGTGACTCATCATTTCAACCTTTTTGACGATCGTCCCGTGCTAGTTGGGCATTGGCACAACGCATTTCGTAGAAATGTCTGATGGTACGGGGTGACCATCACAAGTATTATTAATGCCACTCCGAAAACGGTTAAGGGGGATCACTTTTTGTTTTTTTTAATTTACTAAGGGAAGGATCGTTTGACATAGCCCCCTTAACAATTTATAAAATATAGACCAAAATGCCCTTTTAATATTTAACATTATTTACATTTTACTGTTCGTTAAACCTTAATCGTCTTCTTCTTCTCAAAGTAAACAATTAATCACTTTTTTCATGGAGGAACCAATTTCTAACGAAATTTCTAACTTTGAAAAAGAAGACAACATGATTTTTACTCAAAAAAGCAAATGACATGTTGAATTTGTTGAAGAAATCACTAAAAAGGTAACAATTTACTGGAAAAAACGGAGGTTCATTTTCGATCATCTCTTTTCGGCATGTTATTTCCAAACTTTGTATTGAAATTCAGTATGTTCTTATCGATTTTTACCATATTTTGTGTATTTGAATAGAAGGTAAAACCGGGTTTATTTATTTATTTTTCCATTGTGCTTGACCCCCCTTAACAATTTAATTTTTAATGGAGTGAAAATAAAATATGACCACCGTTATCCGTTTTTGCAGTGGCATTAACAGTACTCTAATTATAATCAAACGAATCGATTTAGAAACTGATTTCTATATAGAAGCCTTTTTTGTAAACTCTAATTGTAGAAGCTAATTTGAATTGTAGATTAAGCTATTAACTAACCATTTGTAGATTAAATTATTGTCTGGCTGTGAACGATTGTGTGGCTGAGCAGATCATCTCCTTTTTAATCATGTGTTAATTAGTGAAACTCCATTCACTTAGAAGTGCAATAACCTTATTTACCTGAAAAAAAATGTACCTCCCATCTTATTTTGTTCCTCATATTTTCTTAAGGTGGTTTTCTTTTTGGGTTCTGAACTGTATGCACATTGATTTTGTATTGTTATGTATTTCTCTTTTTCATGAAAAAAAAAGTTATCAAAAAGACAGAATTTGCACCCATCCAAGCTAGAGAATTGTCAATCAATCAAATTTTTTAAGGTTTATATTTGTCTTGAATTTATTTACAAAAATACAAGATTAATTGATTGATATGCAACATTAGTTGACTTATTTACAAAAATTGTCTTTTTAAATACATTGCTTTTTTTATCGTGACTAATTCATTATTCGAAAACTTAAAGTTCATAATAGTTTCCTTTAATGTAATAGTATTTAATATAATTTTGGACCACAAGTATTACATTTAAAACATATATGTCAGTAAATGAATTAATGTTATAATTATGGTAAAGGTTATTTTTAAGTTGATGGATATAAACATGTTTAACATGAAAGTTTGAGTAAGACTGTGCGCAACATGTTAACTATCATTGTAATTAAGCATATTCTTTGCATGTTTTTTAATTAGTTGATTTTTTTAAGGTTTATATCTATATTGGATTCATTTACAAAAATACACGATTAACCGATTGATATGCCACATTGTTTGACTTACGTATAAAACATTCGTCTTTTTAAATATATTTCATAATTCGTGGTTCACAAAATTTAATGGTCATTAATAGTTTTCTTTTAATTTGATTTTACTGTAACTTTAGACCATAAGTATTGCATTCAAAGCGCATATGTTTTAAATTGGCAATGAACGAACTAATGTTATCATTATGGTAAAATTTAAATATAAGTTCACACATATAAATATTTTTGATTTGAGATACTAAGAAATTTTATAAAAATGGATGTATTAAATGCACACACTCGATGGTTGGAGGAAGCAAATTTTGATTAAAATAACATATATACACTCACACACGTGCACGTATGTATTTATGTACATATATACATATATAAGAAAATGTTAACTAAAGAAGTTTTCTCCTTAGAAATTTATTATTTCCCTAAATTATCCCCTCATTATTAATTATTTTCAAATCATAACTTTTCCTGCAAAAATGTTGTCCCATGAACAATAAACAAATTAACAACAAACAACACTAGAAGGTTCAACTAAAGTATACAAAATATTAGATTGGACCAGTGATTAAAAATGGAACGACATTTTAGACCAACAAATTTAGCATTGAATTTAGGCTAACCAACTGGTGATTTTATTTCGTCATTATTCCCTATAAGCCACATGCATTGTCTAATGTGGTTTATATATGTCTTCAAATGACTTGTCTAGTAATAATTATATGTAATAACCCGAAAATTCCCCTTACGAGAAATCGCCGGATACACTAACTTTGGGCATAGAACACATCAAAACAAATAACAGAAGACTTTTATAAACATTATAATAATGTTAGATCATAGTACAGAATATCAGAGTACATCGAATAAATAATAATACAACGGAAGATTAATTTACAAAACTTAACACAATGCAGCGGAAGACTATTATTGCTTTGGCCACAGCTTTAAGCTTCAATCCAGAACCCTGTTCAAAAGATAAATATCTGCAAAACAAGCTACACGACTGCCCATGTGGAAAATAAGGGCACCCGAGTTTGCCAGTGAAACAAACTACGAGTCAGTCATGGGACTGGTATGAGAAATCTTACTTAACTTATTTAATAATAAAGCTAATCACAAGACCACACCGCTGACGCGGAACGGGTTTACTCTGTAGGATCGCCGGTGCATAAATAAAGTAAATCGTTAAGCAATGCAATGCTTTTTTAGGAAAATGAAAACGTTATAAGACTCAAGTCCCATAACACAATGCAACGTAAACCGGAGGATAGAGTTTTACCTTATAATGGTCAAAAATGCTTGATACGATAAAATCGATTTGATATTATTATTAATGTATATATGTTTCAAAAACATTTCAATCATAATGTATCAATCATAGACGACATAGCTACCGTAGACTATGTCACCATACTAGTTATACAATCAAAACCATATGGTGTCGTATTGGAAGTTGTATTTTCAACATGAACCAAGGCAAGGGATCGTCCTTACCGAATTCGAGAATGGGTTAAACCCGGTCTTTAATCGTCGTAGAAATTATTCAGAATAGGTTAAACCCGGTCTTTCCAAATAACTCGCGTATTTTATAATCAATAATTAAGTGCTGTAGAAACACATCATATGCCTCATTCCAATTCAGAATATTCTTTTAAATAAAATAATCACATTATTAGGGAAAGGTTCCCATAAATTTTATCAAAGATAAATTCTTCTAAATTTATTCTTTAATATTCTTTTTAAAGATTCATTAAAACTCCAAGTTGGTTTTAATATCAAAAATCATTACTTTATGATTATTCAACTTTAAGAAATTAATCTTGTCTTTAACTGGGTTAAAGAACCAATATCATTTAAAACACAGTTCACGATAAACCCAAAATCATCTTCCATTAAACATGGAATTTCCAAAGAAATCAAATCAATATATAATCGATATAAGTTTCCATATCAAACTAATAATATAAATGGAATAATGGCAAAGCCTTTTAAATTCCATTTATAGTAACGGCCTTCTTTTACAGAAGCTCATCTCGATTATTATTAAATCGAATTCCATTCAATTCCAATTTAATATATTATACTTTGGGAAATTTCCATTTAAATCTTAAAAAAAGATTTATAAATTCCAAATTATATTTTCACTGTTAATTGGGTTAAAGAACGAATGTCGTTAAAAAAACAGTTCACGATAAACCCAAAATCATATTTCATTTTATTCCAATTACTAAATGTAATTAGAAACTCTAATAATCTTAAATTAAAGATTTATTCCTTTCTCGACTAGGTTTAAGAACAGTGTTATTGAAGACACCATTCACGACAAACCCAAAAATCCAATTTATTTTATTTAATTCCAATTAAATATTAATTAATTGGAAAACTTCATTAATCTTAATTTAAAGATTTATTCCAGTTAATAACTAGTTCATTCCGATAAAAATGTATTTTTAACTTTTCAAATGTGGAATTTTTCATCCAAAATCTTTCCAAATAATTAATTATGATTTTACATAAATTTACCATATTTTTAATAATTTTATTAAGGCCCGTAGAGTCGGTTTCCAATAACGGCCGCTGAACTGCATCCCTAGCGACCTTTTTCAAATTTGATTAGGACATAATTCCAAATCCAACCATTAGATTTCAAAACTCTTATATTCATTGGAAAGCTCTTTTCGATACGAACCCAACGGTTCTAGTTTTAGGAGAATCCGACAGTCGGATCTCCCGTTATATCAACTTGAAGTTAATGGTCGAAATTCGTGAGCGGTCGCTGTGTGGTGTGTTCTATTCAGGCCATTAAATATATATAATATATATTATATATACATTTCGTCGATTTCCATTTAAATCGTATTTATATAATGTTTATAAATTCCTTTTAAAACGATTTTAACTTCATTTTTAATTTTAAATCAAAATTGAATATTCTATATCTTTATCATATTATAATATTAATATTTTCAAAATATAGTATTCTGAAATCACTTCTTTTCGATATTCATTATAAAATGAATGAAACCGATCGATAAACCCGTTTGGGTTAAAAATGGCGTTTGTTACTTAACTCGGCTTCATATTTTTAAATTTTTGTGTCCATCTGAAGATGGACATAAAAATCATAATTTATTCTTCACTAAATTTATTTTAAAATAATCTGTATTTTAAAATATTCTTTATTGAAAAGATTCTTTATTTTTTTGAACATCCGTTATTAAAATACATTCTGAATCGGAATGCAACTCAATCAATTACCATATAATTTCAGTTATATGGACTTCATACATCGCATGTATATAACAATAATGATAAATAATCAATAAACAATCCATTCACATCCAGAGTGAAGTTTTACAACTGTGTGAGAATTAAAATAAATAAATAAATAACGCTCATCACAGACTGTCAATCCATCGATTGACATACAACTAAATATTGGGGCTAGTGTATATCACCCCAATACTCATGTGGGGTTTTCAGACAACAACAATTTATATAAATAAATAAATGGTTAATAAATTTAACCAATTATAATTCAGTTTGAATTATTTTCTATATAATAAATTTTCACTGTTTAAATTATAAGTGGATATTTATATTTTCAACTACTATATTAATATTATTATGATAATGTTTTAATCAAGCACAAATCATACTTTTAACATACGACCAGTTTTCCAATATTGTTAACATAATAATGATAATGTTTTTATCTTTAACATATTTTTGTATTTCTAATTAATGATCATTTTAATCATTTCTACATGCACTATAAAAATGTAAATTTTACCATTGACATATTTTTGTTTCAGCATAACATTCCCTAACAAAATGACATTTTTATTTTAACATGACATTATCTAATAAAATGACATTTTTATGTAACATGAGTATATTCTAATAGAATGACATTTTTATATAACATGAATATATTCTGATAGAATGACATTTTCATGTAACATGAACAATTTCTAATAGAATGACATTTTTATGTAACATGGACAATTTCTAATAGATTGACATTTTTATGTAACATGAACAATTTCTAATAGATTGACATTTTTATGTAACATGGACAATTTCTAATAGATTGACATTTTTATGTAACATGAATAATTTCTAATAGATTGACATTTTTATGTAACACAACATGATTCTAAATAAATGATATTTTTATTTAACATAACATTTCTAACTAAAATGACATTTTTATTCTAACATAACATTTCTAACTAAAATGACATTTTTATTTAAACATAACATTTCTAACTAAAATGACATTTTTATTTAAACATAACATTTCTAACTAAAGTGACATTTTTAATTAACATAATATGATTCTAACAAAATGATATTTTTTAATTAACATAATATGATTCTAACAAAATGATATTTTTAATTAACATAATATGATTCTAACAAAATGATATTTTTAATTAAGCTGACATGATTCTAACAAAATGATATTTTTAGTTAACCTGACATGAATCTAACAAAATGATATTTTTAATTAACATGACATGATTCTAACAAAATGATTTTTTTTAATTAACATGACATGATTGTAACAAAATGATACTTTTAATTTATGTGACATGATTCTAACAAAATGATAATTTTAATTAACATGACATGATTCTAACAAAATGATAATTTTAATTAACATGACATGATTCTAACAAAATGATATTTTTAATTAACATGACATGATTATAACAAAATGATATTTTTAATTAACATGACATGATTCTAACAAAATGATATTTTTAATTAACATGACATGATTCTAACAAAATGATATTTTTAATTAACTTGACGTGATTCTAACAAAATGATATTTTTAATTAACATGACATGATTCTAACAAAATGATATTTTAAATTAATCTGTCATGATTCTAAAAAAATGATATTTTTAATTTTACATACAATCCTAATAGTTCATGATTATATATACAATAAAAGAAATATTTTTATTGTATGATCAATTCTAACAGTTCAAATTAGATCCAACGGATCACTACAAAACAATATCAACCAATTCATATTACATACAACACAAAATCGAATTTTGACAACGTATATAAAATTTTCTAATGCAATACTAATTAATTTTAATTTTAAAAAAAATCTTAGCTTGATCGGTTTCAGAAATCGATGAATAATGACTGTTTTAATCAGTCCAAAAATTGTAACAACATCCAATCTTGTCCAAATTGATTTCATCGCGAAGCCTTCGTCGCCACGGTTACAACGCATCTGAAATCGTCGAATTATGTTTTGGTATGCAAAAGTTATGGGGTTTTAAAGGTTAATAACACACTTTAATTAACTAATGATAATCAATAAAGTAATTAACCTAATTAACTACCTTCCCTCCCCTTAATTTCTCTCCTCCCTCACGTTCCCTTTGCTCCTTATCACGCATGCAGGAAAAAAACACGCAGCACCCTTCAAATTTCGCACCCCATTCCAATCCTCCCAGACCTGATCCAAATACACCACATCGAAGGCCTTCTTCTTCTCCATCTTCAGCATAAATAGCTTTGATATTGAGCTCCCCCATGGCCATGAATTTGCAGCCAAACCGCAGCTCTTGAGGCCTAGATTTGCGAAAAATACTACCCAAAACATGATCTTAACCGTATGGATTTGTAGAGCATGTGAATCTCTACAACTTTCATGTAGAAATCATCTTCTAATTCTTGATGGATTGAGAGAAAAGAGGGAAAGAATTTTGAATTGTTTCAGCCATGATATGAAACCGGCGGCTAGGGTTTTGATAATGAGGGTTTGGGCTGAAAATGGGCTATTTATACCCTATTTTATATTATTATTTAATTCCATTATCTCCAAAAAGTGAAATTTTGTGTTCGAACTCCAAACAAACTCCAACGACTATTATTCCTAACCAAATACCCCCATTCCGGAAACAATGAGATGTGCTTCGGAAGGCAATTCTACTATTTTGATCATTTTTTATCAAAATTAAAATATAAATTAATATAACGGTCAATATTGAGTTTGAACGTACATTTTTAATTTATCAGGGCTACATACTGACTCCAAAAATTCGCGAAAAATAAATCTAGCTATGTTTTGAAGATACGATCCTAAAAAAATAATTTTGTCAAATTTGGAGACTGTTTGAAAAATGGTCGTTTTCTGATTGATCTAATTTGACTAAAATTGACAAAATACGTTTTCTTCTGCCACGCTCATATATTAATTAAAAAAATTATGAAAATTTGAATCTAGCAATAATTTGACATTACGGATCCAACAAAAGTGGTTTCGTCGAAAACGAAGGTCGTTTGCAAAATGGCTATTTTTAATGGTTGTATATTATATTAAAAAATATATAAATTCTACAACGACTTTTCTAAATTTTAAATTGGACAAACATTCAATTTATATTATTAAATCTCAGTTTATTAACTTCGTTAGAAAGATATTATTAAATAGATTCAAATATTTTTTGTTTTGCAGAAATCCGCTTTATTTTGAATCTTGTACATTCTGTCAAAGTTCAAATTCAAATTTTCAAACTACCGCGCTATTTATAACTCCTTTTATAATTAAAATAAATATATTCGTTCTAACTTCGATTTAAATAAATTTTTAGTCGTTATTATTTAAAATAAATCATTTTAAATATTCAAAATCCATTAAAATTGCAAAAATAAAAATTTGTTCCAAAATTCCGGGTTGTTACATTATATATGCCTTATATACATTTCTTTTCCTTAAAAAAGATAATCTTGAATTCTACATTAAAGCATGTCATAAATAAAGGCCATAATATATGCTAATGTAAACATATATTTTGCTTGAATACGTTGAAATATATTTTAGGTAATATATACTTGTAAAGGTGAAAAAGATGAACTCGCTACAACTATAAACTATTCTACAATACATCTATTATTTTAGTTAAATAATTTGTAACGAGCTTCCTTTTCGACCATTTCAAATTGGTAATCAAACCAACTTAAACCGCTCGAAATGACAGAATGTTATTTAGCTTACGAGGTTTAATCAGAATCAATACACAGAATCACAGAACATAATAACATGCAACAGAATAATTTTTCCAAGAATATCAGATTTTTATAGTATTTTTACATAACGGAAAATACATATCTTTTACATAAAATAAAATTTGCAGAAATTGTCGAACCAGTGTCTTCGCCGCTCACTAAATTCAATAGCGGAAGTCTTTATATCTGCAACACGAGGATCTGACCTGAGCGTTCCATGCAAAACATAAAACACCCGAGTCAGAATTAATCTTTGTTCGAGTAAAACGATTTCAACAAATCACTAAAATATAATATTTATTCAAAAATTTCTATTCGACTTTAAGCATATCAAACCCAAGAAAACCGCTGAAATGATAATTTCACAAAAATTAAATGACTTGGGTGAGATTTAAGATAGCCTACACATATAGGAAGGAACTCACGGTATGGAAATGACCAAGAACAAGTGGTTAAGTATAAAACCAAAATACAACCTGGCAGTACATGCAAAAGAGATACCCGTGGGCATGTAATGGAAATGCAGCACTAGACATTTAGGTAGCATGCAACTACTCAGTGCCATGGTAATAAAAAATAACAAATTCATTCACCTAAGTGAGTCAATTCTGTGCCAAATGAGCAAGGAACCAATACACATGATGGTTAATAAAACAATTTACATAAAAAGGAACTTAAAAAATTCATGGCTTCATTCATACAATTAACTAGTTAAATAGATTTGCTTTATTTAACTAACAACACCATTATTAATTCGACAAAAACAACATAGGTTACAACCTTTAAATATAGGTAGAATTTTCATGCAAACGCAAGTGCTTCGTATATGTGTTCATACTAAGCATGCGGTTCTAGGTCGAAACGAAATGAAGGCATGGCATTTATTTTAGCAAGAATATAGAATGAATACAACTAATTTCAATATTTGACTGACCAAGGATGAAAGTGAAACAGGGCAACACAAATTTTCATGCAAACAATCACAACCAAGATTACACTATTATGCTTAATTTATATTGAAACCCAATTATTTGAAACAAAATTTAACCATGAGCTAATAACTCACCTTCATGGTTGAAATGGCAGATGGCGGCAGCGGAAACGGTGCGCGAGTAAGAGCCAATTTGAAGTAAGAGAAGAAGGGGATGACAGTTGAAATCTTTTTCCTTTTTTTTTTTTTTATTACAAGAAGGCATCAGGTTTAGATTTTATTTTTAGAAGAAGGGAAGTATAAATAAATTTGAGAAGAAGAGGTTACGTGGAGAGACAGAGATATTCAGGTTTTAAAAAGGAGTGGAGAAGGGAAACCTTGAGTTACTGCAATTTTTTTACCATTTCATATGCATTTATGTCAAGCATTGAAAATAAAATGCATGGCTCTTATATATATATATATATATATATATATATATATATATATATGCATGAGGCTTCAGGAAGAAGCAAGGGATGAAGACGGTCTTGTGCAAATTTTTCTGTAGGAAAGATGTTATAGATTTTCAAAGAAGGAAGGAAAATGGAGAAAAAGGAAGGTAAACGGAAAGAGATAAAGACTTTGAAAATAAATACTCAAAAGGAGCAATGTTAGGAATGAATGGCCTTGGGAATAAATGCGAATTTCAACTTTTAAGAGAATGAAGTAATGCATGCATTAAAATTAAATGGATAGGGTAATATAGACATACATTTAAATTGCAAAGGAAAAAACATGAGAGAGAATGGGGTATCACAAGTATATATGGTAAGGAACATTTCTTTTCATAATTGTGGCTTGCTTTTTTTTTTATATATAAATGATTTTTTTATATAAATGACATAAAATATGTAACATGGATGCATGCCTTAAAAATATGGAAGGGAAGAGGAAGGTTACAAAACCTTACATATTTTACTTTAAAATGATGAAACGCATGCATGGAAATAAATGGGAAAGAATGAATGAATGCATGGTATTTGAAAAGTTTATTTTATTTTAAATATAGACAACATGATATTGAAGAGTAGGGAACACATATATATACATATATATATATGTATATATATGTATGTATGTATATGTATATACATGAAGATGGTTCCTTTTTGAAAAAGATAATGATCGGAAAGAAAAACAGGAAAGGAGAAATAAGATGTAAATTTAAGGAATAAAAATACAATGTGTGAAAATGGAATGAAGGGAAAGAAATTAATATAATAAAGGGAAATAAATAAATATATAAAGAAATGAAATGAATGTGTAATTAACATTGCAAATTAAATTAATTAATTAATATTTAATTTGACATGTAATCCAAGTTCTGAATTCCTAAAAACTACATCTTGAATAAACGGGAAAAGAATTAAAAACGATAGCCAAAGATATATATATATATATATATATATGTATGTATGTATTTATTTCATATAGAATGCATACATTATTTTCAATTAATCTTTCATCATAAGTTAATAAATTTCATTAATAACATCATAATTTTATTTAAAAACCATTTAAAATTCGATAATTTAATTTAATTTAATTTGACAACTTAAGTGGTCAAGTTTTACAGATATTACAATCTCCCCCATTCAGAACTTTTCGTCCTCGAAAAGGAGAGGTTGTTAAAAAAATATGCTTATGTATATAACAAAAGTATTCTTACTTACACAAATTTTACAAAGTTTGGAACAAAATGAATTATAGGATTTCAAATCAAAAATTCGTCCTTGCATTATTAATGAATTTATTCGTTATAAATTTATTTCTTAAATTTAAAATCTTGATTTCAAACACTTTTATTAAAATTTGAGATTTCTTATAGTCACAACTTAAATTACTTATAACAAACTTAAATTTTGAAAAAATGATTCTCATGTTTGAAAATAACTTTGAAATCAGAAATAAGTATTTTATTAAAAATCCAGTGCTGTTATATTTCTCAAGACATTTAAAACTTTCCTTTCTTAGTTTATTATGTTGGAGTTATATAACTTTAATTGCAGGTTATAAATTTATTAATTAATGTTTGAAAATACTTGATAACTCGAAGTTTAACAAGTTTATTGTCGTTCTTACAGATGTTAGGCATACGCTGGCCAAGCGTATGACTAAAATCTCTAGATATTGAATATTCTTGTTTCAACTCCCAGTGAAAATTCTTAAAACATATAAAATAGATATGGAAAATACGTTCTCCCATTGATCGCGGTTACTAGGCGGTTACGCTATTATCCTAGTAGAATCGCTTGTAACCGTAGGTGTCACACCCCTCGAATTTAGCCATGGTTGTTGCCATAGAATGCAGTTACGCGGCGATTACGCGACGGTTACGCCACTATCCCAGTGGGATCGCTTGTAACTATAGGCATCGCGCCCCCATCAAATTTCGCTATGGCGTCTAGATCGAAGTTACGCGGCGGTTGCGCCACTATCCCAATGGAATCGCTTGTAACTATAGGCATCACGTCTCTTGAATTATGCTAGAACAAATAAGTAATAGTAATCAACATGATCCCACCAAGTTGGATTCTGATATCGATGGATACTCCAATCAACGGAGAACCAACGTGGCTACGATTTTCAATTTTCAATTTTCAATGGAATGCACTTCCCATATCTTCATTTGGAAAACATATATACTAATATGTATAGTACTTCATTTCACCTTTCACATATATCGCACTTACATAAGTACCAATTTACATAAAATTTTCTTTTCAAAACATGTTTTTCTAGCATATCATTCTCATATAAATTCTATTATATAAGACTATTATTTCAATCAATTATCTTTCAAATCAGTGATTTTCGAATTAATCTCATAATTATGTAAGTCATATAAGCTTCAAACATTTCAAATCACAGTATACATAAGTCGATAAATCTTCAAACTTTTCATTTCAATATCAAATTAGTTTTAATGTCACAATTGATTTGAATATTCAATATCATTTCAAATCTAGTTCATATTGACAATCAATTCATTGTTAAAACTTCACTTTCGCTTTGGGTTACATATCACAAATATCATTATTCAATCGAATATTTACATTTAATCATTTCAGACTAAATTGCTCGGATCAGAATTACATATTTCTATTTTAAAATAATTTAGTGCAAAATAGTTTAAGTAAAATAATAAGCCTGAAATAGAATAAGTTTGAGTAAAATAAACAAGTTTTTGAAAAAAATAAGTTTGCATAAAATTAGATAAGTTTTATAAAATAGGTTTGAAATTAATTAAATATGTTTTGATACAAATTAGTTTGCAAAATTGCACAAAATAAAAATAGATTTGGTATGGAATAATTAAACAAGATAAATAAATTTAATACTTTAGTTCAAATAAAACGATGGTAAAATATACGATAACTGTAAAATGGACAATAAAATTTTTCAAGAAATATTCCATTCTGAATCAATTTTTTGAACTTTCAAAATTTTAGTTGACACAAATTCTGCTGTCAAAGCTAAACTCACTTTTAACTAAAGATTCAATTGGAAACATTTCACTTTGAACCAAGTGTTCAAGTTAGATTACAACTCAAATTTCTCTTTCAATTTCTCATCTTCAATTTCCATTTGAAGTTTGAATTCTTCATTCATTCCATATTATTAGCTTCAAATTTTCAAATATTTAGTTCATTCCTTATATCAATTCTTCATAAGTTAAATTTTCCATTTAATCTATCAAAACCATTAAACTTAATAGAATTCGTCAGTTAATCAACTCAAATTTTAAATCATTTAAACATGGCATTTATCTTCAACTTTCAAAGAACCAAACTAAATTTCAATAAAATAAAGCCACTCATTGAAGTTAAGTTGATTTATACCTTCAATTCAAATATTTTAACACATTATTAATCTATATTTGCAATTTAATATCAAAACCATTTGATTCATAAAGTCAAGCTAAAATATTTTTTTCCAATTATTACTTCTATTAAAATATTCCTCAAAACAAAATTTTATTTAAGATATTTTAAATTTTCATACTTACAATTTCTTCATTTTGCACTTCTGATATTTTACTTGCTTTGATCTTATTTTAAATTATACTCACTTAAAACTCAAATGTTGTTCAACGAAGGGTTGGATTATTCAAATAGTTGGAAAAATCTATTTTTCAGTTCAATAATTGGAAATCATGAATTCAATCATTCCTTATCAAGACATCACTTTAAGATGTACAATTACACTATCCTAATATATAGGATTACCATTCGACTAAACTCGAGAATCAATTCCAGATTTTCTTTCAATCATTCAGAATATACATATACATATACATACATATATATATATATATATATATATATATATATATATATTTGCATATCAAATCAAGCTTCGTTTGACCAAGATAAACAAGTAGCAAAGCTACCAAAGTGGTCTCCCCCAATTAGAGACTCGAGAATAAATTCCAATGAAGTAAAATTATCATTGAAATTATTTTCTAGCGACAAAAGTGGGTTCTCCATTCATATAATTTTCTTTCTGAAAATATTTTAGAAAAATATTTCAATTTTTTTTTTCGAAAATACTTGTATATACTAACTACAGGAAAATAGTGTGAAGGACAAAATTAACACAAAATTTATCCAAAAGGACAAGGGGCAAAAAATTTAACTACAAGAACAAACTTAAGTGTAAACTATGAAATGATAGTGGTCCCTTGAATTCCTCCCTTTACACTAAAAAGTGACCTTGTGGTTAAAATTTTGGCCTCTTGTCCTTGTGGATAATTTTTTTGTTAAGTTTATCCTTGTACCTAAAAACCCCTATATACTATACTACTCTTTTTCTTCAATACATTAGAAATCAATTTCACAAATTTCAGGAATCAAATTCTCATATTTTAGTCAAACGATCTCCTTGTTAACTAAATCAATATGTCATTTTTTCATGATATACATTTCATATTTCATTAATTGTTTAACATTTGTAATTTATTAATCCAATATCAGTTATCACCCGTTAGTATATCTTAAATACACTACTATAATATAAGCATCGATTTACTCCACGATTATATTTTTCGAAAATTCGTAACTTTCGTTGTACATAAAATCAGTGTTTTCTATATGAAATTTATATAATAAAACTCATTTGTTGGAATTCAAAAACAATCCTATTTCAAAACCATTAAGAGATTTCAAAATACTTAATTCAATATCAGGTTTGTAAATCAAACTCATACTATATTACTAAACAATTTACAAAACATAACTTGATTCGATAAATTTAGTTAATACACTATACTTATATTTCCAAATAATTTACAAAACATAACCTTACTTACGAAGACTTATTTAGATTCCCATTCAATTCAGATGATATTTTATTTGATATACAAATTCTTTTAGGTCTCGTTTACTTCCAAAAGTTTTTTTGGTTTCAATTTTTTTTATATACTCAAATTTATTTCAAATTATTTCTTATCATAAGTTTTCAAATTTTAAAAATACTTCATATTCCAAATTAACTTATTTTCCAAATATTTTATGTTTCAAGTCAATTTATACTTTTGAACAAACTTTATTTACAAATCAATTTATACTTCTAAATACATTATATTTTCAATTTGATATACACTTCAAAAGTACTTTATAGTTTCAATTCCAAAATATTTTTCAAATTAACTTATACTAAAAAAATACATAAATTTTCAATATACGATGTCCTTAGAGATTCTCGTACAATTCTTATTAAACCATAAGTTAAGCTTTGTATAAACCAAAGCTTTAATACTAATTGTAACGACCTGCCTTTTCAACCATTTCAAATTGGTAATTAAACCAACTTAAACCACTCGAAACGACAAATTGCTATTTAGCTTACGACATTTAATCAGAATAAATACACAGAATCACAGAACAATATAACATGCAATGGAATAATTTTTACAAAAATATCAGAGTTTTACAGTATTTTTACACAGTGGAAAATTCATATCTTTTACATAAAATTAAATTAGCAGAAATTGTCAAACCAGTGCGCACGTCTTCACCACTCATTTAATTCAATAGCGGAAGTCTTCATATCTGCAACACTCGGATTTGACCCGAGCGTTCCATGCAAAATATAAAACACTCAACTCAGGATTAATCTTTGCTCAAGTAAAACGATTTCAACAAATCACTAAAATATAACAGTTATTCAAAAATTACTATTTAACTTTTAACATATCAACCCAAGAAAACTGTTGAAATGATAATTTGACAAAAATCAAATTACTTGGGAAAGATAATTTCAAGATAGCATACACATATAGGAAGGAACTCATGATATGGAAATGACCAATAACAAGTGGTCAAGCATAAGGCCAAAATACAACCTAGCAGCACATGCAAAAGGGATACACATGGGCATGTAATGGAAATGAAGCACCAAATTTTAAGGTAGCATGCAACTACTCAGTGCCATAGTAATAAAAAAATATCAAGTTCATTCATCAAAGTGAGTCAATTCAGTGCCAAATGAGCAAGGAACCAATACACATGATGGTTACTAAATCAATTTACATAAAAAGGGACTTAAAAAATTCATGGCTTTAGTCATACAATTAACTAACAATATAAATAGATTTGCTTTATGTAACTAACAACACCATTACCTGTTGGAAATTTTTTACAAACATTATGTGAATTATTAAAAATGATTGAATAAGTGTATGAATGGCTCCTATGTTTGAGTAGTCCCACATCATGGGATTATAGGGAAGAGGCAAGCATTTATACTTGTTTCTAAGAAGTCATGTTGGGGCCTTGGGCTCCCAATACATGCATTGTTGTGAGGAGGGAGACCATGCATCATGACCACCACACACGCGCGCGCGACCGACCGACTCGACTCGACCCGACCCGGCCCGGTTCGGTTCGGTTCGGGCTCGGGCTTGGGCTTTGTGGTGTAGGCACTTATATTTTTGGACCATAAAACTTAGTTGTTTTCGAACCGTTTTTTTATGGAAAAATTATTTTGCGCACCGATATTTATTCTGCAACGGTAAAATAATTAATCCCCCCCGAAATTTTAGCAGATCCGATATTTTCTCCCAAAACCTAATTCTCGTTCTATATATACTATTTTATCTGAGACAAGAAAAACACCGAATTTTATATTCTCTTCTTCTCAGCCGCCATTAAAACTTCTAAGAAATTTCGAGCAGTATTTTTCCCGAAAGTGCAAATCTGCACTGATTTGTTTGTGCAAGCAAATCAGTTACTATTTTAGAGGCTGTTTTATCCTAGAGGCGGCGGCGAAGGAACGAATTGGTTTGCACCTCTGACCAAATCGCCGAATCGTCTTCAAGAAAGCGACCTAGTCCGCGACTCAGCCATTGTTTTCCAACAATTTGAAGGCGAACTGAAATAATGGCCTCGAACTCAACCATGGACGATTCTGCTCCTCCCTCTGCTTTTCATGGCCCTCTGGTGACTGCTGCTCCTTTCAAGTTCGAAGGTTTGCATTTCAAGCGCTGGCGTCAGAAGATGGATTTCTTCCTCATGATCAGGAAGGTGGTGGCTGCTCTGACTGCTGAAAAACCGCAGCTACCAGACAAGCCTGACGAGACTGATGCAGCAAAGATGGCATCATGGACTGAACAGTCAAAGCAACTGCAGATCTGGACTGAACAAGATTACTTATGCAAGAATTTTATACTGAATGGACTGAGCGATGATCTGTATGATTATTATAACTCATATGAAAAGACGGCAAAGGAGATCTGGGAAGCAGTAAAGAAGAAATATGACACAGAGGAGGCAGGGGCAAAGAAATACGCTGTAAGTCGCTACCTAAAGTATCAGATGACTGATGATAGATCGGTAGAGATGCAGTCTCATGAGCTTCAGAAAATAGCTCATGAGATCATCTCCGAAGGTATGATCTTGGACGAACAATTTCAAATTGCTGTTATCATTGACAAATTACCCCCTAGCTGGAAAGATTTTAAGAACACTTTGTGACATAAGACTAAGGAATTTTCCTTAGAGAGCTTGATTACACGCCTCCGTATTGAGGAGGAAGCACGCAAGCAATACCAGAAAGAAGAGGTGCTGATTGTCAATAACAACAGCACTAAGAAGACCACTCCCGCTGTTCTGAAACCAAATCAGAAATCATTTAAGAATCAGAACAGGCGCAACAAACATAATGGGAATCCGCAAGGAAACCCAAAAGGACAGCAGAAACCAGCCCAAAAGAATGACTCTGGACAGTTGTTTCTACGTTACAACCGTGGAAAACCAGGTCATATGGCACGAAAGTGTCGGAACAGGCCAAGCTCTGCACCGCAGGCTAACCTGACTGAGGAGCCTCTTACGGCTATGGTTACTGAGATTCACCTTGTTGGTGGATCAGAGGGCTGGTGGGTAGATACTGGTGCTTCACGCCATGTCTGCTATGATCGTGCCTTGTTCTCTACATACACGGCTGCTGAAAATCAGAAAGTGCTGTTGGGAGACTCTCACACCACTACAGTTGCGGGGATTGGAAACGTGGAACTCAAGTTCACCTCTGGAAAAACCGTAATTCTGAAAGATGTTATGCACACTTCAGAGATAAGAAAGAATCTGGTCTCTGGCTTCCTCCTTAATAAGGCTGGTTTCACTCAAGTTATTGGGGCTGATTTGTACACTCTTACTTATAAGGGAACTTTTGTGGGAAAGGGTTATGCTTGTGAGGGTATGTTTAAACTGAATGTTGAATCTAATAAAGTGACTACTTCTGCTTACATGTTGTGTGATTTTAATATCTGGCATTCTAGATTATGTCATGTTAATAATCGAATTATTCGTAATATGAGCACCCTAGATATGATACCTAAAATGACAGAATCTGAATCTGATAAATGTGAATTCTGTACACAAGCTAAAATCACAAAGAAACCTCACAAATCTGTTGATAGAGTTTCTGAACCATTAGACTTGATTCATTCTGACATATGTGAACTTGATGGCACTTTAACTAGACAGGGACATCGTTATTTTATCACTTTTATTGATGACTGCTCTGATTTCACATATGTATATCTTATGAAAAATAAAAGTGATGCTTTTGACATGTTTAAAACATTCAAAACTGAGATTGAGAATCAAGCAAATAGAAAAATTAAGAGACTTCGTAGTGATAGAGGAACAGAATATGAATCTAATTCTATTCTGGATTTCTATAAACAACATGGTATAGTACATGAAAGAACTGCACCCTACTCACATGAAATGAACGGTAAAGCAGAAAGGAAAAATATGACCTTTACCGAGCTAGTAGTTGCCATATTATTAAATTCTGGTGCAGCAAAACATTGGTGGGGGGATATTTTATTGACTGTATGCTACGTTCTGAATAGAATCCCTAAATCTAAGAATAAAATTTCACCTTATGAAATTTTAAAGAATCATAAACCCAATGTCTCATACTTTAGAACTTGGGGTTGTTTAGCATATGTTCGCATTCCAGACCCTAAGAGAATAAAATTGGCAAGTAGCGCATATGAATGTGCATTTATAGGCTATGCTATTAATAGCAAAGCATATAGATTTTATGACCTTAATGCACATAATATAATTGAATCAAATGATGCCGACTTTTATGAAACTAAATTTCCTTTCAAATTAAGGAATAGTGGGGGCACTTCAAATATGCCTATTAGAACAGAACTTAATGAAAATTCTGAAGCTGAACCTAGAAGAAGTAAAAGAGCAAGAACCATAAAAGACTTTGGTTCAGATTTTTGTGCTTTTACTATTGAGGAGGATCCTATAAACCTCCAAGAAGCCTTATCTTCTTTAGATGCCGATTTCTGGCAAGAGGCTATAAACGATGAGATGGATTCTTTAGAATCCAATAAGACTTGGCATTTGGTAGATTTACCCCCTGGTTGTAAGTCTATAGGCTGTAAATGCGTACTTAAAAAGAAATTAAAACCTGATGGCACTATAGATAAATATAAAGCACGACTAGTAGCTAAAGGTTTTAAACAAAAGGAAAATATAGACTTCTTTGACACTTTTTCACCTGTAACTAGAATAACATCCATTCGGGTATTAATCTCACTTGCTTCCATTCATAATTTACTTATACACCAAATGGATGTTAAAACTGCTTTTTTGAACGGTGAATTAGACGAAGAAATTTATATGGACCAGCCTAAAGGATTTGTAGTACATGGTCAAGAACATAAAGTATGTAAATTGGATAAATCATTATATGGTTTAAAACAAGCACCTAAACAATGGCATGAAAAATTTGATAACTTAATCATTTCAAATGGTTTTAAAGTTAATGAAAGTGACAAATGCATTTATTACAAATCTGAGAATGACATTTGCACTATTATATGCCTTTATGTAGATGACCTACTCATTTTTGGGTCAAATATTCATGCCATAAACTCAGTCAAATCCTTATTAAGTGTCAATTTTGATATGAAAGATCTAGGTGAAGCGAGTGTAATCCTTGGTATTAAGATTACTAGGTCAGAAAAGGGAATTTCTTTGGACCAATCTCATTACATTGAGCAGATACTAAAGAAATATAATTACTTTGACTGTAAACCTGCAAGTATGCCATATGATCACAGTGTAAAGTTATTTAAGAACACTGGTGAAGGTGTAAGACAGTCTGATTATGCGAGCATCATTGGCAGCCTTCGGTATGCCACTGATTGTACTAGACCTGACATTGCCTATGTCGTGGGATTATTGTGCAGGTTTACCAGTAGACCTAGTATAGAGCACTGGCAAGCTATTGAAAGGGTAATGAGATACCTTAAACGAACCATGAACCTTGGATTACATTATGAAAGGTTTCCAGCTGTACTTGAAGGATATTCTGATGCAGACTGGAATACCTTATCTGATGATTCTAAAGCGACCAGTGGCTACATATTTAGCATCGCTGGAGGAGCTGTTTCTTGGAAATCCAAGAAACAGACTATTTTGGCTCAGTCTACTATGGAGTCTGAGATGATAGCACTAGCTACAACTAGTGAAGAGGCAGAATATTTGAGAAATCTGCTAGCTGAGATTCCCTTATGGGAAAAACCGATACCAGCAGTGTTGATACACTGCGATAGTACCGCGGCTATTGCAAAAGTTCAGAACCGTTACTATAACGGTAAGAGACGACAAATACGTCGTAAGCACAGCACTGTTAGAGAACTACTTTCCACAGGTACCGTTAGAGTGGATTACGTACGTAGTGAGGAAAATTTGGCAGATCCTTTGACGAAAGGACTGTCCAGAGAGAAAGTCCATAACTCTTCTAAAAGAATGGGACTATTGCCCTTAGATTGTTGAGTCACGCACAATGGTAACCCGACCTAAATGACTGGAGATCCCAAGAACTAGGTTCAATGGGTAATAACAAGTTGTGTAGTGATATGAGTTGAATATGCTATTTAATAAACCAAGAAGCATGTATTCCTGAAGTGATTAGAGGATGAGTTAATAGAAACTCTTAATGAGATCTATACTCTATTTGGAGTGGAGTACCTACCTTCAGGAGTGCTCTTGATAGACTCACCTTTGTGAATGTGGAAATGTGGCTGTTTCCTATGGAGTTTGGGAAAAACTTCTAGAGCATTCACTAAACTGGGATAGACGTGCAGGGCCATAAATGCACGGGCTTATCTGATTGCACTATAGAAAAGGTTGTGTGTGGTTTGATGTCAGGAATAGAGTTCAAGACTACGTGTCACTCTATTAAAAACTGAATCTTACTCACTATGTAAAGGTTCAAGTCCTTGGACACCTTTGTTTATGCACAATCTTATGTTTTTAAGAAACTGCTCAAAAATATTTTTAAAAATTCAAGTGGGGGATTGTTGGAAATGTTTTACAAACATTATGTGAATTATTAAAAATGATTGAATAAGTGTATGAATGGCTCCTATGTTTGAGTAGTCCCACATTATGGGATTATAGGGAAGAGGCAAGGATTTATACTTGTTTCTAAGAAGTCATGTTGGGGCCTTGGGCTCCCAATACATGCATTGTTGTGAGGAGGGAGACCATGCATCATGACCACCACACACACGCGCGCGACCGACCGACTCGACTCGACCCGACCCGGCCCGGTTCGGTTCGGTTCGGGCTCGGGCTTGGGCTTTGTGGTGTAGGCACTTATATTTTTGGACCATAAAACTTAGTTGTTTTCAAACCGTTTTTTTATGGAAAAATTATTTTGCGCACCGATATTTATTCTGCAACGGAAAAGTTTTGCAACGGTAAAATAATTAATCCCCCCCGAAATTTTAGCAGATCCGATATTTTCTCCCAAAACCTAATTCTCGTTCTATATATACTATTTTATCTGAGACGAGAAAAACACCGAATTTTATATTCTCTTCTTCTCAGCCGCCATTAAAACTTCTAAGAAATTTCGAGCAGTATTTTTCCCGAAAGTGCAAATCTGCACTGATTTGTTTGTGCAAGCAAATCAGTTACTATTTTAGAGGCTGTTTTATCCTAGAGGCGGCGGCGAAGGAACGAATTGGTTTGCACCTCTGACCAAGTCGCCGAATCGTCTTTAAGAAAGCGACCTAGTCCGCGACTCAGCCATTGTTTTCCAGCATTACCAATTCGACAAAAACAACATAGGTTATAACCTTCAAATGAAGGTAGAATTTCCATGCAAAGGAAGGTGCTTCGTATACATACTAAGCATGCAATTCTAGGTAGAAAAAAATGCAGGCATGACAATTATTTTAGCAAGTATGTAGAACGAATACAACTGATTTCAATATTTGACTGACTAAGGATGAAAGTGAAATAGAGCAGCACAAATTTTCATGCAAACAGTCACAACAGATCACACTATTATGCTTAATTTATGCTGAAATCCAATAATTTGAAAAAAAAATTAATCATGAGCTAATAACTCACCTTCATGGCTGAAATGGCCGACGGCGGCAGCGGAAGTTGTGCGCGAGTAGGAACCAATTTGAAGTAAGAGAAGAAGAGGACGACAATTGAAATTTTTTCCCCTTTTTTATTACAAGAAGGCATCAGGTTTAGAGTTTATTTTTACAAGAAGGGAAGCGTAAATAAATTTGAGATGAAGAGGTAACATGGAGAGTAGGGGTGAGCATTATTTGGTTAAACCGAATAAACCAACCAAAGCAATTTATTTTGGTCAGTTTGGTTTGGTTTTGAAATTAGATCGGTTTGTAATCGATTTGAAAAAATATTTAGTTTGGTTATTGGTTTAACCAAATTAACCGAACTTTTATTATATTTTCAGAATTATCAATATTTTAGTAAATATTTTTGATTAGCTTAGTTGTTTAAGTAAATTTTAATCAACATAAATGTTTTAGAATTACTTTTGGAAAGGATGAGAATCATAAATAATAAGATTTTAACCATATATTAATAATTTATTTCGATGTATGGTTAATACTACGAAGATAAAATTTAAAATATTTTTAGTTCGGTTAAATCGGATAACCAACCGAACCAACCAATTTTAATTTGGTTGGTTCGGTTTGGTTTTCATTTTAATTGGTTTTAGCTTGGTTTGACAATTTTCATTATCGGACAAACCAAACCAACCAAATGATCACCTCCAATGGAGAGGCAGAGATACTCAGGTTTTAAAAGGGAGTGGGGAAAGGAATGCTTGACTCACTGCATTTTTTTACTGTTTCATATTTATTTATTTATGTCAAGCATTGAAAATAAAATGCATGGCTCTTATACACACACACACACACACACACACACACACACATATATATATATATATATGCATGCATGGGTAAGGCTTTAGGAAGAAGGAAGGGATAAAGGAGGTCTTATGCAAATTTTTCTGTAGGAAAGATGCTATAGATTCTCAAAGAAGGAAGGAAAATGGTGAAAAAGGAAGGTAAAGGGAAAGAGATAAAGACTTTTAAAATAAATACTCAAAAGAAGCAACGTCAAGAATGAATGGCCTTAGAAATAAATGCATGCATGAATTTAAACAGTTAAGGGAATAAAGTAATGCATGCATTAAAATTAAATGACAGAGAAGTAAATGCATAGGGTAACATAGGCATACATTTAAATTGTAAAGGATAAAACAGAATGGGGTAACGCAAGTATATATGGTAAGTAACATTTCTTTTCATAATTGTGGCTTGCGTTTTTTTAATATATTAATGACATTTTTATATAAATGACAAAAAATATGTAACATGGATGCATGCCTTAAAAATAAGGAAGGGAAGAGGCAGGTTACAAAATCATACATATTTTACTTCAAAATGATGAAACGTATCCTTGGAAATAAATGGGAAATAATGAATGCACGCATGGTATTTGACAAGTTTATATATTTTTTCTAAATACAGAAAACATGATATTGAAGAGGAGGGAAACATATATATATATATATATATACATGGAGATAGTTCGTTTTTGGAAAAAAATAATGATGGGAAAAAAACAGGAAAGGACAAATAAGATGTAAATGTAAGGAATTAAAATACGATGTGTGAAAATGGAATGAAGGGAAAGAAATTAATAGAATGAAGCGAAATAAATAAATATATAAAGGAATGAAATGAATGCGTAATTAACATTGCAAATTAAATTAATTAATGAAGGTTTAATTGAACATGCAATCCACGTTCTGAATTCCTAAAATTACATCTTGAGCAAATGGGATAAGAATCAAAGACGATAGCCAAAGATTCATGCATGTATATATTTATTTCATATAGAATGCACACATTATTTTCAATCAATCTTTCAGTGGAAATTAATAAATTTCATTAATAACATCATAATTTTATTTAGAAACCATTTTAAATTCAACAATTTAATTTAATTTAACAACTTGAATGGTCAAGTTTTATGGGATGTTACATACTTGTCTGAAAATTATTATGCATGGCACAACTATTCTGCATAAATATTTACTAACATTTCTTAAGTTCTTACGATAGCTTTTACATTTAAAATAAAATAAAAAATTATGAGATTCAATAATGCTTGAGAAAAATAAAACAACATCGATTTCCAATTAATTCAAACAAAGATTTTATACATTCAAAAGGGAAACTCAATTCATATTGTTTTCATGGAAGATTTGTAAGATTAATGGTTTTCCAAAACATAGACTTGACTAGGGATGGCAATCTGGCGGGTCTAGGGTCCAAACCCGCTTGACCCGCCCCTGTTTTGACCCATTTAGACCCGCCTCATAGGGTGTTCGGGGCGGGTAGACTAGCGGCCCGCTTTTGGAGGTCTGGGTCTAGCGTCGGTTCTGGGGCATGGCTAACCCGCCCCAACCCGACCCGCATGATTGAAAAATCATAAAAACACTTCGTAATTATAATGATTGTTTGTTATTCTTCTTAAGTATACATGATTATAACTTGAGTATTATATTTTTTCAATCAGCAAAATATAAATTTTCATATTATTGAGTTGCATCAACGATAATCATGTAATAACAAATGCATACATTTTGAGTTATTATCTTACAACTCAATTTATTGAATTCTCTTACCATTGTGAACACATTATAAGAGAAATTAAATTTATCATTTAGCGATAAAAATATAAGTATATAAATTTGTGTACATTAGAACACAAAATCACTGGGTCATAGGTGGTGGGGGTCTGGTCTACGCAGACCCGTATGGGTTTCAGGTACGGGGCAAAATTCTAGACCCGCACCGCGTCTATAGGTTGGGTCTAGGGTGGGGTCCAAAAAGTCCGAGTCGGGTCTGGGGCACGAGAAACCCGCCCTAACCCGCCCCATTGTCATTCCTAGACTTGACCCAATATCTCCTAGAAAACTATACAAATATCATCAAACAGAGACAATTATTCAATTTCAAAGAAGTTACGTGTTATGACACAAGTGGTTAACCATTCGTTAAAAACCAAGCAACTAAAAAAGGGAAGGGGTAGTACTAACATAAACAAAGTAAGGAACATAAAACAGTCATTTTGTTGCTAAGAAAATACCACATTCAACACAGAAGCCTAAAACCAACAATTTCGGAATTATACGCAAAACCAGAATGGTGTAAACGAACAAAGTCTTGCATAATTACTTGGATATATATGCCAAAAATTACCTTAAAAGATTGCCCTCTTCACTTCTTTCTTAGCAAAGCTAAGGTGGTTTTATAGTGGTCGTACTTTTTCATTAAAAATAATGAAAAATTGCTGGCTTGAAGTGTCCAACACACTGTACAATGCAAAACAGGAGTGAAGCAAAGTTGCTTTAGCTACATAAAATGCCTAACATCTAATCATCATTGGCTGAGGAGGAAGAAGAAGAGGATGATGAAGTGGATGCAGAAGATGAGGAAGAAGATCTAGGGACTGTTTCATATTCCAGCAAGGCAGGAAAGAGACCAGGGAGGTTAAGCATATAACCAACATGGTTTGAATTTTATAATATTTCCTATCCCAAGAATCGTTAGCCATGATTGCGTCATTAAACTCCCCATAAACACCATCGGCATAAAGCTTCAGATTAGTCCCATCATCAAAATAATGCAAACACCTAATGCAATGACCCAAAATTTCTAGTAAAACTTTATTTAACATAGTTTAAAATGATTATCGAAATCATATTGGAGTTAGTGGTGTTTTGGAATGTGTGTGCATATTTGAGTGTGTGTGTGTGTGTGTGTACATGTGTACAACCGGGGACATGCACAAGGCAACACCATAATTCCGGGATATATAATATGCTTCATGTATGTGAATATACATGTATTTCCAGTGGCAATTAAAATTAAATCATATGGACTAATTTAGTGCACAATATAAAGGAAGGTTGAAATAATACATATACATGTATATGGCAAAGACAAGTGCACCGAGATTGTAACATCCCATATTTTCTATATATTTAAATTTTGATTTAAAATAAATAAAATGGAATAATATTAGATAAAAATCAAATTTTGTTGATTTTTAATGTTGATAATTATTTGAATTTAGTATAAATAGATTTTTCAAATTTAGTTCATTTAGAAAACATTGTAATTTGGGGATTTAATATTTAAATGAATAAATAAAAATTTAAACTGTTTAAGTTAAATTTGAAATTCAAAATTTAAAATTCAAATAATCAAATTGGTTAATTCAAAATGTGTGGAATCAATCTATTGGATTTATTTAAAGTGTAACTGGATTTAAATGGATAAATAAATAAATTTAGGAGCGTAAAATATGTGAAGTTGATTTATAAAAATTTCTTTAAGTTATAAATTGATTTAAATGGAATTATTTTATACATATTTAATTTGAATCAAAACAGTTAATCGAATAGTTGAATATTTTATTTATTTAATTAACTGTGAAATTTAACTGTTTTGGTGACTGTCTCGGAATTCGATGAAACTGATGCCATTGGATTCGGAACGATTAATTATTGTAGGGTTTCAATTTGCGTTACAAACCGACTTACCATTTGACCGTACAAGAGAAAGTGTGAAAGGAATCAATGTAGATGGATAATTGGGTGTTTTAACATTTGGGCCTTCTATAATTATATAAATAAAATCCTTTACTACTCCATCAGCCATTTCAACATACGTATATTTTTCCACCGACTCTTTTCTCTTCAATGGCAGAAGGAAATTTATCAAACCCCTTTCCAAATGAAAAATACAGACTTTAAAATTAAATTTCTCCGAACCCTAGCTTATTATATGTCCATACGAAGCTCTCGACGATACAAACCTGCGGGTGTTCTCAGTTTTTACATGCAGCATTCGGATTTGTGGAAAATCGCGGTCAAACTTTTCTGGTTTCGAAACCCTAGGGTGAAAATTAGGGCTTTTCGATTTAGGAGTGGATCGGAGAATTGGAGATATGGGTATCGTAGAGGACGTTCATACGAGCATTTTGGTGTTGGTTGGAGGTGCTATTATTAAGTGGGTCGTCGGAAGTGGGGTTTTGAAGGTCTGGAAGGGTGGTTCGGTTGTGGCTATGGTGTGGCGGCAGGGGATGACCGGTGTTGTCCTCGGGGGTGTCGGATGGCGCAGATTTCTATGACGGTCGCGATGTAGGTGGCCGGAGCTTCCAATTCGATCGGAGGAGGGCGAAATCAATGGTCAAAGTTCTGAGGTTTGGGTTCCGTTCGACGTGTACTGTTCACGATAGGGGAGAGAGCGGGAAGATGGTGGGCCTGCAGACGTGTTCGATTGGAATTGGTGAGAGTTAATTTTATTAATTTATATATATTTTAAATTTCAAATTGTAAAATTTTAATAACTTCTTCATATGAACTCGGATTTGGACGTGGTTGGAATCGTGGCATAGTTGCGGATGTTTTGGCACTAACCTGGCTGCGTTTGGAGACTGAAAATTTTTGGCCTTTAATTGGACGTTCAATCAGCTAAGGACCCAAAGGTGAGTGACTCTTCGCTCACAAATAACTGAATTTTTCCCATATTTATCAAATTAAATTGTGAAATAGGTTGGTTGCATGGTTGCGTTTGATTGGTGAATGTTTGCTTAAATTTGACATGAAAGTGTGTTACATACAATGAAAAACGATAATTAGTTATTTAAATTTAATTTAAATTTCTAGTTAGAAAAATCTCAACACTTGAAATTAGTGAAATGATTTGACATTTATCATAGAATAAAATGTTGTGTGATGGATGCCTTGGTTGACTGAATTTCTGAATGAATGCTGTTTGAAATGTCTTTTTTTTCCAGTAAATGAATGATGTATGCTCATGTTTGATGATGAATACCATTCCTTTCACCCTGGATGTTACAGGCATCAAATAAACCTGGGATTTGTCGATATAATAAATTAAGAACACAGAGTGAAATGATAAATGTCTGTGACCCTGATTTGGATTGATTTGATAGATCCATCCCTGAAATATCGAGAAATTAAATTTAATATCACTTGGCCATATGATAGAAAATTATATACAGACATCGGTTGGTTAAATGATTTTTTTTAATATTTGGAAATTTTAATTGATTAAGTTTTCATTTAGAAGAATGTGTCGATACTCGATAAATCCAGTTCTTTAAAGATTCTGAACTTAGGATGTTTATTAAAAAGGATTAAGGAAATTATCCCAAACCAAAGTGGAAATTTTTTAATTGGGATTTGAATATGATTTGGAAATTATTCAAATTTATGGGGTAGATTTGAATGAAATAAATTCTTGTTAAATTAAATTTTGGAATAAGGGAAATCGAGGTATTCTGAGTTGTTTTAACTCAGTTTGGATGTAGATTTGAATTCTTGAATTCGAAATGGTAGTTTTGAACGATGTTTGAATGAGATATGGAAACTAAATGAACTCTATTGAGACTGGGGTATAGATTCAAGTATTTGAAATTCGGAAGAAAGGAACAATTACGGTTTAAAGGATTTTCTCTTTAAGATTTTTTATATATATACACCCTGCTTGTTTTAAATAAACTATTCTTTTCCAAAATTTATTTATTAAACTTTTGACTTGTAAATTATTTTGTTATAAATGAGTTTCCCTATATTTTATGTTTTAAAATTATTTAGTATACTTTTATTTTATGTATGTAAATAGCAATTTAATTTATCTTATTTTATTCCAACTATTATATTCTATATATATATATTTATATAAAGATTTTACTTTGCAAGCATCTATTTTCCTAATTATATTTTTATGAATTGTAAATTCCTTCCGAATGGAAAATGTTTGGATCTAAACCGTTGTTCAAATGGAGTTGAGATAAGTTATAGCCTCTTTGAATATGAATCGATTTCTAAACCGATCTTTGAATATGGAAATGTGGGTTTCTACTTGAATATAAAATTTTCTCGTAAGGGATTGATATGAGTTATGAAGTATATATATATTCTATTTGAATATGAAGGGATTTCAAACCTTAAGTGATTTGGAATAATTTGAAATCTTTGAAATGAGATATATTCTATTTGAACAAGTCGGTTTTTAAATATTATATGGTTATAATATAAGGATATGGAAATATATTCTAATTTAGAATATAATCGACTTGGTATGATTTATGATATTTTTGATATGAAATTATATTCTATTTGAATATAAATTTGGTTCGAAACAGAATATGATATTTTGATATGAAAGCGAACCTTTATGAAATATAAAAGAACCAACCGATGTGAAAGATGTAAACGTTGGTTGTTAAGGAGACCAGAGTCGACATAAGGCATACTCTCTATCAGTGTTGATACCACTTTGACAACTGTGAATGTTACGACGTATCCAGAATGATGTATGATGACTTAGAGGCGATAATTGAATCGAAGAAGATGAACAATGACAAAATAGCCCAGAACTTCGGGTCAGAACTGAAATGACTAAAATAGGAACTATACCGTGACTAATTGAGGTAGCACCTTTGATCGGACACACTTCTTCGATACTATTTCTATAACTATGATGATGATGATGATTTGGGCCCTTTATGATTTTGGGAGTGTGTTCCGAGGTGGGCGGTAGTGGCTGCTATGCGTTACCATCGGTTCGGGAGTGCAATTGGTAGAATCCTACCATGGGCATTGCCTCGAGTACCTTGTCATATTGATCCATATCGAGCCCCATACGATTTTGATTTAGCATTACCTTTTATGGAGTGCCCTCTGATAACACCAGTACGGTGAATTTACGGTACTGTATAGACTGTTGATGCCTATAAACGGCGTAAGGGTAATATGGTAATCCCGCTTACGCTATTTTTATGATATTTACTTTATTGGATAGACACTATCATAATAGCGTATTATACGATGTAAGTATTAGTTTAACGGATCCTCGAGAGATGGAAAAATCCCGTAACATCTCTTGAGTTACTGCACCCATGACACTGAGGTTATTTCGTATTTTGATTTGACTAATATGAGAATGATTAGTGCTGATCCGAGTGTTTGTTGTATTTTCTTTTATCTAATATGCTCGGGTCAGCAGACGTTTGGAGTTACCGAAGATGACTGTGCCTTGGAGATCGAAGACGAAGATTGGTATATATCTATCATATATATATATATATATATATATATATATATATATATATATCCGCTGCATTTTATTTCCGCTGCCATGTGATGAAACCTGTATATGTATAACTCTGATAGTCAATGTATATATATTTCAACTGTTTTTAAACTGCTATTTGTTTACTATATGTTGTCCTTCCGCTGTGAGATTCTATTATTGTTTTTCTCTCCTTTCTTCTTTTCCCAATAACTGCCTGTATTTATGGTTTGTTCGGGTCGACATGTGTGGTTTATTGTCGATTTGAACAATAAAAAAATGTGGGTCGTTACATTTGGTATCAGAGCGTCAGTTAGCGTCAACCTTGGCTCTGTGTGGGAATTAACTCGTTAGAGATAGGGTTAGAAATTCCCTAAAATGAGTTTGAGAGTATACATGAGAGAGCGTACTTGTATTTTCGATATAAAAATGGTTTTTATTGTGTTGACTGGTTCTGTTGAAAATTTATGGATTCTGGTCGATATATGGGACGCCATAAAATCGATATGAATTTCTAAACAGTCGAACAGAATGGATCGACATAATATGGTTTTCGAGTTTATTTTAAAATTTATCAAATATATTATTGGTTATAAGTGTATATGCATTCGTTATTAATAGGTGGTAATATTTAGTCATTATCTATTATGGTTGATTTAACAATAAATTCAACAGCAAAGACAAGTTCAAATGGTTTAAAAGGATTTGGAAATGAATGTATAAAAATACAATTAGGTAAATATGTCTTGAAAATAAAATAGAAAAAAAATAGAAGTGAACTTGAAACTTGATCCTGGGGTACTCTTGAAATGGTTTTGTCAAATTTTGAAATAATATCGTATTGTAAGTATTTTCAAAAGGAATGGTTTAAAGGATTTTAAAAGAAAAAGTGTGTAATCCCTTCTCGGACATCAGAAATGACTTCGGTAATGAGTGCACGCATTATCGACATCTATTATGTAGTGTCTAAGTGGGGGAGACCACTCTGTACTTTCGCAACTTGTTTGAAAGGAATTTTTGATCTAATTTCCAAGGTATGTAAAGTGGATTTTAAGATTTAACCAGGATTGAAATTTCTTTGCTTTGTTAATTAAAGTTTTGATTTCAATTTATGGTAGTTTTTCTAGGGATTTTTATAAATACATATGCATTTTTAACTTGGTTTATAAAACCTAGAATCAAGCAATTTAAGTCCATCCTAGCTAACTACATCGATTCAAGATTAATTTTCTCGATTCATTGGAGTTTTAAACTTTGAAATTGTGGAATGGACTTAAAAATTAAGAGGGGTCGTCACCTAAACTCTTAAATATTGTGATGATTAGGGTTAAACAAATTCCAACTTTGGTTGGTAAGGGCGTTAGAAGAAATTGAAATTAACTGCGAAATAAATTTCAACCAAAGCCCACTAAAATGAATTGGAAGATTTTGATTGTGTAATAAAACAGACAACTCATAATTTGGGTAACTAATAAGTACATTGAGTTAGTTCGAGAAGAAATTAAAAAGGGTTTAAGTTGTTAATGAAATGGGAATGGTCAATAAATTAAAATGAAGAAATCAATTGGAAAATTAGTGAATATGTGAAACGAAAGCATAGAAAATCTAAAATGGGAACTTGATTTAAATAATATGTTGAATGTAAAGTGGGTTTGAATAATGAAAAGAATAGATGTAAATCAATTGTCGAATGAAATGCAACTTAATTGGAGTGAAGAAATCGAGTTAAATAAAATTTAACTTAAGAGATCGAACAATAATAGTTCAAAAACTAAGTATAAAAACATGAGTACTAATAGTCCTTAATCCAATTCATGATTGTGAGTCGAATAAATAAATTGGGTTAATGGAAATAAGACTTAATTTAAGGTGAAACTAGAATAAATGAATGAAGGAAATAGTTAAACGAATAGAAAAGCCAAAACAAAAGAAGTGAGATGTAAATATAAAATTTGGCTTATACGAAATAAGGTAATAGTTAAGCGAATTCTAATTTGGAAATTTTGATATAATGAAATGAGATCAACTTAGAAAGGCTAAATAAGTTGATATAGTATTCACATATATTGTTGGATTAAGTAAGAAAAAAAATGAAAATATCGAAATGAGAGAAATAGAATGGTTTACATAAAAACCATCACTGACCTTAACCCTTAATCATAAATTCAAAGTTAACTAAATAGAACGAAGAAATGGAATAAATTGGGAATTGAAAATATGAAATAAGATACGAGAAATATAGAACCGAAGTCTAATTCGTTAAATAAGGATATCGAAAGAATTTTGGACTAAAGGGATTCCATTAAGTCAAATGAAAGAGAATAGATGGAAGTAAATTCGAGAAATCTAAATTGGTCGACTTAGAACCAAACATGAATGAAATGAAGTGAAGTGAGATGAACTTGAATAACTAGAATAAGTAAAGTCAGAATTAATTCAAATGAATGGCTAATCGAACATGTATAAACAGAGCGATAGTCAATATAATATGGATGAAGTAAACAGGAATAAGCTATGAAATTTGGCAATTCGGTCCATGTTAATGAATTAAGGATTCAATATAATTGAGTTCGTTAGAAAAGTAAAATGAAATTGAAGTTATTATAAATGAAGCGAATATGAAATATTTATGCAACAAAAGGGTAATGTAACGACCCGCATTCTACGCATCATAGGATTGTAGAATATTTATTTCTTTCACATACGAAGTCGTATGGTCATGTAACTTTGGGAGACGATTATTGGGGTCATTTCCCATGTTCATGATTTTTGTCGAATTTTAAATGACCGTTTTACCCCTAGTTGGTACTGTTTTGGCCATAACTTTTGACTGGAAAGGAATTTAACCTGAAACCACTTCCATTGGATTCGAATGATGGTTTCTCTTTCCGTAGAGGGGTTACATAAGCCAAACGGACTACCGTTTGGGAGAGATGGCTGAAACAAGGTTTAGAAGGTGAAAAACAGCTAATCGGGCTTAACCGGGTGATTAGCAACTAGGCCCAATGGGGGATTTCGGGATTTGGGGTATTTAAGGGCTGCTAGGGTTAGGATTTCGGTTTTAGACTCATTTTTCCAGCCGCCACTTACCTCCTTCAAGCTCTAGCAATGGCCTCCACCTTCTAATTTCATCCCAAATTGTCTCTAAATACTTTCTAATCGAAGATTAAGCAAAACTACATCAAATCAAGGGAGGGTAGCACCAAATCAGAGAGAGAGCTGCTGGAACACATAGGGATTGGATCCAAATCAGAGATTATTTCAGATCTAAAGTTTGTTTGTGGCTAAGGTGAGTGATTTGCATTGTTTTTCACTAATTACGGCTAATTATGGTAATTAGCGAAGATTAGCGAAATTATGGCTCAGAAAAATCTAGAAAAATTCCTAAAATTCTAAAACATCATTTTATGTCTCTGATATGAATTTGGGTTAATTTCGACTAATTTTGCAAATCCCGGAATTTGGGGGATTAAGGGGTAATTAGTGATAATTAGCGAATTTGTGCATGTTAAAAATCTGGAAAAATATTCATAAATTCTGAAATATTGTTTTAGACCTCTGATATGAATTTGGGTTGATTTAGTTAAGTTTTGTTAATCCTATGGTGAGTTTTACCTAAACATGCTTAAGGGAAATTAAGGGGTTTTGGGTATGTTTGATCCATTTTACACGCTATGATTTATGTTTTGGTGTTTGGGGTTGATACTACATGTTGCCATGACTGTATGGTATGCTTTGTGATTGTTTAGAAGTGTTAGATTGGTCGAAAACGCTGTCGAATGGCGTGAAACAAGTCGTAGGGAAGTTGTGCAGGAATCGGTTCGTGAGCCCCCTCCCCGTTCGTGGGGTATGTGCCACGACCAAGGCAGGAGGTGAGCCACGATCCGGGACGAACCACCCTCCACGATTCGATCCCTTCCATTCGTGAAGAGTCATCACGAGCCGCACCACCATGACGATCTGCTCCACTTCGAAGGCCACGAACGAGAGACTGATGCTACGAGTCACTTCAAGCTCGCGTCCGAACCAGAGGAGGATGAAGGAGCTAACGATGCGATGAGTACCAGGGTGCCACGACCCGACCCGACAGGGGTGCCACGAACTGATGAAGCACGATCCGATGATGGCGACCCGACCTGGAGAGCATATCACGATCCGAGCTGGCGAAGGTAGCATGATCCGAGCTGGAGTATCATCACGACCTGGAGCTTGACCACGAGCTGGTGACTGCGAACCGAACCAGGAGGTCATGAACTGAATGAAGACCGATCCGGAGGAGGAGACTAAAACCCGAGGTGCAAAGGTAGTCCAAATGGAAGTTAGAGCTTAGGATCCAGTTGGGAACCAATGAGTTCACTTCATGGTTGGGCTTTGCTACGGGACGTGTGCAAAGGGGTTGTCGGTATTCATAACTTTGGTTCACCACTGAGAGAAGGATAGTGGGCTTGTAGTGATAGTTCCACGGGATTGGATTCCGTCATGGCCCAAAGTATTAGGTGACCAAAGTAGTGGATATCGTATGCTTTACACACTGAGTGAGGGATGTGAGGATGATTGCTATGCTTGATTGTTTGACATCACTATGACATGCACACCCCCACCCCCGTTATCTTTACACCATTTGATATGGCACCTTAGAGTGTTGTACAGTATGTAGTGCTAACTCTTTGGTTGCAGGTCCAGGTTCAGGTATGATTGGATTATACCTGTTATTGTTATGTTTTGTTGTTTATCGCTCATACCAGGCTTTATGTCTGACCCAGAGTTTTATGTCTCTTCTTATTACTCTGGGTGCACACACGAGCAGACTAGAGACAGGTTAGCTGGTGATGCGCGAGTAGCTGATTCGGAGGCGAGCAGGAGGCTTCCACGTATGATATATAGATATTCTCCCAGTGTCATTGGTGGTCGCTACTTGGGCATTAGTAGTGTACCTCCTTTATCTTGCTTTTGTTTTGAGACAGTTTGAAAAGTTGTAATAAGCTATATTCTGGATTTCCGCTGCTATGATGCTTAGTTCTGGTTTTTAGCTTATGTACTGTCTCTCCTGTTTTATGTCAAATATGTTATTATTATATTTTGTTCTATGCGCTGTGAGACATTCTACAGGTTCTTTGTATGTTCATTTCCTTCTTCCTTTTCCCTTTGACGACCCGTTCCGTGCTAACTGGACATGTGTACAGCGCACTTCTGGAGTAAGTGTCGGTTGGTGCGGGGCGGGGCGTCACAGGTAACCCTATTATGAGCATAATGGAGCGATGATCCGTTTGGTGATTAAGTTTTGCTAAAGTCTCGAATTTGAGAGTTGACACTCTAAGTACATAAATCGACATTTATATATGGAAACCTGAAATATTAGATGAGCTGAAGCAAAATGACCATAACTTTTGATGGGCTGATCGGAATTTGACGATTCCGGACTTTTTGGAAACCTTGGGACCTGAACTAAAACTTTTGTTAATAGGGCCTTGTCTAATTTTTATGATTATTAGGTTGAAACCAAGGATTAGTCGTAGTTGTATGCACAGGAAAAATAAAAATCTGAAGCGTATACCTATATTGTTTTGACCATAACTTCCTAACAAAACATCGGATTTTAACGTGCGAGTACAATTCAGAAAGGCCGGAATCTAAACTAAATTTTTTCCTCAATATGCTTGCTAAAATTTTATGTTTAATGGGTTAAAAACTGGGTTGAACAACTCAGGTCTGCAATTTTGTGTGTGTGGGCTGAAGCGTTCACTTTCACTAAAATAGTCATAACTTTTGAATGAATTATCCGAATTCGACGAATCCAGACAATTCGGAAAGCCTAAAACGAATGCTACAACTTTTTTCTAGGGTCCATTAGTCAAATTTCAACATTTAAAGGGTGATAAACCTCATTTTGTTCACTGACCTGTTATGAATATCTTGATTTTATAGTTGAAATGTTCGATATATGTTGTGTAAGTTGTATGCATTTGCTATGTATTGTTTATATGTTGGATTCTTATGCCTATGTGAGTATATAGCAGGTGCGGGGAAGTCGCGCTACGCTTTGGAACTCGCTTGCGCTAAATACTAAGTGCTAAGGTAAGTAAAAATGCAAATAAACGCTAAAGAAAGGTACGTAATTGTGTTGTAAGGTTTTGATGGTTTTATATTTTGTTTCTCCCCATTTTTGGGATGCCTCATCGAGTGATGAGACGGATATTTGGATTTATATATGTATTGTGATTTTTCCGGACCTCTCCATACAAAGGAGATGCTGCCGAAATTTTCCTTGATTTCGGGAGTTAGAAAATTTTACGAGGTTTTACAACTATATGACTTACTTTATAAATGGAATTTTACATATATGAATGTGGAAGTATATATGTGCTCAACATCATCTTTCGTTCTCTTTTCGAGGACGAAAAGATTTTAAGTGGGAGAGAATGTAACGTCCCATATTTTCTATATATTTAAATTTTGATTTAAAATAAATAAAATGGAATAATATTAGATAAAAATCAAATTTTGTTGATTTTTAATGTTGATAATTATTTGAATTTAGTATAAATATATTTTTCAAATTTAGTTCATTTAGAAAACATTGTAATTTGTGGATTTAATATTTAAATGAATAAATAAAAATTTAAACTGTTTAAGTTAAATTTGAAATTCAAAATTTAAAATTCAAATAATCAAATTGGTTAATTCAAAATGTATGGAATCAATCTATTGGATTTATTTAAATTGTAATTGGATTTAAATGGATAAATTAATTAATTTGGGAGCGTAAAATATGTGAAGTTGATTTATAAAAATTTATTTAAGTTATAAATTGATTTAAATGGATTATATATATATATATATATATAATTTGAATTAAAACAGTTAATTGAATAGTTGAGTATTTTATTTATTTAATAAACTGTGAAATTAACTGTTTTGGTGACTGTCTCGGAAATCGACTAAACTGATGCCATTGGATTCGGAATGATTAATTATTGTAGGGTTTCAATTTGCGTTACAATCCGACTTACCGTTTGACCGTACGAGAGAAAGTGTGAAAGGAATCAATGTAGATGGATAATTGGGTGTTTTAACATTTGGGCCTTCTATAATTATATAAATAAAACCCTTTACTACTCCATCAGCCATTTCAACATACGTATATTTTTCCACCGACTCTTTTCTCTTCAATGGCAGAAAGAAATTTATCAAACCCCTCTCCAAATAAAAAATACAGACTTTAAAATTAAATTTCTCCAGACCCTAGCTTATTATATGTCCATACGAAGCTCTCGATGACACAAACCTGCGGGTGTTCTCAGTTTTTACATGCAGCGTTCGGATTTGTGGAAAATCGCAGTCAAACTTTTCTAGTGTCGAAACCCTAGGGTGAAAATTAGGGCTTTTCGATTTAGGAGTGGATCGGAGAATTGGAGATATGGGTATCGTAGAGGACGTTCATATAAGCGTTTTAGTGGTGGTTGGAGGTGTTATTGTTAAGTGGGTCGTCGGAATTTGGGTTTTGAAGGTATGGAAGGGTGGTTCGGTTGTGGCTATGGTGTGGCGGCAGGGGATGACCGGAGTTGGCCTCGGGGGTGTCGGATGGCGCGGATTTCTATGACGGTCGCGATGGAGGTGGGCGGAGCTTCCAATTCGATCGAAGGAGGGCAAAATTAACGGTCAAAGTTCTGAGGTTTGGGTTACGTTCGACGCGTACCGTTCACGATAGGGGAGAGAGCGGAAAGATGGTGGGCCTGCAGACTTGTTCGATTGGAATTGGTGAGAGTTAATTTTATTAATTTATATATATTTTAAATTTCAAATAGTAAAACGATAATAACTTCTTCATATGAACTCGGATTTGGACGCGGTTGGGTACGTTGGGATCGTGGCGGAGTTGCGGACGTTTTGGCACTAACCTGCCTGCGTTTGAAGGCTGAAAATTTTTGGCCTTTAATTGAACGTTCAATCAACTAAGGACCCAAAGTTGAGTGATTCTTCGCTCACGAATGGCTGGATTTTTCCCATATTTATCAAATTAAATTGTCAAATAAGTTTTTTTCATGGTTGCGTTTGATTGGTGAATGTTTGCTTAAATTTGAGATGAAAGTGTGTTACATACAACGAAAATCGATAATTAGTTATTTAAATTTAATTTATATTTCTAGTTAGAAAAATCTCAACACTTGAAATTAGTGAAATGATTTGACATTTATCATAGAATAAAATGTTGTGTGATGGATGCCTTGGTTGACTGAGTTTCTGAATGAATGCTGTTTGAAATGTCTTTTTTTTCCAGTAAATGAATGATGTATGCTCATGTTTGATAATGAATCCGATTCCTTTCACCCTGGATGTTAGGGGCATCAAACAAACCTGGGATTTGTCGATATAATAAATTAAGAACACATAGTGAAATGATAAACCTCTGTGACCCTGATTTGGATTGAAATGATAGATCCATCCCTGAAATATCGAGAAATTAAATTTAATATCACTTGACCATATGATAGAAAATTATATACAAACATCGGTTGGTTAAATGATTTTTTTAATATTTGGAAATTTTAATTGATCGAATTTTCATTTATAAGAATTTGTCGATACTCGATAAATCCAGTTCTTTAAAGATTCTGAACTTGGGATGTTTATTAGAAGAGGTTAAGGAAATTATCCCAAACCAAAGTGGAAAATTTTAAATTGGGATTTGAATATGATTTGGAAATTATTCAAATTTATGGGGTAGATTTGAATGAAATAAATTCTTGTTAAATTAAATTTTGGAATAAGGGAAATCGAGGTATTGTGAGTTGTTTTAACTCAGTTTGGATGTAGATTTGAATTCTTGAATTCGAAACGGTAGATTTGAACGATATTTGAATGAGATATGGAAACTAAATGAACTCTATTGAGACTAGGGTATAGATTCAAGTATTTGAAATTCGGAAGAAAGGAACAATTACGGTTTAAAGAGTTTTCTCTTTAAGATTTTATATGTATATACCCTGCTTGTTTTAAATAAACAATTCTTTTCCAAAATTTATTTATTAAACTTTTAACCTGTGAATTATTTTGTTATAAACGAGTTTCCATACATTTTATGTTTTAAAATTATTTAGTAAACTTTTATTTTATGTATGTAAATAGCAATTTAATTTATCTTATTTTATTCCAACTATTATATTCTATAAATATATTTATATAAAGATTTTACTTTATAAGTATCTATTTTCCTAATTATATTTTTATGAATTGTAAATTCCTTCCGAATGGAAAATGTTTGGATCTAAACCGTTGTTCAAATGGAGTTGAGATAAGTTATAGCCTCTTTGAATATGAATCGATTTCTAAACCGATCTTTTAATATGGAAATGAGGGTTTCTACTTGAATATATAAATTTATCATAAGGGATTGATATGAGTTATGAAGTATATATATTCTATTTGAATATGAAGGGATTTCAAACCTTAAGTGATTTGGAATAATTTCATATCTTTGAGATGAGATATATTCTATTTGAACAAGTCGGTTTTTAAATATTATATGGTTATAATATAAGGATATGGAAATATATTCTAATTTATAATATAATCGGCTTGGTATGATTTATGATATTTTTGATATGAAATTATATTCTATTTGAATATAAATTTGGTTCGAAACAGAATATGATATTTTGATATGAAAGCGAACCTTTATGAAATATAAAAGAACCAACCAATGTGAAAGATGTAAGCGTTGGTTGTTAAGGAGACCGGAGTCGACATAAGGCATACTCTCTATCAGTGTTGATACCACTTTGACAACTGTGAACGTTACGACGTATCCATAATGATGTATGATGACTTGGAGGCGATTATTGAATCGAAGAAGATGAACAATGACGAAATAGCCCTGACCTTCGGGTCAGAATTGAAATGACTAAAACAGGAGCTATACCATGACTAATTGAGGTAGCACCTTTGATCGGACACACTTCTTCGATACTATTTCTATGACTATGACTATGTTGATGATGATGATTTTGGCCCTTTATAATTTTGGGAGTGTGTTCCGAGGTGGGCGGTAGTGGCTGCTATCCGTTACCACCGGTCCGGGAGTGCAATTGGTAGAATCCTACCCTGGGCATTGCCTCGAGTGCCTTGTCATATTGATCCATATCGAGCCCCATACGATTTTGATTTAGCATTGCCTTTTATGGAGTGCCCTCTGATAACACCAATACGATGAATTTACGGTACTATATAGACTGTTGATGCCTATAAACGGCGTAAGGGTAATATGGTAATCCCGCTTACGCTATTTTTTTGATATTTACTTTACTGGATAGACACTATCATAATAGCGTATTATACTATGTAAGTATTAGTTTAACGGATCCTCGAGAGATGGAAAAATCCCGTAACATCTCTTGAGTTACTGCACCCACGACACAGAGGTTATTTCGTATTTTGATTTGACTAATATCAGAATGATTAGTGCTGATCCAAGTGTTTGTTGTGTTTTCTTTTATGTAATACACTCGGGTTAGCAGACATTTGCAGTTACCGAAGATGACTGTGCCTTAGAGATCGAAGACAAAGATTGGTATATATCTATCATATATATATATATATATATATATATACATATATATGTATTTCCGCTGCATTTTATTTCCGCTGCCATGTGATGAAACCTGTATATGTATAACTCTGATAGTCAATGTATATATATTTCAACTGTTTTTAAAACTGCTATTTGTTTATTATATGTTGTCCTTCTGCTGTGAGATTATGTTATTGTTTTTCTCTCCTGTCTTCTTTTCTTCTTTTCCCAATAACTTCCTGTATTTATGGTTTATTCAGGTCGACATGTGTGGTTTATTGTCAATTTGAACGATAAAAAAATGTGGTTCGTTACAGAGATTAAATGGTGCATAGCCAGATTTAGAAAAAGGAGGGAATATTATTGTAACAACCCGGATTTTCAGAACCAATTTAAATTTTTTATTTTAGCTATTTTAATGTGTTTTGAGAATTTAAAATGATTTATTTTAAATAACGACTAAAAATTTATTTAAATCGAAGTTAGAACATATAAATTTATTTTAATTATATAAAGAGCCTGAAATGGCGCGGTAGTTTGAAAATTCGATTTTAAACTTTAACTGAATATACAAAATCTGTTTATGTATATCTTCCTAACAAATGTGAAAAATTCAAATTTCATAATATAAATTGAAAGTTATGTCCAGTTCAAAATTTGAAATAGTCGCTATGGAATTTATATATATAAATATTTAATATAATATATAGCCCTTAAAAATAGCCATTTTACAAACGACTTCCGTTTTCGACGATTCCACTTTTGTTGGATCGGGAATGTCAAATTATTGGTAGGTATCAAATTTCATAATTTTTGGATTTAATATGTGAGTGTGATAAATTTAAACGTGTTTTGTATATTCAGTTTGAAGAAAAATGGCCATTTTTCCAACGGTCTCTAAATTAGATGAAATTAGTTTTGTTAGGACCGTGTCATCAAGACATATCTAGATTTATTTTTCTGTAATTTTTGGAGTTAGTATGTGGCCCCGGTAAATTAAAATGTACATTCAAATTAAATATAAATTGATTTATATTTTAGTTTTGATAAACACTGACTGAAACGATCGAATTGGCTTACGAAACATGTAACACCCCGTGAATTCTATAACGTTAAGCTTCACGAATTAAAGTATAATTAATTATAAATGATGAAATTAAGGGAAATGGGTTACACCATTGCGTTCGTCTCGAAATTCTGCTTGAGATAGAGTTCAAGTTTGCGTAAAACGGATATCGTATGAAGAAGATATGGACGAACGAAGTTGGGCAGAAAAACCGGAAAACGGGTCAGAATGCACTGGCGCACTTGTGAAGTGCGCCAGAACAAAGTTGAACTGGCGCACTTGGGAAGTGCGCCATTACATTTTTATCCTGGCGCACCTGCCAAGTGCGCCCAGGTCAGAATGACCTGTTGGTCAGGTCCTGGCTGGCCTGGTCAGGGTTTGGTCGAATTCTGATGCTTGGCTGAGTCACTAGGGCTTACGTGTCGCCTCTTGATTGGCTATTTGAACTTTGTATGGTCTAGATTCCTCCTATCATCATATGACGGCTCAATAAAATTTAAAATTCTATAAATACAACTCAAGTCTAACCCTAAATTCACACAAATAATAGAATACAAAAGCCGTCATGCTGCTGGAGAGGAACTAGGAATGGCCGTCAATTAGAAAACCTAGAGACAAGCCAACAAGCCTAAGAGACGAATCAAATTAGAAGAAGATCAAAGCTTAATCAAATCATTCAACGCAACTTTGCTACCCAAAGGAGAGCATCTCCAAATCAGAATAACAGAAATTAGAAAACAAGAATTCATCACACGTTGTAAGTATAGTGACCTCTCAAAATATGAATAAAAACTGTGATGTGATTCGATGTAAATAAAAATAGAATCGTGTTGTTATAATCTTTGTGTATTGTGATGGTTCTATCATGACTTATGAATTGATGTTTGTGGCATAAATTGATTGATGCAAGCCTATTGAACAATTTTATATGAAAACAATGGCACTAGCAAGTTTGTGGCAAAAACTAGAAATTGATCCCTTTTTGTATATGTCGATGGCATGGACTATGTATATTCCCTTAGTCTAAATTAGAATTTATGTAAACATGTTATAGACCTTTTATGCCTACATGACCCAAAACCTATGATATCATTCTCATGTTTATTTGCAAGTATAATTGGATCTATGTTTCATAAACTATGCAAGTTCATGTTTATTTGCAAAATATAATTGGTTCTATGTCAGACATCATTTGGGTTTCATAAACTATGCAAGTTCATGTTGAAATAGGCAATATGATTAGATGTAAAAATTGTACATTTTGATGAATATATAACATGCTAGTTTTGTGGTCGATATTATGCCAAGTTAAACATGTTTAAACACAAGTTTGTATTTGCCTAAACTATGCCATTTCATATGTAACCTACTTAGTCATACTTTGATTTGAATGCAAGTTCACATGACCCATGTTATATGTTAGTTGAATCGCCAAATTGCAAGTTCATACCTATGATGTTCATATTGATTATGCCAAAAATGCCAAGTTTACAACTATGTCACGTTTACGTTTATGAATTCCCTTATGCCTATTTGTGTGCGCTAACTTTGGCTAAGTTTTTAGCCTAATATTATATGTTAAAAACTATGCGGACGAAGATTAGGCTAAGATTGTTAGCCTAATGTTTAAACGGGGTAACGTTGGGAATATTTGAAAACTTGACATAAAAATATATGAAATTGGCATGTTTGTCACATGCGAAAATTGGTGGCATTTAAACGGTATAAATTCTTATACCAAAAATGTTAAACTTGGAATGTGGGCCATAATATTTAATTGTTGACAAATTTACATATATTTAGTAATAAAGACAAATATATAAATTTAGAAAACACGATATGCTTAACCCGAGGTTGGATTGAGTTGTGATGTAAACCTGCACGGACCCGCCCGGCTGTCCAGTAGTCACAACAATACCTATCCAATGTGGGTGGTTAAGCATTGAGCCCAATAAGGACCCAAGGTTAGACTGAGCTACGGTGTAAACCTGCCCGGAACCGACCGGCACATCAAGTAACCGTAGCAATACCTGTCTAATGTGAGTGGTCTGGTGCTCCTAAGAGGCTAAGGACAGATGGTAGGGTTAAGTCAACTATAACACATAACCAAATTCAGCATGTTAACAAGAATTGATAGGCGGGGTTAGGTAAATACAGACACTTAACCGCTTAACATGTCTGACTAGAAAATCCTGGTAACGAGGGACCCGTTTCAGCAGTAACCCAAAGTTAGGCATCAACGGTACCCTGAAACTAGGCAAGGTGGGGCACGATTACTGGGCTGATTGTAAGCGGTCAAACGACGGTGGTGGGTGCACAGTGCAGGTCTAACGGGGTGCGGGCGTGCACACACTCCGTAGCAGACAACCAGGGCACTAGGGACACCAGTAGTACAACCTATGTCTTCTAGTTTTATGTCGGGGCCGCCACCATGGGTCTTGATACACCCCATGGTGGGACCAGCATAGGTATCTAAAATTCTTGGGGGCCGTATGACACATGTTAACGCGAGTAGGAGCCAATCTTTAATAAGAATGGGGATCACTTCACCCTCACCATGGGGTGCCAGTTAGAATGAATTCAAATAGGTGCAGAGATATAGTATGGCTGTGATAGTACATTCGACACTTCCTTAGCTTGTGACACTTTCCTATTTTTAGTTTACATCCATCATACCCTTTTCTTATTCACATATTGAAGAGTTACTAGATTTACTCAGGCTTTATGTCTAACCCTATTTTCTTTTCGTCTTCTTTTCTTTCGTTTCCCCCCAGGTCCACAGTGAGGAAACAGCTCAACTCAGTCAGGCTCTTTACAAGCACCAAGAACGTAGATGTATGATTTGGATATTTCTTGCTCGGATAATGGCTTTGGATATCACTATGGGGATTTTTGTCACTTTATTTATGTTTTCATGCCTCTTTAATAATCAAGGAAGTTATGAGGAAGTAATGTTGAAAGTATTTTGAGACAATTATGGAAATCTTTGTTTGATACACGTATTTATGAAATAAAAGTTTGTTTGGTTTCCGCTGTTTAAAATATGTGTATTTATATCTGTCTTGAGTTCATCTGTGGCTTTTACTTATAAACCTCCACCAAAGTTAAGGCATTCCCTTTGTGAGTGACCTTAATGGAGGTGGGGTGTTTCACTTGGTATCAGAGCATAGGTTTACCAGACAAGATAAAAGTTTTTGAAATTTGTTTTCAAAAAGAAAGTTTAAAGAAGCATTTTTTTTTATAGAAAAAGTGTTATATTTATAAAAAGACAAAATCCCCCAAAGCCATGTGCCCTATCTATCCTTCTCTATCCTTCGTTTTGAATTTTTCCTTTTTGTTTCAGCATATCTGGGGACCTTACTCCCCAGCTACAGATGCTGTTACTCCTCCTCCTCCTCTACGTGAACCAGCAAACGGAAGAATCGTCAAACAAGAAGACGGATAATAGTCAAGGAGGAAAGGATCACAACAATAATAACAAGACACGTGAGAAAAGGAAATGTTATTTCTGTGGCATTGTTGGACATGTGGTGAACGACTGCAGAAAGAAGAAGAGGAAGATGAGTGCTACTTGCTTCCATTGCGGTGAGGCTGGACACATGGCTAGGGACTGCCCTAAGAAGCAAAGGCAAGGCCCGCAAGCAAGACCTTCTAGGGGTACCTCTTTAACTTCTTCTCCTAAACGCTTTGTTTTATCCTGCTTATCTTCTATTCCTATCTTGAGAACGAGGTAGAAATATTTCTGTAGGAAGTGTAGCCTATCTTTATGATCATCCAGTTCGTACACTTTTTGACTCTGGCGCACCACACTCTTTTATTTCATCTGCCTTAGTAGAATCTCTGCATCTAGACACTAGTATGGTAGAAGATTCCTTAGTAGTTTCAAATCCAATTGGGCGCTCCGCTTACTTGTCAATGGTTTGTTTGGGTTTGAAAATCTCTATTCTCAGCGTTGAGTTTAGTTGTAGTGCCTTTGTTTTGGGCTTCTCGGGATATGGTTTGATCTTAGGCATGGACTGGTTATCCAGTAATAGTGCCATTCTTGACTGTGAGAAAAGAGTAGTTAGGCTCTTGACTCGGCTTGGTAATACTCTAGAAATTTCTTGTAATCCTTTGAATGCAGTTATGCTTAGTTATCTAGAGTCGCTTGATGCTTCTGATGAGAATTTGCAATCAGTTAGAGTAGTCCGGGAATATCCGGATGTCTTTGAGGAAGTGAAAGGCTTACCTCTGAGGCGGGAAATAGACTTCTGCATATATCTTGTGGATAACGCAAAGCCTATAGCTTTACTTGTCAGACACATGGCTCCAAGGGAGAGAAAGGAGCTCAGTAAGCAGGTTAAAGAACTTCTCGAAAAGGGGTTCATTAGACGGAGCATTTCGGAATGGGGTGCTCCAGTGATGTTCGCAACCAAAGCAGATGGTTCGCTTCGCCTTTGCGTCGACTATAGGGAGTTAAACAAATTGACCAAGAAAAATAGGCACCCTCTTCCCCGAATCGACGATTTGTTTGATCAGCTTGTAGGTGCGATGGTCTAATCCCAACTTGATCTGGCAACTGGGTTCCATCAGCTAAGAGTAGCTGAAGACAGCATTGATAAGATAGCGTTCAGAACCCCAGACGGTTTCTTCGAGTGGCTTGTCATGCCTTTCGGCTTGACAAACGCACCCGCTTATTTCGTAGACCTAATGAGCAGGGTGTTCAGAGAATTCCTCAACAAATTTGTGGTTGTCTTCGTAAATGATATCTTAATCTTCTCAAAGAGTGAGGAAGAACATGCTCAGCATCTGAAAGAAATCAAGGATACTCTTCGTGCACATCAACCAAAAGCAAAATTCTCCAAGTGTCACTTATGGAGAAAAGAAGTAAGGTTTCTTGGGCATATAGTGTCCAAAGAAGGGTTGGCTGTGGACCCCGCGAAAGTGGTGGCAGTACAAGATTGGAAGACACCAAGAAATGCAACCGAAGTTCGAAGCTTTCTTGGGCTAGCCGGTTTTTACCGAAAGTTTATTACGGATTTTGCGAAAATCTCAGCCCCACTCACAAGGATAACAAAGAAGAATCTGGCGTTCACTTGGGATTTGTACTGCGAGTTTGCTTTCCAACGATTAAAAAGGGCTCTTACAACAGCCCCAGTTCTAACTCTGCCTGACGGAAGCAAAATGTTCACAGTATACACGGATGCATGTGGAACGGGACTAGGCGCTGTTCTAATGCAAGAAGGAAGGGTAGTAGCTTATGGCGGAACACAATTGAAGGTTCATGAAAAGAACTACCCAACCCACGATCTTGAGTTGGCCGCCATCGTCTTTGCACTTAAGTCTTGGCGCCATTATCTCCTAGGTGAGAAGTTTGAATTATACACTGATCATAAATCGTTGAAATATCTCTTCTCCCAGAAGGATCTTAACTTGAGGCAGCAAAGATGGATGGAGTTTCTTGCCTCGTATGATTTTGAAATTTACTATACTCCCGGAAAAGGCAACGTGGTAGCAGACGCGTTGAGCCGAAAGAAACTGACCCTAAGACCTCTCTTTGTGGAAAGGCAAAACTTGGAGTATATAGCCAGTTTTAACTGTAGGCCCTCCTCGGATTTTGTACTGGGTTTGTTAGCATCTCTCGAAGTACGCCCTACTCTCTTAGACTCAATAGGGGCTGCCCAACGTGAAGACCCTCAGCTTGTGGATGTGATTGATAAACTTATTAGGGGTGAGACTTCTAGTCACCTCAGTAGATACGCCATCAATGATAAGGGTTGGCTGAGACGAGATGGAAGATTATGCGTCCCACAAGCAAGGGAGTTGATAAAGAAGGTTCTCGAGGAAGTGCATCATTCCAATATGACTATACACCCTGGCGGTGATAAGATGTACAAGGATATAAAAAGGACTTTCTTTTGGAGCGGCATGAAGCAAGACGTTGCAGATTTCGTTTCTAAGTGCATGACCTGCCAACGGGTCAAGGCAGAACAAAAGAAGCCTGGAGGAATACTTCACCCTCTAAAGGTCCCACAGTGGAAGTGGGATAGCATTTCAATGGACTTCATTGATGGACTGCCTAGGTCGAGAAGAGGCAACACTAGCATTTGGGTAATAGTGGATAGGCTTACTAAAAGCGCCCACTTTATACCTATCAAGAGTAGAAGGACTGCCTCATCTCTAGCTTCTCTTTATCTCAAGGAAATAGTTCGACTCCATGGGATACCCTCCAGCATTGTTAGTGACCGAGACCCTATCTTCACGAGTGAGTTTTGGTGGAGTCTACAAGAAGCTGTAGGCATGCAGTTATGTTTGAGCACGGCCTATCACCCCCAAACCGATGGTCAGACGGAAAGGGTGAATAGAGTTTTAGAGGATCTTTTAAGACTTGCATTCTTGACTTTGGAGGGATGTGGGAGGATCACCTTCCTTTAGTGGAATTTGCCTACAATAACAGCTACCAAGCTACCATCGGCATGGCACACTTCGAAGCCTTGTATGGAAGACCGTGCAAATCACCAACTTGTTGGTGGGAGTCTACAGATAAGCTTATACTTGAGCCAGACATGATTTGTGAAACTTCAGAGAAAGTAGACTTGATACGTAGGAGAATGAAGACAGCCCAAGACAGACAGAAATCCTACGCCGACAAAAGAAGGACCGACCTTGAGTTTGAGGTTGGGGACAAGGTTTTCCTTAAGGTATCCCCTTTAAGGAACATCGTTCGATTTGGATCTGCAGGAAAGATAGCACCAAGATTTGTAGGACCGTTCCTTATCATCGAGAAGATAGGGAAAATGGCTTATAGAGTAGATCTACCTGAAAGATTGGCCGGAATTCACAACATCTTTCACGTTTCTCATCTCCGGAAATGTCTACATGAATCAATGGAAGTGGTGGAGCCGAGCATTCTAGAAGAAGCCGAAATGGAACGTGAAGCAACTGTAAGGAGAGTTCCAACTCGAATCGTAGGAACTGAAATAAAAAAGCTACGCAACCGCGAAGTGAAGCTCGTTAAGGTTCAGTGGAGCGACGCCGAGGAAGACGCGACTTGGGAAATTGAGGATAGAATATGCGCTGCCTACCCTCTTCTTTTTGAGGGTACATCTTTGACCTCTCTTTTTCTTAAGTTGTCCTTGTATCTATCTTTTTAGGTATATCTCCTCGATATTATCCTTTATCCTTAGGTAGAAACCCCTTTGGATGTAAACATGCATTTGAAACATGTTATAGTTGATGGCTGCAAGTAGTTGCTAGTGGTTGCTCGTGAATGCATATACACACACAATCTAGGTCTTAGATCGGCTCAATCACTTCATACTGCATATGCATATATGTATTCTTATTTGTATATGGTTGAAAACTTGATATGCTGTCATATGGTCGTTGCATTTGTATGAATAGTTGTACACTCATGTAGAATTATGAGTAGGAAATTTTTTTTGCATACATAATGGATTCATGACACTTACATGATTCACATTAAGGAGGTCAACTAAATCAGTAGATCGCCTGATTTCTGCATTAGATAAGGACATGTACACACACTATGCATATGATCATGAAGCATTAGAAGTCTTTTAAGGAAAGTGGATGCCTGTGTTTGTTGGTTGAGTAGATGGACTGTTGGATGGTAGGATATACATTCTTCCTAACTTGAAGATTTCGAATTAAAGTATAATTAATTATAAATGATGAAATCAAGGGAAATGGGTTATGCCATTGCGTTCGTCTCGAAATTCTGCTTGAGATAGAGTTCAAGTTTCGTAAAACGGATATCGTATGAAGAAGATATGGACGAATGAAGTTGGGCAGAAAAACCGAAAAATGGGTCAGAATGCACTAGCGCACTTGTGAAGTGCGCCAGAACAAAGTTGAACTAGCGCACTTGGGAAGTGCGCCAGTACATTTTTAGCCTGGCGCACCTGCCAAGTGCACCCAGGTCAGATTGACCTGCTGGTCAGGTCCTGACTGGCCTGGTCAGGGTCTGGTCGAATTCTGATGCTTGGCTGAGTCACTAGGGCTTACGTGTCACCTCTTGATTGGCTCTTTGAACTTTGTATAGTCTAGATTCCACCTATCTTCATCTGACGGCTCAGAACAATTTAAAATTCTATAAATACAACTTAAGTCTAACCCTAAATTCACACAAATAAAAGAATACAAAAGCCGTCATGCTACTGGAGAGGAACTAGGAATGACCGTCAATTAGAAAACCTAGAGACAAGCCAACAAGCCTAAGAGACGAATCAAATTAGAAGAAGATCAAAGCTTAATCAAATCATTCAATGCAACTTTGCTACCCAAAGGAGAGCATCTCCAAATCAGAATAACAGAAATCAGAAAACAAGAATTCATCACACGTTGTAAGTATAGTGACCTTTCAAAATATGAATAAAAATTGTGATGTAATTCGATGTAAATGAAAATAGAATCGTGTTGTTATAATCTTTGTGTATTTTGATGGTTCTATCATGACTTGTGTATTGATGTTTGTGGCATAAATTGATTGATGCAAGCCTATTGAACAATTTTATATGAAAACAATGGCACTTGCAAGTTTATGGCAAAAACTAGAAATTGATCCCTTTTTGTATATGTCGATGGCATGGACTATGTATATTCCCTTAGTCTAAATTAGAATTTATGTAAACATGTTATAGACCTTTTATGCCTACATGACCCAAAACCTATGATATCATTCTCATGATTGTTTGCAAGTATAATTGGATCTATGTTTCATAAACTATGCAAGTTCATGTTTATTTGCAAAATATAATTGGTTCTATGTCAGACATCGTTTGGGTTTCATAAACTATGCAAGTTCATGTTGAAATAGGCTATATGATTAGATGTAAATATTGTACATTTTGATGAATATATAACATGCTAGTTTTGTGGTCGATATTATGCCAAGTTAAACATGTTTAAACACAAGTTTGTATTTGCCTAAACTATGCCATTTCATATGTCACCTACTTAGTCATACTTTGATTTGAATGTAAGTTCACATGACCCATGTTATATGTTAGTTGAATCGCCAAATTGCAAGTTCATACCTATGATGTTCATATTGATTATGCCAAAAATGCCAAGTTTACACTTATGTCACGTTTACGTTTATGAATTCCCTTATGCCTATTTGTGTGCGCTAACTTAGGCTAAGTTTGTAACCTAATATTATATGTTAAAAACTATGCGGACGAAGATTATGCTAAGATTGTTAGCCTAATGTTTAAACAGGGTAACGTTGGGAATATTTGAAAACTTGACATCAAAATATATGAAATTGGCATGTTTGTCACATGCCAAAATTGGTGGCATTCAAACGGTATAAATTCTTATACCAAAAATGTTAAACTTGGAATGTGGGCCATAATATTTAATTGTTGACAAATTTACGTATATTCAGTAATAAAGACAAATATGTAAATTTAGAAAACACGATATGCTTAACCCGAGGTTGGATTGAGTTGTGATGTAAACCTGCCAGGACCCGCCCGGCTGTCCAGTAGTCACAACAATACCTATCCAATGTGGGTGGTTAAACATTGAGCCCAATAAGGACCCGAGGTTAGACTGAGCTACGATGTAAACCTGCCCGGAACCGACCGGCACATTTAGTAACCGTAGCAATACCTGTCTAATGTGAGTGGTCTGGTGCTCCTAAGAGGCTAAGGACAGATGGTAGGGTTAAGTCAACTATAACACTTAACCAAATTCAACATGTTAACAAGAATTGATGGGTGGGGTTAGGTAAATACAGACACTTAACCACTTAACATGTCTGACTAGAAAATCCTGGTAACGAGGGACCCGTTTCAGCAATAACCCAAAGTTAGGTATCAACGGTACCCTGAAACTAGGCAGGGTGGGGCACGATTACTGGACTGATTGTAAGCGGTCAAACGACGGCGGTGGGTGCACAGTGCAGGTCTAACGGGGTGCGGGCGTGCACACACTTCGGAGCAGACAACCAGGGCACTGGGGACACCAGTAGTATAACCTATGTCTTCTAGTTTTATGTCGGGGCCGCCACCATGGGTCTTGATACACCCCATGGTGGGACCAACATAGGTATCTACAATTCTTGGGGGCCGTATGACACATGTTAACGCGAGTAGGAGCCGATCTTTAATAAAAATGGGGATCACTTCACCCTCACCATGGGGTGCCAGTTAGAATGAATTCAAATAGGTGCAAAGATATAGTATGGGTGTGATAGTACATTCGACACTTACTTAGCTTGTGACACTTTCCTATTTTTAGTTTACATCCATCATACCCTTTTCTTATTCACATATTGAAGAGTTACTAGATTTACTCAGGCTTTATGTCTGATCCTATTTTCTTTTCGTCTTCTTTTCTTTCGTTCCCCCCCATGTCCGCGGGGAGGAAGCATCTCAACTCAGTCAGGCTCTTTACAAGCACCAAGAACGTGGATGTATGATTTGGATCTTTCTTGCTCGGATAATGGCTTTGGATATCACTATGGGGATTTTTGTCACTTTATTTATGTTTTCATGCTTCTTTAATAATCAAGGCAGTTATGAGGTTGTAATGTTGAAAGTATTTTGAGACAATTATGGAAATCTTTGTTTGATACACGTATTGATGAAATAAAAGTTTGTTTGGTTTCCGCTGTTTAAAATATGTGTATTTATATCTGTCTTGAGTTCATCTGTGGCTTTTACTTATAAACCTCCACCAAAGTTAAGGGATTCCCTTTGTGAGTGACCTTAATGGAGGTGGGGTGTTTCACTACATATCCCATTGTGTTCAGATGGGGGTATTTAGCTAAGAACGACAATCGTTGGGTTTGATTTGGAGTTCAAATGAAAAATCTAACTTTTTGGAATTTAAAATAATAATAAAATGTAATATAATTTCCTGCAAAAACCCTCAAACCCCGTCCCTTTTGAAAGCCGCCGCCAGCAAAAAAAATAAATAAAATAAAATCAAAGGTCAAATCGCACCAGAATTCTTTCCTAAATCTTGTTCAATCCATTCAATAAATTTCGAACTTCATAAAACAAAAATTAAAGAGATTTCTAAGCTTTTGAATTTGGTACGGGTGTGATTTGAATTGGTATAGGGATGGAGGCGAATTCCTTTATCGAACTGCCGGCGTATATGCTCGATTTACGAGCATAGGGAGTGATCGAGTACCCCCATGTTGTGGCCGATGGGAGGGTGTTGGAAGCTTGTCGATGTGGTGTTAGTGGATCGCCAGCTGGTGGCCTGAGGTGCGGTGCGTTCAGGAGCAAAAAGGATCGACAATGGGTGGGTTTTGACCTGGAGTACACGATTGGGGAAGAAAGGAGGGTGACATGGAAAAAGGGATTAAAGTAATTATTTTATTAATTATTCTAAGTAATTAATTAATGTAATTAAACTTCAAATCATCGTAACTCGTTCAAATCTTATCAGAATTCGACGAGGTTGAGTGCATCAGAATCGTGGAATCGAACTCTACAATTCAGAACTGACTAGGACAAAAGTGGAGCAAATTAGAATTTGAGGCAAATTCAAAATCAAACAGTACTGAAACCGTCAATTAAAGACTGGTGGATTGGAAACCAATATGAGAACTCTTTCTCACTCAACTATTTTTGTTATGTAATTATATCATAGATTGTAGACGGGGCTTAGTAGCCCCCGACACTATTTATTTGTATAAACAACGGTTGTTTGTTTTGATTGAATTTTGGGAAAATCGACTGTATTGGGGTGAAATGAATTGTATTGCGGTGTATTGAATGTGATTGATGATTGTGTATGGCGCGAGCCAGTATCAGGAGAGGGGTAATGCTAGACATCACTCCAGTTCTAATATGGCGCCGTTATAATGCCGAAATTTTCTGAAATAAATATTATTCATTAAAAATATAATTTTTAATGTGTATATGAACTGTATAAAATATACATGTGTTGAATAAAATGTTTGAACAATAAAAATATCATTTTTATTGAATGTATGAACTATTAAAAATATTCATGTGTTGAAATAAATATTTTATCGTTAAAAATGTAATTTTTAACATATATATGAATGGCATAAAGTTCTCCTGAAATGAAAATAAATATTCATTTACAAACCGGACGATTTGTTTATGTACACCCATTTAACTAACATTGATTGGGACGATAAATTTTACACATCGCTCAGCTGCACAAATAATATTCAGTATTTGTTTGTTGAAACCCCACACAAGTATTGGGATGATATTTGGCGTACACTAATCCCAGTTGTTTAGTTGTATGTTAATCGATTGGTTGACAGACTGTAGTAAGCGTTAATTATTTATATTTAATGCTTATGCAGTTGTGTAATGCATTTTGATGATGGTTGATTGGTTATCATTGTTATTGTATACATGTGCTGTATGAAATCCATACAAATAAATTATATGGTAATTGATTGTGTCTGATTCCAATTCAGGAATAATGAATATTTTAAAATAATATTCAGTAAAGGATTGAAATGTGATTTTGATATCCGATTTTGGATGGACACGAAAATATTGAAGTATGTGAAGCCGTGTTGATTAGATTTGCGGTATTTTAACGCGAACGATATTTATATCGACTTTATTCATTTTTATAATGAATATCGAAAAGGAAATGATTTCAAATTCGGATATTTGGAAAATATCATCATTTAAATATTATAATGATAAGGAGTATTCAATTTTTATTTAAAATTGGAGTGAAAGTGGGAATCGTTTTTTAAACGAATTTATGAAATACGTTTTGAACGAAATATATGTACACGTATATATTAATGGCTTGAATTGAATGCACCGCGCCGCGACCGTTCGCGAATTTCGACCATTGACTTCGAATTAACATTACAGGTGATCCGACCGTCAAATTCTCCTAAAACTAGAATCGTTGGGTTCGTATCAAAAAGAGCTTTCCAACGGATATAAGAGATTTGAAATCAAACGGTTGGATTTGGAATTATGTCTAAATCAAATTTGGAAAAGGTCGCTATGGATGCAGTTCGGTGGCTGTTATTGGAAACCGACTGTACGGGCCTTGATTTTAATCTAATTGGATTTGTGAATGGTTTTAATCTAGACAAAATTTTCCAATGTATGAATTGGAATGGAATTGAATAGAAATCATCTTCGGGATATTTCGATGTTGGATTCTGTGACTATACAGATATTATGGAGGAATTTGGAAGATAGATATATATCATTATTCCCCATAGAATATGTGTTGGTTTCAGAATTTGATATTGAATATAAGCCGATATAATTTCTGTTTAGAGCCTTATATTTAATATCAAAGTGGATTTTGGGTTTGTCGTGAATGGTGTCTTCAGCAACACTGTTCTTAAACCCTATGTGAAAAGAATAAATCTTTTAATTAAGATTATTAGAGTTCCAGTTATATTTAGTAATGGAATAAAATGGTATGTGATTTTGGGTTTATCGTGAACTGTGTTTTAAATGGCATTGGTTCTTTAACCCAGTTAAAGACAGGATTACATGTCTAACATTGTACTTCGAACTGTATTGTTGATCTCTACTAAATATATATCTGTTTGGTGGCGGGGAATTTATTCTCTTGCTTAACACCCTTCTCTGAGACGTATGAGCTTAGAGGATATATATCGGTAGAAATCAGTGGTATGGTGCAGATTATCGATGTGGCATGTTTGTGTTTCCAAAGTTAAATAATCATTAAATAATGATTGTTGGAAGAATAAAACTAAGTAGTGTTTTAATGAATCTTTAATTAGATTGAAATGAGAATGTGATGATTTAAATCATCAAATTTGGGAAATGATCGAGAATGGAGTACCACCAGTTTTACTCTAGGTGATAGTTAAATATTTTATTAGATTTGAACGTGAAATAGTAAGTAAATTTTCCGATAACATCATAGGTGTTAGATATGGAGTACTACCAGTTTTCTCCTGGGGTGAATAGGTTGGGATTGGGATTAATATAATAAATGATTACTTCGGCAAGGCTCGATAATCCTTACTAGTTTATAAACCTTAATTTGGTTTAGAATTGTGAAAAGACAAAATTAGATCTTTTGAATTGATATTCAAATGAAGATTAAAGAATAAATTTAAAGAATTTATCTTTGATAAAATAATGAGAACCGTTCCCTAATGTTGTGAGTATTTGAATAAAAGAATATTCTGAATTGGAATGAGGCATATGATGTGTTTTTATAGCACTTGATTATTGATTATAAAATACGAAGATTATTTGGAAAGACTGGGTTTATCCCATTCTGAATAACTAATACAATGACTATAAGTCGACGATGAAGATGGTGGTTAAAGACTAGAGATCTTCAAATCGTTTGGATGATTACTGATGTCTTGATTGGGCCGTACACCCAAGATAAGGTAATAAGTGGTGGCCGTGCAGACGTACTTGGAAATCGACCGAATATGCGAGGATCTCTCTCCTGCATTGGACATATGGGACTAGGAATAAGGTGCCTCCGGTTTCGATTAGACCTAGAACGGACTTGTAAATGGATGTGTGCCTGATATTGAATTTCATTCTATGTTGATTGATTTCTATTAAATATATATATATACACATATTTTTTTGGTGGCGGAGAATTTATTCTCTTGCTTAACACCCTTATCTGAGACGTACGAGCTTAGAGGTTATATATTGATAGACATCAGTTGCATGGCATGAATTGTCAGTATGGCATACTGAGATGCAAATGATCAAGGCTTTTGTTGAAAACCAAAGTTTTGTGATTGATGATCAAAGCACGAATTTAAATAGCATACATTTGTGTATAGCGTTAATTCGCGAGCCTCACGCCCCGGTATGAGTTAAAAACGGGATAAGGGACATAGTGAGTGCACACATTTCTTTCTAGCTAGGAGTGGTGTCATGGTACGGAGCCTAAGCATTTTTACTTATGTGGTTGATGGATTGCGAGACACCTTGGATTTGAGTCCCTAGTGGCTCTTGATATGGTTGACTTACTGACCATTTTAGAGGTCTGATAGGACCGGGAAACGTGTGTTCAGGAATAACTAATCCACTAAAGTATGTGTGGACCAGCACTGCAGGATCCAAGGGTTGCCTATAGGTGTGACCCTGGGTCGTTCCGCTAGAGATGGCCCAAATCGGTAAGGAGTACATCCCTTGCCTTGACTCATGATGGAAATCCAATTTCCAATACGACATTCTTCGGTTTTTGTTGTAGAACTAGTATGGCGACATGATATATGGTAACCATGTCGTCTATGATTGATACATTTATATTGAAGTTGTTTTTGACACTATAAACTTATAGTAATATCAAAAGGATTTGTTTTAAATGTACCAAGCATGTTTGGCTATTATAAAGGAAAACTCTATCCTCCGGCTTACGTTGCATTGTGTGATTGGACCTGAGTCTTATAATAGCTTCATTTTCCAAAAAGCATTGCGTTGTTTTATTTTAAACTAAAATTCGTGTGGAGTAAACCCGTTCCGTGTTATACGGCGTGGTCCCATGATTTCCCATCTTTTAAAGTAAAGATATAATAACTGTTTTAGTTCTCACACCGGTTCCATAACCGATTCTGAGTTTATTGTTTCTACCTAAACTCTGGGTGCCCATATTTTCCACATGGGCAGTCAGTAGTTTTGGTTTTGCAGATTATTTTATTTCGCAGGATCCTTGATTACAGCTGGAGCTATATTCGAAAATCTTTGTATCCGTATATCTGTAACTACCTGCATTTTGACCGCTCCAAGTTGGTATTTAAACCAACTCCGAACGTTCAAAACGATGGGTAGTTATTTTAGCTTATGGGTCTAAACATAATAAACACGGAATCACACAAAACAAATTCATGCAGCGGAAATTTTTATACAAATAATATCAGAGTTGTACAAAACATTTATACAACGGAAGATAAATAAATTTTATACATGAATTTTAAAATAAAGTTTTACTGTTCAGTCGAGTTGCGCGCGCATAAGCGTCTTGCGTCTTCATGTTCCTCGCCAGCTCCAATAGCTGAAACTCTAAACTCTGCCACACTCCTATCTGACCCGAGCGTTCCATGCAAAACATACAACACTCGAGTCAGGATTAAAAAATAGTTCAAGTAATTTAACTTCAAATAAACTAAAATAAATAGTTAATTTTATCGATTATTAAATATTTGAATATATCAACCCATGTAATAGTGAAATAAGGCAACCCATAATCATTCGTGTATGTACACAGGTCTGCATGGAATGTAACATGCAAGACAACTATCCCACAACATGCCTCTTAAAATTTAAAATGTAACAGGACGTTCAAAACTAGTGCAAGCATCATGAAGAATTTCATAATTAAATCCATAAAGATGCAGCTAATATGTGGACATAGGTGGTAGTGTGGTTCAAATTGCAACAGAACCTATAATAGCCGAAGAGATATTTATATATATATAAGGCTCGAAAGCATCATAGTAATTCATGGTTTCAATATGGTAAAATGACATCTTCCTTTGTTTCCCTTCAGGTTTCCTTTAGCTCCAGGTTTGGTATTAAAGTTATAACCACTAAGAACACACATTCACAAGTATATATGTATTTATATACGTACATATCACCATATATATAACAATCATAAGGTAGATGGGAAATTTCTCTTAACAGGTTCACTTGTCTTCAAGTTATGTTCCAGGTCAAAGAAATATTTGGGTATAGTTATTTTGAAACTAAAAATAAATGTAAACAAAGTCAAATGCATGGAGTTCAGGTTATATATATAATGCTTATGCCTAAAATAAGAGAGGTCCACCCAAAGAAATGTTATGCAGCTAATTCAAACTGGAAGCAAAAATTCAATTATGCAGTGAAACCTATAGACAACCAACTACATGAGTTTTATGAACAAGGGCAACATAAACAGGGTAACCCATATACATATTGTGGTTACTAGGCCTATCAACATGGCGAAACCCATCACAGAACTACCATATTTGTTTATGCAGCTATACCATATGGAGTAATAGGTCATGAATGTACATGTATATCCAAGTTAAGAAGCACATACCGCAATACATATAAGTCAAGCCACTAGGGGTTCTGTCAAATATATGTATATATACTATACACATGCATGCTTCTTTAAAATATGCAGGTGCAAGATTCATGAGGATTGGGAAAGCAACAACAAGAATAGGTATTCCTGCTACATTTAAAGGCACACAGCGAGGTAATAACCGGTAATGAAGCTACTTAATCCAAGCAAAAATTCCCAAAACAACACAAGATTAACTATTTAATTTAATCACCGAAGTTAAGACACTTGAATATAGATGAATCATGAGGAAGTAATCACTTTGTGACGATAAAAGCAGGGTTCGGAAGCGATAGGAAGCGAGAAATTTTATTTTAAAACTGTTTAGAAATCAAATTGAGCAAATGTCATTAGTATGAGTTGAAATAATTCCAATCGCTAATGGGTCATTTAAACATTGAATTGAGTTTTGAAAATTTGATCGGAAAACAATTGGAAATATGTATACAACATTGATTTTGTGCATACCACTTTAACAGTTAATTTGTAAGTAACTAACCGAGTTATATATATAATCATTTCAATTTAATTTGAAATGAAAAAAAAATTGAATTTAAATAATGATTTTTGAAATAATTATCTTGGGAAATAATTGAGCAAGTTTTGGAAATTTTATCTTTAGATGTTCAATTAATGTAATATGTAGAATTTAAAAGGGGAAATGGAATATTTGATTTCATGCAAATTATTGTTTTCATAAAGGACTTTGGAAAATAATCGAACGAATTTTAAATAAATATTACTGTTATTCAATTTAATTTGAAATGATAATTTCAAATTTTAAAACGATTTGGGCTAAAATAGGGATATGAAAATATAATGTCGGAAAAAGATTTGGAATACTATTATAATCTAGTTATAGGAATATAATTTATTTGGTTAAGAAAAGAATTGGGCGATTTTATTTAAAACATTATATAACGTGATGTGAACGCGTCGCATAGCGATAGGTCGTTAATATCGATTTTAAATTTCAAATGATTATAACTCGAACATTTTGAATCGGATTGACGTAAAACGATGGATTTGTATTAATGATGGTTTTGAATAGAAAAGGAATTTTCAAATTCCAATGTATGGTTTCTAAGTTATGTTCAAATTAAAATTTGAAAAGGTCGTTATACGTGCAGTCTTTCGACCGTAATGGAAAATCGAATGAAATGGACTTATAAAAAATATTTAGAAATCCAAAAAAATATGATAAATTATATTTTATTATTTAAAAAGTGGTTTGAATTAAAATTTGTGAATTTGGAATGATTTCGGATCTATTTGGTTAAATAACCATTTTACAATGCTTTTAACGTTATTATATCATTTCTTTGAAGTGATTTGAATCTAAAGGTTATAAAACATTAATCATTATGGAAAATGTTATGTTTAAAAGAATTTAAACATATGGTATGGAATTTATTTAAATTATAAATAAGATATGGGAAGTTGAATTAAAAGGAAATGAGTTTGGAAGACTTAGTCTTAAGATATTCGATATGGAATTCCTGAAGCAGATGAATGCTATCATAAATATTAAAAAATATTCATATCTAGATTCTGATAGTGTTTGCCCGAGTTTGTGAATCAATATCAAATATAAGTCTACTAAATTCTATTTAAACTTATATTTGAAAATATTAATTATTTGAATTGTCATAAATGGAAATTCAAATCCAAGTAAAGATTTGGTAGTTTCGGGATAACGACGAATAAATGGATTTTGGTATTCAAAATATAAAATTGGAAATGAACACTGAATATTCAAGATAAGGTCTGAGATGATAACGGGGTTTCGGGAATTGAATCTAACCTTAATTCGAAGTAAATTGACAACATTTGGAAAGGAGATTTGAATTGAGAAACTTGTATAGTCCATAGCTACTATTTTTAAAGTACGCTTATTATTTGGAAACTCTGGGATCGGATATAGATCCGAAAACCATTCCAAGTAATAATACGACATTATAAAGAATCTGAAGACTCGGAATCGATAAAGGAAGACCGAGTATATTCGAATTGTTTGGGTTGATTGCTAATATCTCGGATCGGGGCGTACACCTGATATGTGGTTATAAGTGGCATGAGATCTAAATATATTTGAATATATTTAGGTTGTTGTACTGTTCAGACCCAGAACGGACTTGTATGGATTGTGTGTCTGACATTGAAATTGACTGCATATCACTGATTTCCGTTAATGTTTATCGGGTTCGTGGAAATATATTATCCTCGTCTCTAGGTCATATGAATTTAGAGTGTATGCATTGATTGAAATCAGCGACATGTCGTGAATTGTCAATGTGGCATACTCGAGTATGAAATGAGCTAGTGAAGAACAAAACATGGCTTATTGAAGCGTAGCTTTTTGTATATCGTAACCTCGACGAACCTCACACCCTGGATTTATGGTAAACTGGTGGTTAGGTTGTAGCCATAATCTTTAGTGAAATTCGAAAGTTGCGGCGGTAGATCTACCTTGAAACCTAAGGGAATAAAGTATATACGGTGTCCGATGTTTGGATGTTATCCGAGATATATACTTTTGTGGTATGTATTCGGTGTCCATTGTCTGGATGTTATCCGGGAGGTACTTAGCTTCGTGTCCTCTAATGATCTTTCGTGTCAGGAACCATCATGTTGGAAACCCAATCTCCAATACAAGCCCATGCGATTTTTATTGTATACCTATATGGCAGTATAACCAGTTAGGGTTATGGGGGCTATGATTCTATATTTATTTACAAAATGATTTTTCGTCACTATGTACTAATAATAATATTAAAAGAGGATTTTACGTATTAAAGAATTTTGGTTATCATAAGACAAAACTCGCCCATCTGGTGTGCATTTGCATTGTGTGATATAGGACGAGTTTATGAAAGCTTCATTTTCTAAAGTCATTGCGGTTTCTATGCACGGGAATTCACATGGAGTAAATCCGTTCCACGTTAGCGGCGTGGTTCGGTGAATGTTCCCAACTTTAAAATAAACCCGAAATATTAACTGTTTTGAATTCTCACACCAGTCCCACGACTGACCTGGAGTTTATTGTTCCCTTATCTGAACTCTGGGTGCCCATATTTTGCACGGGCAGTTAGTAGTTTAGTTTGCAGGTTTAGTATGCAGATTTGGATTCACATTTGGAGCAAGCACTTTATTTTGGTTTTACTTCTTCCACTGAGAGAAAATTCTATTTCCGTTGAGCTTATGGTATACTCTGATTCATTGTAACTCTGATGTAAAATTTTGTTATAAAATAAAAAAGTTATGTTATTTGTGTTCAAATATGTTAGTACCCATAACCATTCATCTTTATGAACGATTTAAGTCGGTTTAATTACCAGCGAGAGTCGAGCAAAAAGCCAGGTCGTTACAATATCTCTTTCAGTTGTGTCAGTTGTTATTTTCCGCTATGCATTGCACTTATGTATTATTTTCCGCTGCTATGTAATTTTAATCTCTGATATTGTATTTCCAATGTGTAATATTTATTCATACTCTGGAATATTCTTGTACTCTGATGTAAATTGTTATTATGTCAACGAAATATTTTATTGTTTGTGTTCTGATGCGTCGTGTTCTCAACTCAATTCAGGCTTTCCCGAAAGGGGAAGTTTGGGTCATTTCAGCGTGGTATCAGAACTTTGGTTTACAAAGCTAGAGAACAAGGCACATTAGAAACGAACGAAAGAATTCATCAGAGATAGGATTAGCAGCATCCTATAAGAGTAACTCGTTAGAGATAGGGTTAGTAATACCCTAGAATGAGTTAGAAGAGTTTTATTTATAAAAACAAATTTAGTTTTGAAATTTTATACCTCATTATACGTATTTGAGTATTTTATTTTAAATTGATTTTGGACTGTTGGGTATATGAAGGTTTTAATATACGCCTGATCCATGTGTATTTGAAGTCTCAAATATACTGGGTAGATATAGAATCACACTTTAATCATCCGGAGATGATTCTGATGATGGGGCCCCATCATCAGTTTTTGTGTACGAGTTTCGAAGGCAGATATCTATATTTCCAATTAACTAGTGTGAGAACCAAAACATAGTTAGAATTTATTATTTGTGATTTGGCATTGAAATATGATTTTTGAGTATATCAAAATTATATGTTTGAAAATTTAATCAACTAATTGATTGTTGATTGTGTTGTGTGATTATTACTTTAACTAATAAAAAAATATTGGAACGATAATTAATTTAAGCAATAAGAGAATGAAAGGTAAATTTTAGCCATATTGAATCAAATATGGAATTAAATTGAAAATTAATTGGAACTTCATACATGTACATGTGTATATAGTGAACAGGTCATAACATGGAAGCTAAGAAGAGGAACAAAATTGTATGCCCGACAAATAGGTACATATTTGTTGTATTTATTGGGGTTTTGACGATTTTCTGAGCCGATTGGCTTGCTGCTTGGCCTTTTCATTTTCTTTTGGGTTGACGAGGGCCTTGTGAGGCAAGATACCGGTCTCCCCGTACAAAGGAGGTTATGGCAAAAAAATTTGAAAATTTAAGGTGTTAGTCAAATTTTTGAGAAATTAGAACATTCTTAGAAGCTGAAAAGTTAAAGAATGAAAGTTGAGTTGGTTAGTGAAACAACTTTCAGCTCCGTTCCTTTTCAAGGACGAAAAGATTTTAAGTGGGGGAGATTGTAACGTCCCGGATTTTTAGAACCAATTTAAAAATTTTATTTTAGCTATTTTAATGGGTTTTGAGAATTTGAAATGATTTACTTTAAATAATAATGATTAAAAATTTATTTATGTCAAAGTTAGAACGTATAAATTTATTTTAATTATATAACGAGCCTGAAATGGCGTGGTAGTTTGAAAATTTGATTTTAAACTTTAACTGAATATACAGAATTCAATATAAATCGGATTTCAGTAAAACAGGAAAAATTTGATTTTGTTTAATTATATCTTTCTAACGAATGTCAAAAATTCAGATTTCATAATATAAATTGAAAGTTATGTCCAGTTTAAAACTTGAAGTAGTCGTTATGGAATTTATATATATTTTTAATATAATATATAGCCCTTAAAAATAGCCATTTTGTAAACGACCTCCGTTTTCGACGAAACCACTTTTGTTAGATCGGGAATGCCAAATGATTGGTAGGTTTCAAATTTCATAATTTTTGGATGTAATATGTGAGCGTGGTAAATTTAAACGTGTTTTGTATGTTCAGTTTGAATTTAATCGGCTGGAAAAATGGCCATTTTTCAAACGGTCTCCAAATTCGATGAAATTAGTTTTGTTAGGACCGTGTCGTCAAAACTTAACTAGATTTATTTTTTGTAATTTTTGGAGTCAGTATATGGCCCCAGTAAATTAAAATGTACGTTCAAATTCAGCATATATTGATTTATATTTTAATTTTGATGAAAATTGACTGAAACGATCGAATTGGCTTACGAAACATGTCCCATTGTGTTCGGAATGGGGGTAATTAACTAAGAATGATAGTCGTTGGGTTTGATTTGGAGTTCGAATGAAAAATCTATATTTTTAGAATTTATAGTAATAATAAAATATAATATAATTTTTATAAAAACCCTCAAACCCTAATAACCCCGTCCCTTTTGAAAGCTGCCGCCAGCAAAAAAATCAAAGGCCAAATCACACCAGAATTCTTCCCTAAATCTTGTTCAGTCCATTCAATAAATTTCGAACTTCACAAAAAATGTATTTAAAGAGATTTCTGAGCTCTTGTATTTGGTACGGGTGTGATTTGAATTAGTATAGGGATGGAGGCGAATTCCTTTCTCAAACCGTTGGCATACAAGCTCGATTTACAAGCACAGGAAGCGATCAAGTTCTCCCATGTTGTGATCGATGGGAGGGTATTGGAAGCTCATCGATGTGGTGTTAGTGGATCGCCAGCTGGTGGCCTCGGGTGTAGTGCGTTCAGGAGCAAAAAGGATCGACGATGTGCGGGTTTTGACCCGGAGTACACGATTCGGGAAGAAAGTAGGGTGACATGGAAAATGGGATTAAAGTAATTATTTTATTAATTATTCTGAGTAATTAATTAATGTAATTAAACTTCAAATCATTGTAACTCGTTCAAATCGTATCAGAAATCGACAAGCTTGAGTGCATCAGAATCGTGGAATCGAACTCTACAATTCAGAATTAACTAGGACAAAAACGGAGCAGATTAGAATTTGAGGCAAATTCAAACTCAAACAGTACTGAAACTGTCAATTAAAGACTGGCGGAGTGGAAACCAGTGTGAGAACTCTTTCTCACTCAACTATTTTTGTTATGTAATTATATCATAGGTTGAAGACGGGGATTAGTAGTCCCCGACACTATTTGTTTGTACAAAACCATGGTTGTTTGTTTGGATTGAATTTTGGGAAAATTGGCTGTATTGGGGTGAAATGAATTGTATTGTTGTGTATTGAATGTGATTGATGATTGTGTATGGCGTAAGCCAGTACCAGGAGAGGGGTAATGCTAGACATTACTCCGGTTCTAATATCACACAGTTATAATGCCGAAATTTTCTAAAATAAATATTGTTCATTAAAAATATAATTTTTAATGTGTATGAACTATATAAAATATTCATGGGTTGAATAAAATGTTTGAACAATAAAAATATCATTTATTGAATGTATGAACCATTAAAAATATTCATTTGTTGGAATAATTATTTTATCGTTAAAAATATAATTTTAACGTATATTTGAACGGCATAAAGTTACCCTAAAATGAAAATAAATATTCATTTACAAATCGGACGATTTGTTTATGTACACCCATTTAACTGACATTGATTGGGACGATAAGTTTTACACATCGCCTAACTGCACGAGCAATATTCCGTTTTTGATGGTTGAAACCCCACACGGGTATTGGGATAATATTTGACGTGCACTAATCCCAATTGTTTAGTTGTATGTCAATCGATTGGTTGATAGACAGTAGTAAGTGTTAATTATTTATGTTTAATGCTTATATAGTTGTGTAATGCACTCTGGATGATCGTTGATTGGTTATCATTGTTGTTGTATACATGTGTTGTATGAAGTCCATATAAATAAATTATATGGTAATTGATTGTGTCTGATTCCAATTTAGTAATAACGAATAAAATAACGAATATTTTAAAATAATATTCGGTAAAGGATTAAAATGTGAATTTGATGTCTGATTTTGGATGGACACGTAAATATTGAAGTATGTGAAGCCATGTTGTTTAGATTTGCGCCATTTTAACGCGAACGATATTTATATTGATTTTATTCATTTTTATAATGAATATCGAAAAGAAAATAATTTCAAAATCTGATATTTTGAAAATATTATCATTTAAATATTATAATTATAAGGAGTATTCAATTTTGATTTAAAATTGAAGTGAAAGTGGGAATCGTTTTTAAAATGAATTTATAAAATACGTTTTGAACGAATTATATATTATATATATACTATATATATTAATGGCTTGAATAGAATGTGTCGCGTCGCGACCATTCACAAATTTCGACCATTGACTTCGAATTGACATTACGGGAGATCCGACCGTCGGATTCTCCTAAAACCGGAACCGTTAAGTTCGTATCGAAAAGGGATTTCCAAAGAATATAAGAGATTTGAAATCTAATGGTTGGATTTGGAATTATGTCCAAATCAAATTTGGAAAATGTCGTTATGGATGCAGTTCGGTGCCCGTTATTGGAAACCGACTGTACGGGCCTTGATAAAATTAATAAAATATTAATATTTTGTGTAAAATCATAATAAATGATTTTGAAAGAATTGGGATGAAAAATTCCACATTTGTAAAGATAAAATATATTTTTATAAAATGAACTAGTTACTAACTAGAAAGATAATCCAACATTTTCAAATAAATAAATTGGATTTGTGAATGGTTTTAATCTAACCAGAATTTTCCAATGTATGAATTGGAAAGGATTTGAGTAGAAATCATCTTCGGGATATTTCGATGTTGGATTTTGTGACTATACAGATATTATAACGAATGTGAATTTTGGACCCAGAAAATCAACATAAAACCCATGTCAATTATTCAGGCATCGAACATTACAGATCATTAATAGAAAGGAATTAGAGAGTGAGTATAGATAAGATATAAATTAGAATTGTAGAAGAAGAACATACAACATCAGAGTAAACACGAATCTCATAGCGGAACGAATAAATATACTTTATAACATAAGTTTGAAATACTAATTTGTACTTGAATACACATATCTTTATCAAAGTACAGCACTTACAGTACAACGGAAATAAACAATTGCTATATGATCCTGAAGCCTCTTACTCCAAGCTCTCAGTATATCTTTCAAATCACGACTACTTGACTGCCCGTACAAAATTGGGCACCCAAGAGTTTAGGGAAAACAAAACAAAATAAACTCTGGGTCAGTCATGTGACTGGTGTGAGTAAACTCCAACCATTTGTTTAACTTAAAAAAAACTTTTTAAAGAAAGAATAATCATAAGACCAATCCACATCTAAACACAGATGGTTTTTACCTTATGATGAACCAAAACATTTCTTTGAAATCAATACTCTTCTGATATTATAATAATGTCTAAATCAAACAAATAGCAATCTAGTGGAACGCTTTCATCTCACATTCCAAATATACAATATATAATCAAAAACTGCGGGCGCTTATTGGATAATGGATTCCAACTGGCAAGGTATGGGTCCACCTTCCGACGGTGTATTTCTGGAGAGGAATACACCGGCTTCAACAAGAACATCTTGCAACCCAGGCTAAACATAATTGGTCACTCATTTCGCTTGAGTGTACCGAATGTATTATCACCAACGTTTGGATTAGCAACCGTTTTCCCAAAAGGCACAGCATCGAAATTGGTTAAAGAAGTAAATGAAATTTCTCTAGATCAGGTGACAATACACCCTAATTAGTATCTACCCACTTAGCCATGCGACCTACCCGAGTTTTACCATTTCCTGGTTATGAGGCTTGAGGCCATGCTTATCTCTGACAGATCACACATTTATTCACTTTGAATGTCACATCGTCATACCCACCAAATCACAAATTTATTTCTCTAAAAAATCCACGGGTATACAGCTAAGATAAATGAATTCCTCCTCCACCAAATGTAAATACGTTTCAAGAGGTCAACTTACGCGATCTATTAAATATACTTTGTCATACATTCTTCCATATAGGTTGTCTGGGGACTGGACAAACCGAAGGCACTATTTTGTAAACCCATCTAAGGCAATTTCTTCCTAGGGTTTGCCAGAGCAGCCTTTGCATAAACTCCGTCTTCAATTATCATCATCATATTTGATTCGCAACGCTAATGCCCGTACGGAGCGGTTTTCAGATAATAAATCTGAATCCAGTCTCTCCGTATTGACGATGGAAAAATGGTCAAAACTTTGATAGTCGGTTATTTAACTATCAAAGGAAAACATCCATACACACAACGATCTTATTTCCAAATGAAAATTTTATTGATCAATCATCAATCAACATTTTTCCCTTTTAAATTAATTTATCATTAATTTATTCATTTCCCTATTTCCTGTTTCCATATATTCGTAAATTCTTATTTTCTAAATTTAGCAAATAAACGTTATAAATCATTGGAAACATTTCCATTTTTACTCCCAATTCTTATTTTATATATTAGAAAAGATTTCTGATTCTTATTTGGAAAATATTTCTAAAACTCCTTCATTTGGATTCAAACAGACATTTAAATAAAACATCGCTATGCCAACTCCAAATATTACACTCATTAAATAAATTCATTTAACCAACCTTCACTATCGAACCTTAACCATTCCGTAGTTAAAAATGAGGTCAATCAAGTTGGGTTATAACTACCTCTCAGACCTTAACTGAACAACATTTCTAACCTTAAAATAGACAAAGTTCCTCTTTTAAATCTTTAACAAACATCCTTACATAACTCTCGGATTCTATTTACGAATCCACTTCTTTTACAGAAATCATTCGATTGTAACAATAGTGTTATAATCCCATGCTTCCAAAATATAATAACTTAAATATAACTTTTATTTATTAATTTGGATAAATATACAAACAACTAATTTATTAATAAATAAATAAATCTTGATTTAAAACCGGAAAGTAAATAGTACTTTCCTACATTCGATATAGTCGAATTTCAACGTATAACTTTCTTTCGAATAGTCCCTATTCAATAACTCTCTTCGAATAACTTATATTCGATTAACTCTCTTCGAACAACTTATATTCGATTAACTCTCTTCGAATAACTTATATTCGATTAACTCTCTTCGAATAACTTATATTAAATTAACTCTCTTCGAATAACTTATATTCGATTTACTCTCTTCGAATAAATTATATTCGATTAACTTTCTTCGAATAACTTGTATTTAATTAACTATCTTTGAATAACTTATATTCGGTTAACTCTCTTCGAATAACTTATATTTGATTAACTCTCTTTGAATAACTTATATTCGATTTACTCTTTCTGAATAACCTATATTCGATTAACTCTCTTCGAATAACTTATATTCAATTAACTCTCTTCGAATAACTTATATTCGAATAACCCTTTTCTAATAACTTATATTCGATTTACTCTCTTTGAATAACTTATATTCGACTTACTCTCTTCGAACAACTTATATTTGATTTACTCTCTTCGAATAACTTATATTCGATTTACTCTCTTTGAATAACTTATATTCGATTTACTCTCTTCGAATAACTTATATTCGATTTACTTTTCGAACTTCCAGGATAATTTACCATTTCTAATCAACTCAATTTCTAAGTTCATTTTTGAATTTAGTACTTCCCAACAATTGCCAATTTCCTTTTATAACTATTTTATTTCTGCAAAACATTTTCTTTTAAAACGTGATTCACTTTAAAACGTGAATATTTTTACTTTACAGAAACTGGACTCGTTTTATCAAATTAAAACTTGATTTCATAATTTAAATACTAACACAGTTTTAAACTTCAATTATCGAGTCATTTTATAACTTCTTATTCACATTCCATTTTATTTATCAAATCTTCTTTACATGTCAACTTCATAGTTGATTTCATTTAATAAGTTTATAATTCTCTATCACCTTTATATTCGATTATTAAACATCGGTTTCAAGCCGAATATTTATTATCTTGTCAAATTCCGATTTATTCAATATATAATTTATTTAAAGTAAATCATTTTATAACAATTTGCCTAGTCGAATTCTAGTTACAAACATTTATGGATTTTATTTTAATCCTATTCATATTTCGAACATTAAAATAAATTCGATCGTTTCTTTTTCAAAACAAATTCCCACTTTCCTGTTTTACATTCACTGTTGAATTTACAATCCAAATTATCCACTGATAATTATTTCTATTTCATTTATAAACATTGTTTATAAATCAGACTACTTGTTTTTATTATTAAAGAAGTTATTTATTTCTAGCCATTCGAAATTCCATTTCCATTTTAAAAATAGATTTCCCATTTTTAAATTCATATTTCCATCCTTTATAATTCCCTTTATAAAGGTTAAGTTTACATTCCATTTTCAAATATCAGTGTTAAAACCAATTTCCACTTCTCTATATAAATTCGGACTTATATATTCAATTTATCAAATGATAAATATTTTTACTTAATTTATAAACATCGTTTATAAATTAATCTTCTCAACTTATCCGTTAAAACAAATTTCCATTAATTATATACTTTAAATAAACCTTATGATACTTCTTTTATATCTCGCAATACCCTTTAATAATAATTTTATTAAGTTTCCAAAAATCCTAATTATTCCATATATTTCTTTACTTTACTTCTTGTTACTTCCATTAAGTAACTAGGTTGGAACCCGTGCTACACACACGGGAAGTTCTAGATATCAGTGTGTAATGGGTAAGGAGGAGGATCATAGGCATGAGGTTAAAAAAAATGTACAGGTTGGGAGGAAGAAAAAATGAATGTTAGATTGTTGTTGATGTGAAGGCTTGCAGATGTTTTTATGAAGTAGCAATTATGATGCTCTGAGAGATTGACTATAGTGTTGTTGGTCGAATCATTTTAAGTAGAAATGTAAGTGGAAAGTGGTAAAAATAAATTATGATTGTGCATGGGGTGAAGTGTTTTTTTCAAAGTAACTACGATCTGGTACATGTGTTTAACCTATGACAGATCAAGAGTGGATAGGGATGTTAAAACAACGTGCGTTACGTAGAGATTGGTGGAGGGGAGGAATTAGGTCAATCCCTCGATGGGTGCAACACAACAGAGGAATTGGGGGGCGCCAACAGATGGTTAGCAGGCCAGAGTATTGTACTGTTATTGTAGCACTTAAACACAGAAGTGATATTGGTATGGAAGAACATATATGGCATTCCAAATTGCAATGACTTAAGTTGCCAGTTCGATTCCTAGTTTAGCTGTCATTAGGATCAGCCGCGATTTTAAGCTCTTCCAATAGTGCATTCGGACTTGGTTGCATGTAAGTAGCATGGCTACTTTATCTATTGAAGTATAGTTTAATAAGTATTTATTATTTAAGAAACACAAAATAATCTCATGAGAAAAAAGTCCCAAATAATGAGAATTTGACATTCCACATCACCCTGCGTTGAACAAACAAAAATTATAACTTGTAAAGGAGAGAAATTTTCTTTGGCAATACCTAGTTTTATTAAAATAGGATATTTTGGTAGTCCATGATCAGTTCGTGGTTCACGATGCGACTTTCATTTTTTACCTGTCTTTTATTAACCTTGCTTAAGCTTCATGGCCCCAATCCTCCACTATCTCTTCCTGTATGTGATGCATACACCTTGATGCTCATCAATCACTTATGTTTAGGCAGAACACCATCATGTAAACTTTACGTAATGCACTCATTTTGCATGTCTGTGACCACATCATTAGCAACTTTAGCATACCACAAGTGCGCACCCGTTCTTCGCACATGGGTGTAGAAAAATAATGTAATTTTATTTGTTTTTACATTTTAGTTTGAAAGTATGTGCTAAATGAATACCAAATATTAAACATGTGAAGGGTTATATATATATATATATATATATATATATATATATATATATATATATATATAGACACACACAGAGTCCTGGTTTTGGGGCTAAACAAGTTATGCCGTCGAATAGGGCAACCCACCTGCAAGGGGGCAACAACAGGGAGGAACTGGAGGTGGTGGTAGCCAAGTAATTGTATACCTTAAATTTATCAACACCAACCATTAGTGAAAGCATGTGTGGCCTGGTTAGTTGTGGCTTTGGTGTTTAATAGTGTGGTGTCAGGTTTGACTCCTAATACAATCATTGACTTTTTTTTAACCTCATTTTTGCCTAAACGTTGTTGCACAACCCTTTTTCTGCATTTTTTCTACCTGCATGCCTAGGGAAACCCGGCAACTAAAGCCAACCTTATATATGTTGAAGAATATTATAATATACTTGTTAGAGAACATGCTGAAGAATAAGCAATATGCCAGAGAATATGCTAAAGAATAAGCATTTAATGCTGAAAGAATATTAGAATATGCTAAGTAATAAGGAATATCCTAGAGAATAAGGAATATGTGAGAAAATAATAACCCTTTAAATATAGGGTTCGGTACTATAATCTTTTGTACAATATATTAATTCAAAATTCAATAAAGATGTGTGTGTGTGTGTGTATATAGGCGGGCGTTCAATGACACCCAAAATAGTGCAACACATCTAAATGCCCCCTGATTTCCTCCAGATATCATGTTTCTCTCTCCCTCCAATCATTCTGTCGCCTCCCACTCACTTATTCTATTATAAATTTTGGTTTATATAGGAGGGCAAATGGGATGCTCACTATTTGGAGTGCCATTGAACTCTCCTTATATATATATATATTGTTTTTAGTGAGTAAAAAAAATAAAAAATGTAAAGAGGAAAAAAAAAGATATGATGTTATTATTATTTTAAATGGAATACCCAAATTAGTTAGCAATGAAATTAATGGTATAATATAATCTTTAATTGTCCTATCATTAATGTCTAAAGAGTATTAATGTGAGATTATATGGCATCCAATGGTTTACTACTGTTACCACCTAGTTCACTATTTGATATTTATGTAGATGCACATTATTAATGATCACGGCTCAGAATTCCCACTACAAATAAATAATTATGTGAATTCAATGCGCATATGCATATAAATAGTCATTAGGAAATTAGCGAGCTATGCTAGGATCACTCGCGCAGAGCAAGTATAATTATACTCGCGCATGTGATTGGTTACAACAAATAATTTTTACCATAGTAAGTGATCTGTGGGTCCCACTACATAAGGTTTGCAGCCCATGTGAGCCAATAGGAAAGCGAGTATCATCACAACCACTGCATGTAGTGACTGTGTTTAGCATCTCACTAACATTGCAGTTATAACTGCGAATACCATAATAGTATTAATCTTTAGAAGAATCAAAGAGACGTTACATCGTTTAGAAGCATAGAAAGTAGGTGTAACATATGTAAAAGTAATATAAAAAATATCTAAAAGTCCAATGTGAAATAAACAGACAGCCAGCGCACCTATGAAACTATCAGTTTGAGAGGTAGCTTAATACATGTGATATAAGGTCAACATGACTCTCTCCACCCATTGGTTGAATTCAGGAGGACCCGTATGGGCTCCACTGATCTCCACCGTTGATAACCCGTAACTTCCCCGTCAAGGAAAGAACGGATTACCTTGAGAACACGACAAAATAGAACGCAAACAGAAGAACATTTCATTGTTATTTTACAACAATTCATCAGAATACAAGAATATACCGAGTATGAATAAATATTACACATTATAAAATATCAGAGATTACAATAAATTACATAGCAGCGGAAAATAATACATAACATAACTGAAGGAGATATACGGATACAAAGCTTTCCGGATATCGTTCCAGCTGTAAATCAGGATCCTGTGAATATAAATCTGCAAAACCAAAACTACTAGCTGCTCGTGTCGTAAATAAGGGCACCCATAGTTTAGGTTAAAACAATAAACTCCAGGTCAGTCATGTGACTGGTGTGAAAACTAAAACAGTTATTAATCTTTATTTTTATAGTTAGGTAAATCAAGGGACCACGCCGTATAATACGGAACGGGTTTCCTCCCAAGAACACCAGTGCATAAAACAACAGCGCAATGCTAAATAAAGAACAATGAAGCTATTATAAGACCCATGTCCCATTACACAATGCAACGCAAGCCGGAGGATAGGGTTTTTACCTTATAATAGCCAAGAATGCTTGGTATGTGAAATTTCATCTTTTGTTATTACTATAAGTGTATAGGTCAAATCAATTTCAAATCATAAGTATCAATCATAGACGGCATAAGCGCCCCATCCCACTATGTCGCCATACTAGGCTCTACAATTAAAACCGCACATGTCACGTATTGGAAGTTGGATTTCCATCTGTGAACTGAGGTAAGGGATCGTCCTCAACCGATTTGAGACTCTCTAGCCTGAGCCTCAGGAACAGCCGCAACTGCCCCTTAGATCGTCAGGGCCGGTCCACCGATGTGGATTATAATGCCTGAACACTACGTTTCCCCGCCCTTTGGGGGCGTAAATGAGCCAACAAATGACTCCATTGGCTTCACATAGTCACCGATATATCTGAGGCGCCTCGCAACAACAACAACCACATAAGTCAAACTCGTCTGGGCGTGTAAAACCACTGACGCCACTTCTAACTAGAAAGAAACGCATGTCCCCCCTGAGGTCCTTCTCCCATTTCTGGTTCACAACCGGGGTGTGAGGCTCGCGAATCAACGTTACACAAAGCTATGCCACACAGGTCGTGCTTTGATCATCAACCACAAGACTCTGCTTTTCAACAGAAGCCTTGATCATTTGCATCTCAGCATGCCACACAGGCAAACCACTCTATGCAACCAATATCCATCAATCACACAGAATGCTATGCAACCAATATCCATCAATCACACAGAATGATATCCAATGTCAGACACACAGTCCATTTACAAGTCCGTTCTGGGTCTGAACAAAACCGTAGTCAATTTCCTCGCATATCCATCGATCTCCAAATACGTCTGGATGATCACTAACTATTTCCATCTTCTTAGGTGTACAGCCCAATCAAGATCATCAGTAATCACCCGAACGATGTGAAGACTTCCTGTTTTCATCCACCGTCTTCATCTTCGACTCATCATCGAATCGGTTATTCAGAATGGGATAACCCGGTCTTTCTGAATAACCCGCGTATATAATAAACAAGTGTTACACAAACACAACATACGCCTCATTCCAATTCTTCAGTCACTAACCGTAAACTAGTAAGAGAACAATTCCCCAAATATTAACCCCGAAGGCCGAAACCAACATCATATCAATACCCAGGAAACCATTCATCTTAGCCAACCTACAGTTAGTTTCTAAATTTCACATTCTTAGGGAAAGGTTCCCATTAATTTTATCAAAGATAAATTCCTTTAAATTTATTCTTTAATCTTCTTTTGAATATCAATTCAAACTAGTCGGGATTAGTGAACCACGCCGAAGTAATCATTTGTTTTAATTTCCCAATCCCAACCTATTCATTCCATGAAGTAAAACTGGTAATACTTCATATCTAACACCACGGTGTTATCGGTAAATTCAGTTACCATTTCACGTTCAAATCTAATTAAAGATTTAACTATCGCCTGGAGCAAAACTGGTGATACTCCATTCTCGATCTTTTCAATCTAATTAAAGATTCAATAAAACTCCACTTGGTTTTAATCTTTAACTGGGTTAAAGAATCGATGTCTTTTAAAACACGGTTCACGATAAACCCTAAAATCACATCACATTTCAATCAGTCCCTAACCGTAAAATAGCAAGTGAGCAATTCCCTAAGTATTAACCCCGAAGGCCGAAACCAACATCAGATCAATACCCAAGAAACCAATCAACTTAACTAATCTCCAGTTAGTTTCTGATTTTCTTAACTCCATTGGGTATAAGAACAATATTATTGAAGATACCATTCACGACAATCCAAAATCACATTTCATTAATTATCGGGTTAAAGAACGAATGTTATTTAAAACACCGTTCACGATAAACCCAAGAATCAATTCGAATTCAATTCCAATTAAATACTATTTAATTGGTACACTTCATTAAATCTAAATAAAATATTTAATCTTTTTCTCAACTGGTCTTAAGAACAGTGTTAATGAAGACACCATTCACGACAAACCCAAATCCCATTTCATATTAAATACAAGGCTCTGAATAAAAAAATATATCGGCTTATATTCAATATCAAATTCTACGACCAACAAATATCGTATTGGAAATAACGATATTAATATATCTTTCAAATTCCCATAACAATATCTGTATCATCACGAAATCCAACATCGAAATATTCCGAAGACAATTTCGATTCAAATCCATTCCAATTTAATTATTGGAAATTCTGGTTACTTTTAAAACCATTTTCAAATCCAATTTATTTATTTAAAAATAAATAGAATTATAATTCTAGTTCAAAACTAGTTCATTTCGATAAAAATCAATTTTTATCTTTTCAAATATTGAGTTTTTCATCCCAATTCTTCACAAATCATTTCTTATGATTTTACATAAATTATTGATATTTTTAATAATTTTATCAAGGCCCGTACAGTCAATTTCCATCATGGCCATCGAACTGTACTTACAGCGACCTTTTCTAAATTTGATTTGGACATAGTTCCAAATCCAACCATTAGATTTCTAATTTCTAATATTCTTTAGAAAGATCTTTTCGATACGAACCCAACGGTTCCGGTTTCAGGAGAATCCGACGGTCGGATCTCCTGTAATTTCCATTCGAAGTCAATGGTCGAAATTCGCGAACTGCCGCGGTGCGGCGCGTTCTATTCAGGCCATTATATATATATAATATATATATTATATATATTTTGTCGATTTCCTTTTTAAAACGTATTTTATAAATCGTTTTAAATTCGTTTTCAAAACGATTTCAACTTCCATCTCAAATTCAAATCAAAATTGAATCTTTCTAGTATAAATTCGTTTTAAATTCATTTCAACTCGATTTCAATTCAAATCCATTTCAATTCAAATCGGTTTTAATTTAAATCGATTTCAGTTCAATTTCAATACGTTTTAAATTCAATTCAAAACAATTTCAATTCTATTTCAATCTAATTCGAATTTCAATTTAATTCGATTTAATTCGAGTTTCTATTCAATTCAATTTAATTCGAATTTTAATTCTTTTCAATTTAATTCGAATTTCAATTCTTGTCAATTTAATTCGAATTTCAATTCTATTCAAAATATCTGATTTTGAAATCACTTTCGATGTTCATTATAAAATGAATAAAATTGATATAAATATCGTTCACGTCAAAATGGCGTAAATCTAATCAACACGGCTTCATATATTTTTATTTTCAAATATTCTATTTCAAATATTTCTTTTTCAAATATTTCTATTTCAAATATTCCTATTCAAATATTCTATTTCAAATATTCTATTTCAAAACTGGAATGAGGCCCAATCAATTACCATATAATGTTAATTATATGGATTTTCTACAACACATGTATAAAATAACAACGATAAATAATCAACCATCATCCAGAGTGCGTTCTACACTGTATAAGCATCAAATATAAATATTTAACGCTTATAACAGCCTGTCAATCAATCGATCGACATACAGCTAATTATTGGGACTAGTGTATGTCATATATCATCCCAATACCCGTGTGGGGTTTTCAAACAATCAAACACAGATTTTATTTGTGCAGTTGGGCGATGTGTAAAATTTATCGTCCCAATCAATATCAATCAAATCAGTGTATATAAACAAATCTCCGATTTGTTTATAAATATTTATTTTAAATACACGTTAAAAATTCTATTTTCAACTATAAAATATTTTTAACTATATAAATATTTTACTTCATTTCACATCACATCACACAATCAACTACACATCAAAATCAAACAAACAAGCATACAAGCCGTCCATGGTCTGTGGACGACGGGTGTCGAGTGCTACTAAACACCGTCTGCATCCTAGTATATATTTTAAACTAGAAATAAATTAAAAGTGAGGAGTTCTCACCGACTACCTAAACCAAACGCTAAGACTCTTCTTGTGTAGAAATCTTCATCGCTCGTCCCTTTGTCAATTTCGTTGCCCGTGTTCGCTACATATATTAAAATCACATTTTTATATTATCACTCCATGGATAAAAATTATATTTTTATCTCGCTCTATACATTGTAAAGATTATACTTTTACTTTGCTAAAATATATATGAAAATTATATTTTTGATTCACTACATACAATAAAAGTTATATTTTTGATTCACTACATAGAATAAAAATTATATTTTTGATTCACTACATACAATAAAAATTATATATTTTTTCTGTTCCAAAATATTATCTTTTCATGTATGTAAATATCGTATCTTTACATTGCTACATCCCATATAAAAATCGAATTTTTATCCTCACTTCATATATATAAAAATCGAATGTTTATCTTCCCTTCATATATATAAAAATCGTATTTTTATTCGATTAAAAATCAAAGCTTTGTTCGATAAAAAATCACATCTTTGTTCGTTTTTTTTTTTAAAAAATCAAAGCTTTATTCGGTTTAAAAATCAAAGCTTTGTTCGATAAAAAATCACAACTTTGTTCGTTTTAAAAATCAAAGCTTTATTCGGTTTAAAAATCAAAGCTTTGTTCGATAAAAAATCACAACTTTGTTCGTTTTAAAAATCAAAGCTTTATTCGGTTTAAAAAATCAAAGCTTTGTTCGATAAAAAAAATCACAACTTTCTATAGACAAAAAATGATAACTTTCTATACGTAAAATCGTGACTTTCTATAGGTAAAAATCTAATTCTCCTTTGCAATAAAAATCTAATTTTTATAAATGAATAAATAAAAGAAAACTTACATCCATTTGAAGGAGGAGGGTGATAAGGGCGGTGCTGGAGAAGAAGGGGGTTCACAGGTGGAGGAGATGGCGCGCGGGGGTGGCTCAGGTGGAGGGGTAGCGGCGTTAGGGTTATTTTTTAGGAGGAAGGGATAAACGGGCGCGGGCTTCAGTCGCCGTCGCGAGGTGGAAGCGGCGGGGGGAGGGGGGTTTCTCCGACATCGCGGCGAGGAGGTGGGGTTTCTCCGACATCGCGGCGAGGAGGGGGGATCGGTGGTGGCACGCCACCTGTAGCAGGCGCGAGCGAGGACCTTGAGCGTTTTTTTTGTCTGTTGATTGAAAATGAAGGGAGGGTAGGGGAGAGAGAAAGGTTATAGGGGTGAGTTGACTTTTCTTTTGTTTAATTTATTTTTAAATTCAAAAAGCAACTTTTATTTTTGACCTCGAAATCGAATCCACCGCCTGTCGTCCATAGCTAATTACCCCCATTCTGAACGCAATGGGATATGTATCGTAAGCTGATTCGATCGTTTCGATCAGTTTTCGTCAAAACAACATATAACTCTATATATGAATTTGAACGTGCATTTCAATTTACTGGGGCCACATACTAACTCTAAAAATTCCCTAAAAATATTTTCTAGCTTCGTATTGACGATACGGTCCTAACAAAACTAATTTCGTCAAATTCTGAGAACGTTTGAAAAATGACCATTTTCCAGTCGATTGAAATCAACTAAAACTGGTCAAACGCGTTTTCCTTTGCCACACTCACATATTGATTCGAAAAATTATGAAAATTGGAATCTAGCAATAACTTGACATCACAGATACAACAAAATTGGTTTCGTCGAAATCCGAGGTCGTTTGCAAAATTTATATTTTTAAGGGCCAGAATTCCATAGCGACTATTCTGAAATTTCAACTGGACATAACTTTTGATTCCCGCTATGAAATTTTGATTTTTCGGATTCGTTGGAAAGATATTCTCAAATAGATTCTATTATTTTTGGTTTCGCTAAAATCCGGTTTATTTTGAATCTTGTACATTAATTTGAAGTTTGAAATCGAATTATCGAACTACCGCGCCATTTTCAATTCCTTTTACATATATAAATAAATAATTATATTCTAACGACGATTCTAATAAATATATACATTCGACTTCTATTCAAAATAAATTTCTCGTCGTTTTTGTTTAAAATAATCATTTTAAATAATCAAAATTTCACTAAAATTGCCAAAATAAAAATTTTAAATTGGCCCAGATTTCCGGGTTATTACACCACCAATGGGTGGAGAGAGAGTCATGGTGATCTCACCGAATGTGAGGTCACCAAACTCCTACTGGGTGATATGGGCATGATACAAAAAATATTCTTCACGGAAATGATTGTTAAAATTATATGTTTTGCAATGGATTGTTAAAGGAATTCCAACATGCAACTCATTTATCAAATTTTAATTTATTGGTTTTGTTTGCTCATTATTTCTTCTAGCACTAAGAATCATTTTACTTAATATTTTTTGATCAAATTCTGAAATTGGTGGTACCAAATCAATAGCGGAAAGTTGAATGTTGGTTAAAAAATATAGTTTGTAGACAATACATTTTGTTGTTTGGTTATATTAAAGTTAAACTGATTATTTACTTCTTTTTTTGTTTAGTTTTAGTTTGTGTTAATTACTGTTCGAGTAACTAATAAGGCATTAGTAGATAATATGTACACAACAGTTACTGTGTTGCACTTATGAAAGCTTAGAAGGAAAAAAGGAAAAAACTGTTAAACATAGTAACTTATTTAAAGTGATTTGTATATTTGGTAGGAAGGAAATTATTGTATGGAGCTAATTTCAAATAATAGAATATGACTAATAACAATTCAATCCACCGCTACCAAGATTATAAAATCTCCTATATTCTGCAAATAGTTTCATTTTTCTGCATGATTTCTGAGTGGTCTTGTGATTTTAACTTACAGTCCATTAGTTAATTAAGTAGCTTTACTACTTGAGGGTTGTAGTTGAAGCCACACGTTCACTTAGCATGCAAGTAAACAAAGCATTTTGTGTCAGTATACGAATTGCTTCTATTAGCTTATCACATGTAAGTAAAATCTAGAATCAGAAATGTATATATACAGCGTGAAACTGCAAAAATTCCTTTGAACTATGATGGACTCAAGCCTCATTTGAAAGATGTGCATTCAATCTTTCAGCGGCAGCAAGGAATATCTTAGGACATGGATTTTTGTTTTCAACTTCATCGCCACCAATAATAATGACCGCAAAAGATTGTTTTCAACCATCTTGATAGGAAATCTTTCCTTTGATCTCTAATCTTGGTGAACTGGAAATCAAAGCTATGGGCACATTTTTGCTTTTCAGATGATTGTTTGAACTGCAAAAGATTGATTAACTGGAAATCCAAGTGAAGAATAACATGTGAAGCTTTTCTACTCATTGTCTTGGATGCTAATCAGGTCTTTCGTCGCCTCTGGTCGCTGAAGAGCTCGTGTTCACTACCATCGTCTAAATTGCCGATTACGCCACCCTGGCCACAAATCCGCTGCTAGAGGTGTGCTTTGTTGTGCCTACCATTTTTTTAATGGTAATACTAAAAAACATAAGAAGAAAATTACATACCTTCTATTCTACTGTTCATGATCCTACTTTCGTAAATTTTAGAATCATTCATTTTAATATCCATATCATTATTCTGTTTCCCGCAAACGGGATCAATTCCTCTGTCCCTATGTCTGCTGTGCCCATGTGCCAAATACATCTTAGCCATCAATGTTTCACACGATTTAATCCATCTCAGATCCACAAATAAATGCATGAAGACACGTACCATGATGTTGTAAACATTGATGGCTGAGATGAATTTGGCACATGGGCACAGCAAAAATAGGTACAGAAGAATTGATCCCCCCGCAAACCTTATATGACCCAGCCTGAAAATTGGAGCAATATACAAATCAGTTTGTACTTAAATAAAAAATCGATTAATGCAAAAAAATATAACAAATATGCTGCTAGCATAGCATAATTTGGCTTACCTAAATTTCCACGCGATCGCATATGAAAATATTCTCGTTTTACCTGTCATCGTTGAGACTGATATAAGTTGTAGTAAATGTGTTTATGAGGTCTAACCTAGCAGTAAATGAGACTATTAGTTTGAACAAAGGTAAATAAATGATTAAACCAAGTTTTTGAAATCTAGTCCCTTGAAAATGAATATTAGATATATAATTCATTTTGTGGAAAATAAATAATTAGAAAAATATTCCAATTGATGACTAATTTTTGATCTTTATTTATTCAAAATAATTTCATTTTTTACTCGTAAAGTGTAACAACCCGGAAATGCGAGCCAGTTTAAAATTTTTATTTTGGCAATTTTGATGAATTTTGAATATTTAAAATGATTATTTTAAATAATAACGACGAGAAATTTAATTTGAATGGAATTCGAACGTATATATTTATATAGATCGTCGTTAGAATATAAATTTTATTTATAAATATAAAAGGAATTGAAAATGGCGCGGTAGTTCGATAATTCGATTTCAAACTTCAAATGAACGTACCGGGTTCAAAATAAACCGGATTTTAGCGAAACCAAAAATAATAGAATCTGTTTGAGAATATCTTTCCAACGAATCCGAGAAATCGAAATTTCATAGCGGGAATAAAAAGATATGTCCAGTTGAAATTTCGGAATAGTCGCTATGGAATTCTGGCCCTTAAAAACTCCACATTTGAAAAGATAAAATTAGATTTTTATCGAAATGAACTAGTTTTGAACTAGAATTAAAATCAATTTATTTTTGAAATAAATAAATTGAATTTGAAATGGTTTTGAAAATAACCAGGATTTCCAATATATAAAGTGGAAATAGATTTGAATCAAAATTATCTACGGAATATTTCAATGTTGGATTTCGTGATTATACATATATGGTAGGAGAATTTGAAAGATATATTTATATCGTTATTTCCAATACGATATTTGTTGGTCGTAGAATTTGATATTTAAGCCGATAATTTTCTATTCAGAGCCTTGTATTTAATATCAAAAGTGATTTGGGTTTGTCGTGAATGGTGTCTTCATTAACACTGTTCTTGAGCCCAGTTGAGAAAAAGATTAAATCTTTCTATTTAGATTTAATGAAGTGTACCAATTGAATAAGATTAATTGGAATTGAATTTAAATTGGTTCTTGGGTTTATCGTGAGCGGTGTTTTGAAAAACACCTATTCTTCAACCCGATTAACAATAGAATGTGATTTTGGTAATATCGTGAATCGTGTTTTAGATGACATTGGTTCTTTAACCCAGTTAAAGACAGGATATTGATTTTTGAAAAGATTAAAACTAAGTGGAGTTTTAATGAATCTTTAATTAGATTGAAATGTGAATTGATAATTTAAATTATCAAATCGGAAAGGTGATCGAGAATGGAGTACTACCTGTTTTGCTCCAAAGCGATAGTTAAATCTTTAATTAGATTTGAACGTGAAATGGTAATTAATTTTACCAATAACACCGTGGTGTTAGATATGGAGTATTACCAGTTTTTCTCCATGGGATGAATAGGTTGGGATTGGGAAATAAAATAAATAATTACTTCGGTGTGGTTCTCTAATCCCGACTAGTTTGGAAAACCATAATACAGTTTGAAATGATATCCAAAGGAAGATTAAAGAATAAATTTAGAAGAATTTATCTTTGATAAAATTAATGGGAACCTTTCCCTAAGAACGTGAAAATTTGAATAAAAGAATATTCTGAATTGGAATGAGGCGTATGTTGTGTTTGTGTAACACGTGTTTATTATATACGCGGGTTATTCGGAAGGGCCGGGTTATACCCATTCTGAATAACCGATTCGACGATAAGTTGAAGGTGAAGACGGTGGTTGAAGACCAAAAGTCTTCACATCGTTTGGGTGATTACTGATGATCTTGATTGGGCTGTACACCCAGGAGGAGAGAAACAGTTGGTGATCGTCCAGACGTACTTGGAGATCGATGGATATGCGAGGAAAGTGTCTCCGGTTTCGTTCAGACCCAGAACGAACTTGTAAATGGACTGTGTGTCTGACATTGGATTTTATTCTGTGTTGATTGATCTCTATTAAATATACATATGTTTGGTGGTGGAGAATTTATTCTCTTACTTAACGCCCTTCTCTGAGACGTACGAGCTCAGAGGTTGTATATCGATGGACATCAGTCGCATGGAGTGAATTGCCAGTGTGGCACGCGTAAGTGGCAATTGATCAAGGCTTCTGTTGAAAAGCAAAGTCTTGTGTTTGATGATCAAAGCACGGCCTGTGTGGCGCAGCTTTGTGTATAACGTGAATTTGCGAGCCTCACACCTCGGTATAAGTCAAAAACGGGATAGTGACTGCAGGGAGAGCACGACGTTTCTTTCTAGCTATGGGTCGTGTCATAAAGCATATATGTGTACAGCTAAAAAAAACCAAGAAATTTGAAAATAAACCGGAGGAATGCCTGAAGGGGAGAATATTTTGAAATGCCGAATATTAGTGTGTCCACGTTTGTACATAATATAGAAAAATACAATTACATAAATATGCCTTTGCAAAGTGAGGCAGGTCAATATACCCTACAGTGTCAATCTTATCTTTTTCTATTATAATTTTAAACTTGAACGATCACTAAATTTTATATTTTCAAAAAAAAAACCTCAAGTAATATACACAGATAGAAAAGTGAGGCAAAAGTAATGTAAAGAAAACTGCAATAATATAAGGATTTATCATAATTTACATGCATACCCAAATGGCATTAAAAATATGTAAATTGATAGATTTAAATATCAGATTCATATTTACAAAATGTTTATATACCTCACATGAAAAAGGACTCGGAAATTAAACGCAAGATACTAAATTTCATTTAACTCTTCTGATTAAAACCCACCTTATGATATCTTGGAACAATTGTGTACATAAATTATTGAAATCAATCGAAATTTCAAGCAGAAACCAATGACATATAAATCATTAATTACTTAAGTAATTAATTTTATAAACTGTATACTTCTAAAGGTCATTTGATTCAACAGGTTGACCATCAATCTAGGGTGATTTTTCGTATTGATGCATCTTTATTTCAATCCAAGGTATGGGTGTCTACTTAGGCAGATGCGTTTTATTTTGAAAAAAAACAATAATTTTATTTGAAGAAAAGAATTGAGAGAAATCATTGATGGAAAAATTAATGGTTTCTGGAATTTTCCACATATGATTGTGAACAACAGGAATATATGATTTTGATCTTGACTCAGAAGGAGGGGGAGATGGGTCAACAATTGATGCTTGAATTTCACTATCATTGTAACTGAATCTAGGCCTTCCAGTTTTATCCAAATGAAGATGTTCGTATTTGAAAATAAACATGACATTTATCCAACTGTAAACAAACATAAGCAAACTATGACAGTTTAACTGATTTATATTATTATTTCAAAACAAAACTACAACATATCCTTTTTACTAAATTTATCTTAAATTTATACAATGTAATTAAATTATTACAATTTTTTTTTAAATGATCAGTAGGCAAAAGATCAACAGTATTACCACATGGATTAAAAGAGAGGTAAAATTAAGCTAGCTTACTGTCGATTGATGTATAGTTTAACAGGCAGAAACTATATTTGTCTTTTTTTAACAATCATATTATTTGTCATTCATTTTGCTACTCAGTGATTTTCAAATATCTGGAACATAATTTAACATGCAGAAACTATATATTAAGTTGCACTAAAAAATTACATAGAAAGACAGGCAGAATATAATGCAACAAATAGATACAATTTGCTCTGCTCAGAAAGACAGAAAACCTTGTTGCATCTTTCATATCCATTGAAACGCAATGCATTTTCCATCATTTGCTGGCATATTACAATCATCAAAGCATTGATATTACAATCATCAAAGTGTTTTACATGTACAAACAACAAAAAGCATTGAGTTCTCCTGAATTTGAGAAAACCATTAAAAACCAAAAATAATATGTAATTACTGTCTTTCTTGTTACCAAAAATTGACTAACGATCTTTTTTGTTTTGGGCTGTCTGACATTTATTTTCAGATCTAACAATTTTTTGCTTTTATTCATTAAAACTGAAACTTCAGTTAAACATAGTTTGCGCAGTTGGAGAGTAGAAAAGTGAAATGGAGAATAAATGAAATGAAATGGAGAAGAAACAAACAAAGTGAATGCATGAGAATAAACAGTTATAGAAGATAGCAAAAAGAACACACTGAAAAAAGATCACTGAAGTTTGAAATTTACATATAGAATGTTGTCATACCTGTGGTTTTTCCTTTTCTTTTTAAATAGTTAATGCATGAAAGAACATAAAGGTGGAACAACAATGTGGCAGGTGGATCACCTTCAAATAAATACAATGACTACTTTGCATGAGAAGGAATATGCCTCATATTAGAATCAAGAAACTACATCCACATGGATTGTTATCATAAAGCCTGAATGCTAAACAGAGGATTATTATCTTTTAAAAGCAATAATCATTGAAAAGAAAAAGAAAAAAAAACGACAACGTAAGAACAATCAAAGCAGTGCAAGATAAGTTACTCAAGTGAGAAATTTTATATTTCGTCTACCGCAACTTCGTTTGTACATGTTGTAGCCTTGTGAAGAATTTTGAACTCCAAGCCTCCGCAGCTAGCAGCAGTGACTTCCTTCTCCTCTGTCTTGGCAGCGATGTTTACAGCTTCCTCGTGGATTATTCTCGGTTTCTATTCCTAAGAGATGGGTTCTGGCCCCTGATATTTTCCTATTTTATTTGTGGGTAGAATAGCCAAGAGTCAGAGTACCAAATGAAGTAATTACGTAAACCTTTACACATACGATAGCATATATAGGGGATAGTAAACTAATTACAGTAAATTAAATTATAATTAACTATCCAAATTTAGATATGTGATGGCATACATAGATAGTTAATCTATTCTTGAACTAATCATCGAGGACCTTTTGAGTTAGAGCGTTGTTATAAATTAGTAAATTGTAATAGGTTGAATTATTGTTTAGAAATCAAATGGCTATAGTAAAGATGGCACATTCAAGATGGTTTAATAAAGGCTCTTACTAAATGAAAGCAAATTAAAATGGGAAATAGAGTAAAGACTAAAGCATCCATCCAGGACAACTACAAATCGACAGAAATGTAGGGGGAATCCATCAAATAATTAGTGAATAATTTTTTGATCGAAAACTTGATTTCAGAAATGCAAACTTAAAGTTGATTTAATTGACCTAAATTTTAACCGATGTTTATATAATTTCTTATGTGAAGATAGTTCATAGGGAAGGTAAACCTATGATGCTTTCAAATCCTGGTTCTTTCCAACTCTGTGTAAGTTGTCATGCAAATTGAAGTTCTGATATGGAAACTGAAAACAATAAACTAATTACATATATTATAGTCAGCTGAAAATATGACTATAAAAAATTACCTTAAAGCTCCAAGATACTAACACATTACATACTCAATAAGATGTCTTGAATTATGTCATACACCAAGTATTATTGAAGACCCTCTTTGTCCCTGTCTAAGGAGAACAATTCGATGTATAATATGTAAATCCCAACAATACTTACAAAATGCGATGACTAAATTTAAAAATGGTCACTAAAATTTGGCTTGAATATATACCTATCTCCCTATAATTTCTCAACAAAATTTTCAATAATGCAAATCTTTCAGTGTATGGAAATTTAAAATGTAAAAATTTATACCTGTTGTATGCAAAAACTTATTTTTACCATTACTATCATGATTTCATAATTGAACACTAATAAAGAAGATGACATTAGTGATGCATGATTAGGGGTAAAACCATAGTTTCTCCGTTTTGAAAATTTGTTCTTTTCGAGTGAATTGCGGTTATTAGAAATAAGAATTTTAGAGCAAACAGTGTACAAAAAAAAAAGAACAGATAATACCTTCACTTCCTCCACTACTTAGTTATCAGAATGAAGCTTCAATGTTTCCAAACTTTTTTGTGGTCCAAGCCCGCTCGTTTCCAAAATTCATCGCCTTCCGCTTCCTGTTCCTTAATTGATTATTGAAATTTGACCCTAAAAAGTGATGCCATTTAATTTCATACAAATTAATGGGTGGAAATTGTAATTTTTTAAAAAGAATTGTAGACCCCAATAATTGTATTGGATATATTAATTTGAATTGAGTCATATTTCTAAAGTGTGGTATTAGTTTGGTTTGAATCGAAATGTAAATCGAATTGTAAAGGGAGAGATCCGATTTAAAACGGGATTTAAATCGTAGGATTTTAAGATTTCTGACAACAATGATCAAAAAAGCGAAACAGAAATTCGTCAAGGAGGCATGTGGAAGAAAAATGAGGAAAGGTTTCTATTCATGGGGAAAATGGGATGTGAATGTTTATTTCTGTGGATTTGTGAGTAGGTGAGGGTAGAAAGACGGAAATGCATAGCGTAAGCAGGGTCATTTCATAAAAACTCTGGCCTTTCTGAACATGACTTCAATTAGATGATTAGTTCTAATAAATATTCGCAAAAATATGTCATTCTCCGAAAACCATATTCTTATCGAATCCAATTGGCATAAATTAAAATTAGTGAAAACGATTCAATCTTATTGAGATATGATTAAAAAAAGTGTATCTTAATATTATTATACTTTGTGGAATAAAATCACAGGCTAATTTGGAGTATAGTTTAAACTTCATATGTCCATGTTTATTAGCATTATATCACATGAACTTTAACTAATATAATATCCATGCATTATAAAATTATATTATATACCAATTCATCAAGGTCGGGTGGTACCTGTAGGAAAGCAATATATTTTGCATCATTTAGATTACAGTCATAAATACATTAGTCGCTAATACATGTGAAACAAACATTAAACTACCTGCAGGATAAAGTATTCATTTTATGAGAAATATTAATGTTAATTTATATACATGAATGTATATAAGCCAAATAAAAAGTAGTATGCAATATCTACTGCTAAAACTGGTGCCCAACTGAACATAAACCAATTGAATGATGCAACCATTTCCAATTGGAAATAAGATGGATTCTCTAAGGCTTTACCAATAGATAAGCCATGATTGGCTATCTTTAATAATTGCAGTGATTATTACCACATTTTAAAATCTATCCACTTTATGATATACCCCCAAAATGTATAATTATTTATCAATATAGAAGTGTCAACCTTTAGAGCAAGGGATTATATAATAAAAATGGAACTCCTGCACATTTGTTTCATCAAGGAATTAATGGTCATGCGCTACGACAACAACATATAAGGAATCATTGTTTCATCAAGGAATTGTAATTTAATAGTATTTGCTACTTTTATTTATATGTTGGTAGAAAAGGCATATATAATAAGTACTATTTTCGGTATTTGATTCCTTTTGATAGTAATGGCAACTATTTTGGATTTTCATGGTTACGCAGCTAGGATTGTAAGATGTAAAGGTTTTTATTTGGTTAGTTCTGCTCTAAAGTTGCCGGGTCTTGAAAAATAACAAAATAAAATTACTCTAAATTTCATGTTACCCAGTCTATTATAGTTTCTAAAAATTATCAACACTGACAACAAAATAGACCAATACAATAATAAACTGATTCATCAATACCTTCGTAAAGGAGTTGAGAAGATGAAAAATGCATCTTAGCGAATGAAAGTAAATAATAATTCTGTAAAATAAAATATTATAGCTAGATATGATTCAGCTATAGTTCGAACAAAAAAATCAATCTAAATGAATAAAAAAAGAGAGAAAATCTTACCTAAATAGTCAGTTGCCCATCTTCAAGCCATCTGATGTAAACAATTATAGATGTAAGTTTTCTCTATCAATATCTAATAGAAATTTAAAAAAAAAATGAAATTGGTAAACCAAATGAATTGTGATTTCAGAAATAATTGGAACTACATGAAAAGTGAGAGAGGAAGCATGAATCAAATCGTTTTTTAAACCATTCTTCGACCCAAACCGCTGCACAACCTTCGATGCAAAATGATTTTTGGTTAAATTTTCTCCAGTTCGTAAGTTTGGAAAATATGGTGAGAAGGAAACAACGATAGAAGTGAGATGACAAGAGGACGTAGATTAACAAATAAACCAGGCAGTCAGATAAAATTAGTGAATCTGTACCTTTTTAAGAGAGCACTAGTTGAAGCAGGGACTGGCGGCCTAATCACACAAACGTTGAATTGGTATAAGAATGGTGGAGAGGGCACAAAATCGATGTTGGAGGCGTAAAATTTATTGTTTCAGTTACAACGAATTTCAATTTTGGGGACGGAAGAAAAAGAGAATGTAAAAGGTAAAAGCAGGTTTCGCTTGCGAAGAGCCGTTTGAAAGTGGTTCCTACTGGAACTCATAATCGCGATAATTGATAAGGTGAAGACACGTTGGATTTACAGTAAAATAGAACGATCCACATCATCTTTTTGTTTATTTTGTTTTCTATTATAAATAATAGATTTCACCAAAAACGGTCTTTTAAATTCCATATAACTGTTAATAATTTTATATAGAAGTTTCTTATTTAATTTTCACATATCTCCTTCTATAAAATCCATTTGATTTTATAAAATTATTATTTCAATATACACTTCACAAATTCCTTTTTATAAAACCCTTTTGATTTTATAAAATTCTTATTCGATATACACTTCACAAATTCCTTTTCATACATTCCAGTATTGCTTATGGTATTTAAAATGCCATATAAAAAGACAAGAGTCATTCCAATACATTGAAACCAATCACGGGTTTTATATTACATCATATATCACAATACTTGAAAAGCAATGTTATAAATATTGAGGAATCCAGTTGGATCCCTCCAACCTATTTCCCTGCATCCACAAATGTTAAACAATATAAATAACATCAATTTCATATCAATATGAAATATTATGATAAAAAGAATCAATATTTAATTAACGATATATATATGTGTATGTATATATATAACTGAATCTATATTTTCAACCAAACAACTAACAGTTCATCTAGACAAACAACACACAGAAATCAACCATCATTTATGAAACGACCCAAACTCGCCTGTAAGGGAAAGCCCGGATTGAGTTAAGAACACGACAAGTCAGACCACAAATGACAGAACATTTCATCGCTTATTACAGCAGTTTACATCAGAGTATAAGAGTATAACATAGTATGAATAAATATTACACGTTGGAAAATATTAGAGATTAAAATACATTACATAGCAGCGGAAAAATAATAGATAACACAACTGTAAGAAATACATAGATACAAAGCGTTCTGAATTTAGATCCAACTATAAACCAGGATCCTATAAAATAGAAATCTTTAAAACCAAAACTACTAGTTGTCCGTGTGGAAAATAGGGGCACCCAGAGTTTAGGTTAAAACAATAAACTCCAAGTCAGTCATGTGACTTGGGTGAGAACTTAAAACAGTTATTAAATCTTTTACTTTAAAAGTAAATCAAGGGACCATGCCATATAACATGGAACGGGTTTCCTCCCAAGAATACCAGTGCATAAAATAAACAACACAATGCTTTTTTGGAAAAATGAAGTTGTTATAAGACCCATGTCCCATTCCACAATGCAACGCAAGCCGGAGGATAGGGTTTTCCCTTATAATAGCCAAATATGCTTGGTACATTTAAAACAAACCATTTAATACTATAATAAGTGTATAGTGTCAAAAAAAAACTTCAAATATAAATGTATCAATCATAGACGGCATAGTATCCCATGCTACTATGTCGCCACATAGGTTTACAACTAAAACCGAAATGTCCCTTTTTGGAAATTGGATTTCTGTCATGAGTCAAGGCAAGGGATGTACTCCTAACAGCTTCGAGACACTCTAGCAAATATCTCAGGACTACACACTCTGGGCAACCCTTGGATCCTGCAGTGTCGGTCCTCCCTTACGTATGAGGATTAATTATTCCTGAACGCACGTTTCCTGGTCCTATAGGACCTATCCATCGGCCCCGTAGTAACCGATATATCCGAGGCGCCTCGCTATCCATCATCCACATAGGTAAAAGAAATGTCTGGGCTCGATACCATGACACCAACCATAGCTAGAAAGAAATGTCATGTTCTCACTGCGTCCCTTATCCCGTTTTTAACTCATAGCGAGGTGTGAGGCACGCGAATTAACGCTATACGCAAAGCTATGCCCTTTAAGGCCGTGCTTTGATCATTAACCACAAGACTCTTCATTTCAACAGAAGTCTTAATCACTGCATCTCTGCATGCCACACAGGCAATTCACGCCAAGCGATTGATGTCTATTGATATATAACCTTTGAGCTCGTACATCCTAGAGAAGGGCGTTAAGCAAGAGAATAAATTCTCCGCCGCCAAACAGATATATATTTAATAGAGATCAATCAACACAGAAAAAAAAATCCAATTTTAGACACACATCCATTTATAAGTTCGTTCTGGGTATGAACGAAACCAGAGGCATCTTATTCCTCGTCCCATATGTCCAATACAGGAGAGAGATCCTCACATATCCGTTCGATCTCTAAGTACGTTTGGACGATCACCACTTATTACCTTGTCTTGGGTGTACATCCCAATCAAAAAATCAGTAATCATACAAACGATGTGAAGACCTCCGGTCTTCAACCACCGTCTTCATCGTCGACTTATCGTTGAATCAGTTATTCAGAATGGGTATAAACCCGGCCTTTTCGAATAACTCGCGTATATAATAAACAAGTGCTATAAAAACACAACATACGCCTCACTCCAATCCAGAATATTATTTTATTCAAATATTCATATCATTTGGGAAAGGTTCCCATTAATTTTATCAAAGATAAATTCTTTAAATTTATTCTTTAATCTTCCTTTGGATATCAATTCTAAACAAAATTAAGGTTTATTAACTAATCAGAATTAGCGAACCTTACCGAAGAAATCATTTTTTTAATTTCCCTATCCCAACCTATTCATCCCATAGAGCCAAACTTGTAATACTCCATATCTAACACCATGGTGTTATCGGTAAAATTAATTACCATTTCACATTCAAATCTAATTGAAGATTTAACTATCGCTATAGCAAAACTGGTGATACTCCATTCTCGATCATTTCCCAAATTTGATCATTTAAATTATCAATTCGCATTTCAATCTAATTAAAGATTCATTAAAACTCCACTTAGTTTTAATCTTGCAAAAAATCAATATTAATGATTATTTAACTTTGGGAAATCAAACTTGTCGTATCGACAATCTACACCGTACCATTGATTTCTGCCAATATATAACCTCTGAGCTCGTACGTCTCAGAGAAGGGTGTTAAGCAAGAAAATAAATTCTCCACCACCAAACAGATATATACATTTAGCAGAGATCAACGATACAATTCGAAATACAATGTTAGACAGTAATCCTGTTATTAACTGTGTTAAAGAACTAATGTCATTTAAAACACAGTTCACGATAAACCCAAAATCACATTCCATTAATTATGAAATCTTCATGGAAAAACAGATCAATATATAATTGATATCAATTTCCGTATCTGACTAATAATATAAATGGAATAACGACTAAGCCTTTTAAATTCCATATATATTAACAGTCTTCCTCCACAGAAGCTCACTTCGATTATTACCAAATCGAATTCCATTCAATTCCAATTTATTGTATTAAATTGGAAAACTTTACTTTGGAAATTTTCCTTTAAATCTTAATAAAAAGATTTATAAATTCCAAATCACATTTCATTGTAAATCGGGTTAAACAACGAATGTCATTAAAAACATAGTTCACAATAAACCCAATTCACATTTCGTTTTATTCCAGTTAATAAATATAATTGGAAACTCTAATAATCTTAATTAAAAGATTTATTCTTTTCACACGGGGTTCAATAACAGTGTCAGTGAAAACACCATTCACGACAAACCCAAAATCCAATTCTTATATTCAATTCCAATTAAATATTAATTAATTGGAAAACTTCACTAAATCCTAATCAAACGATTTAATCTTTTCACAACTGGGTTTAAGAACGGTGTTAATGAAGACACCATTCACGACAAACCAAAAATCCAATTTGATATCAAATACAAGGCTTTGATTAGAAATTAAATCGACTTATATTCAATATCAAATTCTGAAACCAACAAATATCGTTTTGGGAATAACGATATATATATATGTCTTCCAAATTCCCATAAGAATATCCGTATAATCACGGAATCCAATATCGAAATATTTCGAAGATGATTTCCATTCAAATCAATTCCCGTTCATAAATTGGAAATTCTGGTTACATTTAAACCATTCACAAATCCATTTTATTTTATTTATAAATTATTGGATTTCAAATCTAGTTGATAACTAGTTCATTTTGATAAAAATATATTTTTATCTTTACAAACATGGAATTTTTCATCCAAATTCTTTCCAAATCATTTATTATGATTTTACACAAATTATTAATATTTTTAATAATTTTATTAAATCCCTTTCATTCGATTTCCATAAACGATCATCGAACTGCACTTACAACGACCTTTTCCAAACTTGATTTGAGAAAAATTCCAAATCCAGCTGTTAGATTTCAAATCTCTTATATTCGTTGGAAAGCTCTCTTCAATACAAACCAAACGGTTCCAGTTTTAGGAGAATCCAACGGTCGGATCTCCCATAATGTCAACTCGAAGTCAATGGTCGAAATTCGCGAACGGTCGTGACACAACGCGTTCTATTCAGGCTATTTAAGATAATATATATATTTCGTCGATTTCCGTTTAAAACGTATTTTACAAATCGTTTTAAATTCGTTTTAAAAACGATTTCAACTTCATATTCAACTTTAAATCAAAATTGAATGTTCCATATCATTAGTATATAAATGATAATATTTTAAAAACATTAGATTTTGAAATCATTTCCTTTTCGATATTCATTATAAACATGAATAAAATTGATATAAATATCATTCACGTTAAAATGGCGCATATCTAATCAATTCGGCTTCACATATTTCAATATCATGTCCATCCCAAATCGGACATCAAAATCACATTTTAATCCTTTACTGAATATCATTTTAAAATATTCGTTACTTTAAAATATTCTTTTCTTCTGAATTGGAATCAGACACAGTCAATTACCATTTAATGTCATTTATATGGATTTCATACAACACATGTATGCAACAAAAATGATACACAGTAAACCATCATCCAAAGTGCATTACCCAACTGCATAAGCATTAAATATAAATAATTAACGCTTAAAACAGTCTGTCAACCAATCGATTGACATATAACTAAACAATTGGGATTAGTGTATATCAAATATCATCCCAATACGCGTGTGGGGTTTAAATCAACAAAAACATATTTTATTTGTGCAGTTGGGCGATGTGTAAAATGTACCGTCCCAATCAATATTAGTCAAATGATTGTACATAAACAAATCGTCCGATTTGTAAATGAATATTTATTTTCATTCATATACATGTTAAAAATTATTTTTTTAATGATAAAATATTTATTTCAACACATGAATATTTTATACAGTTCATTTATACAGTAAAAATGATATTTTTATTGTTCTAGCATATTTTAGAAAATTTTGGCAGCATAACGGTGCGATACTAGAACCGGAATAAGGTCTAGCTTAACCCTCGCCTAATACTGGCTCATGCCATACACATACCAATTCCATTCACATCCCAAACCAAATTCAAACAAATAAATAAATCAAAACAAGCAACCAAACATCCATGGTTTCAATCAAAGGCGACGGGTGCAACTAAGCACCGTCTGCATCCTAGTATATATTTAACTATAAACAAAATTAGAGTGAGAAATTCTCACCTTGGATTTCCACTCCTCCATTCTTTATTTCTAAACTGTTTGAATTTGGATTTGTTTCCAATACACAGTGTACTTCACCGTGGTCCCAACGTAATCTGTTTCACGCAATTTATATTAAAAATAACATTTTTAATGCAATGTTTACATTTTAAAAATCACATTTTTATAACGCTGCTACACGTATAAAAATCACTTTTTATAATGCTACTGTATATATAAAAATCGTATTTTTATAATGATGTTTATTAAATAAAAATCATATTTTTATCTTGCTCTTTATATATATAAAAATGCTATTTTTATCATGCTTCAATATATATAAAAATCCAATTTTTATCATGCTTCAATATATATAAAAATCAAATTTTTATCATGCTTTAATATATATAAAAATCAAATTTTTATTATGTTATTCATATAATAAAAAACACATTTTTAAACCGCCATAATGTATATAAAAATCAAAATTTTATTATGCTATTCATATAATAAAAATCATAATTTTAATTTGCTACATATATAAAAGTCATATTTTTACTTCATTAAAAATCATATTTTTAATTCAAAACCATATGCGTAAAAATCACATCTTTAATTCAAACTAATATGTGTAAAAATCACATATTTAACACGATGTTTACATTATAAAGATCATATTTCTAATTCATATAAAAATCATATTTTTATTTGCAAAAATAGCTAAAATAAAAATTTTAAATTGGTTCTGAAAATCCGAGTTATTACAATCTGCCCCACTTAAAATCTTTTCGTCCTCGAAAAGGAACGGAGTTGAAAGTTGTTGAACTAACCAACTCAACTTTCATTCTGGCTTTCATTCTTTAGCTTTTCAATTTCTAAGAATTTTCCAATTTCTCAAAAATTTGGCTAACATCCTAAATTTTTGATAAATTTCACCATAACCTCCTTTGTACAGGGAGACCTTTAAAACTACAACTAGCCTCACAGGGCCCTCACCAATCCAAAAGAAAAAGTTAAAGCCAAGCGGCTAGCCAGTCGGCTCATAAAATCATCCAAACCCAAGAAAATAGTAAACATGTACCTATTTGTCGGGTATACAATTTTATTCCTCTTCTTAGCCTCCTTGCTTTGACCTGTTCAATATATATACATGTACATGTATGCAATTTCAAACAATGTTCAGTTCAGTTTAATATTAAATTCAATTTGGCCTAAATTTATCTTCCATTCATATATTGGTTTAATTAATTATCATTCCAATATTTTTATTAGTTATACTAATAAACATACAACACAACCATCAATTAATTAATTTATTAATTTTCCAAACATATAGCTTTGATATATTCAAAAAATCATATTTTTGATGCCAAATCACAACAATAACCCTATCTAGTTTTGGTTCTCACACCAGCCAATTGGAAATATATGGATATCCCACTTTCTAAGCTCGAACATAAATACTGATGATGGTGAGCCATCATCAGAATCAAGCCCGGGCGACTAGAGTGTGATTCTATATCAATCTAGTATATTTGAGACTTTGAGTATACATTCATGACCCGTATATGCAAAATCTTCATATACTCGATTGTCCAAATCAATTTGAAATAAAATATTCAAATACGTTTAATAGGGTTTGAATTTTCAAAACAAAATTTGTTTTCATTTTTATTTTAAAAATAACACTCTTCACACTCGTTCTAAGATTTTACTGATTCTATCTCTAACGAGTCGTTCCTACTGGATATTACTAATCCAATCTCTGATGAATTCTTTCGTTTGGTTCTAGTGTGCCTTGTTCTCGAGCTCTGTAAACCAAAGCTCTGATACCACGATGAAACGACCCAAACTCGCCCATAAGAGAAAGCCCGGATTGAGTTGAGAACACGACAAATCAGACCACAAACGACATAACATTTCATTGCTTATTACAACAATTTACATCAGAGTACAAGAATATAACAAAGTATGAATAAATATTACACATTGTAAAATATCAGAGATTAAAGTACATTACATAGCAGCAGAAAAATAATACATAATACAGTTGTAAGAAATACACGGATACAGAGCATTCCGAATATAGCTCCAGCTGTAAACCAGGATCCTGTAAACTAGAAATCTGCAAAACCAAAACTACTAGTTGCCCATGTGGAAAATAGGGGCATCCAGAGTTTAGGTTAAAACAATAAACTCCAGGTCAGTCATGTGACTGGTGTGAGAACTAAAAACAGTTATTAAATCTTTTACTTTAAAAGTAAATCAAGGGACCACATCGTATAACACGGAACGGGTTTCCTCCTTAGAATACCAGTGCATAAAATAAACAGCGCAATTCTTTTTGGGAAAATGAAGCTATTACAAGACACATGTCTCATCACACAATGCAATGCAAGCCGGAGGATAGGGTTTTCCCTTATAATAGCCAAACATGCTTGGTACGTTTCAAACAAATCATTTGATACTATATTGAGTGTATTGTGTCAAAAACAGCTTCAAATATAAATGTAGCAATCATAGACGACATAGTATCCCATGCTACTTTGTTGCCATATAGGTTTACAACTAAAACCGAAATGCCACGTATTGGAAATTGGATTTCCGTCATGATTCAAGGCAAGGGATGTACTTCTAACCACTTCAGGACACTCAAGCAAATGTCTCAGGAATACACACTCTGGGCAACCCTTGGATCCTGCAGTGTCGATCCTCCCTTACATTTGAGGATTAATTATTCTTGAACACACGTTTCCCGGTCATATAGGACCTATCAATCGGCTCCGTAGTAACCGATATATCCGAGCGCCTTGCTATCCATCATCCACATAGGTAAAAAAATATAAATGTCTAGGCTCCATACCATGACACCACCCATAGCTAGAAAGAAACGTCATGTTCTCACTGCGTCCTTTTTCCCCTTTTTGACTCAAACCGAGGTGTAAGGCTTGCGAATTAACGCTATACACAAAGCAAATCCCTTTAAGGCCGTGCTTTGATCATCAACCACAAGATTCTGCTTTTCAACAGAAACCTTGATCACTGCATCTCTGCATGCCACACTGGCAATTCACGTCATGCGACTGATGTCTATCGATATATAACCTCTAAGCTCGTACGTCTTAGAGAAGGGCGTTAAGCAAGAGAATAAATTCTCCGCCGCCAAACAGATATATTTAATATAGATCAATCAACATAGAATAAAATCCAATGTCAGATACACATCCAATTATAAGTTCGTTCTGAGTCTAAACGAAACCGGAGGCACCTTATTCCCCGTCCCATATGTTCAATACAGGAGAGAGGTCCTCGCATATCCGGTCGATCTCCAAGTACGTCTGGATGATCACCACTTATTACCTTGTCTTGGGTGTACAGCCCAATCAAGACATCAGTAATCATCCAAACGATATGGAGACCTCCAGTCTTCAACCACCGTATTCATCGTCGACTTATCGTCGAATCAGTTATTCAGAATGGGTATAAACCTCGCCTTTCCGAATAACTCGCATATACAATAAACAAGTGCTATAAAACCACAACATACACCTCATTCCAATCCAGAATATTCTTTTATTCAAATATTCATATCATTTGGGAAAGGTTCCCATTAACTTTATCAAAGATAAATTCTTTAAACTTATTCTTTAATATTCCTTTGGATATCAATTCTAAACCAAATTATGGTTTATCAACTAGTCGAGATTAGCGAACCCTACCGAAGTAATCATTTGTTTAATTTCCCCATCCCAACCTATTCATCCCATGGAGAAAAACTGCTAATACTCCATATCTAACACCACAGTGTTATCGGTAAAATTAATTATCATTTCACGTTCAAATCTAATTGAAGATTTAACTATCGCTTGTAGCAAAACTGGTGATACTCCATTCTCGATCATTTCCCAAATTTGATAATTTAAATTATCAATTCACATTTCAATCTAATTAAAGACTCATTAAAACTCCACTTAATTTTAATCTTCCCAAAAATCAATACTAATGATTATTTAACTTTGGGAAATCAAACATGTCGCATCGACAATCTATACCGTACCATTGATTTCTCCCAATATATAACCTCTGAGCTCCTCCTCTCAGAGAAGGGTGTTAAGCAAGAGAATAAATTCTCCGCCACCAAACAGCTATATATTTAGCAGAGATCAACGATACAGTTCAAAATACAATGTTAGACAATAATCCTATCTTTAACTGGGTTAAAGAACTAATATCATTTAAAACACAGTTCACGATAAACCCAAAATCACATTCCATTAATTATGGAATCTTCACGAAAAAATAGATCAATATATAATCGATATCAATTTCCGTATCCGACTAATAATATAAATGGAATAACGACTAAGCCTTTTAAATTCCATATATATTAACAGTTTTCCTCCACAGAAGCTCACATCGATTATTACCAAATCGAATTCCATTCAGTTCCAATTTATTGTATAACTTGGAAAACTTTACTTAGGAAAATTTCCTTTAAATCTTAATAAAAAGATTTATAAATTCCAAATCACATTTCATTGTAAATTGGGTTAAAGAACGAATGTCATTAAAAACACAGTTCACAATAAACCCAATTCACATTCCATTTTATTCCAATTATTAAATAAAATTGGAAACTCTAATAATCTTAATTAAAAGATTTATTCTTTTCCCACGGGATTCAAGAATAGTGTTATTGAAAACATCATTAACGACAAATCCAAAATCCAATTCTTTTATTCAATTCCAATTAAATATTAATTAATTGGAAAACTTCACTAAATCTTAATTAAAAGATTTATTCTTTTCTCAACTGGGTTTAAGAACAACGTTAATGAAGACACCATTCACGACAAACCCAAAATCCAATTTGATATTAAATATAAGGCTCTGAATAGAAATTATATCGACTTATATTCAATATCAAATTCTGAAACCAACAAATATCGTTTTGGGAATAATGATATATATATCTTCCAAATTCCCATAACAATATCCATATAATCAAAGAATCCAATATCGAAATATTTCGAAGATGATTTCCATTCAAATCCATTCCCATTCATATATTGGAAATTCTGGTTATATTAAAACCATTCACAAATCCAATTTATTTTATTTATAAATTATTGGATTTCAAATCTAGTCGATAACTAGTTCATTTTGATAAAAATATATTTTTATCTTTACAAACATGGAACTTTAAATCCAAATTCTTTCCAAATCATTTATTATGAATTTAAACAAATTATTAATATTTTTAATAATTTTATTAAAGCCGTTTCAGTCGATTTCCATAAACGGTCATCGAACTGCACTTACAGCGACCTTTTCCAAATTTTATTTGGATATAATTCCAAATCCAACTGTTAGATATTAAATCTGTTATATTCGTTGGAAATCTCTTTTCGATACGAACCTAATGGTTTTGGTTTTAGGAGAATCCGACGGCTGTAACTCCCAGAATGTCAACTCGAAGTTAATGGTCGAAATTCGCAAATGGTCGTGGTGCGGTGCGTTCTATTCAGGCCATTTAATATAAATAATATATATATTATTTATATTTCATCGATTTCCATTTAAAACGTGTTTTATAAATCATTTTAAATTTGTTTTAAAAACGATTTCAACTTCATATCCAATTTTAAATCAAAATTGAATATTCCATATCATTAATACATAAATGATAGTATTTTCAAAACATTAGATTTTGAAATCACTTCCTTTTCGATATTCATTATAAAAATGAATAAAATTGATATAAATATCGTTCGCGTTAAAATGGCTCAGATCTTATCAATACGGCTTCACATATTTCAATATTTTCGTGTCCACCCCAAATCGGACATCAAAATCACATTTTAATCCTTTACTGAATATTATTTTAAAATATTCGTTATTTTAAAATATTCTTTTCTTCTGAATTGGAATCATACACAGTCAATTACCATATAATGTCATTTATATGGATTTCATACAACACATGTTTGCAACAATAATGATACACAGTCAACCATCATCCAAAGTGTATTACCAACTGCATAAGCATTAAATATAAATAATTAACGCTTACAACAGTCTGTTAATCAATCGATTGACATACAACTAAATAACTATGATCAATGTATGTCAAATATCATCCCAATACCCGTGTGGATTTAAATCAACACATACAGATTTTATTTGTGCAGTTGGGCGATATGTAAAATGTATCATCCCAATCAATATCAGTCAAATGAGTGTACATAAACAAATCGTCCGATTTGTAAATGAATATTTATTTTAATTCATATACACATTAAAAATTATATTTTTAACGATAAAATATTTATTTCAACACAAGAATATTTTATATAGTTCATTTATATAGTAAAAATGATATTTTTATTGTTCTAACATATTTTAGAAAATTTTGACAACATAACCGCGCGATACTAGAACCGGAATAAGGTCTAGCCTTATCCCTCGCCTAATACTGGCTCCCGCCATACACATATCAATTCCAGTCAATTCCATTCACATCCCAAACCAAATTCAGACAAATAAATCAAAACAAACAACCATACATCCATGGTTTCAATCAAAGGTGCCGGGTGCTACTAAGCTCCGTCTGCATCCTAGTATATATTTAACTGCAAACAAAATTAGAGTGAGAAGTTCTCACTTTGGGTTTCCACTGCTCCATTCTTTATTTCTGAACAGTTCGGATTTGGATTTGTTTCTAATACGCAGTGTACATTACCGTGGTCCCAACATAATCTTCTTCACGCAATTTATATTAAAAATCACATTTTTATAACGTTGCTAACATTTTTATAATGCTACTGTATGTATAAAAATCATATTTTTATAACAATTTTTATATAATAAAAATCATATTTTTATCTTGCTCTTTATATATATATATAAATCCAATTTTTATCATGCTTCAATGTATATAAAAATCCAATTTTTATCATGCTTCAATATATATAAAAATCCAATTTTTATCATGCTTCAATATATATAAAAATCCAATTTTTATTATGTTATTCATACAATAAAAATCACATGTTTAAACCACTATAATGTATATAAAAATCAAATTTTAATCATGCTATTCATATAATAAAAATCATATTTTTAATTCGCTACATATATATAATTCATATTTTTACTTCATTAAAATCATATTTGTAATTCAAAACCATATGTGTAAAAATCACATCTTTAATTCAAAATCATATGGGTACAAATCACATCTTCAACACGATGTTTACATTATAAAGATCATATTTCAAATTCATACCATTCATATAAAAATCATATTTTATTTGCAAAAATAGCTAAAATAAAAATTTTAAATTGGTTCTGAAAATCCGGGTTGTTACAGTTTATCAATACTAAATTATTAGTGAGTTTTACTCACATTGGACAGTTATCGTCAAATTGAAGCGATCCGAACTTCCACGGTCTCCGAAGAGAAGAGATAGAACGAATTACTTTGAGGACAAGACGAATCAAAACGCAAACTGAAGAACATTTCATTTCTTATCACAACAATTTCATCAGAATACAAGAATATACAGAGTATGAATAAATAATATACATCACAAAATATCAGAGATTACAATACATTACAGCAGCGGAAAAATAATACAATACACAACTAGAAGTAATACACGGATACAGAGCTTTCCGAGTATCGTTCCAGCTGTAAATCAGGATCCTGTGAATATAAATATGCAAAACCAAAACTACTAGCTGCTCGTGTCAAAATAAGGGCACCCAGAGTTTAGGTTAAAACAATAAACTCCAGGTCAGTCATGGGACTGGTGTGAGAACTAAAACAGTTATTAATCCTTATTTTTAAAGTAAGGTAAATCAAGGGACCACGCCGTATGACACGGAACGGGTTTCCTCCCAAGAATACCAGTGCATAAAACAAATGTGCAATGCTAAATAAAGAAAAATGAAGCTATTATAAGACCCACGTCCCATCACACAATGCAACACAAGCCGGAGGATAGGGTTTTACCATATAATAGCCAAAGAATGCTTGATACGTTAAAAACAAATCATTTGATACTATTATAAGTGTATAGTGTCAAAACATTTTCAACCATAAATATTAATCATAGACGGCATGGGTACCATATATCACGTCGCCAATACTAGGCTCTACAATCAAAACCGCACATGTCACGTATTGGAAGGATTTCCATCTTCGAACCGAGGCAAAAGATAGTCCTCTACCGATTCGAGACTGTCTAGCCCGAGTCTCAGGACCCAAACACAGGTGAGCCCTTGGATCGTCATGGCCGGTCCACCGATGTGGATTAAAATGCCTGAACACTGCGTTTCCCCGCCCTTTGGGGCGTAAATGAGTCCAATGACTCCATCGGCTCCACACAGTCACCGATATATCCGAGGCGCCCTGCAACAGCAACAACCACATAAGTCAAACTCGTCAGGGCGTGTAAAACCACTAACGCCACTTCTAACTAGAAAGAAACATATGTCCTCCCTGAGGTCCTTCTCCCGTTTTTGGTTCACTACCGGGGTGTGTGGCTCGCGAATCAACGCTACACAAAGCTATGGCACACTGGCTGTGCTTTGATCATCAACCACAAGACTTTGCTTTTCAACAGAAGCCTTGATCATATTGCCACTTAGGCATGCCACACAGGCAATACACTCAATGCGTTTGATATCTATCAATATATAACCTTTGAGCTCGTACGTTTCAGAGAAGGGCGTTAAGAAAAAGAATAAATTCTCCGCCGCCAAACAGATATATATTTAATAGAAATCAATCACACAGAATAGAATCCAATGTCAGACACTCAGTCCATTTACAAGTCCGTTTTGGGTCTAAACGAAACCGAAGGCACCTTGTACCTCGCATATCCATCGATCTCCAAGTACGTCTGGACGACCACTAACTGATTCCCTCCTCTTGGGTGTACGGCCAAATCAAGATCATCAGTAATTATCCAAACGACATGAAGACCTCCGGTCTTCGACCACTGTCTTCATCCTCGACACCACGTCGAATCAGTTATTCAGAATGGGTAAAACCCGGTCTTTCTGAATAACTCGCGTATATAATAAGCAAGTGTTACACAAACACAACATACGCCTCATTCCAATTCAAAATATTCTTTTATTCAAATATTCTTAAACTTTGGGAAAGGTTCCCATTAATTTTATCAAAGATAAATTCTTTAAATTTATTCTTTATTCTTCTTTGAATATCAATTCAAACTAGTCGTGATTAGCGAACCACACCGAAGTAATCATTTATTTTATTTCCCAGTCCCAACCTATTCATCCCATGAAGTAAAACTAGTCATACTTCATATCTAACACCACGGTGTTATCAGTAAATTCCATTACCATTTCACGTTCAAATCTAATTAAAGATTTAACTATCGCCTGGAGCAAAACTGGTGATACTCCATTCTCGACCATTTCAATCTAATTAAAGATTCATTAAAACTCCACTTGGTTTTAATCTTCCCAAAAATCAATATCAATGATTATTTAACTTGGGAAATCACATCCTGTCTTTAACTGGGTTAAAGAACCAATGTCATTTAAAACATGGTTCACGATAAACCCAAAATCACTTAATTAATTATCGGGTTAAAGAACTAGTGTTATTTAAAACACCGTTCACGATAAAACCAAAATAACTCCCAATTCAATTCCAATTAAATATTATTTAATTGGTACACTTCATTAAATCTAAATAAAAAGATTTAATCTTTTTCTCAACTGGGCTTAAGAACAGTGTTAATGAAGACACCGTTCACGACAGACCCAAATCCCATTTGATATTAAATACAAGGCTCTGAATAAAAAATATATCGGATTATATTCAGTATCAAATTCTACGACCAACAAATATCGTATTAGAAATAATGATATAAATATATCTTCCATATTTCCAGAACAATATCTGTATAATCACAAAATCCAACATCAAAATATTCTAAAGACAATTTCGATTTAAATCCATTCCAATTCACTTATTGGAAATTCTGGTTACTTTTAAAACCATTTCAAATCCACTTTATTTATTTTAAAAATAAATAGAATTATAATTCTAGTTCAAAACTAGTTCATTTCGATATAAATCAATTTTTATCTTTTCAAATTTGGAGTTTTTCATCCCAATTCTTCACAAATCATTTCTTATGATTTTACACAATTTATTACTATTTTTAATAATTTTATCAAGGCCCATACAGTCGATTTCCATCAACAGCCATCGAACTGCACTTACAACGACCTTTTTCAAATTTGATTTGGACATAATTCCAAATCCAACCGTTAGATTTCAAATCTCTAATATTCGTTAGAAAGCTCTTTTCGACACGAACCCAACGGTTCCAGTTTTAGGAGAATCCAACGGTCGGATCTCCCGCAATGTCCACTCGAATTAAATGGTCGAAATTCACGAACTACCGCGGCGCGTTCTATTTAGGTCATTACATTATATATATATATATATATATAATATACTTCATCGATTTCCTTTTTAAAACGTATTTTATAAATCGTTTTAAATTCGTTTTCAAAACGATTTCAACTTCATATTCAATTTCTAATCAAAATTGAATATTCCACATCATCGATATACAAATGATAATATTTTCAAAACGTTATATTTTGAAATCACTTTCTTTTCTATATTCATTATAAAAATGAATAAAATCGATATAAATATCGTTCACGTCAAAATGGCGTCAATCTAATCAACACGGCTTTTATTCAACAAATGAATTTATTTTCAATTCAACACATGAATTTATTTCTATTCAACACATGAATTTATTTTCAATTCAACACATGAATTTATTTTCAATTCGACACATGAATTTATTTTCAATTCAACACACGAATTTCTATTTCTATTCAACACATGAATATATATTTCTATTCAACACATGAATATATATATTTCTATTCAACACATGAATTTATTTTCTAAATTGGAATGAGGCCCAATCAATTACCATATAATGTTAATTATATGGATTTTCTACAACACATGTATATAATAGCAATGATAAATAATCAACCATCATCCAGAGTGCACCACACAACTGCATAAGCATTAATATAAATAATTAATGCTTACACAGTCTGTCAACCCAACGATTGACATACAACTAAACAATCAGGATTAGTGTACGTCAAATATCATCCCAATACCCATGTGGGGTTTCAAATCAACCAACACAAATTTTTATTTATGCAGTTGGGCGATGTGTAAAATTTATCGTCCCAATCAATATCAGTCAAATCAGTGTATATTAACAAATCATCCAATTTGTTTGTTACTATTTATTTTATATACACGTTAAAAATTATATTTTTAACTATAAACATTTTCCACTATAAAATATTTTATTTCACTCCACATCACACAATCAAATTTCACAACACACTAATTAAACAAACAAGTCATCCATGGTCTGTGGACGACGGGTGTCGGGTGCTTCTATGCACCGTCTACATCCTAGTATATATATCAAACTAGAAATTAAAATAAAAGTGAGGAGTTCTCACCGAGGGTTCCACTCCGCCATTCTTTATTTCTGAACGGTTTGGATTTGCTTCTCGTCCGTCCCATCGCCATCTGTTTCACACGCCTTTTATATTAAAAATCACATTTTTATTCTGTTATTATCTAAATAAAAATCACATTTTTATTCTAGCGTTATATATATAAATAAAAAACACATTTTTTTTCTACTTCATATATATAAAAATCAAAATTTTATTGCTACTTTATTTTCAAAACTAATGCCATTTATTTAAAAATCACATTTTTGAAACAATACCCAATATATTTATAAACCCTGCTATTTATATTTTTAAAACAAAGTATGGTTATATTTTTAAAACAATGCATGGTTATATTTTTAAAACAAAGTATGGTTATATTTTTAAAACAAATTATGGTTATATTTTTAAAACAATGTACAGTAATAATTTTAAAACAATGTAAATTTATTTGAAAACAATGCGAATTCACTTTGAAAATAATGCTCTTTTACTTCGAAAATAATGCTATTTTCTATTTATAAACTGATTTTGTTTGAACTATTAAAATAAAATCAGAACTGAAAATAAATAAGTTTTTAAACCTTTCTTCATTGTCTGTATATGCTCCAGACGCCTTCAAACCCTCCCCTCGAATCCTAGGTCACGATTTTGCACAAAATCCACTTCGTCGGACGATGATCGGGCTTCACCGTGATGAGCGCCTACGAGTGGCGTACCATCCCCCTAGCCGCCTCGAACTAGGTGCCACTTTCTGGCCAGAAATGGCCTGTAAATGGCTCGACTTTGGGAGAGAAGGTGCTGGAGCGGAGGACGTCAGTGGAGGCCGGAGCTTGGTCGAGATGGAGGAGGGGGGAGAGCGCGCCAGTGGCGGCGCGTGGGGACTGCGATGGTGGCGACGGCTAGGGTTCCGTCGCCCCACTTTCGTTTTTTTTTTATTTAAATCTGACGGCTAAAAAGGGGAGGGGGTTTGACCATGGTGAAGAGATGAGGAAGGGTTTGACCCGACTCCTTTATAGATAATTTTATTAATATTTTGTTCACCCTAAAAGTTGCCTTTTATTTTGATCTCCAAACGAGACCCACCGCTTGTCGTCCATAGCTAATTACCCCCATTCCGAACACATTGGGATATGTTTCATCAGCCGATTCAGCTGTTTCGATCAGTTTTAATTTAAATTAAAATATAAATCTATATATTCAATTTTAAACGTACATTTTAATTTACCGGGACCACATACTGACTCTAAAAATTCTCGAAAAATTATTACTATCTTCGTATTGACGATACAATCCTATCAAAACTAATTTCGTCAAATTCCGAGACCGTTTGAAAAATGGCCATTTTCTGGTCGATCGAAATTGACTAAAACTGTCAAAACACGTTTTCCTTCGCCACGCTCACATATTGATTCGAAAAATTACTAATTTTGAAACCTAGCAATAACTCGACATCACGGATCAACAAAAGTTGTTTCGTCGAAAACCGAGATCATTTGCAAAATTTCCATTTTTAAGGGCCAGAATTCCATAGTGACTATTCTGAATTATCAATTGGACATATCTTTTGATTCCCGCTATGAAATTTCAATTTTTCAGATTCGTTGGAAAGATATCCTCAATTAGATTCTATTATTTTTGGTTTCACTAAAATCCGATTTATGTTGAATCCTGTATATTCATTTGAAATTTGAAATCGAATTTTCGAACTACCGCGCCATTTTCATTCCTTTTTATAATTTAAAACAAATATTTATATTCTAACGACGATTCAAATAAAACTATACGTTCTAATTCTATTCAAAATAAATTTCTCGTCGTTATTATTTAAAATAATTCATTTTAAATATTCAAAATTCACTAAAATTGCCAAAATAAAAATTTTAAATTGGCTCAGATTTTCGGGTTATTACAATCTCCCCCACTTAAAACTTTTCATCCCCGAAAAGGAACGAAGCCGAAAGTTGTTTCAAAAACCAACTCAACTTTTACTATTTCCATTACGGCTTAAGTTCTTCAACTTTTCAGTTTCTAAGAAATTTTTAAATTCTTCAAAAATTTGGCTAACACCCTAAATTTTCGAAAAATTTCGCCATAACCTCCCCTGCACCGGGGACTTCGGGATATTTCAAATAGCTTCCCATAGCCCTCATCAATCCAAAAAGAAAAAGAAACAGCCAAGCGGCTAGCCAAGCGGCTAGCCAATCGGCTCATAAAATCATCCAAAACCCAATAAATTTGTAAACATGTACCTATTTACCGGGCAAACAATTTTATTCCTCTTCTCTAGCCTCCTTGCTATGACCTGCTCAAGGTAAGTACATGTATATGCATGCAAATACGATAAATTTTCAATATAATTCACTATTTAGTTCAATTTGGCTAAAGGTTCAAATTTAATTAATCAACCAATAATCAAACAACACAACCATCAATCAATTAGTTGATTAGTTTTTCAAAATCATAATTTTGATACATAGTCAAAAATCACATTTTTGATGCCAATTCACAACAATAAGCCCTATCTAGTTTTGGTTCTCACACCAGGCTAATGGAAATATATAGAAATCCCACCTTCGTCACTCGAACATCAATTCTGATGATGAAGCTTCAATCATCAGAACCATCTCCGGGTGACTAGAGTGTGATTCTATATCTATCCAGTATATTAAAACTTCGAATACCCGTGGATCAGACGTAAATGCAAAATCTTTATATATTGGATTGTCCAAATCAATATATAATTAACATTCAAATAGGAATAATTGAATTTAATTTTTCTAAACAAAACTTGTTTTCACTTTTATTTTAAAAATATACTCTTCAAGCTCGTTCTAGGATACTACTGATCCCATCTCTAACGAGCCATTCTCATTGGATATTACTAATCCAATCTCTGATGAATTCTTTCGTTCAGTTCTAATATGCCTTATTCTCCGAGCTCTGTAACCAAAGCTCTGATACCAAAATGAAGTGACCCGAACTTCCCCGGTCTCCGAAGAGAAGAGAAAGAATGAATTACATTGAGGACAAGACGAATCCGAATGCAAACTGAAGAAAATTTCATTGTTTATTACAACAATTTCATCAGAATACAAGAATATACAGAGTATGAATAAATAATATACATCACAAAATATCAGAGATTACAATACATTACAACAGCGGAAAAATAATACAATACACAACTAGAAGTAATACACGAATACAGAGCTTTCCGAGTATCGTTCCAGCTGTAAATCAGGATCCTTTGAATATAAATCTGCAAAACCAAAACTACTAGCTTCCCGTGTCAAAATAAGGGCACCCAGAGTTTAGGTTAAAACAATAAACTCTAGGTCAGTCATGGGACTAGTGTGAGAACTAAAACAGTTATTAATCCTTATTTTCAAAGTTAGGTAAATCAAGAGAACACGCCGTATAACACGGAACGGGTTTCCTCCCAAGAATACCAGTGCATAAAACAAACAACGCAATGCTAAATAAAGAAAAATGAAGCTATTATAAGACCCAGGTCCCATCACACAATGCAACACAAGCCGGAGGATAGGTTTTTACCTTATAATAGCCAAAGAATGCTTGATACGTTAAAAACTAATCATTTGATACTATTATAAGTGTATAGTGTCAAAACATTTTCAATCATAAATATTAATCATAGACGGCATAGGTACCGTATATCATGTCGCCAATACTAGGCTCTACAATCAAAACCGCACATATCACGTATTGGAAGTTGGATTTCCATCTGTGAACTGAGGCAAAAGATAGTCCTCTACCGATTCGAGACTGTCTAGCCCGAGTATCAGGACCCAGACACAGGTGAGCCCTTGAATCGTCAGGGCCGATCCACCGATGTGGATTAAAATGCCTGAACACTGCATTTCCCCGCCCTTTGGGGCGTAAATGAGTCCAATGACTCCATCGATTCCACATAGTCGCCGATATATCCGAGGCTCCTCGCAACAGCAACAACCACATAAGTCAAACTCGTCAGGGCACGTAAAACCACTGACGCCACTTCTAACTAGAAAGAAACGCATGTCCTCCCTGAGGTCCTTCTCCCGTTTCTGGTTCACTACCGGGGTGTGAGGCTCGCAAATCAACGCTACACAAATCTATGCCACGCAAGTCGTGCTTTGATCATTCACAAGACTTTGTTTTTCAACAGAAGCCTTGATCATATTGCCACTTAGGCATGCCACACAGGCAATTCACTCCATGCGTTTGATATCTATCAATATATAACCTCTGAGCTCGTACGTCTCAGAGAAGGGCGTTAAGCAAGAGAATAAATTCTTTGCCGCTAAACAGATATATATTTAATAGAAATCATCACACAGAATAAAATCCAATGTCTGACACTCAGTCCATTTACAAGTCCGTTCTGGGTCTGAACGAAACCGGAGGCACTTTGTACCTCGCATATCCATCGATCTCCAAGTACGTCTGGACGACCACTAACTGATTCCCTCCTCTTGGGTGTACGGCCAAATCAAGATCATCAGTAATTATCCAAACGACGTGAAGACCTCCGGTCTTCGACCACCATCTTCATCCTCAACACCACGTCGAATCAGTTATTCAAAATAGGTTAAACCCGGTCTTTCTGAATAACTCGCGTATATTATAAGCAAGTGTTACACAAACACAACATACGCCTCATTCCAATTCAGAATATTCTTTTATTCAAATATTCTTATACTTTGGGAAAGGTTCCCATTAATTTTATCAAAGATAAATTCTTTAAATTTATTCTTTATTCTTCTTTGAATATCAATTCAAACTAGTCGGGATTAGCGAACCACACCGAAGTAATCATTTATTTTATTTCCCAATCCCAACCTATTCATCCCATGAAGTAAAACCGGTCATACTTCATATCTAACACCATGCTGTTAACGGCAAATTCTTACCATTTCACGTTCAAATCTAATTAAAGATTTAACTATCGCTTGGAGCAAAACTGGCGATACTCCATTCTCGACCATTTCAATCTAATTAAAGATTCATTAAAACTCCACTTGGTTTTAATCTTCCCAAAAATCAATATCAATGATTATTTAACTTGGGAAATCACATCCTGTCTTTAACTGGGTTAAAGAACCAATGTCATTTAAAACACGGTTCACGATAAACCCAAAATCAATTAATTAATTATCGGGTTAAAGAACCAGTGTTATTTAAAACACCGTTCATAATAAACCCAAAATCACTCCCAATTCAATTCCAATTAAATATTGTTTAATTGGTACACTTCAATTAATCTAAATAAAAAGATTTAATCTTTTTCTCAACTGGGCTTAAGAACAGTGTTAATGAAGACACCGTTCACGACAAACCCAAATCCCATTTGATATTAAATACAAGGCTCTGAATAGAAAATATATCGGCTTATATTCAATATCAAATTCTACGACCAACAAATATCATATTGGAAATAACGATATAAATATATCTTTCAAATTTCCATAACAATATCTGTATAATCACGAAATCCAACATCAAAATATTCCAAAGACAATTTCGATTCAAATCCATTCCAATTCACTTATTGGAAATTCTGGTTACTTTTAAAACCATTTCAAATCCACTTTATTTATTTTAAAAATAAATAGAATTATAATTCTAGTTCAAAACTAGTACATTTCGATAAAAATCAATTTTTATCTTTTCAAATTTGGAGTTTTTCATCCCAATTCTTCACAAATCATTTCTTATGATTTTACATAAATTATTACTATTTTTAATAATTTTATCAAGGCCCGTACAGTCGATTTCCATCAACGGCCATTGAACTGCACTTACATCGACCTTTTCCAAATTTGATTTGGACATAATTCCAAATCCAACCATTAGATTTCAAATCTCTAATATTCGTTAGAAAGCTCTTTTCGACATGAAGCCAACAGTTCCATTTTTAGGAGAATCCGACGGTCGGATCTCCCGTAATGTCCACTCGAAGTCAATGGTCGAAATTCACGAACTGCCGCGGCGCGGCGCGTTCTATTCAGGCCATTATATTATATATATAATATATATAATATATACTTCGTCGATTTCCTTTTAAAAACATATTTTATAAATCGTTTTAAATTCGTTTTCAAAACGATTTCAACTTCATATTCAATTTCTAATCAAAATTGCATATTCCACATCATCGATATACAAATGATAATATTTTCAAAACGTTATATTTTGAAATCACTTTCTTTTCTATATTCATTATAAAAATGAATAAAATCGATATAAATATCGTTCACATCAAAATGGCGTCAATCTAATCAACACGGCTTTTATTCAACAAATGAATTTATTTTCGATTCAACACATGAATTTATTTTTAATTCAACACATGAATTTATTTCTATTCAATGCATGAATTTATTTTCAATTCAACACATGAATTTATTTTCAATTCAAAACATGAATTTATTTTCAATTCAACACACGAATTTATATTTCTATTCAACACATGAATATATATTTCTATTCAACACATGAATATATATTTCTATTCAGCACATGAATTTATTTTCTAAATTGGAATGAGGCCCAATCAATTACCATATAATGTTAATTATATGGATTTTCTACAACACATGTATATAATAGCAACGATAAATAATCAACCATCATCCAGAGTGCACCACACAACTGCATAAGCGTTAAATATAAATAATTAGCGCTTACACAGTCTGTCAACCCATCGATTGACATACAACTAAACAATCGGGATTAGTGTACGTCAAATATCATCCCAATACCCGCGTGGGGTTTCAAATCAACCAACACAGATTTTTATTTGTGTAGTTGGCGATGTGTAAAATTTATCGTCCCAACAATATCAGTCAAATCTGTGTATATAAACAAATCGTCTGATTTGTTTATTACTATTTATTTTATATACACGTTAAAAATTATATTTTTAACTATAAAACATTTTCCACTATAAAATATTTTATTTCACTCCACATCACACAATCAAATTTCACAACACACTAATTAAACAAACAAGTCATCCGTGGTCTGTGGACGACGGGTGTCGGGTGCTGCTAAGCACCGTCTACATCCTAGTATATATTTCAAACTAGAAATTAAAATAGAAGTGAGGAGTTCTCACCGAGGGTTCCACTCCGCCATTCTTTATTTCTGAACGGTTTGGATTTGCTTCTCGTCCGTCCCATCGCCATCTGTTTCACACGATATTTATATTAAAAATCACATTTTTATTCTGTTATTATCTAAATAAAAATCACATTTTTATTCTAGCGTTATATATATAAATAAAAATCACATTTTTATTTCTACTTCATATATATAAAAATTGAATTTTTATCGCTACTTTAATTTCAAAAACAATGGCATTTATTTAAAAATCACATTTTTGAAACAATACCCAATATATTTATAAACCCTGCTATTTATATTTTTAAAACAAAGTATGGTTATATTTTTAAAACAAAGTATGGTTATATTTTTAAAACAATGCATGGTTATATTTTTAAAACAATGCATGGTTATATTTTTAAAACAAAGTATGGTTATATTTTTAAAACAAAGTATGGTTATATTTTTAAAATAATGTACGGTTATATTTTTAAAACAATGCAAATTTATTTGAAAACAATGCGAATTCACTTTGAAAATAATTCTCTTTTACTTTGAAAATAATGCTCTTTTACTTTGAAAATAATGCTATTTTCTATTTATAAACTGATTTTATTTGAACTGTTAAAATAAAATCAGAACTGAAAACAAATAAGTTTTTAAACCTTTCTTCATTGTTTGTATATGCCCCATACGCCTTCAAACCCTCCCCTCGAATCCTAGGTCACGATTTTGCATAAAATCCACTTCGTCGAACGATGATCGGGCTTCACCGTGATGAGCGCCTACGAGTGGCGCACCATCCCCCTAGCCGCCTCGAACTCGGTGCCACTTTCTGGCCAGAAATGGCCTGTAAACGGCTCGACTTTGGGGGAGAAGGCGCTGGAGCGGAGGACGTCAGTGGAGGCCGGAGCTTGGTCTAAATGGAGGAGGGGGGTGAGCGCGCCAGTGGTGGCGCGTGGGGACTGCGATGGTGGCGACGCTAGGGTTCCGTCGCCCCACTTTCGTTTTTTTTTTTGATTTAAAACTGACAGCTAAAAAGGGGAGGGGGGTTTGATCATGGTGAAGAGATGAGGAAGGGTTTGACCCGACTCCTTTATAGATAATTTTATTAATATTTTATTCACCCTAAAAGTTGCTTTTTATTTTGATCTCCAAACGAGACCCACCGCTTGTCGTCCACAGCTAATTACCCCCATTCCGAAAACATTGGGATATGTTTCATCAGCTGATTCAGCTGTTTCGACTAGTTTTCATTTAAATTAAAATATAAATCTATATATTCAATCTTAAACGTACATTTTAATTTACTGGGACCACATACTGACTCTAAAAATTCTCGAAAAATTATTACTAGCTTCGTATTGACGACACGATCCTATCAAAACTAATTTCATCAAATTCCGAGACCGTTTGAAAAATGGTCATTTTCTGGTCGATCGAAATTGATTAAAACTGTCAAAACACGTTTTCCCTCGCCACGCTCACATATTGATTCGAAAAATTACGAATTTCAAAACCTAGCAATAACTCGACATCACGGATCCAACAAAATGGATTCGTCGAAAACCGAGGTCGTTTGCAAAATTTCCATTTTTAAGGGCCAGAATTCCATAGCGACTATTTTGAATTTTCAACTGGACATATCTTTTGATTCCCGCTATGAAATTTCAATTTTTCGGATTCGTTGGAAAGATATCCTCAATTAGATTCTATTATTTTTGGTTTCACCAAAATCCGGTTTATTTTGAATCCTGTACATTCATTTGAAATCGAATTTTCGAACAACCGCGCCATTTTCAATTCCTTTTTATAATTTAAAATAAATATTTTTATTCTAACGACGATTCAAATAAAACTATACGTTCTAATTCTAGTCAAAATAAATTTCTCGTCGTTATTATTTAAAATAATTCATTTTAAATATTCAAAATTCACTAAAATTGCCAAAATAAAATTTTTAAATTAGCTCAGATTTACGGGTTATTACACAAATAACGAATAATGATCATTTATTTAGATCCAACAAGTTATTTCGCTATAAATTGTAACGAGCTCCAATTCACTGAGAATCATTTCCATTGCGTAGGCGCCGTCCATATGATCCCAACGGATCTTGTTTCGTCAATTTCTGATAAAGTATGACAATGATATTCATTTTACAAGGTAATGCACTATTTTCTTTAAATTAAAACTTAAATAAATTCGAAGTTGGGCTTCACCTAATACTCATGGCCAATTCAAAAACCACCCACTCATTTGAGCCCAGACCGACGTGTACCCTTCTTCCTCGATCTGCGGTGATACTCCTGCTCGTCCTTCAAGCCATTACGCATCTTTAACTCCCCATCATACATCCTCAATACTTCACGGACTTGTAGTTCGACTTCACCATCTCCTTCCTCTTTGCAGCAGCCTCAACCTTATACTTAAAACAACCTACTCTAGTCCCCCTCCTGAATGCGTCGTTCTTCATCTCCTCACGACACCAGGGCCTTGCAACAGAAAAGTAAGTCGTTCTCCACTAAATTCGGCCAACACACTCCATCTGACCACAAAAACTCATACCTAACATCAAAACCTGGAATCGTTTCTCCATTTTTGAGAATATCCAAACCCTACTCTCACGGTTCAAAACGACATCAACCAAAATCTTCTTGGTTTCCAATGAAATGTACCTCGAATCGAAGCGCATCAGATTAGGATCGCGCATATATATATATATATATATATTTGAGGATTTATAGAAGTTTCTTTTGATTTGAAATAATTTAAATATCTCAAATTTTTGATGTATTCTTCATTTTGTAGCGGCGTGATTTTTAGTTGACCTGGGAACGAAATGGTTAGGGTTAGGAGGTTGTTATCATATTTATGGAGGAAGAAATTTAATTTTTTATATGATTATTTTCAATATAATAAGCTACTTCTATTTATATTTGTCTTCTAAAAATCCGTATGATCACATACGATACCAAATTATGATGAAAATGGACATACACCTACAGTTCGACATTACGGACCCAACAAAACTTGTTTTGTCAAATTCCGAATCCGTTTGCTCACACAGTGTATTTTAAAGTCAAATTATTGACTATTTTTCATGTTAAAATTCCGTACGGTCACATACTGACTCCAAAAATCACGAAAATTGAAATCTAACAATAATTTAATAATCTGGATCCAACAAAATTAGTTTCGTCGCAAACAGAGGTCGTTTGTAAAAAAGACTATTTTAAAGCTCTAAATTAACCCATTTAAATATTAATATATTTAAAAACAATAATTTAATATTAATAATTTAATATTATTGTATATATATTCACATACAATATCATATAACTCCAAAATATTCACATTTGGATTTATAACTCGACATTTCAAAATTCCCAATTATATCGATATTCGACTTATATTTAAATCCTTTTATAATATAAATAAATCGTTATAAATTATAAAGAAATTCATAGCGACTTTCTGAAAATTTGATTTGATCATAACTCCCAATCGACACAATGAAATCTTGAATTTTCTCTTTCATTAATATACTTCACCAGTTTCGAACGTTTCTTGTTTCACAGAAATTCAACTTAAAACGAATTTTGTATATTAGTTTAAAGTTCAAATCGCCAAATTACGAATTACCGCACCATTTCTAGCTCGATTATAATTATAATATAAATTATACGTTCAAATGACATTTATAAATATTCGTTAATATAATTCAACTCTAAACTGGATTAAATATTTTTAAATAATCCAATACACACAATATTGACAATTCAACTTAATTCCAATTATTTTGAAATTAAATATATTAATTAAATATTCAGTACTATTTAATTAAAAAACCATTTAAATCTCTAAATCGCTATTTAAATAATTAAATAAATTAATTATTATACCATAAAAATACGGGACGTTACATTCTTCCCCCCTTAAAATAATTTCGTCCTCGAAATTACTAAGGTTGAACAAACCGTATTAACTGGGTAAAAATCATTTGTTTACTTCTTTAACTTTAGTTTAATTGAGCCAACTAATTTAAATTAAAATATTAATTTATTTCTATTTACGAATATTTTCAAAAATCCTAAAAAAATTCTAATATCCAAAAATTTTGAAAAATTTCGCCAGCGTCTCCTTTGTACGGCTCAATCGGCACAACTACAACTTGCCTCTCTAGGCCTTCTCCAACCCAAAAGAAAATCAAACAACCAAGCGGCTTGCCGAACAGGCTCATAAAAATCTCATACCATATGAAATATAAACTTATACCTTTTTTTCGGGCATTCAACTCTATCACTTTCATTTGCTACCAATTTAGCATATACCAATGTCTTACCAATCAAACTCCAATCGATTTATCCTCAACACAATTATTAGCTTATACCCAAACCAAATCTCATTTCAAACTCGAGTTTCATTCTCGATCCCAAACTCTTAACTCACTTATCCAATTCCATTTCCACTTAACTGACTTAAATTCTTATTTGCTTTCATAAATTTCAATTTAAATATGTTTTTAATTCAAAACAATCTTCCAGGGAGTTTAAAACAACTTCGCATTTCTCTAAAATCAAATATCCCTTTTGGAATTTCAAAATAACTTATTTTACCAAAATAATTCGAAAACAAAATTTTTGGTAGTAATCCGTCACTTGCAAACTGGAAAATGAACACCGATGATGTCCGGATCATTATCGGATTTATTTTCCAGCAATCGGTGTGAGTTCAATAATATATCACTTTTCAAAACTCATTCTTAATCATTTCCATTTGGAAATCAATTTCAAAATACCATTCACTATGCTTGTAAAACAATTTAAAATCTCTCAGGATTTTAAAGTTCTCATATATTTAATCCAAATCCATTTACAAACACTTCTCCAACTTTTAGGAATTTTTTTTTCAAATTCTGATTTTAATTTCAGATTTAATTCATCTGACTTCATATGTTACACATATATGAATTCTGATTGGTTATTTACATAACCATATTACTTTTATAATGTCATTCGATTATAATAATAACCAACACATCCAATATATTATAATAATTCAAATATTAATCATTCTTTAATATCAAATATAATTTTGGGTAAAATTATTTCATTTACCCTCTTTTCTAAACATACCGTGTCGGTTTATCGTACTCGAGTGTCTGGAAAACCCTACCAATACAGTGGATCAAAATGATCGACCAGAACTCATAAATAACCCAACTAATAAATTTCCATAATATAAAACAACTTTTTATAAAATCTACAAATATGTTCTCTCGTATATAAACACTCAACTTAATCTATGGCATTACTAACCTCATCTCTACTGAGTTACGCCACAGAGCCAAGGTAATCACTTAACATTCAGCTCTGATATCGCTGTAACGAACGAGAATTTCAACCTAGAAAATCAACATAAAACCCATGTCAATTATTCAGGCATCGAACATTCCAGATCATTAATAGAAAGAAATTAGAGGGTGAGAATAGATAAGATAGTAAATTAGAATAGAAGAAGAAGAACATACAACATCAGAGTAAACATGAATCTCACAGCGGAACAAATAAATATACTTAATAACATAACTTTGAAATATAAATTTGTACTTGAATATACATATCATTATCAAAGTACAACACTTACAATACAACGGAAATAAACAATTGCTATATGATCCTAAAGCCTCCTGCTCCGAGCTCTCTGTATATCTGTAAAATCCCGACTAATTGACTTCTCATACAAAATTGGGTACCCAAGAGTTTAGGGAAAAAAACTCTGCGTCAGTCATGTGACTGGTGTGAGTAAACTCTAACCATTTGTTTAACTTAAAAAAAAACTTTTCAAAGAAAGAATAATCGTAAGACTAATCCACACCTAAACACGGATGGTTTTTACCTTACGATGACCCAAAACATTTCTTTAAAATCAATACTCTTCTGATATTATAATAATGTCTAAATAAAATAAATAGCAATCTAGTGGAACGATTTCATCTCACTTTCCACATATATAATATATAATCAAAAACCACGGGCACTTATTGGATAATGGATCCCAACTGGCAAGGTATGGGGCCACCTTCCTGACAGTGTATCTCTAGAGAGGAATACACCGGGTCCAACAAGAACATCTTGCAACCCAGGCTAAACATGACCTGTAACACCCCATGTACATTAATGTCACTCACAAAGGGAATGCACCAATGTCCATGAAGCGTTATTGTTGTATAGAACAGATAAATTACCAGAAAAAATAAATAAAACAAAACAACGGAAGTTAAAACTTATTTTATTACATCATAACTCAAAACGAGTTTACATAAGTAGTCCCCAAAACCATTACAACAGGATCAATAGTCTTTTCCAAAAACTTCAAAGTACATAAAGAAGCAAATACTTAAATAACATAAATGCATAAATCCCCACTGAGCATGAGCAAAGCCATAAAGATGAAAGAGTCCAAAGCGGCACATCTACTCTCTTCAAGCAACTGGAAGAAATCAACACTAAGCTGTAGTATTCCCTCCTTACAAACCTGAGGGGGGGGGAGGAAGAAAAGAGGTGGAAAAAAGGGGGTCAGACATAAAGTCTGGCGAGTGCGATAACTTTAACAGTATAATTATCAAAATAACTAGGATAAGGCATAAGCTGGAAAATAAGGAAATGACTGTGAACAATTGGGTATGATAGAGCAAACAAGGAAATAAGACGAACCAAGATAACGTTAAAGGCACACCTAGTCACTATAAGATAATTACTACACTGCACCACCACTAGTCACCCTAAAGGTTGATCCCGCCTACAGAACTTAATAATGATAATGGTAGTTTAATGTACCCCTAGCTACCTTCATAGGTGCCGTCTACCCCTATCTCCACTAGGTGTACCCACTACCCCCATTCGATCGGCTCCCTAACTCGTAGATACCCGTGCTGGCCACACAGTGGGGTGTATCACTCCCCAAAGTGGCAACCCGATACCACCAACGATGCACGACTTATACCTACACGATGCAACAACGTCTTACCTACCAGCCCAGGCCCACACACGCATATGAACCCGTTGGACTTGCGTTGTAACCGCTGACCCGTTTTGACCTCTTACAATCAAATCCAGTACGCGTGTCCCGTCCTCGACTTGGGTCGAGCCCACAAAGATACTTAATGGGTTACTGGTTTGAAAAGGCCCCACATGCATGACACAAGCTTTCCACCTATGCTTGGTCCCCTCTAAGGTTTTTCCCACTTAACCCCATTCTTATTCATGTCTTCTTACATGTTTCAATCTTGGTTAAGTGCATCTAATCGTATTTCAAATGCCACCCAAGGCACCCACTAAATTCCCCATGCCACCTAAGGCACCCACTTAACCCCCTCATGTCCCACTACATGTTTATCTGGTTAAGTGTTTCTTAATTCATTAAGACCATAACCTTGTAAAGACCTCCCACATTAGACTGGCATTTGTGGCAGCTGGATTTGTCGGGCGGGTCCAGGCAGTCTTACACCACAAACGAGCCTAACCTCGTGTCTTTACAATTGTTACGCAATTAGTTTATGCCTAAGACCTCCCACATTAGACTGCCATTTGTGGCAGCTAGATTTGTCGGGCGGGTCCGGGCAGTCTTACACCACAAACGAGTCTAATCTCGTGTCTTAGGCGATTAATTACACATAATTAATTATCCCAATTTGAATTAATTTCCCTATTCAAATTGTCAATCAATTACAAATTTAACTATGTCCATAATTGACTCCATTATGTCCATCTATTTATGGTATATAAAATTATACCAATTAGCATCACATTTAAGGCATTTATGCCAATTCTCAATATTAAATCTTTTAATATTATCTCATTGCCCCACGTTGTACTTTCGTTCGTTTAACATGAAATATACGTTAGACTTGAATAGTCTAACTTATGGAATAAAGAGAAAACATCACAACATGCATAGAATAAAAACTAGATCTAAACATAAGGGGTGAACTTGCATGTGTGAACAAGGTTTTTCATCTAAAACTTGCATAGGCTAAAGTTACAAACTTGCATAAACTATGGATGTCATAGATTTAATCATAAGGTGTAAACTTGCATAGGCAATAGCTACAAACTTTACATGATTCATACTCCAACATATATATATATATACTTGCATATGTAATTTATGCAACATAAACTATGGTGTAAACTTGCATCTAAAACATGTAAATTAAGATCTACATGTAAACTAGCATATATAATTTTGTAAACTAGCATATAACTCACACATGTTTTAGCCTAAACTTTAGATCCAAGCTTACATAAAATAGATGTCATGAAACATGTAAGGTTGTATATGATTCTCACTAACTTGCATATGATTCATATCTAAATTAACATCTAAACTTGAATGCATACATATGATTTAACATATGAATTAGTTCCAACAACATAACCAAACTAGCATATGAAGCATCATTATGAATTGATTGTACATAAGCCAACAATCAACATAGATTTACAACATAGATAATAACATCACAGCTTTACAACATAGATAATAACATCATAGCTTTACAATATAGATAATAACATAACGGTCAATGATTCACAACATAACCATATAATCCAAATCATAACTCAACCTAATTAAATTGTTAATTATCTTATTAAATAAATCGAACTCACAACTCAAAGAAGGTCTAGAGTTCTGGAATCTGAGTTCTGAAATTAATTTAGCTCGCCTTTGTAGTAGATTTGTTATTGTTTAGATTTGAGTTGAATAGAATTGAGTTGATTAGCTTTTCTTCCTCCTAAATGGTGGCGGCTACTCTAGGTTGCAAGGTGATAGCATGACGGCCATAGTTCCAATTTTTATTTGCTTTTAGGGTTTGAGTCTACACATGTTTATATAGAATTTCAATTTAATTATAGCCGTCGGATGAACTTAGGGTTAATCAAAACCATTCAGTCAGGATAGGGTGACACCTCAGAACTAATGACTCAGCAAGGAGTCAGCAAGGACTTAGCAATGAGTCACAGCATGGATCGGATCACAGCAGAAAGCTGTGCAGACTTTCTGCTCGGCCTGGGCGCACTTGGGAATTGCGCCGGTGTATTTTTGTACTGGTGCACTTCCCAAGTGCACCAGTGCAATTTTTTTCTTTTTCTTCTGGTTTTTCCGCCTAACTTCGTTTGTCCATATCTCCTACATATGTTGTCCGTTTTACGCAAACTCGGACTCTATCTCAAGCAGAATTCCGAGACGAACGCAATGGCATAACACGTTTCCCTTAATTCTCACATTTGAGATTAATTATTCTTTAATTTTTGAACATTAATATTAAGATTATGGGGTGTTACATGACCTGCCACTCATTTCGCTTGAGTGTACCGAATGTATTATCACCAACGGTTGGGATCAGCAACCGTTTTCCCAAAAGGGACAACATCAAAACAGGTTAAAGAAGTAAATGAAATTTCTCTAGATCAGGTGACAATACATCCTAATTGGGAGCTACCCACTTAGCCATGCGACCTACCCGATTTTTACCATTTCCTGGTTGTGAGGCTAGAGGCCATGCTTATCTCTGACAGATCACACATTTATTCACTTTGAATGTCACATCATCATACCCGCCAAATCACAAATTGATTTCTCTAGAAATACCACGGGTATACAGCTAAGAGAAACGAGTTCCTCCGCCACCAAATGTAAATACGTTTCAAGAGGTCAACTTACGCAATCTATTAAATATACCCTGTCAGACATTCTTCCATATATGTTGTTCGGCGACTGGACAAACCGAAGGCACTATTCGGTAAACCCATCTTAGGCAATTTCTTCCTAGGGTTTGCTAGAACAGCCTTTGCATAAACTCCATCTTCAATTATCATCATCATAGTTGATTCACAACGCTAATGCCTGTACGGAGTGATTTTCAGATAATAAATATGATTCTAGTCTCTCCGTATTGATGATGGAAAAATGGTCAAAACTTTGATAGTCGGTTATTTAACAATCAAAGGAAAACATCCATGCACACAACGATCTTATTTCCAAATGGAAATTTTATCGGTCAATCATCAATCAACATTTTTCCCTTTTAAATTAATTTATCATTAATTTATTCATTTCCTTATTTCCCCCATATATTTATAAATTCTTATTTTCTAAATTTAGAAAATATATGTTATAAATCATTGGAAATGTTTCCATTTTTACTCCCATTTCTCATTTTATATATTAGAAAACATTTCTGATTCTTATTTGGAAAACATTTCCAAAACCCCTTCATTTGGATTTAAAAAGACGTTTAAATAGAACATCGCTATGCCAACTCAAAACATTACACTCATTAAATAAATTCATTTAACCAACCTTCACTATCGAACCTTAACCATTCCTTAGTTAAAAATAAAGTCAATCAAGTTGGGGTATAACTACCTCTCAGACCTTAACTGAACAACATTTCTAACCTCGAAATAGACAAATTTCATCTTTTAAATCTTTAACTAACTTCCTTACATAACTCTCATATTCTATTTACGAATCCACTTCTTTTACAGAAATCATTCGATTGTAACAATAGTGTTATAATACCATGCTTCCGAAATATAATAACTTAAATATAACTTTTATTTATTAATTTGGATAAATAAACACACAACTAATTTATTAACAAATAAATAAATCTTGATTTAAAACTGGAGAGTAAATAGTACTTTCCTACATTCGATATAGTCGAATTTCAACGTATAACTTTCTTTCGAATAGTCCCTATTCGATAGATCTCTTCGAATAACTTATATTTGATTAACTCTCTTCAAAAAACTTGTATTCAATTAACTCTCTTCGAATAACTTATATTCGATTAAATCTCTTCGAATAACTTATATTCGATTAACTCTCTTCAAATAACTTATATTCGATTAACTCTCTTCGAATAAGTTATATTCGATTTACTCTCTTCGAATAACTAATATTGGATTAACTCTCTTCGAATGACTTATATTCGATAAACTCTCTTCGAGTAGCTTATATTCGATTAACTCTCTTCAAATAACTTATATTCGATTTACTCTTTTTGAATAACTTATATTCGATTAACTCTCTTCGAATAACTTATATCGACTAACTCTCTTCGAATAACTTATATTCGATTTACTCTCTTCGAATAACTTATATTTGATTAACTCTCTTAGAATAAATTATATTCGATTAACTCTCTTCGAATAACTTATATTCGATTAAATCTCTTCGAATAACTTATGTTCGATTTACTCTCTTCGAATAACTTATATTCGATTAAATCTCTTCGAATAACTTATGTTCGATTTACTCTCTTCGAACAACTTATATTCGATTTACTCTCTTCGATTAACTTATATTCGATTTACTTTCTTCGAATAAACTTATAATCGATTTACGTTTCAAACTTCCAGGATAATTTACCATTTTTGGTCAACTCAATTTCTAAATTCATTTTTGAATTTAGTACTTCCCAACAATTACCAGTTTCCTTTTATAACTATTTTAATTCTACAAAATGTTTGCTATTAAAATGTTATTCACTTTAAAATGTGAATATTATTACTTTACATAAACTGGACTCGTTTTATCAAATCAAAACTTGATTTCATAATTTAAATACTAACACAGGTTTAAACTCCAATTATCGAGTCATTTTATAACTTCTTATTCACATTCCATTTGATTTATCAAATCTTCTTTACATGTCAACTTCATAGTTGATTTCATTTAATATGTCTATAATTCTCTATCACCTTTATATTCGATTATTAAATATTGGTTTCAAACTGAATATTAATTATCTTGTCAAATTCCGATTTATTCAATATATAATTTATTTAAAGTAAATTATTTCATAATAATTTGCCTAGTCGAATTCTAGTTACAAACCTGTTGGCTAGCTTTTTGGCCAAGCCACCAAGGTTCGCACATGAGAAAAGAGTATAAAGCTTCGTGCCTTTAATCCAGAGAAAACTCGATCGCGGTCATTCGCCAGCTTTTCGATCGCCACGAGCTGGTGCGAGCTGATCCGTCTACCTCATCGCGCCCCTATCGGATCGCCATAAGTTGGTGCGAACCGATTCGTCCACCTTGTCGTGACCCGATCCGGTCTAAGCCCAGAAAACGCAACGGTTACCGCGAACTGGTCTTCAGTGATCCGAGATGTATGGGCATCGCGCCACCTGTCCACAACTGTCATATTGACCAATTCTTCATCTAGCCTCGATCCAATCCGATATTCTCGGGATTTGCGCCACGTGTGACCGCGATCCGCCTGACAGAATCAGCTATAAATAGCCTAGAGATTGGCATTTTTGGGGATATTTTGGCAGTATCGAGTATTGATTCCACCATTACTGTCATACCACTATTTCTTATCAGTTTTATTTCGAGATTACTGAGAGAAATCATAACTGTAAAAGTGAGCTTGAGAGAAATCGTTGGTTGTACTAGTATTCAAAGTATAATCAATAGCATATAAGGTGGACGTAGTGAAACACCCCACCTCCGTTAGGGTCACTCTCAAAGGGAATGCCCTAATTTTGGTGGAGGTTTATAAGTATAAGTCACGGATATACAAGACTGATATAATAACACATATTTTTGAACAGCGGAAAACAACAACTTTTATTTCAATAAAATACGTGTTACACCAACCATACCATAATTGTCTTACAATACTTCAAAAAAAACATAACATCTTCATAACTGTCTTGATTACATTATTTAAAGAAGCATAAAGAAAACATAAATAAACTGCAAAAGTCTCATAGTTGTTGTCCAAAGCCATAGTCCAAAACGAAAAGATCCAAGCAATACATTCTTTCTCTTCAAGCTGGATATGAAGGCTGGTCAAGCTGCGGTATTCCCTCCATGTGGACCTGGGGGGGGGGGGGGAACGGAAGAAAAGAAGACGAAAGAAAAGTAGAGTCAGACATAAAGCCTGAGTAAGTCTAGGACTATTCAGTCTATGAATAAAGAACTGGGTATGATAAGTATAAACTAGAAATGGGAAAGCACCATAAACTTTGTTAAGTTGTCTAGGGTCGAATATACTATCGTACCCCATACTAATCTCTGTACCCATATAAACTAGTTCCCAACAGGCACCCCATAATCAGGGTGAAGTGATCCATTTTATGATGATCGGCTCCTACTCGCATAGTTACATGTGTCTTACGGCCCCCAATGTTGTAGTTACCTATGCTGGTCCCACCATGGGGTGTATCAAGTCCCATGGTGGCGGCCCGACACAATCCTAGAATGCACAGGTATGCTACTGGTGCCCAGTGCCTTATTTTTCTGCGCCGGAGTGTGTGCACACCCGCACCCCGTTAGAACCTACACTGCTGGACCACCGCCGTCGATTTAACCTCTTACAGTCAGCCTAGTAATCGTGCCCCACCCTGCCTAGTTTCAGGGTATCATGATACCTTATAGGGTTACTGCTGAAAAGGGTCCCCCGCTACTAGGTTTTCTATTTCTAGCCAACATGCTAAGTTGGTTAAGTGTTTTATAAACCTAACCCCCAATCAGTCTGTTTAGTTTAGCATGTTCCATTTTGATTAAGTATTAATATAATTTACTTAATCCTATCAATCCTGACTCAGCCTTAATTGTCTTATTAAAGCCTTGACCTCTCACATTAGACAGGTATTGTTGTGGCTACCTGCTGCCGGTTGGGTCCGGGCATTCTTACGCCACAACTCAGTCTAACATCGGGTCCTTATTGGGCTCCGTGTTTAACCACCCATATTGGATAGGTATTGTTGTGACTACTAGACAGCCGGGCGGTTCCGGGCAGGTTTACATCACAACTCAATCCAACCTCGGGTTAAACACATCGTATTTTTCTACATTTACATATTTTATCTCTTTTCTTTTTATATGTAAATATTTGCGGCCCATTATTCAAATTCATCTTTATTGGTTAAGATTTATTTATGCAACTTAATTGTTTTTCAAAGTTATTGGCGTGCGTCAAACAAGCCAACACATATGTTCTATATTTTAGCCCAAACGTCATTACCCCCGTATTATACGTTCGCTCCAACGTAAGGTGTGTTGGGTTTAATACTTAAACCCAATTTAGCCAAATGAAAAGGGGAGGCTTATAACACGATGTTTATAAGATAACATGAAAAAGGGGAGTGTGAACGCATGAACTTGCAACAAACGATTCAATTAACATAAAATAGGCACATGTGAACTTGCAATTGTAACATCATATAATCATGGCATAACATGAATCATTTTATCCATATAATCATAGCATAAACAATACTTAAACATAAATCATTCTATTCATATGGTTAATGCATAGACAATACTTAATCATGAATTATTTTACTCATATGATTATGGCATAAGCAGTACTTAAACATGAATTATTCTAGTCATATGATAATGGCATAAACTTAAACATGAATCATAGGTTCAACTAACCATGTAAACTTGAAATTAAGAATCTAACTAAATTAGATATCATTATTATTGGCACAGGGTCTTGACTAGAAATATAAGCCTATATTTTTATTTAGGCATGATATAAACTAATCATGTTCATAAAATCACTACATGTTAACAAAAAGGTACTTACTTTTGTCACTAATACAAAAGTATGGTTCAACTAGAATTATCCCAACCTAATTCTTATATGAATCATGGTTTTCATTCTATTCATAGAATTATAGCATAAACATATCTAAATTTACATCATGGTTTTTATTTTATCTATGTAAACTTGCAAGAGGAATGTAACTCTAATGTAATTCTAATGTAACTTATGATAACAACATGAGCCTAAAAACATGTTTTTCAATTGGGCATAATAACGAATATAGTTTAGTCATGTTCATAAAATTAATACAAATTTACAAAGATGCGTGCTTTTGTCACTATCACAAAAATATGATTTTTATACTTGAACTATGATGCCAATTTCAACATAACCTTCATATGAATCATAATACTTAAGTGGATCAAATTACACTAAAGATGACCATAGAATTATACATCATGTTGTCATAACAATAGATCATAGACTTGCATGAATTTCAAAATAAACTATTACAACATATAGTTGTTGTTTTCAACATGAATCTTATACTTGCATTTACCAAATGGGTGTTGTAAATAACTACCACAAACATGTAGTTTTCAATATGAATCATATGCTTGCATAAGTCCCAATCAAAATTCCACAACATGTGGTTGTCAACATAAGCCACATACTTGTATGAATCAAACCATAGCATTGCCAAATCATTTAGAAAAATAACATACAAATATAATTCATTATCGCCACAATTCCATTTCGTTTCCAACGCAAATCGCGTACTTGCAAATATCCAATCGTATACCATAATATTCCCAAATTGTTTTGCATCAAAGCAACATACAAATATAGATTATTATCGCCACAATTCCATTTCTTACATTACACAAATCAACACAATTATTTAATTCATACCAGAATAGCATTCTACTTACAGCGTATGACGAATCTTCAATTCAGAAATCTGAATTCTGAATTTGGAGATGCTATCCTTTGTTGTAGGCGTTGTTTTGATTTGATTAACGTTGCTTTAAGCTTTGAATTATCTCCTAGTTGCCTCTCAATTTCTGACGGCTATACTTAGTCTCTCCTCAGCAACATGATGGTCTCATCTCCATTTTAGTTCATGTGAATTAGGGTTAGTCTTAGGTCCTTTTTATAGAGTTTGTGAGTTGATTTAGACCGTCGATGAAGCTTGGTTTAATAATAGCCGTTCGTTCAAAGGAGGGACCAACCAGGAGCTGACACCTAGCCCTAGTGACAAGGCAAGGCTCAGAAAATCGACCAAACACAGACTAGGCCAGCCAGGGTGGGCTGGGTTCGACCTGGCTCAGGGGCCAGGTCGACAGCCCAGTCGACACCGTGTCGACTTGGCAGTCGACACGGGTTACCCAGGTCGACTGCCCAGTCGACCTGGCTAGCCCCAGGTCGACTGCCAAATTGACCTGGGTGCTTTGGGTGGGAATATTCCCGCCTTGGCTAATTGGGCCCGATTTTGAATTTTGAAGTAGTTTTTCTGAGCTGTTTTCGTCTGTTCGAATTTTAAACCTAATTCTGAAACTTCCGGAGGCCATATCTTGGTCATACGGACTCCGATTTTCGAAAACTCAGACTCTATTTCGCGTATTTTTCCGAGACGAACGCAATGGCCTATCCCGTTTCCCTTAGTTCTTTGATTTGAAATTAATAATAATTTAATTTATGAATTTCACGGTTATAGAATACACGGGGTGTTACACGTAGGCTCGTTAACGCCGAACCACTATAAACCTTGTGTGTTCTCTGCTTTTTCCTCATTTTTCAGTTATAATTTTCTACGAATCAGAACAATTTGGGTGTTAGAGCCAAATTTTGATCTAACATTTTGGTGCTTTCACTGAGAAGAGAACCTAGGATATTGGATTGTTTCTCCGTTGTTTGGATATTCAAGTCCGAAGAAAACAGTCCCGAAACCTTACTGTTCAGACTTTTGAAGATTTCAACAATATCTGATAGCATGGCTGGAAATAAGTCTAAGGAAGTGCGAGCTTCACAGGCGAGTGAAGATGCGAATGAAGCGATTGAAGAAAGCGTGCATGAACAAGTCAACGAAAGACCCTCGGATCGCGGAACGGAGATGGCGAACCGAACCGTGGAGGGCAATCCGAACCGAACCATTGAAGGGGTTGTCACTCGATCCCATGATAACACCACGAACCCCCTCCCAATGTTACCACGATCCGATCCCGGGGGGGTGCTGCGAGCCGCCGACACCGATCCACCACGATCCGAGGTGATGACCAGGTTACAACTCGACATGGAAAGGAGCCTATGGCTCGCTCTTCCCGTCCTGGTCCCTCTGTTCGACCTGGCTCAAGCTCTCTGCGCATAAGGGAAAATATTGATGATCAGTATGACCCCTCTGCTCCAGTTACTGAAGGAGATCTTTCTCGCTTCGTTGAAATGTGGGATAGGTTGTTTGATGAAATAGCTGCTCAATGGCGGGAAAACTCCATGCTGCGACAGAATTTGACTGCAATGGATAGACGTCTGGATGTTCTTGTAAGGCAAAGAACACCTCCTCCAGTTCGTCCGCTCACCCCAGAATATTCTTCTTCATCGGAAGAATCGCCAAGACCTCCGCGGCGACTGTATGAGCGGGCTGAAAACATAGAGCAGCTCCGATTTGGAACCTTGCCATCACGGGAGGAAGAGACACTTGGTGAGGGACCCTCAAACTGCAACTAAAATAATCATGCTGCAACTCCTAGAGCTCGAGTTGTGAATAATCCTGTTGAGAATAGACCACCTCAGCTCCTCCTCCATGCAAATACTCATAGTAACAGGGGGCAGCGAAGCCCAATCCGAGCTCCGGACTTCGTGGATGTTCCTAGAAGAGAGATCGGAGAATTCCACTGAGCTAGAAGCGCTGACCCCGAGCCTCCGATGACCAGTGAAAATGATGCAGCTATGGTCCATCAACTCCTAACGGATAGCCGTGGACAAAGGAATGAAGACGGGGGAATTGATTGCAGCCACACCCCTTTTACCGACGACATTCTAGATGTAACATTCCCTAGGTGCTTCAACATGCCTCAAATGAACCGTTACGCGGGTAGATCTGATCCAATCCAACATCTAATGAGATATTCTTGTTCAATGACCGCTGCCGCAGCCTCCGATGCTGTAAAGTGCAAAGCATTCCCTATATTCCTTGAGGATGTAGCGTTATTATGGTTTACTCGCTTACTAGCAAGATCAATTTCCAGTTTCAGGGAATTGAGTGAAAAGTTCATAGAACAGTTCCGCATCTACGCTCAAAGATCAAAAAGTGTGATTGACCTGTTCCTTGTCAAATAACGACCAGGTGAGAGTTTGAGGGGGTATCTGGATCGTTTCAACCTAGCCGCCACCGAAGTGAAGGATCCCCATGAGCCAACCGTTGTGGCAGCCCTAATTGATGGGGTAGATAAAGATACTGAATTTGGGAGATACCTGGCCGGTAAACCACTTCATACTAGAGAATTGTTTTACAAGAAAGCAAACGTACGCTTACGTCAGGAGGAGGTATATGCTAACCAAGAGATGAAAAAGGCAAATAAGGAGGAAAACCAAAGTAATGTCGCCATCAAGCAAACCGGAGACGGCTCGGGAAAGGTTGAAGTCGAAGTTGGAAACCGAAACCAGGGTGGCGGCCGCCAGTCAGGAAACAATGGTAACAACAGTAATGGAAATAATCGGAAGAGAAATCGGGGGAACGATTCCCAGAGAAGGACCCATCCCAGGTCTTTCGAAAATTATATGCCAATAAATGATACTTTGGAGAATATATTCATCGATTCGTACAACATTCTCCAACATAAAAGGCCTCCTCCAAGAGATTCGACAGAGAAAGACCGTGAGACGGGGAAGTTTTGTCTCTTCCATCAGACTCATGGCCACTCTACAAATGAATGCCGTCATCTGAGAGACGTAGTTGAGAGGTTGCTCCTAGAAGGGAAGTTGGATGAGTACCGAGTGACTCCTAGAGACATGGGGCAAGCTATTCAGACCCCGAACCAAAACCAGAATCAACCTACCGCCAGGCCAACTTCCCAGCAAAAAGGAAAGGATCTTGTTATCAATACCATAATCGGAGGGCTTCACCTAGCCGGGATGATTTCAAAGCGATGGACCGGTACGTAAACGCAGCAAAGCATCATCTTGAGGCAGGAGAGTGCAGCAACCCTGAGGACAATGTCCCGGCAAAACAACAAAAGACGATGTCAGATGACGTCATTTTCCGCAACCGAGAGAGTATTGGAGTCCACGCTCCGACCGAAGATCCATTTGTAATCATAGTTCCTATTGGCCCGGCCACTGTACATAAAGTTTTAGTGGATAACGGGAGTTCAGTCAACATTCTATTCAAAAAGACGTTTGATCTAATGAACATTGAATTGAAAGATTTAAAGCCATGTGAAGGATGGATCCGTGGATTTAATGGGGCATCAACTACTCCAATGGGATATGTAGAACTACCAGTGATACTTGGGGAAGGAGAACGCCAGAGAGTGAGAATTCTTTCCTTCGTAGTTTTGGATATTGAATCGCCTTATAATGCCTTCTTGGGCCGACCGGCCCTAGCAAAGTTTAGAGCTTGTATAGCCCCCTAGTGCTTATTATTGAAGTTTCCTACAGAAGCTGGTGTTGGCATAGTCAGAGGAGATCAGGTTGCTGCACGTGCATGTTACATTGCAGAGCTAAAACTACTCCGTAAAGGAAAAGATATTGAGATTAAAGACGCTTCTTCCCCCACATGGGAGGAGACGTCATAGCAATTAAAGAGAATCACTATAGGTGAGTCGCCCAGAGAACTGCCCGAGGATATAGATCCCAGAGAGGATGAAAAGTCTAGGGGCAGAATGGCGGCTCCCAACGAAACGACTGTGGATGTACCAATCGATGGTAGCGACCCAGAGAAGGTCCTGAAGATTGGATCCCAGTTGGATCCAGTTCGAGCTAAAGAACTAACGGATTTCCTGAAAGACAACTTGGACGTATTTGCTTGGACCCACGCAGACATGTATGGGATATCTCCATCAATCGTGAGCCATTCGTTGAACATTAACCCAAAGCACCCCCTGTAAAACAAAAAAGCGAATGCTGGGCCCAGAGAGGTCCACAGCCTTAAAAGAAGAAGTTGAAAAGTTAAGGAGTAACGGGTTCATCAGAGATTCAACCTACCCAGATTGGATTTCAAATCCAGTTTTGGTAAAGAAAGCCAATGGAAAGTGGCGTACGTGTATTGATTTTTCGGATTTGAATAAAGCCTGCCCAAAAGATAGCTTTCCGTTACCCAGAATTGATCAGTTGGTAGATTCAACGGCAGGTCATGAGCTTCTCTCTTTCATGGATGCTTATTCAGGATATAACCAGATTCCTATGCATGTTCCTGATCAAGAACACACTAGCTTCATTACTGATCTGGGATTATACTGCTACGTGGTAATGCCTTTTGGTTTGAAGAACGCAGGTGCTACATATCAACGGTTAGTGAACAGAATGTTCTATAACCAGATTAGGAAAACGATGGAGGTGTATGTTGACGACATGTTGGTTAAGTCCAGACAATCGTCCGATCACACTACTAACTTGGCAGAGATGTTTGGCATTCTTCGAAAGTGTGGGATGAAACTCAACCCAACAAAATGCTCATTTGGAGTTGCATCCGGGAAATTCTTGGGATTCATTGTCAGCTCACGCGGGATTGAAATTAATCCAAACCAGATTGCAGCCATCAGAGATATTCAGGAGCCTAGACAAATCAAAGATGTGCAGAGCCTTGCGGGTAAAGTAGCGGCATTAAGCCGATTCATCTCTAGAGCGACAGACAAATGCATCCCATTTTTTGAATTGATAAAGCGAGGAAAACGCAATTAAGTGGACTCCTGATTGCATTGAAGCATTCCAGAACCTGTTGAATCATCTGGAGAGACATCCGATACTGTCTAAGCCGGTGGATCACGAGGATTTATTCGTGTACTTAGCGGTGTCATCCCACGCGATCAGCTCAGCGTTAGTGAGAGAAGAAAACAAGATTCAAAGGCCAGTGTACTACGTGAGTAAAAAATTGGCGGCAGCTGAACGCAATTATCCGAGGATCGAAAGGCTAGCGTACAGTTTATTGATTGCATCAAGGAAACTCCGACATTATTTCCAAGCTCATCCTATCACCGTGTACACAGATCATCCGCTCAAGCAAGTTCTACAGAGACCAGAAGCTTCTGGAAGGTTGCTTAAGTGGAACATTGAACTGAGTCAATTTGATTTAAATTTTCAGCCCCGATGGTCAATACGGGGACAAGTGCTGGCAGATTTCATAGCAGAATTTACTGCCTCGGAGGACGACATGGTAAACGAAAAGACTGACCCGCCAAAGTTACTTCTCGATCCTAGTGCATGGAAATTGTATATTGATGGCGCTAGGAATGATAAACGATCTGGTGCCGGAGTGGTGTTTGAAACTCCTGAAAAAAGACTGATATCTTATGCTATCTGGCTGGAATTTCACGCCACTAACAATGACTCCGAATATGAAGCCCTGATAGCCGGGTTAAGGATTGCAAAAGAATTAAAGATCGCGAAGCTGGACATATTTTGTGACTCCAAGTTGGTTGTAAATCAGGTTTCTGGAAAATTTCGAGCTAAGAGCCCAAGATTAATTTCGTATTTGGAGAAAGTAAAGGAGTTGCTGATAGGTTTTGATCACTATAGTATCTCTCATATTCCGCGGTCAGAGAACCAACAGGTAGATAAATTAGCTAAGATGGCTAGTTCCGATGATCCTGAAGGGATCAGACTAGCCCCAGTTGAAGTGCTTCGGTTCCCTTGTATAGATCAGATGGAAATTGATCTGGTACTAGAAATTGAGCCAGAAAGGGAATCATGGATGACCCCACTAAAGAATTTCCTAATGAATGGAACGCTTTCGACCAAGAAGAGCGAGAGGCGTAAAGTAATTCGTAAATCTTCCCGATATGTTCTGCAAGACGGAGTCCTGTATTGACAGGGATTTTCGATGCCTCTCCTTCGGTGTATAGCCCATGACGACATCAAATGTGTACTGCGGGAAGTGCATGAGGGTGAATGTGGCGATCACACGGGAGGACAAGCTTTGGCAAAAAAGGTGTTGCGGTATGGTTATTTCTGGCCTACCATAAACAAAGACACAACAAAGTACGCGCGACGTTGCGATGCTTGCCAAAGATTTTCGAGGATTCCCAGGGCACCTCCTGGTCAGTTAAAAACAATGACAAGTCCGTGGCCTTTCGCTATGTGGAGAATTGATATCATTGGAACCCTCCCTATTGCAAAAGGTAGAGCAAAGTTCGCCATTGTAGCGGTAGACTACTTCACCAAGTGGGTTGAGGCCGAACTGTTGACTGCAATTACAACCAAGCGAGTGATCAATTTCGTTGTTAAGAACATTATTTGCCGGTTCGGGATTCCGAAGATCGTCATAACTGACAATGGAACCCAATTTTACAGCAGCGAATTCAGGAACTTCTGCCAGAAATACCACATTGAGAAACGATACACCTCTGTGGCGCATCCGCAGTCGAACGGACAGATCGAAGCAGCAAATAAAGTGATTAAGTCCATTATCAAAAGAAGATTGAAGCGGGCCAAAGCTATGTGGGTCGATGAGTTACCCTTGGCATTATGGGCCTATAGGACGACATATAAATCGGCAACAGGCCATACCCCCTTCTCCCTTGCTTTTGGAGCAGAAGCGGTCATCCCGGTTGAGCTAAAAGTACCATCTCATCGAGTTACTTATTACGATCCAATGACTAATAATGAGTTGCTCCTCGAATCCCTAGATTCAACAGAAGAGAAGAGGGATGAAGCAGACTTGCGTGCCTTGAGACACAAGCAACAGGTCGCACGATACTACAACAAAAAGGTTCGAGCTCGAATCTTTGAACCCGGAGACTTGGTTCTGAAGCGTGTCTTTCCACCCCCGACTCATATGGGTGCGAAGTGGGAAGGACGGTACTCCATTCTACGAAAGCTTGATAATGGAACCTTCAAGCTAGCTACATTGGATGGAGAGGAAATCCCCAGAGTGTGGAATGCCCAACATTTGTGGCCTTATCTGACATAAGGATGTCGGATTTATTCTTTTGTTTCATAGGACCATGTAAAAGGCACGACTTGCCTGGAATAGTTCTATTTTTTAAGCAAAATATTATAAAGTGGACGTAGGTTACAATCTGACCGAACCACTATAAAAATACCATGTGTCATTTACCTTTATTGCACTATTATTTATCCGCTTTTTTATCTTTATAAAATTTGCTGTAAACTATGTGGCAATCACAGGAACATGTAACTCCAGGTGCCTTCCATCAGGATGGAGAGCAATCCGCAGCTAGAACTTTGAAGGAACAATGAAATGAATCACATCATTGACAGAACTCTAACCTTGGCAACCGCTAGGAGAGTATAAAAGCGTCCATGATAGAGCGTTGAGAAAGAGCTCTTACCTCGCTGAAGGATCGGGGGGCGACTGAACAGCCGAGCTCGAACTCCAACCTTGGCGACCGCCAGGAGAGTATAAAAGCGTCCATGATAGAGCGCCGAGAAAGAGCTCTTACCCCGCTGAAGGATCGGGGGGCGACTGAACAGCCGAGCTCAAAATCTAACCTTGGCGACCGCCAGGAGAGTATAAAAGCGTCCATGATAGAGCGCTGAGAAGGAGCTCTTACCCCGCTGAAGGATCGAGGGGCGACTGAACAGCCGAGCTCGAACTCAAACCTTGGCGACCGCTAGGAGAGTATAAAAACATCTGCAATTAAGCCCTGACAAGGATGCTGGAGACTTGGCGTCCCCAGAATTACTGCCCCGTTAAAGGATCGGTGAGCAGATCATGATACGAGTTCGAACTTTAACCCGCTGATGGATCGGGAAAGCATAGAGGCACCGAAGATTCGGCGCCTCAGGGACTATAATTCTACTAAAAAATTCAAAGTCCCCCGTGCTCAAATATAGGGGGCAACATGCATAGAAATTGTTAAATTCTTTCTGTTGCTTGAATGATTTGTGATATAATTTTAGTTTGGTTATAGCCAAATGACTTGTGACTAAGTATGAAGAGTTTATTGACTGCAGGTACACGATGACGCAAAAGAAATAAACTTTCATTCATAAACTGCAAACCTACAAGATAAAAGAGGAACCTAAACAAAAGCGAGGGCCATTCTCACAATTACATTTCATGGCCAGTGTAAAGCCTAAAAATCCTAAAGACAAAATAAGAATTGATATCTGCATCCTACTTATGCTGGGGGGAGGGGGCTATGTAGGCTTCTTGCTCTTTTTCTGCTTCCCCGATTCCTCCTTGTCAACATCCGAACGACCATCTTTTTTCCTCTTCCTCTTATCAACAAGAGGCTCCGGTGAAGAACTAGAGGATTGAGAGGCTAGTTGTGAAGTTATTGATATGGAGGAAAATCTTACGACCAACCCAGTTTTGGGGTCGATCTCGTAAATAGGGGGCACATATACTGGAACCTGTCCCCCTCTCATAAGGAGCAACTGCTCCTCCTCTTCGGCCGGTTGTTCAGCCATGGTTTCCTCATCATCGCCTCTGCTCTCTTTGGTAATGGCGACTTCCTCTTCAACGTCGTCGTGGCGTCCGTCCATGTCTTGCAAAGCCTCAATGGGTTCAGCATCTGGGGGGACATCGGCACCAACACTTGGCAGGATGTCAATCTTCTCTGCCTCTGCTTTCTTTTCAGCATCCTTGTCAACTAGCCCGCCACCTGTATCATGAGAAACAAATGTTATTTTGGGAGAAAATGCGGTTTGCTCAGTTGATTGTCCGACAAGACGACGACAAGTGACAATTGCTTTGGCAAGTTGCAGAGAAAATATAGAGATACCTTCCGTCGATCCTCCATCCGACCTAGCAGCAGAACCCCCGACAGCTGGAGGAGTTGGACCTAGAGGAATCAATGGATAATCTGGATTGTATTCCTCAATTTCGAAGGCCTTGGGCTCTGTAGCTGAGCTCGGGCCTTCTTCCATTTTCTCTTTGCCCTTCGCTTGAGTTTTCTCTTTTTCAATTTCTTCTTGGAGTAGGCGTCTGTCTTTCTCTAAATCCTCAAGCTCATTATCCCTAAGAATGGTCCGCATCTACTCATTCTCATCAATCTCGTCAACTCCTAATCGCTGTTTCTCACTCTCAACGATTGCATCCCATATGTTGGCTAGAGTGACATGGTAGTCTGGGATCTAGGAGATGTTACGGGTTTTGATGACCTGACCAAGGAAATCGAACAACATTTCTTCAAATCCTTCGATCTCCTTCTCTCTCTCTCTCGAGAAGCTTTTCATTAGAAACAGTGGTCATTTCAATGGCACTCTCCACATTATTTTCAGCAAGAATAGCGCGCTTCTCTGCATGCGCGAGTTGATCATTCAGAATCGCCTTCTCCTTTTCGGCCAGAGCTAAGCTACCTTTCAAACTTGCCTTTTCTTTCTCCTAAGCAGCTCTTTTGGTCTCGAAGTGATCCTATGCTGTTTTCAGTTCGGTGTTGGCCATCCTGAGATCTTCCATCTCTTGCTTCAATAACGCTCGCTCTTTTCTATTAGAATCAAGCTCATTATGGAAACGTTGCCTGGCCTCCTCCAGCTCTGTTTTGTAAGCTTTAGCGTCTCGTTGAGCCAAGGCAAGCAAAGATTGTGCATCCTCTAAGTCCTTCTCCATTTTTGCCCTGGCCTTTTCATTGTTATATATCTTCACTTTGGATCTATGCGCTTCCATCTCAAGCGTTCGGATGACGTCTGAAAGAATGACAGCATGTTTCTTCATCGCCTCATACTGCTTGGCTACATCGCGAATTTGCCCGATGACTTCAGTATCCCAGTTCCTAGGGACTGGTTCCAAGGTTGGAACAAACATCATCCTTTCGAAGAAGATATCAGGGAATTGTTCTCGCAACTTTTCCAGCTTAACCTGAGTCTCAGGACCATGGATATAATCTCGTGACCCGGGGACAATCAAACCTTGTTGGCAGGAAGGGACAATGTCAATTTTCTCCTTCTCAGAATCCTTGTTTGGATCCTTACTTTTATCCTTGGGCTCGTGGTGCCGTTTTGATGATCTGTTGTGAGAGGGTGCACTCTTCGGAGGGGTTAAGTCTTTGGGAAGTTGTTTTCCCCCTGTAGGCGGCACCGAATGACTGGAAGGCTTACCAGAGGTTGGTTTTGATGGAGACCTGGATTGTGAAGAAGTAGGCTTGTGAGAATGACCGCGAGCACGCTCAGGATTTGGATGAAGGCTAGGTTTGCCTTCACGGAGAGAGCGATAGGAATAAGATCGTCTGCGAGACATCTTCCCTGCAAAAGAAACAAGAACATATTAAAACCTTGAATACTGTTGATATAAAAGTGTGGGGTCAGGCAGTGCGTGTGATTTGTGCATCCCATATAATTCCCCCTAACAGACCAGGGCCCGAAGTCAGGCTCATCTGAGTAGTTTCTCGTTCTCCAACTGGAACGGTTGTTTCCTCAGAAGTAGGGAAAAATGGCTCCCCTTCGAAGTCTCCCTGTGCATATACATCATCAGGCAAAGGAATTTTGCTCAGTTCTTTAAATAGCCGCTCTTCAGTTAAATCATCGGGAGAAGCAGGTTCAACTGATAGAGAGGCCCTTAAGGGGAAACCCCCCGGAGAGACTGGGATTTCCTTAGACTTATCAGCACGGGCCTCATCTCCTCTATATATGTTTAGGTCTTCGTCGTCCTGGATGATTATCGGTGAAGGACTCTTACGAAATTTAGTTGTTTCTGCTGCCCGTGACGTTCCTTCTCCTTCAGTCGGGGGCACGTATTTGTAGGGTTTGCCGCCTGCACCAAGTCCAAACCTTATATCCAAAAGGCGGTGCTTGTGAAGATTCTCGTCAGTAATGCACTTCTTGATCTTTAGGAAATCAGATTTGCTTTGCAGAAGAAGGGACAGTCGATTATTGTATACCGAGCCTTCCGTCTTGGGAAAGACGTGAGCTGGTTAGAGAAAAGAAGCATGTTAATGCTTCGATTTCTTAAACAAGTTATTCAATCAAAAGTTTAAAGTTTACTTGATTTAAGCCATCTTCTTAAACACCCAGCCTGTCTCTTTATATAGAACCAATCGGCCTTGGGATCCCCTATGTTGCTGTATCCATCAGACAAAACCTTCGTATTTGCTACCAATTCGAAGAAAGAGAAATTTGGGGTTGCCGAGGAGCGATGCTTGAAAAGGTAAAAGAATTTCAAATCTTTAAACGTGAGCTCGGTATGCAGGATTTCCGCGTATGCGATGTATAGAGTGTATAGAGCTGCGTAGGCATTGGGATGAAGCTGCATTGGATCAATACCCAATCGTTTTAGGGTCTCAGTGACGATTGGAGGAAACGGAGGAATAGCGCCTACCCAGCACATGAGTCGGCTAAGTGTCATATACCCCTCCGGAGCCAAATGAGGTCTATCTTCGCTGCCGAGTGTCCTCACGTCATCCCAGGGGATCCGTGTCTCAAGCAAATTCTCTTAAGCTTTATGTCATCAAGTTTGGAAGCTAAAGAGTCAGTGAATTTCTCTATTTCTATTGCACTAGGAATTTCGTCGGGAGCTCGGCCGTCTACTTCGGACTCCTCACCAAGCGAGGTACTCTCAGACGGATTCGATTCTGTTTCTACCTCATATTCGGATCCAGAATCCGCACCCTCTAGATTAGTTGGAAAAACCTCGGGGTTGTGATGCTCATACACCTCGGGATCCGTCTCTGTATCAGATCTTGAAGGGGAACGATTATCCGACATTACTGTTTAGGCGATTAAACATGAGAAATAAGAATATAATTACCCGTCCCCCGTGTGTGTGAGTGCAAGTGTGTGCCTGTGTATGTCTTAAAGAAAAAGAATAAAGGTTATCAAGATCTTCGAAGTATTAATCGTCATATGCGGTTAAGTTATGCTTTTGTTCAGTCCGGGAAGTCCGTTTCCAAGGTTCTAGCCTAACTGTCCATTGATGTACCGGGGTTAAGGTAGATTGCTCATTTTGCATGTTCGTTGGGTCGTTCGCCATCTGGATCATGATACATCTCCGGATCGTGTGTGGTGGCATTCGGATCGCGGCATGAATCTGGATCATGAAGCAAGTATGGATCCGTAGCGGGGCGCTAGCCCGTGAGAGTGTTCCGGATCGGGTCGCTATGAGCTCATAGCGATCCGTATCCTCGTTACATCGCCACGATCCGCACCCTTGCTTCGAACACGATCCGATCGGATGCCAGACTCTACACCATAACTTCCTCTCTGACCCTCGCATCACCACGAACCGATGCCCCGATCCGACTGGCAATCAAACCCCATCGTCTCGCCTCACTCACGATCCGATTCGACCTACTCCTTTCTTCTTCTTCTTCCTCTTCTCTGCCTCACCTACGAGCTCGAACGACGAGATTCATGGCGTCTCCCCGGCCTCCAACACCTCAAAAACCACCGAATTCCACTCATTCCTTCGTCAAATCAGTCAAAAAACTCAGAAATCACGAGAGAGAAAGCTTTTAACATAATTACCTTTCTTAAAGATTGGGAAAGCGAGTCGGTTTTTGTAGATTGAAAAAGAAATTAGGGTTTTCTTTCAGGGGGTCTGGCGGCGCAACGAGGAACGAAGAAGAAAAGGAAAAAGTAAAGGGGGGGTTCGGTTTATATAGACCGGGAGGCGACTGTAAGTCTCCCCTTTTTTGTTTTACTCGAGCCGTGAAAGTAGATGGGTCGTGGATCGAAGCCCATCGCGATTCGTGATGAAGCTCGCTCCGCCAACCAAAGCCCACCACGTTCCGAAGAGAAGCCTATTGCGCTCCGTGAACAAATCCGAATGCTCACCAAAAAACTCGAGATGAACATTTCACCCCTCGGATCGTGACACGAATATGCGATCCGAGCCAATGATTCATAAACAAAATATATATATATATATATATATATATATATATATATATATATGTGTGTGTGTGTGTGTGTGTGTGTAGAAGTTTACCCGGCAAATTGAAGAATGAAGTCTTCAAAGATTCCAGAAATGAGAACTACCCAATGAACGAAGAAACGATGGACGAGTTATACTGATTTTTATAGCGGTCAAAGAACGCAACTTTCCTGAGAAACACGACATTTCAGACAAATGCGACCATTGATTCACACCGTTCGGTGAAAAGATATCTCTGCAATTTCGAAGCATGTTCCATCCTCGATAAAACATACTTCGAGGGGGCAAAATGTTGGCTAGCTTTTTGGCCAAGCCACCAAGGTTCGCACATGAGAAAAGAGTATAAAGGTTCGTGCCTTTAATCCAAAGAAAACTCAATCGCGGTCATTCGCCAGCTTTCGGATCGCCACGCTCCCATTGGATCGCCACGAGCTGGTGCGAGCCGATCCGTCTACCTCATCGCGCTCCTATCAGATCGCCACAAGTTGGTGTGAACCGATCCGTCCACCTCGTCGCGACCCGATCCAGTCTGAGCCCAGAAGACGCAACGGTTACCACGAACTGGTCTTCAGTGATCCGAGATGTATGGATCTCGCGCTACCTATCCACAACAGTCATATTGACCAATTATTCATCTAGCCTTGATCCGATCCAATATTCTCAGGATTTGCGCCACGTATGACCGCGATCCGCCTGACAGAATCAGCTATAAATAGCCCAGAGATTGGCATTTTTTGGGATCTTTTGGCAGTATCGAGTATTGATTCCACCATTACTGTCATACCACTATTTCTTATCAGTTTTATTTCGAGATTACTGAGAGAAATCATAATTGTAAAAGTGAGCTTGAGAGAAATCGTTGGTTGTACTAGTATTCAAAGTATAATCAATAGCATATAAAGTGGACGTAGGCTCGTTAACGCCGAACCACTATAAACCTTGTGTGTTCTCTTCTTTTTCCTCATTTTTCAGTTATAATTTTCTATGAATCAGAACAATTTGGGTGTTAGAGCCAAATTTTGATCTAACAAAACCTTTATGGATTTTATTTTAATCCTATTCATATTTCGAACATCGAAATAAATTCCATCGTTTCTTTTTCAAAACAAATTCCCACTTTCCTGTTTTACATTCACTGCTGAATTTACAATCCAAATTATCCACTAATAATTATTTCTATTTCATTTATAAACATTGTTTATAAATCACACTACTTGTTTTTATTATTAAAAAAGTTATTTTTTTTCTAGCCATTCGAAATTCCATTTCCATTTTAAAAATAGATTTTCCCCCTTTTAAGTTCTTATTTCCATCCTTTATAATTCCCTTTATAAAGGTTAAGTTTGCATTCCATTTTCAAATATCGGTGTTAAAACCAATTTCCACTTCTCTATATAAACTCAGACTTATATATTCAATTTATCAAATGATAAATATTTTTACTTAATTTATAAACATCGTTTATAAATTAATCTTCTCAACTTATCCGTTAAAAAAGATTTCCATTAATTATTACTTTAAATAAACCTTCGCATACTTCTTTTACATCTTGAAATTCCCCTTAAAAATAATTTTATTAAGTTTCCAAAAATCCTATTTATTCCATATATTTCTTTACTTCTTATTACTTCCATTAAATAATTTAACCAAAAACGACCTTTTAAACTTCCACATAACTGTTAATAATTTTATATAGAAGTTTGTTATTTAATTTTCACATATCTCCTTTTATAAAACCCATTTGATTTTATAAAATTCTTATTTCAATATACACTTCACATATACCTTTTTATAAAACCCTTTTGATTTTCTGAAATTCTTATTTCAATATACACTTTACAAAATTCTTTTTATACATTCCAGTATTGCTTATGGTATTTAAAATACCATATAAAAAGACTAGTGCCATTCCAATACGTCAAAACCAATCACGGGTTTTATATCACATCATATATCACAATATATGAAAAAACAATATAATAAATATTGAGGAATACAATTGGATCCCTTCAACCTATTTCCCTGTATCCACAGATGTTAAAGAATATAAGTAACATCAATTTCGTTTCAATATGAAATATTCTGATAAACAGAATCAATATTTATTTAACGATATAGATATACATATATAGTGTATATCTATATATGTATGCATATATAACCGAATCTATATTTTCAACCAAACAATTAGCAGTTCATCCAAACAAACAACACACAGAAATCAAACATCATTTATCAATACTAAATTACATTTATAAAAACATAAACCGAACAAAGTTAGTGAGTTTTACTCACATTGGACAGTTATCGTCAAATAACGAATAACGATCATTGATTTTGATCCGGCAATTTGTTTCTCTATAAATTGTAACGAGCTACAATTCACTCTGAATTAGTTTCATTGTGTAGCCGCTGTCCATACGATCCCAACGGATCTTGTTTCGTCAATTTCTGATAACATATGACAATGATAAAAGTTTCAAAAGGTTATGTACATTTTCTGTAAATAAAAACTTAAAAAAATTTGAAGTTGGGCTTCACCTAATACTCGTGGCCTAATTCAAAAACCACCCGCTCATTTAAGCCCAGACCGACGTGTACCCTTCTTCCCCGATCTACGGTGATACTCCTGCTCCTCCTTCAAGCCATTATGCATCTTTAACTCCCTATCTTACATCCTCAATACTTCACAGACCCACAATCCGACTTCACCATCTCCTTCCTCTTTGTAGCAGCCTCAGCCTTATACCTAAAACAACCAACTTGAGCCCCCCTCCTGAATGCGTCGTTCTTCATCTCCCCACGACACCAGGGCCTTGCGGCAAAAAAGTAAGTCGATCTCCACTAAATTCGACCAACACACTCTATTTAACCACAAAAACTCACATCTAACATTAAAAACTGGAATCGTTTCTCCATTTTCGAGAATATCCAAACCCTATACTCACGGTTCAAAACGACATCGACCAAATTCTTCTTGGTTTCCAAGGAAATGTACCTTGAATCGAAGAGCATCAATGAGGATCGCGTATATATATATATTTGAGGATTTATAAAAGTTTCTTTTGATTTGAAATGATTTTAATATCTCAAATTTTTGCTGCGATCTTCATTTTGTAGCGACGTGATTTTTAGTTGACCTGGGAACAAAATGGTTAGGGTTAGGAGGTTGTTGTCATATTTATAGAGGAAGAAAATTATTTTTTTATTTGATTATTTTCAATATAATAAGCTACTGCTATTTGTATTTGTTTTCTAAAAATTTGTATGATCACATACGATACCCAAATCCAAAGAAAATGGACATACACCTGCAGTTTGACATTATGGACCCAATGAAACTTGTTTTGTCGAATTCTGAATCCGTTTACTCACACAACGTATTTTTAAAGTCAAATTATTGACTGTTTTTCACGTTAAAATTCCATACGGTCACATACTGACTCCAAAAATCACGAAAATTGAAATCTAACAATAATTTAATATTCTGGATCCAACAAAATTAGTTTCATCGAAAATGGAGGTCGTTTATAAAAATGACTATTTTTAAAGCTCTAAATTAACCCATTTAAATATTAATATATTTAAAAACAATTTAATTTAATATTAATAAATTAATATTATTGTATATATATAATCACATACAATATCATATAACTCCAAAATATTCACATTTGGATTTATAACTCGATATTTCAAAATTCCTAGTTATATCGATATTCGATTTATATTTAAATCCTTTTATGATTTAAATAAATCATTATAAATTATAAAGAAATTCATAGCGACTTTCTGAAAATTTGATTTGATCATAACTCCCAATCCACACAACGAAATCTCGAATTTTCTCTTTCATTATAAAAACATACTTCACCAGCTCCGAACATTTCTTGTTTCACAGAAATCCGACTTAAAACGAATTTTGTATATTCGTTTAAAGTTCGAATCGCCAAATTACGAACTACCGTGCCATTTTGAGCTCGATTATAATTATAATTTAAATTATATGTTCAAATGACATTTATAAATATATTCGTTAATATAATTCAACTCAAACCGAGATTTAATGTTTTTAAATAATTCAATACACATAATATTGACAATTCAACTTAATTCCAATTATTTTGAAATTAAATATATTTTTCTATTATTTATATTAATTAAGTATTCAATACTATTTAATTAAACAACCATTTAAATCTCTCAATCACTATTTAAATAATTAAATTAATTAATTATTATACCATAAAATACGGGATATTACAGATATTGTAGAGGAATTTGGAAGATAGATATATATCTTTATTCCCCATATGATATGTGTTGGTTTCAGAATTTGATAATGAATATAAGCCGATATAATTTCTGTTTAGAGCCTTATATTTAATATCAAAGTGGATTTTGGGTTTGTAGTGAATGGTGTCTTCAGGAACACTGTTCTTAAACCCCGTGTGAGAAGAATAAATATTTTGATTAAGATTATTTGAGTTCCAGTTATATTTAGTAATTGCAATAAAATTTTATGTGATTTTGGGTTTATCGTGAACAGTGTTTCAAATAACATTGGTTCTTTAACCCAGTTAAAGACAGGATTACATGTTTAACATTGTATTTCGAACTTTATTGTTGATCTCTACAAAATATATATCTGTTTGGTGGCGCAGAATTTATTCTCTTTCATAACACCCTTCTTTGAGACGTATGAACTTAGTGGTTATATATCGGTAGAAATCAGTGGTACGGTGTAGATTGTCGATGTGGCATGTTTGTTTTTCCAAAGTTAAATAATCATTAAATAATGATTGTTGGAAGAATAAAACTAAGTGATGTTTTAATGATTCTTTAATTAGATTAAAATGAGAATGTGATAATTTAAATCATCAAATTTGGGAAACGATCGAGAATGAAAGACCACTAGTTTTACTCCAGGCGATAATTAAATGTTTAATTAGATTTGAACGTGAAATGGTAGTTAAATTTACCGATAACACCATGGGTGTTAGATATGGAGTACTACCAGTTTTGCTCCAGGGGTGAATAGGTTGGGATTGGGATTAATGTAATAAATGATTACTTTAGTAAGGCTCGATAATACTAACTGGTTTATAAACCTTAATTTGGTTTAGAATTGTGAAAAGACAAAATCAAATCTTTTGAATTGATATTCAAAGGAAGATTAAAGAATAAATTTAAAGAATTTATCTTTGATAAAAATACTGGGAACCTTTCCCTAATGATGTGAATATTTGAATAAAATAATATTCTGAGTTGGAATGTGGCGTATGATGTTTTTTTATAGCACTTGATTATTCTTTATAAAATACGAAGGTTATTTGGAAAGACTAGGTTTATCCCATTTTGAATAACTGATACGACGACTACAAGTCAACGATGAAGATGGTGGTTGAAGAGAGGAGAGCTTTACATCGTTTGTATGAATACTGATGTCTCGATTGGGCCGCACACCCAAGATAAGGTAATAAGTGGTGGTCGTCTAGGCGTACTTGGAAATCGATCGGATATGCGAGGACCTCTCTCTTGTATTGGACACATAGGACAAGGAATAAGGCGCCTCCGATTTCGTTCAGACCCAGAACGAACTTGTAAATGGATGTGTATCCGACATTGGATTTCATTCTCTGTTGATTGATTTCTATTAAATATATTTATCTGTTTGGTGGCGGAGAATTTATTCTCTTGCTTAACACCCTTCTCTTAAACGTACGAGCTTAGAGGTTATATATTGATAGACATCAGTTGCATGGCATGAATTGTCAGTGTGGCATGCTGAGATACAAATGATCAAGGCTTTGTTTGAAAAGCAAAGTCTTGTGGTTGATGATCAAAGTACGGCTTTAAATAGCATATCTTTGTGTATAGTGTTAATTCGCGAGCCTCACACCTCGGTATGAGTTAAAAAAGGGATAAGGGACGTAGTGAGTGCACACATTTCTTTCTAGCTAGGAGTGGTGTCATGGTATGGAGCCCAGACATTTTTACTTATGTGGATGATGGATTGCGAGGCGCCTTGGATTTGAGTCCCTAGTTGCTCTTGATATAGTCGACTTACTGACCATTTTAGAGGTTTGATAGGACCGAGAAACGTATGTTTAGGAATAGTTAATCCACTAAAGTATGTCCGGACCGACATTGTAGGATCCAAGGGTTTCCCATAGGTGCGATCCTGGGTCATTCCGTTAGAGATGGCCCGAATCGGTAAGGAGTACATCCCTTGCCTTGACTCATGATGGGAATCCAATTTCCAATACGACATTCTTCGGTTTTAGTTGTAGAACTAGTATGGCGACATGATATATGGTACCCATGTCGTCTATGAGTGATACATTTATATTGAAGTTGTTTTGGCACTATAAACTTATAATAATATCAAAAGGATTTGTTTTAAACGTATCAAGCATGTGGGAAAACTTTATCCTTCGGCTTGCGTTGCATTATGTGATGGGACTTGAGTTCTATAATAGCTTCATTTTCCAAAAAGCATTGCGTTATTTTATTTTAAACTAAGATTCATGTGGTGTAAACCCATTCCGTGTTATATGGCGTGGTCCCATAATTTCCAAAATTTTAAAGTAAAGATTTAATAACTGTTTTAGTTCTCACACCAGTCTCATGATTGACTCAGAGTTTATTGTTTCTACCTAAACTTTGGGTGCCCATATTTTTCACATGGGCAGTCGGTAGTTTTGGTTTTGCAGATTATTTCATTTCGCAGGATCCTAAATTACAGCTGGAGCTATATTCGGAAAGCTTTGTATCTGTATATTTCTTTCACTTGGGTCAGTTATTATTTTCCACTACGCATTGTACTTATGTATTATTTTCCGCTGCTATGTAATTTTAATCTCTGATATTGTATTTCCAATGTGTAATATTTATTCATACTCTGGAATATTCTTGAACTCTGATGTAAATTGTTGTAATGGCTATGAAATGTTCTATTGTTTATGTTCTGATGCGTCGTGTTCTCAACTTAATCTAGGCTTTCCCAAAATCCATCACCCGGGAGGAAAAAGAAACCTGGTTCAAAGAAGCCTACTTCCAAAAGCTGGGTTCGAAGGCTGAGCGCCGAGAAGCCAAATGTAGAAATCAGCAAAGAGAGAAGTTTCCTGCCAAGAATGCCCCAAAAATAGTGCAAGGAGAACCAAACAAAGAGTACTTTCCTGAAACTTGCTCGAAAGATTCATAGGCCGCGAGAGACTCCTACGGTCCGCGATCTACAAGGGGAGATTGGTGCATTTCCCCTTCCAAATTTAGAAAACCTACAAATGCCTGACATTATCCATTCACCATAGAGCTTAGACCCAAACCGATTTTTTGCCAACCAATTTGAGGGAATGTCCTTCCTAGCTAAACAGAAAGGTATCGAAGGTAATGATCTTATCCTTAGCATGAGGATTATCCACATCACAATAACCTATTTCTTATGCATAAGTTGAAGGTTGTTTGTCTTACGGCTTTTGTTTTCTTTGCAGATGACATTGACGAAGAGTTTTACTGCGACCTTTTCGCCTCTCTCGCAATGGAAATTAGGCCGGACGAGCCCACTTTGTCGCACATTGGGAGAGGAAATGATGACAAAGATGAAAACTGTAAGAGGGAGGAGGAGAGGAGGGCAGAGGATGCGAAGAGAGACAAAGGCAGTGAGAGAAGGAGAGAAGAAAATGAGAAAGAGAAAGAAAAGGAGGAAGAGAAAGAAAAGGAGGAAGAGAGAAGGAGCAAAGTAAAGGGAGAGAAAGGTGAACGATTGACCCAGGATCATGGCAAGCAGAAGAAAAAATGCTTGAGGAAACATGATCGAGCATCAAGAGTTATGGAAGAGTTGGGGGGCATGCCCAAAAAGAAGAAAGGGGATGAGTCCCCCCAAGTCCAAGAGATGAGAAGAAGTCGAACACTCTCGAGCGGTGCTGAGTCACCTCAGGCCTTCGGTCGGGCCTTCTTCCATTGATCAAGTCCAAGAGTTGGAATGGGATTTCCCAGACTTCATTTTTTCAGGCATCGAGCCTGCCCCTAAGCTATAGCCATTATCGCGCAGCTTTCGCCGCCATATGCACAATAACCTTGAATATGCTCTTTTCCAATATGTAACGACCCGGATTTTGCCCGACCCCAATCGATCGCATGATCGATCAAGACCGTGCAAATTCCGCATACTTAACTTTGGGCATACAACACATCAGGAAAACAACACAGACTTATATAACATCAATAATAAATGTTACATCAGAGTACAGAATATATCAGAGTACATCGGAATAAAATTACAGCGGAAGATAAATTACAATACATTAATACATTGCAGCGGAACTAATCTCAGCGGAAGGCCATCAATATTCTGGACCCAGCTTCAGGCTACAATCCAGGATCCTGCTTAACTATATCTGCAAAAAGCTACTCGACTGCCCGTGTGGAAAGAGGGCACCCGAGTTTGCAAAGTGAAACAAACTACAGGTCAGTCGTGGGACTGGTGTGAGAATTCTTAACTTAACATATCTAATAAGAAGGCTAATCACAGGACCACGCCGCTAACGTGGAACGGGTTTACTCCATTGGATTGCCAGTGCATAAATAAAGTAAATCGTCAAATAACGTAATGCTTTTTAGAAAAAAATGAAACCATTATAAGACCCAGGTCCCATCACACAATGCAACGCAAACCGGAGGATAGGATTTTACCTTATAACGGTCAAAAGATGCTTGATACGTAAAAAAAACGATATTATTAGTGTGTGTGTGTATATATATATATATATATATATATATATATATATATATATTTAAAACATTTCAAATATAATATCAATCCTAGACGGCATAGCTACCATATACTATGTCGCCATACTAGTTATACAATCAAAACCGCAAGAGGCGTATTGGAAATTGGGTTTCCATCATGAGTCAAGGCTAGGGAGGAGCTCCTGACCGATTCAAGACACTCTAGCAATGTCCCAGGATTCGGACGCTAGCGAACCCTTGGACACAGCAGGGCCGGTCCACAAATACTTTAGTGGATTAGTTATGCCTGAATACACGCTCCCCGATCCTATTGGACCTCCAAATAAGCCGTGGGCGACCGATAAGAATAAACCGAGGCCTCGCAAAATTCCAACAACCACATAAGCAAATGTCAGCCAGTTTAAGCACTGACACCACTTCTAGTTAGAAAGAAACGTACGCACTCCCTGCGTTCCCTTCTCCCATTTTAGACTCAACCGGTGTGTGAGGCTCGCGAAGTCACGATATACACAAAGCTATGACTAAAGAGACTGTGCTTTGATCATCAACCACAAGGCCTGCTTTTCAACAAAGCCTTGATCATTTGCATTTTAGCATGTCACATTGTCAGACCCTACCATATTATTGATCATCTACCAATATATATATAACCTCTAAGCTCATACGTCTTAGAGAAGGGTGATAAGTAAAGAATAAATTCTTCACCACCAAATAGAAATATATAATCAGTAGCATTCAACAAATACAGTAGAAAGGAATACAATGTCAGACATACAATCCGTTTACAAGTCCGTTCTGGGTCTGAGCGAAACAACGTGTCCGTCGATCTCCAAATGCGTTTGGATGATCATTACCAAATACCTTGCCTTGGAAGGCCAATCCCAATTCAAGATACCAGTCATCATCATCCCAACGATGTGAAAACCTTCGGTCTTCAACCACCGCCTTCATCTTCGACTCTTGATCGTTGTGATGATTATTCAGAATGGGTTAAACCCGGTCTTTCTGAATAACTCGCGTTTTTGGGATTAAAAAGCAAATATTGGAAAATCACACATTATGCCACATTCCAATTCCGAGTATTCTTCTAATAAGATATTCATATTAGAAGATTCTCATTAATTTTATCAAAGATAAACTCTGAAAATAAAATCTTAAATCTTCCTTAAAAGATTAATTAAAACTCAGTTTTGATTTGATATCAAAAATCATTATTACAAGATCATTTATTTTAGGAATAAATCTTGTCTTAAACAGGTTAAAGAACTAGTGTCCTTTAAAACACAGTTCACGATAAACCCACAAATCTATTTATAAATTATGGAATTCCATGGAAATCAAATCAATACATAATCGATATAGATTTCTGTATCGGACTAATAATATAAATGGAATAACGGCAAAGCCTCTTAAATTCCATATATAATATCGGTCTTCTTTTACATAAGCCCATCTCGATTATAACCAATCGAATTTCCACTTAATTCCAATTTAATATATTAAATTGGAAAACTTGATTTTTAGAAAATGCCTTTTTCTTTTTCTTCTATAAAATAGATTTATAAATTCCAAATAATAATTTCAATGTAAATTGGATTAAATGACAAATGTCATTTAAAACATCATCCACGATAAATCCACTTCACACCTCAATTTATTTCATAACACAAAATATAATTGCAAATCCTAATAATCTTTTAAAAAACATATTTTAAAATAATCATTAAAAATATTCTTTATATAAAAGATTCTAAATGAGAAGTATTCTTTATATTACAAATTTTTATCTTTTACAAATATTCTTTGTTTTAACATATACTTGATTAACAATATTTTCTCTTATGAAAATATATACTTTATATAAAAAGGATTTCTAATGTAAAAATATTCTTATTTAAAAGAACACCTGAATCGAAATGCGACTCAAACATTTACCATATAATTTGGATTATATAGATTTCACACACATCATATATATGATAAGAATAGTATAATCATCAAGTCATCCATTACATCCAAAGTGTAATTTCCACTGTGTAAGCATTAAAATTAAATAATAACGCTCATCGCAGCATGTCGATCCAACGATCAACATACAGCTTAATATTGGGATTAGTGTATGTAAAATTTCATCCCAACACCCGTGTGGGGTTTCAACCAATAAACAAATAATAAACTAATTTGTGCACTTGGGCGATGTGTGAAAATTATCGTCCCAATCACATAAATAAGTCGGGTAACTTGCGAATGGAAGTGTAATACACAATATATAATCATGACAAGAAAATGTCTCTTTTACATTATACAAAATTCTATTGCAATGAACGAATAAGGATAATAACTTCATCTCTATTGACAATTTCTATTCCGCTAGTTTAAACTCAAGCAAAAATGGTTATATTGTTTTGGCAATTCTAATGAGACAAAAATGATAATTTTGATTTAACTAACCTATCTTGACAAGTATATAACTTTCCAAACATAAGATATACATATATTGATCCATAAATTGCTTTAACTAATTCATTTTGACAAAATGAATATTTCTGACGAAAGTCTATTTTGGTTTAACTAATCTCCTTAATGAAATATGAACTTCATCAAGAATATATATTTTAATGTACAATCTTTCTATTGCCTCTAATTTAAAAATAGAAAATAATATTTTTAGTCCTACCCTCTTATTTTCATATAAAATGTAAATAGAGATATGATTTCTTAAAACTATATTTTTATTTGCATTAAGAGACAAATAAAAATGTAATCCTTTGAAGTTATGTGTTCATTCACATTTTAGTTACAAATAGAGTTGTAACCTTTTAATATATGTTTATTTGCATCAAGAAATGCAAACAAAAGAACATCTTCATTTTTATGTACATTTGTATTGGAAAATGCAAATAAAATAATAATCTTTAATCTAATGTATATTATTGGAGATTGCAAGTAAAAGAATAATCTTTCAAAATGACAAAACGTCTATTCTCATTCCATGGAAAAGTGATAACAAGACAAAAATGAATATCTTTCTCTTAACAACTCTATAGTGACAAAACAAATAATTGGTTTCAACAAATGTAAATTGACAAAAGTAAATAATTGGTTTTAACTAGTGTGAATTGACAAAAGTGAATATTTGTTTTAACTAGTATAAATTGACTAAAATGAATATTTGTTTTTAACTAATATAAATTAACAAAAATGAATAATTGGTTTTAACTAATATAAATTAACAAAAGTGATTAATTTTTATTTCAATTCTAATATAATATTTCAGTGCTATATTTTGTTTCTTTCTTTTAATTTAGACAAGTTGAGTGTTTTTGTCTATTTTACTTTAATGATAAAAATATGAATGTTTAGTTATTCATTCTTTACAAAAGTTTAAATAAACATTTTCAATTCATTCTTTTTGAAGTGACAAAAAGAACTCATTTTATTTCTAGTTTGTTTGGAAACAAGGAATGCAAATAAAGGAACAAATTCTATAATTTAATGTATATTTGCATTAGTGAATGCTAAATAAAAGAACAAATCTTATTTTCAATGAATATTTGCATTAGTGGTTACAAATAAAAGAATAGATCCTCATTCCAATGTATATTTGCATAAGAGAATGCAAATAAAAGAAACAAATTTTCCCTTTTTAAAGTACATTTGCATTGGTGATAGTATATAACCAAACTTTTATTTCAATGATCAAATTCTAAATAAAATGTGGTTTTTATTTCACTAATAAAGTTTTGACCAAAGATGTCCACTACCAAAGTTTGATAAAAAATGTTCTCTTTTTATTTCAATACATATGTTTAACAAAAATGTTATTTTAATTCACATATTTTGACAAAGACACTATTTTGACAAAATCACTATTTTTTTTTTCAATAACCATATTTGACCAGAGATGTGTTTTTATTTTCATATCATATTTGTGTTTGTAGAATGTACATAAAAGATGGACTTATTTCAATGACATATTTGTATTGAAAAAATACAAATAAAAAGATGTTCCATTTTTATGTTTATATTTATGTTGAAAAATACAAATAAAAGATAGTACATTTTTCTATGTTTATATTGGTGTTAAGGACACAAATAAAAAGGTGATTCATTTCTACGTGTATGTTTGTGTTGAAATCACAATTAAAAAGATAGTTCATTTCAATCCAATGAGGTGATACAATAATGTTTTATATTGGATTGACAATTCTATTTCGATATATAAAAATGTGTATATTTGTATTAGTGAATGGTGATAAAAAGATAGACTTTAGTTTCATTGAATATTTGCATTGATAAATGCAAATAAAAGAATAAACCTTAATTTCAATGCATATTTGCATTGATAAATGTAAATAAAAGGATAAACTTTAGTTCTAATATATGTATTTGCATTGATGAGTGCAATGAAGGAATAATTTGTTTTAATATATATATATATATATATATATATATATTTGCATTGGTAAATGCAAATAACGAACAATTTCTATTTTCTATATATATATATATATATATATATATATATACATATGCATTGCTGAATGTAAATAAAAGAATAAATTTTGTTTTTAAAGTTTATTAGCATTATTAAATTCAAATAAAAGAATAAATTATATTTTGAAATATATTTGCAAACAAAAATGTAACTTCTGAAAATAATTTCTTATTTACATATAAAATGTAAACAAAATTGGGATTTCCAAAACATGTATTTTTATTTACATAAAAATGTAAACAAAAAGGTGGTTTCCAAATATAACCTTTAATTCACTCATGCCATGTAAATAAAGTTTTATTTTACTAATATGTTTTTAATATCAACAATAAAATTTAATATTTTATTGTTATACTAATCCTAGAACATCTTACGTTTAATGTGATAGTAAAAAGAAGAATTTTTACTGTAATTCATAAATCGTGTTCTAAGTGTAAACAAATAAGAATAGGATTTTTATTTGTTAGCCAAATTCTGTTGTAATGAAACAAATGAAAATATATTTTATATATTGTTCATATCCCAACGTGAGTAAACAAATAAAAATAATATTTTATTTGTCATTCAAATCCTGTTCTAAAATAGAGAAATAAAAATAAGGTTTTATTTGTCGATCAGATTCTATTGTTCATTTCAGAATAATAAAAATGATATTTTAATAATTTAAAATAAATTTGAGCAACTAGATCTGAAATAAAATATGATTTTAATCTACATTTAGATTTAATTTTCTAATCGCAAATAAAATTCAACAATATATTAAATTCAATGCGGATCTAGCATATCATGAACAACAAAACATACCACAAGCAACAATCAACAATATGTACAACAAAGATTCAGATCTGAATTAACATCAAAATACAATTATTTCTAACGCGAGAAAAATAATTGATAATTAATTAAATAATAAAATTCAGAGTTCTCACATTGATATGGCTGAAAATTCGACTGTCTCGGTTTCACCTCTGGTCTGCGCCATTGCGAAGGTCTCTGAAAGACGAGTCCAACGCAACTTACGGTTCGTAAAACGGCCCTCGTATGAAAGAGATATTGAATTTTAAAGATTGTATAAATTAAGTATTAAATAAATAAAATAATATTAAAATAATAACCTTCTTCCTCCTTCCACGTTTCGGCCGAACCCATTTGGTCCCTTCCTTGACCAAAATCGCACCTCGCTAGAAGCGCCCAGAGGTCGATCAAACTTCACCACGTCATAGCCCCGGTCCTCCTCCCCCTTCGCCTGCCTTGGGTCCCCACTCGCGCCCCCATGTGGCCCACAAACCCCATTCAAAACCGGCCACTTCACGCCCAAAAATCGAGCACCACAAAGCTCCAGAGATGATCATCATCGTATGAGATTAAAGCTCTCGAAATTCTCTTCGATTTGGTATATAATTTGTTGATTTTCACTGAACGGATTGAGAGAAATTAACGTTTGAATTTCGGAACTTTCTGGCCATTGTTCTAAGGGTAGGCGGTGGCTATGCATTAGGGTTAGGGTTTCTTTTTATTTTTTTATTATTAAGATTCTCGTAAAACGTGTTTTAACGGTGGATTTCTGGACTGTCTCAGAATTGGGCCTGCTTACTGTCGATCTTAACGTTTTGAGGCCTTTTGAACGCAATGGGATAGGTCTCGGGGTCCAATTCCGAAATCTGTAGAAATTTATTTAAAATCACATTAAAAATTAATTAATTAAATATTTACCGTACATTTAAATATGCCAGGGCCACATACAACCTCTAAAAATTCCAGAAAAATTATTTTTAGCTTTCTTATGACGATACGGTTCTAACAAGACTAATTTAGTTGCATTCTAAGACTGTTTGAAAAATGGCTATTTTCAAGCCGTTTAAATTTAACTAAAATAATCAAAACACATTTTTGTTTGCCACGCTCACATATTAACTCGAAAAAATTATGAAAATTGAAATCTAGCTATAATTTGACATTTCGGTTCTAACAAAAGTGGTTTCGTCGAAAACGGAGGTCGTTTGAAAAATGACTATTTTTAAGGCCAATATATTTAATATTAAAAATACATTTTTAAACTAATAAATTCCGAAACTCAAAATATATAAGTGTTTATACTTTTTAAATGCAGAAACATTATTCCAGACTCAATGGAAGTGGTTTCGAGTCCAAATTCCTTCATATGTGAAAAGTAGCCCTTCGGGCCATATATATTATATATAAATTCTACATCGACCTTTCTAAATTTTGAATTAGCCATAACTTTTGATTTTTAAAATGAAATTTCAAATTTTTAGATTCGTTAGGAAGATATGATTAAACAGATTTAAATATTTCTGGTTTCACTCAATTCTGATTTATTATGAGTTCTGTACATTCAGTTAAAGTTCAAAATTAAAATTTTAAAACTACAGCGCCATTTCTAACTCCATTTATAATTAAATTAAATTTTTCCGTTTTAACTTCGATTAAAAATAAATTCTGGCCATTATTATTTATAGAAATTATATTATATCCTCAAAATTCATTAAAATTTTCTAAAATAAATTTTTTAAATTGGTTCAGAATTTGTGGGTTGTTACACAATACAACGCAATGCGCGAATATGCCAGAAGGGTAAGCGGAGTATTGAAGGAAAGGCTGGACGAAATCATCTGTCTGAAAAGAGACATTGCTAGGAACAAGAAAACCTTAGGATTTCTTGAGAAGAAAATTAAGGACCAGGAGCTACAGGCTGCGACCGACAAAGAAAAATATATATAAGAAATTGAGGACCCGAATGTCCAGGTCCAACAGAGAGGCCGGGAATGCGATTTGATGAAAGGAGAGATCGAATCTTTGAATGAGGATAGGGCTCGGTTGGTTCTTGAAATACAAAATCTCAAAGCCACCCTTCGTTCGTCCAAGCTAGCCAAAAATCAGGCTGAAGAAAATGTCGCAGCAGCAATTGAGTCCGCTGACAACATGAAACTTCAGCATGACATTGATGTTGAGGCCATTAAAGACGAGTATGCTTAGGAGAAAGTTGAAATGAAATGGGCATGCTAGTCAGACCCTTTCATTTTTTTCTAGCTTCCTTCATCATAGGGATTTGTCTTGGATGCTAAGGTATTCCAGGCTATTGACTGATACATGGAAGATAGTTTTGTGGGAAGAAAGAAAAGCAGCAAAGGGGCAGCCAGTGGACGAGGCATTGTTGATGAACCAAATTTTAAATGACAAGGAACGAGCAATCGTGGCGGAGGCGAGGAGTCGAGAAAAAAGTGTGGCAGAAGCAGAGTGCCGCATGATTAAGGGGAAATCGGTTTCCTAGACTGAGGTTGGTAGCAGTTGACCTAAAGCGCCTACTCCTTTCGCACATGTGGTTATTGAAAAGGATTCATCATCTACTCCTTCATCTGAACCAGTCAAAATCGTGGGAGAGCAGCCGATCAATCCCAATGTTGGAGGTAAGCTTTTTCACTAATCCTAAAGTTACCCGTTCTATCTTGATTTGTAATTTTATGACAGGTACCTTATCAGCGAATGAGAGAGTGGAGGTAGAACCTGCTGCTGGGGAGAAGGGCAAAGCAGAAGAAGCAAACAGAGTCTTAAGGGAGGAGAGGATTAATATTGCTTTGTCAGAGGACAAGGACGTTGCGATCAAAGGGGAGTCTGAGAGAAAGGATCACCCGTCTTTGGCCGAGATCAAAGCTCGGAATGATAAGGAATTTGTTTCTCTGAAGCCTAAACCATTCGAAGACACTTTGAGCATTAAACCTGTCCGATCCATTCCCCTGACCATCCTTTCTTCATCTAGTCACACAAGCCTCAACACCAGCTTCTTGTTCTTCTGGTAGCACGCTTGGGGGATCGATACGCAGGTTAAATACCGAGGAAGCACTGGATATGATCATACAAAAAGAGCTAGCGGAAATTAGTAGTCAAGGAATAATGCCACCTCCTTTTTAGAAGGCTTCTTGCATGTTTCATTAAGGCCCCCTAGAAAGTTCCATGCAAGTGCGGCCCTCGTTCTTTTGTAATCACCAAACTCTATATTTCTGGAGATGATGTTTTGGATTGTACCTGTCATGCAGCAATATTTTGTAATCATGCTATGGTACTTTAAATGAAAATCTACTTGTTTCGTAAATATCTAGGACATCTACGTGCAAAAAATATCATGTGAATTTCTTGTCTCGTTTTAGTAATTGAGGGTGACTTGAACGCTACTCTAGTCGGGAGTATCCATCAATCCTCTTGCCCCAGTGTTTGGGTAAGTTGTTTGAGTAGTGGTCTCTCTAGTCATACTCAAGTGGCTTCAACCTTGATCAGGGGTCGAGCGTAGTTGATCAGGAGCACTTTCAGTTCTTTATACTCATCTTTTAGTCAGTAAAGGGTAGAGTCCTTTTTTTTAGGGATCGAGCGGTCTTTTGTCGGGGTGCACCATTCACGCTCTTTTGTCGTTTATACTCATCCTCAAGTCGTGCGGTTAAGAGTTGAATCCCGACAGTTAGTCAATAGGATTGAATTGGGAGTGATCTTACTTTGAGTCAATCAAAGTGGTAAAAAAATGGTCTGATCAGCCAAAGTTGGAAGTCGGTACCATCGACATGGTCGAGCCCTTATTCCTTCAATTAAGTCAACTTGCTACGTTTCTGTCCGTCCTGTTAGAGCGTCGGGGCGTAAGCCATGGTTGGTTAAGTCACAGCCCTTAGCTTTTACAACAATAACAAAACAAAGTAAGAAAGGAGACTTTTATTCATATGATACTGTAATCTAGGAAATGTCGCATAATACAATGCTAAAAACAAATGAACTAATAAAAATGTTTTAGAACATTCTTAAGAAAGATAAAGTCGTAAATGCTCTGCATTCTATGCTCTTTGAACTGGCTCGCCATCCACAGTTGTTAGCCTAAAAATTCCATTATCAAGCTTTCGTTGAATGACATAGGGTCCTTCCCACCTAGGGCTCATATGGACCGGGACCATGAAGATTCGATTCAAAATAAGGTCGCCCACTTCGAAAGTTTTTGGCTGGACCTTTTTATTGTAATATCGTGCGACCCTTCGCTTGCAGGCTGTTGTGCAAAGGTTTGCCTCTTCTCTTTTTTCATCAATCATGTCTAACGATGTCAGGAGAAGCGCCTTATTAGACAAGGATAATAGTAAGTCGCCCGATGAGACGGGGCTTCAAGCTCTATTAGAAGAATTGCTTCCGAACCATAGGATAAAGGGAAAGGAGTATGATCGTAGTAGTTTTTGGGTGGTACGATATGCTAGTAGGGCCAGAGGAAATTCATCAACCCATTTTCCTTTAGCTCACTCTAACCGCTTTTTCAAAATGGTTTTAACGATCTTATTAACTTCTTCGACTTGACCATTAGACTGCGGATGTGTGACCGTGGTATATTTCTTCTCGATATGGTATCTCCCACAAAAATCTCTAAACTCCAGACTATCGAACTGGGTTCCATTGTCTATGATGATGGTTCAGAGCACCCCATATTGGCGTATAATGTTTCTGACGATAAAGTTGATGACCTTCTTCGTCATGATCGTAGTCATCTGTTCGGCCTCTACCCATTTTGTAAAGTAGTCTACCACTACGATCGCATATCCAGCACCCCCCTTCGAAATAGGAAAAGTTCCAATAATATCTATTCCCCAGACAGCGAATGGCCAAGGACTAGCTGTTTGGATGATCTCCGTTGGGGGAGCTCGTGGGATTTGCGCGAACCTCTAGCATTTGTCACATCTTTTGGAATAATTAGCAGCATCTTTATAGATAGTCGCCCAGAAATTTCCATAGTGCAATATCTTCCTGGCTAAGGTTTTCCCCTTATATCTGCTCCACAATCTCCTTTATGCACTTCTTTTAGTATTCTCTTGATATCATCATTGGCCACGCACCTAAACATGGGGACAGGGAATCCTCTTCTATACAGCTGGCCTTGTCTGTCGTTTTTTCTTTCGGGTAACGTACCATAGAGGAGGAAATTTTTGATGGGATTCATTCATGATTCTCCTTCGGGTTCTGCATCAGCCTTGTTGTCTTCCATCTTCTCGATATTTGGTACACTCAGGGTTTCTATGGGAACCAGCTTTGTCTTGGCCGGGTGGTCTGAACTAGCTAGTTTTGCCAACCTATCTGCCTTCTGGTTCTCGCCCCGAGAATATGGGAAATGCTATACCGGTCGAAACCTTGCAACAATTTATCAACTTACTTAAGATAAGAGGTTAGCCGATCTCCCTTAGTGACAAATTCCTTTCGAACTTGGCAAACAAAAAGTTGTGAATCGCAAAAAATCTTGACCGATGTTATCTACAAGTCTCTTGCGAGTTTAAGCCTGGAAATCAAGGCCTCATACTCATAATCATTATTGGTAGCTAGAAAGTTTAACCTCAAAGCATACTAAACCGACCGTCCTTCGGGAGATAGCAATACTATGCCGGCTCCCTAGCGTCATTTGTTTCGGGCTCCATCCTTATATAGCTTCCAAATGATTGGTTCCGGTCCAGCCATTGAGGGCTTAAACCGTCGCTCTGATCTTCATCTTCCAAGGTAGTAAATTCCACTATAAAATCGGCTAAGGCCTGGCCTCGGATAGATTTTCCTGGAATGAAAGTTAAGTCGAACTGGCTCATTTCAATATTCCATTTTAGTAGTCTCCCACTTGCCTCGGGTCGTTGCAAGACTTGCCGAAGGGGTTGATCGGTAAATATATTAATCGTATGGGCTTGAAAATAGTGACGAAGATTCCTCGATGCAACCAATAAGCTATAAGCAAGCTTTTCGATCTTTTGATAATTGCGCTCGACCCATGTTAGTTTTTTGCTGACATAGTAAACTGGCCATTGTACTTGTTCTTCTTCACGGATCAGGACCGAACTCACCACATGTGTGGATACTGCTAGATAAAAAATAAGTCATCATGGTCGATTGGCTTAGAGAGAATAAGAGGTTTTTCCAAATGATCGATCAGATTTTGGAAAGATTCGACACAATCAGGCGTCCAAGTGAAGTTTCGCTTCCCTATCTTAATTAATTCAAAGAAGGGTAGCACTTATCTGTTGCTTTCGAAATGAACCGACCCATTGCTGCTACCTAACCCGCTAGACTTTGAACATCCTTGATCCGTCGAGGTTCCTGAATTCCCTTAAGGGCCGATATCTGGTCAAGGTTAATTGCGATTCCATGGGAACTCACAACAAAACCCAGGAACTTGCCCAAAGCTATTCCAAAGGAGCACTTTAAAGGATTCGGCTTCATGCCATACTTCCATATAATGCCAAACATCCCCGAGAGATCATTCACGTGTTCGAATGATTGTTTTGACTTTACTAACATATCGTCCACATATACCTTCATTGTTTTTCCTATCTGGTCATGGATCATCCAGTTGACTAGCCTTTGATAGGTCACCCCTGCGTTCTTCAGGCTAAAAGGCATTACCACGTAGCAGTATAGCCCAAGTCAGTGATGAAGCTAGTATGTTCTTCGTCGGAGACATGCATGGCGATCAGGTTGTATCCCGAGTAGGCATCCATAAATGAAAGTAGCTCATGCCCGGCAGTTGAATCGACCAATTGATCAATCCTAGGTAAGGGAAAGCTGTTCTTGGGGCATGCTTTATTTAAGTCGGAAAAATCAATACAAATTTTCCACTTCCCATTAGCCTTCTTCACTAGTATCGGGTTAGTTATCCAGTCTGGATAGGTCGAATCCTAGATAAATCCGTTGGCTTGCAACTTCTTGATTTCCTCTTTCAATGCCATCGAACTTTCAGGGCCGAGCATTAACCTCTTTTGTTTTATAGGGGTGTATTTTGGGTCGATGTTGAGGGAATGAGTTATAATTTAGGGTGAGATCCAACACATATCAGCGTGGGTCCAGGAAAACACGTCTAAGTTTTCTCAGAGGAATTCAGTTTGTTCCCTTGTCCGTAGGGAATCAAGATGGGATCCAATCTTTAGGACCTTAGTGGGTTCACCTTATCGATCAGAATTTCCATTGTGCCCTCATTCGGGGCCGCCCTTCTGTACCTCGGCTTATCATCCTCTCGTGGGTCGATGTCTTCGACCTCACAGACGGACGGTCCAGACCGGGGTGTTCTCTGTAATTGCTACGCTTCTTTCCCATCCCCGGGGAGAGAGGATTTTTCAGTCTCCTTGCTACTATTGCCTCGTAACTCCTTCCATTCTGCCAAGTAACATGCTCGACCTGTTACTTGGTCTCCTCGTACCGTCCCTATCCTACTATCAGTTGGAAACTTCAAAAGCAAACACTAGGGGGCGATACATGCCCTGAATACAGCAAAGGCGGGTCATCCAAAAAAGGCATTATAGTGCGAGTTGATATTCATTACAACAAATGGAAAAATTCTGACTCTTCGACGATCTCCGTCCCCCAGTTCTACAAGCAACTTGACCTGGCCGATGGTTTCGGTGGAGGCTCCGTTATAACCGCGTATCTGGCCATCATATGGCTCCAAGTCCTTTAGTTCCAATTTCATTTGGTCATAGGCCTGCTTGAATAGAATGTTCACTGAGCTTTCGTTGTCAACTAGGACCTTTCGAACCATGGCCGAGCCAATAACAGCTGTTATCACCAACAGATCGACCATCGGGATTTCTATGTCGATCGATTCCCGGTCGTGGAAGACAATATCGTCGCCCATCGTCTTTCTTTGTTTGATGGGACTTGTAGCCTCATGGGGGTTTGCTTCTTCAACATCGAAGTGTTTCGCAGAGTTGACGTACCGTTCCATGGCTCTAGTACTATGGCACGCCGGATGCGGTCCTCCAACAATGGCGTTTATAACAATCCCCTTTCCTTTCTCCTGGGGGGTTGCATGAGATGTACCTTGGTTCTGCTTGGGTACCACCTTCCCTTGCCCATGTCCCTCAAACTTGCCTTGTACTTATCAAGTTTTCCTTCTCGAATCAACTTTTCAATGATGTCCCTTGGATGTCGACATTCGTTGGTCGTATGCCCGTAAATATCATGGAACATGCAATATTTCCCGGTTGCCCGTTCTTTCTCCGTAGACTCTCGTGGGAGCGGCTTCTTATATTGCACCGTACTGCAGGTATCAAGATATATATTCTCCAATGTGTCATTCAAGGCTGTGTATACATCAAATACCTAGAACCGGGGGTGCTACCGAGCGTTCCCCCTCTGTCTTAAACTCTCATTGGTCTCCTTTGATCCTTCGTTGCTTCGCTTGCCCTGGTTTTCAACATTTACTTCCACTTTCCCCGAGTTATCCCCAGATTGTTTGACTGTGACATTGTTTTGGGTCGTCGGGGCAAATGCAATTTTTGACCCATCTTCTTCTTCTAACTGCACATCTTCTTGTCTCAAGTGGATATGGGTTTTTTCATAAAAAGCCTCTATCATCATTGGCGGATTTCCAATTAAATACTTTCCAAACTCTGTCCGCTTTTCGATGCCATCGACCATGGCCATCAGAACAGTTTCATGATTGGGGTCGCTGAATTTAGTAGTAGCTCGATTGAATCGATTGAGATAATTCCTCATGGATTCACCTCTCCCCTGCTTGACCGCTGAAAGAGCCATAACATGCTTCTACTTGGTAGCGTGGAGGCGGAACCGAGTTAAAAAATTTCATTCAGATCATTATAGCAAGGAATCGACCTCCCGGGCAAGGGTACAAACCACATGAGTGATATCCCGCTTAAAAAGATTGGGAAAGACTTGCACTGGATAGTTTCTAGGGCCACCGCTACTTCCATGTGCCAGGAATATCTCATTAGATGTTGTTGTGGGTCAGAGGTTCCATCATACTGGTTCATCTAGGGCATATTAGATCTCCTATGGAATTCCACTTGTAAAATGTCATCAGTGAACGGTGTATGGCTTTGGTCAGGCCCCCAGTCTTCATTGCTATGTCTGCGGCTATCGTTCATGATCTGCCACACCAAGGTGGTTAGATTGGGTGGGATGACTGTATCAGGATCGACCTCCTCAACAGACCGACCTCTTCTGGCCCTTTCGGCAGGCAATGCCATCCGGGCGTTCCTTCTTCCTCCTCGGATATCTTGGTCAATCACAAGATTCCGAGGGGGATGAATAAGGGCCCGATCCTCTCGAGTAATATTTGGATTCGCAGGAGGAGAAGCCTCTCTGTTTTGTGGAGCTATAGGATCAACAAATTTCACCTTGGTTTGGTCAACTTGCACTTGGTTGCCTTCCCCCGGCGGGTCTTGGCGTCTCTTGAGACGTAATTGTCGAACATTTTCAGCTCTTTATAACGGGCGTCGAGACCAACGCGGGTTTCTACTTTCCCCAGAAGAGGAGGAGCCTTCTGACACTTAATCTAGTTGAGGAGGAGGGAGTTGATGGTCCCGGACCTCTTGGGCTTGGTTTAGAATTCCTCTCATTGTCTAGCCATGCGAGTCATATCTTGCCGCATCGCGGCATTCTCTTAAGCATGGGCTTTTAAGGCATCCGCAGTTTCCTTAAGTCGATCTATTACAACCATAAACTCGTCTCGTGTGGCGAAAGCAGAAGATGGAGCCGAGTCTATCCCGGATGGTAATGCAGGCTGATCTAGAGTAGTTTCAGGGGAGGTCAACCCGCCGACTACTGCAGACGTTCCTACCTACGGATTTTTTCCAGTATTGCGAACTAATTTTCCAGCCATAGTTTAATTAATGTAGAAATGAAAGTGTGATTTTTGTCTCAGACTTGGTGATCCGAATGTAGAGCAAAAATCTGAACTGCTCTGAGAATGTCAAGTTCTCAGTGAAAGCACCAAAATATTGACACCAAAAATTGGTACAACACCTAAAGAGAAGACTATGTAGAGAATAAGTGAAGATTAATAATGATAAGAAGCGTAAAACGAAACAAATCACACACAAATTTATAGTGGTTCGGCGTTAACGAGCGTACATCCACTTTATGAGTTTTTATATATTATCTCCAATATCAGGTTGAATAATTGCAATAGCGGAATGAGACAAATTAATGATATACAAATCGTTAAAGTTTTGGAAATCCTCTCCTAGCCAAAAGATCCCTCTTCTGAACTAAAAAGGGGTATTTATAGATGATACAATATCTTTCCATCTTGGACATGTGATGCAAGATCCAAAAGAATAGTTGTTATTGAATGAATCGGTATCTCCTAAAGAATTGGTATTCTCTTTGAATTATCAGTGTGAATTGGTACTAGATCCTTCTAACTTGGATAGCTTGAAAGAAAATATCTGGAAAAAGCTAGTCTTTAGGCCATTTTTCTGGACCTCAACTGAATTCAACATGGCTGATCTTGCTTGGTTAAATCGGACTCGTTCCGGGCCGCGCCTGACGGGAGGAATGAGTTGAGACGTCGGGCTTTGTTAATTGGTCCAATTCGAGTACTTCGAGTGTGAACGTGCCACATCATTATGCCTTGATGGGCTACCCGAAAGGCCCTTCAACACAAAATAAACACCAGTCTTCCCTGAGATAAACCTGAGAGTTGTTATGAGGAGGGGGTCAGAATAATAAGACTTGGTTAGTAGAAAATGTATAACACTATCTACAATACACAAATGTATCCCGTTTGGTCAGAACCAAAACATATGTCTAACACGACTAGTAATTCTTACCAAACCTTGTAATCATTTACACACGATGACAAACCACAATTACCGAGGTAGTATCCCAAACACAACGATATTGCGATACTGAGATAGAACGTTGACGCATAATTTTGAAGTCTTTAAATCACCATTCAGCCAATTTCCGAAAACTAAGAGGTAGGCTCTCACCTACTCATTATTCCATAAAGAGGTAAATATTTTTTATATAGCCACTTAAGACCTCAGTACCAATAATAGGTAAGGGTGGATCCTTTCGATCACTTAAGACCCAAGGCGGGCCCATTGGCCATTTAATACCTTACTTGGTGGTTTACTCTATGCTAATATAAATTAGAGGACTCTAGCTACAAGTCTTGCTCACTTAAGGCTTCCATCTTTAACGCATATACTCATGCCCCGCATAAGGTGAGCTACCTACAAGATAGGTAGATGACATCTCGCCATTTATGACCTTCCCCCGGTGGACCCTTATGTTACTATCTTGCTGGCCTAATTAGATAATCCCCTAGTCACTTAGTACTTTCCGGAGGATAGGCAGACCTATGGTACCTCCGTAGCGGTCATTTAATACCTGATCCCAAAGCAGACTCTCAACCCAATCACTTAATATCTAGAGGAAGCGAACCTTTGGAAGGATTACCAATCTCGTGCTCAACACCCATTTAATACTTATTGATTATGGGGAGGTGAGCTATGCGATCACTTAGTACCCTTTTTAAGGGTGAATCTAACTACTTAATACCTTTACCAGAAGCAAGCCATGCTTATAAACTATTTCCTTTGTAAGATTTCCTCTTTTGGGATGGGAGGTGGGTCCTACAACTACTTAATACCTCACACTTGAGATAAACCGTATTTTAGGGAATAATCCTCGTTACGCAATTAACTAACGTCACAGGTTCTTATAGTTAATGATATTTTACATCAATTGTACACATACCTGGTTGCTAGGAAGTGCAGACTTCTGTCGGATAAGGAAATCGACCACTCATCATTAACCAACTAAGTCCAATCTTGATTCTTACTTATATTAATTCTAGATTGACTAGAAATAGATACGAAAAACTTATAACTTCCTATCCTAGGATGTTTGTATATTAATTTCCTTATTGGACTTAGTATTTTCTATGCCCATCAATCCCCATTAATTCATCTTTTTATTCTATTTATTCCTATTAATTAGGTAACCTTCCATTAATGACCCTAACGGCTGTATTCCCTAAGGCATAAATTGACCTATTAAGTATGCTTTTATATCAGTCCCTTTTTTAAAAGTCTAATCCAGTTATTGTAACTCCTTTAATTCTCTATACAACTTTAGTTGGACTAAATTCTTATTTGCATATATATATATATATATATATATATATATATATATATATAAGTTGTTATTTATTTACTTTCCTAATTGGAGTTACAATCCCTATTCCTTAACATAATTCAAATTGTAACCATTTAGGCATATCTAACCTATTCAAAAAAAATTCCCTAAATCAAGGATGATTACATGTAACACCCCGAAATTTTAACAACACAAAAAGAGGATAAATTAAATAATAACTAATTTAATATTTAGAATTAAAGAAAATAGACCGTGCCATTGCGTCTGTCTCGAAATGATGGTCAAGATAGACATTTGGTTTGCATAAAACGGAACACCGTATGAAGAAGTTATGAGGGATTTTAGTTTGTATACGCGCAGAAGAAATATGTATATACACATGATACACCTATGAGTCAGATATGAGTCAGCACTTATCCAAAAAGGGTCCAAAATCCAAAAATTTCGAATGGCGGCAAATTTCCCGCTCTAAGGGGTCGACCCCCCTAGAGGGGTGTCGACACCCCTAGGGCTGATGTGGTAGTCGGTTTCAGAGGGGTTGGCAGCTATAAATACATGGTCATTTATCTTGTTTTCTTCATTGAGAATCCATGGGGGCCAAACTCTACCAGTGGCCGAACTGAATTGGATCTGTTAATCTCCTACAACTATCAGCCTAAGCAAATCAGTTAAAGATTCAAGATCCGTTCTTTCTCTATTTTCTAATCCAAACTCTGTAAGTTCCAAGTTGCTTTTAGATTTAAATATATAAAAGTAAATTTGATATGACAATAGTTTGGGTTTGTTCATGTGCCTATATTTTACTAGATCCATTGTAAATTGCGAACGTATGACATTCTAACTTGAGTATACTTGGATCTAAATCTCTATCTTGTTGGATCTATTGTAACTTTTGTGGCATTCTATGATGTGGATCTTGACCTTATTTTTGTTAGATCTAGTTTTAACTATTGGATCTGAATTATGTGGACATCTAAATTGCTAATCAGATCTACTATATCACCTTGTGCCTATCATATCAGATGTAAACCAGTTGGACATTTAAATTGTTAATTTAGATCTTATTATGCTTATTATGACATCATAGTTATGTTAGAATCAATTAACTGCCACAAATTCATCAGATTTATGCTTATAAGTCCACCTTATCACCATGTTAGTTTATGTTTATGCAAAACAGTCACCTTTGTCATATTCCCATCACTTTTCCTTTTATTGTTTATGACTAGGCTACTTTCTAGCCTAGATGCCACCAAGTATATGTGAATGCATTAATTAGGGAATGTGGGGAAAATGTTAGAATTGGCATAATTTAAGTAATGTTTATGAATTGCACATATAATTCAAAAAGGGGAGGTTAGGGACATAATAACCTATAAAGACATAGGTAAGGATTAAATAAGAATGAATGTTTAATAATTACAATTAGGAATTGTAATTGCATTTATGACACGAGGTTAGGTGGCATTAGTGGTGGAAGTCTGCCTGGACCTGACCGGCATATCCAACAGGCACTAATGTTGAACCTAATGTGCGAGGTCTAAGTGCGCAGATATGAATCGGGCTATGACACGAGGTTAGGCCCAACTTGTGGAAGAAGTCTGCCCAGACCCGACCGGCATATCCATCATCCATAAGTTGTAGGCCTAATGTGGGAGGTCTAGCCCATTATAAACCATAAATGGATATGGTAATGAATTGGGCTACTTAACCCAATCTAATCCATAGGGATTGTATGATTATGAATTAAAGTTAGGGTTAAGTAAAATTGGTTGGACAGTGGGTGGGTTAAGTAATTCTAAGGGGGTGGGTAATATTTACATATAGGCCCTCAAACTTAGCCCGATAAGGTTATGTAATTAAAGACACCTAGTGGTAAGCATAACCGGTAAAAAATTGGGGTTATTTAATTAAAGACACCTTTAGGGTAATTATAACTTGTGGAAAACCTAGTGGGGGATACAAGACAAACGGGAGAGCTTGTATCATATTGTGTGGGACCCGTTTCGGTCAGTAACCCGGAGTATGTATCGAGTAGAGAACAGCGAACTAGGTCGGAGAAGGGACACGCTTACTGATTGATTGTAAGAGATCCAAACGTGGAGGCGGTGTTGGAGGTGCGAACCAACCGGGCCATGTGTGTGCGTGAGCCGGAACGAAGGGGATAAGACGACCGTGACACCTGTAGATATAAGGTTGTGCATATCAGCGAGGGGTTGCCAATTTAGGATGTGATACATCCTACTATGGGGCCGACACAGAGTATCTATGGAGTAGGGAGCCGATCGATCAGGGTAGTAGTAGGGTACATTTGGACATATGCCTAATTCTACCACCTTATAGTGGAAGGGATCATCTCATTCTGCTTATACTAGTAATAGTGCAGAGTAATCATTAGAGAAGCGTATACACCTTATCCTATCTACCTTGTCACACCTGCCATTTATGTAGTGATCTCCCTTATCTACTTTATATGTCTGTCATGCTACTTTTATTTACTTGCTAAAAGTAACTAGACTTGCCAGACTTTATGTCTGACCCTTTTGTTTCCTCTTCTTTCTTCCACCCCCCCCCCCCCCCCAAGGTTCTCAGGGAGGAAATACTCAGGCTTAGTCAGGACTCAGTTATCACCTTGCTAGAGCTGCTTTCGAAGTATGGCTCAAGTTCTTATTTCTACTATGGCTTTGTCTTTTTTATTTGGTGAATTATGTTTTCTTTTAAGTATTTATGTACTCTGATGGTAAAAGACAGAAGTCGTATTGTTGTAATGGTTTTTGTGACTTTTGGTATTTTGGACCATGATGTATGATTTGTGTTTGGAATAAAAAATTGAATTTCCGCTGCTATCTTATTTATATCTTTCTTGTAATATTCTGCGCCCGTTAACCTATAACGCTTCATGAAACTTAATGCATTCCCTTTTCGAGTAACATTAACGGATGTGGGGTGTCACATTACAATATTCATGACCTTATTTATAGCAAATCAAGTCTGTTTATTGCTATAACAGTCATAATAACTTTTTCCATTTATTATAGATTATATTTCCATACACCTTTCCATAAAATGGAAGCTATTCAAACACATAACAATATCAACAAACATTTATTATAATATAATATATTTTAGTTATTTACGTAGATTTGGATGAATAAGGCTTATAAATATTTATAATTATATTCTAAGCGTGATTAACATAATTGCTAAATTTTATTTATTATTAACCATTTATGTTTTGGTCTAAACTAACGACCAAAACAAACCTTTTTTATTTCCAATATTGTTTAAGATTCAAAATCTTATAAAAAGGTTAATAACCGTAGTTATTGCAAATATTTGTCCAAAATAGTTGAAAGAGGAATAGGCATATTTCAAACCACAAGAAACATGATATATGTATGTTTTTGGAATGGTTGTTATAATCTGCGTATAAATATACGTAAATTTACATATCCCTTCCTATTTAATTTGTACATATTTCTTGTTGATTCCAAATAATGTCTTTTTATTTAAAAAGAACAAAAGTGGAATATTTACAATAACCAAGTTAAACCCCAAACAACACTGAACACAATAGGAATATCTTTTCAGTCAAAATTTACATAAACCACAAATCAACACCAAATCTAAGAATCTGGAATAACTATTATAAATCTAATAATGAGTTAGGGACTGATTTCTAAATACAAGGTGTTTACAATAACCACAAGCAAATTTTTGAACAATTATAAGCAATACAATTTAATTAACCAAAAAGGCCTACAAATTCAATATTCAAACCACAACCTATTATTTCATATTTGACAAAATAATAAACAAATATGATAAACTTTTAAGCATATAATTCAAATCTATACAAATGAATTTAATAAGTTATTATAAACATTGTATATAATTTCCCACTCACCTGAAAGCCATCCAAATCTGAATATGAACAAAACTTTTAGGCCCACAATTCTCAAATATTACAGATCTACAATTGTTTCAAAAAGGGGATTCTTTTAGATTTGTAGATTTGCAAGAAAAGAGAAAGGAAATATGAATGGAAGAATGCATATTCATAACACCATCTTTTTTGCACATGAAATTGATTTCACTCCTCTCAAATCTATGTTTATTTAATTTGTATATGTTTAGATTTGTTTTAGAAGAGATTTGGAAGAAGAGAAAATAGGAGCCTCACAACTGCTTTCAGAATATTGTGTAAAAGAAAGGGGGTCTAGCCTTTTATTTGTAGGTGTTGAAATGACCCTTGACGGTTAAATTTAATTTAATAAAGATCCATCCACATATATAAGTTTTATACTATAAAATACCTTACCAACACTAGCCGTCACTGGGCGACAAAAGCCTAGTGGAGTCGACCCCCAAGTCGACCCTTAAGGTCGCCCTCTTTGGGTCAAAATATCTAGTGAAGGCAAGTAATAAATGGTATTAGATATTTATATATTCTCTTTTATTTATTTTTTGTTCGTTTTCGTA